>OY101120.1:0-1350000 GCA_956465555.1 Nitzschia sp. pyKryTriq1 | reverse complement strand
TGCCAACTTCTTGGATGACTGTTTGCTTCTTTTCCGTGGACAATTTGTCGAAAACAAAATACAGACCGTCTGCAGCGATGACCTGGGTGCTTTTGCCTTCTTGGCTTTCCGACCCCACGGGCGCGTTACTCTGTTCGACCAAAGTTTCAAGAAGCAGGTCTCCCGTATTCTCGGAGGTAAGTTCGCTTTCTTGGGTGGTGCAACGTGCAAGCCGGGCGATGATGCGTACCGCTGCACCCCGGAGGGTTGGGGTTCGTCCTTCCCTTGCGAAGTTGGAGCAAGCTTGAATGAAGGTGCTATTGCAGACCAGTGCATCTTGAATTTTCTTCGACACTATCGTTGATGATAGAAACGAAAAAGCAGCCTCGACCAATCCAAGCCCGGGTGACGCGATTTCAGATTGCCCTGTCGCCACCACCGAACCAACGTCGATTTCACTTGTTGGTCCCGTCGCATCTGTGGTCTCCCCTCCGTCAGCGAGCTCGGTGGTCTGGGCATGCTCGCGGGTCGATGAAGATACCAGATCGAGCGCCCTATCAAAACACCCGCCAAATCCGGCTGCACCGGTCACTGCCTTTCGACCTTTGGCTGAGCCAACGCAAAGCTGGGCCAGAATGTTGAAAGCTGCATATTCGATTTCGTTTCGTCGCTCCCCACCAGTATCATGGCGAATATCGCTGCGAGAAAATAGAGAGAGGATGGAAAGATAGATATCAGCCTCGAGCAACAGTGCCGGGTCGTCCTTGCATCCCTTCGAAAACAAGCAAAAAGTGTGAGGCGTGACTATTGAAGTTGTAAAGCCGACAGGGTGGAAGCGCACTGCTTACCTTAGCGAGAGCTTCGATTGCGGAAAGCTCCCCCTCACCGGCAACCTGAGCTAGTGCGTGAAACCCTCCAATCGATCGAAGAATCCTGAGCGCATTTTCATGCTGTGCGATGGCGCATAACATGGCAACATCAGGTGCATCCATCACATTTTCATGCTCGTCAATTTCATACTGCTGCATTTTAGCACGTTCCAAAAAGCGAGAAATGACCATTTGGCAAATTTTCTTTCCAAGTTTCTCAGCGATCGAAACCGCCTCTCCGGACTTCAATTGCAGACCTATACGACCCTTCTTGTTTCCCTGCACTGTACAGAGATCGACTAAGCATTGCATCAAACCACTCGACAACCGGTTGGAAGTCAATTCTTCCTCCTCCTCTTCTGCAGTACTTTCCTCCTCCGCCAAACAAGCAGCTGCTAACGCACCGATAGCACTACCCTTGACATCAAACTTCTCAACCGCCTCGGCCAGTGCACCACTTCGTGCAAGATTTTCTAATGTTGACGCTAAAAAGCGGCGAATATCTGCCGCTTTGCTCGTTGGTAGGGACGCAGACTCTAGATTCAGAAGATCAAACAGTGACATCATCGATTCTTTGCTGTCAACGAATGACTGCATGATCTCGTCCGGCTCTTCGTCAACAAGCACTGTAAGGAGCTCATAAGATAACTCCAGAAGAGCAGGGTCTTTCCAAACGGAGAGGCAGATCCTGGGGACTTCGAGCGCAACAAGCACTTCGAGCATGTACTCGTCGATCTTATTCTCCCCTTTGCCTTGAGGCTCGTCCCCAAGTAGATCCTTCACGGCTTCAAAGAGTCTGTAGCGAAGTAAAGGATACAACAACTGCTCATAATCAGACTGCTTTCCTTCGTCCTGGGGAAGGAACCCAGCGTAGCCTCCGGACAATAGGGATAGGAACAAAGTGCTCAATACCATAGAAGCCCTGCGACAGTCAGTCTCGCCATTCACATGATATAGATCTTGGGCTAAGAAACATTTCCAAAATGATTCGCTTTTGTTCGAGTCAATGGCAGAGGCATAAACTGAAAAGGTGAAAAGTAACGAAGCGGCAGCGTCCTGAAAATTCTCGAAGCCTGCACACGGTCCTTGGCTGGCTTCCAAGCTAGGGCCGTAAACTGAAGGGATGCTGAGCTGCTCCTCGAGGTTGTCGATACGATGCTTGCGAAGCGTCATGCCCGTCCTGTCTTTCAGCAGAGTTGCACAAAGAGCCCGGATAAAAATTGTTTCACCTCCAATACTATCAATAATAAACCTGGCCTCGTTTGAATGCAAGACATCAGCAGTGTCACCCAGCCCCTGAATTTCGGCAATTCCATAATACAGAATTTCAATGCCAATAACGGCCAAATCCGGATGATCGTCAGTTGTGATTGTAGCACTTTTACCAACCGCAGCGCACACAGCGCCGAACGTCTTGCCTCTCAGCAAGTTGCAGTGACGCCTTGATTCTCGCTTTGATACTAGCATTCGTAATATCTGCAAAGCCAAAATTTCAGCCCCCTCATCCAGCTCCTCGTTGCGAGTACTGCGGCCATGACAGCTTCCTATGACCTTCCCAAGTGAGTCGGCCAACCCACACTCCGCGGCAAAAACCGCATGGGACGGTACTTGCACAATCTCTAGCACAGCCCGAAGAGCAGCTGCCCTTGTGTTCGAGTGTGACAAGCTTCTTGGGGTATAATCCCTGCTGCTGTCCAAATAATTGATAATGGACGGGAGGGCATCACTCGATATGGCACTCCACAACGATGCATTCTTGCTCAATGACTCAATAGCCCGCACGCACTCAGCTTTCAAAGACTCTTGAACCTGGATCTGTTCAGAACTAGCCCCGGGGTCAATCGGAAGCGTCAGTACATTCGTTGCAATTTTGATAGCATCACGCACCGACTGAACCCCACCGCTCGTTCCTGATGCCACATGAGGCCCACAAAACCGTACCAGGGCTAGGGCAGCAGAGAATCGATACAAATCGCCTGAGGTAAGCGCAGCCTTCAGCAGATCGCTAACCGGGACAAGTATTCCGCTCGAAGCCAACTTCGAATGCTGATCCTTGCTTCCATTTTGAGCGATGGCCAACGCCAACCGGAGTGAAGCACCTACGGAACCCTCACCGAAGCCTCCGATCAGCATTGTCGGCAAGAGAGCGGGTCCTGATCGGCCGCCACGAATAACAACGTCGCAAGCAACTTTACAAACTTCTTTCCGTCGAGATTCAAATTCATCTGCACGAATAGCTAGAAATTGATCCTACCAAGAGAAAAGGCGGTTAGTTGTCCGACAATGAGGTGAGCAAAACGAAACATGAGCGCTCGGACTTACCCCGCTGATCATCGTCCCTTCACTGCCTCCGGGAGCGACTGAAGAGCCACACATGCTCCCCGTAGCGAGCAGAGATGCCTCGACGAGATCCAACAACGCAGCATGGTAGTGAACTCCGCGACTAACACCGCCAGCCAATAGCCGATGAGCATGGGTAAGGCTCGTCTGGAGAGCAGTCAAGACAGCCTCCATGATGTTCCTTGGACCCTTTGAGACTCCTCGGCTCGCCTGGTCGGCGTCACACGAGTCCATCAATCGACGCATTCCGATAGAAGTTTCATCGGTCAAAGCAATTCCGAATAAGCAGCATACCAAACGGCAGCCTGCAGCTCGAGCCTTCATACCACCGGCCGACTTGTCTCTCGACTCCCAGTCCATTTTAAAGGTCAAAGCTCTGAACAGATAGGTAACGGCTCCGACATCAAGGGCTTCGATAAGTCGATCGAGAAGTTCAGACGCGGCTCCAGCGGGATGCTGCCAAGCAAACATAAGAATCGAGGAAGCGGCCTCCAGCATCCCCAAGCACCTCGGTGCGTTATCGCCTCTGAGAGTCGATGGTGCAGTCATGGTAGAGTCGTTGGCTGCCAGGATGAGATTCGACAACACCTGCCGCGAGTGAAGCTCCATTATGGCCTCTGCAGAGCAAGAAGTGATTGCCCCCAGGACAATACCCGCAGCCTCTCGGATTCTCGCTGCGGGAGTATCTCGCTGTGAACCCAAAGACTGGACGGACGAAGACTTCAAAACTTCTAAAGCAACATCAATGCCTTGCTCTTCGTTGAATGCAGTCACAGCTCGGGTCAAAGATGCTGGAGCGTGGTTCAAATCCATGCCCTCCTCGTATTTCCCATCAGCCCACGCCCTACCTATCTCTCCTACAGCAGTTGCAGTTGCAGCAAAGGTTTCCATGGCGGCACAACGGAGTTCAATGGGGCGAGTAAGCCGGCCATTCTCTCTCACCAAAGACAATAAAGCAGGAAAACAACCTCCACCTGCAATCTCTAGAGCAGCTTCCCGACAGGCACCAAGTCCCTCAGGATCACTTCGACAATCGTAGTTGCTAGGGAGAGTTGCGCTTCCCTCGGGATCCGTCAGAATTGGAAGGACTAACGAAGCGACAAAGTCGCAACCCATGCCAGCGACTGTGTTGTCAGCTGAAAGCAGCAGCTGAGAAATCGATGAGCCGAACCCACTTCCTGCAGTGATTGCTCGCACGATATCACCATCCTTCTTCTGCGTCTGCCCAGCAGCTCCTCCAGTCATTTCTGCGAGGGCAGTCATGGCGCTATCGATTGCCCTTGTAGCTGTCAGTATCGCTCCCAGTGCCCCTGTCGCATGGGCTCGTGTATCAGAGTCGTCGGCCCCAATAAGGCTGCACAATATCATTATACCACCAGTTGAAACCAGCTGATCAAGAAAAGATTCGTAGTCCGGTGCCGAAGCAGGTTCTCCAGAGGCAACTCTCGCTGCAACTTCATTGATGGCAAGGCAGGTACGCCGCTGATCTTCGATGACGAGATTTCTGACGCTAGCGGTCGACCATCTTTGCAGGTTTGGATTTTTGCTGGTGCTCGAATGATCTATCATATTGCGCAAGCATCGCTGGATGTCCAACGAGCCAACATCTCCCAATTCGTCGTCGCTCGAACTCCTTAGTTCGTCGTGCTTTCGGGTAATGGAAGACATCACCTGAGCCTCCGTAAGGTAAAAAACCACCTGGGCTGCTTTCTCTTGAACAAACAACGTTTTCCTATCAGAGCCAGAACGTTCCAAAATGCCCAAAATTTGATCGAGTGTTCGTCTCTTTCCGTACAAGTAGACAGCGTGGGAATAGTCTCTCTTTCCAACAATCGAGCCAAGACTGAGAAGACTGGCAAGTGCTCGGATCGCCCTCTCCCAGGTGTCAGAACGACTGCTTAGATGCTTAATAATGTTTGGAACCAGTATGTTCGGAGGAATCGTGACCTTTTCCTCGAACCCTTCGGCATTCTGCACAACTTGATCCAAATCTTGGGTCAAAGCGGCGAGGGCAGCGTTGACGTTTCGAGGTGTCGCAACTCCGTTTTCTTCATCTTCATCTTCATTTTCAGGATCAAACAGAGTGAGGGGAGTCAGGTAGCGCCGCATCGAGAAGAAATTACCCTGTTCTACATCCCGATTGCAAAAATCACAAATCCTGACTGGTTTTTCGAATTCAGCTCCCTCCAAGGGCAAGGAGACGCGGTGGCTGCTACAGGCATCACAGAAGACGTCACCACACAATCGACAATGGTGACGACGCTTGCTAAGAGTAAACAAAGCTAACGAACATGCAAAAGTGTGAGATCGACAATAAAACATGGCAGAATAGCCATAATTTTGGCTCTGATCTAAACGGTGACATACCATCGCAATGAGGACATTCAAGTCGATACTTGTCGGCAACCTTCTTTACAGTGAAATCAAGTACAGGCATCGAATCAGAGAGATCAACTTCTCCCGCAGTACCCGAGTGCGCAGGTTGGAAGTACGAAGCTTCTTGAAAATAGGACCGAGGTTGACCGAAGCTGCTGGCGCTGGAGGCTTGCAAGATTCGAGCCATGGCAGCAGAGGAAGTCGATGTATCAGCTGGAGCATGACTAATAATCCGAGTCTGCTTCTTCTCGGCCTTCGGGCGCGTCCACTGCGTGATTTTGCTTTCATGGTCGACATAGAAGGGCTTTCCGGTCGTTGGGTCGTGCATGACCTCCCAGTTCGACGGAAGCTCGTCGTCGCCGTCGCTGCTGTCTTCAGGGGGCAAAAGAGGCGGGCACTCTTCCTCTACCCAGCCCGCCGGAGCCTCCCATTGAGTTTTCCTTGTGACTACAGATTTCAAACACCACATTCGAGTCGTCAGAAAACATACCATGCTGCATTCGAATGTCTCGCGGACTGTTCACTTAGAAATCGCAATGACTTACCCGTGTTGGCGTAGTACGTCCTGCCACTTTTGGGATCCGCCGCCTTCATCCACCCCTGTGCAGCTGCAGGATTTGAATTCATTGTCTTCTTTTTTGCCCGATGTGGTAATGATTAGTTGTTTCGTCGTGTTTCCTCAATAGTTGTGGACACAAGAAATAATAAGACGAAAAGATGGAAAGCTTTCTCTGGGTTTCGGGTTTCGGTACTTGTATGTACCGGTAGGGTGCCCCTCCGTTGTTCTTTCAGTCGTACATGGTATTAACATACGTACAGTGGTACTCGTACCACATCTACGAACAACCCAACGGATCAAGAAATGTTGGCCCCAACAAAAACTGGGTCTGGTTCATATGTCTGTCATGATGTTACAACATAATTATTCTCTTGATTTGTTTAGTTAAGATTCAAATTACAATTAATACAAGGCCTGGTTACAAGTACAAAATGTATTGTAAACATCCTCCGGGTTATTTTTGTGCCTCCAAAGTGCGTGCTTTAAGAATTTAGTTGCACAAACAGGGACGCGTACTGTTTAGGAGTAGTGCAAACTGCAAAGCAGCTTACTGCTCGTAGAGTGGTGCAAACTGCAAAGCAGCGGGGCTTGATCGAATTTTACGCGTCCCCCCACGTGTACTGTAGCACATCCACTACAGTACGTACGGTACAAGTACCGCTGCGTATGTATGTTTATGTACCTGGCTGGTACTAGTGGTAGAGATGGCGCTCGCCCTCGTTCGCATGCACAGGTATCATACCAGGTACTGGTACTGCACGAGGGAGGAGTCGTCATTACGTTGCTTTCGCTTTGGTAAAACCATGACTTTTTGTTGCTGCTGCTCTACTAGAGGCAGCTTGGAACAACAATTTTCAATTTCCATTCGTCCACGCTATTCCAATCATCTTCTACTTTTAGCAGTACTGCGAATGCAGCGAAAAGTTGCACTCCTAATTTAGCGGTAGTGTACCTTGGGCAATGCTCAGCTGCCCTTGGTGCCGTTCAGGCTCCATCGAAATTGGCGGGGGCGGATGCCGGTGGATCAAGAGTCCATAGTTACTCCGGAGTAATCAGCAAGAGCATTTTATAATGGGCGGAGATCCGGGATCGTCATACACCACTGACTGTGATATTCTTGGGGAAAGATACGCCATTCTTTAGCAGTCAATTCTCGACAAGCTCTTTTCGAGAGAAAACGCCTCTAGAATAGTCCCCAGTAACCGCTTTCATTTTTCTTCTGTTCAATTTTCTCTATGTCGTCTTGCGAAAATCCCAAAACTGTACCAATGGCTCCTTCCATGTGTTCTCGGACGGCCAAATCTGAAGTAAGGTAATTCACCATAAGATTTTTCAGATAGGAAAGTTTCGAATCTTCGTTCGACTTCTCAGACATTTGCATTATTTGAGCCTGCGGTTGAAAATGAATATTGAGCGAGCCATTTACCAACTGTCACACTAAAAACACGAACAACACATAAAAGCCTTCTTACACTTGGTTGACCAGCCTGCTGAGCTTCGAAAATCTCCTTGGCCTTTTTCCGATAGAGCCGAAACGACTCTTTCAGATCTCGATATTTCATCTCGTACTTCCCTGAATCGATAGTCTCTGACTTTTCTTTCTCCGTCTTGAGTCTATTTTCTGCTTCTTCCTTTTCTTTGAGGCAAGTTTCGTATCTCTGTCGCCATTGAGACGCAAGCATGGCCTCCGAGCCCGAACTTTTCAAAGCGTTGTTTTCAGCCAAAAGAACATCATACGCTTCTTTCCATTGTGCCTCTTGCCGCACCATTTCTGATCTCATCCGCTCTAGCTTCGAGTTTTCGCTTCGCGCCGTATCGGAATCCTTGTCAGCGGACGCTTCTTGACCTTCAATGCGCCGTTTGGCTGACTCGATATTGTTGCTTTGCAAATCTCTGATTTGTGAATCGGCTTGCTTTCGCGCCATTTCCGACTTGACGCGAAAGCGTCTAAAATCTTCCGTGATTCGTGAAACTGTTTTTTTGGCTTCTTCTTCTATTTTCGCAGACTGTTGTGGGGCCAAGGAGTAGGGCGGAAGTGTCAATGGTTCTCCTGTGTCCCGACGAATAAAGTCCCTCAGCTCGGATTCCGAATCAAACTTCTTCCACTTTTTTGTTCGCCTGGGGGGTGATGCCAAGGGTTCTGGTTGATCCGGATCGAAGATTTCAAGCTCTACGAGAGCCCATATTTCTTCGTTCCCTCCCTTGGCGTTCAGTTCATGCGCCTCTAATTCCACCTTGATGCGCTGCCAGATTCTCACGATGTTGAAACTCAGCTCCCCCCCATCTCCGATTTCCATGTTGTCGTACATTCCAACCAAAGTATCCTTCTCTCCTCCGACCGTTTGCCCCTTGCTCTTTTCAGATTCAGCTATATATAAGAGGATCTCGCGCTTGTTTAGGGCGAATGATATGAATGAACTTTTTGTTGCTCGGCTCAAATAGTAGATGGGAGTGGGGCTTACCTCGTAAGAGTTTGAGTTCTTCTTCTTGTGTCTCAATCCGTTGCTTTGCCATTTTGAGGAGGTTTTTGTATTTCAGATTAGCATCCCTGAGCTTGGTCAGTTGTTGAGCAGTGACTTTGACGGCGGGTGGCTGGGCACCGTTGACACCGTCTGCTTTGCTGTCGGACATGTTTGGGTTTTGATGTAATAGATGCAGTACTATTAGTAGTACTGCAAATTGTTTTCGGTGGTCTGTTCGTAAGTTACACGCGAATGTACTTGTGCGAGTATAAGATGCACCAGTGGAGGCCAAAGGGCAATATAACAGCAGCACGGTCGATGCCGTTGTCTTCAGATTGATGAGGGGTACTTGTACTGTAGTCAGTGGTCGTCGACGCGAAAAATGCACTTTTCGACCATCGTCACTTTGATGTCATGTCGGATGTTGAGAGGAGTTGAGAGTGGTGCGAGGAGGTGTACTCGTACAGAATGAACGGTACGGTATTGAGTATGTACCGCCAGAGATTTTTCGTGCATTCGTTAGTACTCGTACTGTAAGTGTCCCCAGATCGGGACTGACTCACTCTCTCACTCATGACCCAACTTGAAACACTGCTTCTACTTGTACGGTAGCTTGTAGTCTACAACTACAGTACCTGGTACTGGTACCGTTACCGGTACCGGTACCGGTACCATACAACAACAACAACAACTTTTGTCGAAGGTTGAAAGTTGAAAGGTTGTTGTTCATCCTCCTCATATCATCAGGCACGGTACCTGTTGCTTGTGCGGTACCAATTGTTTTTTAAAACATGACATACCCAACTTCCCCTCCCAAAATGAAGCACGACTTGTCTTCGGCTAGCCAACCAGTCCCCGATTACCCGAGCTCCTTGCTAGCCGACATGAGCTTCTCCAACTCGGCGGAACTCTTCCGACGCTTGGAAGAGCCACTTGATCCTTCGGCCCGCCCCCATCCGATTGGCTTTGTCTATTCTTATTCGGATGCTCCAGACTTTCCAGGTCCTCTCAGTCGATCTTTGATTGTGCTAGGAGTCGCCGATGCGTCTCTCAGTCTCGTCAGAAAAGTTATTTCGCACGAAGGTGTCCCAATACCAGACTGCCTTCACAAGGTAAGAAACAGGGATGGATTGATTATCATATGGCCTATGATGTATCATAGTATCATTCTTTTTTTTTTCAAACTCAACGCGACGCTTGCAATTCCTGATTTTATATCAAACGCCCCAAGTGTACCATCGCCGTGCAGCTAGCCGATGCCAAGCACATGCCAAAACTGGATGAACGGCACCGGTCCAATTCCATAATATTTAGCCGGTTCATGAAGCAACTCAGAAAGGACGAGGCGGTAGCTATTGTTGCAAAGGACAAGCATGGGAGATTCGCTATTGTGGCACCCATGGGGGAAGCAGGTCCTTCTGATGACGACCCTTCGACGATTGTTGCAGAGGACTGTGCGGCCTATTGTTACGTCGGGGATGCCAAGGAAGTCATGGAGTTCTTGGCGATGACTACGGCTCAGGGCATGGGAACAGCCACTCAGGACAGCAACAATGGATCGTTGTGGCAACCAGAATCATCGTCAGACCCCACAACTGGATTGTGGCAGCCACCAGGGACTTCTGATGATACCCCAGAGGCACCCGCATTTTCGGCACCTTGGGAACACAGCAACAAAAATGATTCTTCTTCGACGTCTGTGTGGGACACGGCCCCCACAGGAGGAGACGATACATCGACATGGGGACCTACTGGGGGGAAGCGCTCCTTAGACGTAATGAACGCGGGAAACGACGACGACGACAACGACGGAAACAAAAAGAGCAACAATGGCGAAAGTACTTTTCATTCCGACTCTGGTGCGGCGGCAGCCGATGCCTTTTATTCGGGCTTGACACGCTCATTAGACACACGAGCGGACTCGTACCTATATCATATGAGAGCTTTTAATGGGTGGGTCAAGGCCACGCAAATCCAAGAACTCGACCCTGTCGTCACTATACGTGGGAAATCTCAAGGCAAAACTCCCCTGCGGATTCTAGACTTGGCGTGCGGCAAAGGTGGAGATTTAAACAAGTGGAGCCTGCACAACCGGGGCATCAAATCGTATGTCGGAATCGATGTTGCCAGGGGGTCTCTAAAGGATGCGGCAATTCGAGCACGGGAAATGAGAAAGAAAAACAAACTATCCCAAGCCATTTTTACCGTCGCTGACCTTGGAGCGGATGTGCCTGGACGGAAAAAGTCTCCTAATCACAGGCATATGCAGAAATTACTGACTTGGTCACTGGAAGACGAAGCGGAGTATGAATCTGCACCACCCGAGTTTAAGACGATAGAAGGAGGTGGGATTTCCGAGAAAGATCGATTTGACGTCGTCTCAATTCAATTCGCCATCCATTACATGATGTCCACCCGAAAACGGGCCAGACGATTCTTTCACACTGTCAGTGAACTATTAGAAGTTGGTGGCAATCTCATCTGCACCACCATTGATGCTCGGGTAGTGATTGACCACTTGCTGAACCTGGGTCTTGACTATCATTTCAATTCTGACGAGGAACCAGAGTTCTCGGAAGCTATCGTGGAGGCCGGGGCGGGCGCATGCAAGATCAAGTTTAAGCCAGAGATTGTCAAGACCATTGTTACTTCTACCTCTGATGGTAGCAAAGCTGAAGACGATCTTTTTGGCCTTCAATACACTTTCACGCTCGTAGAAGGCTCAGATCATGCTGCAGGTGTTGGGGATGCTGTCAATCTTCCCGAATGGCTGACACCCCTTCCAGTCCTGGAAGCATTGGCACACGAAGCAGGTTTGGAGCTTGTGTATGCTCAGAACTTTCACGAATTTTATGAAGCTCGGAAGGATCCATCGTCTAACCCGGCCGCGCATTTAGCTCTATATAACATGAAAGTCCTAAACCGGGACGGGTCCATCTCGGCTGACGAATGGAGCGTGAGTAGACTTTATGCCGCAATTATGTTCCGGAAAGTCCGAGACTCAACCATGGAAGTAGAAGAAGAGGCAGAAGACGACAAGATCGTTGAAAGTGACGAAGAATCTTCAGAGGAAGAACCTGACGTTGAATTAGACCCCCTCAAAGCCAAGAAGATGCTTCCAATGGCAATGATCAAGGCGAAACGAGCGGCTGGTGAAGATGTTTGGAACACGTTGTCAAGCGAAGAGAAGAAACGACTCACGCAGGTGCAGCTCCAGGTCCTAGCGAGGAAATGAATTCAAGCAAAGACGGAGGAGAGAGGAGTCCTACTAAGATTACGGCGCGAACCCAGAGGCGAAACCAGCGTCGTCCATTAGTGAGTAGAAGAGACGTTCTTGTAGTTGTTCTTTGGATCCAGTTGTCGTCTTTTCCCGCAAGCGTAGTGCCTCTTTTAACTCTCTCAGCTTCATCTTCGAAACGCCTTCCTTGATGGACCTTTCAATCAACGGGTCGGCGTACGCCATACCCGCGACAGCTTGATCGGGCGGCGTAGGAGAAAATGCATCTTCCTCAGAATTCATCTCATCCCCGAAAACAACATCTTCATCAAAATCGTCATCATCAAACCAGTCTCGGACAGTCATATGAAGAAGCGGTAACGTGTGAATGATATCATCACTCTTCCCAGTACTCGGACCAAATTTAAGGGCCATTTTCATGCACTTTTTGCTTTCGTCGAAGCAACCCAACGAATCATAGTGGAGCCCAAGGTAAAACCACGAAGTCAATTTCCACATTTTTCGATCCATCTTGGGAGATTTTTCTGTTCCGCCTATCGAGCGCAATTTAGCCCGAGCCAAAAGTTCTCCCGACATATCCGAGTCACAGGAAGATGAAAATAGATCACGTGTCACTCGAACCACCTTTCGAGACTCAGTTCCGAGCAGTTTGTCGCCATCATCGATGGATTTGATGGTTGGAATGATAGCTGAAATCCGATGAGTTTCTTTCAGCTCCCTTTTCCTTTCTTTTGATATCGAGCTAAGATACTTCAATTCACATGCGTCTCTCCAAATTCGCTCTTCGCTCGCTGGAGTTGAAAAGCGAGTCTCACAGGTTTCCGCTGCTTCGGCGAAGATTTTCGCAGCCGCTGGCACGTCACCTAAATAGAATTTGACTATCCCAGCTTGCCACAGATACGCATTTGGTTTCAGCTCAAAAACGCGACTGAAGGCCCTATCAGCCTCCTCAAGTTGGAGCTGCACAAGCGTAGTCCAAAAATGGGTGAGAGGCTCGGTTTAGTTTGATTTACGTACTTGTACCACAAATTCTGCACAGACCCCCTTACGACGTACCAGGTTCAGAAATTCCATACCAGCTTCGGTTAATTGAAAGACCTCTCGCTCAATGCTCGACAATTGTCGAAAATACTCTTGTTCAGTGGTCTTCGGATCGATTACAAAATCCTTTTCTCCCTTTATCGCGGATGTCTTGCCGATTACAACATCATCTTTTCGCTTCCGTCTTCTATCTTCCTCATCCCGCCTCTCCCGTTCAGATGCACTCAAGTCTTTCTTATTGACCAAGGACAAAGATGTTGTGCGTAAGACCGTTGGCGTCGGGCAGAATGAGACGCCTGCCTTGAAAAGGAATATTAAAACGAAAAAAGCAACCAACTTCTCTCTAACCGACCGCGCCGACGCTGACTGCATCCTTAGATTTCAACAGCCTGCTCGCCTTCTAGGTATAGTACTCTGCCTTTAACATGTAAAGCAATCCCAAGTGCAAGTTTCCCCAGCTCCTGGTTCTCTCCCACAGTTCCACTGTCACAACCAATCGCCGAAACAAGTGGCACCACTACAGTAGGTGCGCTGGAGGTTTAGCATGACGGTTGGGGAACGCGATAGCTCGTGGTGACCCCTAAAGCACGGAGAAACCTCGCAAAACGCAAAAACGAACACGCCCCACATTGTGCACAGGCGATAACACGTGTTGTAGTAACTACCTGTCTGGCAATGTATCACTATCACCAAATTAATCGACTGACGTTACGAATCGTCGAAGTACTAAGTATCTTTTGGTCGAACGTGCTGCACCAAGTTTTTCTGGAAAATCAAGAATAGCAAAATAGACAATAAAAATAGGCTCACAATTATCAGAAAACCAAATCTGTTACAAATCTGTTCCAATACCACCAACAGCCAGAGACGATGATGATGCTGATGATACTGATACCGATAGTGATGATGATGATACCGATACTGAAACTGATGCAGATGCTAGTGAGTCAATGCACATGCTAGTGATTCTTATTGTAACAGAATGTTTCTTTCTGAATATTGTGAGCCTATTTTATTGTTTACTTTTGCTACTCTGACAGAAGGACATACTGATGACGTCAAATGTCAGTCGTCATCAAACCTATCGGACATATACGGACGTACACAACATCGTACGTCACTACTAATATACAACATGTACTGGTCGAACAGTAAGTACCTCTACTATTCTGTTCTAATAATTCTTCTTGAGTCTTGAGAGAATGTTTGGGTGAAACTAATAGAAAATAATTATTTGCTGTTTGCTTACAACACTCTATCAGCTTGCAAAACCGATCGGAGCCAAGAGACAATAGCAGTACAATGGTGAACATGATACCGCGGAGGTAGATGCCAACGGTGTCTCTCACTTTCGACTTGCTGCGACCGGTGATGCTGCTGCTCTACAAATTAATTCGGCCCCCACTGCTGCCCTATGCACGAGGTAGTGAACACGAGTTGCATTGGGGTTGCTTGAGTCGTGGTGTGGACGGTAGCTCTTACTGCGAAGGCTACTGCATTAAGGATTCCTGCTAGAGGGTCTTCGTGGTCCATCTCTTGGATTTGGAATGTGCGAATCATATTCAAGCGTAGGGGGCAACACCGTAGGCATTAAGCGACGTATTGATGAAGGATTGGCGGTAATCCATGATGAATTGAATAAAAGAGAGGCTCCAGAAGATGATGGGAGATGCAACAACATGATAAAAATGCGATGCGGCGGATTGCCAAAAAAGGGCGCTAAGGCCCTGTCAGAAGATCGAGGCTCGAGATGGAGGGGTAAGTAGGGCTCAGCATCCCATTTCTCCAGTATCGTACGATCTGTACCAAAAAGTGACGTGTCGCAAAAATCGTGGAACAACTGACATCGCTACGACAGACTGTAGGACACGATTTGTGCAATGTACGTGAGATACCGCCCTACTTGCCCCTCCACCACGAGGGGTGCGGTACTGTATGTACTGTGTTACATCATGTCCCGCGGTCTGTACGAACCGGTTTCTAACTCGTGTACGTGCGATGAGTACGTTTGTAATACCGGTTCAACTTCAACACACGGATTTCCCAATAGCACTTGCTTAAATCTCTTTTATTCAGGCTTATTCGTTGAAATATCAACCCGAACTCGTCTATGCAGTCATTCAACAAGTCATATGAGTACTTCAACATTCCTTCCCGAGTTTTAGGGGTCGGGATACATAAAGAACCCTCCAGGCTACTAGCAAAAGACTTAACATGCTTTTCCCATTTCATGATGGTATAAGCCACTTTCATCGGTGACTTCCCTGAAAGAACCATGTTCTGTTAGTCCCCTATGAATTATTGAGAAGAAGAATCATCGCAAGAGGAACCAGAAGCCCGAACCCCGAAGCCCAAAGCCCAAAGCCCATCGACCGATCAAAACCTTGCTTTTTTTTTGCTTGGATCGTTAAAATAATATGAATGCATACTACAGTATTGCCGTCATCATTTTCCGCGATCGACTTCATCAATTGCTCGGAAGAAATTTCGACCCCAAATAGCGATGATACTTTGCCTCCCCTCGGGACCGGTAGCAGGTGATATCAGTATGTCCAAGATGCCATTCAAGCCTCAATTCGAATCATCTGCCAACCTACCTTTTTCCCGGCAGCCCAATGTATCGTACAGTAACAGCGTTGAATTGCTCCCCGTCGGTTTTAAGCCATCGGAAAAGGATATCATTTGTGGGAGGGCAAGAGAAAACTTTCATCATGGTAAGCACAAGAAGAGGAGTCGAAACATTTCCTGTTGCAAACATCTCGAAAGCCTTTGATCTCACCCTTCCGGCAATCTAAAAGGCGGCAATCGCTACTTTCGGGACTTGATTCAACAAAATGTTGGTCCATACCTCGCCGCTCGGACAAAAATAGAGAAAAGTGAAGCCATTGCTTTGATCGTTGACAAGGTACATCAGACCAGTCCCCATGGTGGCTTCATAAAAAAGGACCCCGCAACGGGAAGATGGTTCAGAATCAAGGAGAACGAAGCGAGAGACAAGGTGGGACATGCCATTCGCAAAGCCGTTCAGAGGCTAGAGGAGACGAAGCCAAAACTTGCCGCTCGCATCAAGAAAGAGTACTCATCTTCTCAGTCCGAGCAAGGCAAACAGCCGAGTGATTCGCCTACCCTCGAAAATGCAGCGGCTTCAGCGGAGAAACCATCTCCCGCAATATCTCGACCATCTCCCGCAATATCTCGACTCGAAAACGAAGAGAAAGAGAAACCGTCGCCTTGTACCAAAGCGGTAGAGCCTACAGTTAGTTGGGTTCATGCATCTGCAAGAAGACATACTATGGAACCTTTCAGTGCTACAGTAAATAGCGCGCTCTCTCAGGATCCGACGAAGATTGCTCTTGCGCAGCTTCTTGCAAACAGCAGCGCGACAGCCCTCACTGTTTCATCTTCAGCACAAAGGGCCACGTTTCCAGCACGGCAATCGCTACTAGGCTTCCCGGCCTTGTCTAATTCTCTACCAGGACACAATGTTTCGGTGTTTCCATCTCCGAGCAATGTCTGTGTAGTGGACAACCCTGTTCGTCTTGTCGCGGCTAGCATGCTCGGACAACCAAGTATATTCCAGCGTGCAACACCTCTGTCACACGCGTACAATCAATATTTTGGACTGAATCCAGCGTCAGTGCCTGGAAACAAACTGTGGCTCACAGCTGCATTGCGACAGCAGCAAGAGACAGAAAAGGCAAAGGAATTGGAGTATGCGCGGAGATTGGCACTGACGGCTTTGCACGACTTATCCCAGTCTGCGGTAGCATCGTCTGAGGGAGCGCGGCCTCGAGGTAGAAAAACATCCATGGACGGAGAAGACAGTACGAGTAGAACGTAAAGCGCATCAAATTTTTCAATTTTCGATCGCTACTCTACTAGACTCTGGTACGACTTTCTCTATGAATACAGAAAAAGTGTAGATTGGCTGGTCTAGTAGATTGCTTACACCGTCGGTAGGTACTCTTCTGCTGGCTAGCTCTACTCTGGAGTAGCAAAGCAAAAGCACAGTTGCTCGGTCGTATGGAATCGATCGCATGGCATGGCTAAGTCTGAAGTATCAGAACGGATAGGTATAAAGTGTGAACATTCCCATCTAGTATATATACAATATTGATTTTGTGTCAATAGCCCGGTGGCTTGCGTTTCATCGTCCCGAAGTCGTTGAACAAAGAAATGCTGACGGGGATTCGCGTCCTTGGTGCTACTTTTTCGTCATCTTTTCTTGCTCTTCTTTTCTTTCTTCGATTTCTTCTTAGGATTTTCAGCGCTATCGGCTTGATCCAGCTTTGGTCGGTTCTTCTCCCCTGCATCAGTCTTGTTCTTGTTTTTCTGGCTCTCCTGGTCGTGATCGTCGTTGGTGACAGAGTTTGATCTTTTCATCTTTGATGAGGATTTCTGCGATCCTTTTTCCTCTTGATCATCGCCTGCAGCTTTCTTTGACTTCCTTCTTTTTTTGTTTCCAGTATCAGCCAGGTCTGTATCCACTTCATCCCGGTTGCGATCGCGCTTCCTTGATTTAGACGAAGGAACCTCGTCCTTCTGGTTTGGCGATTTCTCTTCCTTCTTCGTTTCCACCTTGGACAGTCTCTTGAGACGCCTTTTTTCTTCGATTTTGGCTTGTTTTTTGGCGGCCAGCTTGGCTGCTTTCTTGGCGGCCTTGCGCTCTTCTTTGCTTAATTTCTTCTTTTTAGACGAGTCGTCCGTGGAACCATCTTCCACCACTGCTGGGATATCAGAGAAATCTCGTTTGATTGCGCGTCCATCACCGTGATTCAATGGCGCCTTTTGAGTCGGATCATAAGTGCCTGCTTTTACAAAATTACTGTATAACGCATTAGTCGGAAGCCCGTCAGTGCGAGCAGATCCCTCCGGGGCATTTGACGTTTTGGACCAGGAGTACTCCCCACTGTACGTCCCCAGCCCCTTTCTGCCACCGTGTTTGGCGAGGGAATCGGCGATGGCTTGCAACTTGCTTTCCTCCATGTTGCTAAAGGAAACCTACAGCAATCTATGGTTGGTTACAAGACGTGTATGGTACTGTACTATCTACTGTTCAATGACGATGGTAGCTGGTTGTAAATTGTACTCGTACGTTGAAGAACAGAACAAAAAGCAAAAGCGGTCGGTACCGGTACCAGTACCACCATTGCTGTACAGTAGATTAAAATACCAGGTTACTGTACTGGTACTCTACTCATACCGTACATACCGGTAGAGAATGAGAAGGACAACACGAGACGAATGGCTCAAAACAAAACCCTCAGTCTGTACGTGTACCAGCACTCTTGAGCTATCGGCTGACGTACAGACCGGGGGTAATTTTGGGGGATCTTTATTGGGACCGGGCTGTAAACAGCCTCTAGCACATAACTTTTGCGGGCCCTTCCCCTAAAAAGAACGACGGACGGACGCTCACTTCTGTACCATCAGCCGATAGCTAACGAGTGCGTGTACCAGGTACGGTGGTTCCCTTTACTTGTACCGTACCAGTACAGTACTGGTACTGCACCGGTACAAGTACCGTACCTGTACCGGTACAGTACAAGTACCGTTCCCTGCACTCGTACAGCAGTACCGGTACAGTATGTGCCAGTACTGTCTACCGGTGTACAGTACAGTGATGTACCAGGACCTAGTACTGCACCCTATGGGTTTAAGTAGGGTAGTGACGCACCCCATTTCAGACAATAAAATCCGGATTTTATTTAGGGTATTCTTTTCTACTGGTTTCACCTTCTGAGACTGTCTATCTACTTGCTTTACTGTCTATTCTACTTGCTTTTTGTACCACTAGCAAGAGGAGTTCAAGAGCTTTCCAACGGTGTGCTCATCAATGGTGCCTTATGCACGAGGTACTAGTCGACAAGAATGATTGAAAGTGAAAATTATGAGCTAGAAATGAATTGTTATTTTGGAACTACTTGTTTCAAAATCAATTGTTGAGAAAAGATATTGCGCTGACTTGGCGAAATATTAGTCTTGCATTACTTTCACATGGTTGACCTTGATGCGCAGAATTTTCATGATTAGACAAAAAATGAGGGGCATTGCAGTAGCTGGTGCTACTTACAGATTGAAAATTGAACACCGCCAGCCTAGCACATAGTCTATCACTATCATAGTCACACATGTTGACAGTTGATAGTTGTAAGAATCGACCGTATTAGTGCTTCCTGAGTGCCATTGTCAGGAGAGGAGCTTTTCGTCCAAAAATGTTTTGAGTAGTGTCGCGCGCGCCACCGTAGAAACTGTTAGGGTTTGTACGTGCCGCGACAGTACCCTACTTAAACCCATACCGGTACCTGTTGGTACAAACTTGTACGAGCGTACCAGTACAGTACTTGTACACCGGTACTGAACGAGTACTGAGTACTGTACCAGTACTGTACGTGTACGAGTACAAGAGTGGCCGACGCGATACGTGTGCGCACAAAGCGCACGAATGTATCGTGTAACGTCTAGCCTTCTGTCCATGGAGTTTCATTGCCTTTCCATCATCATCGTGAGGCCGCAAAAACGTTGTCGTTGTTGCTCGCCCCATCGTTGTTTTGTTGTTGCCTTGTTCCGTGTTGTCCATTGTCCATGAACACCAACCAAGGAATTTACAACCTTTAGGGTGAGTTGACCATGATAGCGTTTAGGGTCGAAGAGCATCTGCATGCGAGATTTCGACGGCTGCTGCAGCTAGTGGAGAGGAATATCTGAAGAAGACATGCTCAAGTTTTGGTTTCCCCGTCGGCTAGGCTGTCATTTGGGTCGTCAAACGCTTTGCGGACATTCGAGCCTACGGTATCCACACAAGTACCTGTGCACTCAGGTCCAAAGGTCGACGGCTGACGGTACCAGAAAATGGGCACGATCGAGGCTGAGTTCTGGGTCTGTTGCGCTCAAGGCCGCAGTTGTGTTGAAAGCTTGCCACCTTGCCCGTTTTTGTTTGGACGTGCCCTAGACCGATGGGCATTTTCTCGCTCGCTAGTGACCCGCCAATTGGATTGAATCTCACCTCTCTGCGTTTTCCCACCTTTTAGATTTTCGTACTTGATACACTACTACTGTCAAAATGGAAAAGGAAGGATTCAACGAGGTTCTCATTGAGCCACTGAAGCAATTCGCCAAAGACTCGGTCCACCTGGTCAAGAAGTGCACCAAGCCTGACCGAAAGGAGTTCACCGCTATCGCCAAGGCTACCGGAGTTGGTTTCCTGATCATGGGATTCATTGGTTTCTTTGTCAAGCTGGTTCACATCCCCATCAATAACATTTTGGTAGGCCAGTAAGCAACTCCTTTAAACTAGACATTTAGTCTCTGTACGAGTACTTCGTATTTTGTTCGTCAAAGAGTTACTAGTAAACTGACAAGAAAGAATAAATAATTGTCAACAGTCCAGCCTATCTATCCTGTTCTAGTCCAAGATCCAGGACAAGGAATTGCATGCTTGGAATGTACTGGGTGCATTTGACCCCAGCACATTTAAACATGATCCGGCTGGCACTGCATTCAGGGGTGTCGTGGTAGGCATCGCTCAAAAAGACGACTTCTCTGATCCCGGCTTGGATGATCATCTTGGCACAGTTCTGACAGGGAAACAATGCGACATAAATTGTTGAACCTTTCACGTTGGCACTGCCCTTGTTGAGAATGGCATTGACCTCGGCGTGACATACATACAAATACTTGTTATCCAGTTGATTCTTGTTAGATCTAGACCAAGGCAAATGATCGTCATCGCACCCAGAGGGGAATCCATTGTAGCCCAGACCAATGATTCTGTTTTCCTGGTCCACAATACAAGCGCCAACCTGTGTGTTGGGATCTTTGGAACGTTGTGCTGTGAGGAATGCCATCGCCATGCTGTACAGGAGGAGGAGCGAAAGAAACGTGAGATACGAAGGAGGTGAGTTCAAGATCATCACGAGGTACAGTGTAAAACCGCCCACTCACAAATAATCTTGCCAGGAAAGAAAGTCCTTACGCTTCCCGTTATCGTCCACCTTGGAAGAGTCATACTTGGCTTCCTCCAGCAGTATTTCCTTTGCCACTCTTCTTTCCGCTACTTTTCTTTTCTTTCTTTCCTGGTCAAAATTTTCGACAATACTTGTCGCCGAGGAGTCGTCGACTTCGGCAACGGTAGTAGTAGGACTCATTTTGGCCACAAAATCCAGGGACAAGGAGTGAACATTCGGCTTACAGAAACGGACTTTGACTCCTGCCATTTTCAACAATTTGTAACCTGCTTGAACCTCATCTGTTTCCTTTTCAAGTTCCACCTCTTGCCGAGCGTCACCCAAGACTACTACTTCTTCGATCCGCGACTGAATAACGACTTTGGCAGACTCACAGTCAGGATATTCCATCACATAGATTCTTGCTCCCGCCACGTCGTTGGTGCATTTATTGAGAATAGAATTGGATATAGCGTGGCATATGTAGGGTTCCTTGGTGTGCAACCACTCCGAGGAGCCGTCTTCCTCGGGATCGTTCCAAGGAAATATCGAATCCGAGCAACCACGAGGAAAGCCACTGTAACCAAGAAGACAGCAAGGAAAATTGTCAGAAGGGGCACAGGATGCATATCCTCCTCAACGACGAGAACGTGGAACCCGTATAGATCGGCTTCGAACAATATCTTTGTTGAACAAAACCTACCTGTAACCAATACCTGCAAATGAGGGGAAGAAGACAGCAAGGAAAATTATCAGAAGGGGCACAGGATGCATATCCTCCTCAACGACGAGAACGTGGAACCCGTATAGATCAGCTTCGAACAATATCTTTGTTGAACAAAACCTACCTACAATGCGATTCTGCTTGTCCACAATGCATGCGCCTGAAGCAGATGTTGGATCTTTGGATCGTTTGGAACTGAGCACTGCAACTGAAAGAAAATAGTCATCCCAACTGAGGTAGCCTTGCCGCTTTGGAGTTTTGTCAGTGGTTCGTGTTGGCTCCAATGACAGCACATTATCAACATTTTCCTTATCCCGGGCTGGACAACGGGACACTTCAGGGGTACAAGTATCGGTGACCGTCGGATCGTCGGCAATCTCTCCTGTTCGTCGAGCCTCGACAACAACGCTCGAATTCACTTGATTTTCATACATTTGGCTCGATATCGATGTCGGATTGACAGGTGTGCTGCTAGAACTGCACGCCGTCGCAACAGAAAAAAAATCGAACAGGCCGAACCAAATGAAAATGAGGAGGAGAAAGGGGTGTGATTGGTGCGATGCAAAGGAGGACAGAGCGCACCGGTGCTTGGTAATTCGCGTTGGAGTCCAAATCTTTGCTACTCCTACTACCGTAATCGAAGAGAACGTGGAGGTTGGAAAAATATGGCCAGGAACAGGTGGACCAAAGACGGCAGATCAAAGCTAAAGATTATGGCCTGATCCGTCAACGGCGCTTTGGTTCAGACTCCGAGTACAAGTAGGATTATAGTAGGCGTAGTCTCTCTCTCTCTCTCTCTCTCTCTCTCTCTCTCTCTCTACTAGAGAGTGAGTACCAGTACAAGTACTGTAGGGTCTACTCTAAAGAGAGGCAGTCTAATAATTGGACAGGGGAGGGGTGAGGAGGAGAGAGGAGAGTGTAGAGTGTCGTCGTCGTGTGCGTGCGATACGAGTACAAGATACGAGTACTGTACCAGGTACAAGCAGAATAAGTGCGTGTACTCGTACTGTCGCGCCATGGGCCCCATCAGGATACTCTTCGAGACCATTCGTACGGGTCGAACAGGATCACGACGACGACGACGACGACGACGACTCCCTCTCGACCACCTTGTTCGTCACGACGCTCCTTTTGTCTTGCTACTAGCTACAGTAGAGTAGAGTAGAGCTAGTAGATTATCCATACTTCCTCCTACAGTAGTCAGTTGTAGACAAAAAGCAGGTGCTATATTGCTTCTTGGAGGACAGCTTTTTAAGCCCAATCAATAATGGCTCTCTGCTCGTTCCAGCACTACCGGTACTTGGAGCATCCTGTTGCCATCTACCGGTTGTCCCTACTCTTGAGCGTACTTCTCGTATCTCCTTAGTTCTCGACGGTGAGCTGTCAACTGCCTGCAATTTACTTCACTGAAAATTTCCCAGAAGAGCTTTCATTCTGCTTCTAAAACTGCATGATGTACGACAGGGTTTAGAAAAAACTAGGCCGAGGCGCCTCCTCGAGTTTGAACCATGGAGTGATATACTACAAAGTAGTCTTATATAAAAATCTATGCATGGATCTGTTGAAGCATCGATCCCTCCTATGTTGCTATCCCTTTATTACCAGCAAATGTGCGGCCGGCGATTCAGATGCAAAGAAAACGGCGCACGCTCATTTCTTGCCGGCTTTGCAGTGGTGAAAGTCAAAGCCGCACATGGAGACCGAGGCACAGTAGATGAGGAGCACAGCGATGACCCCGACGATAGCATAGCAGCGCATTTTCTTCCAGTACAAAGCCCGACGCAAGGACCGACTAGAAGCTTCAAACCGAAAGGCTTGTTGATTTAGACGATCCGTTTTGTCCACCAGCAATTCAATTTTCTCGCCACGCTCCAAAACCTTCTCAATATTTTGTACCATGACATCCTTCACGTCCTCAATCTGGCTCTTGACAGCACCAATGTTATCAATGGATCGGTCAGCATCTTCAGAATTATAAAAGTCCATTCGTTCCCTGATTGTGGGGCTAAACTCTTCGTTCATCGCAAAAGCGATCGCTGCCTGAGGAATCTCGTGACCGTACTTCGTGGTGAAGCTTCGTTTCATATCTTCTAAAAATCCAAATGGAATTCGGTGCTTATTCTTCTCATCGCTCATACAGAGATAGCAAATACCGGCCTCTGTGATATAGTGAAAGGTAAAGTCGTCATAATTGTAGACCATTTTACCATCTGTTCTGGGGATTTTGTCCAGGAGCACTCGCGTCACCGTTGCAAAATTACCCGAAGCTACGACGACGACAGAATAGAAACAAGTCGTAAGCCAACAAATGAAACAAACTAAAATTATCACAAGGCCTTGATGCGGATGGCTCGCCATAGCCATGCGAAGACAGTTGGCGATGAAGAAGAAACGTCGAAGCGGTTTCATATCGGTCTGGCATCTCCCAGTCGTGACCCACGTAGACCCTGGTATATTTTGTACAAGTACGGAAAATTCTGCATGACTCGACCACTCCTTGCCCGCCTTTCCATCAAGTTTCGCTACAGGAACAGCAAGCTGGCTTACCTGATGTGGCGGTGTATTCAGCCAATACAGTCTTCTCGCGAGAAACGAGTGCATATATAATCGTCATGGTGATTTGTTGACTTTCTGTGATGTAAAATGCAGGAGCTATTGGGACAATAAGAACAATGGAAAGTCGAGGAACAGAAAATGGTGCCACCCAAGCAAGGAAGCGCGAACGTCCCATCATGCAGTTCGAATGAATATCCGGCCGGCGCAGTCCTCTCTCATCGGTGAGATTTCTACGAGTTCGTACGTATAGAACGTACGAGCACTGTACCGGCGGTAGCGGTACAGTACCGGGTACAGTATACTGTGACCCGAGAGCGCGAGGCGAGGCGAGGCGAGGCGCACGGACTGCGCGTCTGGTCGTGCAGTTCGTACCGGTATGTATTTGCCAGCACGTACTGTGCATACTTCAGTACAAGTACCTGATGTCTGCGACGTCGTCGGTGTCGTTGTTTCTTCCTCGTTCTTTTAAAATGCTTCCCAACAATGATTGTCTCGACGGTATAGTGGGTCTCCCATCCAGTCGAACGGTCCGTGTAATATGTTCTCTGCCAAGTTGATCGTGTCTTGGTACCACATGTACCGGTGTCCTTTCTCTTATAGTATTTGCTCGACTTTCTTCGTGGGTTTGAATTGCTTGTACTACTATTGCTCTGGGCTGCTCCAATCGCGGGTCATATTCTCGTATTAGCGGCCAGTAGATGCATTCTCTTGTGAGCTTGTTCCGTGCATCTTCTTCCTTTTGTATCCACCATTTTATGTGGTATTCTCCTGTTCTTTGTGCTTTCGTTCTGTTAGTCTTATCCCAGCCAGGATATCAGCTACCGACGGCTGGCAGACGGTGGTTCGTACGAGTCGCGTGGTACGGTGCCATACTTTACAATAAAAGGGACGACCCAGAGCTGTTGGTGATCGATCATCCATCCAAGATGTTGGTTGGCCATGATCGATCATCCATCCATATGAATACTTGATCCTCCTTGGTATGAATACTTGATCCTCCTTGTCTTCGTGTCCGTAACCTTGACCTTGACAGACTGTTCAATCACTAATGATCAGTCTTGGATTTTTCCTATGCATAATCCGACAATAGCGAGAGACTTGAAGAGTTTCAACAGTACTGTAGATAGATGTATAAAGTAAGCAATAGACTTCTATTTGTGTGTTACAATGTTGTTGTTGTTGTTGTTGTTCTTGCGATCACCGATCGATGGAGCGGTCGAGCGCCGTGCCACTTTCTTCTTGGAACCACACGACGGTATGGAAGAAGGGCGGATCCATACTAGCGCCTCTTGACCTATTTGCCATACATCATCCGATCGATACACAGGTTGGAATCCCACCATGGTCGCCAATGTTATAACACAGATCTAAGCGTTTGGATCCATCAAGTTCCCTTCTCGATCGTAGAGAACAGGAGTAATATTCTCTGTGTTGACATCTAGCTTTGCCCCAAGAACTTTCAAAAAAGCATTGTGGTGGATGTACAATTTTGGCAAACTGTCATCCATAGAGTCCTTCGGTGATTTGGGAGATCCATCCTCCAAGACCTCCAATGATACTCTGATTGATTGAAAAACAATTGTCAGACATACAAGATATGATTGCAAGATTGTTGATAATTCTGTGCGCTATACTTACCCCTCATCTTCTTCTGAGAGTTGATCTTTTGTGACGAATCCGAAAGAAAAGACCATTCGAGGCTGTCCCGACGAGGCCTGTTGGTAGTTCAACATAATTCCATCCTTTCCTGTATTTTCCAATAACAATTTAAAAAACTTTCTAGCCTTTTCAGTCAGCACCACCGCAGCCTTCCGGGGAACAAATTTTCTCTTGCTGCGTCGACCAGACTTAGTGAAAGACGGAGAAGAAAACGTGCGTATCTGGGATAATGAATGATCGGTTCCTGACAGGTGAGGTGCGCGTCGTTGGTTATCGTCGTGGTCGGCGCGACACTTAGCGAAGAAAGAGAGAGTCTTATCCGTCCTTTTGGCAACTAACTGATCTGATAGAGGCGGGAATCTGTGGAATTGGCATAAAATGCGATGCTGGAATTTCATTTGAGAGAGAAAGAGGTAACTCTGGTAGCATTGAATTTGGCTAGTAGGCTGAATGAAAACAAACACGGGAAGGGAGAAGGGAACTGGAAAGGAAACAACCTTTTTAGAGAGGAGAGAGAGTGTTCGTTCCTTCGACGACTTCGAAGTTCTAATAAACTAGCAGACTGTCATCTCTGTCTGGGTATCCAACGTACCGGTACCGGTACCAGGTACAGTACGGTGGTATGGTACCAGGTACCGCAGTCACTGTGTTAGTCTTCGAGTGAGTGGGCTGTGTCGTCGTCAACACACGTCGACACCCATGAGCTGTACCGGTATCACACGTACCGGTATGCTCGGAGACCGGATTAGTTTGACCACGATGTGCTTATGTTTGAGCATCGCCGGCTCTGAATTTTGATTGGCTTCGAATAGCCTACTTGCAAATAATAGATATTGCTAAAATACCAATATATGGTATCAGTATCAGTATGTCGTAACGACCAAATAACTGACCTCTACTGTAGTGTGATGTGACTCTTTTACTAGTCTCGTCTTATTATTATTATTATTATTGTTCATTTCTTGACTCATCCTCGACAACCAACGAAGCAAGCCGCCATAAGCCAAGAGAGAACAAGAACACGAAGAACGAGAGAGGTGATTATCCTTTCTAAAATTGCTCCGTCACCAAAGAAAGAACAAATCAATAGAGTACTATGCCTTGAAGTACTATCATCAAGAATGCTGCAATCAAACAACAAGCACATGGTTTAGCTTCTTGCTTGACGCTCCTCTGCACTGTAAAACCTAAAACGTGAAGACACACATTGTTCCACCTACTATTACTATCCGCATATCTCTATGATGCAAGGGAAGAAAGATCATATTTGGGGAAGGTCTGCCATGTGTACACAATGTGATATCATCCACAGTGTCCTCAATCGGTGTGTTGAGATTTGTTTGGTACTCCTGTACCGGTACTGTACACCAAGTACAATACTGAGTACTGTACTGTACTGTGCTGTACCTGTACCAGGTACGTACCTACCGGGTACCTCCACCGTACCACGGTAACCGGCCAAGTACCTACAGTTACATACTTGTACTTCATACTGCAGTACACGGTGGATCGATTGGCATGGCACAGGCGCCAACTAACACTCAACTTTCTCGGACACTGTAGACCGATGATGTAGTAAATGATAGAATAATTTGCTGGCCATGTCCCTAGTCGATTTCGATTTGCGTAGCAAAGTCGTCCTCTTTCAGGAATACCCTTGGGTACATCTCCTTGCCTCGTTCTTATCAAGGTGTAAAGGGGCATTGAGGGCGTCTAGCGCCTTTTCGGCCTTGGTCCTTGCCCATGCATGATCCCTCTTTTTGGATCCTTTCTTGGAGAAAGTCTCCCCACTTCGGGTTGCTAGGTTGTGCCATTGAAAGGTTTGAAACTTGTTTTAAAAGCTAACTAATCTAGAAATCCGAAGTTGCGATATCGGTCGTCGACTCGATGAAATGATGAGATTCATCGGTCATCTCTCTTTGGTGATCGGCTCAAACTTGTGTTCGTTCGACTTCTTGTCTGTCCTTCGTTCGTTGGGGGTGTCCATGATCGGAGAGGCATCAAAACTACGAGTATGACTACGAGTACTAGACTACAGTACAGACTACTGGTACTGTACGTGTACCTGTACACGAAAATTACTCGCACGAGATACAACATTTCGACCATCAAAAGGTTTTGTCTCTTGTCTACTAGTAGTAGCGTTCAGCAAGGGGCGCTTGTCGTTTCCATACCTGATACCGGTAGTGTGGATATATTGCTGATGAGGACTGACTCCTTTTCATGGTCTGGGTCCCTTCGCCTACTGACTACATCCCATATCCCACCATAAGTTGTACAAGTAAAAGAAACCACTCAGTCGGTCTTTACCTCCCAAACCTCTAAATTAAGCATGGCCGGCGCTAGATACATTGCCTCTGTCGTGGGGTTATACTGGTTCGTATCGATTTCGATGGTTTATTTGAACAAAGTACTCATGAGTTCGGAGGGTATTTCTATCTCTGCACCTCTGTTTGTCACTTGGTTCCAATGTGTGGTCACTGCGATTATTTGCTGGGCGGCTGGGAAATTTTCTGAGACTATGCAAAAGCGAGCTGACGTACTGCCAACTCGAGCAGATAGCAACGAAACAACCAAAGGTCACGGCCGAACATTTTTCTCGCAATTTCCGAAGACTGAGTATAAGGCAACTATTGGCTGGAGGGTTTTTCCACTGAGTTTTGTCTTTGTGGGAATGATTGCTTTCAACAATCTATGCCTCAAGTGGGTCGAAGTCTCGTTCTACAACGTTGCTAGATCGCTAACAATCGTCTTCAACGTCTTGTTATCGAGATTGATCCTCGGAAGCCCCGTATCACCAAAGACGATAGCATGCTTGGGATGTGTTGTCTTTGGTTTCTTCTTGGGCGCAAATGGAGAAGTGAACTTCAGTTACCACGGGACCGTGGCTGGAGTGTGTAGTTCATTGTTTGTGTCCTTGAATGCAATTCTCACCAAAAAATTACTTCCAGCTGTGGACAACGACCATTGGAAATTGACGTTCTACAACAACGTCAATGCTATTATTATGTTTCTACCCCTCATGGCGTACTTTGAATCGCCCGTCCTTCTACAAGCCATCCACGAACAATTCGCGAGCCCCTTGTTCTGGTCCGCCATGATGGTTGCTGGATTCTTCGGTTTCAGCATTGGGATTGTCACGGTGTTGCAAATCAAGGCGACAAGCCCTCTTTCACACAATATCAGCGGAACTGCCAAAGCTGCAGTCCAGTCCATGCTGGCATTTTACCTTTGGAAGAACCCGGCTACAGTTACAGGTGTGCTTGGAATGTTCGTTGTATTGGGAGGTTCTCTCCTTTACACGATAGTCAAGATGAGAGAAGGAAAAAAGTCAACACCGATACCTGCCGTGACGAAGCCAGCTGTAAATTCGGACGTTGACCTGCGAAAGAACTAGATGGGAGACCCGTCGTTTAACAATTTTTGGAGATGAGCGCACGTAACCTAGTTTTATGAATATAATCTTCTTTTGCATGTGGTTGTGCTTGCGGTTGTTCTTTATCAATAGCGATGATGGCAATCAGCCCACTACCGTCCAATTAGATACTTTGAATACTCTCTAGAGCTAGAGAGGCATAGGACCGATCTACGATTATTCTTGACGGGCGGCAGACGAATAATCAACAGAAACAGCAACATTCAATATTCAATCATATGAATTTCTATTTTACGTAGTCCATTGAGCACCACATGTGGACAATCGTTGCGATCGAAGTAGCAGACTAACAATCAATAGATATAAGATAGTGAGACGAAAGCAACATAGCAACATTGTATAACACGAGCTACCGTAGCTACAGTACAAGTACAAGTAGTCGTGCACAGAACCTCCATCGCGAAAATCGTGTACAAGCAGTACTCGTACCGGTTCGGTACTTGTATGATATTCTGACGTCACATTTCATCAAAGAACGTCTTCGAAGTTTCGTCGGACAGCTGGCCTTTGCTTGATGCGCGCGCGTTGTTGTTGACGAGTGGCGGGAAGCGGCTGCCGCCGCCAACCATCGAACCCGAAACTTTCTCGCAACACTGCCGCACTACAATACTCGTACTACCGATATTCTTCTTCTTGATCGGTTCACTTTTCTCGTTTCGTGAAACATATACATCACTCGCTCATCCACCTCCAGAATGATCCGATCGACGTTGAATGTATCCAAGCTCGTTTCTCGAGCCACTTCTCGGCATAATGGTGCCATCCGTACCATGGCTGGGAAGGAAATCAAGTTCGGCGTTGAAGGCCGAGCTGCCATGTTGAGAGGGGTCGACATTCTTGCCGATGCCGTGCAGGTAAGATTTTCGAAGATTTTTGCCAGAAGATTCCCTGCGCGCGCGCACCTTTTACCGCGTGCTACATACGTAAAGGAATCCTGTTATGAGAATCTTTTGGTTTCCGTAAGAAGACCGTCGTCACAACTGCGTCCGCTCATTTCCACCTCACCATTTCGACTCGCTTCTTCGCCTCTATGTAGGTCACCCTCGGACCCAAGGGACGCAACGCGATCATTGCCCAGCCATACGGACCACCTAAAATTACCAAGGATGGTGTTACTGTTGCCAAATCGATTGACTTTGAAGACAAATTCGAGGACATGGGAGCACAGTTGATCAAAAGCGTCGCGTCGAAGACTAACGATATTGCTGGAGATGGTACCACCACCGCTACTGTCCTTGCTCGTGCCATCTACTCGGAAGGTTGCAAGGCTGTAGCTGCTGGTTTGAACCCTCTTGATCTTCGCCGGGGTATTACTCTTGCCGTCAACAAGGTCGTCGCAACTTTGGAAGAAATCAGTCGCCCGATTACGTCGAAGGAAGAGATTTCGCAAGTCGGTACCATTTCGGCCAACTCCGATAAAGAAATTGGGCAGCTTATTTCGGATGCCATGGAACGCGTCGGAAAGGAAGGAGTCATCACTGTTCAAGACGGAAAAACCCTGGAGAACGAATTGGAAGTTGTCGAAGGAATGAAATTTGAGCGAGGTTTCATCAGCCCCTACTTTATCACTGATGCGAAGACCCAAACTTGTGTGCTGGATGATCCTCTGGTCTTGTTGGTTGAAAAGAAAGTCAGTAGTTTGCAACAGCTTGTTCCTCTCCTTGAATCGGTCATCAAGAGCCAGTCGTCTCTTTTGATTATCGCCGAGGACGTTGAAAGTGAGGCTCTTGCCACTCTCGTCGTCAACAAGCTTCGGGCGGGAATTAAGGTTTGCGCTGTGAAGGCTCCCGGATTCGGAGATAACCGAAAGGCTACTATGCAAGATATTGCCTTGCTGACCGGAGGAACTGTGATTTCCGAGGAGACTGGCATGAAGCTTGAAGATGTCCAACCTTCTCATTTGGGGCGATGCAAGAAGATCGAAGTCGACAAGAACAACACAGTTATTTTGGGTGGAGCTGGTGAGAAGGCGGACATTAATGAGCGATGCGAGCTCATTAGACACTCTATCGAAACCACAAAATCGGACTACGAGCGCGAAAAGCTCCAAGAGCGCCTCGCCAAGCTTTCTGGAGGTGTCGCAATCATTCGCGTCGGAGGTGCATCGGAAGTTGAAGTCGGAGAAAAGAAAGACCGCGTCGTCGATGCCCTGAACGCCACGCGTGCGGCGGTTGAAGAGGGAATTGTCCCTGGAGGCGGCAAGGCCCTTCTATACTGTTCAACCCTCCTCACTGAGGTTGCTGAGAAGGAAGCCAAGAACATGGATCAAAAGATTGGTGTCGAAATCATTCAAAGAGCACTAAGGGCTCCCTTGTCAACGATCGCTAAAAATGCTGGAGAAGAAGGAGCTGTCATCTGTGGCGAACTTTCGAAGCCAGGAACAGATATCGCTATGGGATTCGATGCGCAAAATGGTGTCTATGTTGATATGTTCCAAGCAGGTATTATTGATCCCACCAAGGTTACCAGAACAGGTCTCGTTGATGCTGCATCAGTTGCGGGTCTTCTCACTACTTCCGAGTCCATGATTGCCGACAAGCCCGATGCAGGTGGTCCTCCTCAAATGCCAGGTGGTATGGGCATGCCCGGTATGATGTAGAGCGGCAAAGGTATTCTCCTTTAGTCAACATTAAAACCTTAATAGCTAGTATCAGCAAATAGCAAGGTGAGCGCGAAAAGTCGATTGTGCGTTGCGTCATCTGGATGTACAGTAGGAGCTTCAGTCTAATCCTCCTCGTCCGAGCTGCTGTCGTAGTGGATCTTTTGTCCATTGAATGAACCCGATTCTGCAGCTTCGGTTGTAGAAGAGGGATCTGCGTTGCCTTGGTTGTAGGCCCAGAATGCGATTGCGTCCTCGAAATCCTGGACGGAAACTGGGCGGAGGTTCTCAAACTGCTCTAGGATTCTCTCCTGAGAATCATCGCGAGTCATATCTCTATCATTGCTGGAGGTCTGGCACGTTGAAGACCCTCCCTTTTGTTCCATCCGGGCATTCCGTCTCTTCAGCAACGCGGCGGAACGGATGCACTCGCGAACCGGTGCCATTGCGGCTTCCCGTGTCAAACTTTCCAGATCCGAACCTGTCCATCCTTCCGTCTCGAGAGAAAGAGAATCGAGCTGTGTCGATGACAAAGTATGGTGAATATTTGCCAGGTATCGCTTCAAAATCTTCGTTCTGTCTCGATGCGACGGCAAGTTCACTATGACTCTGACAGCGAATCGTCGTAAGAGAGCAGGGTCGCAATCTTCTGGTCTATTCGTGGCTGCTACCACAATGATTCTTGTACTGGCTTTCTCCGAAGGCTGTACCTGGGAGTCGTCGCTCTCAAACTCAGAATGCTCATCAATGCTGCTACAGACTGAGGTTTCGTCGGCGTTTGCGGTACCACGGCTGGTAGCACCTTTGTCTTGGTTTGTATTGATCTTATTCAGTTGAATGAGAAGTTCTGCCAGCACTCTTCGAGAGCTAGGGTCATTTGTGGCGACTTGGCCGGCCTGAGAGCCCCCGCGGGATTGCCCGAGAGCATCGATTTCGTCGAAGAACAAGACACAGCATTTCGTTTCGACAAGGCGTGCTTGTTCATACGCTATGAAACATAAGCAGACGCTGAATCGTGAGTGGACACAGTGGGTTGCATTTCGATTTGCATTTGATGGACCTACCTTTGTCAAAGAAAGATCGGATGGACGCTTCCGACTCGCCAACAAATTTACTCAGAATGTCGCTCGGGCCTACTGACAAGAATGCCGCTTCTGCTTCCCCCGCAATCGCTTTGGCAAGCTGCGTCTTCCCACATCCTGGGGGTCCAAAGAGCAAGATAGAGGCTGATAGTGATCGAACCCCGACCAAGATGGAGTCTGCTATCGCTGGAGGAAGAGCCAACGGAAGGAGAACCTCGTCGAGTCGGAGCTTCACAGCGTTGTGTCCAATGATGTCGCTGAACCTTGGGAGTCGACTGTCTGTTCGCGCTGAGAGCTGCAAATCCTGTTTTGCTCGTGAGCCATGATCTGATGATTGCTTGTGATAGGCTGATTTCCCATCCTCTCGTGGGGCGCAGAGTTTGGCGGGACCTCCTGAGGACGAGCCAACGACTGTCGAAGACGATGAATGGGCGACTGCTGCCCCACTGCTCGTGACTTCCCCCGCCTCGCTTGTCTGGTTGCTTGTAGGTGCTTTTGGAGATGTCTGACCTCCCGTGTCACTCATTTCTTCATCGCGACCGTCCCAGTCGGTCGAAATCCACGACTGCCAATATTGTTTCGGCAGTGACAGTTTGACATCGCCCACCCTCACAGCATCTTCGAGCTCAAGACTACCTCGTCTCATAAACTTTCTCGGTGGCGGCATCGCCGTGCCTTCATTGATAAATGGAGCTTCTTGTATCATTTGCATAGACATTGATCATGCCTTGTCGGTGTACGCATAAATAGTCCTCGTCCTCGCTTTCACTTCTTTGACTTTGTGAGCGAAGAAGAAAATCGTTTTCTCGCAAAAGCTGGCGCGCCGGGGGAGCGTCGGTTAGGGGGTCATTGATTGTCATTTGGGGATCTCTACTAATTATGGGGACCACCCACAGAGAAGATCAACGGGATGCCGAGCGCGAGATGATTCCGAGGGCGGGGGCGGGTTCAGTGCGAGAAGTTGTCCAGAACGTACCGTACACAGTACTGGTACCACACGTCGCGCGTATACCCGCAGCACAGAGGGGGGGGGGTTGTCTACTGGTCGCAGCACAGAGGGGGGGGGGGTTCTACTGATACCGGTAGATGGATATGTAGCATGTAGCATATCAATTCAATGCCAAACAATAGACATCTCAGAACTACGTGTATCTGTAACAACCATGGCCGCCCTTAGCATCGCAGTCGTCGGAAAGAACAACAAGCCACTTTACATGAAGGAATTTCGTGAGCCTGGCCCCGCGGCGTTGATCGATGATTCTACTTTGTTCGGTCTGTCTGCAGGCCACGAAGAAGATAAAATCCCGGAAGAATCCACCGTGCACGGTGGATTCGACTGCTCCTCTCGATTCCAGTTCATTATACATGCTGCTCTGGATCGGCTCGAACAGCTTGCGGGTCCTCCCCCGGGCTACGGCTGGCGAAAATCAGCTGCGGTCGCGGGAGTGGATGGAATGTTTGTCGGTCTTTTAGAACCAATAGAAGAGATGCGTGTCTACGGTACGTAAGCCGAAATGTGAAGTGGAAGCCCTTAGAATACGGGGAGCCAATATCAAAATCTCATCCCTGGATCTTCTATTTCCTAGGATATGTAACGACAACTAAAATCAAGCTAGTCCTAGTTGTCGAAGACGAAGCCGTCCCCGATGTCCAAAAGAATGTCGATGACGAAATCAAGGCACTACTGGTAAAAATTCATGACTTATATGTGGCGGATCTGATGAATCCGTTCAAGGAGATTGGAAAACCTATTGTCTCAAAACGATTCGAGGACGGGGTTCAAAAACATGTAGCGGTTTTTAACCAAACGGATGGAATGATATAGGCAACCTTTTCCCACCCTATTCAAACAGCGACTCCTCTTGTTCTTCGGCTACGGCTAGCTCCATAGCACTTTCATCATCAAAGACGTCGTCAGACGGTTCGGCACCCAACGCGTTCTCTTTTCCGAAATTGGCAAGTGCTTGACGGACATCATTCGCAATTTGACTGCCGACTTCGTGTTCCCGTAGAAATTCAACAGCATTCGTTCGACCCTGCGCTAGCTGCTGACCCTTATACGCATACCAGCTACCTCGACGTTCCACAATATTCAAGTCAAGGGCCGCGTCCAGCATGCAGCCAAGACTATCAATCCCCGAGCCAAAAAGAATATCCAACATAACAGCCTTGAATGGGGCGGCAACTTTATTTTTGACGACTGGCAAAAAATACAGCAGGGGCAGTGGAAAATGGCAGTCGGTAGGTGGTCACAGAGTTAGTGGGAATCGCACATCGTTACCAAAACATCGACAAAGCCAGCTCGCATTTACCTTTGACCTTAACACGAATCCCCTTATTCTCTGGGAGTATCTCTTTGCGTCGTGTATCCAATCTGACAGAAGAGTAGAATTTCAGCGCATTACCCCCAGATGTCACCTCAGGGGAACCGTAGATCACACCAACCTGTGGTTTTCGACAGTCGTCCGAGGTCAGTGACGTCTTTTGGCTGAATATCGTTCACGAAGGGTCAATAGTACGTACCTTGGATCGTAGCTGATTCAAAAAGACAACGGTGCATTGACTTAGTGACAAAGAGCCCGTAATCTTTCTCATTGCCTTGCTCATGAGTCTGGCCTGGAGTCCGATTTGTTGATCCGACATGTCGCCCTCCAGCTCGGCACGTGGAACTAGAGCCGCAACAGAATCGATCACAATGATATCAACCGCCGAACTTCGAACTAATTGATCCACAATATCCAGGGCCATTTCTCCGCAGTCAGGTTGACTGACGAGAAGATTGTCCACATCGACCCCCAATCCCATGGCTGATGAAACGAAAATACAAAAAATAATGTTGAGATATAGTACACAAATACTCCCAAACGGATAAAGTCATAGATACCTACCGTAAGATGGATCCAGAGCATGCTCTGCATCCACGAAGGCCGCTGTTCCCCCCATTCTTTGGCACTCAGCAATTGCATGTAGAGCCAGTGTCGTCTTCCCGGAGCTTTCCGGGCCGTAGATCTCAATCACACGCCCCTTTGGATATCCGCCACCGAGAGCTGCGTCCAGAGTCAGAGCACCGGTGCTGATGCTTTCCACCACCATATGATCGGCGTCCCCTAGTTTAACAATGGATCCTCGGCCGTAAGAACGTTCAATTTGGTTCAAGACGCCATCGAGCGCCGCCCGTTTGGAAGGATCCATTTTGTTCGAGTTTTCGCCATCGTCCGCCTTTGCCTCGCCCTTCGCCTTTCGTGCCGCCAGTGCCGTGCTGGAAACTCGATTCCATGGGCTGACTACAAAACCCGAGGTTGTTGACGCCATAGCGAGAATAGCTGTTACAGCAAAACTCTTCATTGTGTGTTGGTTCTTATTATTCTATGAAAGGGTTTCGAAAAGTGAAATAGTGCAAAGTGGCGTTGGAGTTAGTGGCAAAAAATGGCAGGTTTCCTTCGTTTTTTGTTTGCAGCCAGCTTTTCGGAGTTCTTCGGGGTCTTTTTCACGCTCGCTCGATCCTCGTACAGTACATGTACAGTACGTACCTGGTACCAGGTCCCTGGTACTGTAGCTACTCGTACCTGGTACCTGGTACCGGTAAATACCTCGTCCTTGTCTCGCCCTCCTCCCGCCATCATCGCTGAAAGCCGGTATTTATACCAGGTACCGTACAGTACTGGTACTGTGTACAGGTACCGTCTACCGGTACCAGTGTACCTGGCACAGGTATGTACCGGTACCGTCTACCTACCGGTACTGGTACTTGTACCAGCACCAATACAGTACCGGTGCGCATTGCGCACCGTGTAGCAAGCACTGCTGGTAGACAGGCAGGCGCGCACATCCAGTGGCGCCTGTCCGCCATCCGATTGGCTACTGTACTGATGGCTAGAGTAGAGCTGGCATTCCCGCGCCCAAAAAAGCAAGAACAAATAAATAATAATACTGGTACTCGTAGAAGAGGAAATAGTAATGTACCGAGTGATGATACGAGTAAATACGAGTATTGTTACGAGTACTCGCAGACCCATTCCAATTTCATTCCATTCAAACAATCGCAATCAATCTATTGAAGTCGCAGTCAACACTATACGTATTATCTCTCTTCACTCGCTATTTCTCAAATGGAATCATCTACTACCAACAGTGGCTTGGCACCACGAAGATGGTCGTCCACCAGCGACGGGGCTTCCACGAGAGCTGGTCAAACTACCACCAGTACTGGTACAGCTATCCCGGCAGATGGAAACATGATGGCGCTCGCGACTCGAATTCAAGAGCGAGCAAGGAAACTCAGGGAGGAACAGAACAACTTGCAGAAAACGATGCTGCAACTGGAACAAACTCGCAAGGTCAAAGAACAAGAGTTGCAGACCAACCGTGCTCACCGCCAGAATCAGTTGAAGTGCGGCATTGCTCGGAATCAAGTGGAGCTGGATCTCTTCCGAGCTCAAGACAAAGTCCAAGAGCAACGCGCGAAGAATGAAAAACTGAAAGTCGGTACCCAAGCTGTCAAGGAAGAATCCGAGAAGGTTCAGGCACACTTACAAAATGACATCGAGAACATATACGCTCCACATGAAATGGAGATGGAGAGGTACAGAAAGCTTCTCGAATCCAAGACTCGAGCGATCCGGAGACGCCAGAAGGAGCTTGACAAAATCGAAACCAGTATCCGGAGATTGAAGCAAGCGGAGAGCGAGCTTCTCAAAGATAGGAAATCGTTGATTGCGGACTGCGAAAGTTTGCAAAGGGAGGATGGAGAAGCACTGCGGGAGATCGACTGTCTGTCGGCAGAAAACAAACAACTGATTGCGCAGGTAAGACAAAGCCATCACTCGTCAACGAAGAAAGGGTGACCAGTGCGCTAACTCCTCTGCCCTTGGTCCTCTTTTGTGTTCGTTTCAGAAAGCGGAGATGAAACAAGCTCTTCGCGAAGCAGAACAGGGGCAACGCCACACAGGATTCGAAAACGAATCATCATCCTCTGGTGCTGCGTGGATGTAGGTTGTTGGTTCAAATCATGAACTACTTGTACCGGTACCGTAAGGTGACTGGCAACTTTCCTGCCTACGGCATTTCAGTTTCAAGTAAACGTTTGAACGGCTTCGGGACTGCCTGTACACGTAGTCTCGTGCCTGAAAAATTCGAAGACAACTGCGGGTGGGTTATCGTGATTTGCAGAAGAGGGGCAGACCGTTCACGGGTTTTGCTCTATCTGTAAGCAAATTGATCATACAATAGCATTACCAAAATCACACCTCTAGGACATATATCAATTGTCAGGACCGGCGCCTTTTAAAGCCTCCTACGACCTATGTGCTCGAAAAGTGGTCAAGGTCTTTTATGATGAGATCCATCAAATCCAGGACCTCAAAGATACCATCTGAGACCGGGAGTTTGTCTGTGACCGTTGGAATTGAATTCGTTACCCAGAACTTGTCAAAGCAGGCTCTATCCCCACCAACGTTAAAACGTTTCCAACTATCATTCGGGAAGACAGCATGACTTACGAAAGCGTTCACACTAGCAGCGCCTGCTTCCTTCAGCACCTTCCCACTTTCGAAGAGAGTTCCACCAGTTTGTACAAGATCGTCTACGATGACAATGTGCTTCCCGTTGGCATCTCCATCTTGGATCACGACGTTTCGCTGGTCTCCTTCACCACGTGTTTTGCCGCAAACTATAATCTCCAAATCCATATCCTGAAACATGGCCGAGAATCGCTTCGCTGCTCCATCGTCTGGAAAGGCGACACAGTTGATGTTTGATTCCTTTATCTTTTCTTTCAGAAGTGGGATCGCAGTTTGGAGCGAAGCCACAGAATTTCCATGCTACGGATTAGAGGGTTTCGGTGAGAACATGGGTTCGAGTCGTTGTAGATCCACCAACCCACCATCAGACTACATACCAAATAAAATCGATTCTGAAGTGTATGAAGATCATAGACCATTAGGCGAGTAGGCCGTCCACAGCTAGGGAGCGAAGAAAACATGTGTGCATAGGTGGCAGCCGTTGCAACTTGGCCTTCTTGAACGACACGCTCCATTGTACCTATCGATCGGCCAAACCATTAGCGCAAAATTCGCTAATGATCTTCTAGCACACGAAATTTCTTGAGCATAACACTTACCGACCGGTGAGTACGGAAGCACCACTGTCATTGACTCAATAAAACTCAAAAGCAATGTGATCATGACCTGAAACTGAGAAAGAGTGACGTCGTTGTTGTGAAAGCTCGCCAAGAATAACACATGCTCGCCGGATACCAGATTATGCGGCGTGAACCCACCAATCTCAATATTGTCTGAAGCGTAACGTGGCGGGTTAGGGGAAGAGAAAGTGTCTAAGTATTGAATCCACGTTGGCCAATGTACAGCACCATTTGGAAGAAGTATACTCACCCGTCCCATCAGGAAATTTCTCCCATGTTGTCGGGTGATACGTAAACCTGTCAGGGTATGCCTAGAGACACGTCACACGCACGTAACGACGGAACAACTGTCAGTGAGTCCATATTGAGTGTACCAATCATTTCATTCCAACGGAACGGCCAACCGACCGACTTACCTCTTCCATACGCTGAGCTAACGGTTCTACGGCCTCGGCTGCAATAATTTGGTATCGCATAGCCTCTCGTTGCCTTGACTGCTGATTGTACATAATCTTTTGGGCTTTGTCTTGACCATTTTCATTCTTCTCCCACCGGCATGTTTCTTGCCGTTGGTTTTGATGTGGCTGCAAAAAACCATCGGACATGGCGGATGATATGATCATCAGCCAGGGTAGCAGCCTACGCCCATGGTGCTGCATGATATCGGGCTCGAGCTCAACAGGACTCTGGCAATCCAACCTATTCTCGATGGCTAGGGGATATGGGGTTTTGTGACGGAGAAAGCACTCTGCTCTCTGCTAACAATAACATACGAGTACACGTGCGTACCGGTAGACAATAACAAAATAATGATAATGGTTGAGCGAGCTGTTAGATATCTCTCAGATGATACCTCGAAACTAAAGCTAAATAAATAGCACGTAGAACTCGACGTTGCCCTCCGGTACGAAAATACCCGAAATCCACAATGACGCAACGCAACAAAGCTAGCACACCAAATCATTCTACTACCCGTTCTCAGTCTCAGGCTAACACCCCTTGCCAAGGGGATAAAGCCAAGCTTCCTCGCACCTCGAAAGAAGTTGAAACCATTGCTTGCCAATGTATTTTTGCCAACACCAGCGGCTGAGATTCGTAGGGTCTTTGCCGTTTTCACTAGTTTTGCTTTATTATCATGGCCATGGACAAGTCATTACACGCCTCGAAAAGTCATGGCCATGGACATCCATCGACATGGTCAAGAGCATCATATTGCCGCAGGATGCAATGAGATGAACTGTCATGCCAATGTCGTGTCACCGCCGAATCCTGTCGGTCCTTCCCCTATCCCCTACTGGTACCTTCTCAGCCCAAGCGGGACACGCAACCAAGACCGAAGAATAGGAATGAAGTAGTCCCCTTCTTCATTGCCTGTCCTTGCGTCTTGCCGGCCTTCAGAATTCTTCAAGGGTTTCTGGGGGGGCGCCGGGCGGGCGGGAGGCATGTGTCTGCGTTCTTGTCAGTGACACGATCAGGCGTCAGAATGAAGAACTGCTCCCGAAGAATGCTGTGTAAACTGTATGATACAGTAAAGATCTTCTTTGTGGTGCTTCGAACTACCGGAGAAACAACGTTCTTTTTCGATCATAAAAACCGAAGCCTTCCTTTCTTGCTTCTTGCTAAAACGTATCTTTCACCATGACGGTATCTGTACTCTCACCCTTTGCACAGCCGTTCCATCCCATCATGGGAGAGGAAGTGCAACCCACCATCTACAACAACGGGATTCCATCAATGACATTTTTAGGTTCTGAGCACGACTTTCTGTGCAGCATCACCGATGAAACACTTGATGAGGCATTCCCTCCAACGGCCCAAGAGGCCGCGGAACTCGAGGCAGCTGAGTTCTTTGTGGAATTGATGGCCAACCTTGCTTCGCTTGAAGAAAGTGAAGAAGCAGCTAGGTCACTTCATGATGGACTAAACAAGCGCTGGGAAGCTCGTAGAGGTCTTGTTGGGAAGCCACGAGCTGCGAGGCACATTATCAGTCCAGTTAATCATGGCGAGCCTCATCTTCTCGATTCCCATGAGATCGTCGTACTCGACTATACACCTCTTCATATCGAGAATCGCATGCGGGCCAAGGAGCATAGCATGATGACGAAACCTAGGATCAACAAAAACCTTGGGACTAAGTTCGGTCACAAGAAGCCGATCCAGCAGCCCCGCAAAAATTCTTGATTTTTCCAGTTCCAAATTTGGCAAATCGCTACCACCATTCAGAGCTGGCTACAAATACAATTGTAAAAAAGAAAAAAAATACAAAATCCGATCTTAAACCTTGGGGCAGCCCCGAGAGAAAAAGAAAATAAAGGCAGCAAGCCGCCCATGAGGCTTCGCCAACCAAAATCTTATAAACATGCGTGCGGACCACGACCAACAACACAGCAGAAAGACAAAGGTAGTGATAACGTTATTAGCTCTGTAGAACAGCCTGGATTTTTGTACTGCGGTGTCTTTGAGCGGTCTACTAACTAAAAGAAGCTAGGGCAATTCGTAATAGTAGGGGTATCAGTGTTCCCATACAGATGCAGTAGGTGAACCTCTCTCGAGTAGATCCCCGTCATGGCACGAGTAAGATACAAATGTAACGTCATAGTAGTCCTTGTTGGTATGTCAGAGAGGTCCCTCATCGCCAATTCAATTTTCTTACTTTATTGTAGCTCTACATGCCCGCCTGCGGTCTCACTAGGAAAAGAGAGACTATGTAGGACTCCATTCGCCAGTCGCCGATTATGAACTTGGAAACTTGACTCTCACATCTTCTTCGGACAGGAAACCACTTGTAACATTCTGGTTCATGTTGCCATTGAACAAGCGCCGTTCCCATGAATTGATGTCAAAGTAGAGGTATTGGGGCGAAGAAGCTGCTGACGAAACTCCGTCGGACGGCCCAGCTCGCTTGAACCACAGCTTTAGGTCCCCATGATATCTCCACTCTCTCGTGTAAAGCTCTTGCGCAGCATATGCTTGCAGAACGTCTTTCGGAAGAGCATAGAAGATGTAGAATAGAGTTTCAAGTTGGAACTTGGAAAGATGGCCCGTTTTCAGCGCCGGCGGTTGCATGTAGTAGCACATCGGTAGCTGTACATTAGAGGGGGGGGAGGGGGGGTCAGCAAGTTGTATGACATGCCACAAAAGTACCGGTAGGAGATATCCCAGCGAACAAGTGTATTCTTACCTGGTAGTGAGGTTCTTTCGTCGAAGCCGTACTCTCTGAAAATGGACTTGCAAACGTGCTGTAAATCTGTTCGCTTGACCCAAGGCTGAGCCCAAGCATCGTTAGATCTGATCCCAGCGCTAGCGCATTTCTATCCGCGTCCGTCATACGAATTACTCCTAGCAAACCTAGCAATCCAAAATCCCCACTCAGAGCCGAACCCGCTGCTGCACTGGAACCCGATAACGCCGATGCCGCAGCTCCTCTTGAAAGCTGCGATGGTTGACTACTTCCAGTTTGCTGCAGACCACCCAGGCCGCCTATTCCTCCACCAAGGCCTCCACCCAGCAGACTTCCTCCTTCCAGTTGGGCGCCACCTACTCGCGGGGTGGACCCTGGTGCACCATTGTCCAGATCGTTTCCGTACAGCCCACCTGAACTACTGCTTGGTGCTCTAGATCCACTAGCTCCAAACCCTATGCCCGCTTGATTCGAGGATACCACATTATTTGTCCCACCGATCAGCAACGAAGAAGACGGCGACGTTGCCGACCCAGAGTTTCCACCATTTCCGCCTGAAGATGGAGGAGCGCCCGGTAATGCAGGAAAGTCTTCTGTTGTCATGCTGAAGTTCCCCGTTCCATTGGAGCCCCCCGACATGGCGAGTCGGTAGAGGTTGTTTTGCTGCTTTCCACCAGCTCCGTTGGCTACAGCCCCAGCTCCCTGTAGCATTTGCTGTTGGTGCGCAAGCAGTTGCTGCTGTTGTCGCAATGCTGCTGCCAGTCCATCTCCCGAATTCGAAGGTGCGTTGCTGTTCCCAGCACCACCGCCCAAACTAGGAAAGTCACTAAGATCGAAAGCCGTTGAACCACCCGACACAGCCCCTGCACCAGCTGATGATGGTGCCCCTCCGTCATTGCCAAAGCCGTTCCCCAGAGAGCCGCTAAAACCGCCGGCGCCGAGCAAAAGATCCGAAACACCCGATTGTTGACTACCGCTAAACATGCCAAAAAATTAAATGAGCCGTTCGAATAAAACCTTATACACCAACTCTTCCATTTACGGTTTAGACAACTGAAACGACGATGTTATTTGTCGCTGCTGCTGCCTTCTCCGACGCCAGATAGCTGAATAAGATTAACGAGCGAAGAAATTACAAGGAAAGAGTGTGGGTGAGTTTCCGCACAGTTCAGGATTAGAGTATGAAATACCGAGGTGCTAGATGAAGACGGCGTTGTATTAAAGCATCGATGGAAAGAAGAGATAGTCGTCTACCAATAGGCATGAAAACGATACCGAGTACAGCATGGTCCATTCCTCTTCCTTCTTGCGCCCCTCACCCAACAAACGGATGGAACATGATAATTTACACCAGTACGGAATTCTCGTAGATTCTACGTGAGAAAAAGCCTTCATCCGACAAAACGAACAAGGGATGAAACGAGGACGGATTTCGACCACTCCAATTCGTCCAACACACATGCACCACTCCGCATTACGACATGTAAGTCGATGATCAAAAAGGAACAAAAATCTATCCGCAAAACGCCATGGTGAGATCGCCTTTCATGCCTCACCTCGTTGATTTTTGATTGCTCCGCATTTGCCCAACAACACGGTCCGAAGTGCGCCCTGATCTGTCTGTCGCTTCATGGGGTGTTTGCTGGTAGAGCCTTAAAATATGTATTTGGTATCATAAATTCTATGAGATTGACTATTTATTAGGGGATATATATATTTGTGTTTCTAAATGTTATTTATGAGCGTTATTACGTTTCCTTGGCCATCATCGCCCTCGCCGCTCGACCGCTCCACCTGCCTCTGCCTCCTCCTCGCCTCCGCCTCGAAAAAGGATCAGGATGACCGATTGGCGTACAGACCACATATTTTAGGGGAGGATGATTTATTACTTTTTTATAAAAGGGGAAAGTTACAGGCACGCCCCCAAAATAAAATCGCTCGGATGTCTGTGCGCGAACCGACGGAAACAACCGTACGCGCGTCTCTGCGCGTCGTCCTCAGCATTCAGCACTCCAACGCTCTCAGGAAAAGACAAGATCGCGAGGATCGTCCAATTCAACTTCAAGCCTCCTGGCTCGTACGGAAATACGTTAGCTGCTACTGGGCCGCAAAACGTAATCCATCTTCCCACCTACCGCCTGCTGATGAGAGCCGCCCAAGACGAGAAGAATACAAGTAGCTTTCGTCCAATTTATCGACATCAAGTAAATCCAAAATGAAGCTTGCCACTCTTGCCCTTGTTGCCGGCTCTGCCGCTGCCTTTGCTCCTGCCAACAATGTACGTGATGAACGTTTCGGGAAGTTGAGACGCGATGGAATGAACCAAAAAGGCGACTCCTGGGTTCCATTTTCTCTTGGCTATGGGTTCCGGTAGATTGGGGTTGGGCGATAGTGCTCGAGATATTGATGCTGGTTGCAGCTTACTCGTAGTATTCTTCATGTTTCGATAGTCTGCTGACTTTTTCCTTTCTTTCCTTTCTTTTGCGCTCACTAGGTTGAAACCAGCACCGCCCTCAAGGTTTCGGAACAAGAGATTGGTGCTACCGCCCCCCTCGGTTTCTTCGATCCTCTTGGATACATCACCGATGACGAGAAATTCACCCGCTACCGAGCCGTTGAGCGCAAGCACGGACGTGTTGCCATGATGGCTATGCTTGGAACTTTCGTCCACAACAACAAGTGGACCTTCGATGGGTATCTTTCCCCGTCCAACAACTTGAAGTTCACCGACATTGATTCTGGAATTGGTGGACTTTTCCAAGTTCCCCCTGCTGGACTTGCTCAAATCCTTGTGATCATGGGATTCATTGAGCTTGCCTGGTGGCCTGCCACCAAGCTCGATGGTGACTACGGTATTAGGCTTGGAAAGGTCAACAACTGGGAGCAAGAACCTGCCAAGAAGGTTCGTCAGCAAAACGCTGAGCTCAACAACGGACGTGCTGCCATGATGGGTATTGCCGGAATCATCACTCAAGAGGTCCTCACTGGACAAAGCTTGTACGAGCAAGCCGCCTCTGGACACTGGTCGCCTTTCGGTGACGGACAAGGATTCTTCTAAGCAGCAAAATCTCCTTTTGTTTTTGCTAGCTCAAACTTCCGTCCTACCTAGATCTCCGCGTGACGAATAGACGAGGCTTGGGCTTGTTGGTGGAATATCACAGTAATCTTGCACGGTGTTACTGGCTAGTTGTTTGGTAACATCGAAAAATAATATATTCAATAGGTTTCCTAAAAGTCTCTTCCAATCTGTACTTGGTACTTGGCAGTTCTCATTCGTACGAAGTCGTTCGATTCAATGTTGTGCTTTGTGCTGAGATCAAGGCAACTGCGAATATTCAACTACGGTTTCTTCGAGGCATTCGCATTCCCTTTTCCTTTCTAGCTTTATACCGTATACATACCGGTATGGGTAGTAAAACAAGTTAAGGCATGAGGGGTAGGGTTACCAACTCCCGAAGACTGGAGGGAAGGAGAGACAATTAAGAAAGCTTCATACACTACCGACCGTCCGTGTTGTGCAGCAGGACCACCACTCTACTGCGATTACCAGTCTTTATGAGACTACATTTTTCCCTCATATAGCTACGTAGTAGAGTATCGCATCGTACCGGTACGTGGTAGAGAAGGAGCCGGTTGTGGAGACGAGGAGAAGAAAGTACCGGTAGGGTACACCAGTACAGTATTCGTACCAGTAACTGCGTTACCTATGGTACAGTAGCCGATGACGACTCCTCTCTGCGCTCTCTCTACTACTACTACTACTACTACTACTACTATATCGTAAAGCAGCGAAAAAGTGCACTGTCTATTTTAGTTGCTACCTTGACGGTTGAGAGCAATTAATCTCTCTCCCGCCGGAGCTACAGTAGTACAAGTAAGTCATGAGAAAGACGTCATGATTGGTCGTCCCAACAAGAAAATGCTGACGTCATCATCGCAGAACGTGCTAGCTACCGGTATGCATGCATGCCAAGCGTACCACAGTACTGTACAGATGCCGTGAAATCTTTGATTTCTCGCTTTCTTCTTCGTCGTGCTTCTTGTCACACCAAACAGTCCGTTGTCCATTGCAACTGCTGAAAGCTGCATATTATTTTTTTAGGCTCCGTCTCCACTACTACTAGCTATTCCAAAACATTCCACATTTTCGTTGAAAAGCCCTCATACAGATTATGCTTGCTCTACGCTCTGTTGTTCGCCCAGCGGGCCGCCGTTGGGCTGTGCGTTGCTTTGGTGCCGGATCTGACCTGAACAAAAGTCTCAAGGAAACGGATCCTGAACTCTGCACGTTGATCGAGCAGGAAAAGGCAAGGCAGCGAAACAGCCTTGTCTTGATTGCTTCGGAGAATTTTACTAGTAAGGCTGTTCTGGATGCTCTCGGTTCTGTACTTTCCAACAAGTACAGCGAAGGTTATCCTGGTGCTCGCTACTACGGAGGAAACGAGAATATCGACCAAGTCGAACTATTGTGTCAGAAGCGTGCCCTCGAGGCTTTCCACCTTGATCCCGAGGAGTGGGGCGTGAACGTACAGTCTTTATCGGGCTCCCCGGCTAACTTCCAGGTAAGTCTTTCGTTTCAGAGGTCGGCGTTAGCCGGTATTTCCCGCCATCTTAAACACCTTTTGCGCGTCCCAGGTTTATACCGCACTTTTGGAAACCCATGATCGCATCCTTTCTCTTGACTTGCCGCATGGAGGTCACCTCTCGCATGGTTTCCAAACACCAACGAAAAAGATTTCGGCTGTTTCTCGATATTTTGAGTCCATGCCTTATCAGCTAGACCCTTCCACCGGGCAAATCGATTATGACCAAATGGGAAAAAGTGCAGAACTTTTCCGTCCAAAGCTCATCGTAGCTGGAGCATCCGCTTACGCTCGCCTCATTGACTACGAACGCATCAGAAAGATCGCCGATAGCGTCGGTGCCTACGTAATGGCTGATATGGCCCATATTTCTGGTCTGATCGCTGCGGAAGTCATTCCGTCGTGCTTTCCCTACGCGGATGTTGTTACCACGACAACTCACAAAAGTCTCCGTGGGCCTCGTGGCGCTATGATCTTTTATCGAAAGGGTCAAAAGGGCACTGACAAAAAGGGAAATCCCATCATGTACGATTTGGAGGAAAAGATCAATTTCGCTGTTTTCCCGGGCCTTCAAGGCGGTCCCCACAACCATACTATTGGAGCTCTGGCGACTTGTTTGAAGCAAGCTGCCACGCCCGACTTTGTCGAATACCAAAAGCAAGTGCTCAAGAACTGTTCCCGCCTTGCGGATGAACTCAACAAAATGGGATATAGTCTAGTCAGTGGTGGTACGGACAACCACCTTGTGTTGGTGGACCTGAAAACCTCCCGAGACATCGACGGAGCTCGGGTTGAACGAATTCTGGAAATGGCTTGTATTGCCACCAATAAGAACACTATTCCTGGCGATACGTCGGCATTGAACCCTGGTGGCATTCGAATGGGAACCCCCGCACTTACTTCTCGTGGGTTGAAAGAGGATGATTTCGCCAAAGTGGCAGCGTTCTTCGATAGAGCCGTTACAATTGCGCGTGACTTGAAAAATACCGAGCAAGGGAAGAAACTGAAAGGGTTCAGGGAAATGTGCGCCGTAGGTCCATCTGTTCACCCAGACCTAGCACAGCTTCGCAGGGAGGTATCCGAATTTGCGTGCACATTCCCTACCATAGGATTCGACGAGGATGACATGGAATTCGAGGGAGAGTACAATGTTGATTTCGTGGCCTAAACTTGTCGTCCATGTTCTTCAGCTTTGATCCTTCAAGCCCCACTTGAGGCAATTCCTGGGACTATTTGGGCGGTAGACCTGCTGTGTTGTGCTCTACATTGATTCCAGTTTGTTCCTAGATCTGGTTCTAAAATATATTGACAGCTGTCTATCCTAGACACACAGTTTAATGGGTAGAACACGTACATTTATGCACAGATGATTCGCATCGGAAAAGGCAGTGGCTTCTATTTCTTCTTGCTTGCATTCATAGCAAGAGAATACAGCAAGGTTCCCGCGATGGCAATACTAGAACCGATAATCGATCCAGTGCTCATGGGTGTCTTGAAGGCAACCACGGAGGCGACAATGATTACAACACGCTTGATAGTGTTTCCAACGGCATGGGTTACGGGGTTGACCTTTCCAAGGGCAAGGAAAGCAACTTCGTTGTAAGCATAGTATGAAGCACCTCCGAGTGCAAGCAAAGTAGCCAGAGCCTTGTTCGTGTACGCTCCAGAAGCGACGAGATCGCCAGTGGCCTTGAACATGCCGAGCCCTTCAAATCCCAACATGAGAGGAATCAAGATAACAGTGGACATCGCTGTGAGTACAGCGTAAAGGTTTTGAGCGTCAAGGTTCTCTCCCATCTTCTTTCCGGACATGGTCTTCTTGGAAAGCACGCCTCGGGCAGCTGAGGATACATTGGAAAGCATAGCAGCAGCAAGAGCCAGAACGGTGAAAGAGAGCTCTTTCATGGAGGCAATGGCAACTCCGCCGATGATGGGAAGCAGAGTAAGGTACACTGGAAGAGGCAAAACTTCTCCGAGGAGCAAGTAGTTGAGGCCACAAGTCACAACAGGCTCAGAGGCCTTGACAATGTGCGCGAAGGACACGGCTCCGGCTCCTAGAGCAATAACAGCCCCCACGTGAACCCCCGTGTGACAGAGTGCAATAGGAATGAGAGTCTTCAGTTCAGATGCGTTAAGCTTCGGGGCCTTGCGAAGTCCCAGCAGCCACAAAGGAACGAAGTAAGCAATCCCAGCCGCCATTTGGATGGTAGCGATGGTCCATGGGTAGGCCAGAACATTGAGGGCTTGCTTGTTGTAGATGTTGTACGCAATGTTGAACAGGTACCACAAAGCAAAGTAGATGCCGACTTGGAGAGTGGCGAAAATACCTCCACTGGGCTCCTCGGCGGGCTTTGCCTTGGCGCCACCAGCCGAGGAGAGAGCAACAGCAGTGGGGGAGCTCACTTCCGCTCTATGGACGTTGGCAATAGCAACACAAAAAGGGTCGTTAGATTCTGTATTACGAGTAGTAAAAGCCGTTCCATAGGTGATCTTCCGTTCCCTTCAAACATACCGTCCAAACACAGGCGCCTGCTTATTTCCCGTCAAAGTATTTCCGGCTGTGTTCCGTACAAAGGCACCTGGATTGAAGGCGCTTGCCGAATAAGACACCGACACGGCCAGAGCCAAAACCACTAAAGATCTCTTTGCGAACGTCATGGTCGTTGCTTCCTTTTTGATGAATGAGTTTCATGCATGAGAGCACTACTTCTCGTCCTCGTCGTCGTGGGCGCATCGGTGCCTGGGCAAATCGGCTTCATCTCTCCGTTCTCTGGTACGCACGCACTACAAGTACCGGTACGAGTATCGTACCGGTAGCGATCACGGTTGTTGGGATGACCACATACAAAGCAAAAGATCGACGTTTTCGCGATCCAACCGACGACAAACAGCGACTGACGTTTGTCCGCTAACACGCATCACATCGCGATCTTGATTCTTCAAAAAAAGCACGGCAACCTTTTGTTGATAAAAAAATATATGAGAGCTCGCAACAGGTTGAGACCTCTCGGCTCTCGGGTGATGCACAGACGTCGCTTGACTTTGTTTTACTGTATGTAGTACCTGGTACGGTACCGTCAGACTCGGTACCGGTTGTGCTCGTACTGTACCAGGTACCTGGTACTTGTACCTGGTTGAGATGGTGCACGATGCACTGACGTTCATCGCAACACGTGGAATGATACCGGTAGATGGATTTCAGACGCCGACGAAAGTCTCTTGCATGCCAGATGATTCTTCTTCATTCTGTAGATCCAAGACGACAATAACAGTTCAGCAAACGCCATAGTTTCTTCCTGAACAGATTGGTGAAGTACAGTTGTACGTAGAGATATTCGAATTGAAGCGGCTTCAGCAGAGTCGCCAGATAGAAACGGGCCAAAATGCGTATGGGAACGCCAGAAAAAACGCGCCGTGGAGCCAAACAGCCACCCAGAGCAGATGCGACAGGGAAGCCAAAGCACGCTGCGGCTGGGAGTGTGGTGGGACAGCTTTCTCCTGATATCATTTCCACCTACTTTACACCCGAACTGATCCTCATGGCAAACAATGTGCTGGAAACATATGCCGAGGAACTGGTCGAATACAACGACTTGCTTCATGAATTCGAAAAGAAACAGCTAGATGCCGAGATTGGAGAGGGTGGTTCTATCAATATTACTACTGAATTACCGACACCCCCCGTGAAGCCGCTGTATCAGTCGCAATATTGGGTGGACCAGCTGCAAGAGACTCTTTCCGATGCTTCAGATTACTTCCAGGCAAAGAATGGCGCGTGGAAGGTTCAAGCTAGTGCGGCTAGATTTGAACGGCGGATGGATGAAAAGTACGGGATTTTCCGTCCCTTTCTGAAAGAGCATCCTGAATTGGAGCAATTTGTTCGCTCTATGCAAAGGAAATACTCTCAAGGCTACTTCAGCCCTCTTCGTCAAGGGAAGTCTCCGATTCCTAAGAGCACTTCTGTCATAGTCCTCTTTATGATGCATCGCGGCAATGTCCACTGGCAAGTCACTCTCTTGTCCACTCTCTTTTTCTTGGTAGGCCTACAACCTTGGGCGCTGGTTGTGGTCGTGGCTGGTGCTCACTTAATGCTCGAAGGTCGAAAGAAGAGACCACGAAAGCCAATGACAACCCATATTAGTGCATCAGAGCCTTACTACTCTATTGATATAGGTGGCGAAGACATTTCCCAGGAAATCGAAAACCAAAAGAAAAACGAGATATTGGCCCGACCTGTTGGAAAGAAGCTGGAAGACAAGGAGAACATCGATGGCTCGGAATATGATACTATTTTACTGGGCCACGGACCAGCAACGTTGTACACCGGTGCTTTGCTCTCTCGAGCGGGACGAAAGGTTCTGGTCCTCTCAACAAAGGCTGATGCAAGTGGCTGCTACACCATTGAGAATGCTCCTCCAAGTGTGATGAAAGAATTCGGCTCTGTCCCATTTGATATTGAAGGGCTCAACATTCCAAAGATTAGTCGACAACAGGCGCTAATGGCGCCAGCTCTCTCAACGTCTACAGACGCTCAGGGCGGAGTGCGATTTGCGAAGATCGGCTCTGCGGCAGACGGGTATACTTTTGAGATTCTGTCTGTTCCTGGCATGGGAGTAGAGGGGAGCGGTGACGATTTGCCATTTGCTTTGCGGGCGGATGGCACCAACAGTCTCATGGAAGATGCTGCTCTCGCGCTTGGGGATGGCTGGCCTGGTCTGAAGGGAGACATTTCAAGCTCAACAACTGGAATTTATGCAGCTACCTGTGATGCGATCAATGCTACGTCGAATCAGTTCTACCTATCGAAGTTACTACCGGATAACGTGAATGGAATGCGGAGTGCCAGCACCTACCAAGAAACGTCGATTCGATATGCTTCGTCCTTTCTTGAAAAGGGATTCCCTCTAAATGCTCACACCCGCTCTCTCATGGCAGCAATCGGCATGAAGAGCGAGAACATTAAACCAAGTATGACCAGTATGGGTGCGCATGTCACAAACATCTGTAATTCTTTGAGCGGCGAAGGCATGTACTACCCCATAGGAGGGCCGCGAGCGTTGAGCCATGCGCTGGCCACGGTGATAGAACAAAATGGTGGTCGCGTCGTGACTCAAGTTCCAATCGCTTCGCTTGTTTTTGAGGAAGAAAGTTCACTAGAGCAAAGCAGGAAAACCAGGGACGGTGACGAAATCCCTCCAAGGTGTATCGGAGTGAAGTTTGCCGATGACCGCCAAGTAAGCATTGACCCGTCCAAATGGAAAACGCATGCGCCGGTCGTAATTTCTATGCATGGATTTGTGACGACTTTTATCCGCCTTCTCCCTGAGGATATTCGAGTAAAGTACAAGGTTCCCCGTGGGCTCCCTGCCCTGTCGGAACAACGCCCCGTCTTCAAGATCATGTTTGCTCTTGATGGATCAGCAGAGGATTTAGAGCTTACAGGAGCTGACTTTTATCGACTGCCGGGTGCCGCTCTTGCGCAGGATGAAATCGATCCATTGACTGGGCAAGTCAAGCCTGGAGAAATTGGCTGGCTAGATGACACATCTGGGGAGGATATGGAAATAAAAGTAGATGATGTCAATCAAGACACAACGGAGAACCCGCAGGAAAGTTCAGTCTCCCGGGGCAAGCGTGAAAAGGGTGTCCTCACTGGTACAAAGAAAAAGAGCAGGGATAAGTTCGAGACGGGAGCTTCTTGGATTCACATCTCATTTCCTTCGGCGAAGGATCCTTCTTTTCAGTCAAGACACGGTCACGTTTCGACTTGCGTGGTTACAATCGAGGCTGATGACGACTTTGTAACCTTCTTTGACACAAAACCGAAGCTCTATGCGATTCAAAAAGGGAAAGAGAACTCGGCGGATCTCCAACGACTCGTGGAACGAGTTCGCAAGGACCTGTTTGAGAACTATCCCCAATTGCAAGGTAAGATATGCATCAAAAACGTCTGAAGAGATCTGAGAAATACAAATTCTCACCAACTTCTATATATTCAGGCAAAATTGTCCACTCCCAGCTCCTTGGACCGCTTCACCGCGGTCTCAGTCACAATCCAGAGCGTTTTGCTGCAAAAGGAGTTCGGCCCGAAAGCCCTTACCCCGGTCTATTTGTAGGAGGCTCGGACTTGACAGTCGAGTCTTTCAATGGTTCCATGGTGGGAGGATGGCTTGCTGCCAATGCCGTTACGGGATACAATTGGGTGGATTATTTGTTCCTTCAGAAGAACGTGACGACGGATATTGTTCGATATCTCGACCCACCTGATGTTCCAGACGAAGAAGATCTAGCTGTACCCTATCAGGTCCCCGAAGAAAGCGACAGCAAAGATGAATAGCGTAATTGCTTGTGAGGAATGCTAGCTAAATCTTACAGTTGTTATTCATGGGATCAAGTCAACTAGAAAACACTAGAGAGGGATCACTTTAATTGAGCGTCTCTGGTTAGTAGTGGTGGTTGAAATCATCAACGAAGCGTTTCACACTTTCACGAACACATTTTACCAAAGAAGCTCGACAGTCTGTTGCCTTTTGGGCATGTTCACTACTTGGTTTCTTTTTCCACCCTCCCAACTCAACCTCAAGCTCGTGGTGGTGGGTACTGCAAATATCTGGAAGCCTGAGCGACCCGCTTGCGATGACGTCGTCGCTATCACGCACGTCGAACTTGACGGTGCAGTGAAAATCGAAAATGTAACGCTTCTTCCCGCTAGCGATGGCAACGGAGGCTTCGCCCGTCATATTGTCGACTGCCGTCACTACAGGTGTCAGGTCGACAACTGGCACATTGGTTTCCTTAAGCCTTGCCTCCAAGCGATCACGGCACCAATCAGTAGTATTCTTTTCTTCCCATGTTGTACCTGCCTGGTTCCAGGCAGAGGTGGTCCCTTTGCCGGCATCCGAAGAAGATGGAAGAGAAGTCGGCGCGGACTCGCTGGATTTTTCCAATCGCTTCGGTGCGATATCACCGATCAAGCTCATTTCATGGGCAGATTGTTCCCGAGTAAAGTAAGAGGTTATCCTTCCGTCTGCCGTTTTTTTGTAGCCTCGAAGTTGCGCGAGTTCCTTTTCAGTAAGTTCATCATCATCTGAATCGTTGTTGACCTCCTGCTTGGCCGCCTCACGGGCCTTTCGCCGCTCTTCCTTTTTCCGCCTTTCTTCTTCCTTTTCTTTTTCCTTACATTCTCGGTCCCATTCATCAAAAGAAAGCGCTGGTTCACCCTTGGCCATGCGCTTGACACATTCATCTTCCCACTCAGACTTGCGCTTCTTCAAGAGTTCCTCCTCTTGTTCTTTCTTGCGCTTTGTTTCTTCCGCTTTACGACGGTTTTCTTGCTCTTTGTCTTCATATAGCAAGCCGAGACCCCCACCTGATTTACTAAACGCCTTCTGAAGTCCTTTCTTTTGCGCCTTTTTTGCTTCTTCTAGCTCTTTCTTCAAGCTTGCCAGCTCTTTCTTGACGGCCACATTGTTTGGGTCTTGCTGCAAGGCCTGTCGCAAATCTTCTCTAGCATCGTCGGTATCTCCAATTTGACGGCGCGCCACAGCCCGCCGATACAAGGCTTTGACGTTAGTTGCATCGATTTCCAAGGCCGCCGACGCCACTTGGACGGATTGCTTGGGTTTGCCAATTTTCAAGCACATCATCGACAAGTTGGTTTGCAAACTAACCAGCAAGACCTTGACCTGTTCATCTCCAGTGTTGCCCCGATTGAGTGGCTTGAGAGTGTTTGTCCCCCGTCGGTAGCTACGAGAAGCCTTTTCGTACTCTTTCTCCTTGAAATAGTTGTTGCCCTCTTCCTTGAGCGCGTTTGCCTTGATCAGCAGGAGTTCTGGGTCCTCTTTGGGAGAAAAGTCTGCATCGGAAGATTCTTCCTCATCATCATCAGTGGATGAGACGTCTTCTTCCTCCATGCAATCTTTGCCTTTCTCTTCAGAGGAGTAGTTGCCCGTGTTGTTGCTGGCTCCTGCTGTCTGATCCGTTGGTGTGGCAGCAGCAGAGGCATTTTCACTGTTGCTGGTCACAGCCGTTGCTTCGTCGCTGTCGTCAATTTTCATTTGTGCCGCGGACGGTGCTTCCAACGACGATGGATCCTCTGTAGAAGCCGGTTCTTGTGTCATGATAGGCAAAAGTGTATGTGGTCGTTTGTTGTCAATGGTGGGAACACGGTGGTTTGGTTGCAAGAAGGAATCGAAGCTAGCCTTCAGGAGTAAGAGTAAGGCACAAAGCACAAAGCGAGAAATGAGAAAGTGAAAAACGAAAAAAATGATTTTGGAGCGTTCATTGGAGGGCGTGGACCCCTTCGACTTGACGTTCGCTTTTCTTGGAAGCTCGATGATTTACCACCTGCGCGACATCGCGCGCATTACGCACAAACTCTACGTGTCCTGGTACATATCGTCCGTATCTCCTCCCCGGCCGGATAGATGCGGGCGGGCGGGCTAGGAAACCGCGGAAAACCACGTCGTTGATGTGATCGATGATGAAGAAAGAATTTAGTGATCATCACGATCACAATCAACTCACCCACTACTTGTACCTCCCCTTTCTTCGCAGTACGAGTACAGGTCTCTTGTAGTAGTATTAATGGCGAGAAAACGCCAACAGCAAACCCTTTGATCCCACTGTCACAAAGACTCGCTCAGTCCTACTCGTACCCAAGATGGAGACTATGCGATGGGCCGAGCCGAGCATCAGCCCCCGAGACAGTCCTCCAGCTCCCACCATCAAGAATCATTCTGTGACCCATTTCAACGGCTATTTGTACTGTTTTGGTGGCTATGACGGCAGTAAGAATCACGATACGCTCCTTCTGTACAATATTCAAGACGAACGGTGGATCCGGCCGCACCATGTGGGAGGCGTTGGGAACAACCACCCGCACGATATCTACCACAGCAGCAGCCACGGTGTCGACACTTCCATCATGGTGACAGGCAATCCTCCGCCCGGCCGAAACGGGCACAGCGCAACCCTGGCGGCGGACCCGGACGACGAAGAAAATGCTAGAATTATCATCATTGGCGGCTGGCTGGGCACGGGCCCGTTTGCGTCTTCGGAGTTTTATGTGCTTGATATCTCCCAAGGCGGGAAAAAGATGAAATGGATGAAACCTCAATTGAAAGGCACCGCGCCGGGACCGTGTAATATGCATTCGGCCGACTACGTACCGCAGAGAAAAGAAGTATACGTCTTCCGTGGGTAAGTTTAGTTGTGCATGCAGGGCTCAGCAGGTTTGATGTTTCATCCATGCATATCACTTTGTGCCATACCTTGCAATTGTCTCAACATTAGCCGTACTGTGTTCGATTAAAAAGTGGGAATGGTCGGGAGTATTTGAACGACCTGCATGCACTCTCCGCCAAAACTTTGACCTGGCGGAAAGTTCATACTGTCGGGCAACATCCTCAACAGCGGGCCAATCATTCCAGTGCCCTGTTGGAGGAAACAGGAGAGCTATTCATCTTTGGAGGATGGTGAGTAAATCTATATTTTGGTACGAACTAGTGTTCGCACGCACTCGTCCACGTTCTGACTGTCCTCTTCAACCAAAACCAAAATCAGGAACGGGACAGAACGACTTAATGACATACATATACTTAATGTTGCGACGTCGACTTGGACTTGTCCGAAGGTCGGTGGAGTATTGCCACATCCGCGGGCAGGTATGACTTTGACGGCATTGCGAGGGCGCCTTTTTCTATTTGGCGGCAGTGGTACTAGTTCGAAATGCTTTCACGACTTGCAGATTTTAGATCGTCAAGAAATGGCGTGGCTAGACGTCACACAAGCCGTAACTTCGGAAGCTGGCAGCAACAGTGGTGGCAGGCACGGCCGGTTCGAAGGAGATCAAAATCATCACCGAGAACATCACGCGGAGGCGGATAATTTTCGGCCTCAGTGGCGGTTTGGAGGATACGATGATTCATCTGGCGATATGGTAAGAACGTGTCTGCAGTACATTTCGATTTGTGCATCAGTATTCGTGCCGAGAACCGGAATGGTCGGCTCAACATTCTCTCTTTGTTGTGCTCCTTAGCCCATGCAAGACCTAGGAAATGCCACAGACATGGACATCAGTCACAGCGACAACAACCGGCAAGGATCGTTTACAGCATCCCGTGCTGACTGGAGATCGCGCGAAATGGCCATCCGGCCGCGGGGTGCCGCCGTGGCGGCCTCTCCCAACCCCAATGATGAAGATACGGTTCCCACTGTCATTGTAGATGGTCGTGGTCCAGGTAGAAGAGCTGGCCACACTGCCACAGCAGTACATCGCAAAATTTTCGTTTTTGGTGGTTCGTGTGGTTCGGATTATTTGAGTGACCAGTACGTCCTAGATACTGACCCTCCCCCACAGGCTCGAGTCACGGAACCCACGAGTTTACAGCTTGTGGAACGACGGCTTCGGCACTTTTTCAATGACGAAGAATTTTCGGATGTAACCTTCATCGTCCAAGGGCAAAAGGTATATGGCCACAAGATGGTTCTCTCGATTGTCTCGGATTGTTTTCGTGCTATGTTTACGTCAGGATTCCGCGAATCCGATTCCATGGAAATCGACATCCCTGATTGTTCGTACGAAGCGTTTTTGGCAACCCTTCTTTACATCTACACTGGAACTCCTCCCAAACTCGACCCACAAGGGAGCGAAGACCGAGAAGCGTGTTTGAACCGAGCTGTGGAAATCCTGGAACTAGCGGACCGATTCTTTTTGGACCATCTAAAACAGATTTGTGAGAGCCTGTTGCAGGGCATGATCAACGTGGAAACCAATGAATATCTGTTGCAGGTGGCTCAGAAGACCAATGCCATGCAACTCCAAGCAGTATGTGAACACTTTAGTCGGAATCGAGAAACAACATGACGAATAATCTACTGGAACGAAAGACAAGAGATATACGAGGCTATGAATGCCTCTTGAGAGAAGAGAGGAGTCTGAAAATATTATTATGGCGCATAAAGTAATACTGGCAGGTAATTCTTAGTCGTTTCAGCCCTTTTCGCCCCGTTGTCATGAAATGTACAATTTGAAAGTGACGATCGTTGCCAGTTGACAAGGCGAGATTGTTTGTAATCTTAATCCCCATAGTCGCTGAACATATCCGCTGGTTTGGAAGGACTCGATTCTGTCGTACTAGCTGTGGACGCCGTGGCAGACATGGACGGTTGAGGCTTGGCTTCAGGAGAACTACCACCGTCTTTGGATGCGCGGATCTTTTCCATCAATTCTTTTGCCTTGACTTGCTCTTCATCTGACAAGCCTCTCCAAAACTCTTTATCGTCCTCACTTTGCAAATACGATTCGGCGGCGACACTCGCATACAAATCCCCCTTTTCCAGCAAGAATCCTACAATGACCGCCGAAAGGACACCGCCTACCATGACCATCTAGCAGCGGTGGGAAATGATAATTAGTTAGATAGAGACCGAGATGTTCTGCGCAAAGAAAATCAAGCCGCCTAGTCACTCACGATTCCTCCCGCAAAAACCAGACCAAATTGCTCGTTCGGGATGGATGCGATATCCGAGTCAATGGTAGAAATCAATAGACCGTTGGCATCCGACAAGAAAGAAGCACCAACGGCATCTAGCTGGGAAGAGGGATGCCGCACAACCGAGGGCATTTTTACCACAAATGCCCAAGTACACGTACTACTCATCAACATAGTGCCGAAAACGAGTAAAACGTTGAAGAATGTTTGCGTCATGATGTCAGTGATTTCGTAGCGCAACAAAGAATGAAATAGAATGTAACGAGAATCAACGGTGTGGGAGCGTTTTATATAACTGTGTGTAAAATGATAGGAGTGCAAAAAGAGAAAGAGATGATCCACTCTGCTGGTTGTTGGTCTCCTGTTGCCATCAAGTGGTCCCTGGTTCATGGATACTGTCGACTACAATCACCATGTGCCATCGCAGGATCAAAGAAGATGATTTTGTTGTTGAACTTGCTTCCAAGCAAGTTCAGAGTTTCCAGGTTCCAGGTGTCAAAATAGTCAAAATCAAAAGTGGTATTCCGATCTGTACCTCTGACTCGACAGCCGGCCAGACGGAGGCAGAAGGAGCTTCTGATGGAAGCCTGTTTTGCATATCCAATGGATAGGCCAACATTCAGAATTCTCCATATCCGAATAATTTTTATGATATATCCAATCGATAGTGTCTGTCGTGTCTGCGGCGTCTGTTTGTTCTTCTCCTCCCTTTTCGTCCTTTTTCCGTCTGTCATCCCTTTCCTCGGTAAAATGTGACCGATCCGATCACTTCGTCTCAACTCCAAGATAACGTGATCGATGGGACCGAATTATTTTTTCATGCCGCCACGAGGAATTTCATTCGGATGGCAAGTCGTATTACAACCGATGCAACCGACCGTGATCTTTCACAACCTAGCGTTGTGTCAGTTTACGTTTGATGACAGAAACAAAAAATCAATTATTGTACTACTACCTGTGAATCACGTTTTATTTTGTTGCTGGCGTGCCAGAGTCGCATAGGACATAGAATCGTTAAGTAATTTTATCGCAATGGATTGGATTTGCCTATTTTATCCATTGGATATGTATGGTGTGCCTGATGGAAGGCGCACGCCTGACAGACGGAGTAATGATGACGCCATCAAATGAATCTGATTGGTAGATGGGCGGAAGAAATGGCGCAGGCTGCAGAGATGAGTGAGGACGGCGAGCAATCGAAAGAGTGATCGCAGGATCATTCGAGATCGATCTGCAAACGAGCCGAGAGCTCACAATTCTGCAAATCGTCGCAATTCGAGCATCGAGATCAGTGGAATAGATAGTAGAGTAAAAGCTTTTACTTTACTACAGTAGCAAACAAGTACAGAAACCGTATCAGTTCACACGTAAGTAAGTGTATACAAAAAATCGTTGGCGGGTTGGAACTCGTTCGTTTGTTAGGAGCGTCCCGCCAATGATGAAAAGTCCCGACGACCGGTTCACGCCAACGCCGGGACGCGGCAATGACCAAGAAGGCAGGTTGATTCACTGCTTCGTTTTAAAAGGCGTTCGAACATCGTACCATATTGCGCGTGTTAGAGTATAAAACGAAAAATACGTCTCTCCATCCCGGAAGATCTACGATCGACCAAGGAGTCACTCAATCCAATTTCAAGAAGACCTTGAAACCTTCTCACGCGAGCGGTCAAGATATGCCGCAGAATGCGATGCGGCACATGGCGATGTTTAACAACGGCGATGTCGACAGTTGGGACATTACGTTCGCCAATTAAACATCATGAATCGAAGAATTTATATTTTAATTTTTCCTTTTCGTTCCCCTGCATCCACATGGAGACAGAGCCATGATCATCCTCTGAGTTTCCTTCGTCAACAAGACCAGCGTCCCTTCAAAGCTTGGTACGGGCGAGCACTTCCCCGATGAGCCAGTAATTCGAAATTTACTCGAAAATAACGGCAAATCGGGGATCACACGCTCTGTCATAGACCAAGTACATAAGGATATACGGACTTGTAGATAGCTTATGGAGATGAGGTATTCCACGTGGAGGTGCGGAGAACAAGGCGCGCGTGAGAGAGGTGGAGTCTGCAGGAATCCACGTTATTCCCCAAGACTCAACCGTTCCAGATTTTGGAGCATTCACGCGACGGTAAAATACGAAATATTTCAAGAGGTTTAACTAACGGTCGACAACTACTCGACCAAACGGACGAAGGCCAGCACAAACTCCGGATGGCAGTGGATCGCGAATGATCGCGTTGTTGAAGACACGACATGACAGACGCGCGGGGACAGACACCACCATCTTTGATCTTTCTTTGCACTTGATGTCATTAATTTCAATTTGCCATCCAAGAACCACAACTGACCAGGGAGAGCCGCATTGAAACAACAAAAAGAAGTTCTGTGCTAGGTTTTAGTTTACTGTCTAGATTCAATTTTCGCTTCAGATCTCTCAAGTATTTCCCTTGCTGCAAGCATGAGAAACCGACGAATATTAATAATTATGGCAAAACGACAGACAGTTTTCGGTGGAGTAAGTTTATTTGCACTATTGTGGCTGTTGTGTGATAGACCGACTTGTCGAGCATTCCAGACACAAAATCAGGTTCTCGCAATTCCTCGAAAATCTCACCCAACAACAATGTTGGGTAAAAGTACCTCGAAAGAGAACGACGACAAGAGCAAGAAATGCGACAATCACAGCCATGGAAGTCTACTACAGGATCCAAACATGTCGACGAACCGTAGGGACCTATTGATATCCATGGCAGCGGCTGCATCCTTGTTTCCTGTCGCTAGCGTAGCACAAACGACCTCCACCAATCCACCCTCACTGGAAGATCTCGAGTTGGGACAAGCCCAGTGGACATCGTTGGGCCCCTCGGGACGGTCAGCTTCCTCCTCCCCTACCACACCGGCCCCCTTTTGCACATACCTAGCACGCTTTTTGATTACTTACGACGAAGGCGTAGCATCTTGGTGGCATAGCCAAATACAGTCTGTGTCGCTGTTGTCGCCAGAAAAACAACAGCGCCAATTAGGTCAATCCTTTGGGAAGTTTGCTGCTTCCCTCCAACAATCTTTGGACGCCTATCTTCCAGAGAAACGACAAGATGGATACAGCAAGTTGTTTCAAAGACTCCTGCAAACATATAGAGGCACCGAGGCTCCACGACATATAGGAATTCTCTGCGCTTTGTTGCCGCCAGAGGATCAACCCCAAGGTTCCATTCGACAATCCATACTCGAATCATCATCAGTATCGTCGTCACCACCGACTCTACCTACGGGTGGATCAATACCCACAGTTCCCTCTATCCTGATGGAAGATTTATCGGCACTCTTACCTAATTATTACCAGGTATCCGTGGTTGGCGACTCGTTGACCCTCGCTCCTCCCGTTTCCCTATACCAGATCGGTCTGGACGAAGAATTTGGACAAACTGCTACCGCCACTCCCTTTGGCCCCATCGCCTCGGAGGTGCTTACCCGTGAATTGCCTTCTTATTCTGCGGCAATCTACGCTATCTTGGGACTATCTGGGGCAACGGGTTGTGCCATTACTCACACGCTGGTTTTACCCTTGGATGTGGTCAAGACCAAACTACAAACGAGCCCGGATGAGTATAGTAACATTTGGCAAGGCGCTTCCAAGATTTACAAGGATTTGGGTTTGAGTGGACTGTTGCTGGGATTTCAAGCTACTGTGGCCGGCTATTTTTGGTACGGTTTATCGGTGTATCCGAGTTATACCTTTTTCAAACGGTACTTGGGACAATCTCTGTTCACGACAGACTGGGCGTTGGCTCATACCAATAGCATTGCTCTGATGGCAGGTGCTTTGGCAGCAGTCATAGCAAGCTTGGGATTGACTCCGTTGGAAGCCGCCCGAATCCGGGTGGTGGCTGATCCCATTACGTACAGACCTATGGGTTTATCAGGTACGCTCCAAGCCATTGCGTCAGAAGGTGAAGGATCCTGGACCCGCGTCTACGCGGGCTTGCCCTCTTTACTCACTCGGCAGGTGATTTTCGGAAGTGTTAAATTCTTGGCTTTTGAGCGAGCCTGTGACGCGATTTATGGCATCTCTCCGTCCTTACGGGATGCGACCTGGACGGCACTGGCTGTCAGTTTAGTGGCAGGTGGATTTTCGGGAACTCTCTCGTCCGTCGTGAGTCAACCTGCCGATTCCGTGCTGACGTATGTGGCGCAAAGCAGCGAGGGCAGCGGCAAGCGCTTGGGTGTGGTACAAGCCTGTCAAAATATGGTAGAAGAAGGAGGGATTGGATCCTTGTTTCGAGGTTTGGGCAGTCGATGCGTCTGGGCGGGATCAATTATTGCTGGTCAGTTTCTTCTATACGATATCTTTCGGACGTTATTTGGAGTGACGGCCAATGATTTGTCAGAGGTTTTTCAACTGGACATCTAAGGAGTGGAGAGTTAAAAAATAGTGATCCTTCGTCGTTCACGTAGCAATCTAAAATGTGGCGTACTTTACTGCTGGTACAAGTACTGTAGCTACTAGTAGAGCACGGGTTCACGCCCAACTGCTCTCAACCCGCGGGGTGTCTATGACCGCCAGGGTGAGTACGCGAACCTCAGAGCGCAGCCTAAACTACATATATATTCGATTCGATGTAGCTACTGTAGTAGAGCAAAGCAAAGTGATCCACGATGCGCAGTCAGTACATACCGGTAGTCAGCTGGATAGTAAACGGCTTTTCGGTCGAATGGATCGTGGCATTCATTTCGCGCCATCCTTTCTGCTATCACCGACGTGACGGGAAAACTACGTACCGGTAGTGTACCTGCGTGTACGAGTACAGTTCTCAGTTCCGACACTATGGTTCAGGTGGGGACCATCGTTGTCATTTTTATTGTTGACCATGAGTGAGTTGGTTACTCGTGGTCTACTCGTATGATATCCATAGTTGTACCAGGTACCGGCATCGAATAGAGCAGCAAGGTGTATCAGACAGTACAAGTAGTCTACAGAGCATCCCAATATGGTTTCGACTGGTAGCGCCGCCAGTGCGAATGCGAGTGTATTGTACGGGTACGAGTACGAGTACGGGTACAATACGAGTACTACCAGCGACGGTGACGACGGTTTGGGTACCTCGTCATCGTCGTCTCATTATTCGCAGCGACAGCAGACGCAGTCGCAGTTTGCCTGTCTATACACAAAGCACAAGACCCAGAAACGAAAGTTGTGGCACGACGGTCGGTTGGTCCTACGTTCATCCCGTGCCAAGCTGTTCCACGCCCAACCAACTCCTGGCTCCGCCGATCCCACCTTGGACGAGTGCGAGATCACAATAGGTCAACAGCAAGCACTTTCACAAGGACGCGAAACGCAGCTAGAAACAGAGCGATTTCTCATTCAAATTGAAGGCCCCTGGGTGCCTCCAAGCCAGAGCAACGCTGTCGCCAGTAGCAGCAGCAGCCCGCGCCAAGGAGCCACGGTGTCGTCGTCCATGCAAAAATTGATGCAGCGGAAATTTCAACGTCCCGCGCGATACGTCCCCCCTCCTCCTCATGCTCGCCCCGACAGGCTACAGGCTGTCTTGGGGAAACGACGTCGCCCCTTGCAACCGGGAGAATTGGAGCGAATGCATTATGGAAGTACAAGTAGTGCTCCCACGGGGTTAGTTGCACTGGCCCCATCAGCCCCAATCGAAACTTCCAGGGCTATGCCTGACGGCTCTGGTCCTCGTCCAGCACAGCAGCCAGCCCCACCACCACCACCCATGAGGCCTCTGGGCAACCCATTGCAAGAGCCTGCAAATGGCGAGGGACAGTTCCCTTCCCATCACCAGCGAAGACTACTTGGACCAACACCCTTGCAGCAACCACGACCTGCTGGATACACAAACCAGCAACAACTGTTGCCACAGGAAGAAATAGAACCAACCAATTTTACGACTCCTCCACCCAACAACTCTTCTTTTGAAGCTCCGGATGCCTTTGTCTTGCAGCAGCAAACTGCCTCCACAGGACCCCGAAATCCAACGGGGGTACCAGGGCAGCAACAACGCCCAGGAAACTTGCAGTTTGTACGCAACGAATTCAATGCCCAAGTCTACTATGGTTTCGAAGACGAAGAAGAGGACGAGGAAGAAGAAGACGACTATCATGTTCCACCAGCAACTCATACCCATCAATCCTGGGCACCATCATCCAACGACTATTTCCATTCTGTGACTCCGTTGGATTCGAATACGACTACACATATAAACGGATATTCTACTGCAGCAACAGGGGGGCAAGGACAAGACCAACCGCCCCCCTTTGATGTCAATCACGAGTCACAACAACATCCACAAGACCAAGACCCAAATGCCTTTTCATTTTCTTTGAATCAATCAACGGCGGAAGCTACAAAGCAGCAACAACCCAGAAGCACCAGCGAACTGATGGCACTTTTCGGAGCGGTTCCCATTACAAGACACTCATCAAACAACAGTAATGGCAAGGAAAACAACAGCAATGACAATGGAGCAGCGACGCCAGACACAACCAAGAACACGAAAAATATTCCAGAGGTCGTTGCACCACAAGTGGAGGCCACGGCTCCAATCAACGACGAAGGATCGGACCAAGTTCGATTTTGTCTTCCCTCGCCGAGCAGTAGCTCTGCTTCCTCGGATGACGAGGAAGAAGAGTGAAATGCGAGAGAAACATTTCGAGCGATAGTGCCTCTCCAGCTTGTAGTAGGAATGCATTTCAAAATATTATGATTAGTTTTGTATATAATTTGTCATTTTCGCTTCTTACTAATCATGTGCAGGAATGTTATGTGTTATTGGCGCGACGGCGGATCAACTGTTGCTTTTGGTTTTACTTTCGATCGAATACTGCCCTTCGTTTTCCCCGAGATGGCCGTAGAAGGACCTTCACTGTCCTCATCCCCTCCACCAACACCGAATCCAAAGCCCGCACTGGAGGAGTCATCCGAAGAATCATCGTCAAAGGGATCTCCGTGGTCGTCGTCGGGTACATCCCGTTCACTTCCTTGCTCTGACGCGACTTTCGGTCGATTCATTTCTTGCATGATCCTTGCCAACCGTTCCCAGTCACTTCGCAAGACAATAAAGGTCAACGCACTCGATGCCGTTGCATAGCCTACCACTAATGATCCACTGGTACCATTCAAATCCATCTCCCAAACAAAGATGGTAAGCAACGCTACTGGAATGGTCACGAACCATCGTGCCGAAAAGACAACCGATGTCGCCAATCGAAAGCGGCCTTGTGCGCCAATCAAGCTCCACGAGACTTGTGCAAAGGCCATTGTCACATTGGCCAAACCCATCAAGGCGATGGAATTGTTAATCAAATGTTGAAGAACTGGATCTGTAGTCAGCAGCACAGCAAGATACTGTCCACCCATGTAGAGGGCGGAAGTCACTACCAAGGACTGAATCACGGCCAAATACATGACAGTATTCGCTAATTTGCGAGCCCGGTCTGGTTGCCATGCAGCAAGCAAAAAGGCCACTTGAGTAGCCGCTGCTTCTCCAATCCCTTCTGTCATAGCTTCGAGAATATCCCATACCGCGCCCAACACAGCCCATGCGGCCACCTCCGCCGGACCTAGATGCCGCAAGCACAACGTTAGTACCTCCCATTCTCCGTATTCCAGCACCGTGCCTAAGCACAATGGTACCATTGCTCTAGCAAGTTGTCCAAAGCCCTGGCGATTGTGAAGCAAGGCGATTTGCCCCACCAAACCTCGGCGAAAGGGTTTCATCCAGTTTCGCATCACAGGAAACAGAACCTTGGCCACGGCGCCAGCAATACCAATCAAAACTTGGATGTATCCAACAGTCACGAGCGTGGCCGTTTCGACTTGGGTCACCACGCATGCCACAACAATGACTTGAAGCATCGAAGTGGTGACATCAATAACAGATTCAAAATGTTCATGCCCACAGATATGAAAAATGACCGTACAGGTGCGGCTGATGGACTGGACCAGGTAGTAAAAGACGACAACCCTTGCATAGTCGCTAGCAATCTCTGCAATACTAGCTGATTGAACAAGCCAATACACAACATCCTCCATTTTCAGGACCCAGACTACAAGCAAGGGAATTCCCAGTAACAGCTGGAGGACAATCGCATGCTGCACATATTGCCCGGCTAAAAAGTGCGATACGTCCCCCTCGGCAATGGAAGAAAAAAGACAAGCTTGCACAAAGGAAGACGTCGCGTCAATGATGGCACCTGACAATTCTTCGCTCGTCAAACGCACGAACAGCCCGACCAATAGGTATGCGATCATGGATTCAGTTCCAAGAAACCTTGATACAAAGCCTGCCGTCGTTAAACGAAAGACGGCTTCCGAGGCGGCTCCGAGTGCCAGAGGAATACTGGATTGGACAACGCGCCTCATTTCCTCTCCAGGTGCAGCCAATACCAACAAGGACTCAAAGAATCCTGAACAGCAGCCCAGCCCCGGCGAATCGATTTCCCCCGTGGGGTGGACAAATATGTTTCCTCGTCCCGGATCATTTGCATCGGCAGCATCGTTGGGACTGATATCGTCCACAATCGAGGACATTACGGATCGTTCCATACTTCTTACACTGCCCCCCGAATGAGATCCTGCCCGACTGGGTCGACGTGAAAAGCGACTCCGATGATATTGCGTAGGAGCGGCTCTAAGACTGTGTAGCGTAATTGGCGCATGTCCCCCACCTGACCGCATGCTCTCTTGCTGATCCTGCTGTTCTTCCAACACTGAGCTCGCCAAGTCGCTCATTCCCTTGGCGGGTCGTGCTTTATTGGCAAGGCCATTATGCTGCAAGGAGCTCTTGCTGATGGCGCTACTCAGGGCGGACACGGCTGATCCAGCCCTTTCGTAACTAATGGCATTTTGAATCACGTCGACCCTTCCTATTGGGCGTCGATTCTTCCATCTTCGTCCTCCTACATCCAGCACTAGAGAGGACAATTTCTTCGCCGAGGGTGACACTCCGTGTAAACGAGAAGTAGTTGCCGCACTGGGCGTCCCACTGCCACTGCTGGAGGGTGCCGTCCCCGATTTTGAGACTTTGGAGACAACCGTGTGCGGTCCAGCGAGAGACTGGAATTCCGGATCCTTGTCTGGATATTCGGCAGCAGCCACCTTGTCTAAATATAGCATGAGGCCCAGTCCACTTCTTCCACTTCGGACGGAGTGTTGTTTTGAAAAGGTGGAAGCAGGTGGCGCGTGACTTCCCGATGCCAAGGAGGAGACAGCGGCGCTCTTGCTGACTACAACCTGGGGAGATTTCAAGGCGCTGCCGGCAACCACGTGTGATTCAACTTCCGCCACCTTTTCTCCTTTTATATTGAGCTGCTCGTCTTGTTGTTCCAGCATTTGCTTCTTCTCCAGATGGCGACTCCAAGTCACTAAGGGCGCAATCAGAAAAAAGCACAGTGCCGTGTAGGCTAATACAAAAATATAAAACCCCACATTGGATTCATTCGAAGTCACCACATAGTTCGGGAAGGCCACGGTGGCGTCGGACATGATGGGAAAATAAGTAAATATTTGATCAATGCAAGAAGGAAACTTGAGCGAGTGTTCCTTTTACTGTACTTTTTTCGGAACAGAAGGAGATCAACCGGTTTTCAATGCTTTCGTCAATTTCTTTCCGCAGATACCAGAGAGGGATAGAATAGTACCGGTATGGTTGAATTGCAATGCACACCAACACGAGGAGTGTACAGTAAACTAGACTAGGAAGGAGGAGATTACGAGTAGTAGGAGTAGGAGTAGGAGTACGCGTAGAGTTCAGAAGAAGGGCACGAGGCCATCGTCGATTGTTGCTTTTATCGTACAGTATACAGTACGCATTACATATCTCCGTTGGGTTTTGCGTCTTGTTTTATTTTCCTGTGTTCTGTTTTCTGCAGGTGGTGCAGCGCGCGCGGAGCATGAAACGCACGTTATTGATGCGTTATGAAAAATAACACACGATTGACGATTGACGTCAGCAATCGAGGCAAAGGGGGCAAGCCCACCGCCCGTAAAAGTATAAAAATGTTGCACTTTACCCCCCAGTTGAGTGGTCGGTGGTGAGGGCAAAGCGCTAGCTGGGCGATGATGATGATGATGAGGAGGAGGATGATCTTCTTCAGCACAAGTACCAGTACGTGTACCGTACAGTACGAGTACACTACCACTACAGTACGGTACCGGTATGGATACTTGCCTTCGATCCATTGATTATTATTTCGAGCTTAATTCGAGCAGCGTCCATTTTCTTTTTATTGTTAACCAGAGTTATTTTGAATTTGTTGGAGGTCGGAGACACTTAAAGATTGCGACTTTCAACATCATCCATACGAGTACTTTTATATTGTACAGAATAGACAGTAGCAGCATGCCCAAAAACAAGAAACGAAGAAAAGTAGTAGTGGACAACGTTCTGTCGTTGGCGAACTCGCACACCTGCAATCTGACAGGATTCGAAGGCAATGGGGCTCACGATGTGATGAATGATGATTCGTTGGCGGCTTGCATGGCAGAATTTGAACGGAAAGAACCCAGCGTGGAGAAAACGGATTTCCAGCAAGGCCAAGACGAAGAGCAAAATATTGGTACATCCACATTCACAGAAAAAACAGCAGCTGTCAGATGGGAAGATGAACAAGTGGACACAGACCAGGTGGAATCCTGGAACCGCTCACTGATGGCCTGGATACAAAGTGGAAACTATTCTTCACCCGGTCTCTTGCCAAGTATTGATGAGGAACTCGCAAGGCACTTTCAAATGCAAGAATTGTCAAAATTCGTTTTGGCACAGGGAGATGACATCCGAATGCCAGTTTTCGAAAGGTTCTTGTTGGATGCCAGGTTAGAAGACGTCAAGTCTCGGGATCCCATTTTGCCGATGTGGTTGAAGCCTTCGTCCTCCTTAGCTTGCCATCGACTGGAGGAGGAACTAGTGCAGCATGGTATCAATCGGCAAAAGGCGGAAGAAGTTGTCGCAGAGCTTTGTCGAAAAATCAACGTGGCTGGTCAAGAATTAGCTTCAAAAGCAGAAAGACTACAGCATACTTCACCTTTGAAAAGAGGGGATCGAATGGACTTGGAAGACAATGGAACAACGTTTACACTCATCTATGAGCGAAAACGGTGGAAGAAACCTTTCTGCTTTTCTTTGAATAAAACTCATTACGAAAAGCTAAAAGAACGATTCTTTCGGGTTCACCGTAAAAGTGATACCAAACTCGACGAGGGATCCAAGAAAGTGTTGCGAACCTTTCATGTTTTGGTGGTTGCCTTGATGCTTAGGTATTCATCCATGTCGGGAGGTCAGCTTCTTCAGGATCTTCGAGGTGGTGGGATGCAAGGGGCTATCAACGAAAAAGTCTTTGAAGTGCTACGTGAAGAGTGGGCAGGGCCATGGGTGGAAGGGTTTGCGTCTCCATTCAACGTTTGTCTTTCAGTTTTTGGGTCAGCGTATCCCGATTTGGACTGGCACTTTGGGTCCATCGGAAGTTTTCTGGAAAAGTCGTTTGTTCGCAAAGAAGGCTGCTACTGTGAGGCCAACCCACCCTTTTCACCGGGCGTAATGTCGAAGATGTGTGACCATATCATTGACCAGCTGGAAAAGGCCGATCGGTTGGGTGCCCCATTGACCTTTGTAATTGTTGTTCCTACGGCCGGTTCTAGCAAAAAAAGGGTCGTACAAAAGGCTGCAGACGACTCGTTCCAGCGTATGGTGCAGAATGAGTTTTGTCGCCTGCACATTCAGCTCGCAGCTCGCGACCACGGTTACGTGGAAGGGGCGCAGCACTTGCGATCAACGCGCTACAAGCAAAGCTCATACGATACGAGTGTTATCATCTTACAAAGCCAGAAGGATCAACAAAGGAAGTTGGATGAAAAGGCATTGGAGGAAAGGATCAGAGCAGCATTTACCAGCCAGCACGAGCAAGAATTGAACAAAAGGAAAAAATCGTTCGGCAATGACTAAACACTTATGTTGAGATACCAACAAGTTTTTCGCTCAACTCCCAAAGCTTCTTTGCCTTTGCATCGTCCGTTGCTTCTTTGCTGATCGGAGAGATTGTGAACTCCCGACCATACGCGGCGTCTCCATACTTGGATGACCCCGGGTCGCTGGTCCAGAATTCACCTCTGGAGTCAATGGTTGTCATGTACGCCAGGCAACCACCACCCCATTTTGGCGTTTCCGCCACCCTAGCTACCGTCTCTGCAATGAAGCCAAAGGCCTGGATCAAGTTGAAATTTGTCGGTAGAGATTCGATTCGGCGGTGAGAAACAAGAAAGATTTCCTAGAGGAACGAGCAACCACCCTCCCAACCGATCCCGTGGAATAGGTTGAAGATTGCATACCTTTGAGAAGAAGGGACTTTGGTAGCGAAAGAAGCCCGACGAAGTAATGAGTCCGGGACTGAAGCAATTGGCAATAATATTCTTGGTGGAATCATTTAGTTCCAGCCGTCGTTGAAGTTCGCGAGTGAACAAGACATTGCAAAGCTGCCAGGGAATTTCCGTTAGTCAATTTTGAACGAGGAGCCAGCACATCACGCCACATTAATGGAACTTTCCCGTACCTTGCTATCTTTGTATGCCTTGTCGCCGTCATACGCCTCGCCATCCACCATTTCAAAGCTCTTGCCGTCTCTCTCAAAACCTTTCAGGTCTCCAAGTGTAGCTGTTTTTCCTTGCTTTCCTCCAGGGCTTTCTGGATCATGCACACTCGACGCTGTGACCACAATACGACCATTTCTTGGGTTGACTTTGGGTAGTAGTAGATGATTGAGGTAGAAATGCCCGAGATGGTTCGTCCCAACTATTCAAATTTCAATGTTAGTCAAAAACCTGTCGAAAAGGCAGAAACGAGAAGAATGATTCTCACCTGTTAGCTCAAATCCATCGGAAGTTCTCTGGATATCTTTATCATTAACGTTCAAACAAAGCCCGGCATTTAAACAGACAACATCCAGTTGATTGACTTTCAGGTCCTGGACAAAGGACTTTATCGAGTCAAGACTGGCGAGGTTGCACTCCGCAGGCACCAAAGTTCCCAATGAAGGAACTTCGGACCGGATTCTTTCGACTGCGTTTGCAGCCTTTTCTAGAGTACGGCATCCCAGGATGACGGTGTGTCCTCTTTCTGCAAGCATCTTGGAGGCTTCGAAGCCGATTCCAGAGTTTGACCCTGTGATCAAAATTGTCTGAGGTTCCAATGCCGAACTCGACTGTGGCCCAAGAAGGAGCGACAGCAGGGTCGCAGCGCTAGTACACAATGCACCCCTTCGATCGATTGTTGGCTCGAGACCATCAGCCAGAGAGCCAAGTGCACTAGCGTATCTTGTTCGACGCGGGAAAGTCGTGGCTTCAAAAGCACCCGCCAAAGAAAGTGCGAGAAAGAGCCACACCTTCGCCAACGTCACGCTTGAAAATCTCGGCATATTGAAATGAGAGGCTTGGATCTTGCACAGGTCTCTATGGATATCGATTCTTCAGTGATCGATACAATGGAGTCAAGTCCATCACAAGCCGATGAACAATGAACATTCTATTTTTCCAGGTCTCCTTGGTTTGTTGACGAACTTTTCGATCAGGACGGACGTCATCGTCGTCAAAATCGAAGATCTTGCAGTTAGTACATTAGGATATTGTTCGCACCCCTTAACGTTTCTACTTTTTGAACACCCACCACAGTGGTTGAGCCAGAAAGGGGTCTTGTTTGCCATCCGATCTTTGTTGGCTCCGTTCTATTGATGACGATTCTTCTTCCTCGTAGACTATCATCTACTCCTCTCTACTACTAATACTACTACTCTATTGAACGTAAAACGTACGACTTTTTCAACTTTCGATTTCTGTATGGGTGCGATGCCAGTACTCGTATCGCCGCGTACTAGTACTGTGATCGTATTGTACGAAATATGTCTTTAAAGGCACTAACAGACCTGTAACATTAACATGTACTGGAGCATTGTGCACAGTTGTTGCCTATGACTTGAACTACCGCAGGAAGGGCTTCACTGAATGTGAGGTGAATACCTAGCACCAAAGCTGGTCTACTTAAACAAGGCCGAGATACTCTTCTTGGCGTGGATATTGAAGATAGCTTGAGCAAGGAGTGGGGCGACACTCAGTTCAGTAAGTTTGTCGTTCGCAAGCCGCTGTGGCGATGTTGGGATCGTGTTCAAAATGACAACTTCTTCCATTGCCGAGTTTGCAATGCGCTCATTTCCTGGACCACTCAAAAGTCCATGGCTTGCAAAAGCAAAAACCCGACGAGCGCCATTGGCAACCAGAACATCGGCCGCTTTGCAAAGCGTTCCAGCCGTGTCGATCATGTCATCGACTAGGATACAATCGCAATTCGTCACGTCACCCACAAGATCCATTTGATCGACAATACCGGCCCGAGCTCTTTGTTTGACAATCATGGCTAAACCAACGTCCTTCATGTCATATTTGTGTGCAAGACCTTCCTTGAATTTCTTCGCTCGGTAAACTCCACCGGCATCAGGACTAACGATCACAGGGTTGTGCAAGTCCTTGCCGCCAAAATAGTCGAGTCCGACAATTCCGCCATCGAGATTGTCCACGGGTACACGAGGACCAAAGAAACCTTGGATTTGCCCGCAATGCAAATCGACAGCAATCACACGGTCGATACCCATAGCCTCCATCAGTCGCGCAACATCCGCAGCCGAGATAGGGACACGTGCCTGAACCAATGCACCAAAATGTGAGACGAGACAAACTCCGACAACAAAACCAATGATTTGGATTGAACAAATGACACAACTTACCTGCATTTTGCGATCTTGTCTCGCGTATCCGTAATATGGAATGACGACAGTGATTCTTCTCGCACTGGCACGTCGAAGAGTCGACACCATAAGAAGCAATTCCATCATGTTGTCGTTCACTGGCGGGCAAGTGGGCTGAATCACGTAACAATCCTTTCCTCGCACATTCTCGTTGATCACGACATTACATTCTCCGTCGGCAAAACGTGCCACGGTCGCTTTCCCCAAGTTAATCCCCAAACTACGAGCAATCTCTAGCGAGAGTGCCAAATTACCGTTGCCACTGAAAACCTTAATACCTCCTGAGTGCTGTTTCGCTTTTCTTGTTGCCTCTTCGATCCGAAGTTCCTCAACGGTCATGTCACTGATGTATTTTTTTGGGAGGACATCACCAGGTGCTTCTTCAGTTTTTTCTTTTGCTGGGCTTGTAGCCTGGGCCGAGGTCTCCACATTGTTTTCTTCCTCCATTTCTCGCTTGGCCGCGAACTTTGCGTATGGAGTCATGGGATCCTTGGGCCTTTCTGTAGCTACAGGTGAGTCGCCCACGTCTTCATCATCATCTTCATCATCAAGAGTAGGGAAAGCTTCTGGATTCTTCACATGGCCGTTTTTTCGGGGCATTTCGCAATACGCAACGCTGCCAGCCCCAAGGAAAATGCTTCCAGCGGCAACAGCGACTGCCATTGTATTTGTGTAATGTGATCCGCTGTCCTGCTGCCATGACGAAAATGCAGCAGGCTGCAATGCCTTGGAGGAAAATGCTTTCCTGCTTGAGAGCTGAAAACAGAGTGAGTGAGTGAGTGAGTGAGAGAGCGAGCATCGGAGTTTCGTCGGCGTCACTTGGTAGCCAATAATTGGATGCGACTTTTGTCATTGAATGCATCTACAGTCAGTCAGTAAGCATTGGCACACTCAACCGACGACTCACCCTTCCGCTGAGAAGGATCCTTCTCGACAACAACAGTGTTGATTTCATTTTCTTCTGAAGTTAGGCAACTGCTGTGAATATATCGTTTCGAAACACAAATAGTTTGCGTGATCGAGCTGATGAGTCGTTACTTTTGCTCGTCTCTGGGCTCTCTCTAGAGTCTACAGAGAGGAGATTCGAATAGTCTAACAGATGGTGCAGATTTCGTTTTGGCGCTGATCGATGGTCGGATGTCGTCGGTCGTCGGATGGCGCCGAGGTGGATGGGAGGGATCACCAATGAAATCATCTCTCACATCACTTCCCGTCTCGGGGGCCTCCCACCACTGACCAGTAGGTAGTCAATCTACGTACATACCTGTACGGTACCAGTACTGTGTACCGGTACCGGCTGTGTGGACGGTCGTCTCCGCGCCCCCGCGAGAGGAGTGATGGGATCTGATCCATCGTGACGTCGCGCGTCGCAAAGAGGATTTCTGGCGGTACTGTACTGTACGAACAGTACCGTTAGATTACTAACGTGGGGTACTGTAATAGGGTGTGGGTGTCTGCTCGCTACCGGGGGTAACAGGTACCGTACCTGGTATGTACCCCCCCCCCTGTCGTACCGTACCAGCGGTACCGGTATGATACAGTACATGTACATACGGTACTTGCACTCTACAGCGTGGGTAGAGATGAGATTCTCCCCCCGCCCGAGTACAGTACAGTACCAGGTACCGTACAAGTAAGTACGGCACCACACTGTACCAGGTACCAGGTACCCCGGCGGTACCGGTACCGTACCTGTACATACGAACAGACAGTTTTTCGGGCGCAGGCACCGCCTTTACTGATAGAATAAGCTCATTACCTATCATGATACCTCTTCCCGCTTACTATTATTCCGAAACCTTCATCTCCGCGGCGCGGCGTGCCCTTCTTCGGCTACAAGTACAGTACGAGAATGCATGCTCCTCTCTTTGCGGGTGCTTCCTCGCTCGTCGCTTGCCGATGGCGGCGGGCTCCCAACACCCAACGACATCTCTTCGTGTTGCAATACAACTTTTGTTTCGTTCTTGAAAAGAAGGTAAGGGAAAGCGAGTTACAGGATATTCGACTCTGGCAACGACCGCTGGAGAAATTATGGCATTGAGCGTAGTGTGTAGTTAGATATTCTCGGAGATGGTGGAATTGCCTGATCTGATTGTAGTGGAAAACTCGCCCGCATTCCAATACCTACCTGATACTCACCATAACCGTCTACTACTTGCTCGCTCAGATTCAACATGCCTACGCGAGAACATAAAGCCCGAAAGAAGCGAGGACACGTCTCCTCTGGTCACGGTCGTATTGGAAAGCACAGAAAGCATCCAGGTGGTCGAGGTAATGCTGGAGGTCAACACCATCACCGAATTTTGATGGATAAGTACCACCCTGGTTACTTCGGTAAGGTTGGTATGCGTCACTTTCACGTGCTGAAAAACCGAACCTTCTGCCCCACAATCAACATTGATAAGATCTTCAATGCTGCTGGTGAAGGCACGTATGAAGCGGCCAAGAACGGTGGTGGAAAGGCTCCTGTTATCGATCTTGTAAAGCTTGGATATTTCAAGCTGTTGGGAAATGGACAAATTAACGTACCGGTGATTGTCAAGGCGAAATTCTTCTCCAAACTAGCAGAGCAGAAGATCAAGGCTGCTGGAGGTGCTTGCTTGCTTACAGCTTAAATTAGAAAAAGTCAATGAAAGTTCCGTGATGAGCCAGCCTCTCACCAGCTACACCTCTCCCTAGAGTTCTCCAGAGTTTTTCAATCAGGACTTGTATTACCTTTTCAATCAGGACGCATATTACCCGGAACGCACATTCGAGGATTGCCTTTGGAATGCTAGAAGTTCTCGGGTGTAGAAATTTCAGAAGTGGCCATCTTACTGCATGTACCGCGGAGACACGGTGTCTATAGTAGAGCAATATGTGGCTTCCTCATAGTTTGTTTTCTCGACTACTACTACAGGTAGCAAGGAGAATCATCGTCGGCGAAGACTTCCAGATCTACGAAGTATACAGGTACTGATTGCCAGGTAACAAAAGACCTCAGGAACACTTGAATCTTTGGCGAAAGTTTTATTTGAACTTATTGCCCCAAGACATACCGTTCTACTATACTACAGCTTCCAAACCTGTAGGATAAAGTACAAGTTGGCATCTTCATTCAAATGTTTTCGAACACGTATTTTACAAGACAAGATTTCAATCTTGCCTTTTCTTATTTCATGTTGGGGCTTCCAAAGTCCAGAGGCGACTTGATGCAAGCATCGATGTGGTGAAGGGATTGGTCGATGTCCACTTTGCTGTACTTGGGACTCTTTGGAGTTGCTAGGATGGCTGTGGAAAGGAGGATTTCTGTTCAAGAATACGAATAAGGGAATCCTTAGGCAACGAAATGCAGGAAAGACAATGACTCAGGTCATCGTGGCTTCAAAACTTACCTCGGTCTTCCATTGATGCTGCTGATAGTCTATTTCGTGAAGGACCAGAGCCTGTCACCACTCCAGTCTCGTTCTTTGATGGTGTAGTCTTTGTCGCGCTATATGGTGTCTCCTGAAAGCAACAAGGTAACGTCAGTTGAAATGTGTTTCTTTGGGTCCAGAAGCGAAAGAAAGGGAACGAAAAACTCACCACAAACGGCGAATGGCAGGGCTTCTTGAAGTTGTATGTCTCAGTAAGCTGGTCCTTGAAGAAGACTCTGGGAGTACTCGATGCGGCAGGATCTGGCAATCGAAGAGAAGCCCCTCGTACGATTGCAGGTGTCACTGCTGTCGAATGAGCCCCAAGATGCCGTGAAGACAAAACTTCTTGCAGCATCTTTGCGTCATCTCCGCCCCAAGATGGTGTTCCGAAATCGCTAGCACCATAAAAGAGCGAAGGCGTGAAAACACCATCATTACCTCGTTGTAGGGGGGTAGGAGCAAGAGGAGTCATGTGGCTGGCGAATTGGGAAGCCCTACTGGTTTTCCCTGGGGTTTCCATAAGAGGAGCTGGCGAGGCACCGTGTTCTGAGATCAAAATGGTTGGAGTAACGAAAAAAGCGTGAGAATAAGTTGACATATCCTCCCTGCATGCATATCACGTTTCAACAAATATCAAAAACTTACGGGTAGCACCGAAGTCTTTTGTGCGCGAAAGTGGGGAAGGCTTCAAACTTGTATGGGCAAACATCGGACCAGGCATGGCGTTGCTCATAGGGGAGGGTCGTGACCATTGCATATAGCCATAAGGAAGGGCATTTGTGTGTGCCATTCCGTGGTGCTGCCCTTGATATGGAATTAAGAGCTTGTTTCGGAAGAATTTTGGAAGGCGATCCCTTTCTTCGGGACTCAGATTCAGATTATTAAGTGCGTCCGTGCAACCATCGCTGGCAGTCTTCTCGGCAAGTCGACGCCGTTCCAAGGCAGATTGATAGATGCCGTTGACGTATCCTCCACGGAGCGTTTGAAAGAATTTCTGCAATGCCTCGAGATCAGTTTTGTTCGCCTTTGGCGATTCGGAACAAATCCTCTTGGTCGAATATTTGATGCCGGAATACATGGCACTACCCATCACGTCGAAGGAGCGTTTCGTCGAGTAGGGATGCATAGGTGTTGCGTATGGCGCCAGTGGCTGTCCGACAAATGTATGAGGAAGCTGGCCAGGGTTTTTGCTTGAATCGGTTTTGGTCTGCTTAGGAGGACACGAGGGTTGCTGTGTTGCTTGTAAGCAGCCCTCCAAGTCATCTCCGACAATAAACACTCCCTGCGAGTCACGGACAGGGACATTGGGATGAGGATTCTTTGATCGTAAATACTTTTCGATTTTCTTCTTCATGGATGAATTCCAGTGGTTTTTGATGGCGTTATCCGTGCGGCCTGGCAACATGCGTGCGATCTCGGCCCATTTGTTTCCGAATTTGATGTGACTTTCCAGAATCAGTCGATCCTCTTCCGGCGACCAAGTCTTTGATTTGTTGATCCCAGGATTCAAATGATTGTGCCAGCGCTCTCGGCACTGTTTTCCCGTTCTGCCGGGAAGTTCTGCAGCGATTTGACTCCATTTTTTCGGGCCTGTAGATCAGTAGAAAGCAGATACATGTGTGAGGAGGGTGAGCACTAGCTAAGAGCAGAACATAAAAGGTTTGATACTTGGACACTGACCAAAGCTGTTCACCAAATGGGCGATCTTCTTGTCTTCATCGCTGGTCCATGGGCCTTTACCAGCTTGAAACGTCTTCAGATATTCGTATCTATCTTTGCAACCATCCCCAGTCCGTGAAGGTAGACCCATTGAAGAAGCAACTTTCTCCCAATCGATTTCAGCGTCGATGTTGTTCGCCTCGTTCTCCTTCTTTTTTGAAACTTTCTTTCTCGACGAAACGAGAGTCTTTAGTTTCTTATCCTGTGGACGTACAGAAATGTGGTGAGTTTCGTTATCTCCATTTCAGTGATCAGCGCAAGGATAAGATAAGACAAGATAGACCTACATGTTCTGGGGTCCAAGATGGATCATCATCGTCATCGCTGCTTCGGTTTGCCGTGTCTGCAACCGAGTAAGGCGTGTCGCTCTCGTGAGCCTTCAGCATGGAAAGTGGAGTTCCTTTGCTTGCCACTGTCGCAGGAGACACAGTCGAGGGTGGCTGCTTTCTTTCGCTATCACTACTCGGAGAATTGGAATGGGATAGATAAGGGTCTGCATCACCCTTGGTGTGGACTGACGAGAAAATTGCCATGATCGGGTCGACACAAAGTGGATTTCGGACGGAAAATTCGAATAGAAATTGCTCAACCTCTTCCGACTTTCTTTGCAGTGGCAAGAAAACAGCGATTGAATCAAAGCCACAAGAATGAGAGTCAAACAATCTTCGTGTACTCGTACTGTATGATCCGATGGAGGATGTGATAGTTTCGCGAAAAGAGGAATGAGTGAGAAATACGTGAAGATACGAGGCGAGCAGCAGCTTTCGTCCGAAAAAGTGACTCCAGATCGGGGCCTAAAGTAAAGGTAGTACGGGCCTGTTTGAAACACAAGTATTTCAAACCTTGGGTTCATTGAATACTATTCATAACTGAAGTACATATCATGTCGCAGGAGACAGAAGAAATTTGAATCATATGAGTCGTCAGTCACCATCCCTTCCAACTCTTCTACCGGTACAAGTACGCGCTGCAGGAAGCGCGCAGCGGCTTGGAGGTTCAATAGTCTCAGTTCAGGACAAGATTGCTCTCCTCTGGCCAACCCCATCTATCGACCTGTACAAATTACCAGATAATGAGTCTAGTTACAGGGCTAGTAGTGCAATTCCACGAGGTGATAGAAATTATAGTGATACTGGAATGAACTCCATTTGTTCTTGAGTGGAATCGGATTTTTCTTACACTCCCTCTTTCGACTCCCATGAATCGTCTTTACCAACCGAGAACTATATTCCGAAACTTCACTAGCAGGTCCTCGTTCAGTGGTTTCGTCAGGAAATCCGCAGGTTGTTCGAGAGTATCAATCTTGTGGATGGAGATCTCTTTGGTGTCGTCGACGCACGACCTAAAGTGATGCAATCTGCAATTCAAGTGTTTTGTTCGCGGTCGGAACTTCGTTACGTCAGTACCTCGACGGTCTCAACGGACGGTCTGTCCTTTTATCGGTGAATGGGTTTCGAATCGGATTATTCTTACATCGACCCCGCCCCGTCGGCAGTGGGGCGCAGCTTGCTCTCTCTGCTACCAACGGTAGAGTACCCGGTAGCTACTGTAGCTACCCCCCCCGGTACGGTATGAGTACCTGTAGTTCAAGTAGACCTAACCATGGCCGTGAGGGCAGGCAGCTCCAACTTCCTTTCGGCCAGATACTTTTTTCACATACACACAGCATTTCGTGTTGTGTTGTGCTGTGCTGTGCTGTGCTGTGCTTACATTGCTGCACAAGAGCACTGTAGAGTAGAAAAACTTTGACAACATGGCATCCACCAGCACTTCACTAGCGCCTTCCGCCCCGGGGACACCTGGTCCGATGTATGTGGATACGCAGCACGAGGATTTGGTACACGATGCTCAATTGGATTATTACGGTTGCAAGTTGGCAACCTCTTCGTCCGGTAAGTTGGTATTGAGCTCGATGCAACCGAAAAAATGCGCCGTTCCATTATTCAGCACCTCGTCGCTCAATTCTTTCTTCAGACCGCACGATCAAAGTCTACAATGTCTCCGAAACGTCTTACGAACTCTCAGCCACCCTCCAGGGCCACGAGGGTCCTGTTTGGCAGCTGTCATGGAGCCACCCGAAGTTTGGTGTCATTTTGGCTTCCTGTGGCTTCGACGGATCTGTTCTCATCCACAGAGAGACCCGTCCCCGTGATTGGACCTTGCTACATGCGGCACGCCTTCTGCACGAGTCTTCGGTGAATGGCATTGCTTTTTGTCCACATGAGTACGGACTCATGGTGGCTGCCGCCTCCTCCGATGGCCGAGTGAGCGTGTTGACGCACCAGTCCGACAATAGTTGGGCTGTAGAATACATCCAGGACAATCCTTTAGGCGTCAATGCTGTAAGCTGGGCGCCACATGGCGCCTACTATGACGAGAGTGAGAATGCCGAAGGCTCTGCGGCCGCTGTGGAGTATCCACGCCTAGTCACAGGGGGATGTGATAATAGGATTCGCTTTTGGGTCCAGCAAGAAAGTGGGCAGTGGCAAGAGGATTCTAGTGCCACGGTGTCGAAAGAGCTCTCTCACAGCGACTGGGTACGCGATGTAGCTTGGGCTCCATCCATTCTTCCGAATGTCAACGTTGTAGCATCTTGCTCGGAGGATCAGACCGTGCTGATTTGGACTCAGAATGGTCGCACAGCTGAATGGCAGCCAACCTTGCTCCACACATTTGATTCTCCAGTGTGGAGAGTGAGCTGGAGTGTCACAGGGCACATGCTAGCTGTCAGCAGTGGCGACAACGAAGTGACTTTATGGAAAGCTGGAATCGATGGGGTTTGGCAACAGATGGACAGTTTTGAGGACGCTCAACCATCAGGATAGAAAGCAAAACGTCTCATCATAATTATTTTTGACTCTATTCTAATGCCTAACTTATTCTAACCAGATGACCAACCCACACTGGGTCGTACGTCATACGTGTCCAAGTACTGTACCCGTAGCAGGGTAGACCAAGAAAATCATGTATTCTATAAAATTTATTCATCCTTTCCCGTTTACGACGTCTCGGGTAAAGAATTCATTTCGTCAGGGCGATGCGTCCCCGGGTACATTGGCATGGCCAGGTGACTGTTCGAAGAAGGTCCCCGAGAGGTGGGTTTGCTCCGACCCGTCTTCCACAAAGATATCCCACTGTGGTTGCTGAAGCCCCCTCGAAAAACAGTGCGGCTGCTGTGTGGATTCAGATAGTCGTGGGGGTGAGATGACGCACTAGTCAGTGCGGAATGCCCACTCATCCCTGTTCGAAAGTCGATCCCACCAAAGAGATCACCGGGAGCAGGCTGGTGTCCATGCATTTCTCGCCAGGCTCGGGCTCCAGCCCGCAAAGCACTCGGAGATGGATTTGAAACTGATGCCGATGGGAAAATCCTTGTAGGCGTCGACTCGGCAGTACTGGATGAGCCATGGGAGTTTGCTCGTGCCAGTGCTTCTACGATCGCGGGACTCTCCGATGTGTGAGGGAGAGCACGCTGCTGTCGTCTCGAACTGCTGCCCACACTCAGAGGTATCACCGCATCGAAGACATCCCCACTGGTGCAGAAGAAGCCCCTTGACGATTCAATTGTATTTGGTGGGGTCATGGGCCGCTCCATCGGTCGGGGCTTGAGAGGTGTCGAATCTTCGTATTTGTCATACCGTTCAATCTCTTGCGATAACGGCTGCTCAAGATCGATTTTGTCAATCTTAACCTCTTCAACAAAATCTTTAGGTTTCTTCTCATGAAACGTATCCGCAGCAATTACAGTTAGGTCTTCGTCTGACATCAACGAGACTTGTAGTTCATTCATAAGTGAAATAAACTGGTTATCCACTCGCTTTTGCTCAGCTCTAAGCTCCTTTCTTCTTGTCGAAAGTAACCTTAACAAGGCTTCTAGCTTGCAAGCTCGGTCGACTGACGATCCCACTGCATAAAAAGAAAAGAGGGAAGTGTTGAGAAAATATCGATTGTGATGCAAGCAGGTCGTTTCACCAAGAAATAATCGTACCCTTGACCAGTTGGTTCTTATCTGCTCGGACAAACCCATAGCCACGAGCCATTTTGGCCCATCCTGCTTCAATGGAAACAATTTGAACTCTATCCCCCCAGGAAAGTCTCGCTGGAGAGCTTTCTTTGTATCCGATCTCAGAGGGCTGTAACTCAACATCCTCATGATCATGATCCACAATGTCAATTTTGTTATCCAGATGAAAGAAGCGAACGAGTGTATCTACTTCCTCTTCCTCTGCCTTATCGCGTTCCGTTTGAGCAGAGGAGTCTGGACGACTAGGGTAGATTTCAAGCCCCTCTTTAACCGCGATAGCGTATGTTCCACAAACACTAATCGCCAAGCTCGTGCCAGTTTTAATCTTCTCCTCTTCCTCTTCTTCGATGTCCAAGATAGCATGAGGTATTGATAAATGTGGACTTTCGGAAAGGGAAGGACGCTGTTCTTGCCCTCTCACACTTTCTGCAGCAAGTTCTGTGGCTTCGATCAACGACATCAAAACAACATTCTTCGGGAGCGGTAAACGCCTTTTGATCGGAGGCGGCGGAGCACCAGGCGATTGATTCCCCGCTGGTCTAGAACTCCATCGACCTCCACCTCGTCCCCCATAGAGAGAATCCCCAGCTGGTGGGCGTGGGATGATTTGAATTAAGGAAGTTCGGCATTCCATACATTTTTCAAGGCGCTCTGCACATTGGTTACAAACGTAGGTGTGCCCACACGGTAGAACTACTGGAAAGCGTCTGTCAGTGTCGAACTCTTCGAAGCATATCATGCAGTGAAAGGAGAAAGGTGACGCCATGATTTTTCCTCTGGGTTACTCAAGCTGTTCAAAATAGACAGACAGAATTATATCCCCATGGAGTTGTTTGTTGAAGCACTCTGGCAGCGGAATCCCAGAAGATATTGATCTAAGGCTTTTCAACGGAATATCAGCTGGCGAAGGGACTGAGACGCAACGATACTTTCACTAAACTCTACACTAGGAGGCAGGATCTCAAGGTCGGGCAATCGTCAATCTGAAGAAGGGATGTTGGATGTGATGGTTGAAAGTATTGAGAGTGTTCATGAGACTGTTCTTATTGTAGACTATTCGCTGATCTCTCGAGAGATGATGGTAAAAAAATTACAACGTCGTGCTTTAGATCTCATTTATCTGCGCGCCGGACGATAAATATTTGTTTACTAAAAACCGTTTATAAATCCAATGCTCTTTTCTCAATAATGTATTCAGATACGATTATGTATATGTTTGCATACTTTACTGGCCGGGATCTGGTACCAGTAGATTACCTGGTACTGCCTGTACACGCGCAGGCCAGTGGTCCATGGCGCGCCCCATGGACCGGACCCCTGCTGGTCGGTTGTTAGTTTGAAGTTTGGGTAGACTACATCCTGTACTGTATACTGTATGTAGACTCCTCTACTGGGTAGAAGTACTTGTACGTACGTACTTCGTAGACCTCCCTATCTACTCTAGACTACTGTAGCATGGACGTAATGTAACTGGTGGTACTCTACCTACTACTACTAGTACTACTAGAGCTAGTAGTACTACTAGAGAGAGTAGAGTAGAGAGCGACCCAGCAGAGAGTACAAGTACTGCCTGCAGGCAACAAAAGACAGTTTGAGAGTTCGGGAGATAGTATAATAATAATGCATCCTAACTCATCATAATGGCAGAAAGACTGTGCTGGTACTAGTACCATGTAGTAGGAGTAGGGTACGAGTATCCTGTGGCATTTAGAACGGGTTACGTTGACCTTTTCCACTACTACTACCCGTCTCAGTGCTCTACTGCGTCAACGAAACCCCATCCAATCTACAACTCTACTAGAGAGATGAAACAACAGTAAGAAAGAAAGATCAAGAAGTAGTAGCTGTCCCTTGGCTGTCCTGGATGAGTCCTTCTAAGGTATGGTAGGAAAGATCTCGTTTTACTATTCTAACGGTTCAGTTATAGTACCTTGCACGGAAGGAGGTCATAAGTTGCGTGAAGCAAGGAATACGAAGATCTCATCTTCCACCTGGCGCAGTGTGCCTTCCGATATCAGCCATGGCATTTCAGCCATAGCCTACCCTTTCAACCAAATGATATCTTCGACTGCAGAGAAGAAATAGCGATCGCAAAGGCTTGCACTGCTGTCAAGGGGTGCTGGAAGTCCATCGTAAAGGAGTGACGGCCCTGAATGCGACCGAATTGAAGCATGATGTAGTCCTGGTCTACTCTGTCACACAGTTGAAAGTTCTTGACGGAAGCAACGCTTACTCGGCCACCGAAGTTTAGCACAAAGGATCCCAACTCAATGTTCCACCATGGCGGGCGGTTCTGCAGCGCCAGCAAACCAAAATCATCCGGTGGTGAATAGTCCTCAATGTTGTTGACATCAACTTCTCCTTGATTAGACCGTGTGACGACTCCGTGTTCCTCGTTCTCCAACCGCTGTTGTATTTGCTTGAGATGATTGAGCATTCGATTACCCGCCCCACCTTCAACATCGGGTAAGCAGTTATCGAGATACTTCATCCATTCAGCCCCCGGCACCCCATCGGGGCTGACCCTTGGAATGCAAACATCCATAATTCTGGGTCTACTTCCAAGAAGATTCGCAGTGTAGGTAATGGCGCCATCTTCTTCCTCCAACAGAGGGGGGTGAGACCGTTGCACGTCGACTCCCTCTGAGTTGTTTGCTATAGCTCTTCGGCTGGTTCTTGTCCGTCTGTTGCTCTCCGCCATGTCTCCAGAGGACCGCGATCTTCTCAATGGTTTCATCGGTGGATCATCTTCTGCAATAGTTGATGGTTCTGAAGGTGTGCTGCCTCCATTACGTCTCAGTGACAGGCGCCCAAATCTACTTCTTCGTCGACCCGAGGACGAGGGGTTGTCGCTTGAGACACCACTGTCGTAACCAAATTCGTCCTCAGGATAGCCTGCGGCGATGAGACCAGAGTTCACGGGCGTCGTGTACGATCTCTTCGGCGCGTTTTTTATTACCTGGCCCTTCTTGGCTACTTGTGGCGTGAATATCTGAAACTCGGTTCCAATGAAGTTACTCTGGAGACGGCCCATCAAGGCTGGCCCATCCAACGGCATTGGCTTACTACTTGCCCCGTTCCTTATGGACTCCGACGGTATATCTAACCCATTCACGCTCCTGAAGTGCTGTTCCACTTCTTCTTGTTGCGGTATGTACAGGAAATAATTATTCGCACCCTTCTTGCCTGCGGCTGAGGAGGCGGAAGATTCCACGTGCTTTCGGCCACGATTCTTGGCCATCATCAACACAGTATCCCGCCGCTGAGGTTCCGACCCGTCACTTGCCTCTGGAGGTCGATGACGGATGAATAAACGATATTCATAGGTCGGAAAGAAACGACCTTTCATATTGACCCCCTTCTTTTTGGGACCAAGTTTGATGCGCTCGATTTCGCACTGGACTACACCTATTGCTTTTGGGCAAGGCCTCGTCAAGAACTTGTGAAGGCACGATATACGCGGAACTGCTGTGTTCCGATCATAGTAATGAATGTTTGCCGTATGCGGCAAAAACTCATCCCAAAAGTCAAGCATACATTCGTCAAATCCATGGCTATCATGCTGCGACAGGTGATTTTCCAGCCTCCGCTGGTAGACCGCGAACCGCGTTCGCAAATGATGACGAATTTCTCGGTCCGCCTGGTCGACGTCGACTTTCTTATTCGCCAATGATGCACTATACACTTCTAGATCCACATTCACCAAAATATTTGGATGCGTCGGAGTAGGATAAGGGTTGACTTTTGGTACCTCTGATTGAGCCACAGAAGAAACCAGTGGACTACCAGCATTTGCTGCCTGTAGAACAACCGCCGGTGGTTCAAATATTGTTTCTGCCGCATTCAACACTTGATGATTGGCTAGCTCCACATCACTGTCAGAGTCGTCGGTTGCGTCCGCTGGCGGCAAATGATGCCCGTTCATTCCCGCAACCGGGTCCGCGAGAAGATCTCCAATTCCGTTTCCACGAGTACCAAGATCCACGGGATGTTGAGGAGGAACAAAGGAATGATTCCATGCAGGAAGAAGCGCACCAGAGACGAGGCCACTTGAAGTATAATTTGTTGCGGCCGCGTGCAGTACCGACTCATTTCGAGCCGAAATCGTGGAAGCTTTGAAATGAGGATGAAAGAAGTCCGCGGAAAGATTAACTGGAGCGGCTGTCATCAAGCCATCTTTATCATCCACAAAAGGACGACCCAACAGGTGTTGGTCTAAAAGGTGGCGGTGGACCTTGACGACGACTTTAGGGGAGCGCCCTCGCAAATCTGACTGCGAGCTGGATCGCGATACACCCCGACGAGGAGCTTCGTTTCCGACAGAAACAGGGATCTCCGTCGATTGATGACGAAAGAGCTGAGGTGCGCGCCCTTCCGCATGTATAACCTCTCCATGCGCTCCATGGGCATGCCTATCTTCCATGTGCACATGTCCGTGGTTGTGTGGCGGTCGCACCACGAAACGGTTGGGAGCCATCGACATTTGTCTTCGAACGCTCTGCGCAAAACTATTGGCTTCGTCCGCATGCTTTGCAGAATTCAGCATATAGATTGATTTCTCCTCGAGATATGAAATAGAAGAATTCAACCCCTCTCTCGCTCTAGTTTCATAGCGCTCCACAAAAAAACGATCCACAGGAGTTCCAGAGGCGATCTCGTTCTCCCCGTTATTGGATTCGATAGTAGCTGTATTGTCCGTCCCGATACCAGTTGTTGTCGAATCGGCGTTTCTTGACGCATTTTGCATTTCTTGCGCCTCTATACCCATACGCCACACGGTCGTGTGGTAGGAATGGCCCAACGAAAGAGGATAAATTGGAACCCCAGCTCCAATGTAGAGAGCACAAAGCTCCTTCGCATCTGAATGCTGATTCAGTGTCTATTGCAACGATTGTGTTTGAGGAGAATGTTAGCTCAATGAGGTGACGGTTTGACAAGAGTTCCACAGTTCACAGTTCACACTTGACACTTACCCATGCCGTGATCACTTCGGTCGCGCATCGAAAGCCATGCATCCGCACACGCCGGAAGACATCCCCGCAGACTTTGGTGGCGCCCTTGCTGCAAAGTCCAAAATTGCAAAAATCTTTTGGCGAGAGGAACGATGCTATGGCATGCAAAGCATCGATCGGTAGCCCAAGTAAAATATACTGAGACATGTTTGATTCCATCTCTTTAACCTCTGGCCCTGGAACAAGTAGTTGGCGCGATGTCTCCTCTGGGCCCTTGTTATTTGTTGTTTTCGCGCAAACGGTGCTGGCTGTAACAGTACCTGTATCAGTATCAGTAGCAGAAGCATAATCAGAACATACGGAATCATCTACTGTCTGCACTACTCCTACTTCTGGAGAAGCAGTAGTAGGATGATCAGATTCCAGCTCGTTAGCTTTGACCGAATCAACAATAACAACAGAAGCCGTCTCGTCTGCCCTCTTTTCTGCGATGTTATCCAACACCACCTTTTCTTCATCTGCGACATGAATTGCTATAGCACTATCCTGATGGGTGTCCTCTGCTACGTGTACCCTGTCGACCCCACTGTTTCCTACAGAAATTCCAACACTATTGTCAAACTCTTCAGTTCCTTCTTCTTTGGAAATCGAAGAGGCAGATGATGGGCTGCCACTATTATCCATCCTTAACGGTTGTGTCGTCACAGGCGGTTGTGCATCAGAAATAGTAATAACAGTTTCTTCCGCCGGTGATGGAAGGTTAACTTCCCTAATATCCATTCCGCCTGTCGATATAAGAGACGCTAGCTAGCTAGGGCACGTAGCTACTGTCTGTATCAATCAATCCAGTGACTACAAAAGATGGGGGTACTGTAGAATGAACTTGTGCCCATAGGCGAGGTTGTTGAATTGCTGCTTTCGCATCAACAAGAGAATGGGTGCTTCGTCTACTGTCTACTCTACAGCACGCATCACGGATCGTAACAAGCGAAGTTTCCGTGTTATTTCTGTTTTCGTTGGACTGCCAACTGCCACACACAACACGACAAGGCACATGGAAACTTCTTCACGCGATGTGATGCACGATAAGATGGCATGCCCGCTCCATTCTTGGCGGGCATGGCATAAAATCGCGCCCGCCCAACGACTGGCGGGCGTGTGTAGCGCCCCCCAAAGCTGCCCCCAACACAATTTCTTGGAACTTGTTGAACAATGATGAGAATGATGGACAATGGACACTGGACACAACACGAAACCACGAAGCAGTACTTGTAGTAGACTAACGAAAGTATTTTGGAGCAACAAGCAAGATTGTCTTTGCCTATCTTTCCAGAAAGGACCTCGATCGGTAAACATAGAAGAAGAGAGAGAGAGAAGAAACCTGCTCGAGAGCCAGACGCTAGTACTATGATTCCAGGCGAAAGTTTGTTCAATAGATTGAGCAACGAAGTGCTCGAGGCCACAAATCACATATCCACTCGTTTTGAGGAAGGTTTATCTGCTTTGCTGGGAGATGGGGCTACTACAGAAGGAGCACAACAAAACGGGGGCTTTCAGAATCATCGAGGAAACGAAATGTCACCAGAGGACTTGGAGGATCTAGACTTGGATGGCATGGATGACGAGGAGATTGAACGGATGATTCAACAACACATGATGGACCACTCGCCTTTGGAAGGAATAGCAGACAGTGTGATTGGAGACATCGTGTCGAGACAGGTGAGTCTTACCGTGTTTCGGTGTACAGAATTATCTGTATGTTGTATGGTACTGTTTATTCAACAAGTCTTTTGTCCTACTCCGTACTTAAAATTTAGGTGGGCCCAAGTACACCACTTGAACATTTCCATGCCTTCCGCAGCGCCATCACTTGGTCGGAAAAATTCATAATGTGTCTCGTCGGATTCCAATGCGTCATGTTTTTTCTATCCCTTTACGTCTCAAGGAGATCTCGTGGAACAGCTCCCAGACTTTGTCTCATGGTCTTCATCGGTGCTCTAGTTCGCTCCTCAGAGTGGCTGAACGGACTGGGCGCCAGAAATTGGGAGCGATTCGCGACACAAAACTATTTCGACAAGCGCGGCATTTTCGTCGGAATCATGCTGTGTGCCCCGCTTCTCTTGGATTCGCTTATGATGTTGCTTTTCTTCCTCTCAGAAGCCTCGACCTTGTTGGTGCAGGTGAAGAAACAAGAGTTGAAAAGAAATAAAAACGGCGATAAGAAGAAGTCGAAAGAAGTGAAAAGCGATTAGGCTGAGGTATCGAAACTGGTTGGATAAAAGCAGATTTGTAATCAGAAGCTAAGCAATAGCTATCATTTATTGTCAATCTCCCAGTCGGCATGTCTACTCCCGAGCAGAGGATTCAAGGATCTTTCATCGAAGAGACTGGCTACGTCATTGACTGACACTGAGACCACTTCACAGAGGAACGATCTTCTTCTTCCGGAATCCTTATCCGCACGGCTTTCGAATTCCCCATCAAAATTCAAGTCAAGAGAGAATGAGCTTACGTACAAGCCCAAAGCTACCAGAGAAGCAAGTAGGAGGCAACACGTTCCGTCAAAAGGTGCTACTCTTCCGTTCTGTAAAGACCAAGCACCGAAAGGGGCAACCGAGAGGGCCCCGCATGTTTCTGCAACAAAGTTGAGTTGATAAGTGAATTTCCCGCTTTTGCAATTCTCAATAAATTTGTCGGTGCCACCCTGTCTGAACATGCCAGCAGACGCGGTCCGATGAAGGATTGTCGATGAAGCTCGACCAAGAATGCTGGAGAGGACGATGCAAGACATGAGGATAATGGTAAGTGCCATTATCACAACAGCATCCGACCGTTTAGCTGGTTGCACAGTCCTGGGCACTGTAGCAAGCAAAAATAGCAACACCGACTGAGCGCCGACGCCAATCCGGAAAGACCGCATGGGGGCTTTGCAAGGTATTTGAGACAAAGCCGTCGACGCCTTTGTCCGCAGAACCCACAGAAGAACCATCGCTGATGAAAACATAGCAACTCCGCTTCTTGATGGGGCGTAACCAAGACCTCCAAGTTCAGGTGGAGTCAAAATCCACAGGGGAACAGCGATTTCAATTAACCCTTGCACCCCACTCCACAAGGCAAACAACGCAGATACTATAACCCAAAAACTGTTCACACCAGTCGGGGAATGTACATATCCACCTTTCTTCTTGTCGTTTTCATCTGCTGTAGTCAGGATGTCGTCAGAACCCGGGAGAGGTGGATATGGGCCTTGATCTTGTCTCCGCCTCCGCGTCTGGGGACCGGCATTCGGGTTCATCTCCGGTTTCCATGGTGATACGCTACGTGTGAATGAGCTATCGCCGTCTTCCTCAACGGAATCCAGGTAGTCTTCTCCTGTGCAGTCGTCTTGAGTTTGGATTGATGGGTTGCCCTTAGCTGCATCTTTAACAAGATCGTGGAGCATCACCTCAAAAGGATGTTCGCCGAGTCTGAAGGGACTGCTCCCTCCGTAGCACTCCGGTATTTGATCATCGTCTATATATTCGTGCAAGGCGCGGAGTGATTGATGAGAAGAAACTATGTCCACAGTCACCGACTCTGGTAATAGTCCCTTTATACTGGAGAAGGTCCCTGCAAGCCAGAACGGCGAATTGACGACGAAAGCCCGTTTTAGGCTAAGCGGGTAGTGCGCGTTGTTGATCTCGCCTGCTCCCTTCAGATATGTCAACACGTCGCCGCTTAAGTGCGATATTCCAGCACCTTTGACATCAAGGACAACCATTATACCCCATGTTGACGAGCTGTGTAAGGGAGGATGAGTTCCAAGCTTTTCCCTAACATCAGGTCGTGTGCAAATATGATTCGAAATAAACTCAAGAAAGAACATGTAGTGACGCAGCATATCGTCAACATGGCAGCCATCTCGAAAGAGTTGCTTCAGGTTCATCTTTCCGGGCTGTTCATAGACGATAGGAAATCCTTGTTTAGAGACTCCGTGTATGAAATGGGGGTAGGCTTTTTTGATGTCGTGGAAAAACCGGTTGGGGATGGTATGAATTCGCCACACATCGTTCCTACGCCGCCATGCGATAGTTTTCTTCCACATTTCTTTCGCCTTTTTCTCGTTCTGACCACACAGCACGAGGTAATTTTTCGGTACGGTATCAGGCATATCCCCGTTTGGTACATACGACGGTGCCCCGTTTCTGTCTAAACACCTCCCATCAACGTAGCGGCATATTGTGTCTTCTTGATTTTTTTCCAAGTCCAAGTCGTACAAGTCCTCCATTCCCGAAAGAACAGATTGACAGTCAAAAAATTCAGAATCTGACGTCCCAAGGCGTCCCCTTGTTGACTGTAGATCAGTCGAGTTGCCCGATAATAATCGATCGCCAGAGAAGGCGGATGCTTCATCGTTTTCAAAGGCTCTATGTTGTGGCCTCGTCGGCGACTCGCCAGCTTTCAGGTGCTCCGGCACAGACAGCACATGTTCCTGGCAGTCATCAACCATCTTAGTGGACTGTGATAGGATCATTTTCGGCTGGAAGAAAGAAAAAAAGCAGCGAAGCACGGATTCGGCGATCAGCGATACTCCGACAAGAAACAGTGGAGAAAGCGTAAATTGTCTTGAGCCCGTAAGCGCTCGAAATGTGGCATCACCTGTGGCATGTCGATACAATAAACCTCCGGCTAGAATTGAAACGGCAAATGCAGTCATGTATATTCTTGCCGTGCCCGGAGTCAGGTCGGTGTACTCCTTTCGTTTTTCGTATGATGATGCAGTGTTGTTCTCAGGCTTTATTTGACATAAACCAGACTCGATGTCCACATAACTTTGTTTTTGCTCTTCACGAGTGATATTATTTTCCGAGGGTACGTGTATCTCTTGTGTGAGGACATGCAGGATACCGACGATGAAACCCGACAGGAAACGAATAAGGAAAAGCCACCAAACAGATTCAAGGCCAGCACCAAAGGTGAAAACAAGAAGGGAAATACCGGCCCCTGCGAGACGAGCCACGGTCCGAGGTAGCTTCTCCTCTTCAATTCGAATGAGAACCGCCAGCGCATTTCCAGCTCCTCTACCCAGAAGGTACGCCGAGGCCAATGTGGCGAGTGGGAGGGCAACCTTGGCGCAGTCGATGCCAAGTTTCAGCGTCCCACCGTACACCAGTCGATTGACAAGACTAGGTCCAAACGAAGCTATCAGACCACGCGACATTCCGTCCAAAAAGAGAGCGATCGCTCGCATGACAGCTCCCCGCGACGGACCATCTTGATTATGCGATCGTCGATTATTATTCCCCACTGCAGGCTTTTCTGGGATGCCTGACATGGTGGTTTGAAATTCAAATAATATAATGCGCTTGGTTCGTTCTTTCTTTCCAGTGGTTACCGGGCTCCCTACTCTCGACTTTCAATGCCTCTCTCTCTCTCTCTCTCTCTCTCTACAATACCGAGGAGATTGTATGTAGATGGCGAACGATTTCAATGATGGTGACAGTGATGCTGTTCTCGTACGAGTATGCGGTACCGCGGTACATATGTAGGTCGTTATGGAGGAGACAAAAACACAAAATATCCAATTTCAAACTGCCATTTCATAGCGGCACGCCAGGCCGTCTCTCGTCCGGCGCGCCAAAAATCTAAGAAAGCGGACCCGGAGGTTTCCAAGCGGTCAGTACCGGTACAGTACAACTTCCGATTTAGAGAGAATAGAGGGGCTCGTCTACTACCTACTGTACTACTCGTTGATCTCTACCGTACGCCTACTCTCTAGTCTAGAAGCTAGAGAGGGAGAAAGGCTACGGTAGAGACTATGATGTAATACTACGGTGCAATGTGGGTTTCCAGATGATTTCAAGTGCTATTGGCATCGGGTTCTTGACGACTCCTCTGCTTTGATAATATTTATTATTATTCTTGCACTTGAGTGAACAGCAACAAAAACGACGACGACGACGACTCGTGCAAGATCCGGACTCCTGGTACGAAGAATTTGTACTAGACTAGGAAGAAGATAAGGTAGCATCAAGGATCACTTGTCATGTCGACACAACTTTTAATGGCTTGACCAGGTACCACCAGGTAACGAGTGATAGTGGTACTTGTACATGCCCCATCATGGCGGACTCTACTAATTCTTTTTGCTTTTACCCTTGTCTTTCTTCTTCTTCTTTTTCACTGCCAGCGACAGATCGTCAATTGTAGGGTCAATCTTAGGCTCGGTCCCCCCAGCCCCAGCTTCAGTACTAGGACTAGTTGTGCTGATGTTGCTTTCTTGAACATGGGGAAATTCGGGTGATAACAGTGAGGTACCCTCTTCTTCTTCGTCGTCGTCGTCCTCACCAGCAGCTGCTGAAGGAAGGTTCGAAACGCGCTGCGATTCCGAGATGCCCCCGTTAGTACGAGTGCCCTTTTCATTTGTATCTGCTTCTCCTTGGCTCAACTCTCCCCGGGTATCACTCATTTCCACGTCAACAGACGATGCTGCGACGACCTCGCTCGAAGAATGCAAAGGCGCTTTGTTGTCTCCGCTGCCAGCAGCAGCTTTCAGAAGCGAGGTGAACAACGAAGAGCCACGGTCCTTGCGTCCGTGTTCCACCTTATCTTCCCGCACAGAGGTCGCAACATGCCCTTTCGAATAGTCCAAAGCCTGCTGACGATATAGTTCTTCTGCCTCTGTAGCAGCGTCATCAATCGTGTTCGTCTCCACCATCTTCGAAGTTTCTACTGTCATTTCCATATCGCTCATCTGTAGGTATGGGGTGTGCTGCGTATCTGTATCTGTAAGTAGAGTACTGGTTGGTGGCATACTATTGGTGTTCTCCTTTAGTTGAAGAAGTTGCAACATTTCCTTCTGGGCCACTTGGTCCGCTTGTTCCAGCGCAGTTTCAAGTTCCTGGCAAAGATGCTTGACCGACGCCGAAGCTGCTATCAAACATTCCTTGAGTTGTCCCGGTGAAAGCTCGTGGCCACCTCCATAATCCAAGAGACAGACCTCCTACTCGTACCGGTAGCACAAGATCGTTAGATTGGTTATTGGGACGGACCTGTGAGATCATGACATACGCATGTACGTATGGAGCGTTACTACACAGCTACTCACCAAATGCGTGTTCATTGCAATCGTCAATGAACCAAATTGAACCAGCTCTTCCCGTTTTTCTGGGTCAACGAGCGTCGCAACAGAAGAATCAGAACTGTTTTCCTTGGAGGGGATCAATGCAAATGAAATAGAAAGAGGAGTGTGGTGGAGTGGCAACGGTGAAGGTTCCTTGACGGTGGAGGGAATTAAAGTAGGCAAAGCGTCCTGACCGGAATTGTCCACATCTACCTGTGGCTTGCGATAGTGCCGCAACGTGGCGATGGCTGCAAGCACACATGCGTCTGTGACATTACCCCCATCGTCCAAAACAGTAAGTGCAACGGTGAAACGCCAGACCCAAGATCCTGGGATAAGAACTAATGCTTCCGAATCCAGGGCGCCGCCGAGAAGAACAATTCTCTCCACTGAACGAAGAATTCGATTGGACAACAATCTCTGGTTTTTGTCTGAGAAATTAGGGCCTTTCGAGGCGAAGCCAGCAGCACCTGATGGCGCGGTGCCAACGGGCGGTGCTTGGCGGAAGCAGGTGCCAGCCATTGGCGACAAATCTACGGTGAAATTGACCATTCCTTCGTTGGGTCGGTCGGGCGATGGCGGTACCAGCTCGGCGGTGCACAGTGCAGTAACACGGGTCCCTACACCCCACTGAACAGTGCATTCGGCACCATTGTCCCATCGGCCAAGTTTCAAGCGAACCTTCCGAACTTCGTCGCCGCGGCGTCCATCAAGTCTGAGAATCGTTGACGAATGGGCTCCATCACGAAGAAAGTCTCGCTCGTTCAATGAAAGAGAACGAGCTGACTTGTCGTCTCTGACTGCGACGTATGTCAAGCTAGTTGCCATGTTGCGTGGGTAAAGCGTATTAAAGTTCAGGGAGCAATAACGCAATAGAGGATCGTGTCATCATCGTTGATATTATGAGGACGATTTTTTTGGATTTGACAGAAAACAGTTGGAAGTTGGAAGGTTGTTATGAGTTATGAGCTCAGCATAGCATTGAGCGATATCATAGCAGCCCAGATCCCGTTTGTACGTCGGCCGATGATCGACGTGACCCGCGTTCCGCTCTCGCTCCGTCCGCGCCGCCTGAGCCGGCAGCGTGGCACACCGGCGCTTTTTCACCCCGTGAGGGTGATTTTCTACGTATGAAACTCGTACGAACTTGGTACGAAATACCACCCCGCATTCTGCATGCAAAACATCATAATTTTCAAGTCACAGCAGAAAGAAGTTGCTTACCGGTAGACTGCTACTGCTCCATTTTCATTTCATTTCCCCCGCAAACACTCCAATACAATACTTTAAAAGATACACGAGCGAGATGAACAATCCGAATATGCCAGGAAAAATCAACTTTGCCGGTATGGTCGGCGCAAAACGCAGGCGGATGAGGAGCGGAGGCAACGTGTCTACCATTGCGAACCATAACAACGCTCCAAAGAATGATATTGATCTCTCTGCAATGGACGACGACGACGACGACGATGAAGAAGAAGAAAAGACCGCGCAAACGTCGAAGTGTAAGGGGGCCACCACAATTCCCATCTTTCTAAAGAGTAAGTCCCTTTTTTCTATGATTGATTTGGCACTTCAAGCTGTTGCAGTACTCGTACCGGTACAGTACTGGCATAGTGCTGCGGGCGTCGCTCGACGAAGCACAACGTGAAACAAACTTGTATCTAAAAGCGCTCATTATATGTTACTTCTTTCTTCGTTGTCAACCTCTTGATATACGGTAGAAACGTACAAGATGATTGAAAGCTGCGATCAAAGGATTGCTGCATGGTGAGTTCATTATTTTTCAGTTTAATCACCGGCTAGGGTTCTGTTCCCAGACGTTCCTACGTGATCGCTCGTACATTTAGTACGGCGCTGGGTGGATACCGTGTCTTCTTCCTAAAAAACTTTCGGGGTGATTTTTTCCGACTACAGCACACACGAAGTACAGTACCACAACCGGTACAACAACTAACTTCATCAATCTCATCACACCGGCTTTTCTATTTATTCTTCTTTTTTCAAACCAAAGGACCACCGATGGAGACATGTTCGTGGTGAAAGACCCAGATCTATTCGCTACCAATGTCATCCCTCAGTACTTTGACCACAACAAATTTTCCAGTTTTGCCAGACAGTAAGTCGTTACGAGAACCGGTAGAGTACCGTAAGGTTCTATGATGCAGAGGAAGGGTCGTTTGCGCGCCATCGAATTGCCGACACTCACAAACTGAATTCCGCTCTGCTCAGATTGAACTTTTATGGATTCCGAAAGATGCAGTCAAAGCCGATCCGCAACAGCGACTTTGACGCCAACACAGCGAAGCATGTCACTTTCTTTAACGAGAATTTCAAACGGGGTCGTTGTGACTTGTTGAAAAAGATCCAGCGTTCAACTCGTGGAGGAGGAGGTACCCCAGGTCAGGATCAGGCACGCGAGGTTCAGAACCTCAGAGAAAAAATCACATCACTCGAACAAACCATCAGCGACATGGGAAATCAAATGGAGGAGAGGATGCGTCGTTTGGAGCTAGACATGCTTGGCCGCATGGAACAAATGATGTTGGCCATGCAACAACAGCAGCAGGGTCAAACACCGACTGGCAACAACAGCTCTTCGTCCGAAATTCCAAAGGTCACCACCAGTAACCCAGCTGTGGGTATGGGGAATCATGGCGCCAATTACCAATCTGAGCTCGGTGGATGGGATCCGCTGCCTTACGGTGCCCGTGGCACATCGATTGGCTCCATCACAGGTCTTGCAAGCTTGGCAGGAGCTAGTAGTATTGGAATGAATAAAAATATGCATGGGCAAGGTCCCACGCTGCCTCCACACCCAAAGCAGAAGTCTCTCCCGACGCCGAATCTTCCTGGTGCGCTCTCCATTCCTCCTTCTAGTTTGGCCTCTCTCAGAGGAATCTCCGGTCTCTCGCGTGGAATCTCCGGTCTTTCACGTGGGGCTTCCATCGAGTCGCAATCATCTGGTCTACTCACCAATACGTGGGAGGATAAATTTTTCTCGATGCTCATGTCAGGGGAAAAGGCCGTGCAGCAAGCTGGTATGGACACCATGAACCCTACGCCCATGAACCCACTTGGAATACAGGTACCGCAGGGAAACAGCATCGGACAGATTTAAAAAGATGGTTATCTATCTGAGAGTGGCCTGTGAGTGGTCGTCGATAGTCTGTCTTATTTTATATTTTAATGAACTTCAAATTAGGTTCTCTCTCTCTCTCTCTCTCTACTAGTAGTAGTAGGGCCCTACTAGTAGAGAGAGGGAGGGTCTTTGAAGTCAGTAGTCAGTCCGAATAGTCCTCATATTATCGGACGTACAGATCGATGATGATGGGGATGATGATGATAGAGTAAATAGATGATAGACTGTCTGTTCGACTGGTACGAGTACCAGGACAGGTGGTACTCTCGTAGTCTCAAAATAATGGCGAAGCCCGCCCATTCACACCCGTATTTAGTCCGCGGAGCGGAGATTTCCAACGCCGAAAGCGATGTAACACTACTCGTACCGGTACGAGTACGGTACAAGATTCGAGATGATGCTCATCTTCCTCATTCCTCTATTCATTATACTCGTACAGAGGTAGAATGATGATGTATTCGTAAAAGTTGCATCCTTCCCTCCAGAGAGCAGCAATTGTATTTAAGATGGTGGAGGATAATATTGACCTCGACAAGCATCCGGAGGAAGTAATAAATACCGGCAGTAAGCTCTCTGCCTCTCGTGGTAAAGATGACGTCGATCCTCGTCAGCGCTCTGGCCCTACCGGTATCGGTGCCACGAGCAACATGGAGAACTTTTTGGAAGCTCTCGGTCCGGCATTTGCCTTGCGTCGCTCCTTTTGGCTTTCCCTCTTCTATTCTAGCATACCGCAAGGCATCGTATTGGCTTGTGTTGCACTCGCCTTTTTTAATACCTACGACGCTTTGGCGCAAGCCTCCTGGCTGACGGAAGAATACGACGCCGCCTTGCACTTTAACATCAGCGACGAAAACAACAACTTGGACGTTCTGAACCCCATTCGACTTGGCAATGGGGAGTGGTGGTATGTGGGACTCATTTCGGGCGCCGGGTTCGTTGTGGGACTCATCAAAGTCATTTGGAATGCCGCCATGCCGAACCACAAAATTCCCAAACCGCTAGCTAGCTTTCTTGTAGATATTCGCGAACTTCAAGCAGAAGATGCGTGGCTGCCGATCCCGGTTCTTATTTGCAGTGCACTGTCAATCGGTTTGGGTTCCAGTGCCGGACCAGAAGCCGCGTTGGGATTGACTGGGACTGCAGTTGGGTTCTTGATCTTTGGACGTAATTGGAAGAAGAATCATCATCCCCAAAACGCTGATGTTCACCAACAAGATGATGGAATCCCACCCCTAGTAGAAGTCCAAGGCGATACGGTGACGAAGACTCCAGCCGGAACTATTACAGAACCGGAATCCTTTTTTAGCAGCTGGTTCTTGCCCGATTTGTCGAGCGAGGCTCAGCTTTGCGCCTTGGATGGGATTACGGCCGCCTTTGGTGCCCTATTTCCCTCCCAAATCCTCTCACCGCTCTTGGCGATTGAACTAGGATTTGGAGCTTGGACTCAGCAAGAAGATTTTTCCAAAGGTATTCCCGAGCTGGTCTTTCGTACGGGTATGGCCTCTTCCGTTGCATATATAGTGTTTACGTCCCTCGAAGATCGAACGCTACTGCATCAACTGCAGATTCCCTCCGCGGGATACGATGCACTCGCCGTGGTTTCGCCGTTCGATATGCTGTTGGCACTTATCATGGGAATAATTTGTGGGTTGATCGGAATGATTGCGTTCATTTTATTTGCAGGTTTTGCGAAATTGGGCAAGAAGCTGGAAGAGAAGATTGATATGCTGGGGCAGAAACTCCTTGGGATCCCCGAAGATGTGCTCGGTCTTATTTTGACACCCACCATCGGCGGAGCGATCGTGGGGATGCTTTGCAAGTATGATCCACTATTATTTAGTGATGGATCGGAGCAGCTGAGTGCGTTAATAGCATTGGGATCCGAACTGGGTACGAGCCATCTTATTGCATCACTCTTTCTCAAACTGATTAGCGCCGCGATAAGTCTTGGATTTGGTTTTGTGGGCGGTCAGTTCTTTCCACTCATCTTCGCTGGAACTTGCACTGGAGTGGTTATTAATATCCTGTTCCCAGACGTTCCGGCGATCCTGTCGGTCTCTTGCTGCTTGGTAGGAGTGCCTTCTGCCGTTTTGCCGGCTATTTTAACAGCGTCGTTGTTGTCGAGCGTCATGCTGGCGCTGGGTGGGGCGGGGACTGCGGCCGTCTTTTTGTGCTGCATCATGTCATTCTTAACATCCGGGGCCTTTGGAGTGATTCAAAAGTTGATCAAGAAAGCGTTGGCCGCCAACAAGACCTCATAAGCTGATATATGACCGAGTGCTATTAGTGCTCCTCGTAGAAGCTACTGTAGGTCAGATTGAATTCCCATTATACACTACTAGTAGTAGTCCTACAAACGTTGCGTAGAGTAGAGAGCTCTGCGGTGTGACAACTTGCCTACACTCTTCCCGCAGTGTAGAGTGCGGCTACTTTACTTTTTAGAATACCTGTACCTGTGAATTGATATTGCTTTTTAAGGATGAGCTACGAATTAATTGTGACATCTATTAATATACATTCTGTATTGCTTGATTCTTCTCGCTTCTCGCAGAGGGTCATTCCGGAGGTCGAAGTGTCTTCATAGACCGCCTCGAGATGTTTATACAAGATCTTCTCCATTCAGTGCGCGTCATGCGCGTCACGTCATTCTCGGAGATCATATATTCTCACACTCCCTCTCAGAGAGAGGCGGCTATCGTTACATTTTCTTTGACCTTACCACCCCATCAACTTTTTACGCAAATACTCGAACGCCTTTCGGTTCAATGGTTTCGTTCCGATGTCCGCTATTTGCTCCTCCGTAGCGATCTTTTCGAGAGTTATTAGTCCCCTTTTGACCGCAGACTTGAAATGATGATACTTCAGGTTGATGTGTTTAGTTCTCGGCTTCATGCTCGGTGCCTGTGCCAGCGCCAATGCTCCGTTGTTGTCCTCAAAGGCCTTGCAATGAAAATTTGGTTTCGTGTACTTGAAAGCCTTGATTCTTTTCGATAATTCCTTAAAGAAGCGTATCAGGACTATCACTGTGCGCAGTGATTGAGAAAGGCACACGTATTCAGCCTCCGTTGTACTCAATGCGATCTCGGTTTGCAGTTTCGAGTAAGCGCATATCAGGCATCCGTTGTACATCACACTGTACGCTGACCTCGATTTTGCCGTCGATGGATCTTCAGGGTTTGACTTGTCGAAACCTCCACTGAAATCCGCGTCTGCATATACCTGGAAACCGCTGTTGTCTGGTCGAAGATACAATCCCTCATCCTTTGTATCTCTTAGGTACTCGCATATCCTGATGACCGCTGCCTCATGTGACCGTTTTGGGAAAGCCATGAAACGTGCCGCTTGTGATACCGCGAACGCTATGTCCGGCCGTGTGGATCTCGTTAGCCAATTCAACATTCCCATCACCGATCTGTAATCCCATGGTAGCATTCGGTCCGGACCGTTCACGTCCTTGGTAAGTACTCTCGTTGCCGGTGTCTTCTTCTCCTTTCTACCTGCGGGCCGCTCCTCGGATATGTTCACCGTCTTCAGGATTCGTCGGATCAGGACAGGTTGGCTCAGTTTTCTCGCGCCGTCTTCCATGCGCTCCATCTTTATTCCCAAATACTCATTCAGGTCGCCTTCATCGGTCATGTCGTAATCTTTCTGCAGGTCCTTGATTATGGCGTGGTAGGCGTCCGTTCCGTGGGGGTGTTTTCGCTTTCTGCGAGCCACATTCGCAAGTTGCTGTTGCGCTTGTGGGGTCTCACTGGCTTCTTGTGAGACGTTCGGCGTAGCTTCGCCAGGCTCCCTCGATTGCCGTTTTTGGGCGTCGAGGTTCTCATCAGCTTGAGCCTTTTGGGTTGCGTTCTGCACCCTCTGAGGAGCGTTCTGCTCCCTCTGTTGAGCGTTCTGCTCCCCCTGTTGAGCGTTTGGCTCCCTCCGAGGAGCATTCTGCTCCCTCTGATGAGTGCCTTGCTCTTCTCGCTGGGCATTCTGCTGCGCTTGGGGTTCGATGTTCCGCGCTGGTCTCGCGCTCCGTGTCCCAGTTAGATCCAGATCGATCGTGGGGTTCAGTCTTCGACGTTTTACTCCCTCGCCTCCTGTCTCCTTCTCTCTCGTGGGCTTGTGGATTTGCGTCACTCCCTGCCACTTTCCGATGTTCTTCATTGTCGGGTAGGAGGTCGTTTCGAAGCGGTCGTCGTGCTTGACATGAAACTGTGGACTGACAAGACCGGTGTCTGGGTTCAAAACCAAAGATACGTTGCTTGAATGCTCCCTCGACGAGCCGAGGTAGATTCCTACTCTAGCTCGGTCCTCCCACTTACTGCCTTGGCTCTGTCCCTGTTGCAGCTTGGGGTCGAGATTGTACGTGGGACATCCGAAAGTATGGAAGTCAGACAACACCGGGACGTCTTCTGAGTCAGCGAAGCGTTGCGCAGGTGATCGTTTTTCTCCCTCTCGGACGGTGTTGCGGCGGATGACTGAGGCATAGTGTAGAGCGAAACCCCACAAGTGGGCCGTGATTGCGCCTGGCCAGTTGTGTTTCGCTAGTAGAATCATTGAGCGTGCCGAGTCGCGGAGGTCTCGAATTCGTTTCTCCGCGACTCCGTTCTGATGATGCGCATTGACACCGCAAAAACTGATAGTTTGGCCAGCGGATTTGCAGGCGGAGCGAAAGGCGGTGTCCGCAAAGATTCCGTTGTCGCAATGGTAATGGTGTATTTTCATGGCGCCGAAGGTGGCGGCGAATCGCTCAAAGGCTAGCTTGCCGTCAATCACTGATTCCGCGTCATTCTTTTGATGAAGGTGCACGTAGTCGATGTCGCTAAAATGATCGACGAAGATCGTAGCGTAGTGATATCTCGCTGTGGTCGGCGCGCCTCGCATTTGGGCTATGAGGCCTGGTACTGAGAGTGAATTCATTGTGTCCACCGATACGATGTGGCCGGGGTACTTCGCTTGTTTGATCTTGCGACGTTTCTTTTTGTTCGTTTTGCGGCGCCAAGCCCGCCTTGTCTGCTTGCCAAATTGACAACCCGCGCACAAGGGCGGGTCTGTGACGCTTGCCAGTCGTTTGTCAATGAAGCCTCGCTTTGCCATCTCACGGAGAGATGAGAAGGGGGTATGCCCGAGGCGATAATGCCATCGTAACATCAAGGTTCGTTTGTCGGAATCCGTCAGATTGGACAGTCGCTGCGAATCGGCACCGATGGTCGAGTCCAGATCCATGTCAAGGCTCTCGAGTTCTTTGCCTTTCTTGAGATCATTTGGTGATGGTAGCACGGGATCTTCATTTCTCAAGTGCGGAGGTAGAAGATCTTCAGGACGGGACTGAGAAAGAAATTCTTGCATCGCCGCGTCGCTCGGGCGGAGCCTTGCTTCGTATGTGTCCAATCGCTGAGACATCACGTAAGCACTGAACGCTTTTAGGCCGGGCGCCGTATACATTATTGGTAGTGCCGTCTTCGTATCGTGTGGGATCGTCTTCTTTCCTCCTCCTTCAAAATAGAGTACCGTCTTGTCCCCCGAGGTCTCTTCGCGGCGAAGGTACGTTCCGTCCGAGGAGCGGATGGGCCCTTGCCTTGACCATTGTTGCGGACTCAGCAATTTTAAACGCAGTCTCGGCGCATAGTACGAATCTCGGATTAAATGTTCCTCCACATGTCCTTTGTCGTTCAAAAATCGGAATCGCAGCACGCCTCGACCCACGATGGGGATCGTGCCGCCGACTCCTCGAAGACACATGTTGTGAGTACAGGTCCCCATCTCTTTTGCTCAATGGGTCCAGTACTCGACCATAAGGTGTCAAGGAGAATTGTGCCGGTGGTTGCGGCAATTGCTGAGGATTGATCAATGGCTGGATCGCATTGACGATCTGTGCCAATTGCTGTGCATCCAGTAGATTATTTCCTTCGGTACCTCCTCTCCTCGACATCTTGTTCTAATGCTCTGTAAGCGCAGAGGAAGCGTGTGAATTGATATTGCTTTTTAAGGATGAGCTACGAATTAATTGTGACATCTATTAATATACATTCTGTATTGCTTGATTCTTCTCGCTTCTCGCAGAGGGTCATTCCGGAGGTCGAAGTGTCTTCATAGACCGCCTCGAGATGTTTATACAAGATCTTCTCCATTCAGTGCGCGTCATGCGCGTCACGTCATTCTCGGAGATCATATATTCTCACAGTACCTGGTACCATTGCTGCCAGTAGGTAATTGAAAATTCGGCCGGCGGCTGTACAGCATGTACCGGTATGTACACACCAGTACCAGTACCGTCGCATCGTCGTGTCAACCGTGGGCGGTGCTGCGGTGGGCCGGTCGTGGGTCGTGGGCGTTCATCGTGCGTTCGTGTTAGCGTGTGAGAAGTGAGAAACGAAAAACGAAAAACGAAACCATTTCATATTTCAAGCTATCTGTTCTTCGTAATTACAGTTGGAGTTCATGTTTACCGGTAAGGGAACTGGTGTAGTAGACCCCCACAAAGGCTTAGAATATGTCATCGAATCACCATGGGAAAGTGCCACAGTTGACGTTGGGCGATATATTCATCAGACACCGGGAAGTGATGAGAGAATTACTAGAGAAACATCATTGTGGATCGATCAGAATTTACCCAACAAATATTCATGGTGGCGCCCTTGCTTCACATGCCCCGTGTAAAAGGGGTGATTCTGCACAGGCCACTCATTTCCATATCAGCACTACCGATTTGTTCTTTCGGCCTCGTGAGGACAGATCGTTTGACGATTCCTTGCCTGCTAGCGACACTGAAAGTGAGAGTTTCTTTGATTGTTTGTCTGACGAGGAAGACATTTTGGGAATTGGATCGAAATCATCCAGATCCTGGCAAGAAGAAGGTCATGAGCTCAGCCTTCAATCGGCTAGTATATTAACACCTCTGGTGGAGAACAATACCGAACGTGGCCCAGAATTTTCCGCCATGCATGATACAGTACTTCCAAAGCAGGATCATCACCCAAATCCTGTCGAAGTTGGCGACGACAACAGTCGAGCAACACCCATATCGAAGACCACACGGAACGAATATGGAGACCATTTGGAGATTGTACAATCAAATCGTGATTCATGTAGTGATGAGCAGTTTGGCACTCAACATCAGTCAGACCGTCGAGAAGGAAAGGAATCGAATGTTCTAGGGGAGGGACTTGCTGTGTCGCGAAATGAACAAGAAGACCAAGAAACACCAAGCGAGCCTCTCTCGCCTCCACAACCAATACGTGAGACGACGGTGGCATTGTCCGAGAAATTCAACAGCTGTATCAATATGTGGACAGAAATAAGTCATCCCTCGAAGTCCAGTGATGACTTCAATGGTGACGAGGATCCGAGACCGGGCCTCTCCCCTCTTACCATCTTTTCTGACGACATTACTGATTTTGGTCCCCAAGACCATGATATACGAGCTCAACATTATATTGTACATGGTATTGAGGCCCTTCACTCCGCCAAGGCTAGTTCAGCACGGCTAAAAAGGCAGCTTGAACATTCCCCACATTTGATTCCTTCGCCCAGATCTGTTACGTCCATGCAGTCAAGCATGACATTTAAGCAACCTGTTTTGAGAACGACTGAAAGGGCTAGATCTCAGGATCGTTGTTTGTTGCATAATTGCCCCTCTTCGCCTCATCGAATACCATCGAGTTCGACCCCTCATCGAATACACTCGACAGCATCACGTTCATCGAAATCGGAGCCTGCAGAACATATTCCTGCCTCCATTACCCCCGCTCTCTCACCGCCGAGAACAAAATCAAGAGTAAAGAGAAGAACAAAAGGTACTCTACGAAACTTCTATTAGAATAGCTCTCCCGGTAGCGGCGTTTTTGTTTGGTAGACTCAGACTAATGACCAAAATTTTATCCTACAGTTTGACAGCTCTAGACTCTGCAGAGCTTAACAACCATGCTCTGTAAATACAGGGTGAAAATCTTCCTCAATTCATTGCTCGGGGAGGTACGTGTACTAGGTAATCCTTCCAGACATGGGCAAGCAGGTCGGAGCTCACGCAAACACGAATCTTTTCCAGTAACTTGCACGCCAGACTCACGAGACCAACTTTCGGCTGCGTGTAATTCTGCTTTTGATACCTGTGTCCTCGCCTTCGTATTTGTGGCCTTCGTTCGTCCGCACCTCTCTGACAGCACCTTTTCGTTTGATGACAGCCTTGCGATATTGCTCTCGCTTCTTGACACGAGGGTTGCGATTAATTTTTGCTTTGTGTGGAACGAGTCCCCTGTTCTTTAGAATCGTCTTACTAATGGCCCGTTCTCCTTCGCGGCAAAAAAAGATGTTTTAGCAAAGCTGCAATATTACTTTTGAATAGAAGCACACCATTTCCGCTCTTACCTGTAATTTCTGTCTCAGAGGTCGGGAACTTGGGAGCAACCCTGTGCATGTCCTTCTTGATTTGCTTCTTTCTTTCAGCTGATGCTGCCATCGCATTGTAAAATTGCATCCCACGGGAATCCTCCTTTGTCATTCGCATATTATCGTCGCCTTCTTCTTCAGCAAATTCCTGAGAATCGTCAATGTCATTTTCAGCTCCAAGTTGAGCCTCCATCATCTTCAGACCATCTGCCATTTCGTGGCCACCTTCATCGTCGTAATCGGTTTGCATGGCCCTTTGCTCTTCTCTGCCTTTTTTGGGCTTTCGCGCTGCACGTTGGTCAATAGCATTGATGGTGGCGGCTAGAGCTCTTGAAGATTCGCCGTTCCCACCGGCATCTCCGAAATCTGAAAGATCTGTAGTTTTGTATCTCCTTGTCTTGCTTTCGACGAGATCGATCTCGTGGTGTCTCAAGCCAAATCTAGCCTCGTCAAGAACTTCAAGGCGGGGACGCTCCTCTTTGATTTGCCGAGCCGGCTTTGATATTTTTGCCACTTCTTCGCCTTCTTCAGAGTCAGCTTCGATATCGTTGTCGTCCATTCTTTCTTCAACGGGTACCGACTCATCTTCGTCGTCTTCATCCAGCATACCCTCGCTGGATTGCATCAACCTAGAAGCGTTTACGAGATTCCGGACTTGCTCCTTTACATTATCAGTCTTGCTTACAACGCGATCCCCAAATTTATCCATGGTGGCATTGACTCGCTTCAGTTGAAGCATGATAGGATGCGAATCAATGACCTGAGAATCGTCGCCCTCTTCTCCTTCTTCAGCCATGGCCGACTTGACAAGGAGGTAAAGGGCTGTATTGAGAGATACGGACTGCTCAAGCATTGACTTCGTCAACAGGAATATCCGACCTTTCTCAGTTGCTCCAACACTCTGGAAATGATCAAAGCAGTAGGGGCTATTAGAATGTAGAGGTCAACCAAGCGACACGAAAACATGGAGATTGAATCGGGCCGTAGGATTAAAAGTGACCACAGTTAATATAGCATTGTTTTTCTGCCCAGGCATCATTGTTCAATTTGAACTATGCCCGGGCCTATCATAAATGCCGACCAGTTGACGCACAAGACTCACCTCAGCAGCTAGATTGTTTTCCAGAAGCACTTTAGTCGCCACCCGGGTAGAATCCATGAATTCCTTGGACACATCGGAGAAGTGGGAAACTATCGGGATCATCTCAGGGTGCTGCAACTTGAGAAGTTTTCGTCGGTCTTTTGGCCCTAACTTTGATATGTCTCTTGTTGTCGCAAACTTCGTTGACTTTTGCTGCAATGGAGCAGTCTCCACGTCGTCATCAGATATTTCAAAATCATCCTGGTCCATTTCTCCGAAGCGGGATGACTGAACTTCCCTGGCTGCTGCCTCTTCCACGAAAGCATCCTGAAATCAAGGCGGTGTCAGAAAATGAAAGGCAAAACATGGTAATGCTTCACGCACAGTGAACGTACATCTTCGTCTTGACCAATCTCAAGATCGCCGGTGTCTGCGCTGTAATAAGCCGACTTTCTTCGCCCCCAGTTTCTTGGGTCAACCTCGGCCAGTTCCTCCATTGGGTCTTCACCGTCGCTACTATCATCATCATCATCATCATCAGCACTACTTGCACTGCCTGTCGGCATACCCTTCTTCTTGGACGATTTTTTGGTGTCATCTTCCATCTCACTGGAATCTACTTCTTGGTCATCGTCATCGTCGTCGGCTGAATCCTCGTCCTCGTCTCCACTACTGTCGTCATCTACTCCAAGATCAAGAATGTGTTGTTTCGTCTCAAATGCATCGTCAGCGGGTTCTTCCATTTTATCTTTACTCTCGAGTGCCAAAAACGATTCATCGCGCTGTTGGTGAAAGTCATCAACGGATGACGGTCGAGCTGATGATGACAACGACTCATGCTCAGCGTTTCGACGACTTGCATAGAGTTTTTTGTCGCCGGTCTTGGCCGCACTTCTCCGCTTCCCCATCTTTAACTGATATTGTATTGATAGGAAATAGATGCAACCGATATTGGAAAATGGAAAATCCTATCTGAGAAATCAGAGTCGTCGTCAAAACAACTTTTCCCCCTTTGAACTGTTTTCCTGGTCGGTGGCGGAGGGCCCATCACCCAATTGCTAGTGACGGACAGACCAAGCCAAAGTCCGCGCGCTTTTTCGATGGGCGCGCGGGGCAGGTGCTGGATTTTCATTTCGGGGAGGGGTAGCAGGCAGGGGTAACGCTGATTTTGTATTTCACTTTCTTATGTGACGCGCTCCGAGCCCCCAAAATGCTTGATGCACACGCGGCACTGTGTGTCGAGTGTCGAAGATTTTAGTTGTGACAAGACTAAAGCAACAAACACTGCGAACACTGACTGTCAACTCTCTCTCTCTCTCTACTTAGTACTCGTACACGTGTACCAGTACCAGGTACGCTACCGTTACCGGCTACTAGTAGAGAGAAAGAGAGTAGAGGTAGCTCGAGAGAGGAGTGTCGTCTCGTAAATCCCCAAAACCATCAAAGCTCAAAGCAACAAGAAGCATAAATCAGTGAAACGAACACAACACAGTTTCTCATTCATAGAGATCCATCCACGTCAGTTGAGACAAGAAACACAAGAAACAAACAAAACATGGAAGACCACGACGCCGCTGCTGCCGAAGCTGCCAGGGCTCAGGCGGAAGCTCGCAGGAAGCGCATCCTGGAAAAGGCAAACACACGGATGGGAGTGGTCAGCGGTGAACAAGTACTAGCCGAGGAGGACAAGAAGGCTTCGGAATCTAAGGCCGCTCGTATCCGTGCGGCTCGTCAACGTCGTTATGGGAAAAAGTCTGTGGACCCAGCTGATGGGGCTTCGAAGGAAGAAGAACCTACCGGTAGCGACGAGCCTCAGTCTGAACCCAGCAAGGAGCCTCCTCAAAAGGTCGATGATAAAGGTCCAGAGAAGGAAGAAGAGGAACAGCCAGATGAACCCGAGGCAATGGAAACAACAGCCGATCCAGGCGCTCCCTCCAGCGATGAGCCCAAAAAGAAGTATGTTGGTGTAGCTCGAATGCGGAGAAATATGATCAAGAACAAGAAGAAACAGGAAGATTCGTCAGGACCCGAGGATAGCTCTCCTACTGCCACTGAGATAAGCGTTGACCCAAAGCTGGTGGCGTTGGAAGCTCTAAAGATTCCAAAGGTCCCGGTCTACATGCACATTCTAACGATTTTGCTACTCTTTTTTGCTGGAATGGATGTTTCGGTTCAGGAATACCACCACCAAATGGAGGTGCATTCAAACTTTGCTGTTTCCCAGCATGGAATCCCGCTGTTGCACCGAGCGCTTCGATCACCCCCATCTATTGAGACGACGAAAGCCACTTTGATTCAAAATCTCGAGAGCTTGAGAGCCGATGAAACTCCAATGATGGACGAGTTCCAGGAGGACGAGGCTGAAGACAAGATTCCAAACATTGATCCTCTATTTGGTGTGGATCTTGACGAGTTGACAAAGGGGCCAGGTGTGGTGAATCAGCTAGCCCGTGGCGCAGTTGCCGCACACCGATCCGTCTTATATTTGGTCTACTTTCTGCCCTTGAGCATTATCCAGTCGCTGATCAGCATTCCCCAAGCTTTGCTGAGGTCGCCGCCCGCGTTGTGCCTCATAGCATTGGCCCTACGCCATCTTGTTGGAAAGGCAATTTTAGGGGCTAGTATTGCCGATTCTTCTGCTGGTGTCGAGAAAAGCGGTTCGATTGATGTTTTGGCGATGGCCAAGAACTTTGTCACCACCTTTCTCAACAACAACTTCCCGACAGCAGTTGGCCTCTACGATGCCTTCACTCATTTGCGTTCTGACATGTATGTTCTGCTTTGTGGCGTCTTCTCTGGTTTGGTCTATGTGCATCTAGTCGCGTCTTCTGCTTCAGAGCCCGAAATTGAGGTGGGAATGGATGTGAATGATGAATTGTAGTCAAAGCATGGTGACAGATAAAATTAAATTCTTGAACCCATGGGTGTTGCTGCTGCACTCTAGTAGTGCCTAGTACCGGGATATCTACTGATGTGTCGTTCGTCAAGTTTTCCCATTATATTTAATTTGGAATATACTCGTATTGCATACGGCGCAAGGTGCCCAAAGAAGTGAGACAAAAACATACTTGCGACGACTCTAGACTAGGACACAATTCCGGTTCGAACGAGCACAGTCTGGTTCCTCTCGCTGAACTGAACTATGCCATCAGAATCTAATCTCTTAAGCGCGCTGACCAAATCATCGTGAGAAATTGCCTGATCGGAAACCTCACCAAGCTGTCTGGAAACGTCGTTCACCCCCATGCGGTTTCCTCGTCGCTTCAAGCAGAAAACAAACAACTGTCAGCATGAACAGCGAAAAAATACAACGATCCATTCGCTGCAGTGAATACCTACCTCGGCGAGGAAATCTTTCAAAGCGTTGTATAAGGCCTCTCCCTGTTCACGATCCACTGCTGATCTCCCAGTGTTGATCATATCCATGTCGATGCGTCCCGTGCGAGGATCAGTGGCGGCAGCTTGGGTGGCGACTTTGAGGAGACGGACAGCTTCCCAAGCATCAGCCCGTGTGACGACCGACGAATAGCGCATCTTTGCCAAAGCCTCACTCGTGCGTACGAGTGACTCTAATTGACGTGGAGTTGCAGATATAGTACGCGTACCGTTGTTCCCAACATTGCCACCGGGAGGATTTCGCAATTCTAGATAACTCTCAAGCAGTTGCTCAGTGGCCTCATCGCTAAGAATAGGATGGATATTCTCTCGTGCATAATCGATGTATTCTCGAAGCAAGTCGGTGTTCATGGGAGGCTTAACCACATCAGGGGTATCATAATATAAACCGACCAAATGTTGTGCTAGCTTTCGATCTTGATCGGCATTGGGAGAGTCCAAAATGAGATAGATGAGATCGAAACGACTGAGGAGAGTGGGAGGTAATTTGATGTTCTCAACGACACTTAGATTCGGGTTGTACCGAGATTCCAAGGGATTGGCAGATGCCAAAATCGAAGTCCTAGCATTCAAAGAAGCAATGATCCCGGCCTTGGCAATGCTAACCGTCTGCTGTTCCATTGCCTCGTGGAGAATGGATCTCGTCTAAGAAAATATACGATGGAAAACGTGAGAACAGAAACAGTACTTCTTCATTTGAATAGACCAGTGGATCTTACCGCGTCCGACATTTTGTCAAACTCGTCAATACAGCAGATTCCCCTGTCGGACAGGACTAGTGCTCCACTGATTGAAAACAAGAGGTTAGATGTTGGGAAAAGGAAGAGAATAAAGTCCACACAAAAGCCAATAGACATACCTCTCCAGAACAAGATCCCGAGTTTCAGGATCTCGCACAACGGACGCAGTCAGACCAACAGCACTGCTACCCTTCCCTGACGTGTAGATACCACGAGAGCTAAGCTTGTGGACATAGCTCAAAAGCTGTGATTTGGAAGTACCCGGATCGCCACACAAAAGAATGTTAATGTCGCCACGCTTGTTCAATTTGGTGTCCTCTCCCGACCTCGATCGATCATCGTCCTGGTCCTCGTTGTCTGAATCACCATCCTCCTCGTTCTCCTCTTCGTTGCGATCCTTGGTTTCTTTGACGCGCTTGTGGTTCCCCCCAAAGAGCATACAAAGAACTCCCTTTTTGACATTGTCCAATTCCCAGATGGAAGGAGCCAAGGATTTGGTCAAAATTTCGTAAATGTCTGGCTTTACTGCTAGTTCTTTCAATTCTTGAATACGTTCCGGACTAAGTTTTGCACTCCCAGCCCCTCCCTGCTTATTGCGGTCCATTCCTGTGATGGCTCTGAAATGGATGACATCGACATACGTCTTGTAGATGGACTTTAGTTTCGAAATCTTTGGATTGACGCGAACTGGTTGCGCTCGCAGTACCCCAGTGACTTCGACTTTGTCACCAGGCTGACACGTGTCGACGAGGTTATCGTAGCAAAAGGTGACCACCGAGGCAGGTGTCTGTCCAGGTGGAACTTGGTCTGGCGTCTCTTGCAATCTGACAAGTTGCTTGTCGGCAAAGAGAGATCGATTATGGACCAGCTGAAATGTGTTCTTAGCATTGCAAGAAGCACATCGCTGAGGTTCCTCAATCCGACCCCGCTCGATGGAAACTTGGTGTTCATTTCCACAAATGACACACGAAAAGTGTGCGACCTTGAGATCCGGAATGATCGGTGACGTTCGCACAATCATCCCTTTGATGCACACGAGCGAGTCCATAGCGATAGGATCCAGACACCTGAGATTTGACACGTCTTTCAAGTTGTAAGGGCGAACTTGAATGAGGGGCACGTGTGCCGCAACGTCGTCCTCGTCCGCTTGCGCCAAGCGGCGAGCTTCTCGCTGTACCACCAGATCCATGAGAGGGATGAGTTCCATTGGATAGTGTACCAGTTGATAATAGAGTCGCTGCGACGCTTCGTTGTGGTGAAAAAGGTGCATCGCGTCGATATCGAGACTAGAAGGGGCGGTTTGCTGCAGGATGTCTTCCAATTTGGACAAGTACAGAGGACGGTCGCTCTCTTCTTCGTCAGATAGCGAGTCGTCGTCGGAGTCCTCTTCCAGTTCGTCGCGAGCCCAGTTCACTCGTGAGGCTCGAACGGACTTGAAGCTCCTCAGAAAGTCCCGGAAGGTTGTACCAGCGACGCGAACGTTCACGTCGGTTCCCCTCGCAGTGACGAGCACGTCGGGGCCATCTTGGTCTAGATCATCGTTGTCGTCGTCGTCAGCATCCTCTTGCATGTTTTGAGGCGGCGCCGATTCATCGTCACCTTGCCCATCATCGTCGTCGTCGTCGTCCTCAACGTCTTCTAGGCCGATTAGCGGAGACAAAGGCGTCCCGGGGCTTTCATTGAATTCCTGGGTTGGATTGACGGGCGTCGCGGGGACGGTTTCTTCGTTGGCGGGGGCCTCGTCGCCGTCATCAAGCAGCACCCGGCGTGGAGTAGGTGGGGACGCGCTTGGAGAACTGGGTGATGCCCTTCCAGCAGCACTGTCTGGAGATGAATCAATGTCCATCGTGATCAGAAGTGCGGTGAAACTATCAAATTGTGCTTTAGTGTGTATTCATTATTTTGTCCTTCTTCTACGGTACTTGGCAGTTGGCAGCGTTTCATCATCATCTTCACGAAGTCATCGTCATCACGCACCCACTGACCCACGGCAAACAGCATTGGTCACTGGTCACTGTGCGCCCCCTGCAGATTTTTTTAGCTGGAGGGAGGACACGGAGCATAACGCAAGGAATCTGCGCGCTCAACAATTTTGGGCGCGAACACACAAAATTATGGGGGATTTTGGGTGCGTTCTAAGTTATGGGGAACCCCTTCTTCTCATAATATGGTCTTGGGGGTTTTGGCTTCCTATGAGTACTGTACAGTACAATAGGTCCCTACATCTGTTGGGTAAGTCAGAAAGCTGAGCAAGGCCATGAGAAATGTCAAAAAGTAAAGAAAGCACTCTTCACCAGTGAACACTGTCCTATTTTGTGGATTGCGGAACTGCAGGGGGGCACTCTCCAGTGCAAAAGCAGTAATTGCAGATGTTCCTTCGAGAATCCGGTCCAATCATCTGCTTCCTGCTCAGTTAGATCTTCGATCGTATTTTTTATTGCTGGTCCCAGTAGCTCAGATTATAATTTTCATTACTGGAATTTGTCATCGCTCATCGCTATCTAGTAGTTAATCTCTACTGGATCTGACCGAAGTGCAACGAGACTGGACACCTCGTCTGTACGTTATCGGATTCATCAGAGTACGAGCTACGAAGACTCTACGCTCTGAGTTACCGTTTATACACCATTATATTCAATCTCGGAGTTCCACGTGTCACGATTGTGCGTGTAATTATCCGTGGCTGCAAGACTTCGAAACGGACCACCACAAACCAAACACCAAACACACCCTTTATTACGTCATTACGTCTTTTGGATACGATGATGTGATGACGACGACATCGGCTCAACATCGGGATCTTTTATTTTTGAAAAGTACCTACCGTTTGCCCAATATTACAGGACCAAACCCCCTGTATTCTCACAAGGAAGAAAGGCATAATGTCGCTACGCGGAATGACTTTTCGAATGCTCAACACGTTTGCTGTGGCTCTCCTCGTTTTGTCATGGGAGTCGTATTCCTTTTCAGTCGAGACGGCGAAAAGGCCGTTTTCCCAATCATCATCGGTACTAAATTCCCTCCCCCAACAAGACGACGGGCTATCTTCTGGAAAAGGTCTGTCAAGGCGAGATGTTTGTAGAGTTGCTATCGGTGGGGCTATTTCCGCCGGTGGAATGCTCAGTAGCGCCGTCGTTGGCGCCGAGGACGGCTATCGACCGGCAAAGCGCCCGTTCGCGTATCGAGTCGATTCGACACAACCGCCAACGCTGATTCCAGTCGATAGTGCTCAAAAGGAGACGAAAGTTCTCAAAGACCTCGGAAAGGGCTTTGGGACCGATAAAAAGGCAATCGTTGATGACGGTGTCAATCTAAACAACATACTCAACAAGGCTGTCTTTGGAACCATTGGCGCAGTGACTTCGTTGGCACAAGGGGAAAAGGATGAATCGTCGAGTGGCCCTGGATTTGCTTCATTTGTCTGCTTTGGGCTCCCGTCAGCGGTGGGATCTGCAGATGTGGAACTGGCCAAGAGCTTGATGGCATCGATACTACAAGCCCGGCCAGTGGGCGATGAAACAGCTTTGGGTCTTGCGTTCTGTCCGCTCAGCGCACAGGAATCTCTCGACGCATACATCTCGACCGGGACCGCGGACCTACAAACACTCGTAGCGTCGCTGGTGGAGAAAGGAGTACCAGCATCTACAGTGAATTTGTATGTTCCCCTGTTGGAACTGGCCAAGGCCAAATCGGTCAAGCTTCTAGCGCTATCACCGGAGAAGGAGGATATCAATACTGCTCGGGCGAAAGGGCTTCAATATGTGGACCCTGCCAGGAGAACTGCATACGTCGCAGACCCAGACGGCTTTATCGCTTTGTCCCAAGATCCCCGATTTCGTGTCTACGCGGATCGATCGCTTCTCAAAGACTACCAGCCGTCAACTAATGACGACACTGCTGGGCTCTTTTTCGCCGAACGAATTCTCGTGCACGAGACAGCAGCCGGAGTGGTGGCTAAGTATGCTGTACAACGCCCGGATTCTATCGTCTTGGTTGTTGCACCTACCCCTGATTTAAGATATCTGCAGGGAATCAATGGTAGAATTCCGCGTCTTTGTGCCTTTCTCGATCCCGAAAACAACAAAGTTACCGAGAGTGCAGTCACGACGATACTGCTGAATCCGTCCGCGAAAGAAACTCTGTCCAAGACAAATTATTTGAGATTGGAAGTTGGAACAGGGCCAGAGACGCTGGCATACCAAAGCAAGGTTGCTGACTACTTGTGGTTTTCGTTCATGCCCAAGGTGAATATGCTCCCTCGTCTGATGAATGGTTGAGAAAGTACGTACCGTAACATAAAGCAAAACGACTTTCCATTCCTGCTAGAGTATCTACACTTTTTATTTCTTTGTAAGGGTTATGGAGTTTGGGGATGGGGATACCAAACCTTTTTTGTATAATGCCCCTACCGCCTTCTTGAAGACAGCCTTGCTAACACCTGGAAACTCCGCATTGATCTCTGATGGCGAGGACTTGTCACCGACTGGTAGTGTGCTACCAGAGGCCGACTGCAGGCGTTCCAATATCAGCGTGCTGACCTCTTCTGCTTTTGCTTTTCCTCCGAAAGCTCGTAAACCAATGTCAATTTTCCCATCTTCTTCTCTGTGTTTGAAATAAAAAATGATGGAATGAAACAATGGATGAGAACACCGTTTCCAATCGCTATATATCTTTCTAGCAAAATATGGTAAATGAAAAGCCAACAGCAAACCAACCGATCCATCGATCAATCAATCACACACACCTGACTTTTTGAACGAATCCTGGGAGCACTTCTCCTCGGACCACATCGACGTTGCCACGAGCTTGCCGAAAGTAGGAAATCTCTTGTTGCACAATAAGTCCAGTGCCATACGGTTCTGCGTCAACAGGCAGCAGATTCACATCGTCGCCATGTCCCATTCCGACGACCGAAACGCTTGCCCCCAAGGGTCCAAATGAGATAACTTCTACCTGAATCTTATCGCCCACTTGGAAGGATGTGGAGGCACCACCATTTCCATTATCCGGAGCAGAAGACATCGACAGATACCTGATCGTCGGAGTAGCATGCCGGTTAATTGAGAATTTTTGTCTTGAAGTGTGTGAAAGTAAAGTATGGTGGGATTGACTCGGAAGAAGCGAATTCAGTAAGGATGGAAAAATAGAGCGCTGAAACGCACTTCGAGTGTACGAGTATTTCGAGGGGATGTTTGACATCCAAGGGTGAGCACTCCGAAAGCAGGAAAACAGCAAAGTGGTCCATGCGGCGGGGTTTGGGCCTCTCATGAGAAAATACCGAATGGATTCTCCCTGACAACTAATAGTAATACTAGAAGGGAAGGCCTATTCGATATGGGGGCAGCAGATGTCGATTGATTATAGTTATAATGATCAAGAGAGATCACAGTGATAAAGATAAGTGAGCTTTCGCTCGCTGTTTGAAGGCACTTTTGTCTCGAGGATTTGTATCTCGCCCATCGGGCAGTCTGTCTCGCTGCAGGGGGGTTGGACATAAGGGCATCTCATCAAAACCATTAAATAAAGTCGAATTCCAAGCGAACTTGTCCGAGTTCGTGGTGCACTCGGACATAGGGAAGGGGGCACTCGGACACACAAATCATTGGCTAAGACATGTCCCACAAATGGACCCTTCGTCGGGGCTATTGTTGGGAGGAGCTGTCGATCAAACGAGTCGTCGACTCTGAGGTCTCTCTCGATAAAATGGCGCGAATTCTTCTTCCGTGTGACCGACAGGAACAATGACAACAACTGCTTCCGACGACGAGACAATCAATAATTCATCAGCATCGCCCACAAGTACAACTCTCCATCATCGCCACAATTATATTGCAAGATGAGTAGTGCCAGTAACCCATACGCTAATGCTGCAAGGTCCAAGAAGACTTTGGATGCTCTGAAAAAGTCTCAGGAGAGACTTGAGCAGCAGAAGAAGAAGCTTGATGAAACCACCAAAATGAGCACTCAACCACCATCAACATCGCATCGCACGCAACGCCAGAGGGCAAAGAAGTCCAAGAAGTCAGGTGGTGCCAAGAAAACGGTTGAGAATGGGCTCCAAAAGCTTGCTGAGCAATCTTTGGGTGATGCTACTGGTGGGATAGCACTGTTGAATGAGGATGACAGCGATGATGACGATGACGACTTGACTCTCAAGTTTCAGTTTGGCTTGCCCTTCTTCTTGTCGCCCTTTCCTTTTTCCGGCTTGCCTTTGTCTTTTCCGGCCTTACCTTTCTTGAATTTTTCAAGATCGAGGCACTTTTGTCTCGAGGATTTGTATCTCGCCCATGGGTCATTTCATCCGTTGAATTATGACTCTTTCAACGGAAGGTATTTGACTGCCTGGACTCAGATAATCTCTCACTCTCATAGTTCTTTTTATTAGAACAGAATAGTAGAAGTACGTACTGTTCAACCGTTACATGTTGTATAATAGTAATGACGTACGATGTTGTGTACGTCCGTGTATGTTCGACAAGGTTTGATGACGACTGGCGTATGACGTCATCAGTATGTCCTTCTGTCCTGATCGAGGAAATCACGCGCAGAGCCACGCGAACGTTTCGAGCAATCAACCACGAGTGCCCGAGCGAAATTACACGATCTAGCTTCCCACTTACTGAGGTGGCTAGATCAGACACTAGATCAAGTACTAGGACCTACATCCTTCAAGTTCCCAGTAGGAATAAAGAGATGCACATCCTGAGTCAGTGCCAACGATGTGGCAAGATGAAAAACAGTAGAATCCTGTGGATTTACTACTGGGAAATGCAATTGCAATTACTACTGGAAGTTTTTCTGGAAAATCAAGAGTAGCAAAATAGACAACAAAAATAGGCTCACAATTATCAGAAAACCAAATCTGTTTCAATTCTGTTACAATAGTTTATCATTGACCCAAAAGCTTTACCAGCTCCTGCTAGGAAAGTATTTCATCCTGTTTTACCTGTTCATTGTTGTTTTGATTCGTCAGACCATTTGTCTGATCGGAACCAGTCGAACAGCCTGAACCCACTTGTTTGCGTTCGTGGCGTGGAGTGTGTTACAACACGTGGTTGTTTGTCGTGTATTGTGATTGGTCGTTTTATTTATTACTGAGCGTCACGGTTTTCGCGTTCTTTTGGTTTTGTCCGGAAAGAGACTTCGTTAAGTCTTGAGAGTCGTCCACGCAAGGCGCATAACCCCCCAATCCGGACCCTTACCGAACTCCGAGGAACCCCAAACGGTGCATACGCCACTTCAACTTCGACCCTTATCACAACTTCAACTTCAACCTTTTCCCACCTCAAGCAGAGTCGAAAACTGCGCTTAACTGTCGTTGAGTAGAATAAACGAAGGAGAACCACCTCCTACATCAAAGTATCGCGAAGTAGGACGCGATTCAACAAGTACCCACGTGGATTTAAGCCCCCACGCCCGGTAACGGCAAAAGGCTATCGTCGTGCGGCCGGCGGGATATCGAGTTCTTCGATCCTGCATTTGGACACGGTGGGAGATTCGGACTCCTTAAAAGATCAGGCTTCTGCGCAGTTCGTTTGTGAGAACTTGTAAGGTCGCCTGGACGCGAGACTGATCCACACAGTGACAAACAGTGGTAGGAGAGTGCGAGTGATCCCCAACTTTTGGTGGAAGGACCAGCGATAGCACACACAAGTCCTGTTAGAACCAGGCAGTCAAGGTTAGCTGATACCAGACATTAACTAATACACAGCTACTGAGTGTGGATTCGCTACCGCACACTTAGTGGAACCGGGGTCTCGAGGAATCCAGCGTGCTTCAGCTTTTACTGGCCGCTGCCGATTCGCTGTTCTTTCTTCCCTTTGTTCGCGTCCGATAACCGCTACTTAGCGCTTGTCCGCAACAGAGTGTGTCCTACGTAAAACTACGTGTATCCATCCTACTACTATCACTCCTACTCCTACTCCTACTATCCGCCGCGATATAAATGAGCAATTCGATTACCTCCCAGGGAACGTCCCCAATGATCTCGCCGTCCCCTAACGTACCCCCTTCTGGTCCGTCCGTCTCTACTACGAATGATACTGATGCGAGTTTCCCGCCCGCCAATGCTATGACCGTACCTTACCTACACGATTACCTCATGCAAGGGTAGATGTCGCTAGCCAAGAGGGGGAGGACACGGAAAACCCAAAGTCCATGGTCGATAAGCTACTTGACTGTAACACATGGGAAGAACTAGTAGGCAAGGAAAGGTTCAACCCAACATATAACGACGACTTTGTGGATTTAAACGTCCAATTCGATCCCCTAGTAAAGTGTACCGACCAAGAACTCGCCTTTCTCACCTTCACTCGAGATGGAGATGTGCCTCCTTCTTACGCCTTCGCAACTCGTTCGTGGCATAGGACACACCCAGAAGAACTCGATCCAGGGAAACTTCAACCGTTCTTTGGTTGGCGACCGACACGGGTCATTAAGAAGACGTTAGACGTGACAACCCAATTAGCCCGAATGGTCATTAATTACCCGATGCGCCGCCACCTCCTGCCACGCACTCCATGGATGGATGGTACACGCCTGGATGAAGTGGTCTCAACCGATCCCATGTTTGCCAATTGCCCCAGTCTCCACGATAATTACTCAGGTGCCCAAATCTATTATGGTTTGACCTCGAAGGCAATTGACGTATACGGGTTCAAACAGGAAAGCGAATTCCCCGACACTTTGGAAGACTTCACGGCCGGAAAATACGTTCAACGTATTGACACAATCGATGATGAATGAATGAACAAAGAAGGATGATGATGGCAAATAGCAACGGTAAGATGGCAAGAAGCCAAAAAGCCAAAAAGCCACAAGCCAAAAGCCAAAAGCCAAAAGCCAAACCTAAAAACGGGTGGATTTGATGGGTTGATCTACTAGTTTTGCAGTCGAATGAATCATTAGGTCCATCAAATTTTGCGTCTGGACTTCGTACGTACACCTCTTTCGGGACACGCCCATCATGCACCGGCGAGCTCTGCGGGTGCGTCCGCCGTCCGCTGAACTGTCGCTTACGAAAGTCTAGTAAAAAGCGCGCAGTCGTACAACTTCGTAGAGTTTGTACGTGAACCAGAAGTTGTGGTAGCGGCATCGAGACCGCAGGAGCGCGGCAGGAGGAGGACCATGGTCACCGCAAGCAAGCTCCCCGTGCCCCGTGGTGGTAAAAGGTACATACGAGTACGAGTGCGGTAGTGGTAACAGGAGCCTCGATGCCTCTATCTTTGGCGTTATCACGTTCGTTCCGGTCCAGAACAAGCAGTCTACCAAGAACGAAGACGACACTTTCATCTTCGTGGCTGTGTATCTTTGTAACTTGTTCAAGAGCTCGACGGCTTGGCTTGGCTTGTGCTGTTCGAAAGGTCTCTCGCTTCGCGGTCCTGTCTCTGGTTTCGGGCTTGTGGGGCCTAAGACAGCGTGACCCGTTGGCCTTGGCGTGCTGCTGCTGCGGTTGGGAAGTGAAGAGGGGAGGCCTTGTAACGTGTGGTGGTGGAGATTTCGTTCATTCTGAGGTCGGAATTGATTGAGTTGTGGAGCTGCTGCAAGGTTCTCTTTGGGGGTGACATAAGGTTGCGATACTGGTACTGTAGTTGTTGTACAAGATGAACACCAAGGACTTTCAGTACACGTGGCATCTGTCATTGCGCGTGGATCGACCTGTAGAGGGTTGCAATCTGCGGCCTCATTCGTACATGTACGGGAAGAAGTTGGATGACAGGGATGTGGACAAGCCGCTGCCGCCGCACTCGAAAAAGATGAGGGAGCCGCCCCCAAACCATGAATTTAGCTATCGATGGTTTCGAGGCCCAAGCAATGAGCCCTGCGCCTACGAGGGATGTCCCAGGCGAACATCTTTCAGTCCACATGACTGGTCCATGCATGCTCTTGGAGGGTCCGGGTGTGGGTTGCAGTGCGTTTCGACCCAATCTAGCCTCTACAAATGCACCTTTTGCAACTCCACTTGTTTCGTTAACGCTTGGAAGACCCAATACACGGTACCGAAGGAAATAAGACAAAGCCGGAGTAACACGCCGCAGCGACAACGTTCGAGCTCGGTAGATAGCAGTTTGGACGATGATGTCAGGTCTGTTGGGTCCGCTGGTAGTATGGGCAGGATGAATGGTTCAAAGTCTCCTGCTGGATATTCAGAGGGCAGCAATTTCTCGTCATCGTCGAATACGGGTACCCCTCGAGGATTTGTTGGCAGTTACAGCAACAATTATGGGGGATACAATGGGGGTGAGATGCCACCAAGCGAGGAATGGATAGAAATTACCCGAGAACAGCTCTACATTCCAGGCCCAGAAGATGTGGGTCGCAAGCTCAAGTTGGAGGCCGCGGCGTACTCAACCGAGACTGGCGAACTACTTATGCACCGAGTTGTCAAGACGGATCTTGTTCTGGCAAGGGCTCCAGATCCTGTCAAGAGGCCCATAGTGACATCGAAGACTGGTCCCACCGGAGGTGGCGCTCGTTTCCGGATTGTCACCTATAATGTCTTGGCTGAAATCTACGCGACGTCCCAACAGTATCCCTATTGCGATCTTTGGGCTCTTTCCTGGGAATTCAGGTTCGTTATTTGATACAAACATATTCAATCTGTTCTTTCGACCCTGCAACTAATGCATCTCACCTATTGCTCCATTTCTAGATTCCAAAACATTTTGAGAGAGATTATCGATGCCTCGCCAGATGTTGTCTGTTTGCAAGAGGTCCAAGCTGACCACTACGAGAATCACGTTTACACAGCCATGAGTGATCAGGGATATGAAGGAGTTTATAAACAGAAAACTAGGGATTCCATGGGACTTGCAGGAAAGGTGGACGGCTGTGCGTTGTTTTGGAGAAGATCAAAGTTCCATCTTGTCGAGTCGTACAGTATTGAGTTCAATGAGCTGGCGCAGCGTCAGGCAACTCAGGTCTTGGGGCTCAACCCTCGTAGCGATGAGGGGATGTCTTTTCTGAACCGGCTCAGCAAGGACAATGTTGCACAATTAGTCGTCTTGGAACTGGCCCAACCAACGCTTGCCACAAGAACGAACCGTGATCCAATCAATCAAGTGTGCATTGCCAACACGCATCTCTACAGCAACAAGGACTTTCCTGATGTCAAGCTGTGGCAGACGTGGCAATTGCTACAAGAACTGGAGAACTTTGTGTTGAGTCGCGGAACTAATCTTCCTCTCATCATTTGTGGGGACTTTAACTCCACCCCGGACACCGCTGTCTACGATTTGTTGTCCCGACAAACCGTTCATCCTGGTCACCCCGATGTGAATATTGCGACAAATGATGACATTCCCAATGTCCTACCTGATGCGATGAATATTACTCATTCGTTTCAACTTGGGAGTGCCTATCAAACTGTCCTTGGTGATGAGCCGATCCAAACGAATTACACGGCGCAGTTCAAGGGTGTCTTGGACTACATTTGGTACTCGGTCCAGAACCTGAGACCTCTATCGGCGGCTCCAATTCCAGACGAGAAAGTCTTGACAAGGCATGGCGAAGCATTGCCATCGACGGAATTCAGTTCGGACCACATCATGTTGATTTCGGATATACAGATTTTGAGTGGAGGGTCGAGGCCGCCTTAGAAGTTTATAGTAAAGAAAAAGTAATTTGACATTGTTTCCCAAAAATAGTCGTCCTTTTTCGGTCTATCTCGGATCCAGCTGGCGTGAACTACCTAGTAGATACCGTTACCCTCGGGTAGAGGAGAGCCCCCTCTGCTCTACTGTAGAGAGAGCTTGGAGGGAGGGAGAGCTAGAGGTACTGTACCGGTACCGGTACTGGCATGTACCTCGTATGTATGTCTGTCCATCAGTCCGTGCAAAACATCTTTTGTGCGGTTGTTGTGCTTCTATCGTCCTTCCGTCGCGCGCTTTTTTATCCATTATTTTGAGTGGCTTTTCTTCGACGTTCTCTCACCAAACAACTCAGAACTTTTTCACACCTCTCACATCGGACACTTGACTGAAAACGGCCTGTGCAATGACATAAGACATCTACCAATCTTGTTTCAAATAGTCTTCCCAGTAAGTCTTCGACGAAGATGAAGAAGGGCGAAGATGCAAAAGCGCGAAAGGATGTCAAGCGATTCATGTGGTCGCAGGGTGAGTGCGATCTTCCAAATCTTTTTTTTGTTTCTTGGATTGGTCCTGACATTTCCCTCGCTTGCAGCCTTTTATGAATTATATCCCTTGACAATTGGAGGCGGGGCGCTGATGTTGTCTTCATATTATAACCAAGCGGTACCTTCTCTGGTGGGAAAATTGTTGGACCCCGCGTCCAACCGCGCCAGCAACCATGGTGGATCCTTCGTGACGAGCGTCGTTTGGGTTGGTGTCGTGGGAGGCGCTGCTAGTTTTCTCCGTACACTCATGTTGAATCAGGCACAGGAAAATATTGCAGCTCGACTTCGTAAAATGGCCTTCAAAAGTCTTTTGATACACCACGACCTAGAGTGGTTTCTCATGGAAGGAAGTGGAGAAAACGAAATGACAGAGCCTTTGGATGCCGGGGGAAAAACGAATTTGAAAGAATCGGTTGTGTCAACGACATCTACAGTTTCGCTCGGTATGACACCTGGGGCCATCGCAGTTATTCTAAAGGATGATGTAGATTCCGTCGCAAGCACAATGACGACGACAGTCGCCAATTTACTTCGAAGTTCCAGTTCGTGTGTTTTTAGCTCGTTCAACATGATTTTGTTGAATCCGAGCTTGTTTGGTCTGTCGTTGGCAGTTGCACCACTCGTGGGAAGCCTGGCGTAAGTGTGCATATTATTTGAAGCAACTTGAAATAACGCTTTGCTCTGGCTAACGACGGCTGTCCTTAAAAAAAGATTGCTCACTCGAAAGTACATTAAGAAAATTGTTGCAGTGCAGCAAGAGGCGTCTATAAATGCAGCCTCCTTTGTCGAAGAGAAAATTAACCACATTGCCATGGTTAAAATGTCAAACAGAGAAATGGATGAAGTTGAGACTTACGGTCAGATCCAGGATCAGTTGGTTGGGCTCGGTTGGAAATCGGCCTTTGCCAATGGTTTGAGTATGGGAACCATGTTTTTCCTTTCTACCAGCGCCTTGTGCGGAATCATGTTGACAGGAGGAAAAGCAGTAGAAGCCAAAAGAATGGGTCACGGACAGTTGGTTAGCTTTGGGTCTTATTCTTTCTTGTTGGCTCTCGGGAGTGCTGGAGTGGTGAAAGCATTGGGTGAATATTCTCAGGGTGTGCAGGCGGCGACCCGACTATTCGCACTGATATCTCCAGCGCACGAATCCTCTGTGAACGAAACCAATAAAATTTGCACATCTTCGGGTGATTCCATCGATTTTTCAAATATCCGTGATTTGAGGATTGAAGACCTAAGTTTTGCATACAAAGGTGAATCGTCTACACCAGTCCTCCGAGATGTTTCCCTGACCCTCTCCAGGGGCGAAATCGTTGCTGTCGTGGGGAAGAATGGAGCAGGAAAGAGTACTATTGCCATGATCCTTGCTGGTTTGTATAAGCCACTTTCCGGAAAAATCCTCGTTGAATTTGATGCATCCTCAACAAATGGCACGTCGCAGATAGACTACGCCAAAGATCTAACACGAGAAGCGCAGGCAAAGCTGGTTCAGGTTGTACCCCAGCACCCTGCGATTTTTAATGCATCCATCCTGGACAACGTGAAGTACAGCTATCCAGCGGCAACACGCGACGAGGTGTCAGTAGCACTACAAGCTGCGAATGCAGAAACTTTTGTGTCCAAGCTCGAAGGCGAAATGGATTACCAAGTTGGTCGGAATGGGGTGCGTCTGTCTGGAGGCCAGAGGCAACGCCTCGGTCTTGCTCGAGCACTTTTGGCCAGTCCTACATTTTTAGTCCTTGACGAGCCAGCTTCCTCGCTTGACGCGGAGGGTGAGAGTGCGGTCGTAGATGCAATAAAGGCCTGTAGAGAATCGGACCGGTCACTGCTGGTGATCACTCACAGTTCCAAAACTGTGAGCTTGGCTGATCGGGTGGTTGTCTTGAAGGAGGGTCGAATTGCCGAACAGGGAACTTGTTCCGAACTAAGAGCCAAGGATGGGGAACTGTGTGCGCTAATGCCCGGCCTGCCTTAGCAGTAAGCTATATGAACTAAGTCATCGTCGCGTCTTCTATAGTAATATGTCGAAACTAGTTATCAGCCGCCTGTTTCGAACGCTTCGATTCTCTTTGCTTGTCGCGCTTTCCTTCCGCACGATATTGCCTCTTTTTGTTTATTTTGCGGGCAGCAGCAATTGCTTCGTCCTTTTTGGCGGTCTTCTTCGCCACTTCAGACTTCCGTTCTTCTTTCTTTTGCTTTCTTATCTTTACCTTTTCGTTCCGAATAGTGTTTAAAGCTTGGAGGAAAGTATATTTCTTCTTCTCGGCTGAATCCATCACCACCGCTCGGCTCGCAACATACCCCTTACGAGTTCGCTTTGTTTCATTCTTTGGTTTGCTGGCGAATGGTAGCGCTTCTTCTAGCTTCTTGGGGATCCTTAGCACGTTGAATTTGCGAACAGGCCGTTCGATTGGCTTGTAAATTGAATCAGGATTCACCTCAATCGGAGTGTTCGTTTCGAGCTGAAGCTGTGCTTTTGGCTTCATTCCAAACCACCCGTCTGTACCGTTTTGCGACAAGTGATTCGTGACGGGGTTGTAATATTCCTTCATTTGAACCGGCATCCACGTGCGACAGAAAACGATGTCTGACAAGAGAATCTTATCTTCAAACGTGGCGCGGAATGAACCGGGCTGACCTTCACGTAGCCCCTTCTTTACCTGACCTCGAATACCACTAACAGTCTTGATGCTTGCTCCTTCAAATCGGCTCACCTCGAGATCAGTGTTGAACATGCCAGAAATAAATGCAGTGTTACGGTAGATTTTGGTGGGAGTCCCTACCAATTTCAATTTTTTCACCACTGGGAAGTTGGCATTGAGCTCCAGGACGACGCCCGTTGCGGCAATCCGGAATCCAGCGATATTTCCTGTCATTTTTTGAATTGCTATGATGCCCGTGTTCGGCGGGGCCTGCGGTCCATAAAACGTTGCAAAGCAATGCATGTGCTCCGGTGAATATTTCAAATAACGGTGCCGTCCGTTGTCGTCTTCCGTGGAAAAGGTTGGAATGCTTTGAAATCGCCTCCAGCCAATGCTGAAAACCAACGGATCGTTGCATTTCAATATTTTCCTATGCCACCTATGCTTCTTGAGACGACACCGAACAAAGCCAAGATTAGTTTCCTGGGGTGTGAGGCCCCCAATAACCAGTGGATGTACGGGATCGAAGTTGGACAAAAATGAGGCAGCAACGCCGTCGATGCGGATTCTACAGTATAACCCCTGCCGAAAGCCTTCATGCCTCAGACGAGAGCGTTCGCCCTCTTCACCGAACTCCTCTTCATTTCTGCGGAGTCTCTCTTCTTTCTGTCGCTTAAGTGTCTCGAGATATTCATTTTCTACCTCGTCATCCTTCAAGTTTCCTCCCTCGGCTTTCTTTTCTTCATCATAGCCATCGTCGAAGCTCTTCTTTTGCCCCGCTTTCTTTCTCGCATTGTACTCACGAATCTCGGCGTCTGTCATTCCCTCGGTTGGCATATCATCTTCCTCGTCGGAGTTTGCACTGCGATCGTCATCTGACAAAACGGCTCCATCAGGACCATATTGTTCACCGGTTTCGAGATCCTCGAAATCACCTAATTCGGAGTCGTCGTCCTTGGCGCCGGCTCCTTGATCATCCCATTTACCAGTGACAAATTTATCTCGGAGCGATTCGATCAGACTTTCGTCACCCTCTTGGAGCCATGCCTCCATGCTCGCGGTCTCCTCTTGCAGGAGAGCCAGCCTGGACGAGTCATCCTCTCCTAACGAGCTCGAAGGGAGTGCCCGTTCCTCACGTTTAACCGATTCCCTCTTTCCCTTTTTCAAGGTGAAAAACTCATCGTCGTCATCAGAGGATTCTTCGTCTTCGGGAAGCTCATCGGTGGATACCACATTCATTTTTGTGCCATAGATCATCTCCTGAAGGTTCGCCATTGACGATTGCCTGTCTAAAAATGACCTCTTCGCACGTTCGCCAATGCTATCTTTCCAAGACATCTTCGGAAGCTGTTTCGAGTCTCTTGCAAGCTTCTCATCCTCTCCTTCTGAATAATAGTCGTCTTTGCTACCATCATCACTATCGTTGTCGCTACCCTGGTCGCTATTATCGTCAGAGTCGCTGTCATCTGAATCGGATTCGCTGTCACTTTCTGAATCTGCCTCGTTTCGAGTGAATTTAGCTGCACTTTCAACTTCACGCTCTTTGTCGCCCGCGTCAGATGAACTGTCATCTGAATCTTCTCCATTTTCCTTCTCCTCGATTTCGTCGTCGCTATCGCTATCGCTTTCTTCATCGGATCCAGCCTCAACCGCATTGCTTCCTTTGAAAAGTCTTAGAGTAGAACGGTGCATCCTTTCGTCTACCCCGGCATCAACGTCTTGAAGCCCTTTCAGCATTCCCGCGGGTTCCTTCGGATCAAACGTAGGCTCTGTGGCATCAGCATTGTCGCCCTGGAGGTCATCTTTCTTGGTATAGTTGGCACGGCCGATATCGATGTAGATCGCGTCCTTGTCAAACGAAACAGCTCCTACATTGGAGTGGGGTGCAAACAACAAGGCGTCTTTCTTCTTGAGAGTCTATTTTGGAGAAACAATGACGGTGAGAGGCCTGTGATACAATACAACCTACGAGTGGGGATTGACGATCGCCCCACGTACCTTTTGTTCTTTGTCAGGGATAGGACAAGGGTCTGGGAGGGTCTCAATCTCCGACATGTTGAAGTCTCCTACTCCGATCAGGTGAACCTTTTGCCCAGATTTCAGATGACTACCTCGAACATACCCATAAAAAATGACGCTTCGGTCACAATTTGGATCCTTGTCTGTGAGGTTTGGGTGGGTAATGTCTTCGTGCCTATCAACCAAAACGTAGGGATGCGTATTCCTCCACACCAAAGGTCGAAACTGTAGGACAACACGAAAGGAAACACAGTAAGCCTCGCTGTCAAAATCAAAGCTACACGAAACAATCTCCCACAATTGGTCGAGTCATTCAGAAGGAAATTTTCAATTTCGATTTCGTTTTGTCCGCAATGATTTTCGGACAGAAGTCACCAAAAGTTTCTTCTTCACAATGTCGATCAGCCACATGGAGCAATTTATTGAATAACACCTACATACCTTGACCCGAGATACGAAGAGCGTCAGCTGCTTCACTTCATGTTTCAAATATTTACCGTTTACAATCCCCGAAAAGTAGAACATTTTGGCCCCCTCGTAAATTTCTGTCCAAAATCGATGCTTGAGGAGTTTCTTCGTCTTTCGCAAGTTCTTTGTTGTGTGAAACTCGTCAAGGTGAGTGAAAACACCCATAACCTTGGGAAAGCCAGTGGTCTGGAGAATATTCAGGAACTCAAAGGTCTCCATTTCGAATCCAAACTTGGCATCCACGCATAAAAGAACTAAGTCTGCAATCTTTGCACAATCCAACATGCTGGATGTATCGTTGGGACATTCCATGAGTGTGATCCTTTTGTTCTTCCCGGTCACAACAGTGACTGGGCCAGTGATTGTTGTCAGATTATGATTTGTGTAAAACTTGACCAAGGAGCGGATCAGCGAACTCTTGCCAACTCCCTGGGGTCCCATGACAACTACCAAGGCCGGCGGAGATTCGTTGGGATCAGTAGCTCGCCGGTCGCTCAGGGGAACATATTCCTTCTTCTGCGAACGATCCGCGTTTCGCTGAATCTTTCGCTGAGTCCGAACAATATTAGCCACTGAAAAGGCCCTGTGATTGTGCCTCTCTTTGCGCGTTCCATCTTTTTTCGATTTCAGATCTTTTTTCTTCTCCTTGGCACCACGGCCTTCTTTGCCCTGCTTGTGCTTGTGGTTGTCGATCACATCGCCGCCTTCCATCTTGAATGATGTAGGGCCAATCTACTTGGTACTGTTTGAAACTATACCCTGGAACTTGATCGAGTACACTTCGAGTAGACTACTGGTACCGGTACTACTTGAATGTATGAAAAGTTCCAGTTTTTCCGTTGTGCCGTGGATTGCCGGCACGAAGTTGCGATCACCTCTCATGGTCCTTTTCTTTTTTTTGGTTTTCGGTTTGGGTTGGTGGCCTAGAATGCCTATCAATCGGACGACAGCAAGACCACGCTCAGCTCACTCCACCACTCACAAACTGTACTCGTACTCTGTACCGGTACCTGGTACCGTATGTACGGTAGATGATGTACCGGCGGGCGGTATTTAACTCTACGATCCATTCGACTAGTCGGTCACAGTTGTGACGTGTGTGACGTCAGCCATTGCACTTAGAGTGGACAGACGTACGGACGTGGTTTGTCCCTTTTGATTTTTGATCAGTAAAATAAAAGCAACAAAGCCTGGGTACACCATTAGTAGGTCTTTCGCTGATTTGGGAACTCATAGAGTGTTCGCACTCGCCAATGAGTTCTCCCCCCTTTTCCTGTGGCACGTGGAATGCTGCTGCGCGTTCGCCCAATTCTACCGGTAGTAGGACGCACGTCGTAACAGTAGAATTCATTCGCCGACGAACGATGACAGATGCATTTTTTGACCATGATTTCGCCCTGCGTTTTGCGTTTTGCCCTTGTCCTTTCATTCCTCATCCTGCCATCTAAGTCAAAGGAAGTGTCGAGCACCAACGGCCAATAGCACAAAAGTCATCTGTACTACGATATTCCCGCTCTGGTCAGTTTTTCGTTAAAATTGGAATGAGAATAAAAAAGTGTAATGTACAAATGCTTTGGATTTTGCTGGCGCTGGTGAACGTGTCATGTTCCTTTGTTCCTTCGCAGCAATTTAGAGCAAGTCCGCTGTCCGAAATTTTCCAATCCTCTACGGTGGATAAAACCAGTGGGAACGATGGTCCCATTATGGATACGCCATGGGAATCGGAGGGGGGGTTAGATGGTCTGCTGAGAGCGTCAGAGAGAGCATCGATTCCGAGAGGGGCCGAAACAGCCGAAGGCGCCCATGATGCTTTTCGTTATGAATGGGGACGATGGGTCGACGACGAAGCTATGGAAGAACTCATGGAACGAATGAACGAAATTCAACTGGCGGAGGGAGTATACGATACTTTGATCCCCGATCCTCCCACAGGGTCACTGGAAGAGTCGTCTGCACCTTTGGCTCGGCGGTATCGAATTGCTGGAGGTGATTATTGGGATTGTATATTACATGTCCTGCCACCGGGGTCAGAATGGAGCGGCAGATGGCCCACTGGGGCATGGGCAGTTGTGAGGGCGTTGACGGGTGTGGCAGAAGTTGCTATGCTTCGTGGTCCGAATCGTGACGGCTTTTACACAAAGGCTACCAAGAAATCCCTGCGAGGAGGCGGAGATGGCACCTTGGCAGGAGGAAGTGCAGGAGCGGGAGAGGATTGTGTGAAATACGTTGGTGGTGCTTTGCGAAGTTATTCGGGCAAAAGCGGGAAGACGAGTCTTTTAGAAGTTGCTGTGAGGCCACCGGTGGGAAAGGAACAGTTGGACGGGGATGGGAAGTTTTCTTCGGACATTGAAACACTGACTGCCCCAGATGCCTTCCTTGAAGTAGTGAAACAGATTGCCGTCGAAGAGTCAGGTGATAACGAGAAAGAAAGTGGTGCACCACAGAAAAATATCGATACTGATGATTTTGGGCAACCGAAACATTTGGGTACGAAGCTGGGAATGACTTTCGAAAAGGTTGGGGGGTTGGATGATCAACTGAATGCCATCGTTCGGCGAGTTCTTGCATCTCGGTAAGATTTCAGGTACCGTGTATCTTGATACAAAATGAATATGCCTCCTAAACATATTCTTACTTGTTTTAAAATGTAAGGGCAAACCCAGAGGCAGCGAGGAGACTTGGAGTCAACCATGTGCGTGGTATCCTTTTGTCGGGCCCCCCGGGCTGTGGAAAAACTTTGCTGGCCAGAAGTCTGGCTCAGATGCTTGGGGCTCGCCCTGCCCAAGTAGTGAATGGGCCTGAGATTCTTGATAAATTCGTCGGAGAAGCGGAAAAGAACATTCGTGCACTTTTTACTCCAGCAGAGATCGAATACGCACAGGTTGGTGATAAAAGTGCATTGCACGTCATCATTTTGGACGAGATGGATGCCATTGCAAGGAAAAGAGGCACCGTTACGGGTGATTCTACAGGTGTTCGAGACTCGGTTGTGAATCAGTTACTTGCCAAAATGGACGGTGTCAAGGAGGCGAACAACGTTCTTGTGATTGGATTGACCAACCGCCCCGAGCTTCTGGACCCCGCCCTTCTTCGGCCCGGTCGACTGGAAGTACAGTTGCGAGTCGAATTGCCGGATCTTAAGGGTCGCAGAGACGTATTACGTATTCATACTCGAAAAATGAAGGAGGCTGGTGGGGTGAGCGCAGAAGCTCAGTTACAACTTGAAGACTTGGGCGATGATGGTTTCCCGGCAAAGACTGAGTACTTCACCGGAGCTGAGCTTGCAGGTCTTGTCCGAAGTGCGGCGAGTTTTGCTCTTGCAAGAGTAGTGGAAAATGATGATTTCGACGAAAATGCCGGGGTTGTGACTGTTCAAGACTTGGAAAAAGCGCTGAAGGAGGTACGCCCCGCTCTTGGGAAACAAGATGACGTTCTGGAAATGCGATACCCCTATGGGATCAGTGCTTTTTCACCATCGATGGAACGCGTGCTGAGAGATTTGAGTCGATTTGTTTCTACTCCCGAACTGGAACATGGGGAAGGTAAAGCGGCGCCAAAGATTGAATCCCTGATGTTGGTTGGGTCTGCCGATAATGGCGGTGCAGGGGCTACAGCCCTGGCCTGTTGGGCAGCAGTACAGGCTTCGAGTCGTGGCGAGGCAAATTACGTCCGCTTTGTGACTAGTTTGGATCTTCTGACATTGGGAGGTGGGGATGAAGCTTCGAGAGCTGCGGCCCTGGCTGAAAAGTTTTCAGAAGCCCAACAAATGCCGCATTCAATCTTGATCCTTGACGACGTGGACCACCTTATTTCTGGGAGCGGCCCCCATGGGTACAGCAGTGTCATGCTTGCTACTTTGAGAGCGCTTCTTCGCTCGCCACCAACTAGTAGTAGCAACTCTGCCAAGACTCGAGGGCAAACAAGGACCCTGAAAGTCTTGGCAGCAACATCACGAAATGATGCTGCGTGTGTCGTCCTCCACAAAATCTTCGACGAAACTCTCATTGTACCTCGACCCTCGGACAAGGAATCTGTTCGGAAGCTAGTCAACGACAGTGTCAAGACCACAGGACTCCCTGTGGCAAACGCCAACGCCATGGCGGATCTAGTCAGTGAGCGATATGGCAATTTGGGCTGCAAAACAGTGTTGCGACTTCTGGATCGTTCAGTTGCAGCAGCAGCAAGCACAACAGAACAAGACCAGGCCGAAGCGCTACAAACTATCCTAGACGACCTCGCAGGCGATAACGCTTTGGTTGATGCAGCCTGCAGAGTATTCTAGAGTACAACAAGTGCTAAGAGGAAAGTGATTTGTATCGTCTTGAAATTTACTTCAAACTATTTTCACTTCAAACCATTTGATTGTTGTCATAGTTCGATATTCGTTTCAAGAATCGTCTATCAGCTCTGAGCCTTCAAGCTTCTTTGTTAGAGCAGGTCGACTCAGTTTCTGCAACGCGTCGAATTGGCAGTGGCATTCGCAACCACTCACTGGACATGTTTCATGATCCGCGAACCAGCCAACAAGATGGTGCGCATGGCCTCCGTGTTTGCAATTCATACACCAGGTGAACCACTCTGCCAACGGAAGTGCTCCAAGATTGTCCTGCGTATTCGTTGAGTTTCCACCGCGTGGAGTGGGACGGGACCTTTCCCTTGTGAGCTGCATGTATGGGTTGAGCGCTCCAAGGCTCAACAGACAAATTGCACACCTGGGGAGAGGCTTCCGACACTGGGGGCAACAAGACAGTACCGGTTTCATCTTAGATAACCATTGATTGGCGTTACCCTCGTGTCGTTTCAATGCCAACGACGAGGAGCAATAGTTGCATCGCGCATCAAGTGCCGCTGGGATGGAAGAGAGCACATCTTGATCAGCAATACGAGAGCCTTGTCGCCGATTCTGCATGCGTCTAGCAACACCACCACCTAAGTCCCCACCCTTAGCCTTCACCCGCCGCAAAGCTTCGGCGCGGTCAACGTCAAACATGGCCCTACTTTGCCACATCTGCCAAGTATTCAGAAGGCTTCTATACGACTCAACCCACTCCATGCACACCTTCCGCTCCAAAGCCCAGTCTTGGGGCAGAAGGACCCTACTGACGACGAGGGCAGCTGTTTGGACATCCGAAGTGCGGTCGACAAAGGCCTGAAGGATCTTGATCCCTTCCTTCGACAAACCCGAAATGACCAAGCCTTCTACATTTCCAACTTGCTGGCATCTCTCCAGACACTTGAACAGATGTGCCTGCAAGCGATCTTGGTCCAGAAACCGGCAGGCAAAGGCAATTCTGTCCCCGTACGCCAAATACTCATTTTCAAGAATGTAGTCAAAGCCCTTCTCCATCCCGACATTCAATAAGAATTTACAAAGAGCCCGCAGATACGCCGTTCGACTTGTTTTTGCCTCAGGGCTGGAAAGATCGTTCCGCTGGAGCAATTTGGAGCAAGCGTTCTGCCACACGGACTTCTGAGCCGCAGCCGTTCCCCCATACCCTGCAATACACATGGCAATCAAGTCCAAAGTGTCTGCGTACTCGGTAGTAGCAAAATCAGAATATCTTTTGCCTGCAAGGTGGTCTCTTACCGCTGCCGAAGCTCGCTGCAACGCCTCAACCGCTGCCCCTATGTCGCCATGCCAAACGGCGAGAGCAGCGGAGCGCTCATATTCTCCCAGCGCCTCGCACTCCGCTAGAACAATGTCCAAGCTGAATTTACCCGCCCAGCCACAAGAAGTAAGTGCCACGTGTCTTGCAGGGCTACTGTAGACACTACAAGATAGTGCTTCCGAAAAAGATACCTCGTCTCGTACCGAAGCCCCATCCCGGTCGATAAGTTGGACAATGCCAGAGTCGACAAGACTCCTAGCCGGCCATGAAGATGATTCGTCTTCTGTTTCCTCCGATTCTGAGGAAAGTGCCTCTGCTCGTTCAATCCAGACCCACAACCGGAACAAAGAAAGCTTAGAGAGCAAAATTTCTTTGTTTGCATCTGCCCCTGATGGTATGTCCTCCGAAAGCATCTGTCATAAATGAATAATAAGTGCACCAACTGAGAACAAGCACTGCAACACCCCGCGGGAACCTATTCTAATCTATTCGTACCTTTATATTCTGAGAAGTGTTCATAGAGTAGCGAGAGAGTCGAAAGCAACGAGCTCGCCGCATCATAGTTGCAGAAATGTCTTCGTCGTGACCTACATTGGAGCTTTCCATTGCCGTTGGCCCAGACACGGTAGAACCCACCCATACTGTCGAGCCTAAACTATGTACGACTCGACCATCGCGGCGTGATATTGCGACTGGTGCGGCGCCTCCGTGCTTTGCCAAGTCACACAACGTCCGATCCTCCAACATGACAACCAACCTCCTTCCGGAGTATAAATCATTCAGAAGTCGACCAGAAATACTTTTTTCATTTTTGTCTGGCTGGGTAGTATTCGGAGCTTTTGTTATTGTTGATGTTGCGATGGTGGGCCCTCTACACAAAGCGATATCTAGAATGCTTCTTCCTTTTCTTGCGTAGTTGACCTGCACCAACACAGGGCGGGAGCCCGACGATGTATCATAATCTTGAACACACTCACCAATGGCAACACTGAGTACGCCTGGTTCGGCCACTGAAAACTGGACTGTTTCAACTTTGATTTGGTTGGAATATTGTGAGGAGGAGGATGTTTGGGATGTTCTTCCTGCTGCTGAGTTAGATATCTTGATCTCGCTGACGACCGAGTCCATGCGCCGAACATCCCACAACTTGACCGGCTCTCCGATGGATCGACAGAAAGTTGCCATAATGTTCTGATGATATGATGTGAGAAGAAGAAGAAGAAGAAGGATGGTCCAGGATATGCTGTAAGCGGGGAAAGCGAGGATGACGACGTACCGGTTTGTGAGGATCGACTTCAATGCCGTGAACGCCAAAGTTATGCGCCAGAGCGGACAAAGGAGGTGCATTGGTTCCAGAGACTCGCATATCATAGAGCTGCACATTCCGCGACTGGGTACCCACGGCCAAGGTTTGACCATCCATGACCCAGGCTAACGATGCCACTGGTGTGTTGTGCGACAATTTGGCGATTGGCGCTGCGTTTCGTTTGGCCGCCGATTGTTGGGCCTCGATATCCCATATAAAGCAGCAAAATTCCCTGTCTCCTCCTCCACTTCCACGAATGGTAGAGCCGCCCCGGCGAGGCAAAGGCGCCCCCTGCTGAGGTCCCGGGGTCCCACTGCCCAGGAGACCGATCGCTACGTGATTTGTCTGACTCGGTCTCCATGCGACAGCCGAAGATTGCCGATGGTGGCGTGAAACATGATAATACTCTATCCCAGAAGAGTACGGATAGTCCTCTGAACCGGAAACCTCCGAAAAGGTGTGAATGGCAAGCATTCCCGTCGTCAGTCCTGTGGCTGCAGCAAACCGAGGGTTGAGTGTATTTGTCTGCCCCGAATAGTAGGTTTGCACGACTGGTAGGTCGAGACACGTAGAACTAACGCTGACCCCGAGCTGAGGATTACCCCTTGAAAGAGCAATGGTTCTGGTTTCGAAAAGAGCCTCTTCTCTGGAATTTTCGTCTTCGGCTAGTTCTAATTGCCGAAGTTCTAGAAGCACAGGTCCGAGTTTTCGATGTCGTTGCGTTTCGTCGCCATGATGATCGACCGCCTCCACTACTAATGCGGAAGAATGAGGCTTTGTCGTACTGGCAGTGTTGATGCACGCAAGAGTTCCACACCTTGATGGATAGAACTTGATTTTCGAGACAGAAGCAAGCGACGGCCGAGCAGATTTATTCACCTGCTGGCCTGCTACTGCATCTAAAAACTGCGGCCTGGCGGCGGCGAGGCTCTCGCTTTCGGCGTCGGAAAACGTTTCGCGAATCGTTGTAGCTGCCGTCACTGGAGACGAATTATTGAGGTTGCTAGTGTTGGTACTACTGGTACCGGGAGAAGATTCCTCGGTCCCTCGAGACGTCGTTCGATAATGGGGACTACCAGAGAGAGAAGACCTTGCCGGAGACACGGAATGCATCGGTGGATAAGGTGCCGATGGCACTGATGGCTGTTCCGGCATGATGGCTATAGCGCTGGCGTCGGGACAAGTATGTACCAGTACCAGTACCAGTATGTGTAGCGGCACTGATTATGCTATGTCTTTTCTATCTTGGGTCTTGTAGTTCTACTGCAGATCCTCTGAAAATGGAGCAAAGAGGATGAATGAGAACAATGGGAGGGAAAGGGTTTGCATTATTGTACGAGAAGGCGAAAGCCAATGTTGGGTCGGCACAATAAAACACATGTACGAGTACCTCGTACCGGTAGACTTTTACTTTACAGTACAGTACCAGGTACCGGTACCGTGGTGTAATTTACTCGTAGAGAAAAGATCTTGTCGCGAAAAAGTAATCGGTGTGAGGAAAGAGCGGTCTCGTTTGAACGTTCGAGTTAGTCAAACTACCGGCGACGGGCGAACGGATCCAAAGTTCGAGCATACCGGTATCGGTGGTTGGTCGAAGGTGCAAGTAGAGAGAGTAGAGGGCAGCCCAGTAGTAAGAAGATCCGAGAAACGATTACTATGTACCAGTGCCATCGCCTTTGTTGTACTGTAATTATTTGTGCTGCTCTGCTCCCATTGAAATCCTGCGTTTTCAAGACCGAGACGTACAAGTACGACAATCCAGAGACAAGAGCGCGTTGTACTCAAAAGTGGAAGATCAAGATCCCAAAGAAAGTACCCAGTACACGTACCGTACTGTATCTTGTACGAACAATACATGCAATGCTGCTATTTCGCCCCAACACAATCAGGAAAATCTTCCCGTCTTTTGCCCTCGTTCAACCCTACTCGTATCCGCCAGGAGCATTCTTGTCATGCCGCAACGCACGAAACAGATCAACTGCTGCTCTCTTGTCTGCCGTTTCCGCCAACAATGATCAATCCACGACTGCTACTGCTACTGCTACTGCTACTAAATCGACGACCGAGAATAATATGGGTCTGTACCGCCTCTTGACAGCCCAAGAACGCGACTTATTATCGGAACAACGACAATTGACAGACACTTGTAAAAAGCTGGCAGCTCAAGTTCTTGGAGGAATGACAGATGAAAACAAAACGATCTTTTCCCAGCTTGAACCCAATTTTCTCAATGTAGAAGCCTCCTTTTCGGTGGTCATTGCAGGGGAATTCAATGCAGGAAAGTCAACTTTGATCAATGCGTTGTTGGGTCAGAAACTACTGGAATCTGGAGCCTTGCCTACAACGGATTCTATCACTATCGTCGCCTCTTCGGACCACAAGACAGCGCTACCATTGGGAGTCATTTGGCACACGGTCTCTGATGTTCCCGTGCTGACCGATTTGACGATTGTGGATACGCCGGGAACGAATTCCACGTGGTTGGACCATACGGAACAAACTATGCGCTTATTACCAGCTGCAGATTTGATCCTCTTTGTCACGTCAGCTGATCGACCTTTTAGTGAGAGCGAAAGGAATTTACTCAAAGGAATCCAAGCCTATCGGAAAAGTATTGTTGTGGTAGTTAACAAGATGGACATTTTGGAGTTCGATGGAGGAGATCACGGCAAAGAAGCCAAACAAGCAGTAGTGGATTTTGTCATTGAACGGTCAAGTGAGCTGCTGGGAGCTCGACCTATCGTCATTCCTCTGAGCGCAAGAGACGCCATCTCGGCCAAGTTGATGGAGAAGAAAAACGACGCGCAACGATCCAACGTCTGGCTTCGAAGTCAATTTGAAGTCCTGGAAAGCTTTCTGAAAGATTCTCTCACTACCCAAGCCAAGCTGAAATCAAAATTGGTCAATCCTATTGGTGTGGTGGAAGGAGTTCTCAGAGAATGTTCGAAAGTCCTGGACGAACAGTCTCAAGACTTGCAGTCCGACATTGCTACGCTAAACGTGTTACAGGCGCAGTTTGGAGGATGGAAAAAGGAGTTGACATCGGACTTGCGAGACTTCCAGCAAGGGATCACAAAAGGGGTTCGGAGCCAAGGAGAACGCTGGAACATCCTCCTCAACCGAATGAATATCTTTAGTTTTCACTATAATGTTTTGATGGATCGTGCCAAGTTCGACGAGGAATGGGACGAGACCAGACCCACAACTTCCATCCGTAACCCGAAAGGTTTGAAGAGCGATATTCTTTCTCAAGTGGAACAAGTTGCGTAAGTTGCCACCTGAAGTTTTGAGAGACTTATTTCTGCGATTGTTCTGACTCGAGCATTTTGTTCTTATCATTGGCCATTGGCCATTCGACGTTCGACATACCAGCGACTCTGTCGCTACTCGTGGCAGAGCGCAGGGGCAGGCTGTCATTGAATACCTTGGAAAGCGGCCTGCTATGAAGAATCAAAGCCTCGTGGGATACGTTACTGCAGCTTCCCGTTTTGAAGACACACGTAGAAACCTCAGCGAACAACTTTCTAGCGCCGTCAACAATACACTTCGACCCGACCAGGAAGAGAAGGAAAAGGAGGAAGTTTTCAAGTCCCTTTGGACGACCGCCGCAATAGCGACTGGCCTGGAAACTTTTGCCTTGGGCACAGCACTGGGCGTTCTGCTTGAGCTGATTGACCCAATTCCTGGATTGATGATTGCCTCCTCACTCGTTCTTAGTGGTGGAGCTTGCTATACTTTAGGGACATCTCGAGTGGCCCAATCTTACGACGGGAAGTGGTTGGATCGGTCCAAAAGACTTGAAGAAGCCTTGGCCTCGATTTGTGACAAGGAGGTGGAACGAGTAAGTCGTCACATCTTGGATGGCGTCGGTCCCTACACACGTTTTGTGGAGAGCGAACAAGAACGAATAGCAAGTCTGCAAGAGCAATCCGAAGGACTATCTTCAGTGGCTCGAAACCTTCGCAACCGAATAAGCAAGCTCCATCGTTGAGCAGCAAGACAAAACCACGGTCTACTACATAGTCTCAAAACGCTTGGAATCTTCAAATACCATTACTCGCCTAAACTACAACATTACTTCCAATCACTCCCGATCGAGTCGTCGCAACAAGAAATAATTGATGTATTCCCCAGTACATAAAAGTTGAATCTTCAGTCAGACAAGGTGCAAATCTGAAAAGCGCACTGGAACTGGCTAAACTCAAATCTTGGCACGGCGTTTCGAGGAGCGGATTCTTGGCTGAACACTATTTTCCTTGTTTGTACTTGAGCGCGATTGATTAGACTGGGCTTTGGCATCATCCTCGTCAAAATCAAAATCTCCGCCATTGTCAGGCTTCGTCCTCTTCCGCGTCACCCGTTTTGGAGCCTCAGCTTCCTTCAAGGGTCGGTGTCGCACGATCTTGATCTGAGCGGGAACCGAAGCTTTGCGGGTTTTCTTGCTTGTTTCCTGAGTCTCCAGCGCCAATTCCCTCTTTCTATTCGTCTCAATAGGAGGTTCGGCACTCTCCTGAGAATGTGATTGCAACGAAGCCGATTTTTTGGAACGTAAGCTTCTCCCCCCAGAATTTCTAGAAGACGGAGATTCTTCAGTCACAGTCGCGCTCAAACGGACGGAAGCAGAAGCTGTGAAAGGATCCATATCTCGCACCACCGAGGGCGGCGTAGTCCCCCTGGTTTTTTCTCCACTATCTAATAAGACACCACCATCCGCACCACCGATGGAGAGTTTTCGCTCGATTGGAGACAATGCTCCGAAGTCTACAGCAGTTCCCGGAATTTCGCGGGTCTCAACTTCAGGAGAGAAATGAACGCGGTTGTCGGATGTATTCGAATGACGAGGAGACCGACGAGAGCCTCTTCTTGGGCGTTCCTTGTTCACTGCAACTACAACGGAATCGCTCTTCTCGAGCTCTTCGGAAGGCCCACTGATGTTTGCGCTTTCAGGGGAACCAAAAGATTGAGTCGCTGGCTCTCTATCAGATTTGCTTGTATCAGGGTCAGAAGGCTGTTCCTGGCTAGTTCGGCGGCGCGCGTTTGCAGTTGAAACCGGCTTGGAAACATTGTGCCCAGCTGCTGGTGCCTTCCGGAAGAGATTTCCCGGGACAAGGATCTGCCCCGGGAACGTTGCCAGATTGACATCCTTCTTGACATAAGACATCAGCACTTCCCGCGAGGCCTCACAGACAGCTTTCAACTTAGCCATTTGATTATCGGCCGAAGAAGAAGGGAGACCAAAAGGCACAAAGCGCCCAAGCTTATCAGACATTCTCATGAGAAAAGAAATATTATCTGCAGTGTCCCCTAAGGAATGAACCAAAGGATCAAAAAGCCACTTGAGCCTCTTGCGCAACATCCGTCCCTGGTAGTCACGAGTCTCAACATAGTCGACATCTTCATGTGATGAATCATCATCACTCTCCTCTCGAACCCTCTCTGCCACATGGCCACTTCCCAAAGGAGTTTCCCTCCGAAACGAAAGGAGATGGAACGCGTACGGCACCACGTACTCAGGCATGAGCCTGAGTTTCATGCCCATCTCGAATTGCAGTTCCGCGTCCGGCCCATTGGCCCGAGCTTGCTCAGATTCGACCTCGTACCGCTTTCTCAATGCAGTCACACACTGCGTAGCATTCATCTTCGTGGTAGTGGAACGTTTACCGACATTAGCGGCGTTTCCGTTGGCACCCGAGTGGTCACCATCCGTGCACAGTACGACCAGTGCCAGGAAATTGAATCTGGGAATCATGGCTTGGCCTGCATGAGGATGGTGTCCGTACTTCCCATGACCAGTCAGCATCAGTCCCAATTCTTCCATAATTCTATCACGGACAATACGTTCGTCGTCCAAAAATGCTCCAGATAGTATGTGCCACCGAGAGGTTGTCAGAAATCGCTGGTCAAGCGACAACCGGGCATCGCATAGCCTCAAAAGATGTATGGCAGCACATTGTCGAAGAGCGGCGCGATCTTGTCGTAGATTGCAATCTTTGTGGTCTTGGTTCGAAGGAGGCATGCCTTGGTCTCTCAAAATAGCACACAATGTATCAAATAGCTTGTCAATCATATCCATGGATGGTGTAGATCTGGTGCCTTGGCCAGAAGGAGACTGCGATTGCTGCCGTACAGAGGCGAAGATCGTGCTCCGTGTGTAGGAAACCAAAAACTCGATCCCAGCACAAAGTTTGCGACACGTATAGGAAAGACCGGGGTCTTCGAGAATATCCGAAGATACCCCTGGACTCAAATGCTTTCTCTTTCCACTTCGTCTCCGCGAAGGCGTAGACGCTGTGTGACTTCGCTGCTTCTTGTCGTCGTTGTCATCATCGTTGTCGTCGCTCTCTCCGCCTAGCGTATCCTTATCACCAGAGGACCGTCCTCGGCCGAGCAGGACGGACTCTAACGCAAACCGAACCGCCTTCTGCCCTCTCTCAGAAGACATGGCCTGTGGCGCTGCATCTGCAAACTCGGATAGTGCGGCCAAAATGCTGACAAGCCGTTTGTTTTCAGGAGACACTGAGAGAGATGAAGGACTGGCAAGAGAAGTCAGCAAAGAAGTGAGAGCTTTTTCCGAATCTTCGGGTTCTTCGAAAACAATAATCGCCGTAAGGGTTTTCACTGAATGACGAGCTTGCTCCGGAGTTCCGTCCCTACAGAGCCTCAATAGTTCGTTCCGAAGATTGGAATCCACCTTCTCCGATTGCTGCCTTGACGCGGCCTTTGCTAGAACCGCGCTCAGGCTTGTCACAACATCCTCAATACCCCTTTGCTTGGAAGACCGACAGTCGCTAAAGAGTTCCGCAAGGTTCTGAAAGCATTGTGGGTTCCCGCAGAGTTCAGGGAAGTACTCTGCCGCCAGCTCAATGCACTTGAGAAACTTTCGACAAGATTCCCAATCACCCTGTACCCCACACTCCTGGGCCAAAAGAATGCAGTGATGCACAATCTCTTGATTCAAAAAGTCCCCCATGGAACATTTTCGAATAATTCCCTTGACAAACCTGACAGCACTGTCTCCCTGAGTCTTGACTCGTTTTGGTAGTTCGTCCAGTGCTCGAATGCGGGCATTGGTGGAATGAACAGGAGTTGCAATCGTAGACAATATTCGAAAGATATGTTTGTCCTTGGCGCTGTGGAATCGCTCTAAAATTGGGTTGCGCTCTCCAATAGTACCCGCCGACAAGTCTGTGAACGATGCAACTGCCTCAAGTAGATCCAGAGCATGGGCATTGGCTGTCAAATATTCCTCCGAGCCTGAATGGATAGAGCAAAAGAAAGGATGAGCATTTTTTCTTCTTTTTTTGCACAGATAATATTCATTCACTTTCGAGTTGCTATACAGTACGGTACATACCAACTGGATACTCCCGAATCAAGGTGCGCGCATTCATATATTCGCCCAATTTTCGCTGTAACTTGGATCGCTCTCGCAACAGACCCCCAAGCCAGGACAAGGCATTGTCTTCCAAACTGTCCACGAGCAAGGCCAAGCCTACGGCACGTGCCGTGGAAGAGAGTTTCTTGGAGGAGGACGAGAGTTCCGATCCTAGCAGCATATCATCCATGGCCTGCCAGACTCTGGATTGAAGGTCAGTGTCATCCTTCCAACTCGCGCATTCAAAGACCCGACTTGGAATCCACTCGAAACGAACGCGGTCATTATCTTCCTTGTCACCGAAACTTTCCGCCGCCTCCAACGTTTCTTGTACGATTTCCAAAGGCACGTCGTCACCCCCTGCATTGACGTCCTTCAAGCGCTTTGCCATGTAATGATGAAAGTAGGTTTGTACCAGGCCTGTCAAGGCGTGCTTTCGTTCCACCTTTTGTTTGCTGGTAACTTTGGCACCCACGGCCAGCCAGGTGTCCAAGGACACGGCAGTTAGATGCCGATACGCTGTATCACAAAGACCATGAATGGTCCGAAGACGTACATCCGAGGCAGGATCATCCAAACATTGCTTGAGCATGGACTGAGCTCCTTGAGACACATGATCCAAGGCATCTTCCGTCACAGTGCTCGTTGCGGCTGGGAGAATCAAGAGCAAGAGATCCTCGACCATACTCAGTCGAATGGACATGTCCTTGTCCAATGCGCGCTCCAACCACTCCCGGTAGCAAATTCGGAAATCATTGGCGAATCTCGAAGGCGCCTTGACAAAGAGTTTTCCCAATAGCTGGACAACCAACTTTCGTTGATCCACTTCTGGGACTGCCAAGAAATTGGTCAATGTACCCACCACCGTGGTCAAAATCGAGGGAGCGACTCGATGAAGCTCGTAGATGATATTGTAGACATCAGCGTGCGCATTCTGGTCCTGTGTTTGAGGCTTGGAGAGTTCCTTGACGAGCTGTGTGGATATCGAAGACTCGGAGACCAGACGCGGATCATTGTTGAGAAGTCCATTCAAGAGGGAAGCAATGGGAGTACTGAGTCGGTCGACAGTACTTCGAATGACCGAGCTGGCGACCATGTAGCTTGGATTCGCCTGTTCCACTAGGTGCGCCGGCAGCTGTTTCTTGTGGGCCTTGTTGCGAGAGGACGACTGCTGCTGCTGCTGAGCCGCTGCCTTTTGAGGGTTGACCACCAAGACGCGTGGACCTTGTCCCACGCACAACAAAATCTCATCCAAAAGTGGAATGGGAAGCATGATTCCATCATGGAATTCCTCGAAACATCCGCAGATGGTTGCCTGTGTCATTTCGGCAATTTCGGATGGATGTTCGGTCCTGACCGATTGCAGCAAAGTCCGAAACAACTCGGCGAGGACTGGAAGAGCCTCCTCTCTGCATTCTTCGTCCTTGGTCATTTCTACCAGAATGACACCAATCTTGACTTCTGCCAGGAGATCCAGAATGCGGGCGTAGTCAGCATAGTGTGGATGCGTGGGCGATGTCGTGTGGGCCAAGTTGGCGAGCTGTCGGATCGTTTGTCGAAAGATCTCCAAGGTTTCTTCGGTGCTCCACGGCGCGTCGGGGGCATAGACTGTGAACAGTTCCATGCACGCACTGACTGTATACAAGCGCACTTGCTTGTCCCGGTGTTCCATATGCTTGACTAGTTCTTGACACAGAGCCGCCAAGCCAGGAAATTCTGCCGAGTCGGGTTCGATGCTTTCGTCGTCTCGGAGGACCTCGACGACCTTGCGCAATCGTTGAATCAAATCCTTCTGTATAAAATTGGGGAGCGATGACAACAGGAGAAAAGAAACAGCAAGAATTAACTGTGTGAGTCACGCAGCTCACGGGGACTGATTATTAGTAATACTCGTAATAGCAAAACAACAACAACAACAACAACAGGAGAACCAAATAAATAGAACAGTACAGTACAGTGCCGTACAGTAATAACAAAGCAAAGCAAAACAAAGCAAAACATGCGCACCTTTCCTTTGTTTCGCTCCAGATATTGCGCCGACAAGATGCGGCCATTGTCATTGTCGTGATGGTCAGCAGCACTAGTAGCACTGCCTTCCCCGCCGCTACCACGACTTGCCTCCGACCGCGGACTGGCAGCCGAAGCGTTCGAAGCAGCAGCCATGATGCTGGATAGTTGAACTGAACCGGTTGCAGCAGTACCAAACGAATGAATGGATTTATCGATCGATGGAGGAGTCCAGTCGTCGATTCTAAAAGGTTGTTGTTGACCCGACTTCAAAGGGAGTGAGAAGGTCAACTTTACTTGTAGAGCGGTACCTTGTACTGGTAAGTAACCGAGCTTCGATGCGGTACAAGTACGGTGCGGCAGCGTCCTTCTGTAAGTAAAGAGTCAAGAGTCAAGAGTCAAGAGACAAAAGACAGCGAGACAAGACGCTTCGACCCTCGACCGGCCACCCTCTCTTTATTTTTTGTTTTCGCAATGAACGACAGAGGCGCCGCATTGCGCGCCGTAGACCGTCCGTAGCAATGCTATGGGCGCATTCGAAACGAGGAGGTTGCTCTCTGAATTTTTTGGCGCAGACATGAGGTCGAACGAGTCCGACGGTGATGGTGGTTCTCCGCTTCTAGTAGAGTTCCAACTGGATTCTACGTAGAGAAGAATCCTGGCGCGTCGTCGTGGCGGGGAACGTTTTGGAGGGAGGGCCGCTACGGCGCTGATCATGGCGATCATTGCAATTTCCCGTGTCTTGTTTCTCTCACATCTCGACACACCTTACTGTTGCAGATTTTCCATCTAGTCTAGACTACTGTAATAAACTCAGAACGCAAGATGGCTGCCCCCGACGCCAAAACCTCCCCTTCCAACAAGGAAGTCCAACAGAGCTGCTCGGAACCATCCGTAGTAGGAGCTGAAGGAAGTGCCGCAACCACTGTTGTTGTGACCAGCAAGGTTGCGGCGGCGGCAACCGAGGCCGTGGCCGAGACCCCTACCACCAATGCTGCTTCCACGACGACGACGGTTCCTTCATACTTGTCGTCGGAATCGTCCGAAAAATACGTCCTCGCCAAGTCCCTCTTGTCCAGTGGCGACTTTGAACAAGCCCTCGAACTGATCGAAGAAGCCATTCAAGAAACCCGAGCAGTTCTCCTTTCCATGGAAGTGGCCGACACGGATCTTCACGAGAGCATGGCCCCCTTTCACTATCTTTATGGAACGACGCTTTTGTACTCGATTGAGGAATCCAACGATACTCAAATGACCGTCTCGGAAGCCGAAGCTGCTGCTGCTGCTCCTGTCGCGGACGCTTCTGCAGAGGAGGAGCCATCGGCCGAGGCTCCTCCTCCTGCCGAGGCAAACGTCGAAGACATGGAAATTGCCTGGGAAAACCTCGACACGGCCCGCAACATTCTGGAAGCCACGCTTGCCTCGAGTGACATGAAACTCACAACTGAATTCGAGTCCAAGTTGCAGTTGGATCTGGCGCAAATCCTTCTTCGCGAAGGAGATTTGCAGCGAATGAACGGACGGTACAGCGAAGCCATCATGGACTATGAGGCTTGCCTGGGCCTGCGAAAACTCTTGTTGCCTCCCTTTGACCGCAAGATTGCGGATGCTCAGTACAATCTCGGACTTTCGTACCTTTCCAACTCGACCGAACTGCAAAAGGACGAGAATCCCGATGCTGTCAAGCTCAAGGTGGGACAAGACCACTGTAAAAAAGGAGTACAGCTCTACGTGGATTGCGCTCAAACGCTCTGTGGTCAAATTGCTAGCTTGTGCGCTGTCGATCCGAGTGTCATTTTGTCGTCGTCTGAAAACGATACATCATCAGGAGCAAAGGCTGGATTGAAGACGACTGGAATGGATGAAGCCGATGTGGCAGTGAGCAACGCCAGTCAATCACTAAGCACCTGGAGAAAGACTATCGCTTCTCTCACACCGGTGGAAGAAGATGATCCACGCCTGGAGGATCTACGAGAGTTACTCGATGAAATTCAAGAAACGATCGATGAGGCAGACCGCTCCCAACAAGCAGTCCGTGAAGCAACACAGCTCAGGATCCGTGCACAGAACGCAGCAGAGGCGGAAGATGGTTCGACTACTCAAATTGGCTTTGGGCAACCCACCATGGACGTTGCTGCCGTTGCCGTTGCGGCCGCAGCGCAACCTATGATGGTCGTAAAGAAGAAGAAGAAACGTGATGCCGCTGAGGCTGATGCTGCTGCTGCTGCTAGCGAAGAAAACTACGACGCCAAGAGACCCAAGACAGAGTAACTGTTATGTTGTGTGTCTGGCGTTGGATGGAGAGGGGTTTTCGATGTTTCAATCAAGGAATGATCATGTAGCAGTACAGGGGCTTAAGTAGATTAATTCTTCATCACTCGGTATCTAAGTACTGGGTATCGTAGATCAATGAATGAGGAGTCTCTCTAGCTAGGAGTAGAGGTCTCTCTCTCTCTCTACACTCCAGTGGGAGAGAGAGAGCTACAATGGTACTGCAGCCTCTACAAGCATCTAGTAGAGCATGCACGGCACACTAACTACCGGTAGAGAGAGTACTCGTACAGTACCGGTACTGTAGACGACGACGACTCCTCCTCTACTCTAAAATCGTACTCATACCGTACCATACTGCAGAGTGGAGAGATGTGCGTCGACCGCTGCTGCGCTTTGCACGCGTCCCGCTAACACGTACAAGTACCTGGTACGTGTTTGCGTGCTTGCTTGCCGGATAGATGCACAGTACCAGCTACCTGGTACCAGGTACCAGGTACAGTAGATGCACACATTCGATGGATTCGATGGAGTCGAAAAATTATCATCTCCACCGTCTTCGCGCACTCTTCACGAACAAAACATCGATGACGACTTCTTGAAGATCCAGATCCATTCAAATGATGTATTCGTAGCACATCTATGATCCATGGCAATGGACAAGCTTAGCGACGATCGACTACGTACATTCAAAATAAGCCGCACTCCTAAGATTAAATGGTACTTGGTGCGCTGATTGGACTGGATACGACAACGATCATGAAGGGTGTATTGTTATTTTTTCTTGTTGGACTGGTGTCGATTTTGCACCTTGATGCCTTTCTTCCTTCCGAGCGCCGCCGATATCATCAACCGTCTCGACTGTTTAGTGGGGAGGGCGCCGCTTCCCAGAGCACAAAAGAGAACCTGGGGCATGCTGATATTGTGTGGAAAGTGAGACCTCCGCCTCAAGTTTCCCGTCTCAGACGACTATGGCTTCGACTTGCTGCCAACCTAATCCGTCTCGATTCCATGGTCAAGAAAGAAGAACCACCTCTTGTGCTTTGTCCCAGAGGAGGAGAGGCGGTACTAGAGGCACATTATCGTCCGAATCTCTCTTCAAAATACGAAAAAATCGCCAGGTTTGGGATCACCACAGAACGGGGACCACCCATTCCACAGATTCGCGAGACGGTTCACGACGTTTACGGAGTGAATCGGGAACTAATGGTAGGAGTCGGTGCGATCGTTTATATGTTTGTGGAAGAGCCGTATCGAAAGAAAGATGTTGGAGCCCTGGCATTGGACGTCATTTCATTGATACATGCAATACAAGGATGTGATTTTACTGTTCTTGTAGCGGATGACAACGGATCAGGCAAATTAGTACATTGGTATGAGCAGCACGGGTTCACAAAGGCCCCAAAGCTGCAGGAGATATTTGGATCTCCGAATGGCATTCATGGCTTGACCATGATCGCACCAACAAGACAGATCTTACCAGAGGGTTGTTTCATCAAATGGTGGTAGCGAAGCTACGACCTTCTGCTATTTCGACAATCATCTACTTCAGTCGGCTTGTGAGATGAGCATGGTGTATCTCTTTACAGTGATGATGGTATCCTCGGGCTATATACTAAATTTATTTGCAATGCTACGCTCCGTCTTGACCAAATAGTTTTGTCCATTCCTGGAATCGCTTGAGCTCGTCCTCGGATACTGTACTGCAGGAATGTTTCATGACTTTCTCAAAGTCAGTACGCCTGACCAATGGTGCTTGCAGTTTATCTGATGGAACATCCCATAGCTGCATGCGTACAGCACCACACTTCTTGCATGTATAATCTTTGTCCTTTGGATCCGACGAAAGCTTGGGGGGACATTCGGGACAGTTTGGGTATTTGTCGCAAGGATGATAGTGTCCCTTGTCGTCTACCCAAAATTGCTTTGCCTGCTGGCATCGTCGCAGTGGTTCCATTAGAGCCTCTTTCACGAGAACTTTGATGTCTGATCCACTAGCACCTTCTGTGATTTCTCCGAGTCTCTCAAAATCATCTTCCTCGAGGTCATTTGGTGTGTCACCCAGGTTTAGCTTGACCATGTATGCTCTAGCCTCTGGCTCAGGCAGAGGGATGTAGACACGCTTTTCAAATCGACGCCGAATCGCCGCATCTAATTCCCATGGAATATTTGTCGCTCCAAGTACCAGAATCTGGGCTTCGCTCTTGCCCACACCGTCCATTTGCACCAAAAACTCAGTCTTCACTCGGCGCAAGGAGTCGCTTTCACCCTCGCTACGGCTTCCACACAATGAGTCCACTTCATCAATGAAGATGATAGCACGGCCACCCTCTGACTCTCTAGCCATTTCAAATAAATTGCGAACGAGCTTCTCGGATTCACCCTGCCATTTGGAGATTAGGTCGGCACTGCTGACAGAAAAAAATGTCGAGTCAGCCTCTGTTGCAACTGCCTTGGCCAAGTATGATTTTCCCGTTCCAGGAGGCCCAAACAGCAGAATTCCTTTGAAAGGTCTGCGCTTTCCAGTAAATAGCTGGGGAAATCGGGTTGGAAGGATCACGGTCTGATTCATCCATTCACATAATGACAAGAAACGACGAAACAGTGAGACACGACCGACCGTAGAGACAGGACTCAAACTTGTGCACGACGAGGAAACTACTACAGAGACCTACCTCCTTCAAACTCTCCTTGGCGTTCTCCAGACCAGCAACATCCTCCCACCTGATGTTTGGTTTTTCTGATACAATGGCACCCGCCAGTGCTCCACGCAGTTTCTTCTTTTCAGCGTCCCCGTCCTCGTCCTTGTCGCCAGCCTTTTTCGTGGCGGAACCTCCTGCTCCAGATTTCTCCAATTCATTCTGCTTGGCAACATAATCGCGGAGCTCCTCGGCTCGCTTCATATAACCTTCCACACGCTCCAGCACTAGCTTCTTTCTGGCTTCGTTCTTCTCGTACTTGAGTCCCATAGTGAAGCGGCCGAGGGCATCGCGGTAGAGCGAAAGTGCCTTTTCATATTCGCCAGCATTGTCGGCTTCAATTGCTTTCGAAACAATTTCAATGGCTTGCGGGACAAAACTGTTCTCCATTTTCAATACTGTATCAGTATATGTTACTGTAATGGAACAACAGAGACCGTGCTGTTGGTCCACTAGTATTAATTTGTTGGAGGGGAAGAAACTACAGTAGAAACAACAGCTGCATGGCGGCTGGCGCTGCTGCGCGGGTTTTCTGTTTTTCTTCTTCTCGCTACCGGTACATGCTTTCCGGCCGTTTGGTCAGGTTTAGCGGCGTTGTTCTCAGCGTTGTTTTGTCGTCCAAAAAGCCAACGACTGACGAAGATTGGAAGCACGAACCAAATTGACCCGATCGAATCGGCCGTCCCAAACAAACGCTGATGGTAGGCCAGACGAAAGTGATTGGGTCTTTGCTGGTCACGACGCGCCGCGAAAATTTCATGTGGGTCGCATAATCATGCCGGCCGGCTCACCGGGACTATTACTATTTAGCGAGCGAAATAGGTCGGTGAGTGAAATCTTTTAGAGAGCCCAACGAACCAAGGAACGAAATTTTGATGTTCTCCCTTCAATTGTTCGCATGCCCTTCGGATGGATAGATACAAACAACATATATCATCAAACCCACCATCATAGACACTTCACGAGTATGTTGTCTCTGGGCTAACTCTATTTTGAGAAGCTCATGCCCTTTGTCGTAATACGGGAAACCAAGTCCCGGCCCTGAAGATTCTCCTCGAGGTCGAACGGCAACGAGAACGGATGCTTTTGGGCTTCCCTCGAAGACACCATATTTTTTCTACTTGTACCTCTTGGTGTAAGAAGGGGTCAAACCGCTGGAACCATGAGTGTTTGCGATCAAGTGCATCAAGTGGTCTCCAAGCTGCAGCTTCGCGAACGGACCGTGTACAAGAGACCGCTCGAGCAGCCAAAAAAGCAAGATGATCCTACCGAATTCGTAGTGCTGCCCTCGTGGAGGAAGACTATTTTGGAATGGATGTACGGCCTAACCACAAAATGCTCTGTTCTTTCGAAAGAAACAATCGCTATTACTGCTTATTATTTGGATGTTTCAATATCTCAAGGCTTGATTCGTTCACAACTGGAGTTTAAAGTTGTGTCCGTAACATGTCTTTTCCTTGCGACCAAGGTGATGGATTCTTCTTCAACGTCGGTAACGCTGGAGGATCTCATTCAACTGTGCTCCAGTCAGTTCTCAGCCACTGATATTGTTCAGATGGAGTTGCAAATCTTGACTAAGCTGCAATGGCGCCTGTACCCTCCCACGCCGAACTGTTTCGTTCACCAATTCCTACGCCTTTTCCCAAATGAAACTACTCCCCAAACCCTTGATAAAGTTCAGCAAATTTCCCAGCTGATGATCGAGGTAGCTACTTGTCAACCAATGATATGCAGTCAGTCTTTACCATCGGAGGTAGCATACGCCTCGCTCTTGCTCGCAACGGAGTTTGTGGGGACTGATGCGGAACTTTCGATCCGAAATCGCCAGATATGGTTCCTTCGAATGTCGACCTACTGTGCGCTGAAAAGCAATCATGTCAATGTTCTCCAAGCTATCAAGGAACTTGGCAATCTGATCTCAGAAGAAGAAATCATGACAACCCGAATATGTGAAATCCTTGGCGATGTATCGGCTCAACAGGACCCTCGATTTCACACTAATGACAAGTCCTCTGTATGGCCAAACTATCAACAAAGAAACAAGCTGTCTCCAAGATCCCCCCAGCTCTTTTCGGGCCTGGAGCCTCTAGATACATAGCATAATTGCATAAATTCGTAATCATTGAATTGACACGCTTCTGGATCCCTATACGCACATTGAAAATTAAACAAACTAACGGTAAGACGAGAAGAACACATCACAACATAGCTAGAAATGAGTTGGATTGCAATCACAAAACCTCAGCAAGAATTAAAATTGTCACTCTCTCAAATGCACGCATTTGTCGTGATCTCAAACTTTATAGTGAATCATCGGAATGGAAAGCAGAGACATACTCGTATGGCGACTTTAGACATGCTGCAGTTCTATCATAACTTTAGTTGGGCCTCAGATAATTGTGGTCTGATTCGTAAATCGCTCACGGTAAAGTGGAAATAACGGCGAATCGAATCGTCACTGGCCAAGCTATTGCTATAACTGTCATCCATATCTAGTAGGCGCCAGGAAAAACATTGAACGTACCATAGATTCACTAACGGCCCATGAACTAGATACCGTTGGGATCTTGTGCTTGGAGTGTTCTCAAGACAGGTGCGTAGCAAGTTTCAATAGGTCGATACTACGGCTATGTGAGCTGTAGTGCTCGAACATTGTGTTCGAGACGTCACCATAATGGATCTTGCCTTTACTCCTGATAATTTGTGCTACAGTAGTAGGCGGTAGGATTCATTGTTCAGGGTACAAGTACCCGGTACCGAGTGTCATGGTCAAGTTGGTGAAACTTCGAAGAATATTGGATGGATGTCGATGTTTTGCTGGATTTGGTGCAAGGTCCGTACTACGTACGGTAGTTCGATACTCGTGTATCGACCATGTTTAATGCTCGACGGGACTACAACCTCGCGAGATATAGATGATGATGATGATTCTTCTTCTTCGATACTACTCCTAATACTTTAGCGCAACGAGAGCAGCAGAAAATAGTAGATATCCTTCTGTACAAGTGCCCTTCCCACTTGTAGTATGATCGATGTGAGTCTCAACTCTCATGCTACCACCGTATGTAGTTCAGGGGCTATCGCTGGTACAACAAAGTCAGCACCAACCGATTGTGTTGGATGAGTTGATGATGGTGCCTGTCCAACAGGGACGGCGGAATATCTACAGTACTATGCTGCAATAATGTAGCCTACAATAAGGGATTGGGCACAGGCATGGTGATTTCTCCTCTTCGCAACGGCATATCATTCTCTGGCTACTGACTGTGATTTCTAAACCAATGGGCGTGCAGTAAATGGGAGGAGCTCCCCATCTAGGTAAAAGGTCTATTCCATACCAAGACAATCCATGATTGTCCGCAAAGACTTCGAAGCAAGTTCAACTTGCTTTTTACTCTCATTCAAATACTTGAGAACCTCGTCTTTGCCACCTCCGGGATTATATTCACCGAACTGGCTAATAAATGCCATGGAGTTGCTCATAGTCATGGCTGAATTCCAGTCTTCCGTCGCTTCAAAGAATGACTCGAGCTTGTCGGGATCTAAGTCCATGTTTTTGACTTTTACGAAAACCTTATCGATCTGAAACAATGGATCGGTAGTACTTCGGAGTCCTAGAACTGAAGGTCGGAGGCATCAAAATTCACTATATTAGTCGCCACGAATCTTCGACAAACCATGACGGCTCTCCGGCAATCATTACTTACCTCTGCGTATAGGTTCTGCATCTCGTTTGCACTCCCCTCCGTTTTCTTTACAAACAGTTGTCTCCTGCTCAAAATTGGCGAGAAGGTATTGGATCTGTTCGTAACCTTTCTTGACGCGGGCAAGCTCGTCTGCACTTGGCGGTGTGCCGGCAGCAACCGCCGGCAGTTCGCCTGTAAACAAGGCAGCGACCCCTAAACATGCAGGAATTGTTGATTTGAGCAAAAGTCGCCGATCGACATGATGACTGAACAATGCCGTCTGAGCTGGAAGTTCGACTCTGGATGGTGCGAACGCCAGTGTTTCACTCAGTGTCAAGAAGAACGACAACAACGCGAGATTCTTCATTTGTCTCTACTAGTAGGGACGCGATGATTCGGAACTATCGTATGATTGTAAAGTACTTGAAAATCGAAATACTTTTCTATAGCAAGCAGCAGGTTGTGATCAAACCTTACTCGTTCAGTAGCGAACACTGACAGACAGCTGATGATGATTCATTGGGTTTGTTCGTTGTCTGTTGTCATTCATGGGAGCGAGGGGCGAGAGAAGCAAAATACATCGATGGATGACGTTCCCCGCCGGTTGGAAGTTGGGTCAGATTTTGGTCAAAAAGATCGGAGGGCAAAACAGAAATCGGGGTGCACGTCTGTACCGGTATTTATCGCCCCCCTATTTTGGCTTGCTTGGCTGGCTGCCACACCGCAAGAGGTAATACGGCATACTACCTCTTGCACACCGCACCAAGTGCTTTCTACTGTACCGGTACCTGGTACTGTACAGTGACAATTCGACGCATTGACAAGCCTCGTATCGCCGGAATGAATCTAGAAGAGTAGAGTAAAAAGCTTTCCCACCCGCCCACACTGGCAAGGAGAGCACTACTCACTACTGTACCAACCCAAATTCAATCAGAATATTGGGCTCGGTCCTCGGTCTTACAGTAGCACCCCGTTACCTGCCAAGTGGTACACTCGTACCGGTACAGACCATTTTTAGATTGCTCAGAGCTAAGGAGAGGCTTCCACGTGGAGATGCGGAGAACAAGGCGTGAGAGGGAGGCCGAGTCTGTACGTAGGAATCCACGTATTCCCTAAGACGACGACTCGGCTACTGGTACTGTACCGGTAGCTTGTTGCATGTTCAGTGTGCAGGCGCGAGCCGGTGCGCGCTCCCCCCCCCGATGACAAACAAGTGAAGAATCATCATCGAGCTATGTAGTCTAACAAAACATTTGTTGACCCGATAGTTTTCGAGCAATCTCTCGTCACTCACTCCTCTGCTCCGAGAGTATCCATACTCTCTATCTCTGCTACTAGCTAGCAGAGAGCTCTACCACAGCATTCGAGTCTAAGTCTGCGCCCTCTAGTAGAGAGGGTCTTTTGGTATGATTTGCTATACCGGAATCCAGAATTTACGATTAATGTTCTCTAGAGAGGAGGAGGAGAGTACCAGGATTTTTTGCTAGAAGGACCCTCAGGAAACTCACAGAACGAGAACAAAGCCAAGTCCTGCAATGACAGCCACGTAGGTAGCACACAAAGAAAATGAAGTGGAACCTGCTGAACCGGGAGCTTTGGTCGGGCTGTTCATCGGAGGCACAACCGGGGCTAACGTTGCTCGCGGAACAGGGATTCGAGTGGGCTGATCCCCTGGTGTCGGTTGGGGAGGAGAAGTAGATGGGATATCCGCTTGACACGACTCCAAGTCGGAGTCACTGCAAATAAAGCCTGTCCCTAACTCAAACTCAGCTTCGGCCGCGAAAGTTGCAACGAAGGGGCAAGACAGAAGCTTATCGTCTGAGGGACTCACATAATTGTTGCTGGAATCCAAGTCTCCGAAGGCGATTACAGAAGCATCCCGAATAAATGTATTATCAACGAAGCATGTATTCCTCAACGTCAGCGGGCCTCTACTAAGAATTGCGGATGTGTAATTCTGCGAAAGAAAGAAAAAAAGAAAGAAGTAAGCATCAGTAATAGCGAATTGAATATTTCCATAATATCAGACTTGAGCTTACCTTCAGTGTGACGTCTCCATAGTCGTTGTTGCGAAAGACAACGTCCTCAAAAATGAGATTGGTTTCGGGAGTTACGCTAGTAACCATGCCCGAGTTCGCAAAGGCTCCCACCAGCTTGTTTCCCTGTCAAAAAAGAAGAGTGAGAATGATACATACACACACACACACATCCAATTTGTTTGACGAGGGAAGGCTACGATTTCAACTTACTTCAAAAATACACTGCCTGAAACTGAGTGTCAATGAATTAAGATCAGGAGATCCCTGAAGCTGACGATCGTCCTCTTGTGTATTCGAATCCTGCTCCTCCTCCTGGGCCAGCCTGTCAGCCAAACCGCGAACCCCCCCCTCGGTATAAGACTTGACAAAGCCAGGCAAATCAGCGTCGTTCTGCACCCCACTGTTGCGCAATGATCTACGAGCAGAAGGGCTATCGAAAAGAATATGTACCGGACCAATGTTTTCATGATTCTTCAAAATAGGATCCAGCAACTTATGTTTGAGACAAAGTTTCGCAAGCAGAAAGTTGCCGCAGTTCGATGAATTTTTGTGCTCACCTTGAAAATACAGTCTACAAAGTTCAAGTCTCCCGGCATCGCCGCCAGCACTCCGCCTCCAGCAGCCGATTCAATGGTCAATCCTTGGAATGTCACATTGGTGTGTGCAGCATCCCCTCCAAAGCTGAAGATAGGAAACGTCCCGTCGAGAAGTCTGCAGTTGTTTGACGAGGACCCGCTTTCTCCGCATTGATAGTGGACATTGGGTCTTGGAATGATCCCATCGAAGCCATCTTCGTATCCCCCGGTAGGAGTTAATCTTCCCATAAAGTACACCGTATCAGGGCAAAGAATGTAGGTCCTTCCGGTCTGGATCTCTTGCTGCGTGAAGGACGATTCTCGTTGAAGAATGTTGTTCAGGTCGGTATAGCAGGACGGAGGCGGACCAAATGATGGGGCCATGGTGGGAAACTCGGTGGGCGACGCTGTCCCGTTGACGGGCACTGGGTCCCTGCACCCACACGGCGATAGCACAAAGGGCTGTAAAAACGCGCAAGTGGCCGCATCGATGTTACCCTGTTCGGCCAAACCCACGAGCGTAGCACAGGGAAAGTCTCCGTTTTGAGGAACTGTAACGACGCCGTCTGGGTTTGTGAGCTCCTTGTCTTCGCCGCAAAGAGGACACTGAAAGACATCTTGCGCTAGGGCTCGGTGCTGAGCGAGGAGTGACCAGAAAAGGAGGCTCGCTGCCCACTTTCCATCTCGAAACCTAAACATGGCTTTTCGTATCTCGTTGCTAGCTAGTAGCAGAAACTAGTCCGGAGTACGCAGTGCAGGGCGGATAATCGATTGTCGCTTGTTTATCCTTTCAATGTACTCCTGCGGAGCAAGGATATTCCTACGATACAATTGATACCGGTAGAGTATTTGTGATGCTTTCAGATCCGTACGGTACTCCGTCGTCTCTATGTAGCTGTGTGCTGTTTCGTCTATCCAAGTGAAAATTCGAAAAAGCAAGGGGAGAAGATGATCGATGATTTTAGCGCTCAGCGAGTTTGGCGGAAGACGCGGATCGTGCATCCTGAACTGCATCCGAGCGCCGGCCGGGTCCAAACCAGCCTAAATATTTTGGAGCAACGACCGTAAGAGAGTCTATTTTTGGCAAGATCATAACGAATCATCGACACATTTTTGCCTTCCGCAGCACGCCTCAACAGTCGTAAATCGTTTATGGGCATCCAGTCTGTCCTTCCTCCGGCAAGCTTATTGGCATTCGACGGGACAGCTGACTGACTGTTGGCGCTCATGGCTTAGTAGGGATCCACGTGGCGCATCTTCTCTTCTCGCTTCTCGAGATTTCTTTTCCGATCTCTTTGCTTGCTCATTGCTTCATGATCATGCATGGGAGGCGGTGCGACGAGGAGCGAGGGCCGAAGGATATCCAATATCCATCAACGATCGCATTATTGACTTAAGTTCCATTTTCCCACACCTTTACCAGCAATATGAAATTTTCTCTTGTCTCAGCTCTTTTGGCCGTAGTCGCTTCGGTTCAGGGTTTTGTGCCTACCGTCGTCCCGGCAAGCACCCGAGGACCCACCAATCTGCTCGCCAAATATAACTCGATGGATGAGATCCTTGCCAAGTTTCCTGTCGACAAACCTGTCCTCATCAACTTCTACGACGCTAATACGGAAGCTGTCATCAAGGATGATATTTTTCGGGCAAAGGCACTGCTAAAGGATAGGGCGACTTTGGTCAGCATCAAACAACAAGACTACCCCGAGCTTGCCAAGAAATGGGATTGTGATACCAAGGTAAGTCCAAATTTGCACTGCCCAAGTGCCATATGGAATCGTACGGAAACACCAGAGTCAGATTTGCTCAGATTATGATTCTTTCTGCTTAGTCTCCTTCCATGATTCTTTTCCAAGACGGAAACCCTGTTGCTCGATTGTTCGGAGAGACACATTATTTAGAGATTGTAGCCAAATTCGGACAATTCTGCAAAGCCTAGTGGAGAGTAAAAAGAGCCACCTCTTATGTGATGAGGGTCACGTGCTAAGGGCTATATTTATAAACCGCATCAAGGGAAATGTCTCGCATGTGTTTTTTCAATCGATTATCCTAGTTCTTTGGAAATTGCCTTTGCGAGCAGAGTGCTCGTCCGGTGCATCGGTAGTCCCATTACAGTGAAGAAGTCTCCAGTCAAACTAGTAACAAGTTGTCCGCCTACACCCTGTATGCCATAGGATCCTACTCATGTATTGGATTTCAATGTGTGAGCTCCAAAAGTAAAAGGCGACGATCGTCGGTATGAGGTGGAATCTTTGCTGTAAACGTACCGGCCTTGTCTAGCGGTTCTCCTGTCGCAACGTAGGCATCTATAGTCTCTGGGCTCAGGTTGCAAAAAGTGACAGTGGCCGTGTCGGTGAAGGACGAAACTAGTGAAATGTCCTTCCCTTGGAGCCTGTATACAGCAACTCCCGTGTGTACATGGTGCTGCCGACCACTCATCAAAGCGAGCATTTTCTTTGCATGAGATGGGTCTTTCGGTTTTTCGAGAATGGCTTCATCAAGCTCGACAACTGTGTCGCTCCCCAAGTAAAAGGTCGGGATGATATTTCCTTCCTTCTTTTTCTCGTCCAGATGGAACTGAGCAAGAGCCAATGCTTTAGCCTCGGCAAGTTTGCACGTGTACTCAGCAGAAGTGATGCCTTTGTCTGTCAGTTCTCGCTGGAGTTTTGACTCATCCAAAGGAGGGGTTTCAACGAGGTATTTTCCCTTGAGCATCATCATATCCAATATTTCTCTTCTCCGTGGCGATTGACTTGCCAACACTAAGCGAACCTTGGCGGAATCATCCAACCCGATCTTTTCCAGTAGGGAAACAAGCAGCAAGGGATCACTGCCGTCAGCGGCATCCGACATTACTTGAAGATTGTGGCCTGCAGAGATATTCTTTCGGATCCCAGTATTACCCAACACAAAGCCGTCGACTCCGACGCGTATTGAAGTTAGTGCAAGTACGATTCTCAAGGATCTCGCTGGACTATAAATCATCAAGCCCACTTTTCACAAATTCCAAAATTCCGGGTGGAAATATCCCAGTCCCAAGCTACAAGAAGAAATTAAACTTCACTTTCCTCACTCCTCAATCTGTACGGTACATGTCGAGTGTCGAATCTTTTCAACCTGCAGACTGCAGACGACTGCAGACGACTCCAGATGACAGATGAATGCCGATATACAAACAAAAGGGGAGGGTTATGATAAAATCTGGTGGGTCTCGCGTCTCGCGTCTCGCGTCTGTTCTTTCCATTCTACTCTACTAGCTAGAGAGTAGTACTGTACTCGTACCGGTACCTGGTACCGGTAGCTTTTCACCCTCCCCGCCCCATCGTACCGGTAGTGTACTTCGTGCAGCTCTCGGCAACACGGCGGGAAAGTAAATCCCGGAAAAGTCGGATGCAACTTATCGCCTGTCTCTAAATAAAAATGGCAGAGATCCCATTTCAATCGCGATATTATATATTTCAAGTTTGATTTACGTATCTATTTGAATTTGAGGATCACGATCGAACTTCACTGCTGGTATTTTGATTCGATGCCAATATCGCGAGTCAATATGAACATATACGTGTCGGTATAGAGGAGACCATTCTCTATGTGGGCACGATTGCTACCGGTAGCAAGATAAGAAGGCGCCATCCATATTTGCACTGCCAATGGCGATGTTGTTGTCATTCAATACTCGGAAGGAAATAATCGTTTTGGTTGTCTACAAAGTTCGAGGTAGCTTCGCACTTACTTTACTTTCCAAGGACTGTGTAGCTGGTAGTTTCTATTTCTGCTGCGTCAACCATGATCTCTGGCCCTCCTGTTTTAGGCTTGAAAATGAAGAATCTTGGCAATTGTTCCGTAGAATCTCCAACCACATCAATGGATCTGGTTGAGAAGGTTCAAGTGATGGCGTCGCAAGATGACTCTTGCTACAAATGTACCGACTATCTTTCGCGCCGCTCAGCGAGAAATGGTTCGGCAAAGCCCCAGCAAATCGATGATGAAGACGACTGCCCAACGTTGATGGCTGAGGATTCGGTGGATGCGGTGTGTCGTGAGAAAATGTGTGAGTACTTCTCAGGGGTCCTCGACCTTGAACTCTGATCGTTGTAGGGGCCACAGTAGCAATAGAGGAATAACGAATATATGGGATGAGTGGTGGAATGAACGAGCGTGGAAAGGGAAAGAAAAAGTAGCTGATCGAGGGCACCCTGAAAGAACGAAAACGCTCTCCGCCACCGAGGACTACTGATGGGTAGAAAGAATCGACCACCCCAGCTAGCAATCATGAATTGGGATCACACCAGCGATTTCGCCCCCTGCTCTTGTCATTGCTGACCACCTCGAACCAGACTCTTCTTTTGCCTGGTGTTTCCTGGTGTACTCTCTCAACTGTATATGCTTGCCTGCATGACTTATACGGTAGATCTCTCATTGGACTTTGCACTCATACTTCCCCCCCCTGTTGCTTCTGCGACTCCTCAGGTGAATGGACGTATCGCGTTTGCGATCATTTCAAGACTGGAAGAGAGGTTGTAGCGGTTGCCTTTTCGTATCTGGACCGTTTTGTCGACCGGTGCAACTGCGATAGAACGGCATTCAAGCTAGCAGCCATGACCAGCTTGTACATGGCTACGAAGATATTCAACACGAGGAAGATCACCCTTCTGAATCTTGTTGAGCTAAGTCGTGGCGAATTTGAGGAACGACATATTGTAGAGATGGAAATGCTCATTCTGAAAGCATTGGCGTGGCGTGTCAACCCTCCCACAGTGCAGTGTTTCATCGAGCCGTTCTGCACGGCTTTGACCATCTCGGAGGATCCCCACGTCGTCTCGTGTGTTCAACAAAGAGCGACATTCTTCGCCGAACTTGCACTATACGACTACAACTTTGTCTCGACGGAAAAGCCTATAGTTGCAGCTGCTGCTATACTCAACGCCATTGAGGGCTTAGAGGACTCAACCGCAATCGAGGCAAGACAGTCTTCCTTCATTGACCTTCTGCAGCAGTCCTTTGAGCTGCATCTAGACCAAAAGAAGCTTGACGGTGTTCGTCATCGATTGTGGTATGTATACAGCATGAGTGCACAGTGTCAAGAAGATGAAGGCACTTCTCTACACGAGGCTCCAGACTCCCCGAAGAAGAATGAAGCAAAGAACAACATTTCTGCACCGATGGATCTTTCCCCCGTTTGTGTGACATCCACATGAGTTGGAACGGCAACAGTGAGATTTATTCTTATCCGCGCACCAACTTATTATTCGCTACCGGTACCGGTACGCCATCACAAGAGATCCGAAAGGCGGTACCCCCGTTGCGCTGCTGCAACTGGTGTTTGTACCTTGTTGGATCGTGAATGTCTTCCGCAGGCGTTGCCGTAGTGCTGTCTCTGGAGGCATTCGAAGGTATGCTGCCTTTTATTTTCCAGCCTGTAGCACTCCTCTCGCAACCCTATGATATTGCTTGCCTTTATGGCATGTGCCCGTAGCTAAAATCCTACCATATACTCCGGTGATGGGTTCGATTTAGCAGTTTGGGAGTGGTAAATAAGCACCGAAATCAACCTCATTCGACCACTGCCATTCGCCCTTTACAAGTACTCTCTCGCTCTTAGCATCTCCATTGTCTTCTTCATCGTCGTCATCTAGCAGATCCGCCAATAGGTCCTCCTGAGTGGAAACTTCCTTTTGTCCTTCGCGTATTGTGCGTATTTTGACTCGCTGTGCCCCGACAAAGTATCCAGCTTTCACCCATTCAAGCATTTGCTCCGTTGTGTAGGGTCCGTGGTTGACCCCATCCTGATTCCCTTGGTATTCCCATTTCGCAGGTGGCTGCTTCTCAATAAGGCGTTTTGTGCCGGCTGGTGTTTGGAATTGGGACGTCGGCAAAAAGCGTTCGATATCAGGTTTTGTAGCTTGGTAAATTTCGACTTCCCCCCTGAGCAACAATGCATTCGCGGCGCCTGTAAGTTCATTCAAGTATCCCTTGGCCGAGCTTTGAGCAACCAATTGGGACGCATCTGCCGAGACCCCCTTTGCGCCACGAGCGGGTTTGATCAGGCGGCCATAACGAATCAAGGCTTGCGACACGGACTCTTTTTCGCTTAGAAGGGGAAGAATCTTCCTGTATAGCTGTTCTTTCGTCAGATCATCCATCGACTCTTTGCTGGGCGTCTCCGCGGTTTTTGGCTTGGCAACCGGAGCCTGGTACAGTGATTTTTTCCCTTCCTCTTCATCTTCCCGGAGCCGGTCAAGCCATGCATCCGGCTCTTCGTCCTCTCCCTCCTCTACGTTGTGTTTGCGAAAAACGTACGTATCCCCATCAAAGAATCCTGTACCATCCGACTCTTCATTCTTCATATGAAAGGGTTCAACCTGTATACCCTCAGCCGCCAGGCTCGTCATGTCGTCAATTTTTGTCTTTCCATCAGCATCCAACGCATTGCGATTTTGACGTCTCTGCCGTTTAGCCTCCAGTAGCTCCTTCTCAGATGGCAGCACGCCATTTTTGTCGTCCTCGTCATCTTCTTCTTTCCAGTCGTCAAGATCGTCCAATTCATCCTCATTTGGTCTGAGTTTCTTTTGCTTCTTAGGGGAATCATCATCCATCAAAATACTATCGCCTCGTCCTGCAGCCCCTGATTCGCTTTCCTCGTCTCTTCGACGCTTTTGAGACGGCCGGTCCTCGTCCACCGATGGAGCAAATTTGACGGATGGCATTCTTGGAGCGCGAACAGCGAAGACTTCTTGAGATACAACGATCTACAGCTTGAAGAGACGGTTGTATTGCCTGAAATATGTATGCTATTGATTGGTTTGTTGATGCGAACGATAATTGTGCCATTGTCGATGTTTTTGTTGTTTCTGAATTTTGGATACGCTTCGCTTAGCTTCCAGGGATCAATAAATACGAGGGATGTGCCAAGCCGCGCGATGGCTCGTGAAAAGAAAAATTCCCTTCGTGGCCGAATCAACTTAGTCAAAGATCCGCTGGAGTCATCGAGACGAGACATTATGACTGCGGACAGGAAAGACAACAGCTTGACGGATCGGTACAAAGGATCGCAAGCTCACTTTATGGAGTAACCTCTAACGAATAAGAACGTACAGTAGAGAGATTGACTGCTAGTAGACTACGAGTTGATAGTAAATACAACAGTTACTCCATAAAGCCCGGCGAAGGCTCGTACTAGTACAGTGAAAGTACGGTAAGAGGAATCGTGTGTAATAGTATAACCTTCAGAGCTGGTTACGATCATTGAGAGCTCGGCCAATTTACATAGTAATATTGTGGGAGATTTTTTCTATGTAAAATTGGCCTCCCTCGCGATATCACTATGTAAAATTGGCCGAGCTCTGAAACGATCTTAAACAGATCTGAATGTTCTTATACCTTTGCACAGCACACTCCACCTAACCATACTTAGACAATTTGTAATGTCAGTTGTTTAATTTGGTGCTAGTGATCCATTGCCGGAAAGGTAGTTACTACAACACGTGTTATCGCGTGGGCGAGACGAGCAGCCTCACCTTTTGGCGTTTTACGGGGATTTAACAACACGGAAAACAATTGTGCGTGATGCGCCGTGATGAAGATGGCTTGCTTTCTGCCACGAAGGGAATTTCGCCTTCTATGCGCTTGGCACATCCCTCGTATTTATTGATCCCTGTTAGCTTCATAATGACCGTATGTATGTTCGTATGCATCCGATCACGTTATTTTGTAATCAGTCGGATTTTACGAGTACCGATGAAAAGGGGGAAGGAGAGCCGACCAAATGAACCGAAAGGGATGACAGACGGAAAAAGGACGAAAAGGGAGGAGAAGAACAAACAGACGCCGCAGACACGACAGACACTATCGATTGGATACATCATAAAAATTATTCGGATATGTAGAATTCTCAATGTTGGCCTATCCATTGGATATGCAAAACACGCGGCTACGCTACAAAGTGAGCGCGCGCAGCGCTAAAAATCTCGAGATCCCGGATCATTATTATTATTTTTTGTTTCTACCGGTAGGTACTGCATGTACTGAACCAGGTACGTTCTGTTCCTGGTACCGTATGCGCACTAACTATCCGTTGAAATTATCGGTTAAATGACCAGTAAAAATGGCGCCCTTTCGTTCACTGCTAACCGCTGGTCGACTGTCGACGTGTTTTTTTTTTTTTTTGAAGGAGAAGGTCCCTCCGATACCGTACCAGGTACCCCCGGTACTACCGGCACAGTATGTAGTACTCGTACCGGTAGATCCGAGCGAGATCAGGGGTCCATAGCGCGCGAAGAGCTCAGAACTCAGAAGGGGTATGAAGCTTCGAGCTTCGTGCGCTTTGGACCCCTGAGCGAGATGAGAGAGCTCGAAATTCGAAATCATCATCATCGCCGTGGCGTCGCCGTGCGTGGGTGTGGTGGCGTGTGCAGAGAACCATCTTCTAATAAATGTACCGGTCTGTACAGAACCGGTACCGTACAGTACTTGTGTTGTACTGTACCGTACTGTACGTACCAGGTACACTGCTGGCGCCGTGCGTGTGTGGTTGGTGGAAAACGGATCGATCGATCGCGTCCTCCACCGTCCAGTCCACAAACTCTGGTGCGCCCAAGCAAAGCTCGGACCAGGCCCTCGGACAACAAGACAGATCTCTTCCGGCGGCTTCGGGTTGCTTTTGGCTTTTTTGTTGATGAGGTGCTATGGTATTTGCTTGTAGACTAAAATAAATAGGAGTTTATGATACGTACAAACTCATAGAGAAGAGGAATACGAAGAACCGATCAGGAACTAATCGTACTACCATGTCCCGGACGACGATGCTTCTGAAATAGGGCATCAGCTCTCTAGTAGAGCAGCAGTACAAGTATGTACCTGTACTCTACTGTAGTTGTAACGAAAACTACTAGTACTAGCAAAGTAACAACATGATAGGATCATTCAATGTGGATGTGTACCTTATTGAGAGAGCTCAGACCCCACGTCCACGTCCTGTATTTGGTACCCAGTCACCCTAGTAGGAGTACATAGTGCTTGGAATTGGTATGAAAATAGTTGGAAATCGAACACCTATAATTTCAGGGGAACGCCGCCGCAGTCCAACTTTTCGCGGAAAGCAAATCATGTATCCAGAAATGGCTGTAGGAGCTTCTTCAATCCTACTGTATCCGAGACGCTCGCCGTACTGGTACTCCTCAACGAGCTTCTGCTCTGGACGAATGAACCATTTCTGCTTGAATGTTCCAGAAAGTACAATGGAGTTTATATGTGGATACCTAGTTTACAAGGGTGGCCAGCAGGGGCCTATTTTTCACCGTGACGCCATGGAATACAGCGAGGAACGGAACCTCGCGGATCGAAAGAAGTAGATAGCAAAAGGAAATGGTTGCGAGTCAACCCATCGCACGTTTAATGTGATGAATCCTGTTCGTCCTTCTCAACCACTCGAAAGTCGAATTCCAAGCCCTCGGGTGTCTCTGGAAGATCTTCATCGAAATCATCAGGTAGTTCACTTTCTTCCCCTCTTCTTCCTCCACGAAGAACACTAGCGGAACCTCCACGACCATCAGAAAGTTTCGTTGAGTACTTGCCTCCCTGTGGCGGTGTCTTCCTATTGAAAATTGTTGGTTGGACGTTGACTGGAGACGAAACAGGTTGCTGTACCGTTGGCGACGTCACTTGAGTAGGCGCCGCAACAGGTCGGCTCACAGGTGATGCCACGGGAGCGCCGGGGTTTCCCCAGCAGTTGTTCGAGTTCTCTCGGCATCTAGGATTAAACTGTCCACATCCGCAAACCGGTGCGGCGAAGTCTTGTAGAGGTCCACACATGAAGTCAGGTGTCATCCCATTGAGACCACGTCCATACAGCTGATCACAGGTGTATTCTCCAACATAACGAGCTACGATGAAAGCATTAGGGATTCCAGGGTACTCCATTGTTCCACAAATGGGACAAGTAGGTTCGTTTCCAACCGGTCCGGTGTAGACTGGAGGATTCGTTGGAGGGTAGTCAATATTCGGATCCTCGGCACCACAGCATATGGTTTGAGCCTTGTCTTTAGTTGCTTGGCTGTCGACACAAAAAACGATTGGGAGAAGGGTTGGGGATCAGTCAGACGAACTGGCGAAAGAAAAGTCTCAAAATACGGCCTCGCACAGTACTGCGATGCACTCACCATAGAGCATTATTAGGACTCATGTCTCCAAGGTACAGGTAGATGTCTCGGCAAGTCCGTCCATCTCCTGGGACAGCGATGTCCCACCTGCGTGGAAGATCGGCAGCTGTAGCACACAGGGGACACACTTGTCCGTTTTGTGCGTTAACCAAAGTCGCCAGGAAGGATAACGACAGCAGTAGCAATGTTGTCAAACTGGTTGAACGGTTCAGCGTCATTTTTCAGATTCTTCTCCTTTTCGGTTGAATGATATACGATTACTACGTAAGGTCTAGAGGATCCAAATCAAATCCTGAAGTATGAATACAAAGGGAGGGACTTGTGTCTTTGATTCTGGGGTGCGAGGTTCGAGGCTATGCGTTGCTTCGGTGTTATGGCTCGTTCGGTGTTGTGATGATGATGAGGCTCTCCGTCTGTCTGGATAGGGGACAGCCAATAGACTTGCAAAGTTCTTGTGGACTTGGCCAAAGGAATTTTTTTGGAACAACTCCGACGAGCTTTGAAATCGACATCCAGCATTTTCGCCCACCATTACGTTAAATCGATATGTGCCCTTAACCGTTGGCTTCAATTAATTTGAGTTTTATTTGATATTAATACACGAATATAATCATTCAGCCAGTCGTTTTGACCGACTCGTCTGGTTGTCACTATGATACTTTGGGCAATTTGGCTCGTGATTTTCGGCGGGGGACGTGGATACTCCGAACGTCATTATATGTAGCACATGTCTGTCATTTGTCTCAACAGATTGTATTCTTGGTCATTCAATGATTCCATACCGCAGTGCCGTAGACGCTTGCACGACCTGGTGAGTAGTGGCAGGCGCGCGCGAATATTCCAAATCTACGGTTGGTGCAACCCGACAGTACCGGTACCGTAGTCTACAGTACTGGTAGTTGTACCGGTACCGTATGAGAGAACCAATGGTTGCAGTGTAAATTTTTTGGTCTTGGGGTGTCTCGATGTGGCTAAATAACTATTCCAAGACACACGGCTGGCCGCCAAAAACCGATTCGATTGCCAAAGTCGTTAAATGAAGGGACATGTGCATAATTATCAGTTTGTCATTGACTCTTATCAAGAGAACGATCGGATCATTCTTTTCATGTTCTTTCGAAACTTTAAAAATGCGTTGCTTGCACTGCTGGCAGAGAAAAACGAGACCTCTTGGTTTCCGAATGCGATTGCAAAACAATCTTCTGGCTGCGTCATCACAAGGTGCACGTCATCCGTCATCCGACATCCTTCGGCCAGTACCTGGTACCTGGTACCAGGTACCTGGTCTACCGGAATGTGCAGTACTGAGTACTGTACCGGTACTACCGGTACTACCGGTACCACCTGTACGGGCGTACAAGCACAGGTACAGCCAGCGTACCCTCCTTGTGTACCTGGTACCGGTACGCTCAGAATCCAAGATTCCCAAGCTACGCCTCGGCCAGTAAGCACGCGCCAGTACGCATACCGTAAAGGAGGGCCCCACCGCCATGCATACAGTCGGTGGGGTACCACCGTACCGGTAGGTGAAGTCAGACATACGGGCAGGTAACTGGGTGCTAAGACCGACCGAGCCCAATTCTGCTTGAATTTGGTTTGGTACAGTAGTGCTCGCCTTGCCCTTAAAGGTGTGGGCGGGTGGGAAAGCTTTTTACTCTACTCTTCTAGATTCCAGCGATACGTCGAATTGTCGAAATTGTGAGAAGATTGTCGATCGGTCAGAACGAGATTCTGCAGTGCCGTTCCATAAAATCTAGGCTCTTGATGTTTTGCATGAGTTTGATACTTGTACCTACCAGGTACAGGGTAGCGTCTGTGGGGGTCTAACCTACCCACGGATCAATAAATTATTGATCCCTGACCCTACCACGGGGGTCGGGTACCGGTACAAGTATGTATCTATCAGGTTAGGTACAGTACCGGTACCAGTACTGTGTACCCTGCGTCTGTACACGTCGGGGTGTAGACCTGGTACTGTACGGTCGGCCGACAGAGAGGTACCGGTACAAGTACACCGGTACCGGTACAGTACCGGTAGGGCCCTACCTCTACCCCCTCTACAAATACTGTACTGTACTACTACCAGTCTACCGGTAAAGTAGTACTTGTAGCTACTACGTATAGAGGAGTCGTCAGAGAGACATAATAATATAGATTCTGGAGAGAGTACAGTACTCGTATACTTTTTGCAAGGGCAATAATGGATCGTATTTTTTTTATTCTACTGTAGCTTTTAGAAAAGTTCGAATCTAGTTCCCCACGAAAAGAGGGTGGTTTCTTCCTTCCTCACCGAGAAGGATATCAGGTACCCGCAAGATATTCTTCCCAGCCATGTTCGTCGAATTCGTATGGCCCCGATTTTTTAGATTGATCTGAATTATCCAGTGTTGCTTTATCCAGCCATCCCCATTCCTGTTCCATTCTTTCCGAGAAAGAATCGATAGACTCGTCGTCTCCACCGACTTGCACCAGACTAGTCGTAGCTGGTGGTAGACGTGACTGCACTAAGTCGTCCGATGACCACATCCGATCGTCATCGTACAAATCCCCCCATTCCAGCTGATTTTGCTCGAGCATGGTTTCGTAAGCTTCATCTTCGCCGATTGTTTCTTCGCTTTCAGGAATTGACCATTTCTCAAGCTCGTTCATGTGCTGGGAAAGACGAGCGGACAGTTCTTGGTAGTCTTTGTTTATTTTCCGTGAATGCCAGCCGTCGGCAGGCAATGCTTTCTGAATCAAGCGGCTCGACAAACCTTGCAAAGCACCAGACAGTAACTGAACTTGCTCTGTCGCATCCTGTATATCCGCCCGCAGTGATTCATATGCATCTTGCCCAATTGTAGCTTGAAGTAGTGTAACGTTGAGCTGCATCCCCGTTTCTGCCGTTTGTTCGCCGCCTTCAGTCGTGTGGTTTGTGTCAGGCGACATAATCGCCATGGTGTCTATCAGTTCTTGCTTTCTTCTCGATAATCTTTGAACAGCAGATGACCACAATATCGTATAGTACGCCTCTTGTGCTCGTAGCGCTACCTTGTCCTCCGGGAGCACAAAACCATCCTCCGCGGAAGACCATTCGTAGAAAAGATGATCAAGTCTCCCTTTTTGCTGAATCACGGAACTACCTATGCGACCGTGTTGTGGAGTAATCGCTTGCTGTGATTCTACATCAGTGGTAGATGCTGGTTCGATAGTCTTTCCGTCCCCGCCGATGCCATGTCCCGACGTGTCTCCCTGAGCAAAGGAAGGCGATGGAGACATTTCGTTCTCGCGATTTTGTCGAGTAAGTCCCGACTTTTCAGGCTCATTTGGTTCGGATATTGCTCCAGGGAGAGCGTCCTGTTGGCTGGAAAGATACGATTGAAACTCAATCAAATTCCCACGACCGAATGCTTTTAAATCGTGGTCCTGGCTCGTAAGACGTCGAAAGAGCCACAGCTTTTCCGGATGTGTCCACATGATCTCATCTTCGGAACCAGACGAAAGATTGACATCAATTATTCGTTGCAGTGATTCTCTCGCTGACGGGAATCGTAGCAGACAGCGGAGCAAATCATTTTCTGCTGCCTCCAGTACTTGATCTTCTTTCAGATCAACCATGGAGTTGATTCCCTTGGTGAGAAGCCCTGGATCCCGGGGTACAAATCCGTTGGAATAACCAGCACTCAAAGCCTCTTCCGTGATGAAGTTTCCACCGTGGTATTCGTTGGAATTGAAGTACACAATCTCGCTACTACCACTGTCGCGGTCTTCCCGAGATTTCGAAGCTCGAGCTTTCCCCTGCGTTGATAAATGGTGAGGCGACCGGTCTTTCTTGACTGTATACTATTCTGCCTGCGTATCACTGGGCTTACCATTAATTCCAAGTCGTCCATCCATCTCTTGTCGTTATCGTTGCTGAACTCGAAACCCGAAAAATGGGGGGTTAAAGCTGGTTTCTTTTTAGCTAGGTTCTTGGCCCGAAAACGACGGTTTGATTTCAATGGCGTCGCAGGTTCTTGTTCGAAAGAAGAATAACCATTTTCAAAAGGAAGAAGTGAAGCCTGCGGGACTATCTTTTTGTTTTTCACTCCTCTTTTTTTCGGGTATTGAAATTCGGGTTGCGGATCATTCCTTGGTGCCATTCTTGCGAGCGTTCGGCTGATGTCGTCTCTAGGAGTGGCTGAGTTGGGTGAAGCAAGAAATGAAGCTCCTTGATTAGACCTTGCTCTCATTGATGTTTTCCTCTTCAGCTCTGCCTCGAGCTGTAGCCGCATGGTCTCTGAAATTTCTGTCTCGTTACTCCCAGCGGCAATAATTTCAGCCAAAACATCGGTTATATGTCGAAATCTCCTGTTTCTGTCTGGCTCGTCCCTCACCATCGCCAGAAAACCGCCCAAGCGTTCCATGATGTCGGCAAAGCTTCCACTTTCGCCAGCGCCCGCTGTCTGATTGTATTGATCCAGAATATGTTTCTGATACCAATCTGTCCATTCAAGTGAACTATCTCCTAGAACTTCTTTACGGAATAGGTCATCGAGTTTTGTGCTGTCTCTGTTCATTTCCACGAAGTCGGCGGGATCCTTGACATTTTCAGGTAGGCGAGCAACTCGGAATTCTACAGGGTACGACTCTCCAACAGATGACAGGATACCTGATCGACACAGGCGTTCTGTGGCAGCAATACCAGCATGATCATTGTCAAGACAAAAAATGACTCGCCCTTCAACAAGAAATGATGCAAGTGCGTTAGTCTCGACAGATTGTGATCATCTCGAGGTACCAATAAGCGTGAAACTCTTACCATTCTTACTGCCTGCCAGAATGGCGGTAGCTGTGATTTGCTCCGTGGTTAAACCGGTCCCCATGCTTGCAACAGCTTCTCGTACCCCTGCTTGCCACAGTGCAATAGCGTCCATGTAACCTTCCACGATGACGACAGCTCGGGGTATGCCCTCTTCTTTGTCCCAAAAACGCAATGCCTTTTGGGCCATGTGTTGACCAAAGAGGATATTCTTCTTTTGAAAGACCGGAGATTCGGGGCTGTTCAAATATTTTGGCTGGGTATAATTGCCAGGAGAAGGATCGTCCAAAGGTGACTCAAGTATACGCCCACCAAACCCAAGAACTTGCAATCCAGATTCATCGAATATTGGCACAATAAGTCTCCCTCGAAAGCGATCAATGAGGGAAGAGAAAGGGACATCTTTCGTCTCTGATTTTTCCTCTTGTTGCTTCTTGGGTCTGCTAGACTCCTTTTTGACGACAGTAGCTAGCCCAGCATCGACAATTTCGGTGGTTGTAAACCCCTTTTGTTGTAGATGTTGAACAAGGCCTCCCTCGCCCCAACTCTGCGGCCCGCTTTTCCTGGCATTCGAAAAATACGCATCCGGAGCATAGCCAATGGCAAACGCCCTTACTGTCCGCGGCGACATGCCTCGCGTTCGGAGGTGAGTTCTGGCGAGCCCCGCCGACGCTCGAGTCACCAAACAGTCTTCAAAAAAGGCGGCAGCAGCTGCGTTGGCCAAAATGATGCGCTTCTTGTTGGTATCAAAGATTTTCGTGGTCGTGGTTCTTGTCATATTCTTCTTAATAAAAGCAGTACTTGCGGAGCCATCTCGTAGCGTGATTTCTTTCATCCCAGGAGGTAGATTTAGTGCGAAAGCATCGTTTCCAGGTGAAGCAAACCTGTCGTTGACCACTTTCACAGCTTGGTAGAAGGATACTTCTTCACCCTGCAGCTTTGCGTAATCGCGGACAAAACTGAAAACATTCCCACCTGCTCCACAGGAAAAACACTTGAAAATCCCTCTTGCGCTGTCAATGGACATGGATGGGTTGTGGTCATCATGGAAAGGACACAAACAGGTAGCCCGAAATTCTCCACTTCGTTGAAACTGCGGTAATCCGTAGGCCTCAATCACCGAAACAATATTGACGGAATCTTGCAGCTCCTGAAGCTTTTCTGCAGAGACGAAATTCGGGGAAGACGACGTGGGTGCGGATAGGAGGACAGCTCTACTAACGTTGTTCGTGGTCGGCAGACCGACTGTCGTCGTCGCCGGAAAGTAGTTCTCAGAAGTATCTCTCAAGCTACCAATTCGGCGATCGATGTTCACGGCCCGAAAATTGAATGGAGCCCACCTCCCAAATCCCAGTACTCTTGAATCACATACCAGCAATGCGAACCAAACAGAGCCAACAGCGATTCTTCTCCTCCTCCAACAATCCACCACCGATTTCCTCCTCCTCTCCCAGGTCATCGTGGAAATAGAGTGGAGAAAAGAAAGCCACGAAGGAGAAACTCCATTACCGGCCTTCTGCAATTTGTAATCTGTGGCTTGGATTGGAAGGCTAGTGAGAGCTTGGAACACATGTAAATGTATGTTGTGAAGATAGAATAAAGAAGATGTGTCGTTGTTCGTTGTCGTCTGCGAACCGCCGAACTGCGAATTTTCGAATGGCGATGATGCTGGGCTTCGTTGTGCGGCGGACAGACGCGATCCCGTACCGTCCGCCGTCCGCCGCCGGCGAGCCGGAGACCGGCGAGATCGAGAAAAATGGATGCCGTCTGCCGTCGTCGCAACCAAGGAGACCAACCAAGACCGCACCCCACACGGCCTGCGACAATGGCGGGCGGTGTACGAGTATGATGTCTAAGGTGTACCGTTTCGGTACACCAACAACGCCACGCGAGAAACTCGGGCCTCTCGCTCATTTACCGATCATCATCTGACCCCTCTACTCGTACAGTACGAGTACCGAACTTCCTATTATTCACTGCAAGGGGGAGAGGGAGGAGTTGTTCAGTCAGTCTTTGGGCATCCGCAGTCTCTGCTCTTTCTTCTTGAATCATCGACTGCTAGTGTACGGGTTGCATAGAGTCTATCCGATCCTCGTCGGAAATACAGGTAGTTTACAGCCATGGCAACTGAGTCGTCCTCCACTACTGGAGCCGCCTCTCTACACAGTCGGTACCCGATCACTTCCTCATGGGAGCTCACCCTGCATGGTGGAGAAGTCGTCAAGGGTCAAGTCTACTGTACCGACCCTACTGCCAGCATTGTGGTGTTGCAGGATCCGACGGTGAATGATATCCGGATGGTGTCTGTTGCCTCTATTCAAGAATCAAAGCGCATTCAAGAGGCGACCAAGAGTCAGGCGGAACTCACTGCCACGGAAATATCTCACACAAAAAAGGCGCTTGAAGAAAGAGAGAAAAGAGCTATCAAACTTGCGCAGGAAAGCCTGAGACACCTCAATCCAAAGGTAAGCAGAAGCAGAAGCAACCCACAATTGCTTTTCTTTTCACTTTTTCAAGTTGAAGAGGAGTCATTCTCATCGCCAGCGTGTCTGTCTCTAACCTTTCTGATCATCTCCCTGTGAATATTTTATGAAAGGCGTCTGCAAAGGGTCAAATGATTTTCGACCGGTTGTTGAAAGCCTGCAACGAAGTCGTGTGGAAAAATGAATCCATCATCGTCTTGCACACCATTCAAGTAGATCCACCGTATGAACAGGAAAACTGTAAACTTCTCAAAGGAGGATCTGCTCAAGGCAGCCTGGATCGGGTGCAGAAAATTGTCGCTGCTGCAAGTTCTGTCAATTAGATTATAACTCTACTCCCTAGGAGCTCGTCAGGAGGACAATGAATCCAGTCAGTACGTGTACTAGTTCCTCGTTGCTTCAAAGAGAATGTTGTGACGTGAAGGTGTTGGCTGTTATATTACTCCTAGGTAGCGTAGTAGAGGGCGACAAGGCCTTATCTCGTACAGCACTCAACGATAATTAGGAGTACTATGCCATAGTATTCGTTACCTCACTTCGCAGGTATGCACACGTACAAATAAGGGAAAATGTTCGAATGTGGGCAGTTCCATACGAACCACAAGCTCGTAAAGTTCGGTATGATTTCAATCTCTTCTTCTGCCCTCATTCACATCGCACGCACGACACAGTAATATGGATCTTGAATCTTTGCAGCATTAGTATGGCAGCGTGGTGCTCAAATTTCAACGTCCAAGGCCAGCTTGGTCATGTATTCCTCGTCCATGTCGTTATCATCGTCACCCATGTTCTGTGTTACCACTGAACGCATGGCAACGCTGTATTCCATTGGGAACTCTTCTTCGTCTTCATAAAGTTCCTGCCAGTATTTACCCGCTTCTTCCATTAACGCATAGTTGACAATCGTGCTTGAAACCGTCGGGAAGTACAAGAGTTCATCCTTCATGACGTCATAATACTTTTTCCGATAACACAAAATCAGGGCTGCTTTCTCCAGTGCATCAACGGCCTCCTTTTCCATTTCGTCCTCTAGTTCTTCTTCTGCGACCTGCTTGAGCACTTTTTGAAGCTCGTCCTTGATCATATTGATTCGCTTTTCCTTTTCAGAAGTTCCACTCGGGGCGCCTTCTTCAGCGGGTGTTTCCTCAGGAACAACATCGGCGGTGGAAGACTGCTTTTCATCCAGCTTTTTCTCTCTCTCCAGCAGATTTGATTCCTTTTCATCAAGGGTGACCTCTTTTTTAGTCAACGCCGATTCGCGTTCTTCCAGAGCCGATTCACGCTTTTCGAGCTCACTTAGCTTCTTCTCATGCTCATCCAGGCTTCTTTCTCGCTTCAGCAATGCGGATTCGCTTTCACTCAGACTAGTCTCACGCTTCTTGAGAACCAGCTCTCGTTCTTCTAGCTCGGCTAGCTTCTTCTCGCGCTCGACCAATTGTTTCTCCTTCTTTTCCAGATATTCGTCTTTGTTCTGTAGAGTTTTTTCTTGGTGATCGAGGCTCTCTTTTTGCTTTTCGAGTTCTTGCTTGGCCTTTCCCGACGCGAGGGACCCTATTCCTTTCACATCTCGCAACAAGAACCCGGCTACCAGTGGGGCAATTATACCCAGTACCGCTGTGGTGTTTTGATGATTAATAAAGTCCATCTTTTTAAAATCGTCGAGTTCAAGGGTGGATGGATCAGCAATTGCACACGGGGCTATGTTTCTCTGAAAGTCTCGTATTTGTCCTATTTGGAGTGGATGATAATAGCACGATGCTTGGTGCCAGGGAATCAAGAGCAAAATGCGGAAAGTTGGGTTGACGAAGAAGAATACGGTAGTGAAGAATCTTTACGGTCACACTCGCTCGCAGTCTTGTGATGCGGTGAGGGTTCTTGCTTGAGGTTGTTTTATGGACGACTGAAATAATGATGACCCGTGCTTTTGGATGTTTCTATGTATGGCTCTCTGCGTACAGTACTCGTACGCGCGCCGCGCTTTTGTGAACTTGCGAGCGGGCGAGCGATGATGATGATGACGACGACGACGAAGACCTATCCCGTGTGTGCTCTCTATGGTACCGGTACAGTACCTGTTGTACTACTACTCTACCGGTAGAGAGGGGAGTGACAGGTGCAGTAGCAGGTACTACTCTCCTCTGCTACCTGTGCTCGTACAAGTACACTAGTATTATGAGTATTTTTATTTTAAAAGTGCAGTACTGTAAAGAAAAAGCAGCGTGAAGTGGCTGGTTCAGTGGTAGGAGTAATTTGCAGTTCGCTTTAGTCTGAAAATAATGCATGTCGAAAACGCTGATAGATGACTAGACAGAATATTAGTTCTCATCTGTCGGCATGAAATAATTCAGAGCAAGATGAGCAATTTTTGGTTCTTTACTTCCCAGGGCAATGAGTCGTTCCCGGATGTAAACAGAAGCTAGTCGGCTCATCTTTCCTTTGGATAGTTCTTTCAAAAGTTGCAACGCCAGGGTTGGAGCCTCCGTACGACCCGCTTGAGTCGTCAAGATGGGGAGCAATGAATCGTATAGACGATTCTGCATTCGATTATTTTTGCCAACAGCCAAACGTTCCACAATCTGTGGAGAGTCTAATTCCACTAGTGGAACTAGAACATCGAGAGATCGGTCACGGACGTCCGTGTCGACCGTGGCATCGTAACCGAGAAGCATTCTGAGTGTATTCACTCTGGTGACGACACAAATAGTAGGATCCACGTATTCCAAAGAGTCGGAGGTGAGCCTCGGAACAAACAGCAGTTCCACCAGACGGTGCAAGACTTCCGATGGGATGTTGATCATGATGCTTCGAGCATCCTGCACCAAGTTCCCCTGATCGTCGACTTGTCCCAATGTTCCCACACGGGTATGCGCTAAGAACTCCTGTAAAAAGTCAACAGCCATCATAATAAGCATTCGTGGAGAGGAGGAATCTGTCATGACCTTGTTCACCGCCGGGAAAATCGCCCAGACACTCAACAGGTAGGGACCGGTCATTTCCAGGATCATGTCATTCGAGATGTCCGAAACAAAGTCTTCCTTGGTGTCCATGCGCTTTGCTAGCCATATACTTCCGAATCCGAATTTCCCATCGGCAACCTGACCAAAGGTGGAGCCATCGGGGATGAGTGGTGCATCCTCGGATGACTTGTCGACCAAAAATAGTTTGTCGCACAACAATTTCTGCCCGGTGACGTCTAGATATTGAGCGAGGTTCACCAACGCATGCATTGCATGGGTTGCAATAGCACTGGTGTTGTTGTTCACCGCTGCGTCATCGCTGGTGCCAACGTTATTCGCCGTAGTTTCGTACAGTGCGCCAGTCAAGACGTTAATGACATCGGGGGAGTACGCCATCAAACGGTGGTTTGCTGCCACAAAGGATAAATTGCGCATAATCAAAAGTACGGCTTCCAGAAGCTTTAAAGTATCAATGCCAAGCTTTCCCTTTGCAAGCTTCACGGAGCAAAACGATGCCCACTCGTCCGCTTCGGGTGTGGCGTGGGTCGTCCAAGCTTTGGATGCCACAAAGACTGGCTTCGATCTCGAAACAGCTGGCCTTTCGCCGCTCCAGCCAAGAGATTCGAAGAAGATATCGACGAGAGCGCGAAGGACGTCCTCTCCGTCAAGGGAATAGCTCAACTCATGGGCAGCCGTGATCTTCATCAGCTCGTTCAATGCGTCGTTGCGTGTACTGGGATGCCTCAGTTGCTCCGCCAGCTCGGACCCTTCAGTGAACGCCGACTTGGACGTCTTGCTACCAGGCGGTACAGGCGAGGTTGAGCGCGGGCGCTTCCTTGTCTGGTTGTCCTCCATCTTTTCGACTGCAAAGTTATCTATCAGTGAACAAGAAACTCAATGTCTTCTAGCTAGCTCCTCGGTATCTTTGTACAAAGAGATCGCTTTTGGCTTTTGTTGTTTTCGTATTGTTACTATGATGATGATGCTTCGAATCATCCATCCACCAGTTCGAATACCTCGATCGCGTGTGTGGCGGCGTTTTTGCGGCGTCGAGGAAATCCAAATCGGACGGCGGAAAGCGATCGAGAAGGTGGGGGCGGGAAATAAATCGGGGGACAGGCGCTGGCAGCGGGGAAGGTCTGCTCTCATCGCACCCCTATGGCATGGTTCCGTTGATACCTGGTACTATTATACTACTGGTAGTGATCAATCTGGTGGCATCATCAAAGGGGGGAGCATTATTTGGCGAATGGCCAGACGAAACTTCGCCGCGCGCGCGTTGCTACAGTATCTGTGGTTCCACGCACGTCGGTCGTCGTCGTTCGTCGTTCGTCGTTCGTCGTTCCCTCCAAAAAAGGGTCCGTCGGCATTTTTTTGCGGTGCTGCTGGTCGGTGTGAGGTCAGCAAAATACTCGTAGGAATGAGAAATGAGAATAAAAAATTGACTAGAGATGCGAGAGAAAGGAAATGCCTTAGCTTTCGTCGGAATAACATACCAGGAGTACCAGTACCTAAACGTTAGTGACGACATCTATTCATTGCATTGGATCAGACTGGAAAATACCGTCTTCACGCCAAATTAGTGACCACATCCCGCAAACTCGACTTTCCTATTGCTGAAAATATTATATGAGCTTGAAAATGTTCATGCGATTTACAGCCCCGTTGCGGGGACGGGTCAGTCGACGGTTGATACCTGGTGCGAGTACATTGGTCGAAGAAGGTAGGGACAACTTAACACGGAACACGATGAGAGAAAATTCCTCGTCGGCTTCGGTGGTAGATTTCTCTCTCCCTGATTCAATTCGAAGTTCTGTGAAGTCGACAATTCTGAATCAAGTGGCTCGAGACGACAGCAAAGCATGGAGTTCACCAAATACCGACGACCACACAAAAACTAGCCTGGATAGAGCACATCTATTTGATCCTCTTGATGATCTTTACCTTCAGCGAGAGACAATTTACTGGCCTGATCTACCTGTGGGTGTCCAAGCTGATGCCGATCCGTTCATCCTCTCTCAAGGCGAGGTTGAAAGTCTATCCGAGTCCATCCGAGAAGATCTCCTTGGGACTGATCATCCTGTATTGAATAAGGCCGCAGCCTACTTTTTTGCTAGTGCAGATGGTGGTAAGAAGGTTCGCCCCATGATGGTCATGCTCCTCTCGCGAGCTCTTGCTGAAACAATGGGCGCCTCTGAACCAAGGGACGGAAGCGCTCTTTTTACAAACCCACTAGAATGGCAACGAGATGATCTACCTGAAGCTCAGCGGCGTCTCGCTGAAATTTCGGAAATGATTCACACTGCTTCATTGTTTCATGATGATGTTATTGATGGCGCCGACACGCGGCGTGGCAAGGCGGCTGTGCATATGGTCTTTGGGAACAAAATGGCAATTTTGGCTGGGGATTACTTGCTTGCACGTGCATCTATCAGTCTAGCACGCCTACGAAATGTTGATGTGGTCGAGACTATGTCCACAATTATTGAACACCTTGTGCGAGGTGAAGTGATGCAGATGCGAGGAACTTGCTCCAGCGATAGACAGAACGAACGGATGGTCTACTATCTGAAGAAAAACTATTACAAAACTGCCAGTCTTATGGCGAATTCATGTCGAAGTGCGGCACTGCTCGCAGACTGTTCACCCGAGCTAGTGGCTGCTTCCTATGATTTTGGCAAACATGTTGGTATGGCCTTTCAACTGGTTGACGATGTTTTGGACTTTGAAGGAAGCCTTTCATCTATGGGGAAGCCTGCACTTGCAGACTTGAATGCTGGATTGGCAACTGCACCAGTTCTTTTCGCAGCAGAAATGTACCCAGAACTTGAAGAAATGATGGGGAGAAAGTTTAAAGAAGCGGGCGACGTGGATCGGGCCCAACAGCTGGTGTTTGAAAGCGATGGTATTGAACGTACAAAACAGCTTGCCAGAGTACATGCTGAAATTGCCATGGAAGCCGCCATGGAGCTTGATCACACTGTACACAGAGATGCTCTGATAAATCTGGCTTACAAGGTTGTTCGTCGGACAAGTTGAGAAGTTTCTCTGAAACTAAATGTGTAGGATCATAGACAATTAAAATACCTTTCAGAGGACGACGACTTCTCGATTCTGCAAGTTGTTATTGAACAGAGGCGCGTGACTCCGAACTGTTACTGGAAATGACGTGGCGATTCATGTAGTCCAGACAGAGCGAAGTACCCTCTCTCTCTCCCTAGACTGTAGTAGAGGAGTCATCACAGCATTATACAGAGTAGAAAGCATATGCTGTAGTACGAGTAGACTACGTACTCTAGAAGAAAAGGGGTGGTGAACAGTCCTCCTCGCTGTGGTCGTCAAACTACTACCATACTTCGTCCTACAATAGGTCTACTTTTGCTAGAGGGACTTCTGTCTCCTATCGGTAATCTTACTTTTGCATTAGCTCTGGAGATAGAGTACCGGAAGATAGATCTGGGTCTCCACCGCCAGAGTTGCTGTAGTCTGTAGTCGCGTCGGCCTTTCCTTTCATCCTACCGGTACATACATACAGTGCCATGAGTGCGGACGAGGTACAGACCCTCCCGGGGCCTGTCGCCCCCCAGTCCTCTCCCTCCCCCTATCAGCGCCCCCCTCTCTCTATCGCACGCGCAAACGTACTCACTCATCGTATCCATGTATCTTCCACAGAATACCCCACGCCCCCACGGAACCGCGCCCAAAAAATTAATTACCGGTAAAAAGCAGAATTTGCGCGCGCAGGAACGCCTAGTTCTTTAAATTTCGAACATGATTACATAGGGAAAGCGAGGATGACATGCTCGCTTCATTCGTTGTGGCGCGGCCGGCGACCTATGAGTTGCATGATGTTTGCGCGGTCCTAAAAGAATCGGCCGCCTTGCTCTTGCAGGAAAGAAGAGTTCTGAATGAAAATGAGCTGCAATGCCCATTGCCTTGATCCTTGATGCTTGATACAACAATCATCACAGTACGAGTACAGCAAGTATCTTCCAAGGGTGATTGATTGATGGTTGCAGTTGGGAGCTGCCCTAGATAGAGGAAACAATGCAATCCGCAACAGAAACAACGACACAGAGTAGCAGCGTCCCTCCCGTTAAGGAAGTGGGCGCGATGAACGGTGATGTCATGCCTCATCAGCCAGTTGATGAAAAGAAGGAGAGCCCCTCAGCGGAGGGCTACACCGCACAGGAATCAGGAATGTATGCACCAGCGCCACTGATGAATGGAATGCCGCCCTCACAGGTCTATGTCAACACTGCGATGGGCTACCATGGAATGTCGGGTATCGAAGCGCAGTTCCAATCGCTTGGGATGAGTGATGCACACGATTCGTCCAACCATGAAGACTCGGAAGGAAATGATGGCACTGGGGAGGGAAGCAACGAAGAGGACCCGGTCAAGTTGTTTATCGGACAGGTGAGCAACAGCTGACGTACCGCCCTCAGGAGCTCAAGCCCGCGGCCGAGGAAGAGCCAATCTTCTTTGCGCGGGGTATCTTCTGACATCTTTGGGTGTCACTGATGTTTTTTCTTACACCTGACTCTTTCACCGCACCTTTTTCTCAATCACAGGTCCCAAAACAAATGGCTGAAGAGGATATCTTCCCTACCTTTGATCCATTCGGTCCTCTAAAGGACGTAGCCATTATTAGAGATAAACACACTGGGCTTCACCGTGGATGTGCATTTGTGACGTACTGGTCAGGCGCTGACGCAGAGCGAGCACAGGAGGCACTTCACGATAAGTATACATTTCCTGGTGCTCGGAGACCGGCGCAGGTGAAACCAGCAGAACCCTCAGGTGAGTAGTATGTACTCGTATTGTACCTCTTGTGTGATGGAGTGTGCGCCCTGCCTTGTTGATTTTCTGTTTACTCATCATTTGTCGGCGTTTGAAGTTCCAGAAAACAAGCTATTCGTTGGAATGCTATCAAAAAAAGCAGGTGAAAACGAGGTCAGAGAACTCTTTCAACCTTTTGGGGAGATCAGAGAGATCTACATGATCAGAAACCCGGACGGATCAAGCAAGTGCGCCGCGTTCCTCCGTTATGTCCAGCGGGAAGCAGCAATACATGCCATCGACAGTCTCCACAATAACATTGTTATGGACGGGTCAGGGCGTCCGCTCATTGTAAGGTTCGCTGATAGCAAACAGCAACGGCAGCAGCGGCAATACAGAAACGTAAGAAGGCAAGAGATGATGACTGCAATGAACGTTGCTCCAGGATATCCTGGCTATGGTCCACCCCACATGGCCATGCCCCATCACAACGGCGCCCCTCAGTTCCCTCTCCCTCCGCAATATGGAGCTACCTATGGTGCTGCAAACCCCCCACCACACGCGTATATGTACCCTCCCCATCAGTTTGGACCACAAGCACCGTATGGTTTCCAGAACCCAAGCCGTCCAGAAGATAGGCCTCAGAACCCTCGACCGCGTGAGGGCCCGGCAGGTGCCAATCTATTTGTGTATCATCTCCCTCATGACCTAACTGACGCGGATCTGGCAACAGCCTTCAATCCATTTGGGAGTGTGATCAGTGCTAAAGTCTATGTTGACAAGTTTACGGGCGAAAGCAAAGGATTCGGTAAGTTTCACTCGGTTTGATATCATGTAGTCGTACTTGGTAACGTTATTGGTTCGCATCCGTTCTAATATTTTGATGTCAACTCTCCCAGGTTTTGTGTCATATGACTCTGTGATTGCTGCAGAGGCTGCCATAGAGCAAATGAACGGATTCCAAATCGGAAACAAGAGGTTGAAGGTACAGCACAAACGAGTACACAACCACAACGGGGGGCACCATTCCCAACATCAACACGATCCATTTGGCCACGCCCCGAATCCCAATGACATCATGGGACTCCAAGAAGTCGAACAGTAGGCAGAGTCTATTTTGAATTTTCGCAAACCAATCATTGTCATTACTAGTTTATGCACATTTTCATATCCAACAACTCTACAGTACTGGTACTGTACCTCTGAGATCTTAAGCGTCGTTGTCATTTAGTGCTTAATAGTCGTCGTCCAATTCATCTTCCAGTTCTTGAGCCTTCTCTTCGTCAGTCTTATCTTCACTCCGCTTGCGTCGATTTCCCCTGCTGGCTTCAAGCTGCTTCTTGTATTCATCGGGTGGGTATCTCATGCCACGAATGGCGTCGTTGTGAGTTGTCAAACAGTACGCAATACGCCGATGGAAGGCTTCTGCAGGTTCCTTAGTGGCGTACACATCTACCAAATCATGGCTTTGTACGTATCCCTCCTCATGATGTATAGTGGCATCGAGGACACCGTCGCGGACGGCTTTTGCCACAACAAACTCTGCTGAAGTCGCGGATTGAAGCCCCAAACGATCTGCAACGTCCTGAAGCGACAAACGGCTGTAGCTGACATGAAGCTTTCGCAGACCGGCCTTGACGACTTGATGAGCTAGACGAGAAATCAAGGTGTATGTTTCATCATGTCGCAAGCGAGTCGCTTGCTCGGAGACAACCTTGTTAAACACTGCAAGGTCTCCCTGACGGACGGCCTGTGTAATGGCAAGATAAGGGCTCAATTCTGTCATCATTCCCTTGGAGAAGAAGACGTGTCTTTCTGGAATTTCTCCCATGAGAAGCTGAACCACAACTAATAACCTTTGCGCCGAGATGCGAAAGCCAAGAGCAGTATTGGTAGGCGCCTTTCGAAGGCATTGGCTGAGATTGGAAAATGCCTTGGTGTATTCTAGACGCAAAGCTTGAATTCGGCCGCTGTAATACAAATAGCGACACAACTGGTTGTTGGACGCCGAGTCGGGGAAGGTAGAATTCGACAGGAGCTTGTGGGCTTGCTCGACTGCAGACGCAAGCCGTTGAGAAAGGTGGTTCATGCAAAACACAACACATGTTCAAATGGTAACTTACTTTCCGAATGACGCAGCAAATCTCTGAGCATAAGATTTAGAAGCGTAGCTTGACAGTCGACATCGCGCCGAAGACTAGCCAGGTTGTGCGCCTTGGTCATGTCAAGTCGAAGAGCTGTTGTGGTGGAGATATCCTTCATTTCCTCAGCTACTAGCGATCGATACCTGTACATGCGAGCCAACAGAGGAAAGAGCGATGATGCCGATACTCCCGACAATGAGGTGATGCTCGTCGAGGCGGCTTCGAGATGCCCCACAAGTATCAAAATTGATTTTTGAACCAAATCAAAGGCTTCGATGAACTTTTTCTCCTTCCACAGAATACGGACAGACAAGCTGAGCAACCAGCTCTCCACTTCTCGAGTTGAAGCTGCGCTGAGAAAGCCAGGCGATCCCTCAACCAACGGGGGGTCGACGTCCATGGAGGAGTCACCGCCGGCGACGAGAAGCTCTCGCCCTGCAGCACTGGCTCCGTCGGCATCCAACAAAACCGCGGCTGCCGAAGCAATTTCTCCTACAGTGGCCTTGCCCGATGCTCCAGAAGCCGTCCCCAGCCAGCGCCTGACCACTTTCGCTGGGTTTGTATAGGTGTGAAGGATCCTGTCTTTGTCCTGCAGACCGCCCCCTAGCGAGCGCTCAAGGCGTCGGGCCGCAGCCTCTAAGGCAGGCATTGGCGGCGGCGCCTCTGCCTCGGCTTCCTTCTCCTTGGTCATCGCATCTTCCATCTTGGTATCCTCTGGCATCTTGTCTGTGATGGTCCACTGAGCCTGCGAAAAGTGCTTCACGAACTCAAGATCGTCTCTCCCAAAAGTGTGGTTGCGGTGATGTCAAGCGTCGTCAAGAGTGAGTCAAGATCGTCGACAGCGATCAACCACATTATTTTAGCAATCGAGCCCATGGTGAGCCTCAAGCCATCGAGAGCGCTTTTTCTGCACGCTTCGGAGCGTCTCCAAGTCGACACGACGGACTCTTCACTCGCAGTGTACAGTGCACACTGTATCATACATACAAGTACACAGGGCGGCGGGGGCGCGACCCGCCCACACCCCGCCCCCACTACGTACCCCGGTACTTACTTCGCGTACTACACGTACTACGTACTAAAGAGCACGTGTACTACACGAGTACACGAACAGGGCACGTACCGGTACAGTACGTACCGGTACAGTACGTAGTCTACAGGCCTGTTTTGCATATCCAATGGATAGGCCAACATTCAGAATTCTCCATATCCGAATAATTTTTATGATATATCCAATCGATAGTGTCTGTCGTGTCTGCGGCGTCTGTTTGTTCTTCTCCTCCCTTTTCGTCCTTTTTCCGTCTGTCATCCCTTTCCTCGGTAAAATGTGACCGATCCGATCACTTCGTCTCAACTCCAAGATAACGTGATCGATGGGACCGAATTATTTTTTCATGCCGCCACGAGGAATTTCATTCGGATGGCAAGTCGTATTACAACCGATGCAACCGACCGTGATCTTTCACAACCTAGCGTTGTGTCAGTTTACGTTTGATGACAGAAACAAAAAATCAATTGTACTACTACCTGTGAATCACGTTTTATTTTGTTGCTGGCGTGCCAGAGTCGCATAGGACATAGAATCGTTAAGTAATTTTATCGCAATGGATTGGATTTGCCTATTTTATCCATTGGATATGTATGGTGTGCAGTCTACAGTACCGTACACAGACAGACCCCCGTCTACACAGTAGACGTCGTACAGTAGTCTATCTACCGGTACCGCTAGCAAAGCAGACAGTACCGGGCGTCTTTTGCATATCCAATGGATAAGCGAACATTCAGAATTCTACATATCCGAATAATTTTTATGATATATCCAATCGATAGTGTCTGTCGTGTCTGCGGCGTCTGTTTGTTCTTCTCCTCCCTTTTCGTGCTTTTTCCGTCTGTCATCCCTTTCCTCGGTAAAATGTGACCGATCCGATCACTTCGTCTCAACTCCAAGATAACGTGATCGATGGGACCGAATTATTTTTTCATGCCGCCACGAGGAATTTCATTCGGATGGCAAGTCGTATTACAACCGATGCAACCGACCGTGATCTTTCACAACCTAGCGTTGTGTCAGTTTACGTTTGATGACAGAAACAAAAAATCAATTGTACTACTACCTGTGAATCACGTTTTATTTTGTTGCTGGCGTGCCAGAGTCGCATAGGACATAGAATCGTTAAGTAATTTTATCGCAATGGATTGGATTTGCCTATTTTATCCATTGGATATGTATGGGGTGCCAGTACCGGTACGTACACAGTACGTACAGGGTACAAGTACCGCGTGTTACATGATGGATGTTGAGTTATAAAATAACAGTGGCGGACGTGTGGTAGGACGATATCCACTGACCTGCAAAAGGATGTCCTCCTATGGTGGGAGTGGTTGAGCAGGATTTGATTGGAAAAACCAAGAACACCAAGAAGAAAGTTCGGGGAATGTGGAGGCACCGGTCTTGGGAACTTTGTGGTACTGGGTGGCTGGCAGAGAGCATAGTCTTCCACTTCTTGCATGATCCTGAATGGATGAACACATCATTTCACCACCTGGAACCGATACAAAAATATGTACAAGGCTTTTACGTCCCTGTACAAAACACTCAACATCAGTCTACATTCTCGATAAGCTCATTTGTCTCCATCCGCTGACGGATTCTGGCCATGATTTTAGTCGTACGAGGAGTCGCGTAGTGTATTGCAAAATGTTTTTTTTGTGTTGGCAGCAGGCAGCAGTACGGAAAAAACGGTTGCATTGATTTTTGTGCACTTCCTTTGCATCATAAGCGAGTTCATGGAATGAGTGTGCTGTATAGTTCTCAGTTCTCATCCCTACTAATCTGAGTAACTAGTGGAGTCTATATCGTCCGTACGTCGTTCATGGTACGTCATCACGAGAGACGACTCGCACGATACAAATTGATGTCTGGCCGACGTACGGGTCCCCGGATGCCCCTGGCTCCTGCTGTGGACGCGGAAACTGATGCCAACACAAAAAAATTTTAGGGCACGAACCACGCACCATCACAAAGCTAGCGCATACCAGTAGAGCACACCTTCTCCTTGATGCTCCCATCTACAATTCAAAACTCATTATCTTTCCAAGTACCTGCTGCTGCGCCCCATCAACTTTCCCGACTAACTGATTGACTTACTGACTGCTCCTGGCCCATGCTAGGAATCTCATTGTGGTCGCTTGTGAACACTCCTTTCCTGTTGAAGAATCGGCACTACTCATATTCAACAAAAATTGCCTCAAGCGTCCTTCGAATGAAAACACCCAATATCGAAGAGGTAGCCTTTCACGTGGCCGGTGATGCATACGTTGATTTCTTTTGCTTCTTGGACGATGGTGGCTGGCCAGAAAATGGAGGAGATTCTCGTCTGGAACAGCCCGTGAAGACGTGTGCCGGGGGCTCGTCTACAAATACAGCAACGCATCTTCGTGCCCTTCAAAAGAATTTCACCGATCATGTACCGCGGGTATATCTTCACACGGTTCTGAACCCAGAAGATCATTATGGTCAGCTTCTTCTTGGTCATGCTTCTGATCAAGGTTTTCCTATTATTAATTGCAGAAAAAAGAGCGACGATTTATCAACCGGCCACTGTATCGCAATTGTCGCAGGGGGTGAACGAAGCTTCATGACGCATCAAGGATGTGTTGGCGAGTTCAAGGCGGAGGATCTGAGTGTAAAGGAGATCGTGTCGACGGGGAGTGACATCCACCTCCACATTGCTGGTTTTTACAATATTCCTGGTTTCTGGAATCGCCAGCTAGAACACAAGCTTGAAGAACTTCGAAGCACACGGACGAACGCGACGATTTCTCTTGTAACTCAACACGACGCATCAAAAGAATGGGATGGCGGCTTTGATTCGCTTCTACCGATGCTCGATTTTGCAATCATGAATGATCTCGAAGCGAGAAATATTGTCCGGCGTGGACAAGCCGGAAAATGGTCAGAATTTGAAGATGAAATCCAGAATTTGGCCGACTACTTCGGCTCCATAAGCTCCGAATCTTATGTTATCGTAACCAGAGGGGCACTTGGAGCTGTAGCTCTCAAGGGAGGCAAAATTGTGGCAAATCAGCCTACAATCGCTGTTAAACCCGTAGATCCCACGGGGGCTGGTGATGCGTTCACGGCTGGTTTCATTCATGGGATCTGGGCTTGGAGAGAAGAGGCGGCGAGAAGTCCCGAAGAGGACGCCGCAGAACCCTGGCCTGTTGCAGCTATAATGCGGGGTTTACAATGGGGTTGTGCAGTAGGTTGTGCAGCTGTTCTCATCCGAGGAGCTAGTGTCCCGGCTGAACCAAAACAGATCGAGGAATTTCGGCAGAGTCTGCAGAGTTTATAGTTTTTGATTAGCTAGAGTGTGCAATTAATGAAAACTTTTTGTTTTAAAATGTGCTCTCTTTGCAACAAGAGATAGCAGTGGCAATGAGGTTGGCTTCGTTAAGAAGTTGTTCTCGTGGCAAGGTGGATGCCTCCGACTCTGTTCCCATGACTATCTCGCGGCGACGCTCCATGCTGAGGGAGCCCAAGTAAACAACGTAGATTGCTTCCTTCTCGCTCATGCACCTACTTTTTGTTGCTTTACTATCGCAGCATGGACGACCACCGTGGTCTACGCTTTTTAAGAGTTCCAACAGAAAATCACGTAGAGCCTTCACTGCTGCTTGGTCTTCTTCTCGATACGGCATACGGAGAGGTTCAAGGATACTCCAGACATTGTTAAGCTTGCTGTCTTCTCGCAACCAGTAGTCACAAGCTTCATCCCAAGTCAATTCAGTGGTCATTGACTCTAGAAGGTTCTTGTACTTTCTTCGAGCGACATTCTGGGTCAGCTTGGACCGAAACAGGATAGATATGGGTTGCAAGACGGCGTCAGTTGTTTCGGTGTTTGTCTGTGGTTGTTCCGGCTGAGGACAAAAGGAGATCAAGGCATATCCACGACTCTTCCCCGTAGATGGGTCAATGGGTTTCATTGCTTCGTAGACTAGAGATAATTTCGCCCAGTGAGCTCCGTATTTGAATCTTGCCGTGTCCAAGATCAACACCGAGTCGGATTCTGGATCGTAGGCGGCCAGCGGAGAAAAATGACCACTACCTGTCTGTCCCATCGTCTTGCGAGAATAAGAGACCACAAGGACATTCCCGATCGGTTCGTCGTCTCCTTCGGAAAAAGCACAGTTGTCATTTTGGTCTTGCTGTGCGTCTGACATGCAGGCTTGCTTCACTGCTTCCCGAAAGTCTTCCAGTGTGGATTGTTCACTATAGTGTAATTCCACGGACAAGCCCTGGCAATGAGCCATGCACTGAAAATCTCTGAGCGTGATCCCACTCTCCTTGACATCCTCCAGATCTAGGCAACAGTTCAACATGCTTTCTTCGTACCACCTCCAGGGTCCTTTCCAATTCTGCAGTGGGTCGACAGCAAGAGCGTTCAAAACCTAGTAGTAGAGGAGTGAAGTAAGATTTTTGATGCGAAAGAAAAAGGACCGAAAATGAAGTGAGCCGACGAGGCTATGCGAGGCGATGATCATCAGCAGCAGTGTCAACCGCAATGACGACGCACCAGAACAAGAGTGCTCAGTCCACAGTAGGCAGGTTCCGTTTGAGTGGTACTACATACGTACGTGCGTTCGTGTGAGTAGAGAGCGTCGGTCGTGTTGTGGATGGATGTGAGACAATATGACAGGGTCAGCGGAAACGGCAGTGTAGTTCGTTGTTATGATGATTCACGAGATTGACACGTACAATTGTTGGATTAGTGGAAAGAAGGACACGAGCCCACCGTTCGCCATCGCAGAAGCGAAGATATGCTTCCCTCTTCGGGATGCAAAGGCTACACATGTTTCAGGTAGCATTCGCTTGTAAAAAGAAGGCTTCTCGGCGCTCATTGTAATTCTTTCGGGTTGGTTGAAGAAATTCTGGTGCTGTTGACGTTCTCGGTTTGTGTGAATGGAAATTCCGTTGGTTCGTTGCAAATCGTAGAACGAAACTGAGATGATGATGAGCACGTATATCGACCACAGGATGTTGTTGTGCTCTTGTTTCCTGAGTTCAATAAGTACTCTGAGAGCTAACAAGGGTTGCAGTATCATTGGAAAGAAATGAGCAATGCCATTCGTTCGTCGTGTGTTATTCATGATGGGCGATACGAGTCGTCGTATCTTTGGTTGCAGATCATCGTTGGTCGTGCGGTTCGTCGTTGATCGTCGCTGGGGGGTATACTTGTACCGGTACCTGGTACCGGTAGCGGTGTCGGTGGGGTTCATTACTCACGTCTCGCATTACTCGTAGAATGTGAGCAAGTCACGCGTACCGATGCCTAAGGGGGCTCCTGTGCCGGTACTTCGTACTGTACGTACCGCACTTCGTCCTGTACCATCAGGTACCGGTATCTCTCGTCGCGAGCGAGAAGCGAGAGAGGGTAAACAGAGATTCTTCAGATGGACTTCAAACTTCAAACTGCATCAGACATCAGACCACGACGACAACCCTCAAACTGAGAGAGGACACATCGTCGTTGTAGTGTTCAGAGGTTTGTATTCTTGTCTATTGCAGAGCATTGTTACATTAGGTCGATACCGGCGAGGCCGTGATTTGTTGGAGTATTACTCGTAAGAATCTTATTTCGAGATCGAGAACAGAATAGATTGGATACGTCACGCTGTTCTTTCTGTCTTTATTGGTTGCTCGATACTCGATACTCGATACTCCTGCGATTTCACTACTGCAGTCGTACTGGGCCGCGCCAGTATTATAGGGGAACAGGCGATACCAGGGAGTTTCTAAAACTTTCCCCTGGAGGAGCATTTGGATATCGATTTCTGCAGTCGTAGAAACGTCCGCGCCGATTGATTCATTCATTCATTCATTCATTCAGCGTTGTTGTTAGCTTGTTCAAGTTCATTTTCTCTATTCGTGCGTGTCATGGGTCGCCAACCAAGGAAACAAGCGATACCCGCACAGGAGCTCTTGAACTTCCACTTTTCGACGCCAGCGGTATCTGAATCATCCGCGTACTCGGCAAGGCAAGGGAACCCGAGTCATCATCATCGGAACAGCCGACGCCAGAATAAGCAGCAATATTATCGAACGGCACAAGATCGAGCATCCGCACGGAAACGTGCAAATTCTGCCAACTTTTACCTTCACTCGTCGCCTGATCATTCCTTTGCAATTACAAGGCAATCCAACTCCAAGGTCCAAGGAGGACCGGCCTATTCCTTTTCTGGAAGTAACTCGCCCGTATCATGGGAATCAGTGAGAATTGTCAAACACATGGTTCCAGTAGACAATCAAAATCCGACAGAGGAAATCGCTTGTCCCATCTGCTTGTGTGAATTTACTTGTCCCAGGGTGACGAAATGTGGTCACAGCTTTTGCCTTGCCTGTATTTTACACCATGTCCAAAGTCACACGGCAACAAACTACGCAATCGTAAAATGCCCCTGTTGTTCGATCCCACTCTCGGTTGTGGATCTGCGACCTGTCATCTTGTGAGTGACCTTGAATGACTGAAATAACAACGTTTGTGCAAAAGCTTCCTCACGTTGATGTTTACTTCTATTCCATACTTGTTTTCCGTTACGTACATACTGTCTGTACGCACAGCCAGAGGACCATTCCACCCAAGCCGCAAAATTTTATCAGCCTAAGAAAGTTGCACCGGCAAAAAGGATGTTCGGCACCATACATTCCATTGCCAAATGAGCCAAAGAGAAGTAATCCACACACAGCACCATGCCAAAGTGACCCAGATGCACCATTCTCGCGATTCAACTATGTCGACCCAGTACAACTACGTTCATTGTTGGAGGAGAATCGATGTTCGTTGGTACGAGAGATGAAGACAACTCCACCGGACGCTTTTGATTACAGCTTCCTAGCCATGGCGATCGAGATCGTTGCCAACGAGGAACGAGAGGCCACGGAAGAAATTACGGAAGAACTTTCGTTGCAGGAGCGCTTTTGGAGCGAGACAAGTGGGATGTATCAAAGGCAGTCGCCTGCGCTCGTATACTACAGGCATTCAGAGGAACAACCAACCCAGAATCCAGCAGATGTGCGATCATCGGAGCAAGGTCCTAGTTCAGAAGAGGTGGCACCCATAGATAACAGTAGTCCTGTGACTGGGCGGGATCGTGGAGAGTCGATTGGCTCTTATAAGTCTGTCAAGTCTTGTGAATCGGTCTCAAGTAACAAATCCTTCAACAGTGAGGGAAAGGGTGGGCATGGACGAATGGAGGGAGGAGCGATGTATTTAGACGACTCGGATGCAGTTCACTTTTATCAAGCGGAGGATGGACGGCCGATTTTTCTCAATGGATTTAACATGGCGTGTTTGTGTACCGATTTCTCCAAAACGAGGCCTACGGAAGAAATAGCAAAGCCGCCGTTGCCGGACTTCTTGTCGGGAAGAATTTTGGAAGTGGAATATGTTCATTTGACGCCAGATGTTAGAAAAAGGATGCCTTTCCTTGAACACATCCCGGTCTACAGCGACATTCAAATTGTGGAACTCGATCTCAACAACGTGTTGAGCAAGGAGACGAAAAGAATATTTCAGGCTGATATGGCTAAGCGGAAGAAGAAACGACAAAGTAAGATCCAAGCAGAGAAACGAGCAGATCGCGAAGCCAAACAAGAGGAGGCTAGGCTCATCAACGACAGAAAATCCAGATTCCAGATGATCGATCAAGATGATGAGTTTTTTCATGCTCCATCCTCGGAGGTAGAGGCTGTTTCATCACATGATACTGAAATCGACCCTGATCTGGGAACTGGAGACCCCTCTGTCGTAGACGTACCCAGCGTGTCACCCCGATTTCAACCCGGACCTTCACAAAATTTCTTAGATGCTTGTAGAAGAGCAGGAAATCCCTTGCAGCTTGAATCAGAGGCATCTTTTCCTGGCTTGCAGCGAGTGTCTGATGCTTTTCCTGCCCTAGGTGTTTCGCCAACAAAGACGCCAAGCACCAAGAAAGTTTTCCCTGGGACAGAGGCGTTGGAATCATCGTCGCTTGGGCAAACAGGGAAGAAAAAGGGAGGAAAAGGAAAGAAAGTTATGTTGTTCTCCACTGGTGGCCAACGCGGTTACACCTAACGAGTAGGAAGCAATACTCCATAGCGGAGTTAATCGCATGCAGGGCGGCGCCCGTCGATCTATAATCGGCTGAGGGCTCAACCGCAATTGGAGGAGCTAACGGTAATTTTTAGTTTACTCTAGCACATTGAAAACTTGCGCACTCATCCTACAAACTTCAACTTAGACTTCGGGAAAGTCTTGATACAACACAATGTGACTCATGAGTGCCTCGATACCAATTTTCGAATAGGCCAAGGCGGCCCTCCTGTAACCTGTCCCGTAGATTTCATGATCGTCTGTTTCGATGCTGAACTTAAAGTATTGTCTCAATTTCTCATCCGAAGGGCCCGTCCCATCGTTGTTCTCCAGTGGGGCAGGGGGCCCAAGGCCTTCATTCAAAAACAACAATGCAATCAGTTGGGCACAGCCCTCTTCAACTTGTGGAGGAATCGGACGTTGAAAATTAAAACGAGGGTGCAACTTGATCCAAGCATGTGTCGCCTCATGAGCAAGGACACTCGCAGACAGATCTTTTGGAAGTCCCGAGAGACAGAGGATTGCTGTTACACTAGCATCGGGGTTGGACTTGCTTGCGTCTGGAACCTGAAAGAACGTAAATCCTCTCTCTTCGGCATCGCTTGATACAAAATTCTTATTATTCTTGTCAAATCTCATTCTGTTCATTTGAAAACGCCGTCCACTCTCGTGTTCGGTGAGGCACAAACCTCTCGTCATGATCTGAGAAGCCCCTCCGTGAACATTTTGGGTGGTTCTCATTTGATCGTTCAAGGCATTGTACCCAACCACCAAAATGGGAACTTCCCGGAAATCCTTCCAAATTGGCATGTTCAGTTTCTGATCGAAGAACTCAACGACTTGTCCCCACAGTGGCTGGGCGTCGTGACTATCAACAACAACGGATCTACAACATGACATACATACACAGCGTCCCACATCATTGAGATCAGCAAATGGTTCATTTTCTGGCTCGAAGCGGTGGCATCCAGTACACCGTCGAGTCATATTTCTTGCGTGTCTTGGGCACATCTGCTCAGTGTCGAAAAATGGATGTTTCACGAATGACACTTTGCCATCAGGTCCAGCAGGAATCGAATCCTTGCAAACGCAGCATTTGATTCCAAAAATCTCAGCATAACACTTCCGATGCATTGGCTGCTTGTCTCCGTCGGTGTCTAGAAACGCAAAGGCTCCCGCCGGATCGATCAGTTGATGACAGGTAATGCACCTGAAGCAGTCGATGTGGAACTTTTTGTCCAAGGCGCTGAGGGGGTTTTGTGCCTGCTGATTGCATACGGCGCAGTTGGCACTGCCCCGCGAAAGGGAAAGTTGAGGACGACGTCCCACTGTTGCCTCGGGTAGTTCAGGGGCATCTCTACTAACGGACAGAGAATAGGGCAGAGGTCCTTTCGGCGCTCCGATTGTATCTGCTGGCCTTGGCACGGGATCAGGGATCTTAAATCGCACGACATCTTCCTCGACGCCGTTGGCATTTGTCGGGTCGTTCGCCGCAGGTTTCTTCATCTCATCAGAAGCATTCTGATCATACGGTGAGCCAATTGGTTTGGACTTCGCACCGAAAATACCTCGGTTCTTGTCGGACTTTGGCGCGGCAGAAGTAGCAGCAGCAGCAGCCGGGGCTCTAGCACTTGAAGAATCAGCGTCTTTTCCTCCGGTTCGACCAAACATCCCAAGCAACCCCTTCTTCTTCTGTTTTTCCTTCTTGAGAGGGGCAGGAACGTCAAGAAAAGCGTCACCTGGCATCATAGGGGGCTCGCTCAAATCTGATCCTCGCAATCCAACAGAAACGGCTTCTTGGACAGGCTTCGCGCTATTCCCATGCCCCCTTCCTTGATGCTGACGAGGGGTACCGGTACCGACCGTATTGAGTGGTCCTTGATCCAACGGGACGGGATCCATACTTCTGTGCACAGCGTTCCCAGGTGAATTCCTTGGGATGGGTGGAGGCGCGGGAATTGGGGATCTCGATGGAGGTCCTCCGGATGTACTGGGACGCATATTCGGTGGTGGTTGACGACTTGGTGCTAATTCCTGGGGACGATTTATAGAGTGTTCCACCTGGGATGGGGGCAAGCTCGCTACCGGCAGTTCTCTTCCGTACATGCCTACTTGTGGCTGCGAACTCGATCTTACCGACGGTGGAGGTTCCGAGTACGAAGGCGGACGCTTGGGACCAGGAACCGAGGGTGGTTGGGTTGTAGCCTGAGGGCGTACCTCTTGCAGAGATGGTACAGGTCTAGATACAGCCGGGGGCGCCTGATTACTCATTCCTTGCACACTGAGATCCCTGAAGCTTTGTCCAGTTTCCGCAAGCAGTCGGGCCAGGCGGGCATCCTCCTCTTCTTGTGAACGATCTACATTAGGAGGGCCAGCATTGTAGTGCGGAGGAGGTTGCCCATAGGTGGGATTCGGTGGCACAGGATCTTGTGGTTGTTGGTAACATTGGCCCCTTGCCTCCATCTCTTGCATGCGCCTTGCAAGGGCCAGATCTGGGTCTTCTTGGGCCTGATATTGCGAGGGGTTTGGGTTGTAGGGAGGAGCCTGCTGCGGCAGAGCCCCTTGATACTGATATTGTGGAATGTTTGGATTGTAAGGAACCTGCTGTGGGGAATGCCCTTGGTGCTGATATTGCGGGGTGTTTGGGTTGTAAGGAACTCCTAGATGAGGCGGTGGCCCTCTGGAGGCTGCGGTGCTCGTTCCATGCTCTTTGCCAATGCCCTGCTGCTGCAGTCCTCGGGCGTAAGCATGGGGGTCAAAACCTGGTTGATGCTGACCGTACTGTGCACCGTGGCCGTAGTCGGAATATCCACCGTGAGGCTGGTGATGGCTTGTCGGCGGAGGATATTGCATCTGCTGTTGTTGCATCTGCTGCATCTGCTGCTGTTGTTCCTGCTCCATCAGCATGCGCTCCTCGTCCAGCAGCTGCTGTTGCAGCATTCGTGCAAAGGCTTCATCGTCGTCCATTTTGAATAAGATGAACAATAACGTTTTAAACGATGTAAATAGTCTTCGGGTCGTCTGGTCACGCGCCGCGGTAGAGTCCTTGTACTAAGTACACGTGTTTTAATCCGTATCTTTCGGTTATTCCTCTTTTCTATCCCCAAATCGAATCCTCCCTCAAGTTGAAAAGCAAGAGCTCAATAGATAGAGACTGACTGACTTTTTTTAAAGTTGAGAGCGTGGCTCGAAAGAGTGGCCCCGTCTCTTGTTGTTTCGTTGTGTTTACAGGACGAAGAGTCGGTTGGATTTGCAGCGCATACATACTGTACAGAACAGCAGGCTGGCAAAGATTTGGTTTGCCGGTCACAATAAAAGAAGTGTTTTGTGCCTGTTCGCGGACTTTTCGGATGTCGCACACAGATCTTGCAAAAAAGGCGGGTGATGGACAGGCGCCGGTGGGCCGGGCGGGCGGCGGGCGGGCCCGAGGGTTCAGGGTTCAGGGGAAAGGTATTAGGTCTACCGGCAGACTTCTGGTACAGTCAGTATGAGTAGTAGTAGTACGAGTACCCAGCTCTGACCCCGCGCCCCCCGCCCCCCCCCCGCGCACCTACTGTAGATACCCTTTTCTCCCTCCACTCTATGAGCAAGCAACAACACAGCAGTACTGCGCTACAAGGTACTGTATAGGTACAACAAATAATGTGGAAGTACAACTCGTCCATCTCATCACACCTCACAGACGGCACATTCTTTTTGGGTATCCCAAGGTTTCAGGAAAGGTGCATAATCGTGCCTCTAGACTACTCTATTTAGTTTTATCTCCGCCTTCCCCCGATTACTTTCATTTGGCCTCGCGATGGCAATCAGACTTCTCTGCTTGGGCGTTTCTCTGACATGTGGGACAGGCCTTGCCTTTTCCTTACACCGGTATGGAAGACAAATGGGATCGAGTTCGATGGTAAAGGGCAACCGACGTCAAGAGAAAAGTCCGATCTTTAAACTGAGAATGGTTGTGGAAGACGATGCAATGTTTTCGGTAGATTCGACTGCAGAATTGGGGAATCCGGATGATTCGGCGGCACGATCCATTCTCGGCACGATGATTCGAAGGTCCCACAACTTGACGGTGTCATTTTCGCATCTTCAGATCTTCGTTGACAAACTAGAAGCGCTGGAGGATTACAAGCAATTTGAAAGTTTCCTGAACCAGTATGATGCAGCAGTGTCAAATTCAGCACCTCATTTGAGTGCTTGCGAGGAACGACGCCAACTTTGGGAATCCTTGTTCGACAATGGCGAGGCCCCTACGAAATCGTTTGTACCACAAAATAGAGATGTTGTAAAGCAACTAATGGCAGGTGTTGGTTTTCGAGTGACTGGCTGCCGTCTTCCGTCAAATGAAAATAAGGCAAACACAAGATCTTTGCTGATGACGTCTCGAGATCCGAGGGGCGTTCAAATACTTGTCTCAGCGATTGCAGCAGACACAGAGGGCCACGAAAAGGACGATTTTCTCCATTTTGATGCTGGTAAGTTGTTCAAGGCTACTAGTGGTATATCAGAGGGAATACCTTTTCTCTCATTTCTTTGGACATGTTTTTTCACGGAGGTCAGAGTATCTTCGAGAATTCTATGACTGCCATTCCAATCGACAAGGCATTGCGGTCCTGGGATTTGAGGCGAGTGACGTTGAAGCTATCCACAAACGGTATCAGAACTTACACCCTGATCTGATCCATTCTTATCGAGAATATCCGGAGTCTGATGATACGACAACGAAAGTTTTGCAAGTCTTTTCGTACTACAGAGGCAACGACGACGACAGGAAGAATAACGGAAAGAAGCTACCAGATCGCGGGACAGTGCTCCGTTTCATAGAAAGAGGCACCGATAGTATTGACTCGTATTGTGCCCTTCCAGGCCTCACTCGTGTACTAAGCACCTTTGACACCACAAGTCAACCCGCCTACTGCGATCACTGGGTCTCGAATGTGCACAGCCGAACAGACTTTTGGAATACCTTAGAAGACGTCCTCGATTTTGCGCCTAAGGTAAGTGTAGCCCAGTCCAGGACTACTTCGAAAGAATGTCAACAACTTACCGAGTTCTCGGTCCCTCCCCAGGCTGATTTCAACGCTGGTGTAGTTGCTGCTGGAGAAGCCCAAATCGAAAGTACAGTGATCGGAAACAGTTCACCCTTCGAAACGACTGACAAAAGAAAGGCCCTGACTGACCAGAGTCAAGTCTACCTCCCTATCAATAACGCCCTTTCGGAAGTTGGGTAAGCATTCCAGTGCCTCTTGTACTAATATTCATTGTTTGTCACTCACATGCTACGTCTTGGGCTAGGCACGTCCACGGGTTTCTCAAAGAAATCGGCCAGGGTATCCAACACGTTGCTTCCCGAGTCGAAAATCTTGTTGACTTTGTCCAACGATGCAACGACATGAGAGATATCACAGGCGAGGTAAGATCCAGTGAAGTTTCGTCTGGGGTGCAACCATTTTTTCACCAAGTCAAATAAGCTCACCGTTCCTTCCTGTTTCGATAGGGTTTCACTTTCTTGGCGATTCCTCGATCCTATTACGGAGTTCTGACAATCGATCACATACTATCATATGCGAACATTACAGAGGCTCTAGCCGTTCAAGTTATGAATATCTGCGAAGAAACAGAAATCATCAGCGTCGACGGTGCTGTGGATCTTGCACTGTCCAAAGACGACCTTGAGGTGCTATTCGAAACAAACAATGGAGTCCTCGGGGAGCAAGAGGAAGCCTTTGTAGCCATGAAAGATCTTATTTTCGAGGCAATTCTTAGTTCGCGGTATCGGAATTTGTACAGTCTACTCCAGGACCAGATCACGGAGGATCAGTATCTTGGGATTGTCCGCAACAAAGTCTTGGTGGACGTCCAAGGCTCGGATGTTCTGCTGCAAATTTTCACGTCCAACATCCTACAGAGGAATCCAGGGGACGAAGCCCCCTTTTTCGAATTCATTCAAAGGGTTTGTATGGGTTCGAAAGCAGAAGATGTTTCTACCAGCAAAATGAAACCGGGATGTGGTGGGTTTGGGTAAGTTTGACGAAAATGGTTGTGGCATCTGAGTTCAACCCAACGTCGGACATGAACTAACTCTTTCGATTGCTCAGTATTCGCAACTTCTTGACTCTTTTTTTGTCGATAGAAGTGAGCAAAGCAACAGCGGATGTAGCAGAAGCAAAGCTTTCTGGTGACGAGAAGCTTCTTGAGTATGCTGAAAAACGAGTCCAATGCTTCACCAATCAGCTGGAAGATTCGAATCCCATATTGACCGAGATCTCGGACGCAATGCAGGAAGAGGGCGAGTCGAAGCGGCAAATGGAGGCGGCAATTCTCCGAGGGGACGAACAAGAAGCTCTATCCTGGAAGCAGAATATGGCGGCGGCGAGTCGACGAAAGCTAGAAGGCAATGCCAAGCTGATGGAATGTAGCGCACGGTATGCAGGATTGATGAAAGCGATCCGAGAAGCTACAGAGGCTTCGAGTGCTGCGTCGACGTTGCAGTAAGCGGCTGGTGTCAGTTTCACCTCAAGGGAGTTTTCATACCATACCCTTTTGCCGCTTCCGAGTTTTCAGCAAATATGCTGGCGAAACTACCATTGAGCGTCGACGCACCAACATTGGCGCGAAACCGCACTTCTGTTGTAACGACTATCACAAATAAACTTGTATCTAGCCTGACGAGACATTCCACAAAAAAGTTGTAGCTATGATATAGTCACTGCAATATTTCGTGGCTCCTACTCGGTACGCAGCATACTGTAGGGTGTAGGGTATGTCTATATGTCAACCGACTGACTTTTGGCTGACCGAGGGGTGGCTTCTGCCATTAGGAAATCGAGAAGGTCACCTCTAAAAAGGGTTCAAAGATGCGTACCAAATATTCAACCCATGGAGCCTAATCGTCGAGAGATTTTCCTGACATTTCATACTCATTGTCAAGTTTGTCCAGAAATAAGTGAACATCGAACAAAATTTCATTGGCCTTGAAATTCTGGCTATCAAATTTTTTCTATCGGAGGAAAGTAGCAGATTCTGAGAAACTTGTTTGTGGCAAAAATATCACGTTGGATGCCGCAGAGTCCTTACCACACTGTCGTCGGCGAAGGTGAACAAAACCTCAGGAGGGTCTGCCGAGCCTGACACATTTGTGTTAATTTTCAGTTTAGGATTAGCGTCATGGTATCTCGTCGCCTGCATCTGGCGCCATATTTCTCTAGCTGACTTCGTTCTGCTATCAAAGGCTAGAAGAGAAGTCAGAAAGAGGCAAGAATCGATACACCCCTCATGCAGCGAAATATAACGAACACTTACGATTGAACTTGATGTCTACAGACTTCACGTATCGGAAGAGCCTTGTGGAGCTTTCTTTGGAAAATTTAATGGGCATTTCGGTGGAAGGTGCTGAATTGAAGCTTGGTGCTGCGCTCTATCGTTCTGATGATCCACTTTTAGAGCCGGTCCGAGAGGGATGATGGGTATGCTGGGATGTGACGCTGTTTGTATGATTGCTATAATATTATGACGTTGTTGCTTGTTGCCCCCTCCGTGAAACCGCCATCGTCAACTCTCGATTTGGTTTTTGTGGTCTGAAGTCTGAAGTGGCGTAAAATGAGGGGGTCGTTCAAGCGTGGGGTCCCCCCGAATATGAGAAATTTGGGGGCACAAATAGCTTTTACAGCTCAATAGAGAGAGATGATGATGATCTATCGTTACGAAAACGGTGCCGTCTCTCTCTACTCTAGAGCCAGAGTCATCTATAGGTAATGACAGATGCTACTCATCTCCCCGCTAGAGAGTATGGAAAACGGTGAAGTCTCGTAGCTTGTAGGGAGAAAGCGGACGGGCACTACTAGACAGGAGTCGACGAACGGCAGCCAGGGATCTTCTCGAAGAAGAATTTACAGTACTACCTTCCATATACTGGCATTCCAACACCCTGTACCAATACGTGTACCGATGATACCGTGGACAAAGTTGCTCTTTAGGGGGATCATCGCTCTTCGACGAGGGCTGTTTTTGTCATGTCTTCGTCGCTCAGGATACCTCCTCGGTCCACGTATACCTGATACTCACCCATTCGGCGTTCAAGCAGTGGAGTTCTCCCAGTGTCTACCTGATCTATGATTTCAATACCGCGGTATGGTATATGGGGCGTTGCCTTCAAATGCTTTCGCATCTCCAGATGGAGATGCATCGCCGTCAGAAGACTTCCCGTCGCCCCAAAATCAAACTTCTCGGATCCGTCGGAAAAGGTTCTGTTCCGAAAGTGCCCCACTCTTCGATAGTTTTTGTTTGGCAAATGAAGAACATTGAATACTCCAAAGGATTCAGAAGGTATAAGCTGTGGGATCAACGTGGGATAGAGAGGCAAAGTGTTGAAGGATGAGTAGAAGTAGTATGTGCAACGTAGGGAAAGCATGCCCTGTCAGGCTTGGCACGTAGAAGAAGTTACCTGTTGCACATTGCAGTGATGTCCTCCATAAAGCATCTGACTACTCATCCAGACTCTTTGTGTCCCTTCGGATGGCTGTGATGGGCGATTCTTCATACCGGGACGGTTTCGCACTTTATCAAACTCGCAACCTGGTCGCACTTTCCACGCCAGCAACAAATCTGAGGTGGCCATGAACATTCCTTGATGATGATTTTTCATATGTACGTGGGTATCCTTGAACTCATCGGATGGTACAGCGTCAACGGCCTTGGGTATGGGTGGGAACATACTATGCTCCCAGTAAACTCTCGTCACGTTTTGAGTGGCGTGTCGTGTTTTATCATCCATAACGACATTCGATGGGAAATTATACTCATAGCGCACAATACCAACGTTAAAATCGGATGCTCTTTCTTTCCCCACCTTCTCCACAATACGATTCGTCTCGTCCAGATACGCTGCCACGGTCCGTGGTGAGACGCGAATATCGTCCTCAGTGTAGATGAAGAGGTCGTACTCTTTGATCTTCTCATAGAACAACGGGCGATGACAATCCACCAAGTGTAGTCTCAAGGAAGGTGGGACCAAAATGATTTTGATTTTAAAAATATCGTGGCAAGAAGGAACCAGCCTACTATTGAGCATATCAATCAACGTCACAGGATAAGGGACTGAAAATAATGTACAAAGAAGAAAGAAGAATCAATGAGCATCCCAAGCTTTGGCACTGTACCAGTACCGGCTAACAGAAGCTACACCTGAGCGCTTTACCTGTTGCATGAACGACCATATCAACCTTGGAGGCTCCAGTGACACAGAGGTCTTGATACGAGTCAATCACTTCCTCAAAATGCGGCAACTGGCTGAAATCAAAAGCAGCAATAGCAATCAAGATGCGGATATTTTGTAGGGAAGAAAGCGACGATGGCTGTGCGGCGTAGGCGTTTGGCATCAGGTCGACCGAAAGTTTATTTGAAGTTCTTGTTTCGAGGCCAGGCAGGCTTGGTGCAAAATTTTGAGCTGAGAGTTTCATATTCAGTACTATTGTCGCCGAACTCAAGCACCCAAGAACAAATGCTATCAAAACCAGCACGACGTTGGAAGTCATCTTCTTGCCATTTCTCGAGTGTTTGTGCTTGTCTGTCATTGTGGACGACTCTACTAGCTAGTGAGAGAAGACGTGGACTTCTGATGGTTGGGGAATACTGGAAAAGCGATTGCGGGTTTCCAAACGATCTTTGTTCCAAGGATGATGATGATTCATCAAGCACTGTACTCGTACGACCTTGAACATGAACGACAATAATGATAATGGTAGATGCGATACTGTTCGAAATACTACCGGTATGCATGAACGGCCTGCCTCGCGTTTTTGTCATTTTCGCGGTATTTGTGGAGAAAATTTGAAATCTAGCAGCTATTTGACTAATACGACTTCTTTTACCTTTTTTTCCCACCTCTTACTCTCTCTTCCAACAGTACAAGTTATAGTTCGTAGTTCGTATTCATATTCATACCGTAGCTCTAATAGCTCGAAGTCTCTCGTCGGAGTGAGCAAATAATCTTGTATCGACCTCCTCTCACTAGTCAACGTTGCGGCGTTTGATGAGCATGTGCAAGCCCCTCCTTGTATGAATCGTTGCACCTGTTCTCATTCCTACAGGGTGCTCCAAATCCTTTGGATGATCCATAATGTCGACATTTGTGAATTTGGAAGAATCGAATTCGAAGTCAAATCGACGAAGTACCATTGCGAGTGTTACCGTTGCCTCCATTAGAGCAAATTCGTCACCGACGCACTTTCTTGCTCCGCCACCAAAAGGGAGGTATGCAAAGTCGGAAGCAATCTCGTTAGGGTATAGCTTGTTTTCCCATTTCGCAGGGTCAAAACCTTCCCACTCGGGTATGTCAGGGTTCTTGTATGCTCGAGTAAAACGCTCAGGGTCGAACGTATCTGGATTGGGCCAAAATCGCTCGTCTCGATGAATGTTGTAAAGGACCAAGAAGATATCCATGCCGCGAATCACTGTGGCTTCCTGGCCTCCTCCTTTTGGTAATTTGTCCTCTGTTCGGCACCTACGAATCAACAAGGGCGGCTGGGGGTACATGCGAAGTGTCTCCGCAATAACAAGACGCAAATATTTCATGGATTTGATATCATCCAAAGTGGGTTTTCTGTCGCCCACAACTTGATCGATTTCTGCTCGCACTTTCTGAAGAATCTCGGGATTTTTAGTGAGTTCAAAGAGAGCCCATGTCAAGACAGCCGCGGTTCTGTTTTTGGACAAAGACGTGAGAACATTCTAAGCATTTAGAAGCAAACGATTGTGGCCTCTCTTAACTTACGTTTCGTGGCCAGCGACCAGCATCGTCATTAGGTCATCACGAAGCTGCTTGTTATCAATGTCTGCAGCGGTAGCGAGCAGAGCACGGTGAGAAAATATCGTACCGGTATGAAAATTGAATGCATGGTAGAGCTGTCGGTTGCGACTGACTTACCAGCACCTCGCATATCAACTAGGAATCGAAGCATCGAGGGATCATCAACATCTGCGTAATTTCGTTTCTCCAACTCTTCGATGTCAGCAACAGACCGAGTCTTTTTTGCTCGATTAATCAAATCATCCAATACATCGTTCAAAAGTTTGAGATCACTGTTGAATTTTCTCAACCGAGGAACCACCTGGTTTGCGAATGGAAGATCCCAGTATGGTGCGGGCGTCATGGAACGGTGCTCAGCTTCCACGAGCGCCGAATAAACTGCTTTGATCACTGGACTCTCCGAGGTTACCGATCCGAAATCGTAGTTAAACACTGAAAGTCCGATAATGTCCAGTGCAACCGAGCAGAACTTTTCCTCCATTTCAACTTTCCCATTCCCGTCAGCAATTTTGTTCAAAGATGTTATCAGGGGGTCGTTACAGTAACCGAACAAGCCAACCATATGTTCGAGCCAAGCCTACACAAACAAGATGTCAGAAGGCGATTCCACTGCTTTTTCACCCTCACTTGAAAGTTCGACGACTCACCTTATGAAATGCGGGGACAATTTGACGTCGGCGAACACTCCACGTTTCCGGGTCTAGTAGTACAGTACGACAAGTGGACGACAATCAGCAAGACAAGATCCAAGTGGGCCTGTAGAGAGCTAGACTCGAATATTCGGAAACGTACCTGCTGGAATGAGTCCTTTCCCCATGATCGGCTCCAGAATCTCAGCAAGAACACCTTTATCGTAATTGGTGTTGGCATCCCGAAGCAAATGACGCGCCTGAACAGGATCACTAATGACAAGAAAAGACTTGGGACCTTGGGGAATATCAAAAACAGGTAAGAATACCGCATTTCTCTCATGCCGACAGAAACCCAGCCAGTCTGAATACTAGACCGGTACTTACCGAAGCAAAGTTTGTAAGGGCTACCATAGTTTTTCTGATAACTCTGTAGGCCCACAAACATAGTACCATCCGCAATATCATTGAGCTCCCCTAGTACCCGACGAAGGAAAGAGAAATTAGAAAAAAGTGGTTCAGAATGGATCTGGATGATGATTGATTCACCAGGGCACCGTCAACATCATTCCACATTCAACCCGTACCTTCAGCGAGGGGACAACCATCTAAGCTAGGATACCCTCCATAAATTTGTTCAATATTCGTGCGTAAAACGTTCGCAGAGTCACCGAAAATGATCTCTTTTCCTTGCTCCCCTGTTTTCATGATATCCAATTTCCAAACAAGCTCCCACCACCATGGGAGACCTTCAGAGTTTCCCTCCTGAGCGGGAGGGGGGGAGCCAGATGATTCCCCACTAATAGCCGTCGCAATTTCTTCGTCCTTCTTGGGAGGATCCTTGAGAGAAGAAAACGCGCTCGTGTCCAATCTAGCTCCCAAAGGTCTTGGCGATGAAAATGCTGCTGCCTGATCCGCGAGAATCAACAGTGCGCCAAGGAAGCTACTAGTAATCGCAACTGACTTGCTCATGGTGTGGCTTAAAGAAATTCTGTGTAATCCAAGGAACGAATGACGTGAATGCGATGTACAGGTAGTTCGGTCGTTTGGAAATCCGTCACACCTGGATATATGCTTTCCTGGTTCTTGCGTCCTGCCACAAACAAAACAGATAAAGGAAGAAGCAAGTTGTCTTTCTGTTATTGTGCTGGGAGAGCGTAGATGCGAATGAGAATGGGATAATGGTTGTGCAGTAGATAGATCGGCGTCACACGCAGTTCAACTACGTACTTGAACGATGCTCCCAGAAAGTGCCAAGTGGAATTCGCGAGGGGCGAGGGGGAAGATGTCGTTTTGGGGAAAAAGGGGGAAACACCCCCACATTGAACCTGAAGGAAACAGCTGGTACCGGTAGTGGGATCCGCGATCCGCGATCCGCGAGAGAGAACAGAACCAAATATCTTATGGAAGAATTCGCCGGATGTGGTTGCTGTTGCAGTTGCTGTTGCTGTTCCAATTGTTTGTATCATTCCTCGTACTGTGCTGCAAAACTGCACCTACTCTCTCTATACTCTAGAGTAGAAGAGCTTTCTTTCGAGAGAGCCAAGCCACAGCCAGCGGCCGAGCAGTAAGGAGAGAGAATTTCAACAAAGGGTTTCTGTTGTTCGAAGTCCCAAGTATATAGACTGCTACAAGGATTCGAGTATCATATTATTCCGTACGAGTATCATGTTCACACAAGGACACGCGCAATAATGAACTCAGCTACGAGCGTAATCCAACATGCTGCCCAGAGTCAGTCCCAGGAAAAGACTCGAAGAATCATCGGCTGCTACTTTCGAAGATATTCGAGGAGCACAGTTCTAAAGAACGACTACCGAACGAATGACGGGACAGTGGTTGGAGTTTGGATATTCTTCCGCCATGGAGACAGGGCCCCAGCTCGGCCACTGAGCGCACCACATCGACTGGAGGAAGAATCAAGGTTTTGGCAGGAACGATTACCCAAGCCAGACCTGAAAACTGTTTTTAAAGAATATTCAAGATTTTTCCCACCCGACTTTCACCCATCCAACAACAATGGTCAATTCTTGGACGTAAGAAGATTTCCGTTCGGCTTTCTTACTCAAAGAGGGCTCCAACAGACCAGAGAAAATGGAGCGAGACTATTCAATCGCTACAATCGGCACGGGCACCATTTTCCCGAGATTGAGCGATATGCATGCTCTAAGGACTTTCTTGACGTCTGGGATCTCAATGTTTTCTCCACCAACTACCTCCGAACCGTTTTGTCTGTCCAGTCCTTCTTGGATGGCCTACTGGGAGCCAAAGCTTACTCGTCTCTCCGTGAACAGACGCTCGAAAACTCCTCTAATTCTGCCAAAGTTGGACAAAAACAGGATATTCCACAGCACAGTGACGTACCTCAACCGCCCGACGATGAAGCACTAACCAGTGTTCAAGTACGGGGAAGAGACGAAGACACGCTGAATGCATTTGATCGCGATCCAGAAATGATGGCTGGACTCGTGGCTGAGGTGATGTCGTGCCAAGAATTTCAGGATCGCGATGGTACAGCAGCTCCACTAGCTGCAAGACTGGCAAACATTTTGCCTGGTCTGGCAAGAAATAAGCGGAACACAACTGGATTCAATGCATCACCCAGTGGCATCAACTGGATCGAGGCTACAGATCATTTTGTTTGCCGATCTGCTCACGATATGACGTTCTCACGATTTTCCGATTTTGAACATGACATCACTGTCGAAGAAACTCTGCGATCTCTATCCCACCAGACAACGGCACATTTGTGCTGGCGGTTCCGACAGTGGTACAAGAATCCCCGATTGCTGGCAGCTATCGCGGCTCCCCCACTGCGGGAGATTTCGAATCAATTGATCGCAGCCACCACTTTAGGCGTTCGCGATCGCCACCCATTTACAATCTATAGCTGTCATGATGTCACCCTTCTTGCAATTCTGTACGGCATTGGTGCAGACTTCTTGGCTGGCGACGACTCAAGGGGGAGATTCTGGCCCCCTTATGCCAGCACCCTGATTTTTGAGCTGGTTCAGGTCGACGAGACAAACGCACCAGACTCTCATGTTGTTCGTGTTTTGTTGAACGGTAAACCAGTCAAGTCAGTAGATCGGCTTCACAACTACTGGGATGGACAGAGTACCAGAAAGCATGTTGGTCGAGGACCACATGATATGCTTTTTGCAAACGACTTTGAAGAAATTGTATCCAACCTAGAAGCAGAGTCCAATCGTCGCGAGAAAGCAGAAGGATCAACTGCCGAGAGGGATATGTCGAATTGGACCGGATAGATGGTTCTTGACAAGGAGGAGATAGTACTGCTACGAATCAAATTACTAAGTCGTCACACCAGAAGTGCTAGTAGTGATCAATAATCTAGAGCTAAGAGGACCTTCGATTTCGAGAGCTTCTTCGTTTCCGTGGCTCTTCCTGTTTTGCTTTGTCTTCTTCCTTTTCTGTAGCAGTAGTCGTTGCGACGTCCTTTGGGGTACCTTGGTCGTCCTCGTCTCCGTCCTTTGAAGGATCAGTTTTTGCTGGGGATTCAGCATCTTGTTCTTCGTCATCGTCGTCCATCTTGTCATTTTCAATAGAATTTGTTGGCCCATCGTCATCGTCGTCATCATGATCATCTTTTTCAAGGATGACTGTGTCTTTTTCACCCGAAGTATTTGCCCTCTTCATACTAGGTTCGGCGATTTCAGCTGCCCCTCGCCCTTCGTCGTTGTCTCTCTTTTTTCGTTTCATGCCAGTCTCGGGTACTGTTTTGTTGGCAGGGTCATCTTCGGCCAAAGCGCCTTCTGCGGACGACTTCTTCTCTACAGGAGCTGCAGCTCGGTTCCTCGCCTCCTTGTCGTCCTCGGCCGACGACGATTCCTTTGCTGGGCTCACTTCCATCTGTACCGCACTACTAGAATTGTCATTCTTTCCCTGCTTTGAAGGCTCTGTATTTTCGGGAAAAGAGGAAGATTTGGCGTCGAGGAGTGGATCCGAATTGGAGGCAGCAACTGCACTACTGGAAAGAGGAAGAGGGATCGACGAACTCATCACACTCGCGGGTTCGCTCAAGGGTTGTTGTAGAACGGAAGGGGGCCGTGAGGGTCTGGATATACTTGTGCAACTCGAAGCAAACCATCTGTAATCAGCGGGAATCCTCCTCGATCCTTGAGGCACGGATGGTGTATTTGCCGCTCCAATCTCTTTGGAATCCACATAGGCGTCCCAGCCTCGAAATAAGTTGCCGTGATTATTCGTCTCTTCGTAATACGCCTCTTCCCCTCGGTGGATTTGTTTTTGAATGTCCACCAAAACATCCTTGCTTATTCGCTCCATTCGTTCCTCTATTTGCCGAGCCGTGAACACGCGATACATGATACGCGTCTTTTCCGCTCTGCTTATCTGTGGGTATTGCTCTGCTGATGGCTTTGCTGCTGGTGAAGATCCTTTCGACAACGACGACGACTCCCCGTTTTCAGCTTTCCATTTATTCCTCAGAAAGAAGGGGAGAACTGACCCCGACGGCGCAGCTGGTGAACTATCCATTTCTTGCTTTGCTTCTTGGTTAATCCAGGTCTACTTCGGAGAGGAAGGAGTGAGTGAAGAGAGGAGTCGTCGTCGAAATGAAGACGCTAAAATACAATACAGGTGTAGTGAGTGGTCTCTCTCGCTACCGGAAGTAGAGAGTAGATTACGGCTGTACCTCCGGGTACTGTAGTAGATACCGGTAGGGGGGGGATGGGAATGGATAAAAAGGGACGACCTGCACCCGACCTCAAGCTGTCCCCGCCCTCATGTTACAGTACTGGTAGACTACTGTACCTGGTACACGTACCGGTACTGTACCGGTAGAGTAGTTGGGCAGCTGCACGCGTCCAAGCTAAGTTTCTCGTGCCCAGTCTGCGCCGAGCTGGCGCGCTCGGAGACGTCTGATCGCGGCTTCGCCTTTGTCTCGGCTCGGCGTTCTTTGTCGTGTACTACCGACTACGTACTATCCTACGCGTGAATTTTTGAATACCGATCGAATGACAGACTGCGCCAACATCTGTTTTACGTGCAAATCTACGCACAACTGGTACAATCCCTCGATGTTTTTCATTTGAATCTCTTCCTTCCGTGCTTTTGCGCGAGAAGCCCAAGTACGGAGAAATCACGTTCAATTTCTACCACGGTCCACCGCGGAAGGAACACAGGTCGGGGTCTCAACGCGTCGTCCAAAGCATCCTTCATAACTTTGAGATTTCATTTTATTTCACTGCAAAACAAATCAACCATGTCGGACGAATACGAATCTGTTGAAGAGGAAGTCGAGGAGGTCGAGGAAGACTCCGACGACGAGGCCCCGACCAAGAAGAAGAGGCGAGAGAAGAAATGGAAGGTACGGTATCAAAGAAAATATCCCTCGAAAGACCGAATGCGTTCTTGTCCGAATCATCATCGCCTTCTGACATACTCCCAAAACCTTTCTTTGTTCAAAGGATCCCTCCAAGCCCAAGCGGGCCATGTCTGCCTTCTTCCTTTACTCTCAGGCCAACCGTTCTCAGGTGAAGACCGACAATCCCGAGGCCAGTTTCGGTGATGTGGTAAGTCAACCCCAAAGTGTCATGGTGCCGGTCATTTGGTCGTGTCCGTTGAGAATTTGGAGATGGGATGATTGTTGTGTGAATTGTGTTTTCAATGTCATTGTGTTTTGGATGCAATTGTGATCGCGTGTTGTTGCGTCGTGCATGTTCGTGTCGGTCAGATTGTGAGCGGTGTGAGAGCACGACGCGATACATCGCGTTAGCATCGTTACCACCATTCCACCCGCGATGCATGGCTAAAGCTCGAAAGAAGGTTGCTCAACAGTGGCGTTTCGAGGCACCGAATTTGATCGTTGTTGCGTGGCCTGTGGTAGATTTTCTACGTGTTTTGACGCAAGAGAAAAAACGCAGCTGCAAAATGGCGATCGCTTTTGCTGAGATTGGCGGTGACAGTGTCTTTACTGCTACGCGCGAATTCGCGCGATTGCGAGCCTGCCGTCCCTCTAATTCGCGATTCAAATCATTCACTCATTCACTTTTCTTTCGCGCAGGCACGCATCCTCTCTGCTCAGTACAAGGCTCTCTCTGATAAGGACATGAAGAAGTGGACCAAGAAGGCCGAGTCTGACAAGTTGAGATACCAAGAAGAAATGAAGGACTACGTTCCCATGGAGGAACCCGGTGGCAAGCGAAAGAAGGCGAAGAAGGACCCCAACGCACCCAAGAGGAACATGAGTGCCTACTTCCTTTACTCCATGTTCGCCCGTCCTCAGGTCAAGAACGACAATCCCGAGGCTAGCTTCGGTGAAATCGCCAGGATCATCTCTGCGCAGTTCAAGGCTCTCTCTGAGAAGGAGCGCAAGAAGTGGGAAAAGAAAGCTGCCGACGACAAGGAGCGTTACCAAGCCGAGATGCAAGATTACAACGCTTAAGCTTGACACTGGGGGAAGATGGCATTGGAACCATTTTGTATTAGGCAGATCCACCTGTTGAGATCATGCGCACAAATCTCCGGAACGAAAAGAGAAGCCCAGGGATGAGTGGCTTTTACATGTTAGTTTGAAAACTGTGTCTAGGACTCGATGAAAATGATACTACATTACTGCTTGTGTGCACCCTTATACTCCTAGTCATTTATTTCTCGCAGCCCTTGGCTTAATGAGGCTAGTTGGTATGTGAAGAACCCTCCAATGCAAGGAATTTCTATGAGGCCCGAGCTTTTGAAGCGGCCAACGAAAATGAAGAGCATGATTAGAAATGCGAATCGCGCTTGACCAACACCTGCTCCTTGCAAAGTTTCGGTGTCATCTGCAGAGCCCCCAATAGTTTCGACATATTTCCCGAGGCCATACGAATAAGCTATACCGAAAGTGGATCCAAATGCGTAAGAAAAGGATACGAAGGGATTGGCCGACACAACCCAAAGCAGGCTGAATATGAGAGCCGTGAAGAGTACAGTGTCGGCAATGAGGGCCGTGCGACGACTCGCGAACTTGTCTCGTTGTTCTTGTCTCAGGGATTTCTCTGCCTTGCCTGTCATTTCTTCCATCAAAGCCTTTTGTTGTGTCCAGAAATCGTCGCCTTCACTTGCCATCCGAAGAGAAAAGTCACCTCCTGAGCGTCGTGCTTCTCGGCGATCTTTCAATAGCCCCCGCGAACCTGCTAGCTCATGCACGTTGCAGTGGCGACTGCTACAAGTAGTAACGATGCGACTGAACCCCTCGCATTCGTAGAGTATCTCAGAAAAAAACGTGAACAAACATAAAATGGTTGATGGCAAAGTCGTATTGATGACTCTCATTTTCTGCGGGACACTCGTCAGTCGTCACAAAAATACTATCGGTACGGAGGTGCAGGTTCTTCTTGACTCGGAAGCTCGGAACTGCGAGTTGCGACAACAACAACGAAGGAGTGAGTAGTAGAGATGTGTTATCTATCGTTGTGTTGAAAGTATTTTCTTGTGTGTTGTTGTCAACACCAACCCACAACCCATCGCACATCATCGCCCGCCATCGCCCTCGGCGTACCAGTATCTCGTACATCAGCCATCATTCACCATCGAAATCGACGTGATGACCGTCGTCCGTTGGCCGGCGGCGTCCGTCAGACGTCAGACGCGGATGATGATGATGATCGTCGATCGCGCGTGTAATGGTAGCTGGTACGGTACGAACACGTACCAGTACAGTACCGGTACTGGTACAAGTAGTAGACTATCAAGTATCAAGTCTACGAAGAAGAAATCATAATCGCCATCATCATCATCATCGTCGTCGATAGATCAACATTCCGTACGAATAGGATAAGTACTAGAATTTTTAGAGGTAATAGGATATGATACTACTTGACGTTTGGACATTCCTGTAGTTTCCCAGCGGCTAGACTTATATAGTAGTGTAAAGTTCAAATGAGGAGGAGGTGTTCCCACAAATGACGAAACGAGTAATCATCTCGGTTGTTCTTCTTGTTGGCCTTGATGGGTTGTTGTATCTGCTCCCTCCTGTGGATTCTCATTGCCATCAGTTCTTGAGTTTCCCCATCGCTCAGCCAGCCCTCGCCATATTATTGTAAAGACAACTGACTGCAAAGCGTTGGCAAGAATACGTGTTCGCAAACCCCGGCCAAACAGGCCAACCCAACCATCCGCCGCCAGCACCATGCGGATCGTTTCACCATAAGTAAGATTGCGCTTTGACCCCAGTGCTTGCTTGGTCGTTTTGATAACGCGGAAGACATTAACAAGACTGTCAGAAATCACGCTAGCTACAAGTCCAACACCGGCATTTTTAAGGAGGCGGGATGGTATCGCCTTTTGCAGCCATTCTCTGCCAGAAAGAAAATTGTACGTATAGAACCTGGTAAACAAGCTACTGAGCGGACGAAGAACAAGGAATGTTGAAAAGTCTGAAACGATTTTACGTACCACGGATAATGAGCCATGATCGATGAAATGGCATTTGCCAACGCTCCCTGATAGAGAACACCTATATGTCCAGCACGGAGCCTTCGAAGGAGACTACGAAATCCGTCACGACTGTCTACCTGTAGCACCGTTTTGCAGGTATCAATTGGCATCAGAATCATTCTGGCAATCCCTACAATGAAAGCCCCAATCAACGTTGTGCGGCCTGGACCCCAATTCTTGGTTGCCGAAAAGCTTGCCAAGAACGAAATGACCCCATCGTTTGCAGCAGTGCTGACAAATCGGGAGAGCGGAGCTTGGATCAGCGCAAACCCAAGCCCTCTGTAAAATCGTGGGATACCACCTTCCTAATATTGAGGAGTGAGAGAGCGAGGAGGTTGATAAATAAAGCAAAGTAATTGAAATAGATGGAACTCACTCTGTACAAAACGTCGATGGCCTTGGAAAAAGTCGTTCCGTATCGCATCTGATAATTTATCACCGTCCTAAGCCCCATCAGCGTGAGAACCTGAACGACCCCAGCAATTGCCCCCGGAAGACCACCCCCTAGTCCCTTCTTGCCCGCCCTAGCAACAATCTGACTGAAAGTCAGCTTCTCCTTGATGCGAGCTTGCTGGGAAGACACTGGTGATGAGGAAGTTTTTTCGTCCTCCACGCCGTCATGTGGACGAGTCGTCACCGAAGCGGCATCTGCAAACAATAAGGTGTGACACTTTCCAGAATAGCCGCACCTGACAGGAGGAAATAAAGTCCAGTCATTTGGTAATAGGAGAACAAAAAGGACAACAAATAAAATGCCAGAGGGGAAGCGTCGGCGACACATCTGAGTTTCTATCGATGCGAACAACTCCCACTTTTGGCACAACTTGTACAGTGCGAAGCAGTGGTCGGATGCCTCCGAATGCAGCAGACAGTGGTGCTGTCTGGAAAGGGTCACAGTACGAGTGTCGCGGAATGAGGGGTTGAGTTAAAAACTAGAATACGAATTACAGTAAGAGTAATCACTGCTAAACTCGAAAATGATGAGATGTTGCAGCTCTACCGTACAGGTATCATCTGTCACAGGACAAAGGAGGTCGGCGCTGCAGGTGGCTAGTGGCGTATTTATTACAGTACATCCGCTTTGGCGTGCATACAAGAATTGGCGTTTTGTGCCTTGAACTCGTTCAGTCGAACAAGTCACAATTGCTTCAACTGTTGCGGTTTGATGCTAAGAGATGTGTACTCCGGGGTACTCGTGCACTTTTACTCTATCATACTCTCCAGCATGGAGTGTATCTAACCAAAAAGAAATGGTAGGGCAGGCACGTTGAAGTTTGTATAATACTATTCATCTATTAGTTCATCAGAGTGTACAAATGCGCGGTTCCTTGTTGAAGTCCCCACCAACGAGAAACGAGACGTGCCATCAACACGTGTGATAAGGATCTGACTCCCAGAAACATGAGAAGCCAGAAAATTTAACCTCTGCCGGTATGTGAGTGTGTGTGGTGAAGGGTGGTGTGGTTTGTATTGCCGAGAGGCCACCATTTTGGACTGCACATAAAAGTGCACACGTGGCCCAACCCAGCTCGATGAAAGAACAACAACCCCGCTAAAGAATGCGCCCGGATTTGCCTGGTGATTCCAAGGACACAAGATCATGTCGGCGGTGAAAGTCGATATGTTTATGCAGTTCGGGCAAAAGAATCCCGCTAGTTACCTGCCTGGGCCGGGGCATGAAATACTTTGTCCTGAAAAGTGAAGCCGTCAAATGGATCAGTGCTTGGCGTTGCCCCGAAACCGGCCCCTCGGTGCATGCTCTGGGGGCTGAATATTGGCATGCTTGTGAATTCTTTATCAAACTGGCTTGTATCACTGCTTCCAGCAATTTGGGGAGCCCATGGTGGTGGTATTTCGCCTCGCTGTAGCTTCTCCCAGTGTACAGAAGCGAAGAATGGATGGCGTTTGATGTCTTCAGCGTCGTTCGGGCCACTTCCAAGTCGCCTCTGTGGGTCCTTTGTTAACAAACCACGAAGGACATCCTTGGCATTTGGAGAAAGGCTAGCAGGATAGTGAAGCTCGCTCTTCCGAATTTTCTCAAACAATCGTTCGCGGTCTTGACAGTAAAATGGAGGGAGCCCTGTCAACATCTCGTACAACAGTGCACCAAGACTCCACCAGTCGACTGCACGACCGTGTCCTTGTCGATTCAGAATTTCGGGCGCCAAGTATTCGGGAGTGCCACAGAAACTGTTGGCCCCTGCAGAGCTACCGCTGATGCCCTCCTTGGAGAGCCCAAAATCTGTCAACCGAATGTGGCCCATGGCATCAAGGAGGACATTTTCGGGTTTCAGATCACGATAGATGATGTCGAGGCTGTGAACATAGCTGATCGCAAGAATAATCTCAGCGGCGTAGAAACGAGCTCGTGGCTCCGGGAACTTTCCCAGCTTTCCTAAATGAAAGAAAAGTTCACCACCCGCGCAATAATCTAGCACAAAAAAGAGCTTGTTCTTCGACTGAAAAGCCATGTTCATCCCAACAATAAACGGATGATTAACATACCCCAAGACGCTACGCTCTGTCTTTGTATGCTCCACTTGATTTCTTTTGATAATATTGTCCTTCTTCAAAACTTTCAATGCAAACATATTACCCGTTTTGATCTCTTTGACAAGGAAGACTTTTCCTGTATTTCACAACAATCGTGAGGACACCACCAAAGAAGCTCGTTACACTCGAGACAATAATCCGTCAACGTACCAAATGAACCTTTGCCAATAACTTTAATCATCTTGAATGCATCCAGCCGCGGTGGCGACTCGGGCTTGGTTTGATTGAAACTGCCCCCTATTGATGAAGTGGCGTTCTCCATCGCACTACCGATGCCTCCCCTGTCTCCTCCTGAGACCGTGTTGCCGAGTTGGAGTCCATGCTGATTTTGGTGGTTTCCAAAGTGTTGAAAGTTGTTTCCACCTGACATTTCCTCTTGTAACATTAACGAACGGCCAAGATGAGAAGCACCCAAGCTCTGCGCAAGCGACCCAACATCCTCGATCATCTCTACTTCTCCAGCCATTTGTGCGATATCCATCTGATCCTCTTCAGAGACAGGCTCATCGGTAGGCTGATATCGCAGCGAAGGTCGGTAGTCCTCTTCGTCGTCTGTTTCCTCGTGCTGAGCAGTCGCACCGCCAGCCCCAAACATATCTTCATCTTCCATGATCATATCATCCATAGTGAATTCCGCTCCAGGTGCTGGTGCAGCCGGAGCGGGCACCGGAGATGACGGCTCTGAATACGCTGGAGCTGGTGCAGTGGGAGGCGTTGCAACTTGTCCATTTGCGGCAAACATTGTCCATGGAACGTTTTCATACTGTGGAGGGATAATATTCGCAGCGTCTGTCAAGAAAAACCGAATAGCCGGCGATTCTCTAGCCCCAGGGAACAGGAGAACGTCAATCAACCACTGCTGAAGTTGATTTCGAGCTTGTACCAACATTTCTACGCCATTCGCTCCCACACTTCCAATCTTCGGACACGGAGGAACCCCGCTCAAGTACGAAGCCAAGCTATTCTCCATCGTCACAAAGTCATTCTGCCCACGAATCACGGTCCATGTCTGAACAGGCTGAATAACAGTAACAGCATGAACCAAAGCTCCATTTGTCGTTGGTGCAGAAGCAGCGATAACCACGTTGAAGTCTACTCCGCTGGCCGGCGGTTGCTGGATTAAGAAGAAAGGGAAGGCAGGGGATGAGATCCTCTACTCGTACAGGGATTCAATGATGGTACAATACGAGTACATAGACATGAGAACCGTCTTGAGTCCCGAAACGACCCAATCGACATCCGGCAGATAGCTGGACAAAAGACAAACGTATGAAAAGGATAATAACAAGTGGAAGCAAAATACGGCACAGTCTTTCATTTCTTCACCATCGCCACGAAATGTGCGTTTCGATCGAAATAATGAGGGATAGATACTGTGTTCGCCATGGCCATTTAGCAGCGCGTACAGCGTTCCTGCTGGTCCTACAGCGGTGTAGGTAACATGTGCACAAAAGCCGCTTTTTCTTTGAAACAAAGAAAATCAAATACCAACGAAATGGCGTACCTGTGGCCTTGTTGTTGCCATCTCATTCAATAACAATAACAATGTATGCGAGAGACAAGAGGGATGTTCCTTCGCTGCTCCAGTATGGTTGTATCTACAGTGAAGCAGGCTGCAATAGGCTTGTCGTCCCAGTCCTACTCGTGTTGTGCGATAATGTGCTGCACTCGTGAAATGACTTCTTACTAGCAGGTATGTACTTGTCGTTCGCGATCATTCCAGAAAATCTCTTCGCCCCCCCGGGCGGGATCTCCCTCGCTCTTCGATCTTCGCACCGACCACCCCCACAAAAGGATCGCATCGTCGCTCGTCGTCATCGCCAACCGCAAGCAAGATATTCCGGTCTACGCATTTCCCTGTAGGAGTAGTACCATGGGCTGGTTCGACTGGCGTTCTGCACTTTCGTTGGCGAATGTGAAAAGGGGGATTTTCTCTCCGCGCCCACGCGCTCGCAGGGCTGTTTGCTCATCATCTTCCCCGATTACGTTTCACGTCAACGATAACGCACCATACCGGTACATACCGGTAGGCGCTGCTCCAAGCGTCCAAGAAAGTCAGCAAAAAGCAATAAAAGATGAAGCGACAAGCGAAGCAACGCCTAAACTACCGAGATTGAGTTCACAGTTGCAACTATTAGTTTCCTTCTACCGGTCCTTGTCAAAACCTCAGCACCACCATGATTCCTCGGGTCCTAACGAATAAAACTAGGCTCACAGGGTAAGGAAATGGAAGAAGAATTGCGAGTCTGGTGTTGTTGCCTTTGAAAAAGGCAAAACTTTCCGAGTCGCGTGTTCGCGGCTGTTGTCACTTTGGCCATAGTATTTGATATGTATCTGACTCACTTGTATTCACGATCTCTTTTTGTTTGAATTTGCAGGCTACAAAGCTCTCTCCTTAAGGGGTCCTCCCTTTTCAAGCCTGTCTTCGGGGATGCAGCGAAAATGGGCAAAGTTGTGACAGCCTCTCCGGCACTTGTAACACCTACAATGCAAGGTGGTTTCAAGGCAGATATTGGTGCCATGCTCAAATTGATGCCGGAAGGTATTGGTAGCCCGAATGCTGTTCTCAAGAAGTTTGTTCGCTAGGAGTGCCGTTAAAAATATCGGGTTATGCTATTTCACTGCTTTTGATAGCAGAGCACCTGTCTCAGCCCGTGATGCCAAACTTATTGTTATGAAAGCAGATTGGGTTTTTGATCATACATTACTACGTAGGAGATAGAGTGAATCGTGGCGGAATTCTGTTATTTCTATAAAGTCTTATAGCAACTAAAGTCGACGAATCAATCGCCGGTCATTCTCTGTCGAACCAAATAGTTTGGGCTGGCCAGCGATTGTAGGGAATAGCTAGTAGATTATCCGAAGACACGCCTCACAGCGGCGTCGTTGTTGTCCGGTATTCAAGTCCGGCCAGCATCCTAGGTCCTCCTGCTTGAGCCGACCATAGATCCATACGAGCCCCACTCAAAACCTCGTCGGTCAGAGTAAGGACGATTCTGGCGATCAAATTGGCAATCTGGGTTCGGAGAACACCGCTTCCAAGGGCTCTCTCGTGCCAACGGTCCAGAAACTTGAGCTCTTCGCCAACGTCCTCCGCAGTCGCGCGCACGGCTGCTTCGAATTCGTCAGCCTTTGCTCTTCGGTGATTGAACCCTAACCCCGAGAGGCCAAGGTGATTGATCATATCTTCTTGGGTGATAGGCGCAAAGGCAAATGTGAGACTGTGGCCGAGTATCTGAAATTGTAGTCCCTCGAAGAAATCCGCCATGATTGCCGTGGACAGAGTAATAATGTTGCCTAGGAATGCACGTTGCCAGGCCAGAGGGAATAATTTGAGCAATGGGGCGGAGATCTGTACATGGGATAGGAGCATTTCCGTGACGGCATCCCTTTGAACGAATGAGTCTTCAAAAGCTTGGTACTTTGACCGCCTCCTGTGTTTCTTTGCTTTGCGTCTCATCACGGTCTTGATGGTTTCTTGCGCATAGTCCGACGAGCTACCAGGAATGATTCCTTCACCTACTCGTGGCAAATCAGGCGCTTGTTCCAGCACTAGGCGAATGTCGGAATGTTTCATAACATTGACACCGTGAAGGGATGAAAGTGCTCGGGCGAGAAACGCCATTACAGCCGTGCAGACTGCTTTGTAGGCAGCAGTTTCTGCGACCTCGCCGATCTTCTCGCCGATACTGGGCCCCTTTCCAAGAGTTTGACGCAGTAACCAACTTCCGCCACTTCCATTTCTCCCCTTTGCTTGCTTTCCACTGCTCGAGCTTTTATCGCGACTTGCCATATCTTGGTAAAGCTTGTGGGCGTCGACTGAAGGAGTTAGTAAGTCGTCACCAATCGATTCGTCGTCATCGTCCTCCATCTCAGCATCTTGCCATAGATCTGTATGGTTCATCTTCGTGAGTCGCCTACTAGAAAAAGCCATGTCAAGATATTCTTCCACCAAATCGTCGGGCGGAAACTTAAAGGTCCTTGAAGCTTCAATACGTGTGGTGGACTCCGATTCTGATTCCTCGTTGTCTGGAAGACTTACAGTCTCGGTTGTGTAATTGTACAATGGGTTTAGACGCCGTTGAAGGACATCCTTTTCGCAAATCAATTGTTGCAGGCGAACCTGGCCTTCAGAAATCAACCGGTCGATTTCTTTCACTCTGACCATCCGCCGGGCTTCATCTTTTGCTTCCTCTTCTTTTCGACGCTTTTCTTCCATTGCTTCCTCGCGAAGCTTTCTCTCTGCTTCAAGAATCTCATTTTTGGTCCGCTCTTCATCCCGAGCAGCTCGTGCCTGTCGCCCAAATCCAAATCTTCTTCTTCTACTAGTGCGTAGTTCACTGGCCTGGCCCAAACCTTCCACGTCCCCTCTGATCTTTTCGATTGCGGCCATGCGCTTCTGCATATCGTCCGTGTCAATATCTGCCCCATCATCAACTTCGGTTGAACCTGGTACCAACCGATTCGGCTTTCTGCTTAGAAAACCGTGAAGGCCCGTAACTCTAGCCGACATTTTGCGGACAGTGCGCAATTTGCTAGAAATCCGCAATGACGGCACCTTACTTGCCAATCCCAAGGTGAGCAAGTTATCGATAGGGACCCACTGTAAACGGACATTGGAGCTTATGAGTCGTCGATCACGCCAATAATCCAAAAAGTACATTTACGCTTGATACTTACAAGGCCAGATGATACGAAAGAGCTATACTCCGCAGGGGGTGATTCTTCATCCTTGCTCTCCAAGGGCAAGCTTAGGAAGCCTGTTTCCTCGTCAAGTTCAACGTCTACCTTCGCCTCGTCCATAGATATCTGGATGTCAGCAGACACCAAAGCAAGCTCATCCATGGTTTCACCTTCATCTTCATCCTCCTCCTGTTCTTCACCGCTAACATCAGATGAAGACAGTGATTCTTCTTCTTCTTCTTCTTCTTCGCTTTCCTCATCCTCTTTCAAGGGAACCTCCATCGTGTCAATCTCCGACAGTTGCTGCCGGAGGTTGACCCACCATAACTTTGTGATTTGAGTTCCATTTTCTTTAGGCATTTTCTCTGCTATTGGATCCCGGCCCTCCTCTATAGCTTCCTTGCCGTCCCCAACTTCCTCTGTGATAGATTCTTCCAGCAGCCTCAATGATAGGGGTGCTACTCGACTGGTATCGACTTGCATGGAAGCTGGTGCGCCCACTAAACTTGTGTTTCGGCTCGTTTGTTTCACCACTACTGAAGCACCACCTACCAAGGATCGAGCCGTATTTGAGGTCCCAGCTGCAGAAGATGATTCTTCGTCTTCGGCATTGTCATCCACTTCTTCTCGGAAGGTTACTGGCGGCTCCTCCTTATCTTTGCCAAACTCTGGGACCATTTGTGCCAAGGACACGGCTTCTTCTCGAATTTCGTGCAAAATTCGAAAGGGGCCAGATAGCTTTAGTTTAGAGTTCCGAGATTTTTCATTGATAATAGAGGGAGTCTTAGCAACCGAGATCAAGTCGTCGTCACCTTCGGGTGATTCTTCTGAAGTGGAAGTGGTAACACCTTCGGAATCATCCTCATTATCATCATCATCATCGTCGTCGTCGTCATCGTCATCGTCGTCTTCGTCGGCATCGTCTTGTTCCCCTCCACGTATTTGAGGCCACAAAATGTGCTTCCCATCAGCAGTGACCATCTCTCTTGGATACGATCGGTCTAGAGAAAATGACGTAACAGCAGCAGCAGCATCGACAACGACAAACGTCATACTTGAAGTGCCAACCGATAAAGTGGAAAGTGGTAACACGAGCAGTAAAAGTTGAAGTATTAACGACATCTTCATCATCGTTCGATAGAGGCAGTCTCAATAAGATATGGCGGCAGTCTACGTAGAGTGCAAGTTTTGTTGGTTGGTTATACTGCACTACAAGTATCACGGTATATGATTGTCATTTCCACCTTGACGGTCGTCGTCGTGGGTCGTCAAAAACAATACAACAATACATTCAAATGTAAAATAGTTGAAGTTCGAGGAAGTCACAGTGCGTACGGCACAGTACATACGAGTACGGTACATACAAGTAGGTACTCGTACTGTGGTACCGTACCTCCTGTGGGGTACTACGCCGTACGGTGTACTGGGTAGGGGGGACATCACAGATGATAGCGGGGAGTGGGAGAGCGCGTAGACGCAGACGCCAGTAGACTGGTACTGTACGCAAGGTACGTAGCGATGCCAGCAGTGCTGGTATTCTTTCGGCAGTGGTCAACACCAACCGACCCGACGCCCGACGAACGAACGACTGTTTTGTGGGGGGTTTGCATCGAGTTTAATAATCGGGGGAAATACGCCACCAATCGACGATCAACCCCCAAAATAAACGACATAGGAGACACGAAAGAAAAGACCGTCAAAAGCCCCGCCCAAAAAGGTCCAAGCTGCACAAAACAATGATATTTGATATTTAGATAGCAACATTGCCCGACGGGGAAGAGGCGTCTCTACACCAACTTCTTTGGCGATTATTCCACCAAGCAAGGTTTGGATTGCACAATACCGAGTACATTGCAAACGTCGATTTAGAGTTCCAGTTATTGTTTCTTCTACCCGGAGCCTCTGTTTGGTCTCCAAATAGAAGCTCTTCCGCCTCTGGTCGGTTGAGCCTGCCTCTCATCCTCCTCCCACTTGGCACGGTCAACGACAATGGCGAGTCGCAACGGACGTTTCTTGCCCGAAGATGAGCGCGATTCTCTCATAAGAGAACTCAAGTACATGGGAGAATTGAAGAAAGGAAAAACTCCGAAAGAAATTCTTGACAAGGCGGCTTCCTTGAGTGGCAATGGTTGCACCAATGGTCACCACCCAGCTGCTGCTGCTGCTGATGTCTCCTTCGGCACAGGGTGTCTCTCTTGCGGAGAGGATGACGACCATGCAAATCTTTTGCTTTGTGAAACCTGTAATGCTGAATATCATACCTACTGCTTGTCTCCGCCTCTGAGAGCTGTCCCGGCTGGGGACTGGTATTGTGGTAAGTGCTTGGCTCGTGGTCAGGTTGTCTCTCAAAAATTTACTTGAGTAGTAGGATGATCGGGAAAGGTTGGACCTATAACATTATGTTTCTTATATCTTTTTGCTTGCAAATACCAACAGCGGAATGTAAGATACCGGCGTTCGAGGATGATGGCCTGGATAGACTAGTCACTGCCTTGACTCCGGAGTTCACGGCTCGATTCGGGGAAATCTGCTGGGCTCAAGGGGGAGTAGGGTTTGGCTGGTGGCCAGCGTTCATTTATGACCCTAGACTCACCGTAGGAAGCGCCCGGCAACTAGCACGTAAACATCTTGGCAAACGGCATTTGGCCTACTTCTTTGAATGTCATGATGCCCCGTTTGCGTGCTTGGTAGATTCCAAAATGGCCAAGTGGGAGGACGGATTACTCGAGGACTACCATCTGGGGAAAACGGCCAAGGCTTCAGGCCGTGCACGAATGCGACTCTTTCAACAAGCCCTCCAGGCTGCAACGGTGGAACTGGGAAAGCCAGTCGAACTCCGGATGGAATTCAATCACACGGACCAACCTCAAATTCTACCCTCCCCCAAGTTCCGAAAACCCAAACGGCGTTCAATCACACAAAACAATAAAAAACCCGAAAGTGGCAGCAAACGACGAAATATTCGAGGATTTCCTCTCCTGTCGAGCGCGGTGTCAGTGGACTCCACTCAGAATCAGATACCCACGCGAAGGAACCTCAGCCGAGCCATTGAAGCGCTGGCAGTAGCGAGCACTGAAAGCGCAACGGACTCCCCTGAAGACGGAGAACTGTGCTGCAAGTTATTGAAAAAATCGCCTCAAGCCTTCAACGATACTCTTTCCAGCGTTGGATTTATCAAGCTTCCGTCGCGGAAGAATAGCACGTTTGAAGATGCGAGGACGCTTGTTGAAACAGAGTTAGTACCCGATTGTCTTCCAGCAGAGAAAGAATGGAGGTTTTTCATTCCTACTCTTGGCCCCATGAGTCGAAAACAGGAGTCCACGCTGGGCCCCTTGTACAAATTCCTACGCTTGACTACTTGTGACCCCAATCTGGGAGATGGAACACTGATGCACCCACTGAAACTTGTAATCTTGGATTTGGAGTCATCGTCTACGTGACAGGCTTTGTATGCGTCATAGTCGCAACAGACAGAAAACTCTTCACAATCTTAAGTATGCGATATTGTGGTCCTTCGAATATGCTATCGAGCTCTCTCTAGAGTGTGGTGCAGTCGTGGGTAACGTTTCGGTTCAACCGAGAAGGAGGCGAAAATATTGACAAATGATCGGATCTCGGACATTGACTTGTACGCTAGTTTCGAGCTTTGGTGTGCAGTGTGGTGTTGCACATGATCCTGCCCCCTATTGATACTTGATTTCGTTACAACAAGAAATGCACTCGAAGATAGCGCTGGTGGAAGCTGGTATAGGTTATGAATTGTTGCAATCCTTTTTCGGTATCATGCAGCATATATTAGTGAGGAAACAGTCTTCGGCGTAGACTTAAAACTAGCCTAGAAAATGTGCTATATTTCGCTGCATCTTACTACAGTAAAAGAAAAGAGACGTTCTTTCGATCTTGATCCTGCACTTGCTTCAGTCTCTCCCTCCCCCCCCCCGCTCTCTCTCTCTCTTCTACTCTTCTACTCTCTGTTGCCAGATATTCGTATAGTCTGACGAGTAGTAGAGAGTTCTGTCTCTGCTCTGGAGAATGATGCTCTGCCCAGGAGTAGTCCAAGTCCAGGGTCCTGCAGCTACTGTAGGACGGACGGACCGACTACCAGTACTTTATAGTACTGTACCGGTACTGTACCTGGTACCGGTGCTTGTACCGGTACCGTACCTGGTACGAGTACTCCGACCCCCGACCCCGGCGACGCCAACAACGCCAACAACACCAACAAGACGAGCGGCGAGGACTGCTTCATGTACGAGTACAGTACAAGGTACATCACGTGCAAAATGTGAGGACATGAAAGGACCGTGTATTGCGTGCGCAAATCTTATTGGCCCTACCGGCATGTATTGAGAATCGAGGGAAGGTTCATGGGGATCGTCAGTCACGAGTACGTGTTAACGGTGACGCGTCATCGTGAATTCATGTAGATTTCGTACAATGGGGTTGGCACTTTCTGATCCGAGATACCGCTCCTCCCTCTCAAACTCGCGCCTTTTGCATTGCATTCTCATTGCAATCATAACTTTGGCCATTGTCCTTGACATCATCTCTTGACACTACTTCACCTGCAAGTACATTGTCAAAATCTTCGGTGACACCACCACCCCCAAACCCTTCCGACAAGATCTTCAGCACCCGTCAAACCCATAAAAATGCTCGGCGTTCAATTTTCCGCCAAGAAATTTTCAACACGGATAACACCGTCCCTTTACAGGACCATGTCTCAAGTCTTCAAACCTAGCTGGGCTACTGCCGACCCGTCTACCATGGGCGTGAGTACCGATATCCATGCGGTTTCTAACTTGGTTGCAGGAAAGTGGGCGGATGCGAGCTCTAGAATGACCATCCCAGATCCGATGGACAGAGACGCTCAGCCAATCTTTACCATTCCGGATACTCAAGTGGAGGAACTCGGGCCCTTTTTCGAGTCTCTTCGCAAGGTCCCCAAGTCTGGTGTACACAACCCTCTGAAAAATCCTGATCGATATGTCAAGTATGGAGAAATCAGTCGTAAGGTATGTTTCACGACGGTTGCTCTGAATTTTGTTTGGGAAAGATTGCCACTAACACGTCTTTACCCTATTAGGCCGGAAATGCACTTTCTACCCCAGAAATCGCTGATTACTTTGCTAGATGTATCACTAAGTGCGTTCCGAAGTCATATGCTCAAGCAATGGGTGAAGTCAAGGTCACTGCTGACTTTTTGAACAATTACGCTGGTGACAACGTCCGTCGTTTGGCGAAGGTAAGAAGACCGAGCGCATCATATTTTGAGAATCCAAGAAACATTACATGTCATCTCAACCTATACATATTATGTCGTCGCTTGTTTTTATTTCTAGTCGTTTGGTGTCCCTGGTGATCATTATGGGCAAATGTCGGTTGGGCACCGCTGGCCTTATGGACCAGTCGCACTCGTCACTCCTTTCAACTTCCCGCTTGAAATTCCCGTGTTGCAGTTAATGGGAGCTCTCTACATGGGAAACAAGCCCGTGTTGAAGCCATCGGAGCAAGTCGCTTTCGTCATGGAGCAATACGTGCGACTCCTAATCGATTGTGGCATGGACCCCAATGACGTGGACTTTTTGAACTGCAAGGGTCCAGTAACTCAGGAGTTGATTGTAAACACACCTGTACGCATCACTCAATTTACTGGCAGCTCTCGTGTGGCAGAGATTTTGTTGCGGGCAACAAATGGAAAGGTCAAGATCGAGGACGCTGGATTCGATTGGAAGGTTATTGGCCCCGATGTCGGTGATGTGGACTACGTTGCTTGGCAATGCGACCAAGACGCTTATGCCAGCATTGGCCAAAAGTGTTCGGCTCAGTCGATTTGCTTCATTCATGAAAACTGGAAAAAGGTTGGATTGGTTGACAAGATTAAGTCTCTCGCCGAGGCACGAAACATCAAGGATCTTACTGTGGGTCCAGTGTTGACCGTAACGACGGAGCAAATTCTGTCCCACACCAACAAATTGGCCAGTATTCCCGGAGCATCTATCTTGTGGGGTGGAAAGGAGTTGACCGGCCACAAAATTCCCGAGCGTTACGGTGCAGTCGAGCCCACTGCAGTTTTCGTCCCCTTGGAGGAGATGATGAAGCCTGAGAACTTTGAGTCATGCGTGACGGAATTGTTCGCTCCCTTCCAAGTTGTGACATACTACAATGATGACACTGTCGATCAGGTGATTGCGGCTTTGGAGGGAATGTCTCATCACTTGACGGCAGCCGTGGTATCCAACGACCCTGAGTTCCAAAGCAAGATCTTGGCCAATTCGGTGAACGGAACCACCTACGCGGGACGACGAGCTCGTACCACTGGAGCGCCTCAAAACCACTGGTTCGGCCCTGCTGGAGACCCACGGGGTTGCGGAATTGGTACTCCGGAGGCTATTCAATTGGTTTGGTCTTGCCACCGTGAGATTATCAGCGACAGCTTTGTTCCTGCCAACTGGAGCAGGCCAAAGGCAACCTAAACCAACCAGTTTATCTTTGGATCTAATCAATCATCATCAATTCATCATTCACCAATATTTTGGAAGACGTTTCGCATAGACAGTAGAAAACACACACCCTAGTAGGGTTTCAAAAATTGCCATAGAGATCATGCGTTGTTGTACCTATGCATACATTGCTCAAATAATATCATCTACAACTTTTTGTTCTCCCTCCTAGGTCCTCTCCGTGAACATGGGTATGTAGTCTCTAGATACAAGTGTTCTAAAAATTTCACTCTCGATCCACTACAAGGGGGGGGGGGGGGCAGCATTAGTAGACTAAGAATGCTCTATTATCCTAAAGCAGCGAAAAAGTGCGGTCTACTTTTTTTACGTGTCGCAACAATCCACTCTATGTACTCTACGAGTAGTCTACCGGGAGACCTCTACTACAGCTACTCTGCTGAGTACCGGTAGATAGTAGTAGTAGAGGGGGAGACAGCGACCGTCCGCGGCGGCTCGGCTCAGCCACAGCCGCCAGAAGACTTTTTATTTACGTGAATCATGATGTACAATACCCGGTACAATACAAGTATGTACTGACTGTTGTACTGTACAAGTACTGTACTGCAGAAACAGTTTGTTATACGAGTAAAAATCCAGTCGGTCCCGCTACCTACCAGTAAGTACCAGGTACGCACGTTCAGGTGGTATCTGGTACATACGGTACAAGTACGCGTGTCAAAAAACATATTTATCTGATAATAATAATATCATCGGCGGCGCTTAGCTGCGCTGCCGCGGTGGCTGTACAGTATGTATGTACTTGTAGTACTGGTTCGTCCCGTTTTAGGTGAGGCGCATGATTTTCATTTTCATAGCCTTCCTCTCATCTCTACAAGTACCAGTACCGTTAGTACTGTACAGGTAGGTACGTCTTGTACGACGAGCACAACCTTTGTCTCTCTCCATCCATTGTTGATGTTGTATGAAAGACAACCTCCAGCCGTGGAAGTACGTAGGTTGTTGAAGAAAGCTCTGCATTAGTAGGGGATGGAGTTATCTATCGATGAAGACTGTGCGGCCGGTCGAGAAGAAACGCCATCTCCCACGGTAGTCGCCGAAAGTGTCCACGATGACGAGAAAACGGGACGTCCTCCTCCCAACAACAACTACAAAAACAACAAAGCAGATGGCGAAACGGGAAAGGAAGACGGGGTCGATATCTCGCCAGTGTCGGCGCCATCCAACAGCGATGATGGTGATGCTGACAGGGCCGTTGATGATGAGGAAGCGGGTGTAGAGCACGTCCACGACGCTGTCCACGAGCAGACGGAAGAATTGGAATTGCCAGAAAAAATCTCCAACGGTAAAATCGAGAAATTAGACGAGATCAAACAGAATGGCACACACACAACAAAAAAGGAGCCAGAGATGTCTGATGGAGTGGAAGAACACAAAGAATCGAGTCAGGAGGAAGCACCTCATGACAATGATGATGGAGATGGAGATGGGGGCTCCGTGGACAGCAGGGGCAGTCACAAGGAAAGTGCTCCCCAGTCGATCGATGGTAACGACACTGCAGCAGACGATGACCTGCCCGATAATGCGACTGATGAGAACTCCTCACGAGGGGGTTTCCCTCAACATACTAGTGGGTCTTTGAACGGCTCACGTAGGGCTCGGACCAATAATTATTTGGATGAACCGACGCTTTCGGCACTACGTGAATATTTGAAATCAAAAGAATATGCCGCTCTGCCGCTGGAAGAAGAAAAGGTCATGGAATTCACAATGAATACGCACCGTAATGCGACGGATCGAACCAGGTATCGAAAGAATCTCGTAGAGGACTTTCAAGTTTTGGGGGACAATGACAATGTATACGATCTTATCTACCAGGAGGAAGAGTACTTTGCCATGGCTTCCAAATTCTTCAAAGATCTCGTGCAAGGGGCCCAAATGAAGGCTGGAGATTTCGACCTGGACAGAAGGACCTTGGCATGGCTCCAGCGAGCTTGTGGACTGAAGAAACCACATGACCCTTTGGACCAAAATCTAGACGATTTTTCCGATTCGGAAGAGGGAGAACCTGTGGCAACGGGACGCCGGTTGACTCGGGGGGTCAAGAAGGAACGCCGGAAAGAGCGAATGCGAAAGGAAACAGAAGGGATCTCTATTTTCATGGAAGCCGTTGTCGATCTTGAAAGAGAACGCAAACAACCGTTCAAGTCGAACGTACAATCGGTAAGCACAATTCTTATCGTCATTTAGAAGGCTTTCTGGTTGAATGGTGACAAGCTGGCCACGCAACTTGCTTTGTTCTGACCTAGCTGTCTTTTGCCATTTAGTATTCTTATTCTGAGGAAAGCAAGAACGAATTCGAATACGTCGATGAAGGTGATGATGATTCCGTTGACTATGATGACGACAACGACGATGAAGGTGATTCCGAATCCTCGATGAGTCAGGACTCTTCAGATCACGATTCCACTGCCCAGATTCGTGACTATCCTCCAGAGTCAGAACTGATTGCAAGCATTCCAAGAGGGGACGATATGAGTGTCCGAATCATGTTCAGGGGGAAAGTCATCAGCAGCGCTACCGCAGAAGAACTGGTAAGTTTCTCACGGTTATTTCTCGTAACGCGTCATTCTTCAAATCTAATGCTTTCGTTTAGGAGGAATGGCACCAGCCAAGGAAACGGCGAAGGGCCAAGGAACGGCATGAAGCGCAAAAGCGCGTTAAACTACAAACGCAGACACAAACTGACGATGAGGGAGAAGAGCAGGTACTGCCTGAGTTTTCAACCGAAGTGATCCAAAGGGATACCCAGACACACTCCCCAGAAAATAGTCTTCTCGAGTTTTTTCTTCCTGATCTTGACGATTCTATCGCAGCTTTGAGTCGAACTGGAAAATCCAAGCCAATCGAACCCATCAAAGTATTGACTCAGTCGAGAATATGCACCAAGTTTTATCGATTCCTTGGTGGGAGAGCTAGAAGATGGGCACGACATGAGTTTTACTACCCAGACCTGGACGCCGCTTGGTATGGTTTTGATCAACGTGCTGCGTCCATTGCTTCAAAGATTCCAATGGGTGTCAAATTGACATGGCGGGAATGGAAAGCTATGCGTCGTCAACTGAATCGACCCCGTCGATTTTCTAGAGCTTTCGTAGCAATGGAACTGAGTAAGCGCAACCGTTTTCGACGAATGGTGCGGAAACTACAACGGAGTCCGGACTCCTCGAGGTCACTCGCCTTCCGTGTTCCTTCCATCGTCAAACCAGGAACAAGTGTCACGGCCTACAACAAACGGTATCAAATTGTTCATCAAGGAACTGTACTATTCTACTCTCGCGACGACGACGGCTATTTCATCCAGTTCGATGAGGAAGAGCTTGGATGTGAGTTTTGCCCCGACAGTGAAGTGGCATCTTTGCCTGCTTCGGGTCCACCGATCTCTGCGAGGAGCGATCATTATCAGTCCATTTCGAACCAACCATCCAAGTCTCCGTCAAATCTAGCAGGATCTATCCTCGATGCGGAATCACTGTCGAAGAATGACCGGGCCTACGAACGTTTCAGCCTTACTTCGCTGATAGTCAACGTGGAGCGAGCCAAGGAGAGGAAGAAAGCAATCCTTGACGCCATGGAAGAGCACAACAACTTTGTTTCGCCTTATCGTAGATCAAAACTTTATATCTTCCCGAAGCCTCCGAGTGGACGAATGGAAGCGCTGCAGGAGACGGTAGGGGCGTGGCTTCATGCCAACTTGATCCACACTAATCGATCCCTGCGTGCAGGCCTGGACCTCTTGAACGCAGCATATTTAGAAGATGATTCATCACACTCCGACTCTTACGCAAGTGCTGGGCCGTCTGAAGCACCGGTTGAAGAAAATGAACTGGAGTTGGATGCGACTGTACTGGGAGACATGGCGAAGCGGCTGATTCGGTCCATGGGTGCGAAGACTTCAGATGAAAAGCTACAAAAATTCACAACACGGTGTCTGGAAAAGACGGTACGGAAAATTCTGACTACTCCTGGCCGCTAGAGATTCACATGCAAGGTTGCTACGGGATTTTGAAAACGCTGCATTCCTACTCAAAAGTCGAGTAGATGGACTCAGGAAAGCACTCAAACATCCTTGGAAGCGTCCTTTGTCTTTTGAAAGGCCTGTCGACCTTGTTTAACGATATTTCGTAGAAGTTTCTGTAGCTCCACATTGGATGGTTCTAATCGAAGACCTTCATAAGCAGTTATAGCCGCATCCTGATGTCGCTGCAATTCCGAAAGGGCAACCGCTTGTCGATAGTAGGGTTTGGTCCACTTTGGTCGTAGTTTCCGCGCCAGAATAGCATCTATTAGTGCTTCTCGGGGATTCCCCAGCTGGATCTGACACGCAGATCGATTGGCATAGAATCTTCCGTCTTTGGAGTTGGATTCTATGGCATCCGAATAACAGTCGAGAGCATGTTGCCATTCCTTTCGCTGAAAGTATTCATTCCCTCGTGTTTTCGACCCAATGGCTATCTCGGCGCTCTCCTGTGACGCCTCTGGTAAGACTTCCAGCTGCGCCCAACGATCCAGCGCTTGTTTCTCTTCATGTGTCAAGGTGTCCGAAGATGATTCCTCGGCTCCCACTTCATCCTGCTTTGGCATGGATGATTTTGGGCTCTCAGTTTCCGCAACAGTGCTAGATAGTTTCTCATCTACACTGGATAGAGGGCTTTCACTTGCCCGCAGCAATTCAACACATGCCGTGTTCTTTTGTTGTGTTGCAACATCCATGGGGGTCAGACCCTCCTTGTCTTTGCATAGTAGTAGGATATCCTTACTCTTCTGATCCAGTTTGGCCAGGATGAGTTCGAGAGCGTCAGGCATATTGTGTCCCACAGCCATGTGAAGAAACGTCGTCTTTCCGCCTGAAAGAATGCGATCCACGGAGATCTCCGACGACCCCAAAAGAACACACACATTCGCCTTCTGGCCCACCGCCAAGGCGAGAGCCAGGGGAGTCGGAATCGCAGTGTTGTTCTCATCACCGGGCCTACTGACATTGACGTTTGCCCCACACTCTATTAATGCTTCGATCGTTTCTGGTATGTCTTTTGACGACGAACACGCCCAATGCAGTGGTGTCCCTCCTTGCAGGGCAAAGGTTTGGAGAGCTACTTTGCCATGTTCCCACAAGGCCTGCAGAGTGGAGCGTGTGGCACCCGCTCCTGCCGCGTAGTGCAAGGCGGTAGCTCCCGCTTTGGACCGGACTAGGCCCAACTTTGGTGCGGCTTGTAACATCTGCAGTACCCGACGCTCCGCCTGCTCCGACGAGTGTTGGACGGCCATCATGAGACAAGTCAGTCCCTCCTTGTCCTTTTGCTTGAGCGCGGCCCGACGCGATTCTAGATCAGGAAACCATTCGAGGAGCGATCCGACGAGGTCGATGGAAGAAGACGATCGACACACGTAGTGGAGGATGGTGCGTTTTCGTGGATCTTTGAGCAACAACGTTTCTTGCAGAGGAATGCCAGTATCTCGGGAAAAGGCGCGCGCTAGAGTTTCGACGTTGGGGTCGTCGCTACCGGTACGGCAACACTCCTGGATCTCTGCCAGGAACTGTATCTTTTTTGACTTGCTCATTCATTCAAACACTTTCCTGCTTTCTCTCTGTGCACAGTACTCGTACAATAGGTGGGGCGGCTCAATTGAATGAAGATTGAATGCTGAATTCATGACGTTCAAGAAGGAGCGCAAGAGAAAGGAAAAAACCCGCCGAGGCACGAGGCAAGAGGCAAAAGATTTTGTTTTCAACGTGATTTACCCAGACGACTCATCGGATCAATTTCTTAATCGTGCCAATGTAATAGCAGAGGGGACGACGACGACTCCTCTGTATTAAAATTGCTCTCGACTGTCAAGGTAGTAACTAAATTCGACAGAGCACTTTTCCGCTGCTTTACGATATTTTCTAGCTATAGTAGTAGAGATACGTTCTGTACCTGTTACGTACAACTAACTGTCTGTACAGAATGATCCTGCTTTTCTTACTCGCGTACGAGTCCCACTAGTGATAGGACGGCATGTATCGAGACTCCCTCTCTATCGATCTCTTCTAGCTAGAGAGCCAAGGAAAAGATTTTCATTGATTGCATTGATTGCATACCCTATAAGGCGCCCAAGTTACAATTGAGCTTAACTCATGACGATGAAGCAAGGTCGGAAGAAGATGACGATCGAGTCGAATCATCAATCCCCTGGGCCGTCTGAGGAGGAGTTGCCGAAGAATGATCTTCTTGAGAAGATGCCGCCGGCTGTCCCACTGTGGTGAGATCGTCGACTGGACGAGCTGTGGATTCTGAAAGTCGGAATTCCTTCAAGGCCTCGGCTACCTTTTCCTCTGCTTGATCTGGATTGTAGAAGCCAAGAACCGCCCAGTGCCGTGCCTGAAGCTCGGCAAGTTGATCTCGGGCCAGCTGAACTCTCGACCGCGCCCGTCTTAACACTCGAGACGCACCATCAATATCCAGCTCGATCTGCCGAAGACGTTCTTGTGCCCTTCGAGCGTTGGCGCGAGAATCCTCCAGCTGTCGCCTTTGAAGTTCCGCATCACTGTTCGCACAACAGCAAATAAAAAGAATATAAGACATTTGTGGCGAGGGTCGCTCCATTTTCGCTCCCAGAGTCACCGTCCAAGTACTTACACCTTGAGAATTGTGATTTCTTCTTTTGCGCGAGCTTCCTTTTTTTCTCTCGCTTCAACTTTCTGCCGCGCTGCTTGAATATCATCGAGGGCATCCAAAATGGCTCTCGTTCTACCATCTATGGGGAGTTCACCAGATGGTCCCCATCCAGGAATCTCTGCAGGTGGTACTCGTTCCACTGCAAGTGCACGTTCTTCCCAAGTGAGCTCTCTACCACGCCGGCTGACATCCTCGCTAATTTCGCTTCCCTGGTTTGTATTACTTCGCCCTTCGCCGCCATTCTGCTTTCCGTTCAGGGATCCCTCTTCGATTACCATTGGTTCGATATCTACAATGAAGGAAGCATCCTCGTCCCCCGTGTCGTCCTCGGCATTGTATCGGTACGCATAACCTGGGCGCCCCGGATTGTCGCGGGCTTGTCGTCGCTGCTGTCGTTTTGACGAGGAGTCAGGTAATTGCCCGGATCGAGATCTGGGTCCAATGCCCATCTTGGCATTGTACATATCGGCCTTGTACGCCATGTCGTCAGGATCCACACCCAAAAAGGTGTTGAGTACATTGAAAGGAGACCAAGCACTTCGTCTGGGGCCCTGACGGCGACCACGTCCTTGCCTTCTCGACGATCGATCATCGTAGTCCTCGTCTTCTTCGTTCCCTTTGAACCAAGATGAGACTTGTTTGGACACCCAGTCGCCTCCATTGATAAGGACGTCGTCCTCGTCCTCCTCCTCACCGTCATAATCATATTCTCGTGGCGGGAGCCGTCGTCTTCGCCGAGGGGGTGGCTGCACGCGGGTCTCTCGCTCGTTCCTTCTTGTCATGGGATCATCGTCAGGTGGCGTAATATTCGACTTTCCGCCAGTTTTGGATTTGGAAACTGGTCTATCTGCATCGTCAAAAAAGCCGTCGTCGTCATCATAGCCGTCCTGTTCCTCGTAGACATCTTCTTCGGCATCGTTGTACTCATCCCTTCTACTTCTACTTCTGCCGCTGCTACTACTACTGCTGCTGCTGCTGGTGGTGGTGGGAGGTAGTTGTCTCTGCTCTTGTCGCGATCGGATGGAACGACCAGGCGAAGACTCGGACGCTTGCAAAAATGCCAAACCATTGAATTTTCCTTTGGTGCCACCAAATACAGTTCTGTCCCCCACCTGCTCCGAATCATCTGGATCAAATCCATACCAAAAGAGACGGTCGTAAAAATCCTTGGCCGCCATGGGAGCCTGACTGAGACCATCTGATCGAATAGGAGAACTATTATTTGTGCAAGTAGTGAATCAAATCAAATCAAATCAAATCAAATCAAATCAGAATGACACAGCATGACAAAACAGGCAAGAAAACGAGAAGTAAGAGCCCAATGAAGTTATTTGCAAGCACAAAAATCCAAAAGGTACTGGTACCTACCGTCTCCGCCGTCGAGATCCGGAATTATATGAGGAATCTTCCGATGATCGTCGCCTAGGACGCGTCACTCGAGGCGATGGAGGGGATGGTGGTCGTTTGGATCGGTCGATACCACCCGTTGGATTCGACCAAAAGTTTCCACCCGACGAAAAAGAATCTTCGTCGTCCTCGCCGTCATCATAACCATCGTCTTCCTCGTCGTCGTCGTAGAATTCTTCGTCGTCATCCTCGTCATCCAAGGCATTTTGTCGCGACGGATAGCGAGCTAGTTTTTGATCGTCCCCATTCGACCGGACTGGTTCGGGAAACGGAAGGCTCTCCTCCTCGTCCTCGTAGTAATACTCGTAGTACTGATCTTCTAGGGGTTTCTGTCGTCTGGATGTTCGAGGAGTGGACGGCGATCGGGGGGTCGAATCAGGATAGTAGTAGTCATCGTCATCTTCGTCGTTACCTGCCTTGGCTTTGTGACAGCAGCAGTGTTGCTGTCGTTGTTGTTTTTGTTTAATGAATGAGGGGCTCGAAACAATTTTAGAAGATGATCCAGTGTCGATTGCGTCTTCATTACGAAAATGCTTGGAATATCGATGCTGGGGTGACGGACGATGATGAGGATGATAGTGATTTTTATTCCCGCCAGAGAAGCCGTCGACCGATCGAAGTGAAAGACCACATGATAGAACAAGCACCACTAGTAGGAGCGACGTCCATGACAGCATCAGTATTCGATGCATCTGCTGTGCCGTCGTTGTGCGTTGCTCTGAATAAATGATACTGTATGTCTGATCGGAGCTTGATAGATGTAGATTTATGAGACTATCTCGAGTAGAAAGGAATGAATGAGTGTGTGAGTCAGATGTAGATGTGTTGTTGTGATGGGGGAGATGGAAGATGGAAGTCCGCGGGAAAGAAGAAAAAATGGTGGGTGATGGCGACATGACAGTATGTAGGTGCGTGCGTGCTCTATTTAGCGTCGCGTCGTCGCGAGAGTGAGAGCTACATAGCGAGCGAGAGAGTGCCACGCGGCGGGAAGCGGTGCACGTAAAACTAGCGAGAGGGCAAGGACATTATTATTTTAGTTCGATAATTGTCGAACCATATCGGACAACAAGGATGCAGCGCAAGAAAGAAAACAGACAAGCACTATTATCGTCGAGTGAATCATCGAAACTCGAAACAGAACGAGTTGAAAAAAGTTGAAAGAAATATTTCTTATGCTTTTGTGGTTATATCAAAGGTGTTTGCTCAATAGTAGGATCACTTGCCGCTGACTCGTAGCTGATTTTTGAAGAAGAAAGGAAAGCAACGTCGTCGATACCCAGTTTTGCTTCCCGAGCGAATATAGAAAGTGGTGCAAGAAAAGCCCAACGGATTGCTTGATTCGTGTTTCGCGTGAGTTTGGAGGAGTGTTCATATAAATCAAAATTTAAATCATGGGGTCGTCCATAAAAAAGGAAAAGTCCCAGGGTGCGGCGGCCTCCTTGGTGACATCGGTACTTTCGTTGGCGTTCATGGCCCTGGTGTTGGCAGCTTTAGTGTCTTGGAACGAAGGAGGAGGACGAGGAGGAAAGCAACTGCAGACGCGGCAACGAAGAATCCTCCAGCCCACCGTCTTTTCGTCCCATATTAGTAACCCGTCAACTCCCCAGCGTAACCTCTTCGAAGACGAAAAGACTGCTGAGGAGGGAGACGCTCTGGACATTACAGACGACGCAACGCGATCCGCGACTTGCAAGCATTACCTGTACCAATTTCTCAACGGAACCACGGACGCCAACGACGAGTGCCAGGCCTTCAAGAATGCTTTCAATGCCGCGGATTGTAAAGACGATGATCCTGCCGCCCAGTACAATGATTTTCGAAAACGGAACGAGAGCGCAAACGATGACCTTTATATTGACGATTTCTTTGAAAACTGGGAGGTACGTAGTGTAGGTCCATCCGGAGGAGTCGTCTGTCTTCTGTGTGCGACTAGACGTTGGAAGTTGTAGGAATGAATCCTGACTGTCAGCGATGTTGACCATGGTGTATCTAACGTGTTGTTGTCGTCGTTTGATATTATTTTTAGTGTTGCGACGCTATCGAACGTTTGTACCTAAGAAACTGTGAGGAAACTTCGGGAGAATACCACTCTGTTCGATTACTGGCAATCATGCTGGTCATGCTAGTGTGCACGATGATCAAGGCGTGTCTTAAGCGAGCTCACGTTGGGTGGCTGCCTGATGCCTGTGCCTTCATTCTTGTGGGTACGTTTGTTGGAGGAATTCTCCGACTCTTTGACTCGACCTTTGTGGGTAGTCGGCTGAGCTTTGATAACGAGCTTTTTCTACAAATTATGCTGCCGCCGATTATCTTCCAAGCTGCGTTATCCATTGATAAACGGGCCTTTAGGAGAGACTTGCTCCCTATTCTCGCATTTGCTGGGCTTGGAACGGCATTTTCAGCTATTGCTATTGGTTGGATTACCCACCAAGTCTCTCAGTGGGGCAACCAAGGACATCTGCCTCTCCTTGACTCGTTGGTATTTGGATCTTTGATTGCTTCGATTGATCCTGTTGCCACCTTGAGCATCCTAGCTGGTGTTGGGGTGAGTCAGACGGATACTTTGTACACTCTGATCTTTGGGGAGTCGCTCTTGAATGATGGAGTCGCCATTGTTTTGTTTGATACTCTCAAGTCCTACCTTGGAGACGACGGTATTGAACTTAGCGAATCCGCTTATCAAGAAATGGCCAAGCATTTTGCCGCTGTCCTTTTTGGATCTATCGGCACTGGTCTCGGGGTAGGGATCTGTTGCACGCTCTATTTCTACGGACTTCGTGGTCAGCAGACTGCTGTCACCGAAGTAGCTATATTCTTCTGCTGGGCTCTTATTCCATACTACATCGCCGAAGCAACGGGGTGCTCGGGAATCATTGCCATCATGGTGATGGGATTTTTCATGGACTATTTCGTAGTCGGTGGATTTCAGTCTGAAGAAACTAGCTGGATGGAATACATGGCCATGCGAAGCGAGGACGAACATGGTGTCGCCATCCAACCACAAGTGGATCGATGGGCGGAATTTCAGTGTGCACTGGGCAAAGCTTTCAGTGGCCGTGGTCATATCTTGTCGCGGTCGCGGAATCATGTAGGCTTTGTGGCTCATGTGATTGCAACAATCATGGAAACGGCCATCTTCGCTTATCTGGGCCTGTTCTTATTTTCTGACAATGTCTGGAACCTACGTTTGAACATGACGGCAATTTTGAGTTGTGTGACGAGCCGAGCAATCATGGTTGTTGCCCTGTCTTTTCTCATTAACGCTGCAGTGTTTTTGGACGTCGAAAATCGAATTCTCAAGTGCTTCCGAGGCATTCGGCAAATTAACCTGGCCGACGACGATGATTCGGTTGGTAGCCATACCAGGGTCTACCTGGATCGAAAGACTCAACTGATTCTATTGTTGTCCGGGGTGCGGGGGGCTGTCTCCTTTGCTTTGGTGGAAAACATTCCAGTATGGGACGCGGTCACGAAAGTAGGGTCCAAGTATAAGGCAGAGCTGAAAGCCATGACGTCGTCATCGATCGTCTTTACGCTCTTCGTGTTCGGGGCTCTAACCTACATAACGGTCAAGCGGGGTGATCCCAACGGGGGCGGACACATTGCGGGCAGCACCTTGACGCACAGGCTAATGAGCGAACCACTAGATAGTGACGACGAAAACCATTCCGAAAATGAAAATACTCCTGAATCAAATTCCTTGTCTCTCGAGATTGAACACCCTTCGCGAGGACCGCAACCTCGCGAGCAATATCGAGCGCCCAATCAGTGGACAGAGTAACCAGCCGGGCACAACTTCCAACTATTGGAAATTGGTTTCATAGATAAGTTAAATAATCAACTTCTTCGTAATAGAGTTTTCGTACTCTGGAGAACTGTATTACGAGCTAGATGTAATTGCTCTGCTAGGCTGGTCTCATCGTACTTTGTCTCGCTTGAGGCAATATATGTTCAAATGGAACTTGCTCGAGTTCTCGTACGCCGGGACGATGGTGCCCTCGTACCATGCTTGGAACTCGTCCGGTGTGCAAAGGAGGTTTTCTTCGTCTTTCAGAGATTTTGGATGCATTGCACAGACATAACCAAACGAGTTGATGTAGTTGAGCAAATCTAGTGGATCAGTTTGGCCTGCTTTCCAAAGCAGTTCGGGGAAAAACTCAAACGTGACAAATCGGAACGGAAATCTGTCAAGATTGACTCCTCTGAAAGCGTGTAGCTCGTAACCTTCGGCATCCACCTTGAGCAGCTGTAAAGGTGTCCCGTCTTTCGTTATGATATTGGCAAGGCTTGCTTCGGGTCGAACAAGTGGGATGTCATCCGCAATGATATCTTCAACCCCAAACGGCAACGAGCTTGAATCACCGTTGCGTTGTAGAATCGTCATCCCTGGCGAGTCATGATGGCGGACCAGGCGACCCAAGCCCGAACTTTCTGCAGCTGCAGCCTGAATTATTTGAATAGACCCCCCCCTCGTACCATCAAATCCATTTTCTTTAATGGATTGCTCTAACAACGACGCAGTATCCGGCGAAGGCTCAAAGCCGACGACTTTCATCCCCAATGCCGCCATGTGAAGAGAATGAAAGCCTATGTTGGCGCCAATATCCACCGCCCACCCACCTGACCCATGCATAGTAGACGCTACGTATTCTATGAAGGCAGTTTCTTCGGGCTCGTACTTCCCTGACTGTTCGATCTTTTTTGAAATGATATCATCTTGGGGAGGGAAAAGCCATATCTTGAAAGGAGGTTTTGTCTTCGATGTGACCATAATTCTCTCTACTTGCAATCCCTCTTTCACGTTGTCAACAGAGTTTTCCATTCGAAGGTCCTGGAGCCAAGGGGACGACTCAATGCTTAAATGGATGTAAAGGAGAGCAGCCGCGAGGTTCACATAGCATATCGATCGTATGATCCAACGGCTCCTTGGTACCACCTTTCTCATCTTGTTGGACCGCGGAGGTCGACCACAGTGGTCTCTTTGTCTTAGTCTCCCTGGAGCGGATCCACTCTCTACTATTCAATCTCGATTACCTTTTTGGTTTCGGTGGTTAGTCTCATCTAAAGGCGAGTTGGATATATGTTAGACCAAGATCTTGAGTCTTGAGAGTTGAGAGTAGTCGTCGTCGTCGTCGTCGTCCCGACATGAGCAGTGGTCTACCGGTATGTACGTACCGATACCTGGTACACTGTACCTGGTACCTCTGGTACCGCAGCGGTGCACCCGGTACAAGTACTGTACTCACTCGTACATCAGTCGATCATCCATCGTCTACTACGCCGCAGTACTGTACGTACCGGTACCTTGGCAGTACCGCCGCCCGATAAAATCAATCGGATGGATCGATAAAAATAAATCATACCCATTTTTACCAAGTTCTTACCTATGCCTCGAATGTCAGCAATGTATGTGTTGTTTAAGGATTTCCACCTTTGGTACTTAACGAAATATAGTTACTATGAAAATGCTTTCTACATCTCTGGAGTATTGCATAGAGGCGGCCGTCAAAATCAGCGAGACGGCGCTCTATCTATCACAATTTTTTTGAACCCGTATGGATACCGTACAAGTATTGTCCTGACAAGTATCCATAAAATCCACCGTCCTCATTCCGCCTTTCTCAGGAATCGAATAATTGACGAATTGGTCAGGAATAATCAAAACGAGGATCTTCTACAGCATTATCGTCAACATGTCGAATATTGTAGGTTCACATTCGGGAGAGGAGGGAAGAGATGACGCCGAAATGCTTGTATCAGAGAGCGAAATATTACGTGGCAATGAAAACGGTGTTGTGAAATTGGCGGATCGATTAGCTGAAAGAGGGGGGAAGCGAAATGATTTTAGTGATCGATTACGAGATCTGAGAGACAAAATGATGCGAACAAAAGTTAGACAGGATATTATTGAAGAAAGAGAGAGCAGTCCAGACACAGGCGACAGTAGTGGAGAATCGGACAATATTTTCCACCTCATCCGACAACGCTGCCTTAAACGAAAAGAATTGGCACAAGCCGATATGATGTTACTCGATACATCAAGAACCAAAGAAGAAAAAGTAAAAGAACTTCAAATACAACTTGATCAGGCTCGAGTTGACGTCAAAGCCTACAAACAAAAGGGAGGCGACGAAAGATCTCTCAAAAGACCCGGCAAAGCTGACGAAACATCATGTGATGCGACAAGGAAACCATTCGTCCCGACACGAGATCAGCGAATTGACATTCTCGAGCTGAAGCTCGCAGAGCGAGATAGGAGACTCCAGAGAATGAGTGATGATCTAGCTGAAGCAAATCGTCGAACGACGGAACTGGAAGTCAGATTGGAAGTTCACGATTTCAAATTCATTTCCTACCAGAAATATCGAAAGGAGCTGGACAAGCAAGCACTGCGCCAAATCCACAAAGACACTCTTTGTGAGTCATCAAGTTACGAGAGTGAGAGCTCCTCTCAAAAGTACACGGCGAAGTTAATCTCAGATCTGGAGAATATCGAAAACATGTATATTTCTGCAAAACAGAAGATTGCACAATTAGAACAAGAACGCTCTGAGTATCTTGCAAGGATACAAACACTCGAAAGCGCCGCAGCATCAGCCCCAAACCAACATGAGAAAAGGATGGGGCTGAAAATTGAAGACAACTGCCCAGACGACGAGAATGAAAAACGAAAAGCGGGACTTCCTCTATCAAACCATGTCATGACAAGGATGCAGCTCCTGGAAACAGAAAATATCAATTACAATCAATTGATGTCCAATCTCAAAGAGAAATTGGAAACCACAACAGACATGATGAACAAAGTGGTAGAAAAATATGAACGAGACACCTGTCTCTTGAATCGCAAAAATGAATCCCTCGAAGAAAAGATCACTGCTCTTCAGATTGAAATAAAGGCAATTTCTGGAGACATGGATGCCACCGAGAAGAGCAAGCAATATCACATACTCGAGACGAATTTGGACGACTACATAGCCGAAATCTCTCGACTAGAAGAACGTCTTCGCACGAAAGAAAGAATCATTGCGAGACTCCGGTCCAAATCGGTGGAGAAGCGCCTAGCAAACGTATTGTCAGAGGATGAGGCTAACAATTTGGCAAATCAAAGGTGATCACAGCTGTGTAGTCCTTGGTCGACGTGTCGTGTCCATGGGGAGCGTAGGGAAATATTGCCAATTGCATGCACAAGCTAGCTAGAACAGGGATTATGGAGACTAAATGATTTTGAGTGGTGTACGTTCGTACGTACACAGATTGATCATTGGGTAGTCCGATTGAACGTTCATCACTTGGGAAAGGTGCTGCTCAACCCTGGGCTGTCTTGTGAAAATTGTTACATGCTTCTGCTTAGCTGCAAAATTGCTTCTTCTTTGATTTGTTCGGTTCGTTTGGAAATCTTCAAGGCTTCCGATTGTGCCACACTGTCAACACCACCAACCATGCGATTGTAACGTTGCCGAAAATCTACCTTCTCAACCAATGATCGTAACGCAAAGTAGTATTTGGCATACAGACTAGTCGAGATATAAAGATCCCACTTGACGTTCCGAAGGAAGTTGAGTTCGAGGCGATTGATTGCGTCCAGTGAATACTGAGGATAGACACTGGCGAATTCAATGTTCCATGAGCTCAAGTCTTGCCAGACTTTGGATGCCAGCAGCAAGCCACACATGAAGATAGGTCTCCAAGTATTGGCCAGAAGGGGTACCTTGGCCACCTCCATGAGACGCTCCACGTAAATGAGGCAGACGATGGAGCATTCCGAAGAAAGCTGCACCGCCTTGAAAAGCTGATGACCGAACTCATAAATTTCTTCTTCAGACGGAATCGCCGGTTTTATCTTGATCTTTCGAAGACCATAAACCATACCTGGACGTGCCATGGGAATCCGGACCATTGTGCACTTGTAAGTGGGTGTGCAATAATTATCTTCTGAAAAAGTCTCCCGCATAGAGTTTTTGAAGAGGCTATGGTCATCTTTTCCAACGTCGGCTCCCTCAAAACGCCTTTCGATCTTCACAATATGTTGATGCATGATCATTGCCACACGACGCAAGGCATCCCGAAAGTTAGGCCTCGAAAGAGTCCCCATGGGCGATGCCATTTTCTGCACGGGTGTCCGCATCTCCGCCTTTCGGTATTGAATACGTTTCTTCTCGATACGGGGTGTGTATGCATCACAAGATGGCCGAAACATCTCAACCGGTTTCTTTTGAAGGTCTTGCTTCTTGATGGATACTTTCCTGCCTTTTCCTTTCTTTTTGGACGACTCTGTAGTGGGCGAAGCCTTTCTCAAAGCAGAAGGCTTGGAGTCCTGTGTCGGCTTCCCCTCTCCTGACTCTTTATCTGTGTTGGGCTTACGGTTTGACGCCGTTGGAGTGGCTCTAGTGGAAGCATTGGATCTCGAAGAAGATGTCCTTGTCTGACTCTCCTGCGGTAGTGCTTGACTGTCGACTGCCAAGAGAGTGCGAGACGTAGCAGTCCTTGCTGCTCCTGGTACTGTCGTAACGGGTGGGATCAAGGTAGTTTGCGCACTTCCAATTTTACTAAAATCTCGACGCGGTCCCACTCGGTTGCGCAAATCCCTATAGGATCCTGCATTAAATGTTTCCAAAGATCCAATAGCGCTGTAGAGAAGGGGTCGATTGCGAGGCGTGCTGCCTGTGGCATTACTCCCCACGGAGCTAGGTTGCCCTTCCCCTACTGAAAGTATGCTGGACACTGGAGTGTTCACCCCTGATGAGCAGACAGATGAAGGAGTACTCGATTCCTGCAAGCCTGCTAGTGGAGGACCACCACCATACTTTGTCCCTGAACCGGCATAAAGAGACAAAGGAGGAGTAAAGGCGGGGTGGTCCTCTTTATCCAAAATACCTCCATCTCCATTAAACCATTCGTCGTCCCCGTGCTCTCCGCTATTGCTTTGCCCACCTTCCTCTGCGATCGGTTGCTCGCCCTGAGCATATGCCTCAGAACCCGAAGGCCCAAAATCATCGTGATCAAAAATCTCTTGTAGGGACATTGTAGATTCAGTGAGAAGAGGGGTCCCCGTGGAAGATTCGGCGGGAGAGCTGTGTATATTTTCCTTTGTCGGCGTCGGCTGTTTTTCGTTGTTTACGAAGGTGTTCCCATTAACAGTTCCAGTCACACCAGCGGAAGAGTTACTCCCCTTAATTGCTGCAGCGAGATGGTGCGAAAGATTACTCGTTGGATTATTATTTTCTGGGATGGCAGAGAACGCTTGATACTGAGGCTGATCTTCTGCGGCCCTTTCAAAGCCAACTGGTATGGCTTGTTTGTGGCTAGTATGAAGAGAAGCCGGCGACTCGTCCACGAATCGGTTTCCTCCCGAAGCAAACGCTGGAAGTTCCCCGTTGTTATCGAGTTTGGAAGAGGATCTCATGTGATCGATCAACGTTGCCATTGCCCAGCTAAAATTTAGTGGCGTTTGAAGCTTTGAAAGCTTTCTATTACCGCCTTGTCAGCATGTGATGGTTCAAACACTACTCTACTCTAGAGGGTACTCGTCGAGAGGTAGGGTACAGCGATGAGCTTTTTAATTTTTCTCAAAGGGCGGGGTGAATCTGTTTTTTAGGTGAGTGGTGGGTAGTTGCTGGTTGCTCACTGCTTTTGTGTGTTGTTCGTGTGCGTTTCTTGCTCGCCGTAACTCTACAAGTACTTGTAGTACCGGTATGTGGGTGGTGGTCGTTCCAGTACCGGTAACTACTGGTAGCAGGTACTCGAACTGTACTTGTACCGTAGTCCATTGTACCTGTACTGTAGTTTCCATTCATGATGGGTCGCTCGCTGGATGGGAGAATCCTGGGAGAATCTTCAATCGAAATCGCGGAGTTGGATGGATGGAATGGAATACACGAGTGAGTTTGTAATGCCGGACGGGACGCGCTTTGTTGCGCAGGCATGGGGCGGCTGGAAGTGCATCTTCGCCATCTGAAATGAAGGGCTCTGGTTGGCTCTTGATGCGATCGGGTTGTCAAAGTGGAGTCTCCAAAATGGAGAATCTGTTAAATAAGTTGACGTGTCATTCTTCAGGTTCCTGAACAGCTATGCAATTTCGTCCTGTATCCCTCCTCGTAGAAATAGTACTGGAGGAATCGTGGTAGTGTACGGAAAAGGAGAATTATGATACCGGTACCGGGTACCTTGTACCGGTACCGTACAGTATGAGAACGCGGAAGCCTTTGGGCTGTCCGTCGTCGGTTCATATGTACTGTAGTGTGTAGTATGTAGAGTATCTTGACAAATCAGTCCATTGAGTCAACATATTGGAATGTCATTGGATTAAAAAACCACAAATCAAGTGGATTGCCTGATAAAAAACAAGTTGCCATTTCTTTTTCTTTTGTGGCAACCCACACGCTGTTAGCTGGTCCTTACGCTATTTTTATTCATTCAGCAATGTTATCGCTCCGAAGAATAATCATCGTGCTTGGATTCGTTCTCCCCTCGGTCGTTGTCGGCTGGATATCCTCACCGTCGTCCTCGAGTCGGTTGGGAGGGTTTCCTTCGACGACGACGACGACGATCACTACTACCAGCTCTACTCGCTTGTTTAATATCTTTTCGGATATTGGTGATGCCTTAAGTGGCGGAAAATTGGTGGATCAGACGGGCGTCGCCTCGTCGTATGGAGGTCCTCTGGGGAAACCATTTGATTCGCGACGGACATTGGCGATTCAGGAGAGGGCCATTTCCTTTACTGGCGAAGACTTTGACATTGTGGATCTCAACGGCGGCAATCGTCAGTATTGTCGGGTGCGCGGGGCTATGCTGCACTTGCCGGGTAAAGACAAGATGCGAATCACCTGTGATGGTCAAGTGTGTGCTGTCCTCGATCGAAAACTAGTGGCAATGACACCGACCTACGACGTGTATCGAGGCAATTCGGAGGAAAAGATTGGATGGCTGGAGAAAGCTGGGATTGCCCTGACCGATACGTTTGAATTCCATGCGCAGCAAGAAGGTGGATTCGGCCCGTTTAAGCCGCCCGCTGCGTACAAGTTGGAAGGAGACTTTTTGGACCGGCGATTTGTCATGAAAAACGCCAAGGGGGAGGTGGTCGCAAAGGTTACCAAGGACCAGATCATTGAATTTGATCAATTTAACCATTATCAAGTAGAGCTTGCAGCTGGGATGGATCCTATTCTGGTCGTAGCCTGTGCTTGCGCGATTGATGAAGAGTTTGATGAGGAGCACAAAAAACGAAAAGAAAAACAAAAAACGAAAAATAAGTAGTAATTTCTTCTAATAACCAGCAAAGATTTCTGCCATTCTGGCCTACTTTTCAGCGGCCGTATGCTCGGGTCGAGTGTTGGGCGTAGAGTACTTGATGAACCCAAAACGAGCGTTTACTTCCACCCATGGAAAGAGATGGCGATCCTTGGCACAGTCAAACGACGCCATTTGAGCATCTCGGGGTGTGGCAATGAAATCCACCTCTTCGTTGAGAGGGCTCCAATGGTGAGTCCGTTGAATCGATGCTTGTCCAACGTCGCATTTCTCTAAAACTTCTCCATTTCGGTTGTGATGATAGACCGGGTGTCCGACAGCATCGTAAACATGGACCTGCGAATCGTGAAGTGCAGATCCACTCTGTTTCGAGAGTTGGTTTGCCAACATTTCCAATGCTTCGGGAGTGGTGTGTTCTTCCAATACGCCCCGAATCGTACAGGTGGGGACGTGGGCGAGATTCTGCGACTCTCTCCAGAATGCACGGCAGCCATCGGAAAGAAATGACTGTGCTCCCCCCATCATCTTGTGGAATTGGGGTGAATCTAATCCACTAGTCAAGGCTTCCAAAAATGCCGATTGCAAGGCTCTGCTGAAGTAGCCCTGTTGATATTTGAAAAACTCCTCAACCTGGACAATCAATCTCTGGACTTTCTTGTCCATCGCGGGACCGTGAATAGATGCATTGGCGGCGGAAAAGAGTAGTTGTCGCGTGACAAGTCCATGATTGTCTCCGATCTCTTGTTGTTGCTGTGGGGTTCCTGAATACAGTAGGGTTTCGGCCATCAAGGCATTGGCGCATCCTTGTGAGTAGCCTAATAGTCCGTAAGGCACACCCAGTTCCCGTGCTGTTTCGATTGCCTCAATGATTTTCCCAGCGTTGTACTCAAAGGAACGGGCGGTCGCAGTGTCGGCACGAATAGTCTTGACTCCACGTATTTTCTCCAAGCGATCCATGGCGTTATCGAGTTCCTTGCCTTTCTTTCCTTCTGTGATCACCCCCATTGCAGTTACCACTGTGAAGTCGTAGTGCCCAGGAGGGTTCGGAATGAGCATTCGTACGAGAGGATCGGCCTTTAGACGCTGGCGGTCTCGTGGTTCATAGATAATCGCATCAATAATAGCATCGACCAATTTTTGTTCGCTATGTTTTTCTGGCTCGAGGAAGATTTTATCGACGCCAATCATTCCATCAGGCTCACTACCATCGAGTTTCAACGGTGCAAGGACGGTCTCAAGAAAATTAAACGGTTTTGCCTCGTTTGTTCCAAGTAACTTACTATCGTCTCGACGAGGCGCACCGAACCGAGCCCCTCGTCGCAGACAGTGCATCCAATATCGCACTTTGTCCACGTCTTCGATGACATTGTCGTAGATCGATTTGATCATGAGTGCATCGTAGTTCCTTTTGTAAAATTTCGCAAACCAGTCGGCATGGAAAGCCAGTTTGTCGAAATCTCGTACTCGAGCGCAAGCACTGAAAGCGGCCCTGTAGGCCGCCAGCGCCCCTGAGTAAGAGGCTGTTTTCTTGAAGCCCTTCGAACCTGCCAACAACTGATTTAAGATTGCATTCCCTTTGCTGTCTGCATTCTCGATGGCCAATTTTGCGGCAGCAACAACTTCAGTAATCTTGTTCGAATCCTGTCCTCCGTCACCGAAGTCCAGACCTGAAAGGTTCTGCATCTCTTTTGGCTCGGGGATGGGGTCTGATTCCATATTATGACGCACCCTCTGAACATAAGCCTTAAGAGCCATGTAGCATTCGGCGTCCTCCAGAATATTATTCGCTAGGACGAAGATAGCGTCATAGTAAGACTGTCTCGCCCATCTTCCACCAGCCATGTAGTCTTCCCTCTTCGGAACTTTGAGACCGGGAAGCTAAAAAGAAAGGTATGAGGAGACAATTTTCACAAAACATACAACATCAAAGAAAGAACACCTATACGTACCCATGATTCCAATAGGGCGTGCATGTCAAGCCGATGGATTGGTCTGAATGAATTCTGGTCAAGCTCAAGGAGCGCGAGAAGAGCAGATGTAAGCTGACGAGGACTTCCCTGACCACCAGGTGTTCCGATTTCTGCCAGCACAGCAACAGCAAATGATCTTGGTTGACTGGCAACCAGATCCAAGAGCATTCGTTGATTGAGTTGTACCACCGAAGACCCCTTCATCACCGATGTAAGACCTGCTTGGAGGAGGATGGCCACATCAGCTGGCCCTAGCAAGCAGTCTCCCAGTTCGTAGTGATCCGAATGTAGCTGCGAAGATGACGCCCTTGAAACTGGTGATTGGCGATTGGTGCGTGCCTTTGCGACGTTGGACAACGAAGCGACTCTCCCAGCAGCGGAAAGAGGCACATTTCCAGTCCCGTCCTCTTGAACAGATTCAAGCACATAGTCGTGTACTCTTGACCGGCGTTGCCGGAGTGAGGCTAGCGTGGATGGTTTGTTGGAATAATTGACTCCAAGGCGTCTCCCCGCCTGTGAGAACATTGACCCGCTTACGGCGGTTGGCTGGGTCGCACGCAGACTTGCCCTTGTAGCTTCGCCCAAAAATACCGAAACAAGGAAACTTTGTGGCAGAAAAGAGAGACCACCATAGCTCTCGGCAATATCCAAGACACGCTTCTTGACAGAATACACGTATCGAAGCCTTTTCAAGTCTGACGGCCTCCAGTCTTTTGACGATCGGATTTTCAGGAAATACTCTATCTGGTAGAAACTTAGATATGGGGCAAGTCTTCCAATCAAGTTCGAGAAATTTCTGTCCAGAGGCAAGTGGGGACGGTCGTGAATTTGTTCATATAGCTCAGTCGCGGAAGGGATACCACGGAACATGGAGACGTAGTGGTCCAACTGTGCCAAAGGTGTCACATGGTTCTCAACGTACGGTGGAGGCACTGTGATGGGCGAAAACATGGTTTCAAGCCACCTCACCGCCCTGTCGATTTCCGGTGTCCATTCTTCGTAAACGTCACAATGTTTGTGTATGAGATCCTTGACAGTCACTACATCCAGACCGTCACCAGCGACGACTCGTCGAATGACTGGAAGGATAACATTGACCTCGCTCAGATCATCGCATAGGAGAAGAGAGACGAGTCGCGCCATGCGGTGACCAGGAATAATGTGTTTTGGATCAGAAACGCCTTCCTGGTCCAAAATCTCCTTCAGTCGCCACACCTGATCCATCACTTTAACTGCGACCTTGTGAGCGTCCTTGTTAATCAGCTTGATCACCTGAAGCAACTTGTTCATCGTGCGCTTGTCGTGGATGACATCCAGCAGCCGCTCAGCCGATTCGTCAGGAGACACAAGCGCATTGAAGAATTTCCAATCGTACAAGCCCTCCTTGTCTTCTCGCACAGTAACAGCCTTGGTAATGTTGATACCTCCCACTGGTGAAACATGGAAGTTGAGCCGCCCTTGACGGAGTGGAGCAATCAGAAGAGAAACCTGCTCCTTCTTCTCGTGCATGACGCTCTCAGGATTAAGACCAATGTCTGTAACCTGAAGAATCGGACTCAGCCCTTGGAAGTCCCAGCTCAACTCACAGTTGGACCGACCCTCCATCGTCATATCAACGATCGATTCCACCACTTTCACTATGACTGTTGTCTCTGTAGGTATGATGACACGACGGTGTCCCAATGACGTCATTGATTCTTTGATTCGCATGGTCAATGCAGAGCCGGAGCAATCAATCTCGTATGCCTCCAGGGGATTAAACATGTTTGGTCCAACGGTCGAAAAGGACGGGGGAACTTTCTGCGGACGCAGATGACATCGTACGCCTCCACCAACTTTGGCAGAAGTCAGAGCACGCAGTTTGGTGCCTTCAAAAATATCAAGCTCCGGGAATTCTTTCACCATAGTCTCACTATTGAGCACGATCGAAGAAAATCCGAAATCTGCAATGAGCTTGATACCTGAGACGGACATTTCCTCCTTGTTCTCCTCACCACCACTCTCCTCGTCAATGGAAAGTCCTGTGGCAGTAGTCGCTGTCATGCTACCCTTCTCGTCTTGAATACCACCCAAGAAACGCATCATGATCCTTCCCCCTTCCATCTCTGGAAGAGTTCTGGTTTGTCCATCATCCGTGTAGCTGTGACTTTCCGGTGGAATGAAAGAGTTCTGGATACCAAATGTCATATCGATAGCAGGTAAATGTCGAAGAATATTCCTCTTGCGTCGTCGTTCCATGGGGTCCATAACGGCATGCTGCCGTGCCGTGACGGATCCGAATGCATAGATCGACTCGAGAATAGTAGTGACCATACTTCCTCCGTTCAACATTGGATGATTCGCTCCCACTGAAAATGTGACGGCATCCACTTTGGAATCTTCAGCGATGTCAAAGGCATAATCGTACTGCAACATTCGGTACTCCTGATGAAAGGATTCTGTTTGTTCCGGGAACAGGAGTATCGCTGCCACCGAAGGAGGCTCTGTCGCTCCTGCCAAGGCAGCTCGGTGAATGTAGGACGCACTGCGACGAAATTTCGACGGGGTCGCATCTACTTTGACATCGGTACCCGCCTTCCAGACTGCGAAACTTCCTCGCGTCTTGAATTGACTCGTTTCTGGTAGCGGCGACGAAGGATCGTCGTGATGAACCGAACAGTTCAGCAAGTGAAATGTCATTTTTTCTTTTTGCATACTTCCCTTGGCAGAGAACTCCAACTTCCATGGTACCAACGCATTTGCATCATAAGGGTGAACATTGGATGGTCTATAGGTACCACGACGAGGACGGAAATCGCTTCCGCTCGTCTGATCGTGGACGTCGTTGGTCGTCCAACTTGACATGGATGCTCCCGAGTTTGGAATTTTACTATGACTTGATTCAACAAAGCCAGGAGAGTCCGGGAAGGCCGAGGATGAGTTCGAATGCGGAATTCCCAATCCTGCTGCTTCCATGGGCGTCTCCTGACGAGATCGTCCCGCACTGGGATCTCTTCCGTGCAGAATCTCCAGACCCAGCGACACACCACCCGACAGGGTGAGATCGATTCCCACTGCGGGGGGAGTGGCCACCACTTGTGCTTGAGCCGTCCAAGTATCCACCGTATCCACCAACGCCAAAGCGATCCTTTCTTCGGCAATGTTTTCGCGTCGGATACGCGCCGTGGCCAGAGGTTGTTTCGACAACAAATACTCCAAAAGGGCATGCGGTTGGGGGATGATAAATGTCGGCAAAATGACGTTGATGAACGGAATCGGGACCCATCCAAAGAGTAGGACATGACCCGAAAAGGCCAAGGACAGTCTCCACTCGGGCGTCGTTTCCCCGTCCAGAGATGTACGGCCCTTGTACAATGGTGTGATTTTGACCTTGCTCAAATGGATTTGCAGATAGCCTTCCAACACCCACAAAACCTTTTCGATGATCGAGGAGACAGTAGTGATCGTATCAATGATATATCGGATAAATTGGATCCGTCGAAGTCGAGGGACCATGGAATTGTCTTCAAAGAGGGTTGGAATGTGGATCAGGGTAGGGGCGACATTGACCAAAGGCATGGGTGGCTCGAACGTGAGTCCAGCCTGTTTTACCATGGGTCTCGATCGCGATTCGGTCTGGATCGTCACGTCCAAGTCTTGGGCAGACGAAAATCCGTCACTGCCGACCGTGGCAAGTGCCGATAGTTTGACTCCTCCCGGAGGGATAGCTACCGTAAATTGGGGACGAGAAGAATCTTTATTCAAAGGAATTTCGTGTTGCCCTGGTTGCATTCGGACTCCTGCTTCGACACGAACACCATGGATGAGATCGGCCGTCAAGTGATCCAGTAACATTTCCGTTTGCGACGAGCTCAAAAGAGGAGCAAAAGAATCTGGGAGATCAAACGATCCCACACCCATCGTCGTGGGGTCTTTCCCTGCCATTTTCGCCATGTCGTCCTCGTCCACCGTGGTCGCCACGGATCCCGACGCCGATCGGCGATGGGGAGGAGAAGCAGGGGTGCTGGTCGTGTCGGGAGCGTTGATGACAAAGTCTTTGATAATAGTTTCCACTACGGGTTCCAACCCATTCAGTTCCACGGAAGAGCTAGAGTTCAAGAAGTTAGACACTGCTCGAGTCGCCAATCTCGAGGCGGTGGAAGATACCGATTGCGAGGAGTCGTTCTGAGCGTCGTTCACCGCAGCGGCACCATCGTCTGGCTTGAACAGAATAGACAAAGCTGGGCGTCTGGGAAGCCGCTTTAATGGAACAGGCGGGGGTCTCGAGAAGATTCGCAGTTGAAAGATGGAAATTAGGATAAGGGCACCTATCGTCATCAAGAGATACGAATCTGCGCGGGTCACATCCTCCAACAGAAGCATCGAAGCGTACCCATCAAAGGGAGGAGGCAAATAGTGGTGCGGCAGGGCGGTCATGGCAAATGGTACTGACTGATTGTACTGTGCTACTACCAATTTGTAGCCATCGGGAGCGATGTGGATGGAAGAGACAGCAGGTTTCTCGCTACTTGTACCCAAGGACTTGGAACTTTGTGATGAGAAAGGAGAAATACTCAGCTGTAATCTGTAATGCGATTTTATTTGTCGACTTGATTTTCGGATTTTGTGGATGTGTCGTCGTCGTCGTCGTCGCGTCGTCGCGGTTTTGTCGGCATCACATGCGTGTACCATTTTTTTCGTCCGTTATGAGGCCGGCAGGCGTGAGATGCGCGAAGCAAGACTGTTCGGACGTTTTCCAGTGTCCGTTCGTTCAACTATCGGACAGATTGTCCGTTTAAAGGCGAACAAGAACGAACGACGAAAACCGAACAACAAAACCGCACAAAACAAAAAACGAAACGAAACTCGAAGATGCACGAGACGTCAAACTCAAAACGTGTAAAGAGAACAAACCGAAATGGACGAGGGACGAGGATGCCATAGGAGTACAAATGGTGCATATGAAAGCTATGACTTGAGAAAATAATGACCTTCTGGAACTATTCAGGCCGCGGTCGCGGCCGCGGCGGCGGCAGCTGGAGCGCTGGTGCTGGCCGAGGAGGCGCTCATGCTACTTCGAGGGGTGGCATGTCCTGGGTACGGGGCGGCGGTGGAGGAAACGCGGGGGGTCATCAGAACCATCGAGGTGGGTCAGCATCATCGTCGTCGTCATCTGCTCACAACAAATGGGTACGACCCAAGGAGGAATCGAATGTGAAGACAGAAGAAGAAGAAGAATCGTCATCGACGAGGGCAAGGGACGACTCTGTAGACGAGGCTCGCGCTTCGACAACAACTATCGTCGAGTTGTCGATCCCTCCGCCAGCACCAACAACCACGCTGATGGTGAAGCGAGGATCCTATCAACTTGTCGTCGTCTCGAGAAACAAGAAAGGCGAAAATTCAGTTGTCAACGAAGAAGAATCATCATCAAAGGTTCCGGCTGCTCATTATTTAGAAGATGAACCAAAGAGCGCGAAAGTACTACAAGATGGGAACGCTGGTAATAGTCTGAATATCATCATGAAGAGAGTAGGAAGAAATAAACTGGTGCTCAAAGCTGGAGTGAAGGAGGAAGGCAGCAATGGTATGGAGGCTGAAGAAAGTGGGAAAGCCCTTCAGGTAAGTCCCAGAAATAGTGAAACTACTGACAAAGATGACGAGCCAGGGAAAGATGAAGGTGTTGCGCTGAGTAGTACCAATGAAAAGAACCCCGAATGGAAAGGTACCTCCAAATTTTCTGGTTCTACAGGTAATAGGAAGCTTCCCTCGACAGGTACTGGATCAAAGAAAAGACCACGACCGTCACATTTTCACAACAGACGCCCTGGTGCACAGCGGATCAAGTTGACGAATAATCATCAAGATCCAAACATGGACACAGAAGTTGGCGATCAGGAATCTCCACAAGATTCAGAGGCTCTCGCCGATACCAAACAAGGACAAGCCCATGAGAAACTGTCGGATTTTGCCTATCATGAAACTGGGCGGGTAGTACAAGTACAGCAGCGGTATCAAAATCGCACTTGGAAGGCTGGAGACAACAGTGCCGGTACAAGTGCTACCACTCACACGGAGCAAAGCAATTTCGAGGGACCCCGCAAAATGGGGTTGGTCCGTGCAAAACAGCACAGCAACGCACCCATTTGCCCATTTTACGCCAAAGGTATTGAGTGCACCGACAAGTTTTGCCGGAAACGGCACGATGTTCCAAAAGAGTCTGCTGTGCCTGTTTGCTCTTTCTTTCAGAGGAATGGTCAGTGCTTCAAGGACGAATGTAAATTTCGTCACATCAAAACAAGAGCTATTGTTTGTCCGACCTTTGCTCTACTGGGCTATTGCGATAATGATGATTGCACCATGAAACATTTGCGCCCTCAGCAGAAAGGTTCCACCAAAGCAAACGGGCAGTCCACCACCGCTGGCAACCGCAGGTATGTCCGGCAACCATGACCATGATCAATCTTTTTCCACTGGTTAAGATCGCTGTCCGTCGACGAGGACTGGCGGCCGTATGTGACGTGTGGTTGTAATATACGAGTCGTCGAACCATGAGGAAGGGATCCAAGCATGGGAACTATGACACTTGAACGACCACACAAGTTGGCGCGAACGACGTCTTGGTGGAAACCCGCTGCAAGGAAGCCGCGGACCCTGCTCGCAATAGGCAACACTAGACTATTTTTCGTGGAGAGGTACAAGTACTCTGAGAGTGCCACGCTATATACATCCTACTTCGTCTCTGTAGAAAAATAAAATAAAAATAATAAAATAAAATAGCAGTAAAAACAATGTGTACCATGTCGCAGTAAAAATAATATGAACTATGTCGGTCTCTGATCCAGTAAATGTTACCAGCATCTGTCAACTTTAAATGTCGTCCAGCATCCAGGGATCTTCATTTATTATGCAACAAGTACGCGTCACTTTTTGAAGACAGAGTCGAGTCATCTGGAACTGTTCGCGTCAAGCCACTTTTCTCAAAGTACTCCTCTTCCAACATTCGTTGGAAAGCTTGATTCATGGTGAAATGGATACATGGCAGCTGTAGCAGGATTGCTGCCACGAACCCAATAATTAGCATCATAGCGACTTCGCGTCGGAGATCTCTAGACTCTACCAATTCAAAAAGTAAACGTGCCCCCACATGGATACAAAAGATTGTAGTCAAGAATGCCAGCCCGAGGAAGAAATTCGACGGTAGACGATATTGAAAATTCATTCTCCTCGTGTGTTCCTGGAGAGGGAATCCAGATTTGGGCATTCCTTCGATCACCAACATTTGAAGCTTCCTTTCCTCGACTACGCATGTCTGAAAAAAGGGATCTTGATTGAAGATAATAGTTGTCTTATTTGGCCCACCCTTGCCCGCCTCAAGGTCTCCTTCATCCTGTGACGGACTTAAAACGCTGTCAAGACTAAGGAGGGTATCTGCAGCCAGTGGGTTCGTCTTGACATTCCGTTCACGATGATGATCTGGGTGGAAGAAGTCACTCTCAAGGGCCCCAACTTTCTTTCGAACCTTGATTCGGCCGTCGTTCGATGGTAGCATCTGCTCATATTCGACGACAACGTTGCATTCCTTTTGCTCAGTTCCCCCACAACAAATATCTCGATGCACGGTACCACTCTGAGCAACCTCTGTTGATATCACGGCAGCTTCTATTGTTGCCCCCTCGTATTTGTATCTCTTCATGATGCAATGATCCAAAAATGCCATGTAGCCAAAAATTGAGGCAATGAATGCAATCAGAAAGGCAAAGGACATGGACGCGACAGCGAGAAAAATCAGGTCGTCCCGATAGCGAATTGCTTCCCGGGCATAGATCGAATAGTCGGTGGTATCATTGGCATGTGCGTTTTGTGGTGACAAAAGGAAACATACAGCGCAGGACCATAATATCCGACACCCCCAAGACGACCGTGGATTCACCATTTCTTTGAGCCCAAATCGGCGTCGTTGTCGTGAGGGCCTACAACTAACTACGAGTATTTGGTTTCGAAGAAAGACAACTGCCGAATCAATCAAACTATCCTCACGCCTGGTACTGGTAACTGGTACAGAAAGATTGATCAAGTCCTCTCACTCTCTTGGGGAGCCAGAAGCTGATCCACAAAAAATTGTAAAGTCTTCGATCTCCTCGAGATCGGCGATTTTTCATCGGAGGCAGTTACATTAGTTGTGGTGCTACAGTGAGAAATGAATGGTGAGTAATTATATCCAGCAATGAATATAATCATTAACCATAGATTGCCAGTCCGTGACTAGGCCTTACATTGGATCTCATTGGATACCAATACCGGAAGCCTCATTCCACTCAGATAAGTCAAGATGCCGACTGTCCTGCTCCTGCTCCTCCTCCTCGCTCACTCCTGTTCTCAGGGGTCCATACTTTACCAGAAACCGGTAGCTACATACCGTATCGACCCCTGGCTGGGCTCCCACCCGATGAGAGCTCTTCTTTGCCCCGTAGCTTGGAACGTCGAACCATCAACCATATTACCGGTACCAGTACATATAATGCAAAACAAAGGGATCATCGATCATGTCATAAGAGATTGCTAACCCTACTGGTGGCGAGCATGTCACAGTTTAGACGACGATGATGGCGACCAAAGTCTTGAGGCCACCGCTTCACATAATCGGAGCCGGTTCGATTGGTCAATTGTGGGCAATTTCAATTCGATCCAAACTTCCCACGTATCCAGTCACTTTGATGCTCCGTGGATCATCTCCAGGACAACACGAATCCTCCTCCTCCTCCTCCTCCTTCTCTCGAGATCTTTGGTGGACACAGCCGGCTTGGGAGGCACCGAGGGAGGTTACTGTTCCTGTGCAGTATGTCAACGATCCAAATGACAAGGACGACCCGATCCACACATTGGTGGTGACGACAAAATCCTACCAAGCCAAAGACGCCGTCCAGAGTGTTCTGAAGAACCGTCATGCAACCAGCAAACCGTCTCGCGTGATAGTACTTTGCAACGGAGCATTGTCCGTACGAGACGAGCTGTTGCCTCTATTGTTGGATGATGACATTTCATTGATCCTGGCAACCACCACACATGGAGCATATCGAGAGGAAGTTATCAATAGTATTTCAAAGGAAAATATTACAACAGGAAATGCGTGTCTTGTTCATGCAGGAATCGGGAAAACCTTTATTCAAGATGACGCCAGCGATTTGGCGGTGTTGTGGGATGAAGTAGGACTGAATTGTTCTACATTGACATCGGCGGCCATGGATCAACTCTTGTGGAAGAAATTGGCTGCAAATTGTGTCATTAATCCTCTGACAGCTCTATTTCGCTGCACCAATGGCGAGTTATTACTGGAGCCCTCGTTTTTCGAATTGCAGCAAAATTTGTTACGTGAGGTGGCACAGGTGGCTCAAGCCTGCTGCGCCGCCACCGGAACCCACGATCATCTCTTGGACGAAGGTACACTCCGTCAGTTCGTTGGCCAGGTGATTCAAGATACCAAAGATAACAGATCGTCCATGCTGCAGGATGTGTTGAATCAAAAACCAACAGAAATTGAGCATTTGAACAATTATATTGTAAGAAAAGGTCGGGAATTGGGGATCGAATGCCCTGAGAATGAAGATCTGGTGTCTAGAATACTGGAAATTCCAACGAAAACATGACAGCAGGCCATAATGATTCGCGTTGGCACTAACAGTCTCATTACCATCATCAAATGGATCGGCACTACTAGCCTGTCTTCAATTCTCGTTGTCCAATGCTTTCTTGTACCCCAAGATGTCAAAAGATGGTCCCCATCGTTGATTGATTTTTCTTTGAATGCCTCGTGGCAATGGACGATGTTGATTGACTTGATACGAAGATCGTTCTCCTCCCACGACGAGATCGTCCAGCAATTGTTGGCGATACTGGTCCGAAAGGGTCCATCCCAATGCTTGATAAATCCGTTCGATCGTAGCTAGAGGATTTTGCGACAATTCGTCATACGAAACTTCCACGAGTCGATTTTGATTGGCTGATGATGGCAAGTTGTTCTTGGACAACAGATTGTTCTTTCCTTCTTGATACCGACTCCAAAGAATCTTATATTCTTGTAGAATGTTGTTGTTGTCGTTGTGGTTGCTATCATCAGCAGCATCCTCGCTTGTTTGTTTCATATTCATCATCAACGTCTTTTTGTCGTTTTGATACTGCTCCCATAAAATCTTGTATTGACGTGTTATATCATTTGAACCATCGTCATCACTTGATGTCGCTGGTGTTGCTGTTGGTTCCATAGTATCCATATTCATCGGCATGGTATTCATATCCGTCATATTCATATTCATATTCATATTCATCATGAGCAATGTCTGTTTTCCTTCCTGATATCGATCCCATAGAATTTCGTATTGTCGTAGAATGAATTCTTGGATTTGTTCATTGGAAGGAGTGGGCGTCATGTATGTATACCAATACGTAGTGTCTAGTTAAGAAGATGAGTTCAGAATGATGGGTGAAACAAACATGCAATGAATGAATCAGTGATTGTAATCAGATGTCATCGTTCGTGAGATTATCAATGCGATTGGAACGAAGAACCGAAGTACGAAGTATGTTCTTGATCTAGTACGTACCTGCCATGTGTGCTGCCGATCGAAAGACATCGTACGGGTGTCGATGAATATAAATGAATTGAGCATCTGGAAAGAGTTGTAACAGCAAAGGAATACGTGCCGTATGTACAGGACTTTTCAATAACAAACGGCGTCTTTGCTGTTGATGTTGTCCACTCGTCGTCGGTGCTTTCGTACCACTACGTAGTTCGTCCCGCAAGGACAACTTTTGCATGAGATATAAAAAAGATTTGGTCCATGTTTGACGTGCTTTGGCCATTTGATCAGGTGGTAGATATTCATCAGCATTGGACTGGGTGTTGTCGTCAAACGCATAATAGGGTCGAAAGTCCGACTCGTGCGTCATGAACCAAAGAGGCATGTAGGGAGAGACTAGCGATCCAGCACACAAGACATTAGTCGCCAATTCATCTTCTTGGGGTAAATCAAAATGCAAGGGAACATTGTCCATGGGTCGAGTGTCGTCAATGACTCCTCGAAACAAAATCTTGCCCCAGGTTTCCAACCAAAGAAAACACGAAGGAAACCCAGCACAAAATGTATTGCAGACCGTAAATTGATCGTCGTCCAAGGCTAGCAAGGAATGAAGCATGGTCGTCCCGGTCCGAGGATGACCGAGAATAAAGACGGGACGGGGAAGCATTGGAGTGGCTCGAATCCGGCGTTCATAAAGAAAATATTCGGGCAGTGCCAATATCGAGTTGAGTACCGATAACAGACTCAACACGACGAGTCGCGGCCAGTACGTGGTCCAGGCTATTTGATCGTATCGTTTCCACAGCAAGGATATCCACTGGCCCAAGCAGATACCGCAAAGTGGATTGTTTTTAGTTGACTTTTGCCATTTGGGCGTAAATGGATACACACTCACATCATCGTGGTCGTTCTGGCTCGAGGATTCGTAGCGGTCAAATTGTTCGAGCACATCCGACGCTGTCCCGCCGAGACGACGAGGGAAAGTGGAATCATCGAGGTTCCTCATTCCAAAAAAGATATTGCAGCACTTGAACTGTTTATTGCGGTACAAGGGGAAGGATACGTATGCATGTGGAAAATGAGATAAAAGGATCCACATTACGTGATACGTAGTAGACTACAAGCTAGATGTCGATGAGAAAAGAAAGTAAAAAGATCGCCCCACTTTATTGTTTCTAGCTAGCGGACGGCGTACATACGCTAATTATTTTGTGCTTTATTCATTTGTGCTTTGTGCTTTGTGCTTTTTACGACTGATTGACTCACTCGACTCGGCACTGCTGAGCAGCACCCGCCAAGACAGGTGTGACACGAGTGAAAGGCCTATGTAGTCGAAGATTTGGCCTACGCAATTTGGCCTAAAACGGCTTATATTGTTTCCCGCGCTTTTTTCGGCCGGCAGGCACCGTGCCTTTGGCCTCAGCGTTGTTTCCTCTCCTCACCCCGCGATTTCCGAAGATTGGTTGGCGGTTGGATGTGAAAGGGGAAAGGTGTTACTTCAGCAAAACAAAGTGCTGTGTCATTGCATCCATTTGATTGTCTCTTTCATCGGCGAATAGAGACCGAGAGTGATTATTTCTCTCTCCTCTCCTTTGCCGCCCCTCGACTTCTTCTTCTTGGAGTGTTTTGTCCTCCAGAGGACAAACTGCGACAACGACAACGTCGTCCTCCACCGCCGCCACTCCGGGGGAGTCCGAGACCGCCGTGGTCGACTCCTCCACTTCCAACGACAACACTGCCGTGGCCGCCCCTCCCAAATCGCCCGCAGCGTTTCGAGACAAGGCAGACGGCGGCAGCGACGGCGACGACGACAGTGAGCCTGATCTCTTGGTGGAACCCTATCCTCTCTCCCCAGAAACAGCAGCTGCATCGCTCCCTAGTCGATCACCAACATCATCTTCTCCATCCGATCAACCTGTCAACTTATCATCAGAAGACAACGAAAACAACATTGTGGACCCAGATTTGATTGCCGCCCTACTATCCTTTGGAATCGATTACGACGAGAACGACGACGAGGATAAAAAGCTGGAACAAGAGGACGACGGCCAAAGCTTTAACAAGGAAAATCAGCCTTCTCTCGACTACGACGATACCTTGACGGGACCACTCTCCTCTTCGCCACTCCCCGACATTGAATTGGACTTTGGCGACGACAATTTCTTGATCGACCCCGATCAGCTGGAACATCTTTTTGACGAAAATCCTGCGCCAGAGGAGGAGGATAATACGAATTCCGATATCGGTGGAGAAATTCATTTAGTAGACGATCCTGAAGCAGAAGCTCTCGTCGATCAAGATACCGAAGATTTGTATCGGGAATTGGCAAACCTATCGCTCCACCCCTCAGCTAATCCCGCAGAAGATTATACGCCACCGATGGACGACACCACTTTTGAAGAGGATGATCTTCCGCCATTCATGTACTGTCAACCCTGTACGCCAGATACGGAATTCTTTGATCCGCTACGCCCGGGCTTGGGCTCGATCGGTGAAGGAGAACCGCTGGCCGATCTGGAAATTAACCGGCAACCGAATCTCATGGCAGCTGCTGATGAGTTTCGGGCTTTGCTGCAAGAAAATCCAGAAGCTGTCGATCTTCTTCGATTGGATGAGGACGACGAGCTCCTTCATCAAATGGAAGCCTATCCAGACTTGAGACCTGAAGCCCGCGAAGCGGCGAGCCCATTCATTGAAGCATTTGGGCTGATCGACAATGCGAACGAGGACAACAGTACAAGTACAGAGAGCGATACTACTAAGTCAAAACAACGGTCGTGCTACACTCACCGGGAAACTATATTTGGGGTCACCTTTTCGGAATGCGGCCGCTTTTGCGCTTCGGCAAGTCAAGATTCCACCATTTGCATTTGGCATGTTCCTACTAACGCTATTCTTGCCCAATTCAAGGATCATTCCAAGGCTTACGAATGTCTAAGAGTAGCTTGGGCGTCGGAACGATGGGCAAGTCATATTTTGAACCGTACGCCCAACACAGATTTTGCTCATTTGGTGGCGTCCAGTGGTGCTGATGGTGTGGTGAAACTTTGGGCGTGTCCCGATCCATTGGATCGAAAGAATGAATGGAAGTGTATGTATACCTTGGACCATGCAACTCTGGCGATTCGATCAGAGAATAAAAATCAAGACGAAAAGGAGGAGGAAACCAAGGAGGAAGACAGTGACAGCGAGGACGAAACGAAACCATCAGGAAAGCCCGCGGATGACAAACCACAAACCTATGCCTTACAATTCATTGATCACTGGCAAGCATTCACTGGTGACCATGATGATGACAGTACTCAAAACTCTTTTCTCATGACATCATCCGATGAATTCATTCATTTCTGGGAACTTGAGACTTCCAGACCCGAGCATAGTATTGAGCTTCTCGAGAACAACAAGATCCGTATGGCACCTGACAAAATTGAATTGAAAGAAGTCATGAGTATACATTTCAGTTCGCTGGCAAGCCAAGGCTTTGGTGTGAATGTATGCAGCGTCACTGGATCCGGACTCCCGCTTCCTTCGCCTCCGAGGGACGACAATCTGGCCCACGGGGAAGCGTCTGGTTTTGGAGGAGACCGAAATCCTGACAACAAAGTTTTTGTATTCGACGCTGCCTATTGCAAAGCAAATGGTTTGCTTGGTGTGGCTCTATCTGATGGGAGCTTGAGGCTGGTGAACGGCCGAGGGATTTGTATATCGATTCTTAACTTACCGGGGTGTCAATCGCATTTGACTTCCTTTTGCTGGGATTCGACTGGGACTAGACTGGCGACAAGTGTCGCAACGGGACACTTGATTTCATGGAAGCTGGACATCGGCGACGTGCAAGGCCAGGGCCGTTCGGTTGCCACTTGCACAGCCATCATGGAAGGTGGTCACCAGCTGGGTCGACCATTGTTTGGATCAAGATATTGTGGGAAGGATGAAAATTTGATTGTATCCTGGAGTATCGATGGAAGTCTGTGTCTTTGGGACTCCCATTCGAGTGGGAATGTTCACGCCCCAATCGCTGTGCTCAAGTCGGATTCGGAATACCCTCTCTACGCAGTCGAAACATCGAAGGATACGATTGCAGTGGGTGGGGGTAGCGATGGAGGCTTCATCGGTGTGCCGCTCTATCTATACACTGTGGGGTACTTGGACGAGGCCACTGTTCGACCGCCCAATCCGAAGCGATCAACTAAAAGCATACCTGCCGATGAGGAGGAGGCCAATCACATCCCAAGCCCGGACAAAAAGTCATCGACGGATCACAGCACGACTGACTGATGATGGTTTAAAAGCTCTTGGCTATAGAATGTAGTCGACTCTCTGACTGCTAGAGTGAACATATTTTATCCTACCGGTATTTATTTTCAAGAAAATGTGATCGTCCCGGCATGTTATTCGGATTAATAGCTTGGCGTGCAAACAGTCGATTGGGATTTTGAAAGTGCTTTGGGAACGTATCATTGTAATCGAATCATCATCGATCATCGATCATCGAATCCAAGTCTGTACTCTGTACAAACAGTGGCAACTTCTAAATATTAAATGTAGTAGGACCCATCATTTGATGGAATCATCTCTGCAGACGGAGCCGATAACAAAGACAGCCCGACGCTAATAACTGCTAGGATTCCAATCCAAAACTAAACAAAAAGGAAGGAACAGAAAATAAGCAATTTCGTTTGGTACATTGTTCAGGAACAGAAAAGCATCAAGCGAGTACCCGTCAGCGCACACTCACTTTCCAGTCGCCGGAGAGAGATCGAATGTCTGGCAAGGCATTGACGACACTGGAACTAGCTTGGGCGGCTTGCTCCGCGGCCTTGTTCGCAGCCTTAATAGCGGCAATTTCCGCTTCACTTTTGTAGAAATCTTTGCCGGGTCTTTCCTTTAAACCTGTTGTTGACTTCTCACTCGCTACAACCTTTTTCCATTCTGCATCCCAATCAACACTCCCCGTGTACTCTCCAGATTCTTCCGGCGGGAAATCCCCATTGTCGCGTTGCGTGGACTTCAATGCCATCGGGACAATGGCTTGTCGTCTAGTAGGAGTCGTGAAGGATGCAATTGAGACCACCCATGATAGCAGCAGAAGATTCGTAAGCTTAGTCATGGTTTGAGATTGTTATTCTTTCAAAGTTTGGCTGAGACTACGCTGATGTTGTTCTTCTCTAGTTTGGGATTGCAATGTTGTACCGGAAATGCTTCCGGTATGCGGTATGATTGTACCGAAGGACAGTTGCGACGATACAGTACAAATACAGTACAAGTACTGATCTTGTTTACGATGATGAAAGTCGAAAGTCAAGAGAGAACTCCGAGGAGGCGAGACAGCTGTTCCTCTTCTTTCCTTTTTGTGCGATGACCAACCTCCCCTCATGGTGACGCAGTCTCCGGGTCTCTTTTCCATCCAAGGCAGAACGACAATGACGTCATTTTCATGACTAAACGCGACGCCGAATGAATCATTTAAAAAAAAGCGACCAAAACCTTTTGCGGATGAACGCCAGACCGTTTGTCGTTCGTCAAGTTTCGAAATCGAAAATCGAACGGGTCCGGTCGGTGGACTGACCAAATTGCTTGTTTATTGTGATTGCGGCTCTCATCGTTCAAGCATCGATCGCCATCTCTCATCACGCACGCATCATCATTTGTTTTTGTTGAACTTTTTTGTTTGACTCCTTCATCCAACTTCCATCATGAGGTTCCTTCATCTCATCCGACCTGTAATGGTCGTCCTGCCAGAGGTTCAGAGTCCTGACCGAAAGGTAAGATTGATTCATTCTGCCGCCAAGATTTCAAATCCAAAGGTGGTCATTCAAAAAGCCCAAAAAATCGTCATTTGGTCTCCCGATGCGACAACCGCACGATTTGTCCTCGTAGACTTACGTAGAAAATGTACTGCGAGTGATCCGTGACCTGACTGGATCGATCTGACTACCGCAAGTTTGACCACGCAACACATTGGATGAGGAATGATCCCTCTCTCACGCTTATTTCTTCATCTTTTAGATTCCCTTCCGTGAAAAGGTGCTATGGACCGCCATCACTCTTTTCATTTTCTTGGTTTGCTGTCAGATCCCCATTTATGGTGTCCAGAGTGCCCAGTCCTCCGATCCTTTCTACTGGATGCGTGTTATTTTGGCCTCCAACCGTGGTACTCTCATGGAGCTTGGAATCAGTCCGATCGTTACTTCTGGTCTTGTCATGCAACTTCTCGCTGGTTCGCGCATCATCGAGGTTGATTACAATGTCAAGGAAGATCGTGCTTTGTTTGCTGGTGCCCAAAAGCTCTTTGGTATTTTGATCACTACCGGTGAAGCCATCGCCTACGTTGTCAGTGGGATGTACGGAGACCTCGGATCCATCGGTGCTGGAAATGCTCTTTTGATCATTGCCCAACTTTTTTGCGCTGGTTTGATTGTGCTTACCCTTGACGAGCTCCTCCAAAAGGGATATGGACTTGGATCTGGTATTTCTCTCTTTATCGCCACCAACATTTGTGAAAACATCGTCTGGAAGGCCTTCAGCCCCACCACCATTAATACTGGTCGCGGTACCGAGTTCGAGGGAGCTATCATTGCGCTTTTCCACCTTCTCATCACCCGTAACGACAAGGTCCGCGCGCTTCGCGAGGCTCTTTACCGCCAGAATCTTCCCAACTTGACCAACCTTTTGGCAACTGTTTTGATCTTTGTTGTTGTCATTTATTTCCAAGGATGGCGTGTTGATCTTCCCGTCAAGTACCAAAAGTACCGAGGACAACAAGGAAACTACCCCATCAAGCTTTTCTACACTTCCAACATGCCCATCATCCTTCAAACTGCTTTGGTTTCCAACTTGTACTTTGTTTCCCAGCTTTTGTACAACCGAGCTCCAACCAATATTTTGGTTCGTCTTCTCGGAAAGTGGCAAGACGCAGAAGGCGGCGGAGGTCAAAAGATCCCCGTCGGTGGAATCGCTTACTACATTTCGCCTCCCTCGTCTTTCGCCGAGATCATCTACGATCCTTTCCATGCTGTTTTCTACTTGACCTTCATCCTTACCGCTTGTGCTCTTTTCAGTAAGACTTGGATTGAAGTGTCTGGAGCCTCTGCCCGTGACGTTGCCAAGCAGCTTCGTGACAACCAAATGGTAATGAAGGGACACCGTGACTCTGCTTTGATCCATGTCCTCAACCGTTACATCCCGACCGCGGCTGCCTTCGGTGGCATGTGCATTGGAGCTCTGTCTGTCATTGCTGACTTCATGGGCGCCATTGGTACTGGAACCGGTATTCTGTTGTCGGTCACCATCATCTTTCAATTCTACGAAGCTTTCATCAAGGAGCAACGAGAAGGAATGGGAGCTTTTGGATTCTAAAGAAGTTTTTATGAGCTGACTGCGTTGTCAAGACGTGGGCGCAAGATCATGTTGTTGAGGAGAGATGGTGAATGAGTGCAATGCAAATGACAAAATGAATGGAGATGAGGCACGGTCGCGTCAAATCAAGTAGCGTTGGATGTGTCGAGTGGTCGGCTGCGTACGCGCTGGCAATTTTCGTCGCTGCCATTCTTTGGTAGCCGCGTCATTGCTCCTTGCAAACGATCGAAACGACGAAGCAAGGAAGCCATCGTCACAACGCCGCCACCGCCCGTTTCATTGAAGTTTTTTTGTATTGTGTCTTGTACTTATTCCCTGTTGCACGGGTCAACATGTTCATAGTGTTTTGTACCAATAGTAGTCACTATTTTATGTGAAAGAGAATACTTGGTTGCACGTTACGGATTTAGATCTGCGATTTCTCGTATCCTGAGAAGCAGTTCTTCGTTAGCAGGCGCATCGATGCCAACCTCCTTGCCCTTTCGAACAATGTATCCATTTATGCTGTCTACTTCAGTGCGTCTGCCTCGTTTCACGTCATGGTACATGGATGATCGATTGTGAAGATTGTCCTGGATAACTTGCTCGACAAAACTATCCAATGCGATTTCGGACAACTCTTGCTGCTCCTGTTGAGGCCAAGTGGGATTCATAGCCCGAGCGACACTGGATACTTCGGATACTACCTGCTGGCGTATACGAGGTGCATCCAGGTGGCTTTGCATCAATTCTCCATTTGTCACCCCCCAAAGTGTCGTTAACGGGTTACAAAAGCAATTCCCCGCTAATTTCTTCCACAACAGTACTTCCATAGGATCCACTGAGGAAGAGGCGTCCGTGATGGACGAGGCATTCAATCCGGAACGATCCCATAGCTGAGCCATGGCTAGGTGGTCTCCGAGAAAAGTTCTACCGTTTCCAATATGGGTCAAGTGGAGCATGTGCTCCTCATCTCCTCCGTCAGGATTTTCCTCCTCGAGCTCTTCCTTTACAACGCCATGAGTAGTGGTGCACATGATCCATTCAGGCTCGGGGATATCGTCATATGTCGCCAGAACACTTTGAAGATTTTCACGGATATCCAGAGCTCCATTCGACAGAACAAAAATGCGAAGTGGGCTCATCTCATCTCGAGGAGTCGTCGTCGTCGTCCTCAGCCGTGGAATAATGCTTTCGACGGCATCAACAGCCTGATATGCCTTGGTAGCAAGAATCAAGTTTCGTATGGGGGGTCTCCTCCTATGGTCTTGATCGTCAATGAACTCAACTGGGACGCTAGACATTCGAGGTCTCCTATTCTGCATCGTACAAATCGTGACTTCTTTTCGTTTACTGCTGATATTGGAGGAGGATGCTCCGAGAATCCTCGACTTGTGCTGAGATCGGAACAGCACCGCCAGGGGATAAGATGGAAATGCCGATCGAATGGAAGAGGCCCAAAGGAGACCGATCGATCCAGAGCCAAGAATATGGATAGACTCCATGAACGGAAGTACAGAGGACGCCATTATTCACCGCTAGATCTCAATACTTTACCACAAAGGATATCCAGTCATTTCATCAGAGATGTTGTGTGTTGGTCTGCCTTGAGCTTAGCATGCAAAAAGCGATGAAGAATGCGATGCGGCAAAGAGGCAAACAAACAACAAACAAAAGAGATGGATACCATATGCGATTTTATGTACAGTACGTGTATTTGCAGTTTTCCTGCTTTGGCGTCTACGAATATTGTCTATTTCGCGTTCGTATTCGAATTGGTCAATTTGAAGTCGGAGGAGTCGTCGTCGACGACGATTGACCTCTACCCACTCGATGACCTCTCCCAATACGCTCATTCATCATATCATCCCTCCTCCTCATCGATCATCATCGCATCGATGATCAATCAGCTGTACCAGGTACGGGTACCATACTACGAAAGCAGCGAAAAGTGGCATGACTGGGTCTAGGTCTAGTTTAGCGGCACATATACCCACTTTAAAATGGTTCTCTAACTAAAAGATAGCTAGGCTCAATTACTCCGAACTAGAGAGTCTTCGAGTCGTTTACTTTCTTCTCTTCGTTCTACCGGTACAGCTTTTCGTACTAACAAGAATTACTCTGAAGAGTCGCCACAACGAAGACTTGCACTATAGTGGTTGCAATCTACGCTTTGAGAGTCTCGGTGCTCTCTTCTATCGCTCCTTGCAACTCTTTCGCTAACTTCATCTCCAGATTGTCGCTCCTTGCCTCTTCTGCTGTCTTTATTTCCGTATTGATTTCGTTTGTGACTTCCTGCGCCCCATCATGCATGGAAAGGTGTGGGACGTCTTCCACCATCATACCTGGAGCCGTTTCCCCGGTAGGTGGTGGTCTATCCGATGCTTCAGGAGAGTCGGAAACAATAGGAGGAGCTGGAACATCATCGGTGGGTTTTGATGAGGGAGTGGGTGACGATTCATTCGATTGATGGGAAATTTCCATGATAGGCGTCGTTGATTTTGTGTCCTGCGTTTGCGGTTCCAATGTCGTGGGAGGAGTGGGGATACCAGTATGGTCGACCATCAAAGCTTTCGACACAATCGGCGACTCTTGCTGAGAAGACAATTGAGACGACATTGCCAACGAGCTGCTTTCACCAGGTCTACTATACAGTTGAGGTAGTGCGTTCGATGCCTTTCGAGGTGAATCCCGCGGTGCTGCATTCTCACTGGCTTTCGACAACCGAAACGACCCAAAGCGGCTATTCGATTGATTACCATAGTCCGACTGCGAAATGCACGAGAGTGCAGAAGTTCCAGAGATTCCAGATGAAGCCATTGATGAAGGATCGACGCCATGATTAAAAGTAATGTGGGAGGAAGGGCCATACCTACCGGTAGCACTGCTTGTTGGGGGAGCGAGGCCTGAAATGCGAGTCCTTCCACGTTGAAGTCCGGTCGGCATTTCGCCAGTCTTCTTGAAACGGTAGACGTAGTACATCTTTGGTCCAACCAGGAATGCAATAGATGTCACGGAACTACAGAAATCAACGAGGAGTTCGGAAAGGAACAGAAAAGTCCCATTTTCGACCAAACTCGAAGTGAGAATGAAAACTAAGCCGACTACACATAGACGTGTGAGATCTACCATGCATCAATGAGTCAAAACGTCCCTCGCCAAGTTTACTCACCAATCAGAATAGCCAAATGTGCTATTAGTGTTTGCCAAACACGTTTGGCATCTGAAATATCCTCGGGCAGTTCCCTCGTTTTCCATGCCTGCCAGGCAGAAATGGCGACTGCAAAAGTAAGCAGCAAATCCAGGACAACTTCAAACCAAGTGGATTGTTGGCAACGACCGAACGTGCTCTCTGTATCGCCGTCCCCAATGGGCACTCTCACCCATGTGGGTGGATCCACGAATGTGTATACAAATAAAATAACAAAGGTGGCAACCAGGATCGCCGCAAAGGGCGCAAGCACATGCTTTACTTCCACCTTTTGACGCCTTCGCATCTGTGTTACTTTTTGTACACGCCAGAGCTTTATGATGAACAGTAAATTGGTTGAGATCAGTAGGAATTGCCAAGGGGACGAGGGTTCCGATACTTACCTTTGAAAACAAAGCCATATAAACAACCAGGTTTCCGAGGTAATGGCACCAGGTCATTGTAATACATTTTCTATCCAGTTTCTTCTCGTCCCATCCATTGCTCTCATCAAAACCTAGGAACATGCTTCCAACCGCAATGAGAAAGGCACCAAAACATGCCACGTACAGAAACTCTGGCTGTCCCACGGACACAATACGATTCTTCCTGAAATAATAGACAAAGTAGCAGCAGCCAATAGAAAATAAAATGGCAAAAGACGCAAAAACGACGGACATTATGAATGCCCATGACGCATAGTACTCGTCAGTCAATCCCTCGTCGACTGGGGGTGTCGTCTCTGGTTCGGGGATGGTTTCCCATTCGCCAAGGATAGTAATATCACGAAGGACTGCCTGATATTTTCCATTGCTGCTGTTGATTTCAGTGAAGAAGACCCCAAAAGTCAATTCCTCCGCATCCAGTGATCGATTCAGAAATCGATAGACGCCACAGGGGCCCTCGTGTTCCGAGTTCAGAATCGAGATACCATCACACACGGACATGCCAATGGATATTATTGCATCGTAAATGTAGCCCGACCCATAACTAGGATTGTTCCGAAGAAAAAAATCGTCCTCGACGGTGACGTTTGTCCCATAGAGCATTCCATCGGATTGCTGCAAGAAGACATTGAGCTGATTGACAATACCACTACCTCGAGTTTCCCACTCTTCTTTAAAATGGGCAAAATCATCTGTAATGTTTGTTCCGGCTGTTTGGTTGATGTCCCGCACAGCAGGAACGAGCCCATCCAGCAGTTGAAATATTCTACTGCCTTCCAAAAGTCTCCCGAGCGGTGTTTCAGTCGATGTATTGAAACGATCAACATGCTGTGGTGACACAAACGAATCCATAAATATCCACAGATAATCTTCCGAGAGCATTCCAAGACTGTTGGCAACGTCCGCTAAAGTCTCAACGTTGTCATCCCTCTCAAGAGCCACAACTATGGTGTACACACCACGGTTCTTTAACGCGACAAGTTGCTCCCGGAATTCCTGCCTTGATCTATTCCAGATTAGCGCCAGTCGAACAGTCACCCCGGTTTCTTCATACGCATCCTCCCACACACTAGCATAGTCTTCATCGTCGAGATTGTCGCCGGGAGTATACATGACACCAATCAAGTTTCGCCGTTGGGATAATGCATATTGGCACAGCTTTGATGCAGCGTCCCCCCAGTCTACATTGCCAAGTGCTAGATTCGGGAAGAAGTTACCATTCGTCAGAAGCGGGGCGCGTGCACCAAAGGCGATAGCTGGGATAGACGAACCAAGCAGTTGAGCTCCCACAATCTCGGCTGCTTGATTGCTCACAGGACCAACCACTGCACAAGTGGATTCTGTCATCCAAATGTCTTTGGTCTTGGTGACTCGATCAGCACTCAGTCCGGTGTCGACAAGATTCAAGGTTTGAGGATAAAATATTTGGCATCCCTTATAGTTCGACAACTCAGGAACCAGCAATGATTCTCTTCGATTGAAGTCTTCCAAGGCCATGAAAGCGGTCGCCAGAAGAGCAACACCGTCATGTTCGTGATCCGTCGCTGTGAGTATACTCGGGTTGTCAAAACCTGGCCGACTGAATGTATAAAATAATAGAAGCCACACAAGAACAAGATCATCGGTCAGCCGAAAAGCAAAAGGGAACGCAACCAAAAATATATTCTTTGGTGCCTACAGTACATACTCATCATGAAATGGTATCAAAAGTGATAACGGACAAGTCAACCCTTGTTGAGCATGTGACCACCGAAGAAAGAGCCATAGAATTGCTACTGATGCTCTCATATTATCCGCCCTCAATTCTTTGCTGTGGTCGGTGTCTTTGGTCTTTACCCCTAACACACAGAAGTAAGATAGCTGGTCTATCCAATGGGTTGTATGTACGCTCGCTGAATGTAAAGGCACAAAAGGAGAGAGAGAGGCAGAGAGAGTTATCATCAGAGGAGGTCATCGATCTTCCCTGCCCTGTTCTTGCTTTTTTGTTCTTCGGTTGACTTTTTGACCGGAAAAATTCCCGCCATCGATCGAAAAGCGAACGAATTTACACGTACAAAGACCGGACAACCGAAAGACCAGTCACGAAAGTGTCGACGGCAGGATGATTCAAGGATCGATCAAGTGCGCTATGCGCTACCGTACTGTATTCGTACTTCGTACTCGTACGCTCTTCTCTACAGTACTAGCAGAGTAGTAGAAAGATAGCTGCTTTACTTCAGCGCCAGCAACGGTTTTATTGTTAAAAAGGAACAAACTCCTATTTCGAATTCTTGTGAGTACTCGCATACGTAGTAGTCATACTCTCACCTTATTGTTCTGTTTTCAGCAACAAACTCGTGAGAAAACGAAGATGGCGCACCAGAAGGCACAGCCTCGTGGTTCTTTTCCGTGAAGTAAAACCCTTTTCCAGGAAAGTAGCTCGCAATGCTAGAAGTACGTGTCCCAAATTGAGCGCCCATCACAAATATCGCCGAACGTATGTACTCTTCTTCTGAACTTAGCGTCGTTGGAAGAAGAGATTTATCTTGCACACATTCGGCGTCCTCTAATTCTTTTAAAAGTTCGAGGGCAAGCTGGTCGGGATTCTTTCCAAGACGCCGGGATTGAGCGACTGCAGCTTTCAGCTTTTCTACTTTGGGCCAAGGAGTATCGAGAAGATGATTGCTGAGTCCATAGGTCCCAGGTGAAAGAGTTCTGGAACATTGGCTTTTGTCTCCGTTGCTGCAGCACACCAATGACTTTCCGTCGAAAAGGATGGCAGTGAAACCACCGTATTCATTTTTATAGGGCTCGAGCTCAGAAGCTGCAAACAGTTCGGAAGATATTTTTGCATTGACAAAGTTGGTGATGATTTTCCCTCTCGATCTAGGATACTTTTTGCCACGGTCCTTTTTGGAGAAAAAGTTTGTGACGGCTGCACATCGGCCACTGGTAGAGCAACACATCCATGATCCTCCCAACAAGAGATCCCTCCCGCCATATATATGAGGCTCATCCTCCCAGTATTTGGCCGGTAGACTGGGTCGCTCATAGAATTCGTCTCGATTTGCGGCCAAGATTAGCGACGGCGTCTCGTCCGGTCTCCAGTCCAAAGCAATCAAGCACATCTCTGCAACGTGTTTTGAAGTATGACTCCCTATTCCAATCTCTATCACCAAAGCGAGAAGACCAATATTTCATGGTATCTAATCATCAAGCACATTGCTCATTCCAAGTTGTTGATGATTTTGCTTCTTGAGTTGTACTCGATGATGATGATGAGATTCTTCATTCGTATTATTTATTTGAAGAGTCGTCCGAAGACCGCGCAACTTCGGAAGGCGGTTATAGGCGGTGTCGTATTTCGTTTGTACTTCGTACGAGTACTCATCGTATGCGCTCTCCTCCGCGCTGTGCCTGGCCCTTAACAGCGATGGGGCTTATTTCACTTTCCGGGATTGCATAAATAATTCTACAAGAAGTTAGTATTATGTATGGTTGCTTGCGCTTGGCCGGGCTTCTTGTCACTAACTTTGGCCTAGGTATATGATGTCAAAAGTCGGTACAGTACCGTTTGCAATTTTGAATCTCGCTGGAAAAAACGATACACAGCGAGTGGCACTGTTTTGTGACAGTGGGTGTGAAAATCCGTGAGTTCTAGGCAGTGGCTAGCGGCTCAGGGATTCGGGCTAAAGGACTAATTTGACTGTGGGTTAACGAAGTGCGCTAACATAAATTAATGAGCTCTTGCTCTAACTGATGAAATGAACTTTGGTTCATTTCTATTTTCTTGAATCGTTGACATGTATATCGATAGAAGTCTGCGGGCTTCTTATAGTTTCTTGGAGGCTCATAGACTGTCTCAGAGGGTCTTAGAATGAATCTCTGGGTCGTGATCGAAACGTGCGTCGTGCGTGATCGTGCGTAATTGCGAACGCTGGTCGCGTCCGTCCGTCGTTCCGTGGACGCTCGATGTAGTTATTCGAACACTCCCTCTCGCGAGTAGGCAGTGAGTTGATTACCATCCGTTCATGCTCTTTCGGTGACGCTTGAAATCCGGCTCGTTCAGCGGTTTGGTCAGTATGTCTGCCGGTTGGTCGTAGGTACCAATAGGATGGATTGAGATCCAACCCTTCGTGACGTAGCTTCTAAAGTGGAAGAGTTTGTTGTTGAGGAATTTGGTTCGGGGGCGGAACTTGTGGTATCGTGCGATCTCGATAGCCCCGGAATTGTCCTCAAACACCTTGCAGTGCACTTCGGTGCGCGAAGTGTTTATTTCGAAACCTCGCTTCTTCATTTCCCGTAATAAGCTAATAATTGGAATGGCTTCTCGGAGCGCATATGATAGTCCCGTAATTTCGCTTTCGGTCGATGAGAGTGCGATCTCTTGTTGTAGTTGTGACTTGTACGCGATTGGCATTCCTGCGTAGCATATGTAGTACCCGTGACGTGACCGCGCGGTTGAACGGTCTATGCCTGCAAGTTCAGGATCCCAGTTTCCCGCAAAGTCCGCGTCGACGTAGACTTCCAGTGATTTCGTTGCGTCGGGTCTGAGAATTGTGCCCTCACCTTTCGTTGCCTTTAAGTAGCGTCCAATCCACTTAACAGCCTTTGCGTGCTCCATTTTTGGCTCTTGCGCAAAGCGTGCGCATTGATGTGTCGCGTAGGCTATCTCACTTCGCGAGCCTGCGACGAGATAATGTAACTTTCCGATGACCGATCGGTAGTTGAAATGGTTGTCGAAAGGTCTCGAATCGGGATGTCGGGATAGCAGTTTGCTCGATGCCATCGGAGTTTCCTTCGTTGCGACATTGTCGTCGTTGAGTCTGAGGTCGTCCAGTACTTGTTGAATTAAACGTGGTTGCGATAATTTGATGGTTCCGTCGTCGCGGCGATCGATGTTCACACCGAGAAAATCCGATAACGTTCCTTCAATAGTAATATCGAGTACTCTCTTCATTTCTTCAACGGTCTCCATAATCTCATTTTTGTTCGGTCCGGCAAGAATGCTGTCGTCGGTGTACAAGACGTACATCATTTCGCCCTTGTAGAAAATGCAGTCGTCAAATTTGGATTGTGTGAATCCGAGATCGGTGAGCTTCTCTTTCAAATAGAGGTACCATGTTCGTCCGGCGTCTTTTCCACCGTAGAGGTTCTTGTGCACTTGGAGAACGTACTCCTCTGGGTTCTCCACTCCGTCGAGGGTGAATCCTCGTGGTATTTCCATGTATAGGTTGCGGACCGCTGGTGCTTGTGGAAAGGCCAGTACATAATCCAGTTGGACAGTGTGCCATTTCATTAGCAGAACCATCGCGAGGATCAGGCGAATTGCAGTCCATCCCGCCACTGGGGCATATGTCTGCTCGTAGTGTTCGCCGTACACCATTTTGGAACCGTCAATATTGCATCTTGCCTTGTATTTCTTGACCTCGTTGGTTCGGACGTCGCGCTTGCGTCGTAGCTGCCACACTGCGGGTAGTATAGTGGCTCCCTCTGGGACTTTGGTTCGCTTAACGTAGCCGTATATGCCCCCGGCCACTTGTTGTTCGATCTCTAATTCCATTGCCTGCTGAAAGTGCTTCCAGTCCGGCTGCTTCATCGCCTCATGATAGTACAGTGTGTCGGGGTCCGCTTTTGCTTTGAAGGCGTAGATTTCTTCCAGTAGGTCATCGTTTCTTGGGAATTGAGCTTGGAGGGAGAAGATTTCGCTCTTATCTTCCGTGTTCGTTTCGATTTCTGTAGCCATAGCTTCGATCAGCCGTTGCACCGGTTGTCGTCGTCGGTCGCTTGATCGAGGCCTCGTTGGTAGCTCCATTGTTCGTGCGGGTTCGCCATCCTCATGTGCCCGTGTGGGTTCGCCTGGCGTACTCTCGGGGTAGTTCTGAAGTGCCGGCGGGCGCTCCGTTTGCGAGTCAGGCAAGTTGCCTCCCTCTGAATCGGCGATCGCTCTCGTTCGAGTTTCGCGGTCGGAATCCGCTTGGACTCTTGCCGCCGACGATGGGGTTGTGACTCCGTTCGTCGTCGCCGCGTCGGCTTTCGATGTGTCCTTGTTGACGACAAAGCCGGCCTTGAGTTGCCACTGGGACCTGTGCTTGGCCCCTGGTTCGTATAGTTGCTTAACTGTATCGAATGCCGCGTCAAACTTCACGTGGAATTGAGGCGACACGAGTCCGGTCGTTGGGTTTAGCACGAGGGCGACCGATCGGGCGTGTTGGGGTGATTGTCCCAGATAGATCCCGACGTTGCTTCGGTCCTTCCACTTGTGGTGGATTCCAGTGGAGCCGCGTAGCGCCCTGTCGAGGACGTACGTCGGGCATCCGAAGTGTCTCCAGTTCTTGGGATTGTCGGCGACGTCGCTGCCGGAGAACATTTGGTTCGGAGTCCTTCGTGTTTTGTCCGCCATGTTCGGCGTTGCATTGATGCTTTCGTTGGCCATGCGGAGCGCGTACGGCCATAAGTTTGCGGAGATCTCTTCGATAGTGTACTCCTCGGAGTACAGTGTGACCTTATCACGTCCGATCTTGGAGAGGCTGTCGTGAAGTGCGGTGAACAGCATCATCGAGTCTTGGGCCACTCTAGTTGGAGTGTCCGCGTAGATACGTGCATTCGCTTGCAAGTGTTCTAGCGTGATACTGCCGTAGTGGTCCAAGTAGTCCTTGGCTGGACCTGCGACGTCGTCCGGATCATCCAAGATGGACATGACGGAGGTGTCCCATCCCATGAGTTTGGATCGCTTCTTGGTTAGCTCGAGGAAGTCGCGGAGTCCTTCGGGGACACAGTCGAAGAGCTCTTCCGAGAGTTTCTTGGATCCGCTTTGCCAGATCGCAGCACCTTGCTTGGTGTTGTAATCGATGACGTCATCTGTCGCCTTGGCTGGCGTCAGAGCGAAGTGGGTTGCTGCAGCGGCAGCAGCAGGGTTGTTGTTGGCATCAGCCATGGTCGATGTTTGTTTGTTTTACTTTAGCGCAGAGGAAGCGTGTGAAAATCCGTGAGTTCTAGGCAGTGGCTAGCGGCTCAGGGATTCGGGCTAAAGGACTAATTTGACTGTGGGTTAACGAAGTGCGCTAACATAAATTAATGAGCTCTTGCTCTAACTGATGAAATGAACTTTGGTTCATTTCTATTTTCTTGAATCGTTGACATGTATATCGATAGAAGTCTGCGGGCTTCTTATAGTTTCTTGGAGGCTCATAGACTGTCTCAGAGGGTCTTAGAATGAATCTCTGGGTCGTGATCGAAACGTGCGTCGTGCGTGATCGTGCGTAATTGCGAACGCTGGTCGCGTCCGTCCGTCGTTCCGTGGACGCTCGATGTAGTTATTCGAACAAGTGGGTGTTACTAAAAAATATCAAAAACGCACAGCCTGAGCCAAAAGCAAAAGCAGCAGTCATAAATTCAGCTAAATTCGAGCAATGCAGTCTTCGGATTTTTAGTAGCGCTGGAGAAGCATGGGTCGCTACGTACAGTACCCATTACGAGCTACCGCTACGTGTACTCTCGTACTTCGTACATCTACCGTGTGCCATTATTACACGAGAATACGCGCATGATCTCGAACCGGAAGGTTTCAACCTGACCGCACAGCAAGGAGCTCACAAAATAGCATTCACAATGCAGATTGAAATCAAGCATCACAAAGAAATTGTTCATACCGTCAAAAAGGCTGCTAATAACCATGAGTCCCAAACATGTTGATTTCTCTACGATAGAAATTATCGAATTTCCGATGACGCTGGGTTGTAATCCCTCGGTTTCTTCGGGGGCACCGCTGACGATCGAGTGGGAACCACAGCACCGAGTTCGATTTGACTTGGACGTTTTTGAGGAACATCGTCCCAAGCGACGACATCGCCGGGAATTGCCAATTGATCCCTTTATCCGCGAACAAATACTAGTGGACTCGGGCATCGGCCTCGACCAAATAATATTTTGGCGGGAAAGTTCAGCAGAAAACGATATCAAGAAACCGTCATTCATATCCAAATCGTTCAAGAAAGCGATGAAATTATCGGGAAAACGGCAGGTCCGAACGCCACAAAAGATTAATCACGCATTATTTCAACTCAGTGGCCCTGCTGGTTTGAGCGGAGAAAAGCAATCGATTCGATTTTGAAACTCTTTCAATTTTGTAAAGGGTAGAATTACTTATTGCCAGAGCCACACAACTCGGACACTAAACGAAACACTTAGTATGATTCTTCTTCCCATTGACCTCTAGCATTCTATTTTGTTTTACTGATCGCTATAGCGTCTCTAGTGTGAGGGTATCAAAGAAAAGAATTGGTGTGCAATTTGACTCAAGGGTCGACTGGATATCCATGCGGATTGGTCGGCACCCCTTTCTGCCAAAATCTCTTTTAATTTCTCGGCCACTTGTTCGTTCGATAGTCTCTGAGCCCATTGCAGAGGTGTGTATCCGTTGCTAGCTTCGACTCCGAGCTGTGCTCCGTAGGATGCCAAAATTTCCGCTGCAGTCACTGCATTCGCGCCTGCCGCAAAATGCAACGCAGTCCATCCGTTGCTATCAGTGGCATTAATTCTACAAAGTCCGCCATCTTGAGGAGGACCACAAGGGTTCCCATACGATGATGGTGGTGATGATGACGCTTCAGTACTTGTACAAACACTGCCGCCATAGTCGATTCCTCGACACAAAAAGTCCAACACTTTAGCGGCTCCATGGAACGCGGCAGTGTGAAGAGCGCATGTCTCCGACCCATCGGATCCCACAAAGAACGCGTCTACATCCATGGTAGAAATCATTTCCTCCACCAGTGACAGATTATTATCCGAGGAACAAGCATCCAAAAACGCAAGAGAAAGTTGTCGTTGCTCGTCAGTCGGTAGAGCCAGAAATCGAGCCTTGCGCCGTTCTTTCACTATCGATGTGACAGCGTCAGCTGCCTTGTGAATGGCTCGAGAGTATGCTCCAACCGATCCACTGGGCATTTTGGGTGCATGACTATGCTGTTGTGCTGGCTGACTTTGATGATCAACGTCCTCTTCCTCCTCCTTCTTTTCGTCAATGGCTGGTAAGTTATCATATGGATTCGAGGAAACAATGGTGTTCCTATCACCAGAGGACTTTGCGTTTCTGGTACTTTCATTCCCCGACAGGGTTGCATGAAGTGTACGGCGCAGTTCTATCAGGGAGGGGAGGCGGAATTGTTCGGGCATTTCTTTTCGCATCAACGCAGCCGGAAGGTCCTGCAAGGCTCGTCCCATTTGCTCGGCCCGTTCTCGCATAGTGTTGGGCTCGTCCGAGGAGGAGGAGTCTGTCGATGTCTCGGACGACATTTGTCGTCGTGTTGCCATCAAGGCACTCCCCACAAATCCCACCCGGAAAATCATATTGGGCAATTCACTCCCGAACGAGTCTGCCAATGCACCAGCATCGGAACCCGTCATGACTGCCGCACCTACGACAGTCACTAGTAATGCGGCGCTCGCCAGAGCTTGTGCCGGGGGAGACCTCCGTTCTGTGGCAGGGTCTTTGTGATAGTTTCGAAAGCGTTGCAACAAGGCATGTCGAAAGTAGGCCAAACTGTGCGAGAGTGGCATCGTCCGCAGGGTCGAGTTCGATTCTAAATACTCGTTCACCACCGATTGCGCTTGTTCCATGTCGAGATGAGCGAGCCGCGATAGGCAGGCAGATCCAGCAATCGCCGTCAACGAATCGTGGTGGTGTTCACCACCACGATGAAACAAGTGCTCGTTTACGTCACCTTCTCCTTCTTCTTCGGTCGCCACCAGTAATGCACGTTGTAGTTGCAACTGAAGAAAATAAAAGACTTCAAAGTTCGGCCGCCGAGCAGTTTCAGAAAACGCAGTGATGGAAGGAGCGTCCAAAAAAGTAAACACATTCATCAGAATATCGTGATACAAAATGTCTGCCCCGTCGTCATTTCTGTAGGAATTCCGTATCGTAGTAGCACTACCGTGATTAGTTTCTTGCTGCCCATTCATCTTTGCCTCGCTGTTGTCATCTCCAAGCTGGGACAGCAAGTCGGCAACGCTGCTCTCACGTTCCGAGCCCAGCGAGAAGTAGCAGGAAGACACTCTCTGCACACCCAGAGCGACGGCAGGATGCAACTGTGGTGGCAACTGGCTGAACTCGAGTGGTAAGAAGTGCGAGTATTCTTCGAATTCTTCTTCTTGACTTGTTCCCTCGTCCGGATCTTCGAAATCAAAATGAGCCCAGTCGTCCTCCGTCTCGTCTTTGCTTTTGGTGGAAACGGGTGGAAAGGGGGCTAACGTACTCGAAGGTTCAGCGCTCATTGCAGTAGTGATGATTGATTCCAGTTCTTGGCGTAAGCTTTCACGTCCCTCGTCGATAATGTCTTTCACAATTTAAATTGCTGGATTGAATGAAGAACTTGTCGAAGCGACTTGCGAGAAGACAACGAATGAATGACTTTACACAGCGTTTTGCATTCTTTATTGTTCTTTGCTTTTTTGTCTCGCTCACTCATCATTCATCATCGCTGCGCTCATCGATCGTCCTCCGTAGCGTCGTCGCGTCGTCGCGTCGTCGCGTCGTTCTTGATGATCTTGCTCTCTGTACATACAGTACCTTTCTGTACCGGTCAGCGGGTACCAACGGTACGAGTACGTATGGTACGAGTACTGGTACTGTAGCGGTACCAGGTACAACGTACTTGTACTGTACCGGTATGGGCTTCGCTTGTTCTTTGGCTTCGAACTTCGAACTCTCTCAGGCGACGACGCGTGAGACCTCGCATACTTTGTTCACGAATTATCCATTCCCGAGTAACTCAGCGACGAATGAATTCGCGTACACGTAGTCGGACGAATGAATATCAAAGCTTCGCTTTGACTTCTAAAATTTTCCTCCCCATTTTGTTGCCACGAGATCTTTAGCAGCACACGGCACAGTTCCTTCCTCCACCACATCATCATTCATCTATCATGGACACCCTGCATCGCATCGCATCACATCCAAAACTGGGTATGACTACCAGGTACTGTACCGACCGTTCTTTCGTACCAGGTACAAGTACCCAAGGGAAAGAACGCACGATGATTCAGCAAATGCTCCGGAATAATAGCACAGCTAGCATAGTAAAGTCTTCACAGAAAAGGACCTAGCAAGAGTACACATACCTAATGACGGCGAGACCGAAATAATGTTGATAGGTTGTTAGTTTGCAATGCTTCGCAACCCAACTACCGGTACTGTTTACACGACATTCTTCGCTATTCGACTATCCACTCTCTTATTGCTTGTGGCACCCTTGGTAACTTCACTCGCCACAACCAACACCAACATGCCCAACACCAATAATAGTAAGCATCGAATCGAGCTATTTTTCAAAGACAAAGACGATTTGCGGGAACGGGTGAAATTTCTAAAATCCCATGGCTTCCATGCATTTAATCTCGTCAACAAGAATCAACAAGATACGGTCGAAGAGTGGGTAGAATGTATTTTGGATGAATTGGGTTCCGACGACGACGAGGCCCATCATCATCATGTCTGTGCTCACTACTCCCTCAAATACAACAAGGTGGCTCGCAAGGGAGTCCAAGAGCATGGTCAACGTCTACGCGATTTTTTGCAGACTACCAAGGCACAAGAAGTCCTCATTGTCAGTGGGAGTGGAAAGAAGACCGCTTGGAATACTGTCCAGGCGTTGTTGGCCGAGACAGCGTCGGGCGACGAACCATTTGGTGGCACCCAGATGGCCGTGGCGTACAATCCCTATATTCCGGATCGTGTCGATCAAGCACAGGAGGATCAACGATTGGAACAAAAACTCGGGACGAACTTGGTGCACAAAGTCTACCTTCAATTTGGCACAGATTTGGTCCGTCTCAAAGAGGCTTTGGAAAAGCTCTCAAAAACAAAAAGAGACAAAAACATCGCCATTGCAGGCTCCTTATTTTTGCCGAATGCCAAATTGATAGCTCAACAAAAGTTTCGTCCTTGGAACGGAGTGTTTCTCAGCCCGGAGTTTCTTTCGGGACCAGAAAATGCGGAATCCATTGTGGTGGAAATTATGAAGCTATATCAACAATACAATGTTGAGATGCTCTGGGAGGCGCCTGGGATTCGAACTGAGAAAGACTTGAAGGTGATGATGGATCTAGTGGCGAAACTTGAGAGCGATGATACTGTGCAAGAGAAAAATCAACAAGCCATGATTGAAGGGAGTGAGCAGAAGAACCATTCTGGGGCGATATCGAGCCCCTCTAAACGTCCAAAACTGGACGTTGCTCGATCTGGAACTGGTATTCTACTCTTTGGGTCGCACGATGTGCGTCTCAGAGACAATCGTGCGGTGGAGAATGCACTCAAGAGTCATGAGACTATTGTCCCCGTGTTTTTGTGGACGCCACAGGGTCAATGGGGAGTAACGGGAGCGCTAGAGGTTGTGTTGCAAGAGGCTCTTTTGAGTCTTGAATCGTCATTGGAAAGCTTTGGCCTACGATTGGTTTGTCGGAACTGCAAGGACAATGGCAATGCTGATCTCCTGGAAATTATCAAAGATACTGGTGCTACAGCTGTCTACTGGAATAGGGAGCATACTACCGAAAGTCGGCTATTGGAACATTTTCGAAAGGAGACTCTGCTGAATGCAGGAGTCGTGGTTATCGAAAGTCAGTCGTCTCTTTTGTATGATCCCGAAGTCATTGAGCTGGATACGGGTTTCAACGGTGGCCATTGGGGGACACTGATGCCTTTCTTGAAAAACTGCAAGAAGAACTTTGGAGAACCACCCCGTCCTACACCCTATCATGAGACGTTTCGGCTTTTACAACAAATGACAGGCCCCGATGACTGGCCCACAGGCACGTCGGTGAGAGGTCTGAATATGGCCAGCGTTATGGGAAAACTTCAATGGGACAAGCCAATCCGCGAGAGATTTGTCATGAGCGAAACGGCAGGGAGAGAGCTACTCGAAGAGTTCTTCCAAAAAGGTATACGTCGTTACGAATCAGAGAGAAGCCGGGCTGACAAGGAATTTGCTACTTCCAAACTATCTCCTCATTTGCGTCTCGGGACGATCTCGCCGAATGAGTTGTACTGGAGGACCGAAGACAGTGGTCTGCCTTACGACGAGCTCAAGACTTTTTCCCGCCGCTTATTCTGGCGAGATTTGGCTTACTATCAGCTAAAGTGCTTTCCAGATATGCGCAGCACTCCTATTCGCAAGCACTACCAAAATATGGAATGGGTTGCAGGAGAGGAAGAAAAGCGACGTTTTGAGGCTTGGAAGTGGGGAAAGACTGGATTTCCCATCGTAGATGCTGGCATGCGGGAGCTATATGCCACGGGTTGGATGACGCAGTCCATTCGGATGGTTGTTGCCTCGTTTCTTGTTGAATATTTGCGTGTGAATTGGGTCAAAGGATGCGAATGGTTTCACTATACATTGGTTGATGCTGACTCAGCAATCAACGCAATGATGTGGAACAACGCAGGAAAGGGTGGGATTGACCAATGGAATTTCGTACTATCGCCAGTTACTGCTTCCCAAGATTCAAGTGGGGAATACACCCGGAAGTGGGTGCCCGAATTAGCTGAGGTACAAACCCCAGCATTGGTGCATCGTCCTTGGGAAGCCCCAACAGAAGTTCTAGAACGTGCCAACGTTGTTCTTGGAGAAACATACCCGCATCGCATTGTCGTAAATTTGAAGGAAGAAAGAACCAAAAGCATCGAAAGTACACTCGAAATGAGACGAAAATCTCAGAATGTCAACACCGATCGAGGTTATGATCTGATCCAGCTCCCTGGGGGCAAAGAAACGGTAGTTTTCACGAAGAAAGAATACCGAATCGATCGTGACGGGTATGTTTTGACCGAACCAGCTCGGCCACAGAAAATGACAGCGCCCAAGGGGAAGAAGCGCCGAAATGGTAGAAAGCCTGGTTGAAAGACCATTGCTCTTCTATCTAATGATCCTAAAGTAGAGACTCCTGCATCTTTGATAGGAACGACGATTGAACGGTTCCATGTGACGACAAGCCATTTGGCTCTTTTAAAGGTTATACTTGACAAGATACGAGTACAACCTTATCGGATTTGAGTGTTCGGAAGAAGAACTAGAGGATGAGAAGCTTCTCAATGCAAGAATGACGACCATGGCATCATTTGAGAACCGTCGCGTCAGCCCTTGGGCTGCAAATGATTTCTCGAATTTTTGACGAATTTTGCTCCAAGTTTTGGAGATTTTAGGTGTTCGTATGAGTCGACTCGCCAGATTCACGACTGAAAAACGAAATTCGAAGATCTTTCGATCATTTTTTGCATGATCCGAAGTTCGCATCCCCTTCTCACTTCGCATGCATCATCGAACAACTGCAAACCCTCACAAATTTTACATCCAAGCCAAGACTATCGCACTCAAAAGGACATCCACAAAGATGGCTCTCAGCAAATTCATGCTCCCAGGTCACCTCGTGTCGAGACGTGTTCTCCTCCCGGCCTTTTCGAGCCTCCAGCGCCTTCCCGCCGAAGATCTATTCAGCAAGCTCATCGCCAGCGATGATGATCTTTTCCAAAGGCTCTTGAACCGACGCCCCATGTTTGGTTTCGATTCTGATATTCCCATATACCGCGTCAATGAAGACGGCAAGAAGTATGAAATTGCCATCGACCTACCTGGAGTAAAGGCACACGACATGAAAATCAAGCTCCAGTCAGATAACATCCTTCATTTGATCGGCGGTCGCAAGTTCCAAGAAGAAGGACATAGCGAAGAAACGAAGTTCGGATACCGCTTTAACTTGGCCAATAAGAACCTCGACTTGGACAACCTTCAGGCCAACCTTTCCGATGGGGTCCTCAAGATCAGCGTTCCCGCGCTTGACCAAGTAGCGGGGGCCGATAAATCCAAAGAAATTAACATCATTGAGGGCGATGTCGATCCAAATCTTCGCCTGACTGATGATATTGAAGACTGACTTGATCGAAAAGTAAATCTATGCTCGAAACGATGAATACGTAGTACAACATCACTTCTTGATAATGAATAGTAATTTCTAGAATGCTTTACGCCACGATGTACAAGACAAAATATAATAATATCATCCTTGATTCACCTATGTATCTATTGGCGTAGATAATCCATCAGGTGCAATGCACAGTAGCCCCCATAACAGGGCAAAAAGAAGAAAGCAATACTCGCCACTTTGGCTTTGTGCTGCTCATCTTGCTTCGATCCCAAGTTTCCCACGCAGAGAGCATACAGTTTATATGCGTAAAGGGCAAAAAGGGAATATGCAAAGATCGGAATGGTTTCCGGTACTTTGTAAATGCAAGCAAGCGTTGACACTGTAAAACCAAAATAACCTTCATAGGCTACCATGAAAAGTTCCCACAACTGTTTAAAGGCTGGACGATCGGCCTCGCTCGGGGGGATGTTGTCTTCCTTGGCGGCAATGTTCTCCAAGGCCCATTTGCGACCCTTGACAACGAACAAGGGGAAAGAAACAAAAGTGTTCAAGGCGTCCACTGTAAAGGCGACATAGATGAGTGACTCTTTGGTCATGAAAGCTCCCATGGTTTCAGATTTTTTGTGGCTGAGGTTTGATTGTTGTTTCGGCGGCGGGATGTTCGTTGGCTATGGTATCATACCGACCATACCGGTATCGGTACGACCTACCGGTACTCAAGTCGTGATTGGCAAAAACTACTGTTGTCTTGCGAATTGGAATACATTGGAATGATGAATGTGTGATTGCGCGCGGGCGGGCTCGCATTGTTTCTGATGTTCCGGTCGGCGTGCTTGCGAGGATGCCCGCTTTCACCGACCAGCTACCGTTGGGAAATTGAAAATAGTGGAAATAAAGAGTGCTCCATAGCCCCCCTCAATACTCGGATGTCAGAAAGGTGCGCGTAAATCTCAGCAGCACAAACAACTACTCGTTATTTCAAAGTGAACTGAAAATTCCGACTGCTAGAGAGGTTATGCGTTGGATGCAGGTCTGCTTCCCTTCATTCGATAGGTACAGCAACAGCACGAGCTCTCTACGATACCGTTCGAGTACTAACTGTAGCTACCGGTACTTCAGTGTTCGATGAGAACTGAATCTTCATCATCACCATCATCATCATCATCATCATCAATTGTGTCGCTACTACTTTAAAATACAACCTTCTTTGGAAAGTGTTCCATCAAGAAGTATGGCAACCTCAGCCCAACGAGACGGGAAGGTCACCCCTCCGTTGGAGACGAAGGCGAATATGGACAAGGACTACGATTATTACATTGCCAAATACAATGGGCAAGCGCCCGCGCCGGCTCCTAGCAATCCGCAGCAGTCCTCTCGCAGTACCAGTACTGGTAATCATCACAATAGCAATAAGTACCACGGAAATTTAGGCGTCATGCCCATGGAGCCCGTGATGGAGCAAGTTGCCATGGGCACTCCGCCGCGGCCTCCGAATAATCGAGCAGCAGATCCAGCCGGTTCGTCTCCTGCGGAAGAAAAGATTGATGGGGACGAAGCACTGTTGGATTTGGCGCAGCTAGAAGAACTACACCACGAGGCGGAGCGGATGAAAGCACTAGGAAACAAACACATGGCGGCGCAGGTATGTCGGTCTACTTTATGAAAAATTATAGTAGTCATGGAATGCTTCATTCATTCCTTTAGCCTATGCACGATGACGGTGGACCAGTCGGCCTCACTTTTTCTTGTTTCTTTTTTCTCTACTATTATTATTAGGAATATACGCGAGCCTACAACGCTTATTCAGCCGCATTGCAGCTTGCTCCAGTCGGACCTTCCTCACATGTTTTCTTGTCGAATAGGTCTGCGGCGTTGCTATCTTTAAAGAGATATTCGGCAGCAGCAACAGACGCTAAGCGGGCCATTGCCTTGGCCCCTACGTTTGGAAAGGCACATGCTCGTCTAGGCCAAGCGCTCTACTTTCTAAAGAATTACGAGGGTGCCGTGGCAGCGTATGAAGATGCAATTCATTATGAGCCGGACAACTCCATCACGAAAACATATTTGGAAAAGGCCAAGACCAAATGTGACAGGCAAAAGGAAAAGCAAGCTAGATCGGCCAGGGGGGAAGAAGTCTCGGTGCTGACGGAGAATTCTAGCATCCAGGCAACAGTGATCAATAGTGTAGCAACAGATCCCAATGCACAAACAGCAGTTATCAAGACGATGGGCTTCCGTGGACAGTCCCATGCCATGACCAGGGCTGTAGGGGGGAACATGTCACAGGCAGCCAGTGTGGACACTTTCAATACCGAGGACGATCCCGACTTTGAAGAGGCACTTCGGATTCAAGAAAGAGCCAATCGCTATTTGGCCAACAAAAATTACAAATATGCAATTGAGGAGTACACGGCTGCCTTGTTCCTGGTTCCTGATGATATTAATTTGTCGCCCGATTTACATCTAGGAAGAGCTCATGCCTTGAATGGAAGCCGGAGACACGAGAGTGCCAAGATCGATGCTACTCTGGCCTTAAGAATCAAACCATCTCCTGAGGCATTCTCCACTTTGGCCAAATCGTTGTTTTACATGAGGGATTATCAGGGCGCCATTGAGTCCTTTGGACGCTGCAAGGATATGCTACCGGAAGGTGAATCTCTGAGTATGTTTGATCGAGCCTATTTGCAAAAGGCAGAGTCGGCCCTACACGAACTTCTTCAGTCGAATGAAGGGTCGGTAACACCAACAACGTCATTCTCCAGTACTACTCCTGTTCCGAAATTAAAACCACCAAGATTTGTCCCCCGTGAAGAGGTAAGATTGCCATCTGTGCTTTGGGGTTCCGCAGGTTTTGCTAGTTGCCTTATGTCCTCCGTAATTCCTCAACGAAATGTATCGTGTTTGTCTCCCAGGCTCTGAATCGAACACCCAATATTCCTGCCATGCCAAAAAGCTGGCCACAGCAGTCCCCGCGTGATAAAAAGGCTCTGAAATGTGGACCCGAACGAGAAGTATTGTTTTTGTCAGAGGCTCTTGGAATCAAATTAAATCGAGGATCAGACGGTGTCGTCCGTGTTATTGAGGTGTCTCCAGAGGTGCCAGGTTCTCCTATTGCCCGGGAAGGAGAAATCAGTGTGGGCGATTTGATTAGAGAGGCGGCAGGCGTTGACCTAAGGCGACCGATCACGAACATAATGTGGGGCGATACTGTTGCCTTGATCAAGATGGCACCACGACCGATCGTGCTTGTTGTGGCTAAGGAGTTGAACCCTCCCCCTTCCATTGCGGATCAGCGAAGAGCAGCAGCAGCAGGTGCGCTTTCTCCAACCTCTGCAGCTGAATACTATCCTTCAAACTCTAGCGGGGATGAAAGTGTCAAACAAATTATGGATCAAGTAAGTAGTCGCTGATGTACCAATAGAATTTTTGTTGTTGAATTATACCCGTATATCTGATATCGTTCAAAAAGTCTCTTGCACAAAAGGTTCACGAAACGGGAGACCTAGTGGTAGCTGATGATTCGGTCGAAGCTCTGCAAGGAAGTTTGACGGCAAAAGTTTCGGCAACGAATCACAACGAGGAGGCGAATCTCGCCTCGGAAGTAACGGAAGAGTGTGTTCCTGAAGTGCAACACATAAATGAAATTCGAGAGGAACTTAGTAACGACACGGGCATGACAAAAACTGAGGAGCCCAAGACAAGTGAAATACGGGAGATCAACGCTACTGCAGACGACGGAGTTGAAACTGGAAATCCGATCGCAACAGAGGAAGATCGAACCGGCGATGAGCAACCAGAGTGCGTCTTGAGCCACGAAAGTTCCGCAGTGAATCCCAGGGACGAAGAATCCGAAAAGTTAGGCAAAGAAGTTTTCTTTCATCGGAATGGCAACCCAAATTACAATGGCTGGGACAACTTGAGGTGGATGTCTTACTCTGGAACCCGAAAAATTAATTTTGTTGGGCCGGTGTGTCGTTTCGTTCCAGGACGCCGCACTCTATTTTGGTCGGGCGACCAGTACCTGGAGAGGGTACTGGCGGTGTATAGTGAGCCACCTCTGATTCTGATTTTGAGGCCACCGGAGGATCTCGCTGAAGTTCTTGAGATTTTGGATCTGCCACCTGGTGCAACCGTGGACGATTCTGATAGTGTCTTCAAGTCGTATCTTGTTGTTGAAAATGTTGTGGATCCAAAAACGTGCAAGCTCCGTTTGTCGCCCCTCACAACTCTCACCTCAGTATTGCCTGATGTGGGGAAAGATGATTTCAGGCGGCGATCATGCTTCGAATTGGTGAACCCTACGGAATCCGTCATCCTTTCGGCAGTCAGGCTTCGGCTGGGAGCGGAGAGAGCTTTGACTTCGTTTACTGATTCTGGTGCATACCTTGAGACTACGAGTACGGAGCACGTGTTACAAAAGTCAATATGTGATGCGCATCGACCTTTAGAGAGCGCTGACGACATCTCGGACCAATCGTGGAAGCATCAGGTCATACTAGGAACGCTGCATTCACATGTTGTTTTGGGAAATCAATCGATCCTTGATGTAGCGCTTTCACAAGCAAAAGCTTCTGCTAGCAGCGAAGGCTCAGACTATATCGAGGCTCGGATCATCGATGCTGTTGATGAGAGTGGACGAACTCCTCTACACTATGCTTGCTCGGGGAGGTTCTCCGGGGCGGTTTCATCGCTTGTGAGGGCGGGAGCGAATGTTGACATAAGAATCGAACCCTACAATATGACCCCGTGTCATCTTTGTGCATTGCATTTGGACAGCAAAAGCCTCGAGTCCATTCTAGCCGTCAACAGGCGACCGAATGTCGTCGACAGTTGGGGACGCACACCCATGTATTTGGCTATCACAGAGGGTCGCTCTGTTGGGCAGTCTAAGAATGTCGCGGCATTAGACCGTTGTCTTTCTGTTTTGCAAGCTCATGGGGGGCACATGGAAGCCCCCATGGGCTTTCAAAACCCTGTCAGCGCTTTGGCTTCCGCGTGGAGTCACGAAGAGTTGAAAGTTGTTCTGAGACATGTGCACTGCCGTTACCCTCTTGTACTCTCCGACGCGAACGACAAGAATAGGGTTGGAATATCTGTGAGTGCGTTCTTTCAGTATCCAGTGCACTCTTGCCTAACTACTGCAAGAAAGAGGATCAATGAAGCTTGCAAGGAAGATGGAAAATTGGATTCCTTTCCAGAGAGAAGCTTATCAACGTAAGTAATGATAACTAATGTTGTAATCACATGATCGCTTGAAGTGAAGTCGAGTTGTCGTGGCCTGACATCTTTTCTCGTCCAAACAGGACATTGGAGGTGCTTCTTACCGGGGGCTTTGAACCAAACGAGAGACTTGAAGGTTTACTTGAAAACTTTGACGGTTACGAGGATTTATTAGCACATGTCGGTTTTGCTCCGACTCAGATATTGACTGCTGCTGCTCTTGATGCCATGAATCAGAAGGATCACTTAGCAGGGGCATCGTACATAAGTGTCATGAATGCCATTTCAGGCGCCATGGACTGTTTGGTGCGCCATGGTGGAAGACTTTCACTGGACCCACCGCCGATATCAAGAGCACGAACGACAAACCGCCGACCCAGTAGTATGTTGGATTCGTCGACTGGAAGTCAAGAAGACGGCGAGGAAATCTTGTCCCATGAGCGCTCCCTTTTGAAACTTCAGAACAACAAGCAACTCATGGAGCTGTTGGGGACGGCGCGACTTCTTTCGGCTGAGAAGTCTTGGAACGAGTTCAACCCAGTCCCATCAGTTGGCACCTTCATTTTTCACACGGATAAACTTGCCATTGAAGATTCCGAAGCACCAGGTGGTAGCGACGTGAAATCATGTGCAATCTGTTGGAAGGCTTTTGGGAAGATCACGAATCGCAAACACCGTTGCAGGATTTCCCGTCGCCACGTTTGCGACGAATGCTCCTCCAAGCGAATCATAGAAGGTGACGAGGAGCATCGTGTCAGCGATGGCCAGTTTCTTTTGGGCCGCGCAGATTTCGCTGAATCGAAATTGCAGAAGCAAGTTGTTGACACCAAGAACTTGGCGTGCGCACCAGGATCTCGCCAAACGCAGGCCGGTTCGGCTTCAGCTGGGATAGCGCGACTGGAGGCCGAAGATGCAGCCAATCGGGATTCCCTCTTTGGGAATGTGATTGGAAATGTGGCAAAAGCTGTTTTCGGAGACGAGGAACAATTGCCGGCTCAATCCCAGGCCGAATCTATTGAGGGCCTGTCGCACACCTTGAACCAAACCAGGAACCAATTGAACGAAAGAGGCGATAAGCTGAACACACTTGCAGACAAATCGGATCGCTTGGTGAATGCAAGCAAGGATTTTGCATCAATGGCGAAAGAGCTCAACAGACAAAGTCAAGGGGGGTTCTTCTGGTAGATTCGATTCTTATATTCGTAATCACTCCAGCTAGTAGACGTATAGCGAGAAATCAGAGCACTTGCCTATTGAACAAAGAAGTTTATAGCTCTAGTCTCTACTACTCTCTAATAGTAGTAGTAGTAGTAGTAGAGTAGTTACAACTAGCTGGTAGTAGAGAGCGATTTGCCCGTCTCGTATGTATCATAAAGTACCAGGCGGTACTCGTATAGTACGAGTGATTCTTGCTATGGGAGCTGACCGATCCGGGCGGGGGAGGTCGTGCTTTGAGGGCGAGGTAAACTACGTGTACCGGTATATTTCCCCCAAAACAAAGATTCGCCTTCCTGGGCGAGCCATCGCGACGAGATGAACACGTCACTCACTTCGTGCCGACGCTCGGCGCTGACACAAAGATACTTGCTGTACCAGGACCGGTACAGTACTCGTACCGGTACCTGGTACGAACCACCACTCCACCACGCACAGCGAGACATCTCAGCGACCCATCAGGCTTTCGACCACGCAACATAAAAACACTCAATTCAAAAGTCTTCATCGATCATCGACGACAACACAACACACCCGCAGTGACACTCGAATTCGAGCACACAACAAAAGTAGTCAAGCGACGAGAAAACATTGTTATTTTAATCAACAACAACAAGTGGAAATCATGTTCAAGGCTTTGTTTTTGGCAGCCCTTTTGGCGGCAGTCTCCAGTGATGCTTTCACGATCCACAGCAGCGTGACAAGATCGGCTCACCGACCCGCCCAACTTTTGCCTCTTCGAATGAGTGAAGAGCCCAAAAGCATGGAAGCTACTAAGGTGGATCCCATGGAAGAGGCCATGGAAGAAATCGATTCGGAAACCCTGAAGCAAATGGAGAAGGCACGAAAAGCACAGGAACTCCGAGAACAAGAAGTTTTTATGAAAAAGAGCACCGGCAAACACAAATGCACAAATTGCGACTGGGAATACGACGAAGCCAAAGGTGATAGTATGATGATCGGAGGTATGATCAAGCCCGGAACTCAATTCGCTGAACTTCCAGCTGATTGGCGTTGTCCGGTGTGCCGAGCTTCCAAGGACGCTTTTGATGAGGTCGTCGAAGAGATTCCTGGATTCGAGGTTAACCAAGGCTACGGTTTCGGAACAAATTCGTGGACGGCAGGTCAGAAAAATGCCGCTATTTTCGGGGGTCTTGCAGTCTTTTTCGCTCTATTCCTTGGTGGATACGGTCTTTCGTAAAGTGCACGTGCATCCTGAACAGAAGAAATTACTGCGTGCCCCTTGCAGCAATGTCTACCACTCCAACCCAACCAGCATGATACTACACCAAATAATCCAACAGCTAGTGTACCGATTCATAAAAATATTTTTAGAATTTAGCAGAAATCCGGTGGCTCGATCCCTTGCTGACGATTGAAAGGTTCGCTGGCATGACCAGCAATTTCTTTCTTCTCATCACTCGACGAGTTGCCAAGCAACTCATAAACGAAAACTCCAGATACCACAAGCACCAATGCAGTATAGAAAAGTGATGACGGTGCTTCTTGAAAGGCAAGAACGCTAAAGCAAATCGCCCATAAATTGGAAGATTGAAGTGACAGATTCAAGAGTGTTGCGTCTGACGAGACGAGGAACACGGAGGCCAACACATAGTACAGCACCAACGTTGGTACGTACAGGGCTAGGACACCCAGCGCTGGATACAAATTGGCTCTGTCTTGAAATAGATTAACCACTTCGTCTCTTTCAGTGAAGAGAACTAAGATACAGCAGAAAATGGCACCAAAGAATCCAATCATTCCCAGGTATTCTTTTCTGTCCACATGCTTGCACCAAAACTCGCCCACGGCGTCCCCGATCCCGTAAAGAATGGCAGCAGTTACTGCCAAGATATCTCCAAAGTAAGAATGGGGGTGAAGATTTGATTGATTCGACTCATTGCTTGATGTTGCCAAGTCCGTCCAAACAGTGAGCAGTCCTCCGCTTATACAGAGTAGGGCGCCAAGACAATGTGCCGGTCGGTAGGTTTTTCGCAGTAGTAAGTGGCACGACAACATAATTGACGGAGCTGTGAGCGACCCCAACAAAGTTGAGCTTGTGAGGGTAGTATGCTTGAGCGATAGCAGAGTAAGATAATTCGGGGTGACATCAAGAATCGAAAGAAAAAGACAGTACCACCATGGCGTCCGAATTCGAATCGATGTCATCGGAACTCGAAAAGACTCTTCGACCTTAGGGGGGTCCATGAACCAAAGATGGATTGATAAGACTATGTACGTGTGTAGCATAAGGAAGCAAGGGAAAACTTTGCCCATGCCGTACTCGAGAGTGAAAGATGCTGCATTTTGAGATGCTGCTACGAGTGCAATTAGTTGACCAAATAGCAAAACCAACCACTTGTTTCTGGACGATTCTTGAGCCACCACTCCGGACTTTGCTCCTCGTCGCCTCTCCAAATCACTCCAAACTGAGTTCCCTCCATCACCGGCTGTTATGGAGGAAGGGTGAATAGACAAAGGCGTCCTTTCGTTGCTTTCGCCGACGACCATCGTTGCTCTATTATGGGTTGCGTCTAGTTCAACCGGTTGTTCTCGACATTTTTCTGCATGTATGTTAGTTGTCCCCTCGCTCGGATAATGGACTATGGGCCGTCTTTCCTCAAGAATTTCAGAACCTTTCTCGGAGTGTCCCACCAACAAGAGAAATAAGACTTGCAGTGGTCGGTTTGGAGGGGTTTGAGATGTGCGAGGTGGGAGAGAGAGAGGAGGGTGAATACGAAGTGAGGGGCGACTCGAAATTGTGACGAACCTTCGTTGGTTGTGCGTGGTGGTGGTGGGTGGTGGTTGGTCGGTCGGTCGGTCGGTCGACTGGTGCTGCGCGCACAAATCGGTGCGCGGTGACATCACCTTGTCGACGGGACTGAGAGAGAGGAACACAACGAGGATCATACTACATTTTTTTTGTAGTCCCTGTCTACTCTTCTAGCTCTAGTAGAAAGAGAAAGAGAGAGAGAGAGAGAGAAAACTACTCGTACGTCAAAAGCAGTCTACCGTAAGAAGTAGCAGACTAGTCTTGCCACGTTTTTCAGTTGTATTGAGTCTATTTATTATGTGAGTCCAAAGACCATGTTGTTTTTAAAAAGAAAACGTGGTAGGTCAAGCTCCCCGTCGTAAGTTATCGAGCTTGATACCACCTTTATCCTACCAACTTTAGAGAACCCACTTATCAAAAAAATGGAGTCTGAGTTGGTGTAACCCTTGCTGCTTTGAACCGCCCCTGGTACGAGCAAGGATAGTAATCGTCTTCTCGGCCCCGTTTCCCTGTTTGGTTGGAGAGACGCATAGATTTTGAAACTTCTTGCCGAGACTGAATCATTCCTCGGAAGTATGATGCGACAGAGAAAACTCGTCGAACTTCCAATGCTTGGTATTGAGCAGTGCTGCTGGATCGTCGCGGAGAAGTAGAAAGGAACTTTGATAGGTCAATCTCGGGACAAGCTTCAATCTCGTAAACGATGTCTATCACGTCCGCTTCGAAGGAATCAAGTTCTTCAGAACTCTTCTGCGGAAAGCGGAGGCGAAGATAGTTTCTCATCATGTAGCCCAGACAACCTCCACGAACCTTTCCTTCGAGCGCAATTGCCACAGCAGCAAAGGCGATTTTACCTGGTGGAAATAGGAAGTTGACGTCAGAGTATACCAGAGCCGCCTGCGCTACGGCGAGCGCCCTCTCGCAGAGAGTGTCCAAGCGACTACGGCCATAGAAATCGTTGATACCTCGCGGAGAATGGGACCCATACCCATCTTTTCGGTATGCGATGTGCTCAGATAAAGATGTGGCGATCTCGCCAGCAAGTACTCGGATTGCCCCATAAGGATGGTGGCAGCGGAGTCTAAAGTCAAGACCGGCAAGCAGGATTCGTTCTGCGTCCTCGATTTCCGCAGTTCCAACAGCACGAAGCTCTTCTCTACACAAGGAAGCTTTGTGTGCCTTGAGGTTCACTATTGATGTTGCATGGGAAAGAATTACAACCTGTTGAACAAAAGAACAAGGAAAGAAGAAGAGTGAGAACGAGAATGGGGTGACGAGCTCTCATTTTCTTCTCTGAACGGATCGTATCACACGAGTGCATGCCGATCGCGCGAGACTGAACGACAAGAGAGTATGGGTTCGCCTCCGACGTTCGGAATAATTCACCAGGATCAACATAAATTTACATAGGCAGTTCCTGGGAAAAATTTAAATGCATCCTCCAGACATGTATATCATATATTCCAACCCAAACACCGAGAAGAACAAAATTAGAAGCATCTGAAAACTCACCTCCAGGTTACGCTCGCAGTCCACTTTACAGGCAAGCAAGGCGCTGGCTGCAGCGATGTTGCGAGGATGGAAATCAATTACCGAGTTGGATAGATAGAATCTTCGAAACAACATGATAGCTGTAGAGAGAACAGAAGCACTTCTCCGTAGCTCGGGGAAGATGGCGTTCGGTCCGACCAGGCGCTGTATTTGATGCGAGTGGAAGTGAACGAGAATATCTTGGTCACAGGTAGACATTGTTGCTGACGACTGAGAATCGACGGAAGTGTGCAAAGGTCCACAAGGTCCACAATCGGGCGTCTCGAGGCATCGTTGTTGGAAACCGCAAGCGAAGTTCTTCGCTCGGACCTTCGATGATTGTCCCTTTCTGGTCATCGATGTCACCACCGAAGCGTCCTGTTTGCAGCGCAGCAAAGTGTCTCGATCGAACATCCAATATTTCGCTTGTGTGGATTGATCAAAGTTCATGTTGATGCATCTGTCAATTCCAGCAAACAAAAACCAATCGATTGAAGGAAATGGATGTAGATGGTTTCGAAGAGAGCAAACGGAACGCGAGGATGAAAATCAATGAGTGCTCGAAGGGTGGACCAAAAAGATCTGCCAAAAAACAAAAAACGCCCACGACAGCGGAAGTGGAGGAGCGCGCTGCTGGAGCCGCATCGCGCGCTGTGACTGTCCACGACACGATGGATTATGCCCTCCACGGCGTGCACGGCGCACCGGACGATTTTTTTACCCTATACGTGATTGTTCGTACCCGAGTGACTCAGTCAAATTTTGTTGAACTAATAAGGCGGGAACGAATTGTATGAGTATGAACATATACAGAACTGTTTATTTCTGTGTCTTACTTACAGCCAGGAATGGCGGTTCAATAACCCCACTGCCGAGAATGAATCCTCTAAGTAGCAAAATATCTACCGGTACAGTACAAGTACGGTTCGAGCGCTGTACAATCCGACTCGATTGGCAATCCGTTGGGCCAACAGCTCTTGTTGGTCGGCATCAAGTCCGATCCAACCTTTTTTCAAGACGAGTTCACATTATGTCACATGGCAAAATTTTGAATTTTGGTGCCGATCGATGGCCGGCAACGGAAGAATAATCCTTCTTCGTCGAGGAAGGAGTGAGGAGGAGTCATCGTTGTCGTCACGAGTTCAGTATCACATTCAGTCTACTATGCCAATATTTCATGTGCATAAATCTAATACCGGTATTAGCAGCGCAGTACTACCAGAGCTACAGTACAGTACCTGGTACTGTAGTCTCCCTAACACTAGCTAGCGCCCTTGCCCTCTCTACCTGAGAGAGAGAGCACTTGTACTCTAGTTATTTTCTTGAGTAAACAAAGTCTTGCTACCATTCTAGTATTCTTCTTGTATTCCAGCCAGTGGGAGAGCAGCAGCCCTTCTTCAAAATCAATCAAAAACCCGTTGCTTCTCACTATTTAGGCAGTAGACAAATAGCAAAGAATGTTGGTAGGAATACCATGCAGTACACTGCTGAGACCTAGTAGGAACAAGACCAGAACTACAACACCACAGAATATACAATCAACTACCTTTGCAAGACACCTGGGAGAATATTAGGTGAGACATGATCCTACAGGAACTACAATTCTGGCTACAGGAATGACTCTAGAGGAAGTGGAAATATTGTTATGGGAAGAAAATGCATACAAATGCACCAAATGGTTTGGCATGCTCCTATTTTGCGGACTTTGCAAGGCGAGAGCCTGACAGACCAGACCTGGACCAGACCCCCGTTGCTTTCTGGCATCCTCTCAAATTGTGAGCCAACAGAGAGAGAGAGAGTACAATACAGTAGTGGTACGTAGAGGGACGAGAATTGTACCGGTACCGGTAGAGTGGGGCGAGCACACAATCGTGGGCCGCAGTCCCCGCAGTACCAGTGACTGAGTCCCAAATGGGGGCCTGTTCTACTTATTCGGGGGACAATCAAATTTCGCGCCCAAATTAGAAAACAACCGTTGGAACCGAATGAATGAGAAACCGAGCCTGCCCCGCCAGCTAAGGACAGGCGACAAAATGAATGAGCAAAAAACAGCGCCATAATTACAAGTAAAATAGCTCCTCATTCTGTACCGGTACGTGTACTCTCTGTCAAGTCATAAAACTCAAAAGACAAAAGAAATGATCGATCGCGAGGTGTTATTCATACCGGCACTTGTACGATTCATCGTAAGCAACAGTCTAGCAACAGGACCTCTACAACAAGGATGAAAGCTTCAATAACGAAGCTGTTTGTCGTATTTCTGTTTGCCGTGAAAGCTTTGGCCTTAGTTTCTCCGTCGTCACTCGCATCCAGGCAGTTTTCTGGCACGCAACGAAGGTGGCGGTCAAGTATTTTGTGGCCTGCCCGCAATGGCAAGCAGCATGTACTGTCAGCAGAACCAGCGGTTTCAGTTTCATGTGCCACAACTAATTCCACTGGGGATCTGCTCCAACCTGTTTGCCGCATTGTGACGAGGGCCGACTCCAAGCTTCCTACTAGTCCGTCGTTTCTGCCGTCCAACTTATTTCAAAGTCCACGATTGCTCGACAAATTTGATGCCTATTACAACGCACGAGCTCATAGAGCGACTCGAGGATTGGATTATCTTTATCGAGAAAAGGGATCCAACTCGAAACGTCAGGCACTGAATGAAACCGAGAACGAAGTATTGGATCCTCAACAAGAACAAAGACTAGTCGGTGTGCTTCGTAATTCGTTGGAAGATGCAGGATTTGAGCTTCTGAATCGGCGAGATATTGATCTTTGTGACTCTTTGAATGTCGGCTACCTCCTACGACTATCAATCGTCCCGGACGTCAGTGAATTAGATGAGTCGATATCTCGAGAATTCTATCCAGAATGGTTTCATGACAACGGCACTATCATCGACAAGGACGAGTTCCTTTTCGATGGTCGAATTTTGGTGTATTGGCGAGGATACTCGGAAGAAGTAACCCAAGGTCGCTTGCTTCTACCCAAACTCGACTATCTACAAGCAAGCATTGTCCAGCGTTCGGCGGCTTGGGTGAAGCGTCGACTAGATCAGGTGGAAAACGCCGTTGCAAGAAGATTTATTGAGAAAAGTCGAAAGGTTAGAAAAAAGGCACGAAGATCGGTTGAGAAGGTAGCCGACTCGCTTCCACTCCAGACTGTTGCAACAGCGTTGCGAAGTGCATTTACAGAAGAGAGCGACATGAAGATTGCGACTATACCGCGGGAAAGTGGTCGGCTGAAGCTTGGTCGATATGGTGGCTCCAAAGTCCGCTTCGTGGGCTCTCCTGACCCAGCTGACGCCTTGGAACCTTTCGTGATTTGTGAAATCCCCGCAGAGCGAACAATTGATTCAGTGATGCATTCACTCAACTCGACAATCGCTGCTGCTGAACATGATATGAGGGATGAGATCAATCATAACAGGCTCACTTGCGAGTACGACAAGAAAATGGCCACGTTTAGCAATAGGGGCGAGCCGACAAGAATGGAACTCCTAGAAAGGGTCAGCATCAACAATCTTGTCGATTTATTTACCAGATCAGGTCGGAGAAAGGTGATTCAGGCCATCTTTGAAAAATCTGAGCTTGTGGAGCCCACATACGAAGAGGTCAGAGTAGTTCCAGAACCAGTGGCATTCGGATATTTGGATTTTTTGTGATGCTCACTCTTGCTATCGTTTGTGTCTACTCTGGCAGGTCGTTGTGGTCTGGAGGCCCAAGAAGAAAGAAAAGCCTGAAATTAAACCACCCAGGTGGCTCAGCGAGGCGGCAGACATGTTTGATCTTGAAGGATTTCAACAAGCTTCACCAAAGGAGACCGTCAAAACGAGAGCAAATATAGAAATTCGAAACTTTGAGGGGGTTCCTATGGCCAATCTTCCAGCGGTATTGCCCAAGACGAAGCTTGTTTTTCGACCAGCGGACGCCTTCCTTTTTGATATGATCAGTTTTGCTACTTTCTTGTTGGTTGTGGGGTCAATCAGATTGGACAGTCCAAGGCTTGATCTTTTGGCGATTGTGTCGGTATCTTTGTGGATTTTAAGGACGGTCTTTCGATATTCCAATAAGTTGGCACGATATGACTTGTTGGTCAAAACATTTTTGACTACAAAGATATCTCACCGGAATGCTGGCGCGTTGAGATATATAGCCTCCGAGGCGGGGGCTCAAAGAGCCGTTCGGGCAGCTCTCGTGTACTACTGGATTTGCAATTTTGTTGGTGCTATCAAATCTCCGTTTCGCCGTCGGGGTGAGACTTCGCTCAGTAGGTTGGGTTTGCAAGAGAAGGCGCAAGATGACATCAACAGTTTGCTCAAAACTGAGACACAAGTCCAGATGCACGTGGAGCGCTCGCTTGAGGACTTGGAAGACCTCCAAATTGTAGAATTTGACGACCAGGACAGCCAGACTCTGTCGGGAGTACTTGACCCCAGTTCGAGTGAACAGGCCATACAAATGAAATGGATCGAGTTTCTTGAAGAGGAGGATGGGAGAAACGACATGCGGCCCGGTGGAAATTCCACCCAGTCGACGAGGCCACGGGGATCATCCGAACCATACGCGACGGAGAAAAGCCCAAGCCAGGAAATCGACCGCAGTGACGTAATGCAAACAGAATTTGAGGAGGCGCGGAAACGACTTGCTTCTTCGCTTGCAAAGTCCGCCAGCAGGGATTACAAGCCACCAACAATCTACACATGGCAAAAAGGGATCTTATCGTCGGAAACGCTTCGACCAGCATTTGATGGTGTTGTGGACTCACGCAGGCTCGATCAGAAAGACTGGTATTTTTGATAAACAATACTGATACTGTAGAAAGACCGAAGGGTAAAAAAGACATTGGCTCCTGAGTTCTACTTTTCATAGGAATTCATGATACCGAATGTACTTGCGATGCTGATCCAGTTGCTCTATACTTGTATGTGGCCGCACACTCAGACTGTGCTGTGTTCTTCCTTGGTATTTTCACTGTCGTCGTCGCTTTCGTCTGCTACTTTTAAATCGTCGTCGTCGTCGCCGTCGTCGTCGCCCTCTACTTCTAAATCTTCTTTCTTTTTTGGTTGGGCGAGAGTCGAGAGACCAAAAATCGAAGCAAGCCCTCCTATCAGGGCTGATCCGGCCTTTTCTATTGATGCGCTTTCCATGAACAACGCAGTTCCCCCCACAGCGCCCTCAACTTCATCAATCGCACCAATCGTATCTGGGGAAGCACCTCCCACTATCTGGCTCACAAAGGCAGCCAAGCCTGACGCTGCGGTTTCTAGTATGCCGTCGGTAATGCCAAAACCTTCTAATCCCACAGTCGAACTGTCAATACCAATGTCAGAAGGAATCTCACCCCCATTCACCAGAAGACTGACTACACCGACCAAGGCGGCAGCAGTGACAAGCCTTTTCTCGATTGATGGAGATATAAGATTAACGCTTGGGTCGAAACATGCCTTCATCGCTGTGACATGATCACCTTCATCGGCTTGAATGGCTTTGTAAGTATCGTACAGAGTTCTCATCGAGTCTCCTGGTCTACGAATCTGCCAGAGATGAAAAATATTAGCTCACACTGACTGTACAAACCACGCAGTACAGTACACACGTTTCGCCGCTACACAATAATATTATGTGAAGAGCAGTCTTACCTCTCCATCATTAGCAATAGCTGAGATCTGGAATTCTGCGTAGAACGGATCCGATGCCCCGAACACATAATATTCCACTGCTTTCAGCGGAGGCGGAAGAGCTTTCAGCGTCTCTTCATTCTCATCGAGAAACTGACCATACGTATGAACAGCATGAGTTTCTAGGAGGCGACTGAACTCGTAGGACAGACTTGGTGATACCAGCCACAGAAAGCACAGCACAAAGTAATATAGAATCGCCGAATGCTGAGCAATAAATCGTACCCACCATTCTTGGTCACCTCCCAGACTCTCTGCTATCAACAAGTGACGGAATTCGTTCAGTTCCTCGGCAAAGTGGATCCGTTTGACGTCGGCAGATCTTCTCCAGAATCCTAGAACCAAAAGAGACGGGCAAAGCACAGTAGTATTTGGATGAGTAAAAGAAGAGCATGGGTCTTCTGGCATAAAACTCGCATGGCTCGAAGAAGCACATACCTAAAGTCTCATAGAAATGAATCATGGCAATGTACGAAAAATACGGCATTCGTGCCACCGTTTCCAGGAGAAAGAAACGAGAAAAAACATATTTCCCTTCAAACAGAACATCAAGGAGCCAGCAAAGGAGCAAATACGGACCCTTGATGATCCACGGCCCCTCGATCCCAGTCTCCTCTTCGCGCTTCCAAATTTCGTTTGAATCTAAAGTGAGACTTTCAAGTTGTAGATGAAGTTCACGCTGCCGCGGGGTCAAGTGCATGTCCGGCTCGTCCTTGTATTCGCCTTTCATGGCGTCCAAGTTTCTCCAGAATTGTGCCCATCCAAGCTTCCACACATTTCCTGGTGGCCCATGCTCGTATCCAGGTAGATCGCCTTTAAATTCCGAGTATCCTGCCCCTTCACTCCTACTCACAAATCCATAATCGAACCCCATGATAATTGGTGCAGCACTCATCGGCAAATTCTTTTCCGCATCTTCGTAGTCGAATTCTTTGGCGTCTTCGAGGGACTGTAGCAGCTTCTCTGTGGTTTTCATGTCTGCTTCCTGTCTGGCGAGAAGACGCCTGAGCGACTTGACGGTTTCGTCCGGTTCGTCATACTGCTCTGTCAAGCTCCGAATCTCTTCTCCCGTGACACCTCGGACCGTGAAACGATTTCGGAAGTAACTCGATCTACTTTTGGGGCGGGAAGGCTTGGTTTCCAATATTCTTGGCGGTACTACATGTACCGGTAATACTGACGTCGTCGGTCTGTGGTCGACAAAGGCACACGAGGAGGAGACACCACCTGCCAGGAAAACAATAGCCAAGACTTTGTGTCCTGAATGGTTCTTCATCTTGAATGGTCGGTGTTTTAGTTGTGGTGGATTGGCAGTATGATACCGGTAGGATACACAAGTATGTATCATAGTATCTCGGATCGATCGAAGCAATAATTCGTTCTCTTTTCCTCTCTTTTACTATGTTACTGCTGTAAAATCTTTCTTCCCTTTTTGTGCGCCCGCATTCCGCTTCCCTTTTTTCTGATGTTTCGCGTCGTCGGAATTCGGAATTTCAAAATCGGAAAATGTCGCGCGCGCATGTTTCGCATCGCTCTGAAGTTAGTCGAGTGAGTCATTATGGTCTGTCCGCCAACACGATGGAAAAACATCACGATAAATAGATCCAAGATTTTTTTCTCCATCATATTCCGATCTGACATCTCGAAGACAGCGGCAGCTAATAGCAATTAGATGGATACCGGTATCGACCATCTATAGCGGGGTGGATAAGCGGATTGTTGATGATATCACTCGTCTGGAGCTACGTACAGACACTGAGTCAGTGCAGAGAACCATCATCAATCATGAAGGCTTTACCAGTACGAGTAGCGTTCCTCCTCCTTGTTTTCTTCTTGCGAGATGCCAAGTGCTTGGCATCATCATCAGCGTCGTCGTCTGGCGGCAGAAGCAACAATAACAACAAAGCACCGGCAACAACGCGAGTGGTGTCGATTCGAAAGAACGGTGGAGAGTCAAAGATATTTGATTTCGAGGCGGAGAAGAAGATGCGGGGTGTGCTGGTGAAGCCGTTGTGGAAGACACCCAGCTTTGGCAAACTGCGGCAAAAGGCAGTTGGTGCTATTCGATCGACCTTTCTACCATCTGGTTATCCGTCAAGAACTCCTCCCGGTTATTTGAAGTATTGTATGTGTTCGTGGATTCAGGATTTGAGTACTCAATTACGATCCGTTCTCGCGACACAGCGAGTCCTGGAGGGAGTCGGCGTGGGTCGAGAAGGCGCCACAGCTTTGTCTGCTCTGATGAACTTTCTGGTTCGAGATGGCTGTGGAATGGCGGCCACGCTATTGTTCACGTCGGCGGCATCGGCGAATTTTCGAACCGATATTAAGAGATGGCGGCTTTTCGCTGACCTCATGGTGGATCTAGGAATCACGCTGGAAGTCATGGCCGTGTTGGTTCCTCGTTCCTTCTTTCTGCCTATGATTTGTGTGGGAAACATGTGTAAGGCCATGTGTGGCGTGGCTGCGGGAGCTTGTGGTGGATCCATTAATCTCCATTGGGCTAAAGGCTCTGATATTTCGGATATTAATGCTAAATTTGGAGCTCAGCACACAGTCACTGGTGCTCTGGGTCTGATTTTTGCGGCATTCTTCGCCCGATCGGTCGACCACGTCAATGCTACCGCTCTTTGGGCCCTCTATGGTACCCTCACGATTGCCCATATTATTGCCAATGCCTGGTGCATGCGTTTGATTGCCTTTGACTCTTGCAACACGTCGCGCATGAACCTATTGTTGGTGGAGTTTTTCGACTGGTGGCAGCTTCATGAAGACGACGACAACCCTCCTCTTCCGAAGCTTTCCAGCCCAAAGCAAATTGCACAGAAGGAGCCACTCTTCTTTGGAATCGGCAAGGCGTCTAATGCTCCAGGTGGATTATCCGTTCAGGTGGGTGTCAGCTTTGACGGTTTTTGGGGAGCCGCCGGCGATTCTTTTGCGAGTGTGGAAGACGTTCGACATCTGGAAAGCACGAGGGATAACTACCTGGTCACAGCTACCCAGGGCAAATGTAAGAGCAGTCCAACGCTTCTAGTAGTGTTGTTGTCCCATGTTACGGGATTTCAAGAGGCCAAGGCATACTTCCATGCGAGTTGGCTGGGACGAGAATTGCAGAAGACTGGTGTGTTGTCGCCGATGCAGCATTTCGAGAGCAAGAAACTATCCCGTGCATGGGACTACTTCGAAACGAGTCTAAAACAATCGGGGTGGGACCTGAGCAAGACAGAATTAGCCACAGTTGGCTACGAGGTGGAATTCGCGACATGACAAAGCGAGCCCCGCGAGCATCTCTGGTTGTCAAGTCAGTGTCGAGAGGGAATGCCTTCGCGTAGGGTGCAAGTCGTCTCTGCCGTTGCTATTGAGGTGTAAGACATCCTTTCTGGCGGCGCTTCGACCGCCTGTACGTTGCAGCGTAAGGTACATTGACTTGCAAGCGCGTCAGTCAATCAATTTTGCAGCTGTTGGTACGAAATTTCATAGTTCAGAACCAAAGCGCATGCTAAGCTATTAGCTAGCTACGAATACTAGTTCTACGAAGAAGCACTATCCTGCATGGAGGTAGAACACCCTACCCTACAATGAGCTCGTAGTAGCATGCTAATTTTTGTTCCATGCTCACATTCTACGGTGGGATTAAGCATAGTAATGCGGTGAACTGACCACGTCCTCAAGGGCCTCGATCTCTTCTTGGGTAAACATTTTTCTGTGAAGTTCCCAGTTGTCCGACATATGGGTTCGCTTATATTCAGCACAGCACTTCTTCACGATATCACGAACCCCGAGAGGAGCATTGCGTTCAAACGAGTGTTTTGAAATGGCAGCAAGAGCTTTCGGCACGTATGGTGGCGTGTCATATGGCTGCGATAAAATTGTCGCGCAAAGGAAGAAGACAGAAGATTGCTGCGTCTTAGCCCTCCTCTGTTCTTTCTTGCGTTGCTCTTCGTCTGGGGCGTCCGTAGTGGGCTCGGAAGCTTTTGCTCCCTTCTTTTTGCGTTTCGTTGTGGATTTTCTTGCCTGAGTTGTGTACTTCTGCACTAGCGTGGCGACCGCATCTGACGGGAGTGCTGCAATGATACCTGTGACTGCCGCCATGGCAGCCGCCGAAACCTCCCGGCGTTCGTCCGACAAAAGTCCTTCTGCGATTGAAGTGATCTGCCCGGCATGCTCATCTGTGAAAAGGAACTTATGACTTCCTTGAAAGCAGCGGAGAAAATTGGCCGATGCATGTCGAACTTGCCAGGTCTCATGCTTCGAGGCATCTGCTGCGGCTGAGAGGACCCGCGAGATATCCCTGTTCCCGCCGTAAGACATGACCGGTGATACGCTGAGCTCTGCTATAGTGTAACGATATCCCTTTACCACCTCTGCTTCGAGGGCGCGTTTTGCAACTGTAGCAGCAGCCTCAGATGATTCTCCGGTTTCTTCGACAGTCGAGTTCAGGGCTTCGAAAGCCAGCGGCAAAAGTGGGATGATATAGTCGACAAATTCGTGCTTTGCTTCCCCAAAATGGATGCAGTAAGAAAAGAAGCGACGGGCCGTTATCAAGCTGTTGTACCGAATCTGGTAGGATTCCTCCGTGGACCGTTGAAGCGCTAGAAGCTTCTGCACAATGTAGGTCCCTGGGTCATCTTCACTACCAAGGCTGGCAAGAGAAATGCTGCTGTTCGTTCTGCTCGGACCCCTCGATGCACTGCTTCTGGCCATTTTTCGATGGCAGTAGCATATTCGAAACAAGCAACCTGCGATGTGATCCCGACAACTTTCGTAAGGGTGGCCCAGGGCATCAGTGAGTCTAGGGAGAAGTTTCTCGCTGATGAGCTTCCAAGATTGTTGCATGTCAGCTTCTGTCTGACTGGCTGGTTCGGGAATACCCAAGGCATCGGACAAGTAGGACGTGTACCACGGCGTTCTCCTCATCGACCCGTCGACTTCCGTTTCATCTAGTTCCACGAGAAGCGCACAGCAGAGATACAACCACTTTGACTGAGACGTGAATCCATCAGTGCCTTGTTTTGTGCCATTCTTTCCTTGCTGATCCGTTTCGTCCTCTTCTGAGGTGTTTCCTTTCGCCTTCTTCGGGTCCCATAAGGAGCCCTCGATTTTGTCGAACATCCAAGAGGTCATTGGATAAAATCTTCGTGGCGGGGAGAATTGGATTGAAAATCGGACGCAATCGAAGTATGCCCCAGAAAGAGAGATTGGGATTTTCGATACTACGTCATCGAGGAACGGAAGGAGGTCTGTTTTCCAGAGACTGTCCAGGTTTTCGTCGCTCAACATTTGCAAAAAGGCTCGGGTGATCCCCGCAAAAATCTCCGCTGATGTGCATTGCTGGTTTCTCTGATCCTCGCTTGGTGGAGAGGCTGCCATTTCGCGAGCAAAGGCTAGCAGATATTTTGCCGCGGTAGTTGCGTCTTCTTCGTTGAGCCCGAGCAGAATCTGTTCGACCATTTGCGCATGCGACACCTTGAAGGTCCCGGAGCTTTGGTTCGTTCTCTGGAATGGAAACAAAGACCTTGGAGCGATGTTACGTGCAGAATCACGAATCATGTCAGCAACTCCGGCAGCCCATTGTGCATCGTGGCCGCCTCCGACGCTCGAGTCTTCCTTGTGATCATAAACTAGCGCATTTCCGAATAGTTTGCAAAAGGACTCGGTCACAATTTGATCTCGAAGCATTTGACGTTCGTGTTCATCTTTCGTCAGCATAATCAAGCGCCCCAAAAAACCCAACGCAACACGTTGAAGTGGTTGTCCAAATTCCTGCTCTATGATTTGGAAACACGTTTTCCATAGTTTTGCCGGGATAGGAGAATCCTTTTCTTGCAAGTCTTCGTTGTCCACTTGTACAGTGAGAAACCAGCAAGCATGCATGAGCTTTCTCCAATGAGCAGACTTTGCGTCCCCTTCTTCTTTCTCGCTGTCTTTCTCGTTTGCTAATGTGTCGAGCAAGAACTCCAAACACTTCTGGTGTATTTGGCGATCATGTTGAGTCGCCCGTGGAAGGCTGTAGAACTTGAGCCGGAAAGGACTGAATAGGCTGTGCAAATAATGAACCATTTTCTGCATCTCTTCCGCGGGCATTATTGATACCAGGGCATCAGTTCCGCAGATCATCGTGACGAATTCGTATCTCATCTTCTCACTTCCCATCATCAACTTCCCAGCCCGAGGGGTGGCGAGGATCGAGCACACTCCCTTCATTACTTCAGCGAGGCGTTTTCTTTTGCCTTGCCCGTCCACTTCGGTTTTCAGAGCCGCGCACGAGGGAACCCCAAACTTTCCATTCATCTCGTCGTCTTTCAGATTGACTGCCGCAATCAACCTAGGGACACGGGGACGAAGAAGCCAACCAAATCTAGTGATTGCGTAGTCGACCACTCCAATTGCACAAGCTCTCACTTGTGTGTTCGAGTGGCAACACAGGGAGAATAGGCCGTCAACCATCCCTTCATAGGAATCTAGAGCAGATGCCGGCGTCTTCTCGAGTATCTCAATCATGGAAGTACGGAGATCATTAATATCGGTCTTCGTCGAAAATAGAACATTTCGAGTTACTTTGCCAGCCTTAAAGAGACGACGAAGCCGACGAGGAACTTCGAAGCTTGCCGTTCGCTGCAGCGAGTCATGAAAGAGCTGAATACGAGCGACCAAGAGTCGTCGCGGAAGTGTTTTTCCCGCATCTTCGCCATCTTTGAACCACACCGTACTACAGGACCCATACATTTGTGCCCGCTGCAAAGATTCTGTCATGTGGTCTGCCTGCGAGAGCAGGGCAAAGTCTGTGGCCAATTGTTTCTGTGCTTTCCATATAGTCTTTCCCTCTTGTGAGCGGAAGGACGCCCCTCGCCGAGTGAGCAAGAGAAGGGCTATGTCGCTGGTTTCTTTGCAGATCTTGGAATCTGTGCTTATCAGACCTTTATACTTTCGATCTGTCACCGGAGCATCACCACCTGATGAGCTCCCCGTATCCATCTCTACTGGTTGCTCCTCGAGCTTAAAGCTCTCTGAAGCCATCAGTGAGGATATCTTGATCACAAATGTGCAGAGCCGACCACGAGTCTGCATGATCGAACGATAGGTTTCTTCCGGTGCACTCTTGAGTAATTTGTGCATTGCTTGCTCATAGGGAAACAATGTCAAGTCGGAAAGTTCTTCTGGGACTGGGATACCACCCTCCATCGGGACGAGGTCATCGACCTTCTCTGGAATATCTTCGCCAGTATCTACGTCGAGGAGAATTCCAGCGCCGCCTCGGAGAGCGTAGCGGATCACTCGTAGGCATCGTCGCGTCTCCTGGAAGTCGAGGTTATACGTCGAATTAGCAGTGTCGACATCCATAGATGCACCAGGAAGCTTCGAGATTCGTACTAAAACATGCTGTTCCAACAGACTCCAAGCGAGTTGAACGCATTCGCCGTCTGGCACGTGCCACTGGACAGGGTCGTCGTGGAGCTGAGAAGACCGTCCAAGAATAAGTGTACTGTCGTCGTTCTCTTTTTTGACTAGTCGAGGAACCGTGTCGCATGATAGGGTGTAGGATTCACAGCAAGTCGAAAGCGTATGCCTCAGTAGCTTGCACCCCGTTTTGTGTACATGCTTGTCCTTGCTTAAAAGAGCAAAGTCAATAGCACGAGTAATCTCCTTATTGTGCCTCTTGATACCGAGACCACAACCTCGAACAGCTCCGGCAAGACATCGAAGACGATACGTGACCGTTTTGTTCGAATGATGCTCCAAGTCGTCCACTAAGACCGGCACCAGCGCATCCAAACCATGGCTACTAACATCACCAGTCTGAGGGTTCACCCTAGCCGAGCATGCTGCTTGACACAGTAGCGAAGAGTCCTTGGCTGCAGAGGGAAGCGTCTCTTCTTCTAAGAAGCGTGCAACTGACTGGACTGCCGACTTGTGAATTGCGTCATCCATCGCAGCAAATGTTTGAATCAAACACTCCTTCAAGACGCGGGAAAAGTTTCGTGCTTGTTGCACATCCGCTGAGGAGTGTCGGTTGGCAACCCCAGAAGCCGTTTTTCCAGCCTTCTCACGCTCTCCCGTGGCCCGTAGCAATGCATAGACCCGTTCCAGAAATTCGAGAACCCAGTCGCTCAAAGCGAAGGCCGCTTCGTCGACTAGTAAGCGGAAATCTAGATCGCTAACGTCGGAACCTTGTTTCAATAGCGACGTTTCCGGTAAGGCCTCCAACGCTTGCAAGTAGTCTGGATGCTGCGTAGGCTTATAGAGATCACCAAGCAAGTCGCTCCCCAGGCGAATAGTGTCGTCCGCCTCGTCCGCGGACAGATCCTTTGATGTCGACGCTGGTAGTTGCAGTGTTTTCCACTTTTCAGGTGTTCCTCCGACTGGAATCCAAGATGTCAAGCTGCGATACAAAATAAGAGTTCGAATGGTTTTGTTTTGATCGTTGCTATCGATACCGGCCAGAGTCAGACGCAAAATCTCTGGAAGTCGGACCAATAAAATGTTGGGATTGCCACGCAACGCTGGTTGTAAAAGTCTTGTCAAGGCACTCAAAGCCGCAGGAGCTTGGTGAGCGAGGTTCACCGCAGAAATATCCAAGGCTCGAGTCGCAAAGTCGATGAAGGCGGGAGTGATGCGCGATGGATCGATTTGGGCCAGGTAGAGCATAGCAGCTTCTCCTGCTCGTCCCACGTGCCCATTCTTACTGTACAGAGATTGTTGGCAGAGCGGCAAGAGGGCATTCATCAAAGCAACGATCTCCTTTGGTGGCAAGCACGCGACAGACAATGGTGGCTCCACCTCACAAAGTGCCTCTACCAACGCAGGTTTAGTGGATCGAAGAGTCTCAATACTACCCGCAGTTCCCATGCGGCAACACAATTCGTAGCAAAAGTAGTGCAAAAAGGCACCCAAGGTAAATGTCCACGAGCCCAAGTTGCTAGGATTGAAATAAGGGGTCACAAAATTCAAAAACCGCAAGACATCGAGGGTGCCTTCCGACGTGCCCCCTTCTTTCTCTCCAGTACCCAGACCAATGACTAGAAGCTTGGCAACCTTGGCCACAAAGTCGATTCCTTCTTCATATGAAGAACTGGCTCCGGCAAAGACCTTGAGACGGGATGGGCACGTCCTGGACCTGGGGGTCGAAGCGTTTGGAAAACTCTTGTCCATCGAAACTCCTCCAATCGGTAGCTGCAGCCAATATTGAGCATGTGTCAAGAGACGGCGTCGGATGGGGCCCCAATCGTATCCAACTGGCAAGTGCTTACGAGCCCGACAAAGGAGGGCCAGCCAAAGAAAGTCCATTTCCGGACACCGATCAATGTTGCTCCAGGCCTCAAACCATAATGGTAGGCGCTCCAAGTAATACCGCGAGGAGCAACGGGAAGGTTGGAATAGGTATAAAAGAATCAAAGAACGGTAGCAAGCATGGGTGTGGGAATGAAACATGACATCACTCTTGACCATTTCCCAGACAGTTATGGCCGTGCGATCGTCAATAGCAGAAGGATCGTTTGGCCTCAGACCTTGATCGAAAAAGTGCCTGGCATCTCGAATGAGTTGAACGGTTCGTTTGACAATGGTACTGTGCCTGGAATTCGATGCCATGGGCGCAGTTCCAACTTTGTGCTCGTCCAAATACGGCGCTGTTCGGAGAAGCATGCGTAGTAAGGCCTTCCAATGGATAATCAACAAGAATCGAGACTCTTGTTCATCCACTATGTTTTCAGCTTTGGCGAAAATGGCTGCGTTCGAAACACTACGGAGCGGACCCTTGTTCGACAAGAGATTGACCACCATCGATAGAATAACCTCTCTAGCTGGAGAAGGCAGTGCGAACCGTTTATCAGCCAGATCTGCTTCCAATGCCTGGGCATCAGGAAGATTATGGAATGCAGCTTCCTCTTCCGTGGTGGCTGCTGTGCAAATATATCCTACGTTTTCATATTGCAAAGTGACTTTGCGTTCACCCGAGGCCCCTTCGCCTAGAATGAAAGTGGCCGAAGCCAGTTTGAGAAGGTGCAAGATCATGCGAGAGAGCTCTAGCCGGGACAAGCCACTGTGCTTGAGACTCTCCAGCGAAGAAAGTTGCGATGAGATGCGAGCACACGTCCGCATAAGGACACTGAGTGTCTCTGTGGGTGCTGGACCACCCTGCGATCCTTCATCCTCCTCCGCTTCCCCATCATCTTCTTCCTCCATTGGAATGTCTTCCTCCTCTTCGTCGTGCTCTTCATTGTCTACCAGCATGGATTCTGTGATTTGCAGCGAGTCCACCAACCTCAACACATACCGAGACTTCTTGTAGGCGTACTTAGTAATGAAAGGAATGCCATCTTCATCGTCGTGATGATGCGGGGGAAGATTTCGATGAAAGGCGTGCGGGTGCTTCCAGCTGGGGCCTTCATTGTTATCTCGAATCGAAAAGGTGCCGCCACCCAGAGCAGCAGTGTCAATACTACTGCCGGAACTAGAAGATGTCATGACCTCTACGTACTGTAGATCTTTTTCAGCCTACTGTCTGCCTCGCTCTCGGAATCAATCAATCAATCAATCCACAGTTGATCTATGGTATGTATCTCTTGTTGCGACCAAGACCAGGAACGTTGCCGTTGGTCGTTCACTGACTTTTGTCAATGATGTCCTCCTCCGGGTTTAGGATGTCCCCACGTTTTTGTGTTGCGTTTTTTGATCTTGCTCCACTCTCCGCACTCTCTCTTTTTGTCGCAGTATCCAGAATCATCCAACGCATGCAGAGGTCAGAAAGATCCAGTCGGAGGAATCGAATATCACGACGAAGGCGAAAGACCCGGAAGGATGTTGAACGAAGATCGCCCGCGCTCAACGGGACTGGTATCGGTACCGGTACGTACGTCCCCCGCTTTACCCCCTTTTGCTTCCTGCACCGACCCCTTTCTGGTTTTTCGTTCCATCAGTACATATGCATGTACCCGGTATCATACGAGTAGTGGAGCGCAAGATCGACCAAAAAACTGAGACGACTGACGACTCCTCCGTCTCCTCCTCGACCTCCTCTATCTACCGCTACCTGGTACGAGTAAAGGTAGACTAACTACAGGACCCTCTCTAACTACCTGTACGACCACGGGACTCTCACTACTCTAGCTAGTGTACACTACTACATGCAATTCGTCTCTGGGGAAATGATTACACCACCTCGCTCTGCCTGATTCATGATTTTCATCCTGGAAAGTTGAGAAAGTACGCTGAATGATTGATGCTCCTTGGAGCGTCCAACAGTTTTTGAAACGTGTAACGGCTATTTTTCACTTCCATTCTCGTTAGACTACGAGTACATTACTTTCAGGACACGAACAACAACTCCAAGGATGCACTCTCCTTCTGTGAAATCACGAAAAGGCAAAGTCGGTGCTACTGCTGCTGCGGCAAGTCCCAGCAGGCTGGACCTCACCACGGATACCACTAACGGCGAAAGCAATGACGATCCCGACAGCCTAAATAGCAACAACAATAACAACCAGGCCATGAATTCCTCCTTCTCGTCGCCACTGGAGCTGTTGTTGCCCCCTCTGACTTCTACTTCGAGCGGCAGCACAACCAAGAATCATCCCGGATGGACATCTCTGGCAACGCAAACCTGGTCCACATGGCACCGGCGACTCCCCTGTTTGAAGAGAGTGCAGCAACAAGTGTTGCGAGTCCCTCCGCGCTTTCGGTGGGCTTTTTGTATTTTCTGGTTTGGGTGGAAAATACTACTTGTGACGCTGATCTTTGTCTTTTCCAAACAATCCTCTGTCATTGGGAGGAGCAACCGTGCAAGCACTAGCGCCGCCCTGTCCGCCATTCCACTGACGGGTCTTCCGAATCCTGTCACCTTACAACAGACAAGGATACTCTATATCGTGACCACTTTATCTGAATACAACACGGGAACTCGAGCCACTACGAAAGGTCAGGATCGACTGGGCGAAGTGTTGATTCCTGTGCTCGTCGATAGCGTACAAACCATGGTGCAACCTCCCTTCGAGTACCATGTGGATGTCTTTTTGATTTGCGCGTATTCCCTTTCCCCCGAACGAGAAGAACTGATACGAGACGCCTTGCCGGCGGGAGTCGGACTCCAAGTCTGGGACAATGCGGCACCTCTAGGCTACGAACGGAAACATTCTCCCAATAAGGTCATTGAAAATACTCGGGCCTTGGCGCGGCAGCATCGCTATGTCATCAAAGACAAGGCATTCTACTATGACATATTTTTGGCATTTGAAGACGATATGCGCGTGACTGGTCATCATGTGCAAAACTACATGGCCCTCTCTAACGAAATCGATCGATTGCGGGAGCAAGCACCCTCTCGAGTGGATCAATTGGTGAACAGCGTCCCAGAAAACGTGGACGATTTCCATCACACTAAATTTTATGGTGACATGACCAAAGAACAGCTGGCGCGAGTGATACCTGGATTCATCCGCGTCGAAGTGTTGCTGAATTCGTCAGACCACGGAGCTCAGAAAGAAGTACTGCCGATTGATCAGGATTTTCATTTTGCCGAGCATTCCGACGAGGAGTCTCATGTGGATCCAAGAATCTGTTGCCATGTGCACATGCCGCCCAACACTGGAACTCCCGACACCCCCCAAAAGGACGATTTAATCATATGGGAGACCAATGCCAAAGCTTTCACATTACGACAATTTCCGCCAGGCTCTTCACTATTGGACTGGGCAGTCATAATGTTGGGGCCTGGTAAACGGATGGATCGCGCAGAGCTTCTTGGTGGTTATTGGAGTGGTCGGGAGGGAGCCTTCGGCGATGAACCTCGTCCATCTGGTGGGCCGCCCGCCTTGATTGCTCAGCAAGGAGGGTGGATGTTGACTCTAGGACAAATCGCTAGAATGCACAATGGGCTCTGCCTAGATTCCTTTTTGCCTCCCTACGACGAACCAAGCTATCAAAAGGATGGGCAAGACTCGATGAATGTGGAATTTTGGTCGGGAAGCTATCAAATATTTACGGGAGTCAAGGGTGGGTGTAACATGCAACGCATCATAAGCATGCACCCCGATCACTTTTCGAAACATTTGATCTACCACGTTGCTAACAACAAGCAGCGTCAGCTGACAAACGATAGAATGGTACGAGCCGATCATTTGTTTGGTCAATTGAACACTGTCAAGAAAATGGCGCAGCAGGCGAAAGCGGCAAAGAAGTAATGGCACTGCACCCTGTAGAATCTATTTACAACAAGTAGCTAAGTACTCGTACAGGTACTGTACCGGTAAACGCAAAAACGATTTAGATATAGATGCGATGAATAAAGTATCACGGATCATATAGTTGACAAGTAGTGGGAACCCTGGATACGCCTTTGCATCTTTATTCCTTGAAATGATGCTTGTGGAAGAGTCCCCGAGTTACCGTGCCATCTGTTCGGTACAGCGTTCCTCGACCATGGAACTGTAGACCATGGTCGTCACTAAAGAACGACGTTGACGGAATGTAGCACATCATGTCTCCCAGGTACAGGTCACCATTATCAAAACGAACCACACAGCCGTGCAAACACGTGTTCTGTTCCAATGGAGGACCACTATAGTATCCCCAGTTTCCAGCAACACACACGTGAAGGTGTCTCTTGCCGCTCCTATGAGGATGAGGATGTTTCTTGCCAGTAGGAGATGATTCGTCCTTGAGCTGCTTCAAGTGGCACAATCGAAGCATCGTACGTGATGTTCCAGCGGGCATGTCTATTGGCTTTGATATATGATGATGTTGTGCATCGTCCTTTTCGTTCAAGGGTACGGGCGATGGTTGACACCATGACTCCGTTGTAGAGGTCACTTGGTGCGACAACTCGTATGCTGACTGGGTCTTCTCTCGAGAGGCTGACGATTTCTCCGATGGTGCTGTGGGTGAGGCAAGAGCCTCAGGAGGAATACTATGATGCTGCGGTTTCTGGTTCTCTGCTAAAGACTTCCCCAACACAGTCACAAGTTGCGTCACCAGCCCCTTCAACTGCTCAATCTCTTGGGCTTGCTTCTGAAGCTGCAAGTTTTTTCCGTCGCACCGATCGCAACAATGTTCTACACGTATAGCGGAGATCGGAGTTGCCACCGCCAAAGCGTAGGGAAGGTTTTCCACAAAGTCGCTCGAAGAGTCGTCGAAAGGGCAAGCCAGCGACTTGGGGCTGATGGGTGGTGACAGTGGACTCTTACGGATACTCTCACTACCAGAGATCTTTCTTCTAGGCTTGGAAGGCGGTGTCTGTACGTAGCATGTCTTGTGCTCAATAGTAGGCTGGGCGGTGACCTTGGCTGTCAGCGGCTCCTTTTGGGGTGAATTCCTAGAAGACTTCTCGAAGTAGCTTCCTGGAAGCTTTGCGACCGCCTTCAACTTTCTACTGCTAGGAGGAGGAGCTGGTACATCGTCGTCACTGCATCCAGAAGCAAAACTTTCGAGAGACGAAACACTGATATTGTCGTCATCAGCATCACCATGCTGAATAAATACGTCTTCCGAAAACATATCCAAATCGTTGGGCAAAAGAGATGAACTGCTTGACGAGAAGTATGATGCTCTGCGAGAGCCAAGCACCGGCGACGGCGGCGCTCGAAGGACTCCAGAAAATGGTTGTTTCAGCATGGTATGATGTAGTGATGCGAATAGCGAGGTCTATCGGACTCTAGAGTTTCGACTCTTCGACCAAGCCTCACAAATGGAAATGATAGGTTTGACGCTTGGCAAGGTCTTGCATCGGAATGCTTTCAATCCGAACAACAAACGAAATTGCGTGACATGTTCACAATCCGAATTGAGAATGGAAACCTCCACCACAGAAATGGAAGGTCGGAGGGAGGTGGCCCGCGCATTTTCATTAACAATTTCGAGGCGGTATGCCACATATTTACTATTGCCCTCCACACCGACCGCACACAAAGCGTCACAACACATCACGGCCAGGGTATTTATTGGTCCCTGCAAACGCACGCACGGCTCACCACGCACCCATCACATCCACACATCACCCACAAAGATGACTCGCCCCGCCCCCACATGGCTTGGAGTATTGTTTCTACTCAGAGGGAGTCTTCTCCTTCGCCCTCTGGTGCGAAGCCCAGATAGCGAAGCCATCCAAAATTGCCTTTATCGGACCTTCTCGAACGCCCGACAATTTCACCCTTGGCGATCGCGAATCATCTCGATCCAAGATCCTGGTGTTATGACATTGTTATTGTTGTTTTGTGACTCCACTTTTGACAAGGCGCTGCTGCGAAAGAGCATCCCAGACAACCATAACTTTGATCTCAGAGAAAAGTCGTGCCATTATCTTCATTAAAAAATATGGGAAGATCGAAGACTGCCGCTGCTTCCAAGAGCGAAGAGCCGAAAGCTACCGTGGACGAGAAGTCGCACAAGTTGTTACCCTATGTGTGCGTCCATTGCAGCACTCCTTGTGCGGCGCTGTACCGACGTTTGAGTGTCTCTTTGTCGAGCATCAAAGCCATGACTTGCGTCAACTGTCAAAAGTTGGTCGACCCATATATTGAACAAGAGTTGCTGCTGGTGGCGATTGATTGCATACTGCTACGAGAAGAAGCTTATCGCCACGTGCTTTACAACATCGATGAACTCAAAGAGTTTCCGGTACGAACTCTGGTCCAACTTTTATTAGGGTGGTCCATTTTGGATGGATACTTGAAATGGGAAACCATCACAAGTGATGAGGGTGACTCGCCCCACAGTGATGGCAGCCTAGTGCAGCAAGACAAAATGTTTCAAATCGCCGCGTTGTTAATCACTTCTACATGTGGGTTTCTGTTCCAGTGGCACATAATGCAACTTTTTCAGACGCCACAAGAAAAGAGCAGAGGAAATGGTTTCAAACTCTTCTGGGCATTGTTTATGCCTAGTACCTTCTCTGCTGTGACCATTTTTGTCAATATCTGGGAGAATACAAAAACGGTACGCTTGCTCGGTTCTCTCCTGATTGCCTACTGGCAAGGAATCGCTGTTTGGGTTGTTACCGGCGATCTGTCTACGCCGATGCTGGGGCTGGTGGCGGGAATTTTGTGGCGGCTTATTGTATCTCTGCTTTTCATCCAACCCTTTCCATGCATCGGTCTCGAGCTAGAAATCCCAGGCGAATATTATCGTCTCTGCGTTACTTGATTTATCCTACGGGACGGATTCTACTATCCCTATAATGTTGTCGTTTTGTTTCCAACGAAAACTTCCCCATGATTTTCGATTTCACACATGCATTACCCCGTCCTCTTCATCCGAAGACGACTCGTCGTCTGATCTTGTGGTCGCGGCATGTTGACGAGCCCTCATACTCTGTGCAACGAGAGATCTCTCCGCCGCATGCTTCCGCATTCGACGGCGCTGGGTCATTTTGGCGTTATGCCAACGATTCTTGACGGCATTCTCAGAGCGACCAGGTAGGAAGTTTGCGATTGTTGTCCATTTGTTGCCCTGGATTTTCTGTTGCTCGTAAAGGATCTTGTCCTCCTCCTTTGTCCAAGGGGTCTTTTTGAGATCTGGATCAAGAAAGTTGACATAGCGATCGCGCACGTGCTCCCCAATTCTACCTGGTAATTGGTCGGCAATTTGAGACCATTTGAAGCCTTCTGCGCGAAGATGGAGGATGATTTCATCTTCGTGTTCTCCCCAGCTACCGAGGCGGAGGCCGGGCTGAAGCGACTTATTCCAGCGACTCTTGCACTGTAAAGCTGACCGTGTCCCTTCAAAGAACGTACTCGAAATCTTCTTCCAATTTGGTTTCGACTCGTCCTCGGAATTGACCGCATAACGCAGGATTTCGTCTTCCTCTTCGGACCACCGTTGAAATTTGCGCGGTCGACCCGAAGAGTTCACAGATGAGGATAAAACACCACTAGCCGATGAGCCTTGAGCTGGCTTCAAGAGCAAAGCAGGACCATGTGGTGTGTTTACGATTCTCGAGTAGGGACCTGCAGCGCTCGGCTTGAGTGAGTTCCCAATGTTTCGACGAGGATCTTGCAAGGAAGATTGGCGATCCTCACCAAATCCATTTGCACCATCACCTAGACGATAATCTGGCACCCCGAAAGCCATGTGATCTTCGCTGAGGTCATTTGCGGCTTCGTTGCATTGTGGGGCAAATAGTTGCATAGAGTCGACATGACTGTGGAAGCTGGAAGGCTTTTCCTGGCAGTCGAAGTCATCAGACATTTGATATCCGTCCATTGGGAACACCGACGTGCCTTGCATGGACTCAGGAAATGCAAACTCAAAAACCCCGGTACCATTGTTGTTGGCACCACGAGTCGCAATGGGGTGAAAAACACCATTTTCACCTCCCTCAAACGCTTCGATCGAGAAGTCTCGTTCATCTTGACGATCATTTCTGCGCACCGCCACCAACGAATCGAGTGGATCTCTGTGGTCGGGCCTTGGTTGGACTGTAGGCATAGCAGGGCTCCATTTCAAGGGCGAAATAGACTCTTCGGCTGTACGTGGATCTTCTTCCTGTTCGTCGCGGCCTTCGATCTCAAAGAACTGTCGGAACGGCGCACAGTGAGAACGAGAAGGCCGACGAATGGAATTGTCATCATGCTATGACATTTGGACGATACGTACTCTCTGGATGGCATCATTGCCATCATATTTCCCCTTTGATTCTGAGATGCGTGGGTCCTTTGCCATGGCCGTCTCACCATCGGTATTCCCTCTCTTGAATCTCCGACCGACCTTCTTCATACTGTCGATCGCCATGCTTTCAGCATCATCATCGCCGGAATTGATCATGGTTTCCTTTCGGTTACACCTGCTGTTTCTATTTGGTTGACACAAGATTACTTCGAAATGGAAGCCAGAGGAGCCGTTTCTTTGGGAAAAGGGTGATCGAAATTGTGGACTTGTTGCGAAACGAGTTTCAAACAGTTCATGTGAGAAATGTGAGCCTTTTCCGTTTTCGCGCCGAGGCCGGCTGGCTCGCTTTTCCAATCTTGCGTGCTCGCTCACTGTCGTGCGTTCGCCCGAAATTATCTGTACGCGCGACGAACGCGCGATGCGATGGCCAAGATTTCGAATTTTTCCAAGAAAAGATGTTTGTAGACAGACTCTAGATTTTGGATTTGCCAACATGGAGAAGACCCGAAGACCCCATCAACAACAACCAAGAGATATCGTATTAGCCTTCAAACAAATGAAATGAGCAGGGACATTGTGGACTGCTTGTACAGGGCTCCTTTTGACGAGGTCTCGTGGATGTTCTCTTTTTTTGGAGAGTCGTATCACGACTGACTGACACGAACCTGAGAATGCGAACCATGAAACGGCTGCCGAAATCAGTTCTTCCCTCTTGATGCGATTCCCGATATCCATTGACCCCGCCCCGGGACATTAAAAGGCTTGCTTCCGATCAAGAGAAAGAGAAGAGATTCCAATGCAATTGCAACGATGCTGTCACTTCCTCGGTGTTGTTCGTTCTCATAATAACAACCCCCAGCCCTCAACGAAAAAACAACCCGAAAATCATGATACGCTCCATTCTTTCTCCTACTGCTAGCAACAGAGGAAACTCTCCAAAGCATTACCCTGAGTTTGTTGCATACCACTTTTTGAACGCGCACGGTGAGCTCTTGGCGATAGAGGAGGATGGCAACAATACGGAGAAGTTCCTCAAAGAAGGTGGCCTCAGTGTGGATGGAAGCTCCATAAAGGGAATGCTCAGCGTTGAGAGGAGTGACCTTCGCGTCGTCCCTGAAGAAGAGTCATTTCTAAAAATCCAAATCAATGACATTGAGCACTGCCGCTTCCTCGCACATTTGGTGGACGAGACTGGTCAGCCCCACCCGCGCGATCCCCGAGGAGTTCTGAAGAAGCTGGTCGACAAAGCCAACGGGATGGGCTTTGAGCCATACATGTTTTCGGAGGTAGAATTTTACATTGTTAACCAGGACGGTACACCTGCGGATGACGCTGGCTACTGCTCCTTGCCACCACAGGACAAATGTTACGAGTTCCGCCACCAGCTCGGCCAAATCTGCAAGGCTGCCGGAATGAATGTCAAGCGCATTCACCACGAGAACGGTCCAGGCCAGAACGAAATCGAGTTGAATCTTGCACCTTGTCTGAAAAATGCAGACGACACCGTCCTATGCATGTGGATTCTTGACATGCTTGCGGCGCAAAACAAACAGAAGATTATCTTCTCTCCCAAACCATTTGAAGCCGAGGCAGGTAGTGGCCTCCACCATCACATTCTTCTGCGTGACAAGAAAACAGGCGAAAATGTGTTCATGAACCCAAAGCTTAAAGGCGTCACAGAGATCCCATTAGATGATCTAGAAAGACTCTCCGAGACGTGCAAGCAAGGCATCGCTGGCCTTCTGAAGTACGCGGACGAGATCACTGCTGTCTTTGCGGCGTCTAACGAAAGCTTTGTCCGCCTCCAGCCCGGTTTCGAGGCCCCGAGCTTGACCTCATGGGACTTTTCGAATCGTACCGCCCTAGTTCGTGTCCCGCAAACTAGTAATGATGCTGTTCGATTCGAGTACCGCGGAGGTGACTTGTCGGGCTCTGTTCATCTCTTTGGGTCGGTGTTGCTTGCGGCCGTGCTAAAAGGAATCGAGGAGAAACTAGAGATACCCCAGAACCATAAGTGCAATGTTGAAAAGCTTTCACAGGAGGATCTTGCACGTATGTGTATTCGAAGTGTCCCTAGGACCCTTGAACATTGCTTAAAAATCTTGAAGACAAGCGATTTTCTCAAAGAGGCACTGGGCCCCGACATGGTCGAGGTCTTGATCGAGCGTGACAAAGAGCTCCTACTGGCTGCCTCTGATTGAAAACTCGGTGCCTCTAATCTGTAATCGTAGTAACTGATCCCTGCTATTGGCTCATCGCTCGTACCTGTATTCATATTGCAGGCCAAGGTCCGAAAAAGGGGGTCCTGGTCCCTAGCTAGAGATGGGAACAGGAGGTAGATGCAGAGCAGATGGGATATACCGCTAAGACGACGGGAACTAAACCGATTCCCAGTCAATTGGAACTAGACTGGAACTTCCTTTTCTCGGGTACTTCCCAAGCAGTCCCCACTAAATCCTCGTAATCATAAGGTTGAGAAATACTTTGTGACCTACATGAAGATTATCTTCAGTATCAAATGGAGCACGCGGAGGATGAATCGTAGTATACCAAGAAGGAACTTTCCAACTCGAACAGGATATCGCACAAAGGGATTCGTACTTTCTGCCACCACTTCCTTGTCCTCGGCTTGCGATGGTGCTTTGTTCTCTGGTGCAACCTCTTCTGGTTTAGTGGATTCCGCGTTCTCGGTTGTGACCACTTTTTCCTGATCACGCATGCCAGCTTTAGACTTCCCAAAGATTGACCTAGATGCCCGAGCAGGCAAACTCCACCACGACTTTTTAGCTTCTTTCGCCTCTTCCTGAATCTCGGGTTCCAACGATACTTCCTTTTCCCCATGAAAATCTTCTGTTGGAGCTGCTTCCGCTTCGTCCTCGTGCGTGCTAGCTTTAGACTTCGCAAAGATCGACCTAAATGCTCGTGCAGGCAAACTCCACCACGAAGCTGTAGCTTCTTTCGCCTCTTCCGATGATACCTCCTTCTCTCCATCAATTTCTTCGGTTGGAGCTGCTTGCGGCTCTTCCTCGTCCCCCATTCCCGGCAAGGCTGCATCAGGAACTGTCTCTGTCTCCGCGGGCTTCCCACCCGCCTGCTCGAGCCGTGCAGCTTCGGCAAGAGCCTCAGCCTCCAGCCTTTCCTTATCTTGTCTCTTAGCTTCCGCGTCGGCAACTTTCCTTTCATCTCTGAGCCTTGCAGCTTCAGCTGCTGCCTCAATCTCCAACCTAATCTTTTCTTGCCTCGCCACTTCGGCCTCGGCTTCCATCTTTATCCGTTCAATCCTAGCACGTTCAGCAGCTTCCTCAGCCTCCAACTTTTCTCGCTCGAGTCTCGCTAGCTCCTCCTCTAATCTTTTCTGCTCACGCTTCTCGGCGGCGATCACTGCTTCTAACTCGACCCGCGACAGATTTTCCTCGACAAACACCCAATCGACGAGAGAGTTTATGAATGCCTTTGTGTAGTCTTTTCGTCGGTTTTGATAGTCCAAATAGTAGGCATGTTCCCAGACATCCATGGTCAAAATAGGCCAATAATTTTCGTTTTGTACCATAGGATTGTCAGCACCAATCGTGTTCATGACGAACAGTTTGCCAGATTGGGAATTGTACACCAACCATGCCCACCCAGATCCAAAGGCAGAATTGCCAGCTTTGCGAAAGTCGACCTCAAATCGGTCGAAGGAGCCAAAATCGTTAGTTATTCTCTCAAGCAGCGACCGAGAAGGAGGATGGTGAATGGATGTCATGCATTTGAAATAAAAATGGTGGTTCCAGACTTCGGCTGCATGGTTGTATAGTGGTTTGTTCCATCGGTAGGAGTCCAGCATGACTTCCTCGAGTGAGCTCCCCTCGAGCCGCTCGATAGTACGTAGCATGTCATTCAATGTTGCGACGTAGTTTCGATAGTGATTATCATGATGCAACTCCAATACCTCCCGGCTCAAATGAGGCTCCAACGACTTGTAGCTGTAAGGCAAGGGTAGTGTGTTGAATTCGGCTCTTGAGAAAACAACCAGAGTTGTCCCAATCCAGACGAGTACCAACCAGAAACGTTTTATGCGGCCAAATCTCGTCATCGCTGTCAGCTAACTATTTGAGCTCAGTGAGCGTCGAGAGATTTGGATACGCGAATGAGTCTTTGTGAAGCTCTCTAGTGTAGAGTGCAATAGCAAGTCACCATCGTCGGATGTCGGATGTCAGATTTCACCCTTCGAAATCCGATGTCTGCCGTCTGCCGATGAAAATGAAAAAACACAGCAAAAAATCGAAGCGAGATGACCCTTTATTATTTATTTGCAAGATCCATTTGATTAGAACGACCACAAAGATGGTCGAATGAGTCATTTATGTCCCATTAATCAACTCCAGACGGGACTTTATAATTTACGTGTACTGACTACTGACCACACTTCCCTCCGCGCGTTGCGCCCACATGATCGGTACAAGTACCAGGTACGTTGTACTTGTGCCAGGTATGGTACTGGTATGGTATACCCCCAGGGATCAATAAACTGCTGGTACCTGGTACACGACATGACAGACGAAAACGAGATTAATACCGGTAGGGATGATGCCGGCGAGCGAGATGATGGGGGGAAAGCGATACGAATGCTTCATAAAACAATGAGTCGTCAACACACCAATTCAATTTAGATATTACCACAATAGCGGCATGTTTTTCTTTTTCTCTGCAAGCCAGCAACGAGATGTCCATATAGTAGAGTCGAGCGTCGGACCGTGCCAATTCTGTTTGAGTCCCGCGGCGGTGGATGTCCTAGAATATCGAACCAAAACATGGTGGTTTGGTTTCATTCCTACGTATGAGCAGGTAGACCGTATGGCAGAATGCCGGCATTGCGGAAAATCCATCAAAGAGGTGTACTATACCATGAGAGAAACCCCCAATAATGAGAAGATTCTTCCCATGGTGGTGGACGCGGAGGGGCAACTGGCAGATTGACATCCCGACTTGTGAGTCGGTCGTGGGAAGGAGAATGGAGAGTGGTGAGATGCTGAAAACATCTCCATCTACCGGCGCAATAATTATGGGAGATCATACATCATTACCTTGTCTATGGAGCATACAACGACGAGGAGTCTCTCGATGCAGCGAAACCAACTCTTTGGATCTACATTACTAGCTCCTAGATACCCCATCAAAACCATGATGAGAGCTCCTCTGGTGTATCGAGAGTCAAGATGAGCTATTCTCGAACCGAAGAAGTACGATTACGGGTAGGCTTTATCGTGCATAAAATACCAACTACTTTTAAAAATCTATGGACGAAAAAATATCATGGCCTCGAAAAAATATCATGGCCTCCAGGGTAAACCGGAATCTATTTGTTGCAGGGAGCAAGAAAGTTGCTACTCGTACGATTATATCTCCAACAGCACACTGCAACACGTGAGCGCGCCATCGCATTTTGCAAATTCGGAAGCATCCAGAAATTCAATCTCCAGTCCAAGGTCCCTAGCGGCTTGTAGGAGGAGCGCCTTGGATTCTTTGCAGCCAGTGTCCTGTGCCAGAATACCACCATTTAAGGCTACCACATTGCATGCCAACATGCTAGGAAGCCGTACCGAATCATAACCAAGATTGGCAGCATTCATGCCTTTCAGTACTTCGTCTCCAAGCGTACCAGTTGGTGCAAGTAAGGTCGACTCATTCATATGAGTCACAATGGACTTGAGATGCAATGCTTCCCCCTCAAAGGGAACGGCGATGACATCGACATTGAATGCGTGTGCCAGGATATTGACAGCTTCCTGATTGGTGCGCTCTGATAGGCCCACAAAAAGATGACGACCCGTGTACAATACATCTCCTCCATCACACAACGCCGAAGCATTATCCCTCATTTCTATCGTCTCATATCCCAACTGCAGCAAAACGTCTCGTATGGTGTCAACCTCTCCCCGCCTTGAAGGATGGCCTGGATTCGTAATGACAGCTTTGTTTCCAATTGCCACTACAGTATCTTCGACAAAGACAGAGTCGGGATGTTCATCCAGTGCTGGTAAGCAAAGTGTTGGCACAAAACGCCTCAATGTCGCAAGGTATGCATCTTTTTGCTCTTGTGCACGGGCGACGGATATGGAACCACCCTCCGCGGCAGCAAATTTAGTCACTGCCTTGGCAAACGAGCTCGGAACTTCCCTCGCTATAGCCAAAGAGTACCTCTTGGGCTGGTTGGAAAAGCGCCGAATCATCGTTCCAGCATTCACTACCCCCAAAAGATACGTGCGAGCGATGCGGCCACCAAAGGCACCCGAAATAATCATTTGTTGTAGGAATTGTAGGACGAAGCTCCTATGCTACTTGACTACACTTCACTGCAATGTTCGTGAATATGGATGATATTTCCGATCCTGGAAGAGAGAAGCACAAGCCCGACGAAGAATGACATTGCACGCTTCATCACCAAACACCAAAAGGTCCTGTTTCCTGTTGCTAGCATATCTCATCATGCATCATGCAAATCTTTCACCTTTTCGCACGAAAAATGAGGGGGAGGTGGGAAGAGGAGAGCAAACTACTTGTAAAACTTCCCCCGCCCCGCCCCCTTCTGTGATCTGTCTACAGTACGAGTACAGTACGGTACCAGGTACTGTACTCGTACCATACATGTGCTCTGCGGGCTGGCGCGTGGGCTTTCTTTTTTTTTAAAAACACACCGCGCCACGCCTTCTATTCTGCCCCCGCCACAAAAGGTTACTCACCACTCACACTTAATCACGCGAACCTCAGAGCGCAATATTACTAGATATTTATTCGATTCGATATCGTACGAGTACCAGGTACCAGGTACGACCGGTATTCCGCATCTATCGAAGATCTTACAATGAACATGATTTGACGAGAGACCAGTTGTTGTCTCGGAGAGTACTGGTACCGGTAGGATCGTTTCGATAGCCGGAGAACCTACTAGTCCTCTCTTATACCGGTACTGATTGTTCCTCGCTTGAAAGTAACTGGAACACGGATGGGCACCTTCACGACGGACAACCAAAAGTCGACCCAAAAAAGTGGGACGACATCTCCGAAGAGAGAGACCCTAAAAGGCGCAGTCATTCTCATCCTGGCCCAAGTATCCTGCGCGTCGACTGCCACGTGTGTCCACGCTCTTCCAGAGGAGACGCCCTCGGTCTTGAGGGGTCTATGGAGGCAAACTTTGACCTCCTTAATTTTCACGCCCTTGGCTGTCGGTGTTTATCTGACGCAACGAAATATGATCCCTGAACGGTTACCACCCTCTCACCAGGATCCAGACGAAGAGAGCGCGCTACTGGCATTTGAGCAAAAATACGGCGACGGAAAGCCAGAAGAACTGAAGACTACGTGTAGCGTTGAAAGTCGGGACAAAAATGAGAATGCGTCCACTTGGGATACAATTATCTACGTTCTTACCGGTGTTTGTGGTGCAACACTGTTGAACGATGCCATGGTCATTGCTCTGAAATATGCAAGTTCGGCCGCAGTATTGTGCCTCGTCAACACCACACCCATTTGGATATACGCCATTTCAACTTGTAATCCGCCGAGAGCTATGCTTGTTGGAGGGGCCGCTCTTTCTTTAGTAGGTGCTGTCATTTGTGCCGTGGGCGGACGTGGTGGCGGGGACGATGATGTTGTTGGATCATCCGGTGTTGGCGGGGCTGAAGAATTCGGATCCGTTATCGCACTAACTGGAGGCATCGGTGGTGCCATGTACATGACGGCATGTGGGAAGCTCAGCCCCTTAGGATTGCATCCGATTTATCTGACACTCATGATCAATACCGGAATGATGCTTTCATCGCTGATTCTTTGCTTGGCAACAGTGGAAGGTGGCTTGGCGTTCGCATCGACGGATACGGGGAACGGCTTCTTTGGGTTCGTCAACCCCAGATCAAACCCTGCTGCCTTCTTCCAATCTATTTTTCCAGATTGTTTCGGAAACTTTGGAATTATCATATCGCTCAGTTTCTTTGACCCGTTGATTGTTTCTATGGTCATGCTGACAGAACCGTTGAATGCTAGTCTAATTGCAATGGCGGTCGTCCAAGAGGAGCCACCAACGCCAAAGACAATTATTGCAGTTACTGTAGTCTTGGTCGGATGCGCACTTGTACTTGGGGGGTCTTCCAAGGATGGCCAAGATGCGACGGCCCGTGAGAAGGAGTTGGGTGAAGAATTTGAAGCCGCGCATCCCACCAAGCCACTCACCAGTGAAGAGTCATCGCAGCTAGATGCGTATGTCCGTCGAAGAAGAGCTTCTCAGGTTGTTTTATTATCAACTATTGGAACCTATGCTCCTGATGTGACCATCAAAGCAGCCTGGAGAGATCCTCGTGGCTATCGACGTCCTGCTCGCATCATGTCGCTGGCACCAGGCCACTACAGAGATATGGGTCTTTCGGACGAGGAACGCGTTGCTCGTTCAGAGGGAGTCTTGGCTGCTACCGACTCACATAGCACGAGATCGTCCATGCCTTCGGTTGCCTTATTCCGTTCCTTGAGGCCGTCAACTATCAGCGCGATTAGTGGCTCCTCGCGGCTCCTCTACCGGTTTGGCTCCATGGAACAGGATGAAGACCAAGATGAAAGTACGGCATAGTAAAATATTGATTCCAAGCAAGGACGACTGCAGGCTAGCTGGATCTATACCTCTGTTTCTACCTCCAGTGTGGGGACCAAGGAAGAGAGATGAGATCACGACGCCACGCTCAACTGGACATTGCATATCATTTCACGTATGTTCAAGAAATCTATAGTAAGAATGATACCAGTAATATGTAAACTCGAAACCTATATGTACTCGTAGTTTAAAATGATGGAAACATAGCAAGGGAAGATCATGCAGCATCCAGCATCAGATCAACGGATGCGTAGTGCAGTGGCTTCGCTATTATGGAGAAAGGCTCGTCTTTACCAAACTACTAGAGCATTCGTATTGCCAAATGGAGACCTGACTATTCACATTCACAGTAGTCTACGTTCCCATGATATCATGATGATCGATCTCCCGCAACTTTTAGAGCAGACTCCATTTTTTCATGAATGCTTGCTGTTGCATCAGCAGGATCCAGTGCTCGCAAAACGGCCCGAATGACGGCCACTCCATCGGCCCCATGAGTCACTGGGATGTGGCAATTGCTTTCGTCGATTCCTCCAATCGCGAAAATAGCCGGGCAAGAAGCAATCTCAGCCTTTCTACGATCTTCCAGGAGGAGAGCCTTTTGTACCTCTCCTGGTAATGTTGGCCCTTCCAGGAGATCCGCTGAATCTTTTTCAGGGTGGCTGGCTGTCAGGAAGCAAGTACCAACAAAGTAGTAATCTGGACGGTATGTGACATACGATTCCACGGCAGATTGAACACTATGGGCTGAAGTGCCAATCATAAAACTGTCTCTTGTTGAAGCGATTTGTCGAATGGCGGGAATTTTCGCGAGATGTGATTCTTTGATATGAATGCCATGGGCGTTTGCCTCCATTGCTAATTCTACCCAGTCGCTAGAGCAGACGACGCGAAATCCAGGGACGCTTGTCCTCGACTGCTGGGGCGAAGAGTTATTTTTGTCGTCGGCAAGCTGTACCAATCGTTTTGTTAATTCCAAAGCTCGCTCATAAACCTTTGGTAGCTCGTCCTCAGCTGGCTTGTCCAGTCGTATGGACACCAAATCCATATGGGTCGTTTCCGCAGCTTTCGCGATAGCCGAAAATGTCATTTGGGCACGCTCATCTGTGGCACATGCGTCGGGCTCGGTGATGACTGCTAGATAAGGCGGCGGTCGTACGAAGGCTTCATTGTTGATATTCGTCATGTGAAGGGTTGTCATCTTTGTATATTGGAAAATTGATGGGATCGATGCAAGATGCTTACCATGGAGTCCATTGCATGGCGCCAGCACAATACTGCCAAGTAAAACCACCAGGATTCCAAGGAAACAATATGATAAACCCATCAAAATAATCATCGGACAGGCAATCAAGGACGTAAGCAAAATAATGTCATCATTCGTACAAGCATAATACTGTATTATTGCGGTGGATGGTGGATGTGTGAGACTGTTATCGTAGATAGTTGACAACCTCACGATGTGGTTAGGCGGATGATGATGAGAGAAAGAGAGAAGGGACCTGACTGGCACGCTTTCCATTTTCTCTATGTACCCATCTCCAGGCGGGGAACCTACCGGTACCTATCTGCTAGTAGGGAGCGAGGTGCTTGTTCGTCGGACGTACGTGCGGCGTTGGCGATAGAAACCGAACCGACGATGACTGCTGGAACATTCTTCGTTAAATGGGTAGTCATTTAATTTAAGTAAAATAAATATCATGTTGACGTGCCCAACAAGAGTCATCACAGGCGGCGTTATAATATACGTATCTAATCTTCGACTCAATTTCTGGATCAACTGAGGCATAGGGTCTCACCCCGCCTCGGTCATCCTCGACATTCCTCAGACATTTCGAAAACATGAGTAATTAAATTTCATCTAGTTAATAAATATGTCCTTTGTATATCAAGAAAGCTCGAAATTCGTATTTGTTAATGGACACATCGTTGCAAGGTCATAGCAAGACTAAACGAGGTCCTCTACGAATATCTCAAATAAAAAATAATGATCATCGTAACACTCCCGCAGAAATAGTCACAGTGTGTAGGACCTCGTAGTTGTTCTACCAGGTACAGTACGAGCACAGTACCATGTACAGTTTGTACATGAAACTGCATGAAGTGAGAACCCGGATTTGAATTCCATTTTCGCACGGATCAACCGCTTTTGAAGGCCAGCGGGCCAAAGCACACATAAAAAACAAACAAACGAACAACACAACAGCTCTACATACAGTAGCGCTAAAAAACAAAACTTGACTATTATTCATTATTGCTGACCATCAGCAACAGCAATAAATTAAACTACGAAGATGGTGCTCTCAACAGAACCAGCTTCCCAGAAAGGAGACAGGCGAATAAGTTTCCGAATGCTAGCCGGAGTCTGGCGTAATTCATGGAGAAACTCGGACCAGACTCTCGAAAGTCGCGATGGTTGCTCAAAGCGCTGCGACGCACAAGGACACCTCGAGACTCCCCGAAAGACAGTCAGTTTCCCAGAAGACGAGACGAGATTAGTTACTGAAATTCCACAGAATGATTACTCCTCCATCACTCCGGAAGAAGTTCAAGAAAGTTGGTATCAGGTAAGCAGTAGCTAGCTTGCTGACTGATACGATTCAACTCTACACTGAAGCACCCTTTGATGATTCTGCATTCTCATCCCATCTCCAATTCTCATTCTCCCCCCCCCCACAGAACGATGATTACGCCAAATTTGATAAGGACAGGAAATTGACTTCATATGGCTACATCGCATCAAAGCGAGCGGCTTCAGTAAGTTTTGATACCGAAAAGTACAGCCTTCGAGGCTTGGAGAATCTGACAGATGAACGACTTGGTCGCCGAGAGGCTGGAGAGAAGAAGGCTCTGAGAAAAGCGCTTAAGGCGGAAGAAGAACGACAAAAGGCGGAAAAGACATTCCCCGACCTTGCTCGATTCCGGCAGGTTAGCCTGAAACATTCGAGAGGCGCTAGAGAACGGGCCGTTTCATTGGCTCACGAGGACGCAAAGGACGCACGCCTTGAACTAAAGGAGGATATTTTGTCGCCACTTCCTCGCTTGAAACGATGGAATAGCGATTTGAGTCGTCCAAGATCTCACGATCGTCGTGCGTCGATTGGATAAGCCAGTTGGTTCCCCACATGTGTGAACCGACAGAGCTTGCTGCAAGATCTCGCCACCACCGCGGGCTACTCTTAGATGACAGTGCTTGTCATCATCCCACACATCACCACAAGTGGTCGAGGTAGGAACCATAAAATGCCGAGAAATCATCGTCGATCTATGTACGGTAGTATTTCATGGAACAACAGTTGCTTCCATGATGCTACGAAAGGACCAAGACATCCAGAGACACGCTCGCAGAAGCGAGACGCTGGAGATAAAGGCTGATCTACTAGGAAACTATCACACACCAAGCTTCCATTAGAATAGTTCTTTGGTTCCGCTACTCGCTATCTGTACGAAGTCGGAAGTAGCATGATTGTTTTTTGTAGAACGCTTAGCTGCAATCTTTTCCAGAAAAATGAAGTGGCAATCAAAAGCTTTCTAGCACCAAATCTTACGCGACCATATTTATTCTTCGTCACTCTCCTCTTCGCTACTACTGGAGTCACTCAAGTTCATTGTCGTCTGGAGAACTTGAGGAGCTGGACGAGACGCCCTCCGCACAGATTGACTTCCAGGCTTTGTAGGCGCCGAATCCATTGGTGCAACTGGTTGGTTCGTCCCTGCTGGTTTGTTGCTTTTGCTCTCTTTTTCTTCTGCCATTTTCTTTGCTTTTGCCTTTTCTTGTTCTTCCTCCTGTCGCTTTCTCTTTTGACTTCGTTCTTCTTGGCGTGCTCGTTCCAATTGTAAGGCTGCCAGGGCGCCTCCCCGAAGCTGATGCGGCATCGGATTGGGGGTGGAAAACCCAATTACGGGTGCTGCGGGATTCCATCCAGCAGGGGCTGAAGTCCGACTTGAATAGCTCCGGGCCACAGCCAAGACTTGTTCAACTTGCTCCATGTTGGTAGGAATTGGACGGACGCGTTTCGCATATGCACGTGATGATGGCTTGAGGGTGTTCTGGGGCAACCATGGGTCCACTCGTTCCAACGTCGCCGTCAAGGACCGCTCGACTTCTATCAGGGCCTGCATCTTTACCAATAACGACATGGAAGAGGCATATGTGGACGTCATGTTGGGCAATCCAATGGATTGGTAGAGGAAGAACGAACAACAGCAACAACAACAACAATAACAATAACAACAGCAGAGCAGCCAAAAGATGCGAAAGATGATCATGAAATTCAGCCAAGAAAAGCCGCGTTGTGTTGTGTGGGTCTGGACGATCGAAGTTCGTACCACAGTACGACCGGTACTGGTACTCCGGGTATGTATGTACTGTACCACAAGTACCTACCGGTAGAGTCTACTGTAGTGAAGAGCGCGCGCCTGCCTGCAGATGGCGAGTTCTGGATTCGTTCGACCTCAACGAAACAGCGTGTTAAAGTTAAAAAGTTTGTTTTGGCCGCTAACGCACGAAGACGAAAACGCACAACGCACAAATGCAGAAGATGAAAGAAGAAAGACGAGGCATCAAACGCAGTCAATAAACAATCCCCCCCTAACGGTGTATTATAAACATCGGTACAGTACTCGTCGCTATCATCTTTTCATTACAGCAGTCTACATATTATTTTTGATCTAAGTTCCGAGTTCCGACGCCCCTGTTGGTATGTCAGTCCGACCTCGTCTTGTCGAAGAAGGGGCACCGATCTACGGTCCAGGATCCAACGAGGAGCCTCGACGCGTGGCTCATTATGACGACCATGAAATGGACGACGACAACGATGATCACGGCCGGATAATGGCTCGCCCTACTGCATCCTCAGCGGCGAGCCCCAAAGTAACATCGTCCCTTCAAATGGCTGCTAAAAAGTCGCCTGGTTTCAAGTTCGCGCCCAAGCGACAAAGTCAGTCGTCGTCGACCAGTTATCAAATTGGTGGTGAAACATCCCGTCCTCTTCACGCGGACTACCACACCACATCCTCTCATTCTAGCACTCCACACTCGACTTGGAATGCAGAGATTCGATCCCCACATGCCTCGTTGACGCATCACTGCCCACGTCACCATACCATTAGTACTCAGCAAGATCATACCACTATTGGGTATGACACTCACCCAGCACACTCCACAACAACCGTCAATTCGCATGAGATGGAAATGGAAACGGAATTCGTTGCTGCACATGAGCATAATGTTCCGCCTCATCCAGCAGCTGCTCAGTATCATCCACATGGTCATCATCATCATACCTATTCCAGTATTGGATCCTCCTCTTCTGCTCCCATACCATCTTCGCACGCTGTCGTACAGACGACGTATACGATAGGAGCCGACCACCAGCATCCGTCCAGTATTATTCCATCGTCGGAAAAGATGGTCGGAGTCGAGGACCACGGTCACAAGGCACCGATGGTAGTCCTCGATGGAGCCAATGTTGCCCACGCGTATGGGACTGCCGTCGCGGGGATGTATTCGAAAGGATCATCGGATCCCGACGCTTCGGGCATTCAAGTGGCTGTCGAATACTTTCAGTCCGCTGGGTTACGCGTCCTGGTGGTCTTGCCCCAGTATTGGTTTCGAAGCAAGCCACAACAACAACAACGATCTGGGAATTCGTCCAAGTGGAATATCAGCATGGACATGGCGCAACAAGATGTTCTGAACAAGTTGCAAACCAGGGGGTTGATCGTTACTTCTCCTCCTGCCGATGATGACGACGCGTACGCATTGACGATAGCGAGACGGGAAGAGGCCCGATCCTTGAGACGAAATGGAGAAGGGCCTGGATTTGTGCTGTCCAACGACATGTTTCGGGATGCACAAGCTAGAGATACTACCAACGCATTGATGCACTGGCTGAATGACGGTAGAAATGAAACCATTGGGCCGGGGAGAATCTCGTATTCCTTTGCCGACATGGGGACGATGAACGATCACGGAGAACGTGTGCTTGATTTTGTTCCGAATCCGAGACATCCTTTGGTCATATGGATTGAGGGAATGAGTTTGCAAGGACCAAGGTTACAATATTTATGAAACGTCTAATATTGCCCCCCCCCCATCTTTACGATCGACTAGGTCTACTGGCAGTTTTCCTTACTAATCTTTTGGCACGAGTCGTCGTATCCATCGGCCCATCCGCCTGTTTCCTCGATGAAATCTTTGTGCGTTGATCCGTTGGCGACGCTGGCTTCGCGGCAATGTTTGAGCCTTCTCTTTCATTTCGTTCGACTATTTGAGTCTCAGGTCGGTGGACTTTCTGCTTTTTTGAGGTCGCAATCGCCTTTTGCTTCTTTTTCAAAACACACCGACGCTCGCTTTGATCTGTTTCTCGTTGTTCTAAGCTACGACTAGCAATGCCCTCTCGTTTCAACCTCATTCTTTCCACATCATTTGCACCATCTTTCGTCGGCCTATACTTTGAAGCCTCGCGCAACCTAGGTCGACTGGGATCCTTGATCCCACAGTTGTCTGCTAGACCCTTTTCCTCCCGGCGTTTTTTGTAGGCTGCCTCTAGTGAATGTTCGGAAGGGATCATCTCTGCAGCCTTTGCTCGTCGTATCCCGGCTTGCACTGCAAGCAGGTGGCTGTTCGCTAGCTTGGGCGTTCTTTCTGCAGCAAGAGATGGTGTACCTGCTGCTCGTTCGAGCCCGACACGTTCAGCCAGCATTCTGTCGATTTGTTTCTTTCGGATATCTTTCGAAAGCGAACTACTAGGGCTTCTTCCTTGTCTGACATGCTTATGACCCTCTGCGTACATTTTTATATCCTTGCACGTATGTTTCACATGATCTCTTGTCATTTCCTGTCTCTCGGAATTCAATCTGGTCACTCTGGAATGCTTTGTTGTTGGCACTTCTTCCTTCAGATCGTCACTAACGACTTCGGTAGTCCCACTTTTGCTCTCTGGGTTTCTCTGGTGACTCTCTCGTCGTCGAACCTTTTGTTTTTCTATGCGAAGCATTCTACTGCTGCGATCTGGAGCAGTATTTGACGATTGGTGGAGCTCCTCTGATTGATTCCTCTGAACTTTGTTCGGGGTACGTCTTGATAGCTTTGTTGGAGAGATCTCCTTGGGTTCGTCTACAAGGTTGCTGACGGTCGACAGCATTGGTGGCTTTTCTTCGGTGTAACGTTTGTCTTGTTCAATTGTTCGAGCTATGGGTGTTTTGGCCGCACTGTCTTTATCCTCTACCCGTTCATTCTCCGAGAGTATGTCAGGAATGCCTTGTAGTGATGGTTCAACTTTCTTACTCTTTTGGATGGCAACTGATAGTGTGGAATCGATCAGGTTCGGCTCAGGGTTTGCATGACAGTGCAAATCGGTGGATGCATCCTGTGCTAGCTGTGCTGTGATAGTTTCTGGGAAAAAATAAGCAATTTCATCTTGGGCATTGAGTTGTTCTGGATCACGGCGGCTGGAAATTGAAAGAGCTGGTGCTTCTTCTCTAGATTCACTCTCATAAAATAATGTCTTGCGCGAATCGTCGTCGCTTTGACAATTTTCCTCGACGGCTGGCAAGTCGGTCACCTCAAGATGGTATTGCCCCTCCTGATGTGGCATATCTTCTAAGTTTGTTGTCGATATGCCTTCGTCGTACCTTTTCCATTCATTCTGATCTTGTGGTTCTGGGTTGGATTCCTTCACCGTAATATCTGATTGTCCTGGGAGGTTTTCGTTGGTTTCAGTGGATAGATTGTTGTCCCTATCGGAATCGCCAATATAATCCGTAGGGATCTCTAGTGATTTCATATTTGTAAGATTTTCTCCTTCGGGCTCTTTTTGTGATTTCATATTTGTAAGATTTTCTCCTTCGGGCTCTTTTTGTGAAATCTCTGCCCGACATCGAGGGTTTTCTTTTGTTTCACTTGATGGATTACCGTCGTTCATGGAACTGCCATTGTGTTTTGTGGCCGACTGTACCGGTTTCTGTTCTGGAACATTTTCTCTGCCATCCTTAGAATCACATGGCTTGTTCACTTTCATTTCGGCTTCATCTCCTAAACTCTCTCCTCGACTCGGCGGGCTCGCTTCGAAATTTTTCGATGGAAGGTCACCGTCCGGACACTTGTCATGTTCGTCCACAGGTGTCTCTTCTAATTCTACCTCTAAAAGATTGCCCCCAGCATTTTCAGAGTCAAAGGACTCGTTTGCTTCCGTTTCGGGTTCGCCTTGTGACTTTTCGACTCCATCGCTCCCATGTGAGCTCTCATCAGACGTGTAGGATGGACTTGTTGCACCAGTGGCTTCCGATAGTCCAGACACTGATTTTTCAGCACGGTGCTTTCCGAGTACACCTTCGCTCAGCTTTCGAAGCTGTGTAGATAAATTTATCAATCTGCGGGCCATGGAACTCCCCAGAATATCCTCCCCTTCGTTTTGCTGTGTCATATCATGATTCGAATCTTCTGGGAGAGACGTGAGTTGGTCACAGATTTGTTCGATGTGCGCAGGGTTGATCTGAAGTTGCACTGCTTGTAGCTGTATCTGTGATGACAGATCCAACAGGTTGCTGCGTCGACAGTCTTCAACCCTCTCAGAAATCAGTCCTTGCTTAAAGCCACTTTTGAGCTGATCATCAAAAATCTCTTCACGGACGAGGTCCAGCTGACTGACAAGTTCGTCTAGCTTTTCGTCGTGATCCCCTCCCAAGACGTCGGACTTTGAGGCCGCCTTCCTTTGAAGGTGCGTATGGAGCGTGACAGGAACAATTGGACGCATGGGGATATCTACGAGGGGTGTATGTAAGAAAGAATATCTACGAGGGGTGTATGTAAGAAAGAAATTTACTGAAGAGTGTTGCCACATTCAACATTGTCAATTTCGAACATTGAAACCGTTCGTTCAACTAGAAACAACCGGTCGTCTTTCGTCTCATCATTCCTCATTTCCTTCGTGTTTTGTCGAGCTGTTTGGAAACATTTAGTGAGAGGATCACGGCCGGCCGCCGAAAACTAGAAATGAGATATACGTGACTGTATAACGTTCAATAAAGCCAAAATTTTGCCATAGGCTAAAAATGTAGCAAATCAAAAAATGGACTCAATTGACTCCACACGAGATTCTCTTTACTGACGGGTTTTGGGTTGAAAGCTTGAGCTACAACTAGTACATCCGGTCAGTAGCTCGAGAGACGACAATGACTACTCTCTCTACTAGAGCAGAGAGAGAGAGAGAGAGAGTAGAGCTATCTACACACGCGCTAAAATGGTAATCTCAACTTTAATTGACGAGAACAGTAGCATCCAGTCGATCCAACCTCTCTTGAGCCTCCTTCATATTTACGGTAATTGTTCGCACCTGCCCCGTAAGCTGTACCAATCCTGCCTTGGCCCCTGGAGGTTTCTTGATATCACGCGCTCGTGTCATGCTCACTTTGATAACGTTGCCGGTACATTTCGACTGTCGTGCTGCTAGCGCCGCCGCGTCTAGAATAACTTCATTGTCCAAATTTTGATCGTGACTTCGAATAACTACATGCGACCCAGGGCAACCGGAGGCATGCATCCACCAATCGGCAGAATCACGGTGCTCAAGTGACAGGGTCAGCTCATCATTATCTTCTGCCTGTTTTCCAACCTTTGAATCATGAGGAGAAGCAAAAAGCAAAAGTTAACCCTTGCAACTCAAACTAACTATATGCAGTCATCAAATCATGATGCCACCATTTTTCTTACCCTGATTTCGGTCTTGTTCTTTGTGTAGAATCTTCGGTATGGGAGTCGAAAAGATTGCATGTTGCGAGGACCCTTTTCTTTCTTGGTGACCTTCGTGGTGTCCTGCTTAGTCGGTTCGTCGTCTATCTCTAGTTGAATCGCCAAGTCTGCCACATGCTCTGGCAAAATGACATTCTTGCCCTTCCCATTGACGTCACCCAAGAGAACTTCGAGTTTATTGAGATCGGTTAATCGTATTTGAAGCTCCTGCAACTCCGCCTCCAGGGCTTCCACATTGGGACATTTTTCTAAATCTTCCAGACTGGCATTAGGGTCGGACGTCAGTCTCTCCACCTCCTCGTTAGCCTTGTCAAGCCGTTGCCGAGCCTTTCCAATCTTTTTGTGGCATCGTACTGTCAGTCTCGACACTTCCTTTTGCAGCCCACCAACGTTCCAGGTTCTTTCTGGTGCTAGGTTGATCGTTTCTGCCGTGGAAGAAGAAGACTCTTGATCATCTGTGGCAGTGGATGCGACGAATTTCGTGGCATAAGAACCAGCATGTCGTCGTTTGGAGCTGTGCTTGCTGCTGCTGGGAGGCGACGATCCCTGACGGAGGTTTCCGAGTGGACCACGGATCAGAGGTGCTACTGCTGCACAAGAAGTCCCCCGTGATGTCACAGAAGTAGCGGTGGTCGAAAAGGCAAGGACTCCTCCTCCTCCTCCTCCTCGCGACGATGAGGCTACCCGCAACGAAAGTCGCCACATCAATACCCAAATAATGCTTCTCATCCGACCGAAGAAAACTACCTAGTAGGAACAAACTAGGGGTACTCCACGAAAAAAATTCGAAACGAAAGTTCTGTCAAAGGAACGCCCAACGGTTTAGTGGTGCATTGTGCATTCGAGGGAAATATTGTACCACGTAATTAGAGCGTCCCAGGTACTGATAATACTTGTACAGAGAGGCGTCAGGCGTCACCATCATCATCGTCGATCTTCCCTCCTTGCGTTTTGTGTTGGTGGCGGGTTTCTGTCGTTTTCTCTTTTTCTCCGACCGCACGCCGCGCGCGACCGTGTATATGCGTGCGTTTACGGGTGTATGGACGGACGTTTCGACACATCCGACCAACCATTCATCGATTTCGCTTCAGGAAAAAAATGACGTGGAAGCTACAACTTCATTTCAGTAGCAACAAAAGAAATTCAAAACACACACAATTCTTTCATGACAACAACTCTACTATTGACGCCTTGAATGTTAAAAACCTCATCTAATAGAACTCACTATATCGCTGATTCCAGTTGCTTCAATGTTTGTGGGTTGGACGACTAGGCGCCAAGGCAGCTTTCATTGCCTTTTAGTGTTGTGGGCAATCTCGCTGTCCTCGATGGTGGTGGTTGTGGTGGCTCGTCGTCCTGGGTCCACACCCGAACTTTCTTCCACAGTGTTGCAAATGCACAAGTTGTACACAACCAGCCCTCCTCATGATACCGAGCTGTACGATATTCTTAATGTATCTCCCAACGCCACGGCAGCACAAATCATCAAGAGCTATCGGAATCTCTCCAGACGCTTTCATCCTGACAAACAACAAGCGACCAGCACAAATGATGATGATGATGCTCAGTCGAATACGAGTAAACAACAACTGAAACAAGTGCAGGACGCCTACGATATTCTCAAAGACGATTCTACTCGACTACCCTATCATCAGTATGGCTTGACCGACCCCAATGTGGCAGTGGCAATTTTGCTCGGTCCTCACCATCAGAATCACTACAATCATCTACTGGATGAAGCACATCATGGACTCTTACAATTGATGGGATATGAATATTTTGGAAGCTCCCATCATGATCATCCGCATCAGTCAACATCAATTTCCTTGGACGCCAAGAGGCGGCGCAACCAGAGGGTTCAGTTTGTTGCAGCTCGATTGGTCGAACGATTACGTCCCCTGGTGGAAGAATCTGTCAGCCCCCGCTTTGTGGCTCATCAACTTGCTCGAGAATGCGATCAATGGAAACGATTACCCCTTGGCGCTCAAGTCATTCGGTGTGTAGGGAGGGCCTATCGGAACGCGGGTCAAGATTATCTGCAACAACTTCACTATCAGAAACAGCAAAAAGTCTTGGATTACTACTCGGTTCCAGTGAGACAACAATGGCGCAAGGCCAAGGCTTTCTGGACGGCCATGTTGGCAACAGGCAAGGCAACCGTCACAGAACAGGTATGGGTCCAGCAAGAAAAGCGACGGCAGCGGCTCAAAGAAAAGGAAAATTCCTCGACAGCAACGCCCAAGATTGACTATCACTCTCAGAATTTGGGAGATATCGATACCACAATCGAAAGCAACGAAGACTATGACGAGGATTTGGACGCCATCTTTTCGAGCGACGACGAGGAAGAGAGGAAGCATATCGAGCAGTTTCGTGCGAAACAAACCTTGTTGACTTCTCTACAAGTCGAGGCACTTTGGAAGGTGGCCAAAATAGATTTGGATAGAGTCATTCGACGAGCCTGTCGATTGATCTTGACTCAAGAATATTTCTTTTTTCCGTCACATCAAACGCTGGATAGCCAGAGTGACATGGCGTCTCATGGGTGGGTCACTAGCCGAGGGAAGGTCATGGATGCCGATGAGGCTCTTCAAAAGACAGCCGAGGCCCTAGTATTTTTGGGCAACGTCATGGTGGCACGTAGTAAAGTGAAAACCTCTTGGAAAGAATGAACGAATGAATGAATACATGCCAACCATTTTGTTGCAGGTAGTGAGGTCGTTGTCACTCCTTTTTCGAGGCGACCATGGTTTGACTTTGGTGATCCTGTTTGCTTTCTCCAGCCTGATGATTCCTAGGTATCAATCGAATGGGGGCCTTTCCAAGAAGCTCTTCACGTAAATCTTGTCGGAGAAAAACCACCAATCCAGTCATGACTACAGGAAAGACGACCAGGAATAAAAAGGGATTTCCGTCGTCATCCTTCGGTTTCTTCGCGTTTTCGGTTTCCTCGAGCAGAAGTAATTTTTGTTCCTTATGGGATAGTTTTGGCCGCTCCTTCCACTTCCGCCGCTCTGCCGAAGTGGCTAGATTCCGACGGGCGGGTCTCGTGCATTGCTGATGATGTACGCCTGATAGCGCCATTCCCACGGATTTTGGCGAAGAGTTCCATCGCAAAAATGCTTTGATCGCGAACATTTCTGCTCTCTCGAGAATATATTTTTTTAAATCAATGAAGAATTACACCTTTCTGTAGTATATTGCTGCACTTGAGGGCGTCTATTTCTCGTTGATGATTGCATCCACAGCATTGACGTACCACTTTTGCTTTTGCAACAAGTCTTTATGGTCATCATTCATCATCTGGCCTGCGATCTTTTTCTCTCCGCATGCAGTCAGAGAATGTCAGATGGAATGGATCGGTTGCGAGAGGCGTCTGTCCTTCGGTACGCAACAGCGAAAGATTTCGCGCATCCAATCGTTTTGCAGCCGAAAAAGCCCGAAGCGCACCACCACCACCACCATGGCGGACCAAGACCATATCAACGCCAAAAGCGCACAACCCGGCTTGTTTAGTAACAAAGCAAAATACAATCGGTCCAACTTTTCATCATCCAACAAATAATTACACCTCGGCTTCTACGTATTTATCAACGCTACAAATAATAGCCATGAGCACCCCCGGCGCCCCAAGTGCGACCCCCGCTGCCGACGCGACATCCACCGCACCCATTCCGATTATCCGAGGAGTCGAGTATCGATGTGGCGATTGCGGTGCACGTAATGTCATCAAGGGCGGAGATCCCGTCCGTTGCCGGCAATGTGGTTTCCGAATTCTCTACAAGACCCGTACCAAGCGATGTAAGAACTACAGAATCCCTATGGGCGGTTAATTTGCTTCATCATGTATTCCGTCCTTTCACTGACATGGTGTAATGTATTCCTGCCGACTGTTCTTTTTCTTTTCAGTAATCCAATTCGAAGCAAGATAACTGATAGGGCATAACTAGGGGAAGGACTCCACCACGAGAACCGAGTCCAAGTTGCTAGATGAATATTTCTGTTGAGACGTTGACACTATGACACATGCGACGTTGGGAGCATCCGTTTGGTTTCCTTCAGTCTTGGGCAGAAAAGCCTCTTGTTGGCTCTACGTACTTTGGAGTCGTATCGATTATGGTGTTTGTCCTACTGCTTCGTGACGATCACATGGATAAAGTAGTACCATCATTTTGGCAAGCTTCATTCATGTCCAGCTGGTAGACTTTGGTTGTTGTTTTTTGGAGTAGTGTTGCGTTTTTGACTGCTAAATTATCAACTTGATTAATGAAATGGAAAAGGCCTATTAGAGGTTAACACCACTTTTCCTTCGAAGAATACGTTTATACACGAAGTGCTGCATCGGCACTCGTCACAGTTGGCAAATCCCAGACCCTGTCTCTTTCTCTCGGCCTAGCTGCTCCCCTTTTCAAACTTGCATAGTGTACCGCATTCAAAACCTTGACATAGGCAGTTCGCGGTGTATGCACACCATGGGCGACAGACGGCGGGTTGCCCTATTATCTTTCGTAACTCCCACACAAGGTATCAATCTTCCACTCCCCCATGCATGTACCGGTAGGGGTCATTTACAGATGGATATTCGAGTGAACGAATGGATTTAAAATATCTACAGACAGCAATAACCGAAAATAACAACGCTGTGAGAAGACATCATGTCATGGTTCGTCAATCATTGCATACACGGAAGTTTCGGTTTCGAGAACAGTTCAACAGAAAAAACTGGAATGAAGGTTGCTGGGTGCGTTCGAAAACCCGAACTTGTACTTGTAATGAGGCTTCACCTTATCAACAAACACCAACCGCCGGGTGATCTCTTGGAAAGGAGTTCACGATGACGACGAGGAGGAGTCGCCGGGTGTCGTCGCTACTTTACAGGGGGGGGGGGGTTCATGAGAAGGATTTATCGGAATCCTCAATGAGCTTCACAAATAGTCAGAAATCAGCTTTTTCATCTTCAGAGCTCGAATTAACATCGTAACACTATCGTAGCCTCCTACGGTAAGGACCACGAGCTCTCTTTGAGCAAAATAAGAGTTCGGAAATGCGATCATCGAATGAACAGCACTGGTATCCAATTTGTGAAGCAACCACACATCAATCCTTGAGACCTACCATGAAAGGTTATTGATCCAACAACTTGTTTCCACGACACTCCTCTTTGCAGCTCTCGTCAATCTTTCTCGCCAATGTGAACAGCAACACTGCCGTCAGAACGAACACCATGGTGCCTTTTTAACCCTGTATGTCTAAACAAAATTCAAATTGGATAAGTATGGGACACGAGGGAAGCGGCACAACACAACACGTGTACGTAACGTAACGTTGTGGTCGTTGGCGAATGCGGAATGCGGAAGCCAATCCACAATCTCCAAATCTTCCACTCCGATTTCGTGAATGCACATGTACCGTACCAGGTACTGTCGGCCGGCCCCTTTGCTTGCTACCTCGTGGTACACTTCTTACGCGACCATCGTACTCATACTTGATCGTACTGCACGTACTGCGCCATACTGGGACGTACAGTACCGTATCGTACTTCTGTACCAAGTGTACCAGGTACCCTCGCTCGTACTGTATCGGTACAAAAAATCGTATATTTCATCGCTCGTTCGTAAAATAAAAGCACAAAGAAAGCACGCACGCGCCGGCCGGAAATCGAGTGTTCGACTAAACGGATTTGTGATGTAAGATCAACTACAGAACCGGTTCTCGTACGGTACGAGTACCGGTAGAGTACTCGTACAGTACGAGTACCTGGTACCGGTAGAGTACTCGTACCACCATCATGGTCGGGTAGTACAAGTACCAGGGTACCAGTACTGTACCTGTACTAGCTGGTAGTGTAGCTTCCGGCAGGCCCTCTCTAGTAGAGAGTAGAGTGCTGAGTGCTGAGTGCTGATTGTAGATCATTGCGAAAGAAGAATATCAGCATTCGACTGGACTAGCTACTGTAGCTCTAGTAGTAGCTAGAAAGAGAACAATAAGTTTAGATGAGAGAGAAGCTGCGATTTTGGAGTCTAGCTTGGATCTACAGACAGGCAAAGATGAAAGTGCGTGAAATGCTAAATCAAAATTCAAACTACGGTATAAAACCAATATCCTCGACGCCGACTCCTCATCCTTGCAAATAAATCTCTGGGTATTCGCGCAGTAGCAAAAACAAAATATTTGGGTTCCCACTCCTGCGCACCACCATACGGCCCAGGGCACGACAAGATGGATTACGACCCAATGGCTCCCGAACTTGCTGGTTCCAATAGAGCCACATTTCGAGCTGTTCTTGTAGCTCCCCCGTAGCGTCAGAAACCAGAGCCTGCAAACGGCTATTACCCTTTACTAGTTCGAGTAGAGCTTTCAAACCATCGGATGTTGCCAAGTTTCGTTGAAGATGCAACCTCTCTAGAACACAATACGGTTCCTCAACAGAAGCGATGTTGTTGTTGTTGTTGTTGTTGTTGTTGTTGTTGTTGTTGTTGTTGTCGTTGTCGTTGTCAAGTCCATGGCTGTTGTTGGGGAAAATAGTCGTCGAGGGCGATAGCGCCTGTTGTAGCGCTCGAAAGTGTTGATCCATCAAACCACAGCCCGATAAATCTAGAGTTAGTAGATGGCGTCGGCGTTGACTTCCGAATCGAAACAAGGCATGGGGACTGATTAATGGAGATGGAGGCAGCTCCTCCTCCAGGTTGCTATTTACGAGCCCGAGCAAGGTGAGGGAGGAAACGCTGGCAAGGGCAGAAAGTACAGGATCCAAAAGAGGATTATCGTCAGTAGTAGTACTACCACCACGTGTCCATTGTAGTAGGATTGTGGAAAACTTGCATTCCCACACGAATTCTCGGAGCCTTGGTTCGCTATCCCGAATAGTAGCGCTCAGCTCCGCGACGGCCTTGACCGTGACACTTCCGAGGTGAATACCATCCGTGACGGCCAACGTTTCCAAAGAACACCACGTACTACTCACACTACCGGTGGGTTTCCGAAGTAGTAATTGCGTAAGAGTGTCAAAGGGAACGCAGGTCTCCAACAACTCTACTTGTTGGAGTGACTGCACCGATACCAGGGCTTGTAGAAACTCCTGCCATTTATTTTGGTGCATTACATGAGACGTAAAAGCATCAAACAAGACAGCGGACCGAATGGTACGATTTTGGGGGAGATATCGAATGACCGAGTCCAGTTCTTCATGATTGTCATCATCCTCCAGAGCGGTAGTTAGACCAAGTTCGGTCAGTGATGGATCATTGTACCTGATTCGATAGACAAGATTGTCCGATGTCCACCGAGAATGACTGTTGCCCATGGCATCAGTCTTTTACTATTAATATTTGGAATGACGACTCTTCCTTCACGCAACCGCAAAAAGAGAACCCATAGTTCGTCGACTTTTCTTTTAAAAAAGCAGGACAATGCAGGTGTGTTTTTGTAACTTGTCGAGTGCCAAGAGCTGGGGTGGCATAGCGACAACGGAATACTTGTGGAGACAGCAAAAAAGAAAAGCGAAATGACGATTGAGAAAGAAAGAATGACCTACATACATAATATCTAGACGACCGACGCCAGACGCCTTTTTTGCTTTTGGGATTTGGGATCTTTCGTTTGACTCCTTCGACCAAAATATCTACGTGGCTTTCTACGTGTCGTTTGTACTGAAGTCTTTTGAGGGCACAACAACACGATGAACGCGACGAGCATCAGCGAAAAAGTCCTTCGACCATGGACGACAACGGAGTACAGAGTACCGGTACCGGTAGTGACAACGACTTGCTTGTGCCTGCTGCTCGCACTTCAGTACCGGTACTACTAGACCTAGCTCGACAGAGTCTAACATGGCATCGTCGGCCGTGGCCAAAGAGGAGCCGTTGTGCGAGTCCCAAGTCGGCGATAGTCGGTTTCTCGGGTTTTGTTTCCGCATTGAAACCGAAAGCGAAGCGCTGCAATGGCAATCGACACTGAAATCACAGCATCCCGACGCGGCGCATGTCCCCGTCGTTTGGAAAATCAATAATAATGATAAACAAGAACGAGAAGGCTGTGACGAAGATGGGGAGCCACCCAACTCGGTAGGTCCCGGTATTTTACCGCTACTTGCGAATGGCTTGGCAGTGATTATTGTTCGATACTTTGACCATCGGTTGCTGGGTGTCACGTGTGGGCGTCTCCCCCAGTGCTACCAGTCGGTGACAAAACTGGCAGTTCACCGATTCCTTCACAGTAGCGAAGAGCCCATGATTTGGGAAATTCCTGCCACGGCGATGGCGACGACGAACAATATTTATGGAATGGCGGCGGGTGATTGCGAGTTGATTCTCAACGTCGTGGAAGATCCTTCCGGGTCCTTGTTGGACCAAGTACGTCAGGAGCTGGATTTTGGGGGATTTCGGGGCGCCGCAGGCGAGGTGTTGCCGAGGTTGCAAAACTTGCAAGCCGACTTGGTCGACAATCTCATGCCAGTCTATCGGTACCCCGGCAATTATAACGGCCAAGAATGGGCGACCTTTGACTGGGCCCCAACCTCTCTGCAAATCAAGACGGCAGTGGAGCGGGCTTTACTGCCACTAGTGAATCAGACCATGAATCACTGTGTGACCAACTACTATCGGGATGGGAAAGATTTCATAGCTCATCACAGTGACAAAGATTTGGATTTGAATCGCGAGGGGGTCATTGTCAGCGTCAGTCTCGGCGATGAACGAATCTTGGAATTGCGACGACGCACCGACCCCAAAGATGTGACACGGGTGGTCCTTCCTCACTGTAGTATGCTAGTGCTGGGGCCCAAAACAAACCAGGAGTTCAGTCATGCCATCCTGGCTAAAGAGGAGTCCACCCAGCCTCGCATCAGCTTGACCTTGCGAGAAGTGAAAACATTTCTGGATGCCAACACGGGGAGACTCTTTGGACAGGGAGTCGAGGCGAAGTCGTTACATGAGATTCGACGTCGGCACATGATGGAAAATATGGGATGGTTTGGTGGCTTTTGTGCCTTGTCGGCGTGGCTGGTAGGAAGCCCTGCTACCGATACCAAGGGCAGACGGTCCCCGTCAATGCTGCAATCCACTTTATGGACTGGACTTTTTGCTACAGGCGTTCTTTCCCTGCGATACTGGAACAATCGTCGCTACCAACAGAGAGAGGAACAAGAGGCTAGAGAGTTCTTTTCCAACAAGTCAATGAGTGGGACAAAGTACTAGCTTCATCACTGGGGTCGTTCCTTCGAGCACGTTTTTCAAAATACCCTTGCTCGATCCCAATTGTACATCACAAGTGATGGAATTCTTACACCGGCCAGCACTGACTACTAGTACTGGGGGCTTTCTCAATTTAGGTCGGCAGAGAAGAAGAAGAAGAAGAAGCTCAACGCAACGCAACGCAACCGCGAGTCGTGTCATGATTCTTCAAGATTTGCCCGGAATACTCGTACTGAAAATTATTGTGATTACGTACTGTACTTACAAACCTACAAACCACATCCTGGAGTCTATTATTTGTTTTGGTAACAGGCAAGCATGCAACAAATGCACTGCACTATGATTATGATTTTTGCCTGCGTGTTCCAATAGAAATTCAAAAGATCATGATGTATGCAATCACATGGGGCTGGAAAGGGAGGATCGATCCATTCATATGTAGCTGTCCCTTGTTAGATCCATAGGGTATCTTCAAAGAGGCTTTCATTGTTCACTGCCATGCTCGCATCACAAAAGAAAGCCAAGTCTTCCTCTGGTCGATCTAAATAGCGATGGAAATCGTAGACACGAATGCAACCTTCGAAGGGCTTTTTTGGATGGTTCAGTTCATCAAGCTCTGCTTTCTTCAGTTCCTTGGCTGCTGCTGCACCAGCAAAAGTAGTAGGAATCTCGTAAAGGATCATCAAAAAGCAGAATGCAACCACAAGTCCGAGAAGTGGTATAATCGATTGAAAGAACCAATCATTCCTTTCTACCTTTGTTGGAGTTTTCTGGAAGTACGAATCTTTTCTGTCCAGCACAGCAAACTCTGATATCATCTTTTTCGGGCTCTGGAGTTGGGCCTTGCTGCTCGTTCCCTCCCCAACTCTGTTGCTGCTCTTATTGGTGTTGCTGTCGATCATCTTGCTTGTATTGTCTTTCGGAAACGTTATGTTGGTTTTTGAGAATATTTAGAATAAATAAGAATGAGAACCGGAACACATCGTCAATCGATATCGATAGATGCAATCCGAATTCTGGATCTACGTTTTTTTCTTGCGGATCCGGTCGGTATCCGGTATGTACAGTGTAGTAGTGTGCCGGTCGGTGATGGTGTTCTCGTTCTGGTTGATGGTCACGCATAAAAACAACGAAGTAAGTTTGTGGCGATGAAAGTATTCGCAAGTCGACCGGCTCGCTTGGCCGGCGGATAAATCGCCACTGTTAAAATCCGTGAGTTCTAGGCAGTGGCTAGCGGCTCAGGGATTCGGGCTAAAGGACTAATTTGACTGTGGGTTAACGAAGTGCGCTAACATAAATTAATGAGCTCTTGCTCTAACTGACGAAATGAACTTTTGTTCATTTCTACTTTTCTTGAATCGTTGACATGTATATCGATAGAAGTCTGTGGGCTTCTTATAGTTTCTTGGAGGATCATAGACTGTCTCAGAGGGTCTTAGAATGAATCTCTGGGTCGTGATCGAAACGTGCGTCGTGCGTGATCGCGCATAATTGCGAACGCTGGTCGCGTCCGTCCGTCGTTCCGTGGACGTTCGATGTAGTTATTCGAACACTCCCTCTCGCGAGTAGGCAGTGAGTTGATTACCATCCGTTCATGCTCTTTCGGTGACGCTTGAAATTCGGCTCGTTCAGCGGTTTGGTCAGTATGTCTGCCGGTTGGTCGTAGGTACCAATAGGATGGATTGAGATCCAACCCTTCGTGACGTAGCTTCTAAAGTGGAAGAGTTTGTTGTTGAGGAATTTGGTTCGGGGGCGGAACTTGTGGTATCGTGCGATCTCGATAGCCCCGGAATTATCCTCAAACACCTTGCAGTGCACTTCGGTGCGCGAAGTGTTTATCTCGAAACCTCGCTTCTTCATTTCCCGTAATAAGCTAATAATTGGGATGGCTTCTCGGAGGGCATATGATAAGCCGGTGATTTCGCTTTCTGTCGAAGATAGGGCGATTTCTTGTTGCAGTGTTGACTTCCATGCGATGGGAATTCCCGCGTAGCAAATGAAATAACCGTGTCGTGATCGCGCGGTGGAACGATCTTTACCTGCAAGTTCCGGATCCCAGTTTCCTGCGAAATCTGCATCGACGTAGACCTCTAGTGATTTCGTTGCGTCGGGTTTGAGAATTGTGCCCTAGTGCGCTAACATAAATTAATGAGCTCTTGCTCTAACTGACGAAATGAACTTTTGTTCATTTCTACTTTTCTTGAATCGTTGACATGTATATCGATAGAAGTCTGTGGGCTTCTTATAGTTTCTTGGAGGATCATAGACTGTCTCAGAGGGTCTTAGAATGAATCTCTGGGTCGTGATCGAAACGTGCGTCGTGCGTGATCGCGCATAATTGCGAACGCTGGTCGCGTCCGTCCGTCGTTCCGTGGACGTTCGATGTAGTTATTCGAACACGCCACTGGGCCGGCGCGCGGCCAATTTGATGCCGACGACGGTCGGAATAAACGTCAAACGGCACGGCGCCGATGTGTGGATTGTGGATCAAAAGATCGATGAAGATGATGTAAAGTTTCAAAGTGTTTCTGTCTTCAAGTTGGAAGTCGACAAGAAGAGAGTTGCTGTTCTAGAAGGCGCAGATTGTTTGTCTAAGAAGTTGAAGGCTGTGTGTGTTAAAATTGATTGAAGCCTAAGGTGCCACATTGATCATGATGCATCCTTACTCTTGTTGGATCACGATGGTTTTGGTGCTTCGCCTGCTTCTTCACCCACCGTTTGTGGTAGGCTTTTCACTTCAAGGACCTCGGGTTATCGGTACAAGTGGGATGCAAAGGCAAACGATACGAGTAATGACAACACGTACTCCTCTTCGTGCTAGTACGGAAGAAAATGATGTGGCGAAACAGGGAATCGATGAGCCTGCTTCTTCGGAGGGAAAAGATTGTAGAGATCCGGACGTAGAATGTGATTTGGCTTCTCAATTCGAACTTGAACTGGAGGAAGGCTACGCAAGACGGAATCCAAAGATTGCGGTGAAGGAGAAAAGCTATTGGGAAGAAGTTTTTGATGCCATGTTGGATCTTGTGTTTGTGCGACGACAAAATTCCGAGGGGCAGCGAAAGGTCTTTTTGACGAAACGATCCTATGCCAGAAATGAAAGTTTTACGAGATCAGCATTCAATTCGCCACCAGTGGTGGAAGATTTGCTGCCATACCCGACCCCTATCGAGGACAGTTTCTATCTCAGCGTTCCTGCTGCTGTCCTGACATTTTTGATCTCATCTGCGATCTTTCCACTCTTGGCCAATTTTATGGTGGACTTTATCGACATTCCTCCCGGAAATCTGGAGGACCTCAATTCCAAGCTGGTCCCTGGTATTTCGATCCTGTACGGTACATTTATGTCTTTGACTTTGTCCATTCTGTACAATCGCCAACGTCATGTACAGGACAGCGTGGCGCAAGAAACCTCATTGCTGGCCTTTCTACTGCATAATATGGTGTTTCTCTTTCGACGAGATCGAAACAAGATGGTGCGAGCTGGCCAATGCGCGGCTGATCAAGTTAGAATCCTGTTGAGGTGCGTCAATCGGTGCTTGCTTTCGATGATGGTGAACATACCATCCCCTCATATGAACTGCTACTCTTCTTCTTGTACTGTGCAGAGAGAATCGTGGTATTGAATTTATGAATCTGATTTATACGGACCCATACATTCGAATGCTGCAGCTGGTGGCGGACGAAGAAGAACGCCTCATAAAGGAGCATGGTAATTTCCTTAGCAAAGGGGTAAGTTCGTCTGTTTTTGTCGTCGTCCCTGGTCGCCCATCGTGACCCTCACACATTGGTACCTTATTAGCCTGTGCTGAATACCTGTCGTGATACAATTAAAGATCTACGGAAGATTCGAGCCAGCCGTCTGAGTGACGAGTCACTTTTTCTTCCACAAACGCACTATTTTATCCTGAAAGCACTGACCGCCTTGCTTCTACTCGGCTACTTCTTTTCGGTGCTGCCATCAGTGGATGAGCTGGGTTACGTTCCATTTGAGAGTACTCTCTTGTTCGGAACGCTCAGTACGGTATATCTGTTGTTCTATGCCTTCGCAAACGACCTGAACGATTTGTACAACGGAGTCTTTCAGATTCGAAGAGGCAGCTCGGCAAGTCATCTGCTAGAAATCAAAAAGATCGTAACCGATCAGCCCTGGCTACGATTTGAGGTCAGCTTCGAAAGGGTAAATCGCGAGATCATTTGCTTCTATCCTGGTTTGGCGGACGTTTGGTTTGAGAATGAGCAGAACCTCCGGCCTGGACAACTAAAATGAAAGACTTCACGAGGACAATGTGGGAGCAGGCAGATCGTGATGAGTCGTACCGTTTGTGACTATTTATTTGGTCGTCTAGTCCTTCTTGATGTTGGAGTGTCTACTCGCACCCTCTTATTGCGAGAGCTGGGCCTGTCTGTTGTTTCAGTGGTAGAAGATTTTATCTCGTCTGTGATTTCGTCAGGTTGAAATTCCAGCACTCGAGATCTTGCGCGTCGCGCTTGACCCGGAGCTAGCTCGGCGATGTGTTCGACGGCTAGGCTTTCTCCAGCTGCTGCCTTTTCTGCGGCTGCAGCTTCTGGTGAAACAAAGGCGGGCTTCGTGTCTTCGGAAGCTTTCAAGAGTTCAACCAGTTTGGCTTTTTGGGCATTGGTGGGCCACTTCACATCGAGTTTAACCAATTCAGCCTTGATCTCTTTCACTGTGAGTCTTTCGGGTCCGCTTTCTCGCAGTCGAGTCTGTGCTGGTTCTCTTGCACAATGAGAATTGAATGGGACACAATCTTTCATAGGAGTGACAACAATTTTTTCTGCTGATGCGGCCATTGGTTGGCACCGAAAACAGGCGTAGCATGTGCGATTGTTGATGGACCAGGATTTGATCGACGATCCGCATCGTGGGCATTTGGAAGTATTGTAAATGTATCTACGCATCTTTGGGTTTCCAAGGGCCTTTGCCTCCTCGGGGTCCACGGTGAGGATAGAACCAGTTTCATACCCACGTTGGAGCAGGGCAACGGTGTGGTGCCATATCCTTTTGAATTCGTCCTCTTCCAGGTCCTTTCCTTTTTTCTCCGGGTGTACAGCGGCTTTGAAAAGGATCTCGCATCGATAGATATTGCCAGGTCCAGTAAAGTAGCTTTGATCCATTATGAGAGCCCCGATCGACTTGTTGGATGTTTGAACTCGACGCCAAAGCTTTTCTACGTCGGCGTCGTCACGCAGAGGATCCTCTCCGAGTTTAGCCCGTTTGTCAGCATACAAACTCATGCCCCCGTGCTGGACGGTCATAGCACTCAAATCTGCAACGAAATCTGCATGCTCTAATCGTAGCCTGTTCGTAGTAGAAGGTTCAGGCGCACTTGTAGGATCTTCGTATACTGCCCAGTTACCAGCCATTCCAAAATGAATATGAACCACCACCACATTTTCTTCGTCCTTCGGATTGCCGAAGAAGGCGAACAGATTCTTTCCCACGGCTTCAATCCTGAAAAATGTCTTGTTGTTGATCAGATCTGCGCCCTCTTTAAAGCGACCATTAGGGCTCGAGGCTGTGAACTTCTTACCCACGAGCCGTTTTCGATGCATCGCCGCGACACGGTGTACGCTATGGCCCTCCACCATGGTTATGCAGAGAGAGTGGACGAGAGGAATACAAGAAAGAAAACAGAGAACGAAGAAGACGAGACTGTGGTCTCTTGTTTCTCCACTGGGCATGCATGCAAATTCTGAACACAGGCATGGGTGCTGGTAATCGAAAAGCAATGGCGATAAACCCAGTGTCCGGGGTCCAGTGTCGAGATAAGGAAAGCTCCTTTCTCATCATCGTGCGAGAGAAGATGAGTGAGTCAGAAATAGACAACAATGGTTAGAGTTCCCTCCAGCTAAAATAATAGCAGCTACGACAAATTCTACGCGCACGTAGACCTCTAAATGAACAACTCAACGCTCTAATTGGCACATTTCAACGGCCGACTGCGACACTCGCGCTGTCGGGTCACTTACAGAATCCAAATTATCGCGCGCGCGCCGCAATTTCATCGCCGAAACTGGGTTTCGGACTCACTTTTTATCGCAGAAAATCTCGCAATCGTCGTACGCAGTCAGTTCGACTATCTGTTCTTGGAGGTGCAGACTGCATCCAACCGACAGAGGAGCACCAACACATCATAGAAACTAGTCGAACCATAACCAGAATTATTGACAATGCGCTACGATCAATTCCAGAAAATCAGAAGGCGGCAGAAAGACGCTGCTGTTGCTAAGACTACAGAGGTCAAAAGCAGTCGTCGATCAGAACCTCGACAATCGTCAGCACAACCCCAGAACGCAAACAAAGTTGAAGCCGAAGTAGACATGAGAGACCCAATCGACAGACCTCGCCGAAGTGCTGATATGAGGTCTTCTAGATTATATTCTCACAACGCAGTTGGGCTGAGAATGGAGGGAGAAAAGAAAATGCAAGCTGCAGAGCCCTCTGATCTCGTGGATACCATCCGAGCCAAGGGTAAAGCTCACCGAAAGAGTTTCCTGCCGATTGCGATGCCTCGAGCGGACCCACCTCAAGCAGAGGCCTCTGAATACGAGTATCGGTCTGAGTTTGAAGCTCCTGATCACGTTGAGGTTGCTCAAGCGAGTTCCTACGAGACTCGGACGGATGTTTCGGAGATTACCTCTGTCACATATTATGGGATCGCACCTGTGGTATCACCCCGCGCCACTGGGTCGCACTTCCCGTCTCGGACGCAACATCGATTTGCTCCTCACGTGGAACATTTGGAGGATATTGAAGAAGTCTCTGAAAGCCAAGTCTCATATCTCCGCCAAACGACTCCTCCCCGTGTAAAGGTAGATGTAACTGATCTGGAAGCAATTTTCGACGAGAGGAAAGCACGGAGTGCACTAAAACAGTATGAAAGCCGTTATGGTCTCCCATACGAGACAACAGATTTCAGAGTAGATGATGAAGCCAGTGAAGATTCATGGGGGAAGGCGATCGTTGGCAATCACGTTCTACACACAGTGCCACGCCGAGGGATTTCTGCCAATCACGAACCCATTGATGCCGAAAAATATTTTTCTCAAAATGTCATGGATCAACCACCCACACCAACCTCTCAGGGCCCCTCCCCCTCAAGATTTTCTGCGCCTGACGTTTTGGTCAAGGAGACAATGTCAGCCGATGGTAGCATGTCTTTGTTTATTGATCTTTCACAGATTGAGGACGAGGAATCCCACGACGTCGAAGACTGCAAGAAGGGCCCCCAAAAGGATAAAAGTGTCAAACTTGTTGAGCCTCAGCATTTCCCACAGAACCAAGCGCAGAAACTGGCTCGCTCACTTCGATCAGCCCGATCAGCCCGATCAGCCCAGGAGAAGTCCTCCACAAAAGCTGAGCCCATCACTTCAACAGGGGCTGAGCCCGTCAGTGCAACGGGGCCGAATCAAGATCCACCACCCTCGCACCCAGTAGAATTGAAGGTTGAGGATTCCAAGCAAGACGCACCTTCTCTAAATTCTATATCGCCTTCTCCAGTGAATGTTCTACTCGCAAAATCCATGGCTTACTTCTCGGAACAGATCAAGACACTTGCTGATGGTCTGGGATCGCAGCTCGAGAAGATCGACCTTCTTCCCGAGAAAGAGATGGACAACATGCTGGGAGTCTTAAACAAGGACTTGAAGGCGACCTCTGAAAAGGTTCCCGAGGGGAAAGAGGTTGTCCAGTACTTGGGAAAGCAGATCAGAAACACTGCATGCGCCTCCGGCAAGGCACTGGATATGGAATGTGGTTCACCACAGAACCTCAGCTTGAACTTCAGCTCCGCTTCCATTGAGGAAATGGTAGATTCTGTGAAGAATACCTACCAGAAGAACTTGGCAAACTGTGGTATCCAAACTCCGGCTAACAAGCCTGCTGCGTTGGCGCCACAGACTTTCATTGTGCCCATATCACTGCGAGGAAAGGATTATTATCGAGATCAAGCCAACGACAAGAACTTAAGCAAGTAAAAGGAACGTATATGCACCCACCATTGTGTTTGGGTCTTGCTTTTTTGGAAGAAATCAATATCGCCGTCGTTGACGTGCGGTCTCTAACATACAGTGCCATAATATGTTAAGTGACTGTTTTGTGCCCACCACAACTACTTCTACTTCCTTCTATCGACTAGGTGGTTTGCCAGTAGATCCTATAGAGGTAGTGTCCCAGTAGTCCGATCACACTTCAGAAATACGGCGCCAATAGTGTATAAACTCAAATGGCATCTTCTTGGCAGAACCCTTTCAACGAATTCAGGATTCAGTGGAACATTCGACACATCATAATATTATAGACAATAGCACTATTTTTCATTCATATGTACAAGAGGCGTAGAAAGAAAAGTTGGTCCGCTTCCATTGGGAAGTATGGCTCGCTGGCTGGCAGCATCCTTTCATAACTAAAGCACACACACAATCTACACGGGAGACGGGGCTGTCTGGGAAGCAGCGGACTCGGTTTGAATAACAGCCGAAATGAGTTGGTCCACCGCTTTGAGAATTTGAGTTTCAGTTTGATTGGAATCATGAATATTGCGGCTCATCGTGTGCCCATGATCCTTGAGAAGCAAGCGTACTGCCAAATTGTTCCTATAAACCGACAACCAATGCTGTTTTCGCAACGAATCGTAGCTAGTCCTGTCATCAACGACGAAAGGAAAAAGACGAAAGTCAGTCAAAGTTTGCTGCGTGCGCGTTCTTTCCAAGTATGATGAAACAATGCAATCAAGCACGCACCAAATTCTTCCAGCGTCGTATCCTTTCTTGGCTGGGAAACTCAAGACAAAGGTTCCATTGGGATTGATATGGAGACCGGACTCCAATCCCTGCGACTGGACCCAATCGGATCGATTTCTTTGTAAATGTTCCAAGGCAATTTTCGACACGTGATGGACATAAACCGGGAAGAAACCTCGCCGTTGCTGCTTTTGAATTTCGTCAGGACTAGCACTTCGAAACCTTCGCTGCGACAGTTCAAAGGAATGGCTGGTCGTAGTCATGGCGGCCCCGATGTGACGGCTGACGGTCGACGCCCGAGGTGCAAGGGCTATGGAAAACTTTCCCATGGAAGAGGAAGAAATCATGTTGGAGATGACAGAGAGAATAACAGGTGTAAAGAGTCAAGAATCGAAGAATCCAAGCAGAACTTTTAAAAACACGGTCTCCAATAATGCAAGGATCAGAAACAAATGCCGATGATCCGGTGTTGTCGTGGTCGTCGCCTCTCGTTTCTTGCCTTACGTACCAGACAGAACGATGATTCACTTTCTTCCTTCAACCAAGCCGAATGGAGGCGGAAGTTTTGACTTTTTGGAAGTTCTGGTGGAATAATTATTATTGTAACACGTATGTACTTCGTGCCAACCAATCACGAAAGGGCGACAGAACTACATACTGTATTTGAATTTTACAGCAGATACTGGGACGGAGGAAGAGATTCCGGATTCCACATGGGTTCGAGGGAGGGTCAAGTTGGGGAGGGGAGGGAAAGGAAGTAGGGGATGGGAAGGAAGGACAGATAGCAGAGTGCATGGACTGGTAAATAATTGCTGCTGTTGTTGACTCTGCATGAATTTTGACCCATTTTCGTAAGAGCATTGGTGACTACATGTTCCAGACCCTGGTGCAAAACCCAGCCATCGAATGGTTTCTTTCAAGCTACGAGAAGCTTAACGTAGAGAACCATATGGGTCTCCGGCTTAACGAACGCACTTTTCTCACCTGAATATTTTTTGAAAGGATCAGCAGCCATGGTGGTCCTAAACTGGTGGTCATAGAACCGAAGAATACTGAGACCACAAAGTGTCATGACATGGGGATCAACGTGTTCCTTGGCAGTGGGAAAAAGATGTTTGCAAAAAGTTACAAATTTTGTCTGCTCCACTTGAAGGTCTGAGATCTTCTGTGTGATGCCACCCCAGATTATCTTGCGCAATGTGGCTATTAGAACAGAACTAGACAAAAAAATCTCTGCAGCCTTTGAAACCTACCGACACTCCCCTGACCCATCTCTTTCCCGCTGGTTCTCCCGCACTCCCGAGCTCCTCCACGACGAGACTCTCGACTGGAAACACCGCTGGCTCGAAATGATATCTGCTTCCCCCGCTACCCCCGACTGATCCCCCTTTGTGACCCCCTGGTCCCAGCGTTATACATACTGCATATCACACAGGCGTTTCGTGGATTTGCCTCTTGTGCGCTTTTAAGCTTATATGCAGTAGCCGGCACTTTGCTTGATATTGAATTGAATAGAGAGTGGAGTCATCATGTCAATGTCTCAAAGAATCATCCGACCTCGGGTGTTGGAAGAAAATCGGGCGTGGATCCACCGAGATTTTTTGAGTGACAAGTTGCGCGCCCGCGAAAGATACTGGCGGTTCCTGTCGTCGCAAGAAGTATTGACATCGGGACCCTTCCTTCATCAAAAAAGTCTCGACGACGATGGTGGTGGCGATGACTCTTACTGGATCATTCCCGATGGACTCACTTGGAGAAAGTATTTGCCTCTGTTGACCCAGCTGGTGGAACGGACTAGCAAGTGTCGGTTTCTTCTGTTGGAGTCTGCTGTCGAATGCCTAGACTATCGCAACTCGTCACCCTGTATGACAGTCGAAGATGAAGACGGGAAACCCGTATTCATTTCCGAGACAAGCACAGTTCAGGAGCGATCCAAGATGAAAAAGCTATTGGAGCACCATCCGACCCGAGTGATGAGTTTCTGTGATCTATCCGTGAGAAGCGACGAAGAGGACGAGTGGGATATAATGGGATACGACAAAATGACAACGTTGGAGCGATGCAATCATGCTCTGTTACGAGCAAGTGCAATGCTACTACAAACGTTGCACGAGAAACGTTCCAAGATCGTGGTTATTCTGTCCTCGGATCCCGACTTTAGTCAACGGTTTACACCCGATGAGGGCGTGCGGTTGTTGGAAATGGATGGATTCCTGAACTTTCTGTACAAAGACGGCGCAAAAGGCATGTCGCCAGAATCACTCCAAGAACTACAAACGCGCTGCGAGGAAGCCTATAAGCTTCGAAATACATTTGTCAAGGGAGGCAAGCAAGGCAGCGAAGCAACGATGGAGTACCTTTCGGAAGATGAAGTCGTCGCAGGGCTCCAAAACAAGAGTTTGGTAAAGGGCCGGCTCAATGTCACCAAAGAGAACCCAAAGGAAGGATATGTGTTGGGAACATCATCAATTGGCGAGAGTAGTAGTAGTGAGGCTTCATCTTACTTTATCGACCAGACCCTGGGGTATTTCAATCGGGCCTTGCATCAAGACATAGTGGTACTCAAGCCACTGGACAAGTCACAGTGGGGTAGACCCATTGGTCGACGGCGGTTGGTTCACCATCGAGATGACGATGACGGCGAAACCTATGTCCATGGAGATGTAGAGCTATCCCCTCCGGTTCCCTCCGCGCGTGTAGTGGCTATTGCAGAGGCTTCCCGACGACAGTTCGTCGCAACGTTGGTGGATCTTCCAATGAACGATGAAAACGCTTGTATTGTAGTCCCCATGGATATTCGGATACCCAAGATTCGAATACGAACGAATACCTGGAGGCGTTTTGTCGGGAACCGTCTGCTTGTGCAAATCGATGGCTGGGAAATCGGAAATAATTACCCAGCTGGACACTGCGTGGACATCATAGGGCCGGTGGCTGATCTAGAAACGGAGATCCAGTGCCTTCTTTACGAGAATCAGTTGCATCTGGAGCCTTTTAGCCCTGCTGCTCTTGCATGTCTCCCTTCATTGGGAAATAAATGGGTTGTTCCTCAAGAAGAAATCGATCGAAGATTGGACCTCCGATCGACACACAGGATTTTCAGTGTTGACCCGGACGGCTGTCAGGACATTGATGATACTATGCACGCACGAGGTAAGAGTCGTCCAGTGTTTGCAGATTGAGTCTTTGGTTTGCGTATCTGAAACAATTTTATTGCTGCTATTTGCCAGTTTTGCCGAATGGGGACATTGAAATCGGCGTTCACATTGCGGATGTCACATATTTTGTGCCCCACAATTCGCCCCTGGACATTGAAGCACAAATTCGTGGTACAACCTTTTATCTTGTCGACCGACGCTTTGATATGCTTCCATCTCTATTGAGCTCAGGTAGGTAGTGATTTTGCTATGGGAGTTATCTTTGTCTAACAGTGGCTCACCAATTGCGATCTTCCTGTTTCAAGACTTGTGTTCCCTGCATGGAGGGAAGGATCGGCTTGCTTTGTCCACCATCTGGACTTTTTCAAGCGATTTTAAGGACGTAAAATCATTTTGGTATGGACGAAGTGTGATTCACAATTGCCAAGGTAAGGGATCGGACGATATACTGTACCTCCTCGTAGAAGCCGAGCTGTGGTCTAACTTTCATGTTTTCTGTATTGATCACAGCCATGACTTACGAACAGGCCCACAACATCCTACACGACAAAGCTGCGGATGATCCATCCAAGCCACCGCCGCCTCCTCTAACCGCGGGATATCCTGTGAATCCAGCCAATGTTGAGAGCCTGAAGGAAGATCTAGGAGTGCTGACACGCCTAGCTCGCAAACTCCGACGAGATAGAGAAGAGATCGGTGGTGCAGTTGACTTGTCGAGTGGTGACCAAGGCAGTGAACTCAAATTCACGCTAGACGACAACAATAATCCTGTGAAAGTGACACCTAAGAAACAACACGAGATTCATCATACCATTGCTGAACTTATGATTCTCGCCAATACATGGGTTGCAAAGACAATCCACCAGAAAATGCCAGATCGCGCGCTACTGCGAGTTCATCGAAGTGCGGAAGAGACACGATTTGAAGACTTGAAGGAAGTACTCAAGGCTGGAAAAATTGCCTTTGATGGTAGTAGTAATGTGGCATTGGCTGACTCGCTCAAGAAAGCAGAGAAAACAGCCAAGTCAGGGTCACTCATGGCCTTATTCCAGTCTCTCGCAACGAGGTAAGTAATTATCGGACGTTACTGCACATGAAGAAATGTTGCAGTCGTAATTCCCTGATGCGCCCCGTACCTTTCGTCTTCATCCTCAGGGCGATGTCTGAGGCACAGTATGTCAGCACCGGGCAAGTTGCAGGGCAAATTGGGTTGTCGCACTATGGTTTGGGTCTACAGAAGTACACGCATTTCACCTCTCCAATTCGGCGCTACGCCGACGTCATTGTTCACAAACAGCTTTTAGCCGAAGATACCGGTAGAGCCGAAGCAAATCGAACGAGTGAAACGAAGACTCGCGGATTGGAATCGCTTCCCTCGTCAAAAGTGATTTCAATCCTTGGTGGTGAGGGTTTAGCAGGATCCGAGGAAGAGCCAGAGACAACAGCAGAGTACGAGCACCCTCGAGTTATTACACCAAGTACCAGTCGTGACGAGCATGTGGATGAGGAAAATACGTTAGCACTCTACGAGCCCAGTCAGGTTTCGAAAATCTGCGAAGGATTGAATCGACAGAACCGAATGGCCAAACTGTCTTCCTTCGAATGTCAAAGTCTTTTTCTTTCGTTGTATTTCAAAGAACACGTCGAAACAACAAAGGCAGTCGTGACCAATTTAAGATCAAACGGTTTCTGGGTATATGTCCCCGTCTTTGACATGAGAGGTCCAGTCTACTTGAGCGACATGAATGGAAATATCCAGGTGGATCCATCATTTTTCAACTTGCCCGAGTATGCTGGACAAGAGCCTTCTCTTGGATTTGCTTCATCAAGGCGTACTAGGATGTTTCCGGGTGGAAGATGCGATCTTTTAGACTCACCCGAAAGGCTCGAAGTCGTGGTACCAGAAAGTACTACCACTCTTAGGGTGCACGTCCTGGATGTCGTCACGGTGAGGATTCTGAGTGATGATTGGGATACTCGGGCCCGTGTTCCTCCACCCAGGTTGCATTTGCTGGCCGGTTCTCCATCCAAGGTTACTGTTCCTCGGCAACCCACGGCTCAACGAACGTTGACGAACAAGACTAACACGCAGGCTCAACCCATGCTACAGGAAAAGGAAATGCTTCACCCGTCATCCCTCTACCAAGAGATTATGAACATTCCATCACCACCGGTACTAGTCGACGTACCGCTTAGATCAAAAGGTACTCTCAATTCGACAGAACCCAGCGGAGCTCCATCCATGCCGGGTAGGGTGATCTTTGGCGCATTCCGCAATCCGGATACGCATTTAGCGAAACAGGAGACTGCGATGGCAGAAGCCTCAGAAGCGGCCAAGGAACGAAGGAACCAGATCATGGCGTCGCAAGCTCGTAACAATGAATTCAACACCTCGAGGCAAATAGAGAGAGATGCAACGCTTCGCATGCAAAGGCTAGCTGCTAGCAAGAGAAACGCTCGTAGAGCGAAGGCAAAATAAACTTGGATAAGACGATTCACGTGTCATGTATCAAGATTGTTGTTCTACTAGTTGTTTACTTTCCTGCTGCCTTTTCGGCCTTGGCCTTCGCCAACATTTGTTGGTACTTTGATACTGTAGAACCACCGTCGGTGTCTCCTGCAGCAACCTGAGCTGAGCCTGCAGCAACCCGATCTCTTTTTGGTTCATCAGGACCAGGAATACCGGCTTCCAATTCTTCCATCAGAACGTGTCGCATTTCCACCAATAGATCCGCCAGATCCGAAGCGTCCTCCGAGCTGAGGTCACTTCGCAGCCCAAGGCTTCCTTCTCCGGCGGCGGCACTCAACTTAGTGTAGATTTCATCCAGGCTCTTCGAATTGACGTCCACGGGAGGAACACCCGGCGAAGTTGTCTGAACGGCAACCTGTGCAGGCACTGGTGGGGCAGCTACCTGCGCAGGCATAACTGGAGCTGCCGGCTGGACTGGAGGCTGAGCTGGGACCACCGGAGCCGCAGGGACTACCGCAGCTGCGAATGGAGTTCCAAGCAAGCTATCACATGTGCTGACGGCTGACTTCAAAGCTGCTCGCAGCGTGAACACCACGCTACTTTGAAGTTCCGGCGGGCTGTTCCTGTACATCATGACTGCTCCCTCAATGACAGCGATAGTTCCGTCAACTTGGGCAGATGCTGCGACGGGTGTTGGATCGTTCACACCAATGATACCATCGCACGTGTTGATAGCCGACGCCAAGGCAGCTCGCAACGTCACCATGACACTGCTCTTTAACTCTGGTGGACTATTTTTGTACATTGTGATCGCTCCTTCAATACATGCAACCGAGCTATCCATTTGTGAAGGGTTCACCGGTGCGACAGGAGCGGCGGCGGGGGCTGGAGGTGCCACGGCTGGCTGGGTCATCAAAGGGATCCCTCCCATTGCGGTAGCGCCTGATTGGGTGGCCTCTGCTCGAAGTAGCCCTGTGACTTCTTGCAGCAAATTTTCGAATTGATCAATCTCTCCTCCCTTGAGGCGCCCCCTTCCAAACCCTGGTCCCCCACGATGCTTCAAGATCAACCCCATCAATGTACGGAGCTTTTTCTTTGTCTCTTCCGGATTCGATGCTGTGGTAGACGAAGAAGGTGCCGAGACTGATTGAGGTGGTGCCATGGCTACTGGTGGCGGCTGGATACTTTGAACACTCTGTACCGCAGGTGGCGGGGTTTCGACAACAGGCTCGGGGACATAGGCCTGCTGCGGTGATGGTGCAGCAGCCTGACCACCCGTCTGCTTTTGACGCTTTTGCCTCAACATTTCCTTGTAGCTGACCCCTGATGAATTTCTTTCTTCCTCGCTCAGGGTATTTCCGTCAAGATATGATTTGACAAATTCCTCAGGAATGGTATCAATGAGATTTTGTTCCTTGTCTCGCTGCCTATATAGGTGGATATCACAGAGAAAGAGATAAGATCAAATGCCCTCCTGTAGGGACTACCCAACCATGCACACACGACGAAATTCGATGACTCACCCCTGGAGATACGGATTCTTGACCAAGATATTCTCGAGCTCCCTGATTCCTTCATCTGCAAACACTTTTTGTGCCTCTTCTTCGTCCCCACGTCGTAAAGCGAGACCACGAACACTTGAATCACGCTTGAGCTGAGCGAAATACAAGTCGGAGGTATTCGCAATGGAATCTGCATCTCTGTTCCTTCCAACTGGTCGACCAGCTCGGTCGGTTTTCGATACACGGACAGCAGGCGGGCCAAGGTCGACACCTTTTGGCGCAACTCCACCTTCCATCATCTCGCGGTACTTGCGGGCCTGCTCTTCTACCGACAATTCCTCGGGGGAAGAAGGCTGCGGTGGCGCTAAAAAGGGATTCATGATTGGGCGAAAAGCCGGTTCAGGTTCAGGTTGTTGTTTAGCTAGTTCCAGGATTTCTTTGAACCTGGACCCACCTGATGATGACGCCACCTCGTCTTCTTCATTTTCGGGTTGCGATTTTAGGGCTCTGAGAAACTCTTCGTTTTCGTCCATGCCTTGCACCATTTTCACGGAAGATAACATCCTAGAACGGCCGAGCGAGGAGGGCAAAAAGGCGTCCGACGGTCCCCACGTCGCGGCGAGCGCCAAGAAAGTGGCATAACTGAACTTCATCATCATCATCATCATCACAACCGGAACACAATAAAGATACCGCTACAATAGGTTAAGAGAAGGGAGGAGAAGGGTCAAGTTTTGTTTTGATTGCCAAGGAATGCAATTCATTCAATGCTGTTTCGAAGAATCTCTCATCTCTACGTCCAAGCAAACCATCACCAGCCATCACCCAAACGACGGAACGAAAGAATTTCGTACGGCTGTCTTCGATGGCTTTTTTTGATGGCCGTGCAACGCACTTCGTCCGTTTTGTTCTGCGAAGCTTCCACGCGGATCTCGCGCAAGTCAAAGATAGCTCGTCAGCGGCGCAGCGGTGCGGGTGTTGCGTGTGCGAGTGCACGTGAACGTTCGGAGGACGGCAAGACGATAAAAATCCGTCCGCCATGCCGCCGCCATCTCGCCATCATCGCCCTCAGACAAAACAAATTTGGTGTCCGTGACTGGTCCGTGAAAGTGGCAAGGGGCAGACAAGTAGCATCTTATGATAGAGAGGTGCAACCTTCCTGCAGTATCAGGGCCTATCCGGTACACATAGTCTACGAAGTACTGCATACTTGTTATCTTCATGCCTTATCTCTTCAATTCTTAGACTACTTATATAGTTTATACGAGTATCTGCAGAGAAACCAGCCATTTCATTCGGGGACTACTTCGTACTACAGCAGCAGGTCGTCCTTAGTCTTTGGAATATCGGACCATTCGGTGATGGGAACATGAAATTCTCCCACTCCAACTTGAATGCAATAGCTATTTATAGATGGATGATTGAGCTGACAATCGATTCCATCATGCGGGGGAGTACCCCAAATCCGCCGCAGCTTTTCCAGCGACTCGCCACCCTTCCACATTGCGACATGAGTGCCTCCGCAAAAGTGGCATGGTCGTTGGATGTCTTCACAGACTTGGCTAGTGATGGGCGCATTTTTAAATGAAAACGGATATCGATCAAAGTGCGGTAGAGGCTGATCCCAACAATCCCAACGCAAAATATCCCAATCCGGAGGAACCAAATGGACCGAGGCAAGCAACTTGCTCATGTCTCGAATGACAAAATCGTCTTCGACTACCAAAGTGATTCCCGTCGTATCATTCAGGGCATCCAGGAGTTTCAAATTCGTACGAGCCAAGCCGGATATTCCAATACATCGACGACCTTGTTTCCGTGGAATGCATGTATCTTTCTGCCCCTTTTGGCCCGGCACGCGTTGGTAGGGAATGGGCTGTTTGGAAAGCCACGATTCCATAATGGCTCGTTTGCGAGGACGATGACTCATGTTGATATAGTAAATCCGTTCCAAACGCGTAATCACTGAAAATTGAAGTGAAGCATGCAATTTTTTGCGTAGCTCTTCTTTGATGACTTGAGCAGGCAGGATACGCCCATTGTTGCTGGCTCGAATTAGAACGACATTCCGCTTCCCCACTATCGTCTCGTTGACGATCTTTTGATGGCTGGATTCAGTGATCCGTGAAGTGTCCAATGACTGAAGAATTGTCTTGCCCCGCTCCCGAGATGCCCGGATTTTGTTTGCTCGTTCCAGTCTCGTCGTGAGATTTAATTTCCACTGAAAGAACGTGGAATTCTCGATCCGAATGGTTGAGTTGCCGACAGGCACATTCCTTTTCTGCGGAAGAACATGTCTGATTGTCGGGACCTTGCGGTGAGCATTGACTGCAGAAGGGCTTGTTGGTTTGACCGTTACCACGTTTCGAGCACCGTCCAGCCGACCCGTTGGCTCGGAATAATCATCAGCGGCGAGCAAAGGAGCGTCGCCTATCCAAGTCTTCGTCGTTTCATGATGCTCAAACTGCAGGTGCGCCAACTTGACGGTGAGTGCCACCAGCCAAATAATGATCCAGAAAAAGCCGAACCAGAGTCTTTTCCTCCACTGTGACATGCTACTGAAAGTGAATCATTGAAACGCAAAAAGGGAAATGCGGCAAGGATCTGAATCTGGTTTCAAAGGAGTGTCATCGTGTTTGTGCTGTATTCGCACTTGAGTCTTGTGTGCTTGCATCGAAGCGTTTTCGATTTGTTGTTGTTGAAATTGCGTTGATGAACGTGGAACGTGGGACTCACGCCGAAATATTATTATGGCAAACTGACGACTCGATCGATTCTAAAGACACCGAAACTATCCCCATGCATGACGTCATGCAAAGGAGCGAGCCCGGCCCGCCCGCCCGCCAAGTGCGCGGGACGAAATCGGGTGCTGCAAAATGCGATGACAATGACAAATGACATGGCGAGAGATGTGCGGGCATTTTATTTCCAGTTCCCAGCAAAGCAGAAGAGGAGTACTTATAGATCACAGATTACAGAGTGACTTCTTCCCGACCCTCTTGTGCGTTCCTGTTGCTACCACGTATAATAGACTAGCTTGAGTCCCATCCAATGGCGGCCGTCACCGCATCGAAGAATTCCCCCAGGCGGAGCGAACTGTTGAAATCCTGCACTCGAGTCAAAGTTTTCGGAAGTTTGTTAGTTTTGGTCTGTCTCTACAGTGTGAAATTGGAGGACAGTATTTCGTTCCAATACCAGGAAGACGCCGTTGTTAGAAGCCCTTCCCCGCTGGAACACACGCCTCTGTTTTCTTTGAATGCTTCGGATGATTCTTCTGAGGATGGCAAACTGTATTCATCTTTGGCTCGCGATTCCTTGTCGGCAGATTCTCGGCCAACCAAGCGACCTGTACTTACAGAGTTGTACTTGGATCGATTCATTGTCGTTCCAGAATACAAACTCCTATTTTGTTACATGGAAAAGGTGGGATGCAGCATGTTCAATCACTTGTTCCGAATGCTACGGCTGCTTCACCCGAATCTTTCCGAAGACGACATGAAATCAGAGGCTACATCTCAAGCCGACGGCACCTGGTTTCGAAATACGCCAGCACACCACAATCTGACGAAGTCGGACCTAGAAGAAATGTTGATGGATCCTGCATGGACCAAAGGTACCTTTTTCCGTGACCCCGCAACTCGTTTCCTGAGTGCCTTCCGATCCAAATGCAAGAACAAAGAAGATGGGCATGAGTATGCCTGCAAGCAAGCCTTTGGAAGACCCGGTGTGGGGTCGGTGTCGTTTGAGCATGCCATTACTCAATTGGATCAGCGTCGCAATCAAGTCTTTAGTAATCCGCATTTTGCACCCGCCCATCAGTTTTGTGGAGGAGTCGGGAACACCCTGGACTATTACGATTTTGTCCACCAACTCAGGACGTCCACGACTCACGATCATATGAAGCGACTTTTTTCCATTATAGGAGTCGACTCAAGCACATCGGAGTATTTGACTCAGAATGTAGTCAAGACGGGAGGAACCAGGGTGGATCAGGACCAGCAGCTCCTGAAGAAACGATTTCCGCAGGGCCTTCAATTGAAAGGATCCAGGAGACAGGGACACAATACGGGCTCAAACCAAGGCAATGTGCTAGACGAGAGCTATGAAAAGACCGAACGCTTGCAAATAGTTCATGACCGATACGGAGAAGACTATGACCTTTTCCAACTTCCGCGATTAACGTTGGAGGAACTGAAAATAGCCCGAGTCTAAATCTGAAAGTCTACGTAGGCAGAGAATATTCTTGTTCAGCGGAACTTGTCATTGCGGGTACGCAATGTGAGCGCAGCTTATTATAGGTCTATTCATAGTCTGTAGCAATGCTCTACGGCCATACCGGTACAGTACCTGTACTACACAGTAGTCGTCCCTCCCTACTACATACAGGACCCCGCTTTCAATAGCAGAGCTTTCGCTTTTCATTTGAAAACCCATCCTACTCCTACAGTACCAGTATTCGTGCAGTACCATTAATGATCTCTCTTTTCTCAATTAGCTATACTTCTACTACTCTACGAGAGAAAGACTACATCATCATCCTCATGTAGCCTCTCTCTAGACTAGAGAGAGAGAGAGAGAGAGAACGACGGCGACTTTTTGTTGTGTCCGATCTCGCTCGCTCGCTCTGGTCGTCTGTCGGGCGAATGGACCCAAATGACCACAACGACTGGTACGACTGCCCTCAAATAACCCCGTAATATTATTGGAAATGCTTCGAAAAAATGACACTCTTCGCGCTCTTCCGTACCGTTAGCGTTACTTGTACTGTACCGTATTCTACGTGTAGAAGACTACCGGTACCGGTACACGTACCGGCACGGAAAGTAAAGTGCACAAAAACATAATATCATTGCGGACAAGAGTACTGGGACTTGGGGGAAATGAGTGCTATGGCATATATGGCGGATGATTTGGTACGTACTTTGCCTGACTGAATACACTTCGTTAAATAAAATCTCAAACTGCGTGTAGATTGATTTTAGGAAGCGATTGATCGGAGACACGGGCCGTCCAACCAAAATCACGGTAGATGGAACCGACTACCGTACTGTAGAGTGGCAGCCCTTCGAGACCGGTAGGAAGTCACACAAGTTTGCTGGGCCTGCTCTACGATATGAGGTGGCATTATCAATTGCCACTGGGTACATAGTGCACACGAATGGGCCATTTTGGGCGGGAGAATGGCAAGACTTACGTGTTGCAAGAAATTGGCTGCACAACCGCTTGCCTCCTGGCGAGTATTACTTAGCAGATGCAGTGTACAAGGACCCTACTGGCCCGAGTGTCACAAGACGGGAGCTCCGACCGGATGAGCGAAGACAGTATGACAAGCTGATGGCTCGCCACGAAACCATAAATAGAAGATTGAAGGAATGGGGAATCCTGCAGCATACTTTCCGACATGGTGAGGACTGGCATTATTTTGTCTTCCAAGCCATTGCTGCTATCACACAGCTACAAATTGAAAATGGATACTTTGTTTGGGAAGTGTAAGATAGAACATAATAAGCCCTCTAGTAGAGTAGCAGTACTACTAAGATAACGAACCATCCCCTTCAATGTGCCATACTTGTAGTAGCTAGCTCAGTACTCATTCTATCGGACGACCTCTACTACTACTACTAGTAGCGCCCGTCCTTCGCTCGTCCTACTTGTAGCTACTGTACAGTTCCGCACTGGCGTGGTTTACTTTGCCAAAACTCGTCAACAGGTCAAAATACGTCATTTCCCCCAAGTCCCAGTATTGTACACTGTACTCGTACATTGTACAAAACATCTCCGATGATGCAACAGAGTTGTTAGTGGTTTCTTCCCGATCCTCTTGTTCGTTCCTTTAAGACTAGCTTGAGTCACATCCAATGACGGCCGTCACCGTATCGAAGAATTCCCCCAGGCGGAGCGAGCTGATGAATTCCTGCACTCGAGTCAAGATTTTTGGAGGTTTGCTATTTTTGGTCTGTCTCTACAGTGTGAAATTGGAGGGCAGTATTTCGTTCGGATACCAGGAAGATTTAGTTGTTCGAAATCCTTCCCTTGGGCTCACGGCTGTAAAGTCATCGATCAATTCTACAGAACGCCCACTGTATTCATCTTTGGCTCGCGATTCTTTGTCGGCAGATTCTCGGCCAACCAAGCGACCTGTACTTGCAGAATTCTACTTGGATCGATTCATTGTCGTTCCAGAATACAAGCTTCTATTTTGTTACACGGAAAAGGTGGGATGCAGCATGTTCAATCATTTGTTCCGAATGCTACGGCTGCTTCATCCGAATCTTTCCGAAGACGACATGAAATCAGAGGCTGAATTTCAAGCCGACGGCAACTGGTTTCGAAATACGCCAGCGCACCACAATCTGACGAAGTCGGACCTAGAAGGAATGTTGATGGATCCTACGTGGACCAAAAGTGCCTTTTTCCGTGACCCCGCAACTCGTTTCCTGAGTGCCTTCCGATCGAAATGCATTGTCAAAGAACGTGGGCGAGGAATCGATCACTGCGTCCAGACCTTCGGCAGATCCGGATGGTTCCCTTGGATGTCTACCTCGTTCGACCACGCGCTGGCGCAATTGGATCTACACCCCGGCCAAGTGTTTAGTAATCCGCATTTTGCACCCGCCCAGCAGTTTTGTGGAGGAATCGGAAATACCCTGGACTACTACGATTTTGTCCACCAACTCACGACACCTACGGCTCCCGACCATATCCAGCGACTCCTTTCCACTATAGGAGTCGACTCCAGCACAGCCGAGTATTTGATTCAAAATGTAGTCAAGACAGGAGGAACGGCGGTGGATCAGGATCAGGCGCTCTTGCGAGAACGGTACCCGAAGGGCCTCGCATTTAGAGCATCCACGACACAGAAGAAAGGACATAATACTGGCTCGAACAAAGGAAACGTGTTGGGCGATAGCTATGGAAGTAACGAACGTTTGCAGTTAATTTACGAACGCTACGGCCAGGATTATGATCTATTTCAACTGCCGCGATTAACTGTGGAGGAATTGCTGATAGCAAAGGTTTAATAGTATATGACCGCTTTAGGAGTACTGGAGAAGCAACAATGTTTTATTCTTTGCGTCGTCGCCTTTTCTACTACTGTTCTACTCTTCAGAAATTCTACTGCACTAGTCGACTTTCTAGTATTTTTATAGAGTGTCGCTCCCTCAACTGGGCGGCTGTGGTAGTCGTAGGATGCTGCTTCCTTGGTTCGGAGCATAAAAGCTAGTCGGATCGTGCGCTGTTTCGGGGTACAAGGTGGTTTGCAACATATACATGTAGGTATCAAAAGGATACAACCCGGTCCAATCGAACAAGTGGCGATTCGCCAATACGAGATCCAGTTTGCGCTGATAGGCCTCGGTGTCATTGATAATTGCCGACAACTTACGGACAAAGGTTGCTTCCTCCAACGTTTTCATGTCCAAAAAGTATGAAATTCGTTCCCAATCAAACCAATCCGGCAACACCTGATACTGCTCATGAAGCGTAAAGATGGGAACTGTCCCACTTAAAACAGTGTCGCAAAGACGACTTGAGCTGGGAGTATCTCCTCGGACATGAAAGCCGAGTTTGGCCTCTGCCAAGGAAGGACATTGTGTACCCTGCCCACATTGTTGCATTCGAAACAAACCACCGCCTTGTGTATTGTTGACAGTATATTTTTGTAACCAAGAACAAATCCTTTCCCGGTCGCGAAATCGTGTGTCATTTTTCAAGGTAGCGATCAAGGCCACGTCGTATCTCTTGCGGGTCTGCAACGGACAAGCCCGGCCCACATGAAGTTTCGGCACGCTCCATCGATCCGGATCATTTGTCTTGAAGTCCTCAAATTGAATATTGCTGGACCGCGTCAACATGGTCTTGTACAATGCCGGCATTTGGTTGCTCCACCACCGTTTATGATGTACAAAGTGTGAAACCACCGCCAAGTGGGCCTCGGACCGATTCTGGAAATAGGGAGACGACGTCACTACTGTCTCTGCCGCCAACACCATGAGTTTTTGACCGCAAACGCCTTTCAAGCACAACCTTTTAGTTTTGTGAAAGGCCCTCGAATCAAAAAAGTTGTGCAATGATGGAATCACAAAGAGCTGGGCCTCGGATGCGTCCTGCGTTCGCATCGGATGTCGCAAGGCATTTCTCATGAACCAATAGTCGTCGGCGTGTTTGGTATTATCATTTTCCGTGATGAAATCTTTGATTGGTTTGCGATCCCATTGAGCACCTTTCCAAGCCAATTCTTCGTACACATAGAATGGGACGCTCAGAAGAAGTTTTCGAAGGGGGTTCTTTGATGAAGCATGGGAGGTGTTGGACTGGATTGTCGTTTTTGCGAAAACTTGACGGGAATGCGAGCTGTTGAGGATCAATTGCGAAGGAAGAATCGACCTTTCGCTGGAAGCTGTTCCAGCAACACTCAGAAGATCGTAGTTTAACGAGACTTGTACAAAAAAGAGGCACACTGAAATGGCAACAGAAAAGATGAACACCCTTTGATGTCCTCGTTTGGTTGGTGCCGCCATTTCAGATGTAAAATCAATCGCTCGCAGTCACCAGCCTCAAAGATCGGCTTTTTTTTCCCTCCCCCCTGTTGCTTACTTGTGTATTTGTCACACATGGAGTTTCGATGACTTGTGCATCATCATGGTTACTTCTCTTTTACCGGGTAGCTATGTATGATGAATGCCGAGATCAAGATCGAGAATCATCGATCTGTCATTTCACTCTGTTGTTACGCGAGTAGTCGTCGCTGTATGTCAAGGGACGCTCCGAGGTGTCGAGAGACACCGTGGGTCTGGGCGCTGCATGGGCGGGCGAATTGATTTGGTCATATAGTCTGGCCGTCGGTCGTGAGTCGTGGGAGCCGTGGGGTGTGATTGGGCGGTCATCGCTTCCCATTGAAGTGCCGATGCGACTATGACCCAACGCATGCCGGAACTCATCTCGACTTGCTGTTGCCGATCGATAGCTTGTTAATGTTGTTATAATCTTGTTTGCTTTCCTATTTTGTAAGACTGTTTCTATTTGGTTTATCAGACCCAATTGCGACTAACAATACACTACATTGACGATACATCTCTCAACTACAGAGAGCGTTAATCAATTCGTGCGATATTCGACGGATTGTGTGAATTAGAGAATTCAAGGACGAAGAGTGAGTGCCGACCGATCATCGGCAAAGTAAACAACAAGCGTAATGGACGCTGAAGAAGAGGTGAATACCGTGTTGGATTACATGAACGATGATGCGGCGACGATCCCAATGCAAGCGGCGGGGACCAACATTTATTTTGAGACCCGGACACCGGCGCAGCGTGAGTTGGATAATTGCCCGCATTTGCACCTTACATCAAAGCATCCATGGGATCCACAACAAGTGGAGTTCCCGAAAGTATCCGCAGTTTGCAGGGACGCGGCAGAAGTGATTGAAGAAGACGACTGGCAGACGCAGGATTCGGACGAGATTTACAATGTGCCAAGAAGGGTTTCAACCTAGCATCATCGGCAGTAAAGGCATTGTAGATTACAATAATAATATTGATCGAGTCTTCGTTTCTTTCACAGAGAGTGTAGTTTTCAACCACCCGGATTGTAGGATAACATCGGAAGAGTGAACCCAATAGCCGGAAGTGCTCCGTCGTATCAGATTGTTCATATTCAGCAGGGTCACCAGTGGTTTTGATGTTGCTCCTTCCCTTTGAGGCTTTTGGGTACCAGATTTGGGTCTTTGGCGGCGGGAGTGGTGATCCGGTTGGTGGTGCCTTGGGGTTGCCAATGGAGGCCTTGGGAGTCGTCGAGAGTCGCGAATTTTGTTGATTGGGGCTGGCAAACCTCACTGGCTTGGTAGTGGTAAAGCCCTTTGGGGCTGGTTGAGAGACAACTTGACAAAGCCATAGATTGGAGGATACTTACCCCTTGCCTCTCAACATTTTTCAAGAACAACAACAAAACAAAACAAACCAGGTTATGCTACTGGAACCAAGCCTATGCCAAGCCCAAGCTTGAAGCTTGTGCAAGATTCAATATTATTATTTTTCCTTCGATGAATTTGATTGTTGAAGAATCCAAAATTCCAGATTCCGAAAACTCCTTACCGCTTTATTGTTCTGTGACACAGACCGCACGTCTCTCCCTCCTCCATCACGCACTGGGTTCCACGTGCTGGCATGTAGGGCGTCCTGCCGGTATGTGAACCTGATGAGCGCCATCATCATCATCGATTTCATCCTTCTCGTCCAAAAGCAAGAACGGCGGTACAAACCACAAACTACAATCCGCATTCCGCATTGTCACAACGATCAAAGAATTATCATTGCTCCCCACGAGTACTAGACGTGTGTCTCTCGTCTTTCAAAACATCGACAACTGAAAGCCCCCTCCTAGATTCATTGCACTCCAAAACAAAGCAAATCTTTGATTTCTGAGCATCCAAGGACCTCACAGCACCCATCCATCACAACTCAACTCAACACAACGAGATTCCATCATCATGGGCAAGAAAAAGGCAGCAGGAAAGAAGCCAGCAGCCGGTGGCGAAGACGAGGATGACTGGGAGGCACTGTTGGAAGCAGAATCCAAGAAGAATGCTCCCGCCCCTACTGAACCAGCTGCTGCTGCAGGCGATGACGACACGAAGGAAGAATCTGCTGCTGCTGCTGCTGCAACACCTGCTACCGCACATGATGCGGCGGCTGCTTTTTTAGCTGCTCAAGGCCTCGCAGGCGACGGTGACGACGACGGTGGTAAAAACAAGAAAAAGAAGAAGAAGAAAAAGGGTCCTGCTGGGGCTGGCGGCGAAAAGAAGGAAGATGAAAAGGTGCGTTTTTTACGACAAGAACCGAGGTTGGAATGAATCAATCAATCTTCTCTCGTCTTTCAATCAAGCCAAATCGTCTCAATATTATCACCTTGTTTTGGGTGCTTTCTTTCCTTTCTGACAGGTTTCGGCTCGTGGTAAACTGGTACAAGAACGTCTTCGAAAACAAAAGGAAGAAGAAGAGCGCATCCGAGCAGCCGAGGAAGCGGAAAGACAACGTGTCGAAGAACTGGAACGCCAAGAAGCTGAAGAGGCTCGTATCAAGGAAGAAGAGCGTGAACGCAAACGACTAAAGCAAAAGGAAAAGATTGAACGTCAGAAGAAAGAGGGAACTTACATGACCAAGGCTCAAAAGGCCAAGGCCAAATTGGCGGAGCAGCGATTGGAAGCAATGCGACAAGCTGGTATGCTTCCTACGGACGGGGAAGAGGCTCCCAAAAAGAAAGTAGTCTACGAGAACAAGCGCAAGGGGAAAGGAAAGGGGCCACAAAATCAGCAACAGCAGAAACCGTCTGATGCGGATGAGTCTGAGGCACACGATGATGATGATGATGATGATGAGGCGGAAGAGCCACAAGTTGAGGCGAAGAAGGAGGAATCAAAGCCGGAAGCGAAAGAAGAGGATGACGAAGACGACTGGGAGAAGATGGACGAATCCGGTGATGAATGGGATGCTGATAGCGACGACGATAAATTTGCGGATTTAGATGCCCGATTGGAAAAGGTGGCCATCGAAAATGAAGACATGGACTTGGTCGAGCTAGAGAAGAAAAAAGAACAAGATAGGCTCAAGGAACTTGGCAAGAAGCGAGCCGAGCAAGAGCGTCTCGAGGAGGAGAGACGAAAGCTCCTTGATGCAGAACAAGAGGCCCAAGATAGGCAGGCCATGCTGGCCGCTCAAAAACGCGAGGAGGGAAAACGGAAGCGAGAAGAGCAAGAGAAAGCAAACCTGGCCGCTCGTTCCCCCGACGATCTCCGCTGTCCTATTGTTGTCATCATGGGTCATGTTGATACTGGAAAGACAAAGCTGCTTGACAAGATTCGAAAGACCAATGTCCAAGAAGGGGAGGCTGGTGGTATCACCCAGCAAATTGGAGCTACCTTTTTTGAAAAGAAGACTCTAGAAACCCAGACAGCGAAACTCAACGAGACAGAGAAATTTGATTTCAAAGTACCTGGTATGTTGGTTATTGATACTCCAGGCCACGAATCGTTCTCCAATCTTCGTTCCCGTGGATCCTCGCTTTGTGACGTCGCAATTCTAGTTGTGGATCTTATGCACGGCCTGGAACAGCAAACGATAGAGAGTCTGACCATGCTTCGCAAGCGAGGAGTCCCCTTTGTCGTCGCCCTGAACAAGGTAGATCGGTGCTATTCGTGGAAGACTTGTAAAGATACCCCGATTCGCGATGCCCTGAAGGAGCAAGAATCTGGCACAATTTCGGAGTTCCGTAACCGCGCTCTAAACGCCAAAGTGCAGTTGCAAGAACAAGGAGTTAACTCGAATCTCTACTGGGAAATGGGAGATGATGATTGGACGAATTCGGACTTTATTCCCCTAGTCCCGACCTCTGCTGTCACCGGAGAGGGAGTTCAGGATGTGTTGATGCTTTTGTGTCAGATCTCGCAGCGAAAGATTTGGAAGCAATTGATGTGGTGCGCCAACTTGCAGGCTACTGTTTTGGAGGTCAAGGCCATTGATGGTCTTGGTATGACAGTTGACGTCCTTGTTGTGAATGGATTCTTGCGGGAAGGAGACAAAGCCGTCTTTTGTACCCTTGATGGTCCCGTTGTAACGGAAATTCGTGGTTTGTTGACACCACCACCAAGCAGGGAAATGCGTATCAAGTCCGAATATCTTCATCACAAAGAGGTCAGGGGAGCCTTGGGTGTCAAAGTGATTGGAAATAATCTGGAAAAGGTGATGGCGGGTACGCCTGTCATGGTAAGTCGTGAACTGACATTTCGACGCATTCTTGTTGGACGTTTTTCTCATCATCTGTGTTGTAGATTGTTGGCCCTGATGACACGGAAGAAGATATCAAGGCAGAAGTCATGTCTGACTTGACCAAACTAGAAGATAAGTTGAGTACGGACAACAAGGGTGTTTTGGTGCAGGCTTCAACCTTGGGTGCTTTGGAGGCCTTGCTTCAATTTCTGCGCGAGGATACCCAACCCCCGATTCCCGTCAGTGCGATTGGAATCGGAACCATTCACAAACGTGACGTGACAAAGATTTCCATCATGAATGAAAAGGGTTTCCCCGAATATGCCACCATCCTGGCGTTTGATGTAGACATTCAGCGCGAAGCTCGTGAGCATGCACAAGAAATGGGCGTTCGTATTATGACAGCCGATATCATCTACCACTTGTTTGATCAGTTCACTCGCTTCATGGATGAACTGACTGCAAAAAGAAGAGAAGATGCAGCTGCGTAAGTATCACTGAAATGACGGAGAGTGCTGATGATTTTTTTCGTGTTGAATCTGAATCTGAATCTGACATTCCTTGTTCCGATTTGTGCTGTAGCGTTGCCGTTTTCCCGAGTATCATCAAGATTCTACCACAGCACGTTTTCAACCAGAAGGATCCTATCATTGTCGGTATCGAAGTGGTGGAAGGTATTCTGAAAGTTGGCACGCCTCTGTGTGTCCCCGCCTTGGGTGGTCTGCACATCGGAAAAGTAACATCGATTGAAAGCAACGGTCGGGAGCAGCAGACTGCCAAGAAGGGATCTTCAGTTGCCATCAAGATCAGCAACGAAAGCAACCCGAATATTACGTATGGTCGTCAGTTCGATGCCTCCCACAGTCTCTACTCGACACTCACCCGTGCCTCGATCGACGCGCTCAAAGCCAACTTCAAGGATGCGCTGGAGAATGAAGACTGGAGACTTGTAGTCAAGTTGAAGAAGGTCTTCAATATTATCTAATGAAACCAAAGCACTAGACCTAGTAGACATGCTGCTGATACCGAGTGCGACTATTATTGTTTAATTTTAGAACCACTCTTCACCTTTCGGAATGCGTCGATTGACAGCAAGATAGTTCTGATATGTTTTGATAATACGAAGCTCGTCATCCAAGTAGAGAACCTCAAATTGTCCAAAGGGAGGATTCAGAGGCCCTTTGAGATCCACCGGGTTGGCGGATAGCAGTCCAGCGATCAGCCCATCCTTTTCAATGCGACTGGACAAGTCGGACGTTGCAGGAGAAGAAGAGTCGTCGTCGCCGCCGCCGCCATTAGTGGACGACCCAGCTTCCAATTCCAAGCCTGCCACTTTGAGGTTGACGATTCTGGGCTTCTCAGGGGATGCTGACGCAGATGTCACTACTTTTTGCAATATTCTGGTTTCGTCGCTCCCCGAAAATGGAAGACTTCTCGCCCACTCGGGTCGTTTCCATTCAATCACATTCTTGATGTAGGGAGGACTGCATTCCTGTCCAATGCGACCAAGCTCGGAGGTGCTGAGTGGATTTCGACTGGTGTCCAGTCCAGTAATATCCGGAGCATCGGTGTATATTAGCGTCCACTTTCCAGACAGGGTGCAACTTTTACTGGCATCCTCACTAGTACCACTACCACTTGTGCTGCTTGTTGCGGCCACCATCTTTGAGGCATTTTCGTAGTAGGGAGAGGCGGGTTCTTTGGTTGGATTCAGAGGTGCTAGTTGAAATATCAGATCTTTCACTTGATCTCGTTCATTTTTTGTGGCCTGGAATCCTCGATTGAGTCGCTCGGCACACTTGAAAAGCTCCTCTTTGAGCCTGGTGATTTTGGGATCGGAAGCTGTACCGGTAGCTGATATTCCAGTAGATTCTTTGGTGCTCGTCGTGGTATTCGTACTTGCTGTCGATTGATCGTTGACTTCCACGACCACCTTGGGGGGAGCGACGCCACTGACGTCTTGACTCTCGCTTGGAGAGGAGGATAGAACAAATGAAGGATAATAAGGAGACGCTGAATTCGACTGCCTGGGAAGCCGCCTTGGAGCTGTAAATGCCGAAGCATACAGCGGGAGAAATATCGGTAGAAGCCAGAGAGATGACTTTTGGATCATGATAACTTTTCTGCAAGAAAAATAATTTCAATTGGAACAATGAGAACAGTGGATAAGCCTTTCGTTCTTCTTTGCTGTGTCTGATGAGGCCGTAGGGGGGTCTCGTCAACAGGTGTTGGAGATGTAAAAGAGGATCGAAGATCGAAGAGAAGCGATGAACGCGTCTGGATGCGAATTGAGTAATAATGGCCGCAGTGGTCATTGTCCCGATGAGTGTCCCGCCGGCGTGGTGGTCCGTGGCGGATCCAAAAAATCTCTTCGCGGATCTCTTTCAGTCGTGAACCCTTGGTCCGTGACTGAGTCAATCGCTTCATTCACATCTTCTTCATTCTTCTTTCCTCTTCCGTCCATCGTCGGCTGACGAGGCAAGACCGAGATGACGCACCACGCCACGTGTAACAAAACTCCCTCCATCTCCGGCATGCATGCATCGATCTGAAATCTGAAACCCAACGACAACGACGACGACCACATCACTACTCCACCCCACGTTCGGACGGAGAAGCATGGCATCTTTCATCTTTTGTCCTTTACGAATAGTACATTATTCAAACAACCCAGCTCATACTCCATCTTGAGCCTTAACATTTCAACTATCTGCTGCCAAGATACTTCAACACATCTACCATGTTTTTCCGGATTTTCAACTTTATTGGAGTGTCGATGCTTCTCGTCACGGTACGTAAGCTTTGTGTCATGGATGAAAGGAATAATGAATCTTCATCATCATCCAACGGACCGCCTCTAATGTGCGTGCCCGCTGTCATTTTTCTTTTTCGAAACTACAGCCAGCTGTCGCCCAGTTCGGTATCCCCGGCAAAAAGAAAGGGTCTAGTTTCCAAGAATTAAATGAACAAGCCAAGCAAATGCAAGCTGGAGAAGGCGGCGCTGCCGGGGGCATGGGCGATTTGTCAAAGTTGATGGGCGACTTGGACCCTAAAATGTTGGAAGAGATGGCGCAACTTGGTTCTCAGTTCGACGAAGTGATGAAACTCATGGCGCAAATGTCTCCAGAAGAATTGGAAAAGCAAATGAAGGATGCAATGGAGATGTTGCAGTCAGGAGATATGATGCAAAATATGTTGCAGCATCAAGATGAAATATTAAAGACTTTAGAAGAAACTGGGCAGATTGATGCCGAAGAATTGGCCAAGTTCAAGACGGATCCCGAGTATTTTGAACAAAAGATGAAGGATTCTTTCGAACAAATGGGTAGCTTGTTCAAAGATCCCGATATGCTCAAAATGGCGACTGAATCAATGGCAGGTCTCAAAGATATGTACCAGAATCCAGGCAAAATTAACGAAATGATGGCCGAGTTGCTCGGAGAATTTGACGATGAGGATAAGATCGAGGAGGTTCGAAAAATGATGTTGGAATCTCCTGAACTTTCTTCGTTGGGAGAAATGTTTGATGGTGAGGATATGAAAGCAATTCTTAGCGACCCCAAGAAATTTCGGGAAACTGTCAAAGAAGGTCAGGCGGTTCTCAAGAAAGGAGCAGGTGTTGGCGAGCTATAGAGAGAACTCAGTTATAAGACGTACGTGTAGTGGATCCATTGTGTGTCATTAACTTCATCTATACATGTCGATTATGAGATTTACTATCGACTAATTAGCACCAAGCGCAAGTCCAATTGTATTGCCTGGTAGTACGACCTACCGGTAGCTAGTAGCATGTGTTCGTCAACCACAGTCTCGTGCACGAGTACCTATCTACAGAATGAGCAAAGCTCAACTCCTATACTTTCTCTGAACGTCGGGGATCGGACTCCAGCCTTCCATGCGCTGTCGCCATTGCACACTTATCAAGAATACAACAACAAGTGTGACGAGACCGATCAGTAAACCATTCGGAACGACACTTGGCGGCACAAATCCAATATCCTTAATTGTCTCGGGTTCATCCCAAATTATATCATCATGACCCGCGGAGGCAAGACAATGTGGACCAGTCCATCCCTTGTGGCATTCGCAGACATTTCCTTGGGTGCACGTTCCACGCTTTTCTCCTCCACAGGTTTCACGCCCTTCCCCTTGAGATTTTGGGTTGCAGACGCCTCGACCTGTGGCGACAGGTTTCAGGGGACGATCCTTTGGTGAAGAAAACGATGGAAATGAAAACTGTGAGATCGCTGGGTCGATTTTGACGCTGAAAATAGGGAATGAATACTCTACTCACATCATGTTCGGTCTTGTACAACTTTTCGTGGGCTTCAATGTACCTTCGCGTCGGTCGCTCAGGCGTCGAACAACCAATTTTTTGCTCCTCCATGTCCGGATTCTGGTATACGCGGACGTGGTGAATTTTATACTTGGGGTTCTGCTCAGACATCATCTGACAGAATCCATCCGAAAAACCACATCGCATAGCGTAGTCGTTGGAGTGGCAGTCGTATTTTTTACACAAGCAATTGTCCGGACATTCAAGTGGAAACCCCCATTGTGAAGAGATTGCCGTATTTAAAAGAATGTAACTTGGCTCTGTGGAGATTTCCGAGCCTGACGAGAAAGCAAAAAGTCTCTGTGAGACAAGTAACTCTCGACAGGACCGATAAAGGAGCAAGAGAGTAGTACTTACCAGTACCAGCATTCCGTATACCAGTCCCATTAATGGCAAGAACCAGTTTACCATCCAGAAACCAATGAAGATAACCGTCTTTTTTGTCGGTGGGCACATCCCACTCTAGGCGATAGGTATGCGAGCTGTTGAAGAAGCTCCCGTCAAGCTGACGATTGAAACTGATGGCATCACTCCAGTAGTCAGACTTTTCCGGGTGGGGGTCGCCAATAAAGTGATTATAACTGCCATAGAATCCAATATTCATAGAACTGTTCTCTCCTCCCACCAAACCATCGTACCACTGACCAGGACCAGGCCAGTATCCAGGGCCTGGCCGCATGTTACTCCTTCCAGGCGCAACTTGGAAGGAAGCGCTCATAAATGGTTGACCGACGGGAGAACGAAGGAAAACGCCATGGTTGGCCTTCAAACTTCCCGGTTGAACCTCGAAAATATCAATTTCTGGAGAACCTCGACCCACACCGGCATGTAATCCATAGTGGGCGACTTGGTCGCAAGCAGTGATATGCTGTGAAGAGAAGCTGCGTTCCGTGCAAACCTTCGAACTCCACGGCCAGATATGTTCTGATGAGCCCACGTAGGTGTGACGTGCTAGGTTTCCTAGAAGCCAAAAGGCGGGCCACAATCCTCCAACTTCACTTTTTCCGGGAAGTTCCACTTCGGCCTCGATGATGCCTCCAGTGAAGCAAAACTTATTCCAAGATTGCAACATAGCCGAACGGAAATGCTTGGTAACTCTCGTCTTCTTTGCCTTTAGATCATCAAATCCAACCACTTCGGTATCTGCAGCCTCTGTAGTGATGACTAGTCGACCCTTATTATCAGTCACAGCATTCGCAGCCGCGTAATAGTGTAACGCATCATTCGTGTAGTCATTCTTTTCCAGAGCAGTCCAACGGGGATCCGTCCCGTCTTCGAATGTGCGCCCTGGTACATTAAATTCGTCACTGAAGACCAAGTGATATGTACCCGGAGTTGACGTGGGGTACGAAGTCGGAGTGACTGTTGGGCTACCAGTGGGTGCCGCGGTCTTGGGCACCTTGGTTTTGTTTTTGTGGACCGGGGCAGGTTTTGGAATTTTGCCAGGAACGGCTGTTAAAGGTTGCGTCGTCATCGCATCCAAAGGAGTATCTGGATCAATCCAACCCGCACCAACCGAGTGCAAACCCCCCAACAAAAGCACCAACGACCACATCCTGGGAAGCGCTGTTGGACGCAGCATTGTCGTCGTGTCGTGACAGCCGACAAATATAGGTATTCAAAAACCGACTTGTAGCTAGCAAGAATGCTATATATGAAACAACAGCTGTTGGAGCTGTATCCTACAGTATCCTGGGGAAGGAGCTTCAACAATCGACAAATCCTCTGCTGAGAAACTAGAGAGAACGAAACAAATGAATGTTCCGAATGATGTGCCATCCATAAAGCTGAAGTCTGAACTCCCCTCTTCCCTGCCTGTGGCAGATACGAGTAAATCTTCTCCCTCTTTACAACGCCAACGCTTACGCACGAAAACATCTCATATCCGGGCGCGGGGCGCGGGCGCGTAATACGTGCGTCACTGACGTCGACCGAGACGCGACTGACTGACCAAGGACTGAACTGACGACTATGGAAAATCGCCGAAACTAAGAATAATCGTGAGAGTCGATCATGTTTTGCGTCGTCGTCGGTCGTCGCGTGCATCATGTACAGTACTTTCTCCTCCGCCGCCTCCGCGTGTCAACCCAACCATCGCACATCGCACCACCCATCACCGCATCTCGCATCGACAACCACAAACGATGCAGCAAAAAAGATTCTTCCCTCACTTTGTTTATTTTAATTATTTGTAACAACGAATCATCATCACAAACAATAATGAACATGGACCGGCTGTCCCCATCCCGAAGAATGCGGCTCATTATGGCGATCGGCTGGATCCTGCAACGTACCAGTAGTACTGCTGCAGCCGAACAAAACCATCGAGGGTGGATTGTTCCGATCCAGCAACCAGCTTGTTTGGCCACTCCTCGACGAGAACGTCGAAAGGCTCCATCATCGACGAAGAATAAGGGATTCGGAGAACAGGTCGTTGAAAATTCTTCCATCATTGAAAACAATGAAAATCCAGCACCATCCTCGTCCACTCTTCTTCCTACTACGAGTAGTAGACGGCGAATTTATTCCTTGCCAGGGCTTTACGATATGGCGTTTGGATACCGAAATTACGAGGAAGAAGTTGATTTTCTCGTCGCTCAGCACGAGCGGCTCCACGACGGAAAATCACCCTCCCGCACTCTGGAACTCGCAGCGGGTCCCGCCAGACATACCATTGCTGCCTTGCAGTCGGGTCAAGTCCGCACTGGAATAGCCCTGGACAATTCTCCCGAAATGGTTGAGTACGGTACCGAGACCGCACACATGGAATTGGATATCGATTCGTTTGAATCCTTTAAGTACTTGGCGGGTGACATGACGCAATTCGAATTGCCAGAGGAGGATCCTGTGGACAGTGCCTGGATTTTACTAGGCTCCTTGCAGCATTTGACGGACAACGAACAAGTCATTTCGTGTTTCCAATCAATCCACAAGGCTATGCGTCAAGACGGAACACTCATTATTGAATTGCCCCATCCAAGAGAGACCTTCTCCTTGGTCGAATGCACGCGAAATGGATGGGAAGTCCCATTGGAAGATGAGAATGGTAAAGAAAGTGGACAACTGGAAATCATCTGGGGCGACGACAATGATGATTTTGATCCAATCACCCAGGTTCGGCAATTTACTGTCGCCATGGAGCTTAAAGGTATCGAGAGTGAGGATAATGGTATATCCCCAGACTTGCAGAGCGTGCGGGAGGTAGTACCATTGCGACTCTTCACAGCACAAGAAATCAATGCACTAGCAAGGATATCGGGCTTTCGAGTGGAGTCCATGCATGGTGCTTTGTGTGAGGGAGTAGATGTCAATGACGGCGAGGAGGCCTTTCGTTTGGTCTGTGTACTTCAAAAAATATAGTACTGTAGTAGCAGTTTATAGTTTATTTTCCTTCGTCTTGAAGTCTAACGACGCTTCCAAGTTCGAAGAACCTGGTAGAGCACGGATCAGTCACGGGTATGAAGCAATTAGTCCGATGAGTCAACCGTCGAAATTCTCTCAACGGTCGTTTCGAACAAAAATAGCGTGACAGATATCACTTTCCCGTCCCACACCGCACAACGCGATAGAACAATGCGAAGCAGCAAGAATTCTTCGGTCCACGACACACAAGCTATCAAGTTATTGTAGTTGCGGTTGAGCACACAACATTCTTCTTCCATCCAACTTTGCCACCCCTCCCGTACAATTCCAACGAGAATAGAAATATCAGCATAGATAACATGTCTGTTCTGGGCAGTCTCCGCGCCGCACGAGAATGGGCGTACCCCACATTGACCAAGAGCGCTTTTCTCGAGAAGGGAGTCTTGACACCCGAAGAGTTTGTCCAGGCCGGCGATGAGCTTGTCTACAAGTGCCCGACGTGGGCTTGGGAAGGAGGAGAAGTCTCCAAGCGCAAAGCGTATTTGCCACCCAATAAGCAATACCTCATTACGCGCAATGTCCCTTGTCAGAATCGAGTCTCGAGTATGGAAACCGCCCTGTCGATGCACGCCGAGGCGGGCGGAGAAGAGGGCGACGAGGAGTGGCTGGTCTCTAGTATCATAAAGGCGTCGGATAATCCAGAGGACGAATTCGATATCCTTGACAGCGAAGGAGAAGTCATCGAAAATGCCGTCAAACCCGCTGCCACAGGGAGCGATGCTGCTGCTCCAGATGCAGGTGGGGCAGAGGAAGACGAGGAATACGCCGACATGGCTGATTTCGAAGACGAAAATGTTTTGGAGGACGATGCCGCGGCTGTGTCTGCTTCGCCAGATGGCAATGACAATCTGATTAAAGTTCGCACGTACGATTTGAGCATCACCTACGATAAGTACTACCAAACACCCCGAGTTTGGATGATTGGACGAACAGCCTCCGATCAACCTCTGACCGCCACTGAAATGATGGAAGATGTCATTAGTGATTACGCAAACAAGACTGTCACGATGGAAAATCATCCACATGTCAGTGGTCACCATGCCAGTATTCATCCTTGTCAGCATGGAAAAGTCATGAAGGCGATTGTCAAGAATCTCATAAAGGCAAGCGAGAAGAAGGTAGCAGAAGGTGGGGGAGATGCCGAATCAGTCGTCGCAGCGGGGCCTTCCGTCGAAATGTATCTCTTCATCTTTCTCAAGTTCGTGTCGAGTATGATCCCAACTATCAACTACGATTTCACAATGGACGTGACGGCTGACACGAGCAAATAAAAAATGGGAATGCAAAAAATGCTCATGACGAGATGAAATAGTTTTCTAATCTACAGTACTCTAGGCGATACTTTGTATGTGGCGCCATGTGATGATTGCTTGAGGAGTGAACTTAGGTTTGGAGCCGCGTCCACACAATGTACCATACCTCGCTCTCTAGAGAGTAGAGAGAGTTGTGAGAATACTCGAACTGATGACAATACAGTACGAGTACAGTTTGTGCTTATTCCATTGTGGCGAAAAGTCGGCTTCGTTTCGTATGATAGAAGTACCATACGCCGTGCGTGCGTGATGCCGAAATACGACTCGTCCGACCCACAAAAGATCCAACATGCCACGCGCCACCACAGAGGGACACATACACACAGTAGAGTACGGGGTAGGTATCGTAGGGCGCCTATGGTACTTCGTAAGTAGACGCAGAGTAGACATCAGAGATCAGAGACATGAGCAAGCGGCAGGCGAATAACAGCAAACAAGAACGAAGACCGTCTGTTGTTTTACATTTTGCACCAGATGGCTGCTTCGTGTATCGTAGGAACCTTGCCGCTACTAGTAGCTAGTAGAGGCTGTGAATACAAGACGAGCTTGAAATGGTAGGTCGTCGCGTTGGCGTGAAAGTGGCGGGTATTCTCCCCGCCTTACTCTCCATTGCAAGAGTATGTGATGTTTCCTCTCTGCGGATGGTAACCTCTGGTGGACGTTTCACTACAAGTACTTCTACTACTAGACGATTTCTCACGGGTACATTGCACGCCCAGGCCTCCCCCAAAAATTATTTTCTTCTCAAGTCAGAGCCCGATGAGTTTTCTATTCAAGATCTACAGAAGTGCCGAGAACAAGAGTGGGATGGTGTGCGTAATTTTCAAGCTCGGAATAAAATGCGTTTAATGAAAAAGGGGGACCTAGCATTCTTCTATCATTCGAGTTGTAAAGTCCCTGCAGTTGTCGGTATCATGAGTGTGGTTAGGGAAGCGGCACCTGATGCAACAGCTCTGGACCCGGACCACAAAGGACACGATCCCAAGTCCACACCTGACAATTGCCGTTGGGATGCTGTCCGAGTCAAATTTGAATCAATTCTCGATACTCCCGTCACCTTGAAGCATCTGAAAGAGCTCTCGCAGAATGACGATGATATTTCTAACATGACATTGCTACGTCAAAGCCGATTGAGTGTTCACGAAGTGACCCAGAAACAATGGGACAAAATTATGGCCATGTCCGATCAAAAAGAACTGGAAGATGGTTCTGAAGCCGCAGCCGAAAAGTCCCCGAAAAAGAGGAAACGTGCCTAATTTATCGGATACGCTGTAAAAGACAACATTCACAATGGTAGAGACTCTGTGGATTGTTTGACGGCAGTCCAACAATTATTGTGCGTTGTCGTCGGGCAATACGGCTTCATTGAAAGAATTCATTCCATGAATCGTCTATAGGGAAACCAGTGACGCCGAGTGCATGGAAGGCAGCTGGTATCTTCAGATGGGGACACCCCCTAGATCCTGGACTAGAGAGGGGTCTTCCGTGAATATCAACCTCCACACCCTCGTTGAAGAATCGGAGCGGCGGGGGTATGTTGAAATCGCGATCCTGCTGTGTTGGATCCTGTGAATGACTTGCAACATCTCTGGACCTGGGTAACATCTCTGGGAAAGCTGTGCGAGACTGTGGTTGAAGATATCTTACGTGCTGATCTACAGAGACTGAATTATCTTGAGTGGGTTGTTGAAATCGAGAGAGTCCGGCGTTGTTTCGATCACCAAGGTTTTCCCAGTCAAGAGACAGGGACTCCTCTTGGTCGACCGGAAAAGACTCCATCGTTTTGAATGTTGACAACGACTTGATCCGTGGGGTGGGTGGAATTTCAGAAAGAATTTCCCAATTATTTGCTTCCACTGAGCTTTGTTGATGGCTCATTGATGCAATGGGATGTCCAAGAATATGTGATAAGGCGCCAATATGTGTTGCAGCGGATGGAACTGATTGGTGGCGCGAAGCGCTCAATGGTGGTACAAGTACTTCCTGGGTTTTTTCGTAAGGTCCGGGTAACGTGACACGAAGGCGAGATTCAGCAAACGGGTCAGCGTTGCTTCTTGCCACTGGAAGTACCGGAGCCGGGGGTTCCACTGAAGGGGCGAAACTTCCTGTGGTCGACTGTGTGTCCTTTAGCTCCTGTTCCAGATGTTTGTCCTCCCACTGCAATTCCATAGGATCAAAGAACTCGTCGACCCTAATTCGTTTTCGAAAACGTTCAAAGCCAGGAGGAGGAGGAGGCGCTCTAGTGATTTTGGGCTGACCACCGTGTAAGGACTTTTGATGTGGTATTGTTCCAACCGAATGCATCCGCATGACTACTGACTCCAATTGCGGAGTGTCGTAGTGTTGGTTGAAGCCTTCATATGGGGAATGTGGGTGTGATCTGATCAGAGGGGGAGCCATTGATACTCTTTCTGCGCTAGAATATCTTGCTTGTTGATTTGGTTGTCCGGGCGGGTATCCCATCGTCTGTGGCGATTGCTGAAAGGAAGGAGTCGACCCAGCTCCCACAGGTCCAAGATATGGGTGAATGAATTGCTGTTCTTGAGGGTAAATCCTTGGAGAATGATACCTTGCTGCAATGGGATCTCGTATTCGTCGGACTGGATATGCATACACAGGGTGTTGCATGGACTGAGGAGGTGTGGCCTGCCGATGTGCCCCTCGGGAAGCCCCGATCTGGACTACTTTGCCCTTTCGAGCAATCGGATTCCCATACGTGTACTTCCCCCTTGTAGCTTCGGCAACAAGACAGACAAGTGAGAACAAAGTGCACACTACCACGAGAGATGATTTGTCGTCCGCCATTCGGCTTCTTGTATTGCACAGCCGTGCTAGCAATCCAGTCTTGGATGGGATGTATTGCTCGATTGTGTTCAACACGTTGCCCCATGACTTCCAGATGCGCAATGAACATGCTACGTACCATAACTACGACGATTCGCAGTTTGCTGATGACTTGGTGGAGCCTGTCGATGTGGATGCTGACCAGGAAGCACCATCGATTCAGGTGCGACGACTTTGGCTCGCTGTGTTCTTTGCTGCGCGAACGAACTTTTTTGTGCTGCTTTCAAGCGATCTCGCCCCGAAGTTGTCCAATGTGACATCGTTTCCCTTGATCAGCTACGGACCAAGAAGTATAATCACGTGTTTCAACAGGAGATGAGATCATCTGGCGTCTTGAAGAATCGGTCAAGATGATTCCGGTTTTCGCCATGGTCGATGGCCATGGGTCGTGAGTTTCAAGTTTCGATTTTGAAAATCCCCGAAGAAGAACATGATCATCATCGGCGCGCGCGCTATAATCGCGAATTAACAGATCGCGTTAGTCGTATGCGCGATGGGCGAATTTTGGACTTTGGAGCACATCCGCCATTGTTTGTACTGTACCAGGTAGTTTGGAAACCGGACGTTCCTCGTTGATCCGATTTCTTCCCCACGATTTAGTTAGTTGTTCGCCTTTGGAGCCACACGAAGTCGTCGAGGGGCATCCTTGGTTCTTGGTTTGACATCGTAGTCTACTAGTCCCACAGTTTCCAAAACTTTCAAAATGACTTTGAACAAGAATACCAACAACGACAACGCTGCCACGGGGCAGCAGAACATGATGGCTGGCAATCCACCTCCCGACTTTTCGAGGCAGTTTCACCTCATGTCCAATGATGCTGCAGTTCCACCCGAAGTAGTTCCTTCTCTGGATCCCCAGCAACAAGATCTGGTAGCACCTTCTGGGATCGCAGGAGCCGTCGTGGGCTTACTGCTAGGAGGGCCGATTATAGGCGCCATTGCTGGTTTTGGTTCTGCGTATGCAGTTCGAAAAGAAGGAGTAGCGGGCGATGCCGCGCGTGCCTTGGGAGAGGTAGCACTTTCCGTTCGAGCTACGGGTCAGGAATGGGAAGAAAAGCATCATGTTTGGAGGGACACAAAACGTAGTATTCAACATGCAGATTCCAAAATTGCCATCAAAGCCAGAACTCTGATGGAGAAGGGATGGCAATCAGCAGTGGAATTGAATCGACAGCACAATTTACTGGAACGTGGCGTCGAAGGAACGGGACAAGGCTTCGAATATGTAGCAGAGAAGATCCAATCCATATCATCTGACAAGAAACAAAGAGAAAACGAATGAACGGACAATAGTTCCCAACGAGCGCCGGATGTCGATGCATCGGAAACGGATGGAACCTTTTGATGATCTATACAAGTAAACTAATGTAAGACTGGTCTCTTTTCTCAACTAGCAAATGGTTACATGTTACTATTTTGCCGCCACATCCAATTCCTTGGTCCAATCCACCTTTTCCCACTGCTTCAGAAAATCAGCAATTTGCTTTCGCTCCTCTTCATGACTATACGTTTGCTTGCGCTGCAATCGAACGGGATCCAGATCCAACATACCTGCCACAGTATCCAATCCAAAATCGTGTCGAAAGGACTCGGACTCGATAATCTGTGCGAAACCCGTAGCTGTCGGGGATGTGGAAATTTTGCCCCACTCCACAAAAAAGTAGGGAAACCCCTTATTGGGGATGACCGATGATAGTGGTTTCTGTGAGGAAACTTTCAAGATTTTAGTGTGGGTTCCCCATTCTTCTGTTTGCTCACGCATTGCAGATTGAAAGTACATGGGGGCATCCTGAAGCGTGCCAAAAGGGACTGGAACGACTTCGAGTTTGGTTTGCCATAGTCCCTTGGTCTGAGATAGCACTGTTTCCAGTAGAATCACACTCTTTCCTTGACGCGCATACATATTCTGCAAGCTTGTTTGAAACTGTTGGACTTCTTTCCAAATTCCCATGTCGTCGTCCGCCATGACCTGCACAAAGGAGGGAGCATGCTTCAATGGCACGATATAAAAATGATTTCCCGGTACCAAGGACGCATTTGGAGGTGCCATGACCAACGAGACATGATTTCCAAGCGCCAGTAGACGGTGCTTTCGAAAACTAGAGGACTCTAGCCACCACGAACATTTGGAAGTAACTTTGTCTTCCTGGAGTTTTTCATGCATCAGTCGATGTCGATCGCGTTGCTGCGCCTTCTCGACTGCGCGTTCTTGCTTCTGTGTACCTTCCTTTGTATTAGTTGCACCAGGCAGCCACTGTTTCATTGTCTCTACTTCATCGTCGCTGTCTTCACCCTTACTGGCTGTCAGCTTTCGTTTTTTGTTCTTGCCGAGCCGAACCATGTTTCGCGTCATTTGCTCATCCCAGCTCATCCCCTGGTTCTCCCGTCGTTCTTGGGCGACCAATTCTTGAACCGTCATGTCTTCTTCCTTTTTCTCGGCGGCCGGGACAGCGGCTTTGCCAAGGGGCAATTCTACGATAACATTGGAAGAATCGTCGTTGTCTTCCGAGGATGCAACCGTGGTAGACTCGATACGGCCCCGACGCTGCAATTGATCCAGGACCGAGGATTGTTGCGTATAAGCCGTCACTGGACCGCTACTTGCATCCGCTAGTAGACTACCACCACCACTCGCCAAGGATTGACGAAGTCGATCGGCGACGGAAAGATTGTCTTGGCTCGCAGTACTCGTACTCGTTCCATCGGGGGCGTCTGTCGTGGCGGAGGACGACCGTGGCGGCTCCAGCAGTGATGGCGGTCCGTGGTCCGTCTTGACTTTTTTCTTTTTCTTGCCCGTTTTGATTCCAGAAAGCATGGCTTCGATTGATCGATTGACAATACGTCTACTGTAGTTGTTCGTAGTGAGGGATAGTAGTCTAGATGTAGTATGACTCTGATTGTGACAAATGCAATGGAGGAGTTGTGAGTTGTATGGTGCTCTGTTGTGCTCTGGCGTTGGCGTGCCCGGGCGGAAATGTGGGAGAGAGATTTAGTCGAGTTAGTCCAATGGTTGCTGCGACAAATAACAGCCAATCAAATCGTTCAGAAGAGGGTCGTATTGGTCGTCAGACCTGCTTCCAACGCGCGAAAACCATAAGCAACTTTTGACTTTTTACTTTTTACTCGTACTTTCTGTTCGGATGGATGCGAGACAGCAGACAGCTTCATTGCGATTGCTTCCATCTTTTTGCTTGGAGACTCTTGACTCCATATAATTCTATTGTATCCACCACTGTTGCACTCGCCTTTGCCTCCACTTTTGATAGATGGCTCTATGAGAAAACACGACAATAATTATTGAAGTCGCCCAAAATCTGGCACCGAAAGTTATTAGGTTGTCGAGTCTTATTCTTTCTTCGCCACTGCAGTATGGCAAAGAAGAAGAAAAAGAGCAGGGCTTCGACGTCAGGGGACGATGGTCTCTCCAGCAGCACCCCTTTCAAGGCTGGATCCCTAACAGTCAGTTCGAGACAGAGTGAAGAAGAAGAAGATCCAATAACAGACTGCGCAGTGCTCCAAATTGTTCCTTCCTCGACACCCCCTGTGAAATCCTTACAATATACTCCCACGATTCTATTGACCAGCGACGATGCCGATCGGCTCGGTGTGTTGACAGGAGATTCCGTGCTACTGTTAGCCACAGAATCATCATCGTCTTCATCATCATCATCCGATGATGATGATGATGATGATGTTGTTGATGATGATGGACCGTCACTCCAAGCCACAGCAATGGCACGGGTTCATGTGGCCACCTCTGCCTCCTCGACACCCGTAAAATCATCGGCTTCGCCCTCGTTTCGATCCCCCAAAACGCAGCGATCGAAATTATCATCGGGATATTGTCACGTGTTTCCTGTAGCTCTGGCCCACCAACTTGGAGGTAGACAAAAGGAACAAGACGATAATAAAAAAGAAAGGATACCACAGACTACCGAACCACAGCCGTCAACACCCGTCGCGGCGGTGGCGACACCTTCTCCATCCAAATCCAAATTTTCATTTGCTAGGGGTGGCGGAGGTGATCGCTTGATTTCATCGCCAGCAACCCTCTCAACGCCTCACACCCGAAAGGGTGGTCGAAATACTGACAACAAGCGGAAGGGTTCTAACGATATGTGGGTAGTTCCTGTGGAATCGACGTTGGGCGATCGACTGACCGAGCTACTGTGTCATTCTGCGACGCTCGTTGCGATGGATATCAGTCCAGAGGATCCCTCTTCCATCTCCAACAGCAATACATCATTAAATAGCGAAAGAAAAGTACTTCAAGGATCACTCGGTCAACAATTGATTCGAGCTCATCTGTTATCGAGCTATTTATCCAATGGGAACCAGGTTGCAATTTCCATTCAAGGACAATCAGTTCCATGTCAAGTCACAAATGTTCAATCATTATCTGCGCCGTATTCCACCGACAAGTTGGAAACGGAAATGGCTACGCTATCACTAGACAGTGAAAAGGATTCCAAACTACTAGACCACGAGTCTCGGCAGCTTCTCGACTTTGTTCAAAAGAGCCTTGTCTCCTGTCGAAAAAACAACGGCAACAAGTCAGCGACCAAAATCCAGCTCTATCAGATTATGAACGATACAGTGATTTTCTTTGGGGATCCCAAAACCGACGCGTCTGATGTACCCATGAATACTGAGCTATCTGCACCTAAGCCTTTACTCGCAGGTGTAGACGATACTATTGAAAGAGTGCAATCCCTCCTGATGATTCCTCTTCGGCATCCAGAACTGTTTCAACAAGATCGAATATCCTCTCTACGACCACCCAAAGGAGTCCTCTTGTATGGTTCCAGTGGATCCGGCAAATCAACCTTGGCAATGCAAGTCGCCCAGTATCTCCATTTTTTCCACAAGGTGCATGTACAGGAGATTTCCTGCGCCAAACTTCAATCGCAGACAGCTTTGGTGGGACAAGCCGAACAAGAATTAGTACGGCTCTTTGAATCGGCAACGAAAAGAGGACAATCGAACAAAGAATTCCGAGCAAGTTTGATCGTCTTAGATGACGTGCATTTGATATGTCCTCAACGACAGGGTATGAATGTGGGTGCCGATCGACTAGCGGCGACCCTTTTGGCGTTACTGGATGGATTGGACAGCAACCATAGCAGGAACCAGGGAAATAAGGCAACAGACGAGGTGTCTCCTCCGAGTTCTTTCTATCCGATCATGGTATTGGCAGCAACCAATAATCCCTCCCTGTTGGACCCCGCTCTGCGACGACCAGGTCGATTGGATGCCGAGGTTGAGGTACCACTACCTGATGAACCGACTACAAGGAGAGAAATTTTACAGTTCCAGTTAAAATCTCTTGGTGCTCGGGTCAACATCAGTGACAAGTCGGAAGAATGGATTGGTTTGGCGCGCCGTGCGAAGGGTTTCACTGGAGCGGATCTACGGTTGGCCGCGAAAGAAGCGATTCGTATGAGTGCCCTTCGAGGCCATTGGAAGTCCAACCAAGAAAAGTCCACAATAATCGTCGAGGTCGACAAGCAAGACATGGAGGATGCCATTCGTTCAATAAAACCATCAGCCATCAAAGCCGTTACCGTTGAGATTCCTCAAGTGCATTGGTCTTCGATTGGAGGCATGGATGAAGTCAAGCGACAGCTGCGAGAGGCCATTGAGTTACCGCTTTCGCACGGTGCGATGTTCCAACAACTAGGAATTCTTCCCCCACGTGGTGTTCTCCTCTATGGTCCACCGGGATGTTCGAAAACTCTAATGGCCCGTGCGCTTGCCACAGAGGGCCACATGAACTTTCTGGCCGTCAAGGGACCCGAACTGCTGAGCAAATGGCTGGGAGAAAGCGAGCGTGCACTGGCGTCCCTATTCCGACGTGCACGTTTAGCAAGCCCTTCCATCATATTTTTTGACGAAGTCGACGCCATTGCAACGAAACGAGGGGGTGGGAATGCAGGTGGGGGAGAGCGACTGCTGTCGCAGCTCTTGACTGAACTGGATGGTATCCAAAGTAGCATGAGTAATGGAACCGACTACAAGAAGCAGCGGGTTGTTGTTGTTTGCGCGACAAATCGACCAGATTTGTTGGATGGGGCTTTGATGCGACCAGGGAGAATCGATCGCATGATCTATGTTGGCGTACCTGACCAGGAAAGTCGCCGCCGGATTCTCGAGATTGGAATGCAAGGGAAAGCGTGCTGCGAAGATCTAGACGTAAGTGTGCCTCTTCAAAGGTCTTTGCTGTGTGTTGCTGTGTGTTGCTGTGTGATATTATGATCTCTGACAATGTCGAAACATGGAATGACATACCCGGTAGATTCCGAGGCTTGCCGAGGACGAAATCAGCGGTGGACTGTCCGGAGCAGAGATCGTTTCTGCTTGCAGAGACGCCGCACTTGCTGCGCTCGAAGAAGATGAGCGAATGGAGGACATTTCCAAAAGCAAGCCCGTCATTGCCATGCGTCATCTGCTATCAGCTCTGAAGGGTATAGAGCGACAAATCACCCCAGCAATGATTGATTTTTACATGGATTTTCAAGGCGAAAAATCAACTACAGTGTGAAGGAAGAAAGAACCGGTATGCGCCACGAGCTGCACGAAGTATACGAAGTAGATTCATTGAGTTATCACTAATGACGTATTAAAAACTCTCTCCAGAACTTTTACACCGTGGTACTCTTTTTTTCTTTTTGGCGGGCGCGCGGGGGGGGGGGATTGGGATTGGTGGGGTGGCAGCTTGCATCTTTCCTGTGTTATTCACGCCTGATTAAGTTAGTTTGTGACTCATTTCACCAGCATTTATTATCGCTGCCCTGAACACTCTAACGGAGAAACTCCATCAAGTCTTCCCGTGATCCATCTTTCTTCATGATATAAAAGGAAAGCGGCTGGAAGAAATCATGGAAGGGACGAGGCATGTTGATTTGAACTCCGGTCAAAACGACCAGCGTGCTTTTAGAGTTCCCAAAGCCTACGTTGGCAATATTAGCAAGCATATCATGTGACACGTCGTGCAGATGGGTCACGAGCTCAGATTGCTGTTGGTTCTTGTCCTCAATCGGAAGGAGGGCATCTTTGGCCTTGTAAACTTGCTGCAAAATGAATTGCATCTGATAGTCCAAAGGACAGTCGCTCGGAGATGGGGGATCGGAGCAAGATATACAATACTTCAATGCACCAACTGCTGCACCACAGCAAGTGCCCGCGTGCTCTTGCCCAATGCGACTGTACGAACCGAGGTTACCATTGTCGTCCATTCCGACGTGCGGGGCCATCAATACGAAACAGTGACCATCATCGGGCACATGCGAAGAAAATGCTTTGAAACCTGTCTTTCCTGTGAATGGCAAACCAGCTAGGCCTCCCATGTGAAAGACTTCCCCCCAATGCTTGGCGAAAAGATCTGTCACATCGCCCTCTTCATGATTCACTTCGTCTGGACAGACGGATTGCGCGAACAGAGTGTTATCGTCATTGTAGCCTCGTTCTTCCAATACACTCTTGACCTGTTCCAGCAAGGTTGCGCTTGTGACGCAGCCAGGTAGATATCTTTCCAGATGATTAACAACCTGCATCTTATCTTGCATGATTTTGATACATTCGGCTTCGGACAATACCCCTCGAGCAGCGATCAAAGAATCGATCTCGTGGGACGCGGCTTGGACAGCCGCCCGATTGGTGAATGGTACCGGTATGACTTCATCAGTTGTTTTGCGCATGACTTTAAATGGATATATTCTGGATTTCGGAGCAGGAGGAGTTGGGATGGTGTTTCCTCTGTCGAAAGTTTAGTTTTGAGTTTGCATTTGATGTTGATATATTTTTTGAGTTGTGTTTGGGATGTCCCGCCAAATCCCGAAGTTGAGAAAGCATGACGACGATCTATCTTCTGGACACCGCTCTCGCGCCACACCTACACGTGTCCCAAGACTCAAATGGCCGTGATTCAAGAGAGGCGACATGAGAGACTGCGACAAGGCACCGAATCCCTTCTTGACGAGCAAAAGCCATTCCGCAATTGGCTTACCTACCAAGGTCAACAACACGAGTTGTTTCTCAAGAAGAGTCCAAGTGATATATTTTTCTTTCTTTCTTTTGCGCTTGCCGGTGATTGTGTGGGGGTGCGTACGCATTACTACAAATACTACAAATATAGCATCGGAACACCAGGGTTGATTCTGATGGTTTTCAAGGCCCCGAAACAAATAATGTGTCGCACGTAAGTCCCGAAAGCGGTGATAAATCCCGAAAGCGATTTTTGACTGGTACGGATGTTTCATCTTTTAAAAATCCCGAGTAACCCAGAGTAACCTCAAGTAACTTCCCGAGTAACACAAAGAAACGCGTTCTAAAGAGCCTTTCAGTATGGCCTGTAGTTAAATCCAAGAGGCCTCTGGATCCCGATATGATTTTTCTGTACTTCGTACGATTAAAAAAAGCACAGTACCAGGTACATACAGTACAGCTACGGTAGTACACTACGAGTACCAGTACTTACAGTAGTTAGTAGTCACGGTACAGTAGCTCCTTTTGCTCCTTGCATGATTGATGTTCCTGTATGCCATCAATCCTCGTGTACGTATGTCAACATTGTCAAGCCAAGCATGGGTTCAAAACGAAAGTATGATGATGGCTTATTGGTCAGTTCTCCATTGTCATCATGGTGGACAACGCTGAAAGACGACATGATTGTTCATGGGGGATTTTTACACGACAGTCTGGGATTCTGTCCCGAAACGAGAGAATTGAAGTTGATGAACGGCGACTCATCATCATCTTCTTCATCGGAGCATCAAATTGCAACTGCATATTCAAATGGTGGGGTTGGCACTACGTCTAGTGACAATTTTTCTTTGGTGATGCGTATCCCAAGATCCAGTATGATCACTCAAGGTCTTGCACTTCGGTTGATTTCGCCGTGGTGGCCCGATGTGGAAAACACACTACAAAGCCTACGAGACTCTGGAAAACTATATTCCTCAGTGTGCGACCTTTTGCTCGCCATGGGCTTGGCATTTGTTGCAAGCTCTCCACCACCACCACCATCGTCATCATCGTCATTGTTGAGAGACGATCGTTTGGCAAGGGCGTATCTTGCGACGTTGCCGGATTCATCGTCGTACTGGGATGGTTTGCCGCGCCGATGGTCGGAAGATCGGTTGCAAGATCTACTTCAAGGCTCGCCTCTCTTGAATCGCGCTCGGCAAGCCAGAAAGGGCATCGAAAGTGATTTTGCGCTACTGCAAGAATTGTTCGTCTCGAATGATGATGGAGGCGGCAATGGATCATCGACGTTCCCCATGCCCTTTGAGAAGTTCAGCGACATGGTGGCGGCCGTCTCGTCTCGAGCTTTTGCAATCGTAGATGATTCGGATAGCGCAGCAACAAAGCAAGACCAAGAAGTAGCTCTAATCCCCATTTTGGATTTATGTGATCACTTTCGTGGAGGTCAAGCAGGTCCAAAGAAAAAGAATATCTCCTACACTTTTCTCGACGGATCCATGGTGGTTCGATCCGTTGCTGCTGCTGACGCATTTACGCGTAAGGCCTGTACATCACTTCCTCTTCCAGCCGGTGAGACTTTGCGAATCACGTATGGTGCCCAAGGAAATCCGCAATTATTATTCAATTACGGATTTGCAATTCGAGACAATTTGGAACCCGATGGGTCGAGCAACGACATATTGGAATTCGTTTTTGTCAACGACGACAAAGGCAGCAGTCAATCCGTAGCATCCGTAATTACAAACTTGCGGACCGGCCCCAAATCAGATACATATGGATGTCTTGTCAACGCTCTGGAGCTATTTCCACCCCCAGGTGAACTTTCGCTCAACGAGGATGAACAGAGCGAAGAAGGGGAGCAAGATGACATGGAGGCTTTCTTGGCAGGTGATGACGAAGATGATGATGATGATATTGACCTGTACGGCAAGGCTGAAACTCCAACGGATGATTGCCACGAGATGGACGCGAAACAAGAAACCGAACACGACTTGGCAGCACTTTCGAAATTTAAACAGGCGATTGAAGAAAAGTTAATGGGATACAAATTGGATGGTTCGACCCTTTCAAAACGTATGGCCGAGGGAGTACCGGGTCCAGAACATTATTCAGCGTTGGTGCTGCACTCTGAAATGAGAACCTTGCATTTCTTTCTTACTGCAGCACGAAAAATTTACAATTTGCTGGAGGCCAAGCCTACCAATCAGCCAGCGAAAAACGAATTCAGCAGGTATGATGCGAACGATGTCGACTTGATGGAATTGCAGACAGATGAGCTAGCAACAGCGTTTATGACGATTCGATACAGTGACGAATATCTAGTATGACCCACGACATTATCACGTGGTCAAAGCTATGTTTTTAGCATCAACGTTGCCAACGATGCAAAATCGTCAGATCCTGAGTCCACAGTTCTACAGCAGATCAGGGCTTTTCGGACACAATCCATAGTCTCCTGTTCTGCCCCTTGTTCAAACCACTTGTTGTACACCCGACACAGGCGATTAAAAACAACGCTCGACATTCTCTCAGCTCTGATGTAGGTGGCCAGATTGGCTGGGAGATCGTGCACAAGAATTCTGAACGTCTGTTGAAGGCTTGGAGGAGAAAGCTCTTTCCAGCGATCCATCTGCGTGGAAATAAGACAAGCCAACGATAGATCCCCGTCTGATCCCTCTCCGTTAACCCAACGGCAGACCAAAACACCAAGCATCTGCAGCCCCACGTAGCTTGCAGACGGACCGGTTAACAACAGATTGTCGAGCAGCGTGAGCAGAAGCTCCTTTCGACTGTCGGAATTCTCGGCAGCTGTGGCGTCGGCGATGGAACAAGCGACTTGCAACAATGTCGACGAGAATACCTCTTCTTCAGATGAGGTCAGCTGACGAGAAAACCATGCAATCGCCGAGGCAATCTCGCTCGATGCGCGAGAGGGTGTGGTAAAATATCCTTTTCGGACAAGAACCATGACACAGCGATATCTAAGCGCTTCTCCTGGAAATCCATCCAATTCCTTCAGCGTAAAGAATTCGGTATCAACAAGTGTGCTCACAGGTATTTCGAGGAGGCAATCGGCATATTTTTCGACAATCGAGCGCTCTTCGATTGTCGAAGAACTAGACGTGGACGTCCATGGTGCATCGCGAATCCCGGCAAAGGCACGCGTTACAAGGAAATGTCGAAAGAAGGTCAACGTTTTCGGTGAAATAAGGAAAGATTTCTTGTCATCCGCACCTTTCACCAACGCTTTCATCGCCTTCAAGAAAGCCACGGACATGCCAGGATTCCCGACCTGGTTAAAACAAAGTCGCCAGAAATTCTCAACTACCTCCCCGACCGTGTCTGTCGAAAATTTTGGCACCAGATCGACCAACGCTTCGATAAAGAGGATTGGGGCCTCGCCCTGCCCCAACAAAGTTTTGATGTTTGTCGGAGGCAGTTTGGATATTTTGAGGGCAAGGTCAATGTAATCTCTACCATCAAAAACAGCACGTGGCCTGCCTCGGATCTGAGACATCAAAAGCTTGGTACACGCCGTCTTCGTCTCATCATTGCCACGAAATGTTTGTTCTAAGAACGCAGCAAGTTGAGCAGGTAGAGATAGGACTTCGAGACAGCCAAGAAGCTTGACCAGCAGATTCGTTGACGATTCATTTGTTTCAAGTGATGGCTCGTAGAATTGTTGCGATAAAGCGGTCATGACAACCTCTAAGATGGTGCCTTGCTGTGCCGTTGGCAGGACTGAATTGACGTTCTGCAATCGATCCTTCAGGGAAGAATGCGAGTGGATCGACCTTTCGCCCGTTTCGGCAAAATTATTCATCGAGGCCAAGAACCCCATGAGCAATACTCCAATTTGGGAGTATTTGTCTGGTTCCCGGCTTGCGACTGCCTCGTTTATCAGTGTTTTTACGCCATCGATATCTTCACTTTTGGCTCGTGGAGAAAGTTGGGGATTTTCGGTGAATGTCGAAGATCCGCATCCCAAGCAAGGCACGGAACTGATCGAAACTACTGTTGCCAGAAGAGACACAGCTCTACCGTCCTCGTCGAACAGGGTTCGATTTCCAACGAGGAATCGTCGAATCGAATCGGGGATGGCTTTGGTCATCGTCGCAGTGACAGCGCAAAAGATATCATCCAGCCCAGAAAGGCCCTTCTCCATGCCATTCTCAAATATCTGAGCATACTTCTCATAGATTTTTTCGATTTCTCGGCTTTTGAATAATCCAGTTCGCTTGCATTCCTGAAGCACCGATGCGAGCGCAATTCCCTTTCCGTAGCCCCAGGGAATGGCTTCTAGGAGACAATATACTCCTAACAAAAGCTCATCGTTGACCACCGCCAGTGCCGGCAGACAAATCGCCAGCCCAATGAAAAGAGACTTGGCCACTTCTTTTCTGGCCTTGACCATCTTCAATGATTTTGTCCCTAGCGTCGTCATCTGATCAATGACTTCAGGGCCGATGTTTCCACCCTTTATGCAGCCAGTAAGGCTCGCAAGTGCACTGTGCTTGCCAGAAATGCAGGCAATCAGCTCATTGAGCAAAAATCCAACAATCCGACTTACAAGACCCACCACAAATGGCGATCGATCATCGCCATCGTCCTGACCATTGACACTATGTTGGCACGACTGTGCAATAATGGAAAGACCATAGTAGGCCCCAAAACTTGCCTGGCCCCCATATCCCGAGACGGATCTCTCCAAGGCATCGATGATATCACCTAGCAACTCGTTTGATCCATTGCGGAGCGCGCACACCCCTATCAAGCCAATGGATAGCTTTGCAATGTCTTCATTTTCAAACTCCGTGTCGCTGTAGCCATTCCAAACTTCCTCGCAGATCTCATTGACGTACGGAGAATGGTCCCCGTAGGGCCCAAGAATATCGGGAATCATGAGAGCGAGCGACGACAGTGCAAGATACATATTGTCAGGACAATCTAGACGGAAGCGCCACTCACGGACATCCATGAGAACGCTTTCCAAGCCTTCTGAACTGGAAAATGACATTACAAGTTCCATCAAAGTGCTGCGAGCCGCATTGAGCCATGCCTGTACAGTGAAAGCACGGAAAAACGGATCGGAAGATTCATGTGTGATGTCCGCCGCAAGATCACCGAAGAAGGAAAGCGGCTTGCCTTCGAAGCACAGAAGGACTCCCAGAGCATTTCCACTGGATCTGCTGTCGTTGTAGATTTTTTGAACATTGGACGAGGTCGGGAGTGCCACTGTTTGGGAAGGGTCGGCGGATACTTGGCCCTGGACGCGCGCCTTCCCGTTGGCGATGGAGGGACCCTTTCGAGAACCTTTCTTTTGCCAGAGCGTTGACCCAAGGATGTCCTCTTCGAACTTCAGCAACTTTGAAATCAGACTGCCCAGTGAGGCTGAAATATCTGATTCTGCGACTTCATCGGGACTATAAGGAGCATCTTTGCCTGAGCCGGCGCCTACAGGATTCATCTTGTAGGAACCGTTTTCCAACAACTGGACGCCGTCCTTGACTACCTGGCGCAGAGACTCGTAGCGCTGCCCAGAAGGTGGAAGGACGGTTGGTTCGTCTGCACCGGCTGCGGAAACCAAAGCTTGCAATCCGACATCGTCGATTCCCAAGGCTTCCACGGAGTACTGCGATAAAGACTGCTGAATGTTTCGACGGCATCGAAGCAAGGTGCCCTTCAAAATCATATCCCGGTTCGCCTTCTTGGTGTGTAGTTTGGGTGACAAAGCCAAGCTTACAAGAGTTTCCACTGATTTGGAAACCTGAGACGACACGACAGTGGATTGCAGAGCTCGCTCCTCTTCTTCGTCTTCCTCGTCATCATCGTCACATTCTCCGTCGCCCAACAGCAGTACCAGAGATTCTAAGACAAGAGGAGGCAGCATGGTGACTTCCTGCACATCATGCACGTTGCATAAACGTTTGTTGATGACCACAATGACCAAGTTGAAATCCAATTCTTGCGCCACGAGCAAATAATGGAGGGCCAAGACCGCGTAATGCACCAATGCTGCATTGCTCCCAGATTTCTCCGCGTCTAATGTAGAGACAGGGCGAATCCAACTAATTTCCGTGATAAAACCTTGAATCCACCCAATCACATCCGTCACATCTCGAATCCGATCCTCTTTGGCCAGCTCGGCAATCGTTGCCGCCACAGCCAGTCGAATCTCGACATTGTGCGAGCTGGTTGCCAATTGATCCCCCAAGGCTTCCATCACCCGCTTATACAAGCGCTTGTTTGCCAAACACAACTTGGGAAACAATCGAATGATACTAGCCCGAATCACACTGGGGGTCGTCTCCGTCTTCATGAGTTGAACGCCCAGCAAATTCCAAATCTCCCTGGCACACTGCGTATCTTGGACCACTGCTTCGGAAAGAAATTCCAGTTGCCGTTGGAGTGTGACTGCGTCACCCTTGACACAGGCCGCATTGATACAATCGACCAGAACGGGCAACAATGAAATTCCCAAATGCGGGTAGACTTCGAGAAGGTGTCCCAAGAAGGTGTAGGCCGTCGCTTGATGCTTGGAATCGTCGCCCATTAACAAGGCAATACCGAACAAGAGAGTACCCGTCTGTTGCATGGCGCTGCACTGGGTACCTACCAAACAATTTTCCTTTACCAAAAACGCGACAAAATTCTCTACGTCGATAATAGAGTGATCCAGAAACTGAATAACATTTTCGACCCTCTCTGAAGACGAGCGATTTGTAGGCTTGACTTTCTTCAGGGTGCTGTATTTCCTCATGGACGACATGCTTGGTTGGTGCGATAGCATACCGTTGTTGGTTTGAACGGAATTGAGAGCATGTATTAATTCTTGACAAGTCGTCTGACAGCCTTCCTTGCGCATTAACATACTAGCAAGCCCTCGTAGCATGGCCAACGACGTGGCTGACGCCGTACTTTCGCTACCCGTGGGTGATGTCACAATGGTCGTCGTCGTGGCCACATGCAAGATCTGTAACAGTATTTGCACATCGGACGGAAGCGGATTGGACAAGACCACAGAGGCCAGTCGTAGCGTGGCGACAGTACTCAAAAAATCAATGCTGTTGCTTTTGGAGGTTTTGGGGTCGTGGCGATGTAGAGGAAAATAGTATTGGTTGGAGAGTCGTTGTAGGATTTGCAGAATTTGAATCAAAATGGGTTCCAACGGCACCTGGTAGGATGGCAGCACCGAAAAGAGACGAGGAACTGTTTCTGCGGCAATTTGGGACAACCAGTGCGCCACGGCTTCTTGAATGGCACGATCAGCCGGAATGGATGGAAATAGTGGGTCACGAGGGTGGTGTTCGATGCCATTGACATCTTGAAATGTCTGTACTAAAAAGGAAGCGAGTTCGAGAAGTTGCAAAAGCCATCGCATGGCCAGTTCCTTGGAGGCTGCCAACTGATCTGATGCCGACGAGTAGTACGACGACTTGTTATTAGAACCAACACCTGCGAGGTAACATGGGAGTCCCAATAGATACATATTGAGTGCCCGTGTCAACCATTCCAATGCCTCCAAATAATCTTGCTGCCCTTCCCTAAAATCCAAATCTTCTCCGTCTCCACACCATGTCGTCATTTCGGACCAACATTCTCGCCACAAGGTTTCCATAAACAACATGGATTCTGTCATTGGATTTTCCAACGTCAAGACACTGGCTGCCAAGAGAGGACTTAGCATGGCTTGAATGACTTGTCGTGGCGACACTCCTGAAGATGATGATTCTCGTCGTCTCCGTCGACGATAATGATGCTGCTGTTGCTGTCCTGTCACTACCGAGCTACCACCAGTGACACTGGCATCCCCCTCTTCTCCATGACTACTGCCGTGGCTGCCCGAAAACCCCAACGACGATGGGTCTACCACGAATTCCGATGATGATGATGATGACAAAAAGGCAATTTGGATCCATTCTCGAATCATCATCATGCGCGCCGGAGCACTTTGCAACCGTCGAAACGTCATGGCAGCGACCTCTAGTGACGACGACGACGACGACGATAATGACAACGAAAACAAGTAAGTACCCCCACCACCAGCACCAGCCCCACCAGGATGAGTATGAGTAGTAGTTTTGTTGTTGGAAATGCCCCGTCTCACATTCACTGTCCACTGATGATGCAACACTTGTCGTTGGAACCATATTTGATAATATCCAAAGGTTCGAATCATGCTACAAAGTGCATGAAAGGAAGCAGAGGAGTCATTGTTATCGTTGTACTCTTGTTGATCTTGCAACACGACCGATTCCGCATGCAAAATCCATGCCGGCAACCATTCCATTTGCACCAAGGGTGAATTATTATGATTGCTGCTGGTGCTGCCGCTAGTGCTTCGTCGTTTCATTGGATTTTGGGTGGTGGGAACCAAGGTCTCTAAAAAGGAAATGACAATGGCGGGATTGATACTGCGATGGACCAGACATTGAAGTGCCTTTTCTTGGAGGCCCTTTGGAATTTGAGGTAGCCTCGTGATGGTTGTTATAGGAGCAGCAGTAGCAGTAGCAGCAGTTGTTTCTTCTTCTGGCTCGACGACGACGCCCAGTGCTTGGAATTTCAATGCGAGTTGACGACCCATGGCGGTGGCAGCTTCTTCGGGAGGACGTTCGGGACGTCGGGGGCGCTGAGCAATGGCGGGAACGACCAATGTATTTCTTGCTGTGGTTGTCGTCGTCGTTTGAGCTTGTCGCTGAATACGCTGCAACAAGGTCAAAAAGGCCTCTTCGGAATCTTTGGCCGCGGCGGCTTTGGCGTCTTTGGGTTTCGTCATTTTATACTATAGAATATTTTATTTATCCGTGAGGAAGGAACGAAGAGTCAGACTCGTATTGATGTTGCTGTTTGAGATGAGATGAGAGTTGAGGTGTTTGACGCCAAACAGCAATAACAATGATGATCGATGATTCACATGAATGATGACAACAGAGAGAGAGAGAGGAGGGAGGAGAGAGCAATGCAATGCTGTCGTACTGTGCCGGTCAGGAGTCTTTGGGAATACGTGGATTCTTCCTACGTACAGACTCAGCCTCTCTCACGCCTTGTTCTCCGCATCTCCACGTGGAAGCCTCTCCTCAGCTCTAAGTAATCAACAAGTGGTCTGTACGAGTACTACTTGGCAGGTAACGGGGTGCTAAGACCGACCGAGCCCAATTCTGATTGAATTTGGTTTGGTACAGTAGTGCTCGCCTTGCCCTTAAAGGTGTGGGCGGCCATCGTCCTCTTCTTCGAGCAGTTAGAGGACGACCCGACCCAACATAGCCAACGCTTCACGGTCCACGGCATTGACCCCAACCAAACCGCAAACCGGACCAGACATCACTGCCAGGGATTGTTGTTGTTGCGCGAGAAGCAAAACGGACATCGAGCAGAACTGGGTGACTGCACCAGTGACACTGGCCCTCCGGTAAACAACTCAAAACTCACAGTCAAAGGCCAGATCAGCCAAGACTAACGAGTATTACAGTACATTACCCAAGCAAGAAAGACATTGGAGCGACTACTATGAAGTCGAGGGAGACAGACGCCGCTAGCTGAAAGAACGCTACGAACTTCCGACTGAAGACTTGACCTGACTCCCAACTATGGATCCACGTCTACTATCAAAGTCTATCAACATGAAGAGGGGATGTAACGTGAGCGCTAGCATAGCCATATGCAGTGTTATTATACAGTCATGATAATATGGCATGCGCATACGCGCGAGCAATAATATGACAATATCCAAGGATCGACATAATAATATCCGAGCAGCGAGCACAACGTACAACGCATCGCTGACAGGAACAGAACAACCGACACTTCTCACCAAACACCCAACCAAACAACACACAACAATCCACCAAGGAACTATTCCATGTTACAAGGAAGCACATGCAAAGGTTTGATAGATCCTGCTGTGTACTATACCTGTACGTACGAGTACGGTAGAGACCCTACCTGGAACCCGTGGTCGCGTCGTCGTATCGTGCGGGAGGTGCATGTCCGTCAACGGACCTCATTTTTTCGATAATGTCCGTGAGTGTCCTACTTTAGGCGAGATATTAGGACTATCTTAGTCCCTAGTAGTCGTGTGTGTCAATCGTGGATTATTGGTTCCTGATTCGTGAATCGTCTGTCCGTCCATCGTTGGCCGTTCTTTGTACGCCTGCAGAGGCTCGCTTTCGCTTGGAAACCAAAGGATTTCGGCGCATTGGAGTTGTGGAGCTTTTGCCTGCAAAGCCAGCTTGCTGCTGGCCCAAAATGACCATGGGGCATGCATGGGGAAATCTCTCCATTTGGTCCACTCATTTTCCTTTTGCATATCAAAAGTAACAGCAACAAACAAACAAACAAACAACAAGCAAACAACAACAAATATCATCATGTCCAAACCCTTTGATTATTCCAAGTGGGACAAGATTGAATTGAGTGACGATGAAGAGGATGTCCACCCCAACATTGATAGAGAATCCTGGTTTCGGATGAAACATCGAAGTCGTGTCGAGCGAGAAGAGCATGAGGAAAAGGACAAGAAGAGAATCAACGAGGAAGTGAGTAGCCTATGCAGTATTATTGTGACATTTGTGTTTAGTGTGATTTTCTTTGTTTCTTTCTTTGTTTGTTTGTTTGTTTGTTTGTTGTTTCTGACCCTGGCACTCTCCTATTTTCAATTATATCATATTGTATTGTAACATATTATACTATATTCATTTATCGCTTAGATGGAAAAAGCAACGCAACGCATGAAAATGCTCGAGCGAGATTTGAAAAAAATTGAAAAACAAAAAAAGCAAGATGCGGACAGCGATGACGACGACGACGACGACGATTTGGATGATGCCGAAGCCATTCGCATTGAATTGGAAGAATTGAAGCAGCAAAATCGCGTCCGACAAGCCAAGTTGGACGAATACGAAAAGAATAAAAAATGGAACGTTGACAACATGTTTGATGTCAAAGAAGAACGTACCGTCATTAATGAAAGTGCAGGAAAAACCAATTACACGCCCACTGGATTTGCGCAGTCGACCGTTACGGGAGAAGAAGTCAAGAAGCAATTCTCCTCCTCGAAGGAACCCAAAACAGAAGAGAAGGAGGGGGACGAGGAGGAGGCCAAAAAGCCCGCCGCCGCCGCCGCTGCTGTCCAGCCTACCAAGAAAGCTGCTCCCGCGCCAGTGGCAGCGGCCAAGCCCGCCGTGGGACCGGCTCCCCCCAAAGCGAAAGGAGCTACAGTAAATGTGACCGAAGTGGACACGGATCCGAACTTTGTCTATTCCTACCATGAATTTACCGAAAAGTATGCTGACCTGGTGGAAGAGTTCATGGCTTTGAAATCCTTTGATGAATCCAAAGAATTTCTCTTGAAGCATGGAGGAATCATTTTGCAAGAGCACGCCAGTAACTATCTATTGTTGGCGTCGTTGGAAGATGAAATGAATGGATTCCGCGAAAAGATGAAGCAAACCGCCAAGCAATCGCAGATCGTCACCAATATTGCCGAATTGGCGAAATCGTGGAATACTCACCCTGGAAACGTCATCATGCCCTTCTTTCAAAGACTGCAACAGCGAGAATTCTTAGAAGGATTCTTGTCCGGACTCGAGGTCTTTATTCAAAAGATTATTAGTCGAGCCGTCACCAAGAAGCTGGAAATGGATCAAGCCGAAAGGAGCGGCGTTGAGAAGGATGGTGTCGACTTGGCAGCCGTCCCGAAAGAGGAACGATTAGGACCGGGAGGATTGGATCCTCTGGAGGTCATTGAAACGTTGCCGGTGGAAATGCAAAAGGCTTTCGAGAGTCGGGACGTCGAACAATTGAAGGAAGTGCTCTTGAAAATGGATCAAAAGGAGGCAGAATATCACATGAAGAGATGCGTCGCTTCGGGATTGTGGCAAGCGGGATAAAGCAATGCGAGAGCTGTTTCCGTCGGGAATATTTCTCGAGCTACTGCACCTCTCGTCCTATAGAGTAGATGCGATCTCGAGTGGGTCGTCTAGTATTGTAGCTACAATTGCTGAACGAAAATCATTCTCTATATAGTAATAAATTTCTCAAAGTGGAAATGGCCGTACTGGGAAGAAAGTCGCAACTTCAAAGACCCGGAATAGTCGCAACGATTGCAGGAGAATTGCTTGTGTTTCGAAGAGAGGCCAAACTCCTACTACTTCAAGCATAGACGTTTTGCAGTGCTTGAGGGACTGGTAGTTCCACCCAGCGAACGCAACGGCTTGTCTTCAAAGAGAGCGACAGAGTCCTCCCAGAGCAACTCGGAAGGCCGATTCAGCTCAAAGGCCTTCAAGACCGCGGGGCGCCAGCGACGAGAGCGAGCATTCACAAGCCAAGTGTTCACGACGTGCAATGTCTCACCGGTTTCGTACGCCAGCTGGTGTGAAACAGCTTCGTCGGGATAGGGGTTAATCCAGTTAGCTCGCAGCCAATTGTTCATGTGATTGTGGAATGAGGCCCTGTTCGGGGTACCAGGCGAAGACCTGACGTTGCCGTTGGACGTTCGAGGAGTCGATTGAGTAGAACCAATGGTGTTGCCATCGTTCAGATTCTTGACGAGGAGCACCAAGAGGGACTGCAGTCTGTCGATGGTTTCTCGGCACAGCATCTCAAAGTGTTCACTAGAATGACACTTGGACAGTGAGAAAGTAAAGTGGTCACGAATCTGTTCAAAGGCCGGCTTCATTTCCATGAACTTTGCATGACCTTCTACTGCGAGGACAAGCAAACGGATTCGCTCGACTTGTTCGCTAGGCTGCAAGCGGCCAAAATCCCAGAAGAGTGGCATGGCTGAGGCATTGGCCTGGGACACTAGCATGGCTACATCTGGCGGTAAAGTATCAAGCGACAAGGCCACAACAGGATACGATTGCTGACACCACATGTTTCCTCCTGGCACAAGACTGCCCGTTGCGAAAGCATGATGGGTGCGTTTCTCACCCGATGGTGACATGGCAAACGTAGATCTCGGGGGAGGCGTCGTGGACGCCATGGGGCTAGCATCAGTCTTGGAAGAATTCTTGCCCAGCCCAAGCTCTTCTGCAGCTTTTGCTTTGGAATTTAGATCATCAATCCATTCCATGGGTGTCATTTTCATCCACACAGTTTCTGAACCATCAGCCTTGAGGCCTCGTGTAGGAAGACAAAGCGACTCCATTTCTGGGAAACCATGAGATGCCGAACGGCGAGATTGTTCAGAATCCATGCTTTGATTTGCTGCTTTTGCCAGTGATGATTGTAATCTAGTTCTTGGTCTTATGCTTCGTCTCGTTTTCGTAGTTGTGTTTGTTTTGTCGCCCAACGCGAAGTTCGTGATGGGCGACAAAGGATGGCGGCGATTGTTGTTGACGAGGGATGTCATTGTGCAGTCGAGATGGTAAAACGTTCACGCAGCTGTTTCTTCTTGACGTTTCTGAGGCAATGAAATACTCCCTTGGTGATCGAGCACAATGATGTGTAGCAGATCGAGGAACTAGAAACGGCCATGTCAATCTGAATCCGAAATCCGAAAGAACAAAAGAGGGATGCGAAAAAGCGAGAAAAGGCGGTCTACCTCATACCGGTACAGTACCGGTACAGCAATGGTACCATACCGGTACAGTACCGGTACCCGGTACTCGTACCCGTACCCAGGCGCACCGGACGGAGATCGGCTGGCGCGCTGCACGCGCGCCGAGCATTTGAATTTTCAATTCCTCGACCCACGAGATGGTGTGATGATGTTCACAGCACCAACATGGAGTACTATGACACACTCCTTCTTCTCTTCTGTTCCATTACCGGTAGGGATCAGCTTGCCTCTTTTGTCTTCAAAACACTCATGGAAGGGGCGCTGTTGTGATGCGCATTTTAGCTTCCATAGTTCAAGTCGAAATGGCAAGGAGAATGTAGTAGTAGAACTGTAGTTAAAGTATTCTTGTTCGCAGCACCAGCACTCATGACTCGCCTCTTGGTGCTTCGTCCAACAAAATGGCGAGGAGTCCTTTGTACATTTTATGTCACATTACCATCAGTGCGGTGGAACTGGTGGCTCCTAATGGAGAAGTAGAATAGATTTGGATTGACAAAACGAATCTTGTAGGAAGTTCCCACATAGCTTCCGTCGTCGCCAAGTGGGACAGCTACTACTGTAGATTCTTCGACTAGTCTGGTGAGTGAAATTTTTCAGCAAGACTCGCAGATCACAGAGCGAATGGTACTGAAATCCTACGCAAATCTGTGTAGGATCCACGTCTGAGAATCTTATCAATCGACAGATTTTACCAGGATTTTACCGCCGCAAGACCGAGACCCGATAGTAGCGCATGTTATTTTGTACCGGATCTCCGTAGATTGTACGTGATGACGTCACGGGAGTTGGCGAAAAATGTGGATCCAAGTCCCGCCCTCGCGCCAAAAAAAGGAATCGCCAGGTTCAAGGGTCGTTTTCGATTCTCTCCCATTTTCTCATATTTTCCCATTGAGCTGCAAGAACAAAACATTCCCCAGCATCTCAGCGATAGTAGTGTTGCACCCGGTCATCAATCAAAATAGATGCAGGAAAAGCAGATAGTATGGGACGACGCTTATGACGTACTGTTCTTGAACATTACAAGTAAGTTGAAGGATGTGGAGATTTTGTGATGGTTCTGTGAGACGACTTCTCACTGATATTTTTCTTTCTCTAAAGTTGAGGACAGTAGTGAGGCTGTCAAGGCCCGAGTAACCAAGCGACTAGCTGTGTTACCAGAACTTGTCAAGAATCAAGCTGCCAAAAGAGCAAACGACTTGACAACGCCAAGAAGGATTGCACAGCAAGTCAGCCAAAAAATGATGAAACAGATCCCTGAGGAAATGAAAAAGAAGGGCGTGACAGTGAGAATGCAAGAAATCTTTCGCGAAGGAACGTACATCGTCTTTCAGCTTCGGGTCGTCCATGTGGATACAATGATCCTGACGAATCATCGGATGCAGTCGTTTTCTGATTTTGTTCAGTGGTTCATGACAAGTGTCGGCAAGGAATGGCAAGAAACGATAGAAGGAGAATATTGTAAGTGAGAAGGATTCCGAGGCTTGCGGGTATGGAATGCAAGATTTTCAATCTGTCGATCTCACTGACATAACTCCTTTTGTGATTCTTCTACAGTGCCGAAGCAAATACGCGAATCCCTACGGCATAAAATTCCCAAAATGCTTTCACAAAGACTAGAAGAGAAGAAGTTAGTTGCCGAAACTGTAGTGCACACCAGTGGCAAGGCACAAGCACTTTACTTCACATCGAAACTGAAAGAGGCACGAGAGCAAGAAGAGGCGCGGTTGCGATTCGTGAGGAGAAGTTTACGGCGAGTGTCCAACTCCTTTGGATCTTCGAGAAGTAGTACAAGTCTGATGTCGGACCCATCGGACGAGCTACCTGTCACCGCCCAATAACCAAACGTGCAGTCGTCGCAGATAATGAGCGATAACGAAGCTCGTTTTTGCTAGGAATATGTATCATAATAGAATGCAGCACACTCTGAAGAATACAGGACAAATACGTAAAACACAGGAACATGGTCGAAACAATTCCTGTTCATTCTTAAAATTTTGGAGGGTTGATCGTATCCATCAATGGTTTCAACGTTGCAACAACGAATGGCAGTCGAATCGGCTCAAGCATCTCATTCGTTACCAGGGCAAGACCAATTTTTCCAAGTTGGGGGTCTACCTTCGAGGCCAAGTCAAATCCCGTATAACCGTCGAAGTTTGCTATCAATTGCATGGCGTCCAGCCCTCCAACTTCAATTGCTGTGTAAGTGAGGAGACCCATCGACGTCCATGTGACCCAGTAGTACACGAATAGCGGGACGCCGTAGTCTCTCATCAAAGCCTTGTAACGCCCACTCCATGTGAATAGCTCGCCCGTATTGATCCCTCGAAGCACCTCCAACCGCGAGATTTCTCTGTTTAGTTTACGTAGCTCCTGCTCCTTGTCTTCAGGGCTGAGATGGTGCACCCTAGCCTTTTCCTTCTCTTGCTCTTCTGGAGTCATGGGAGTGTACCATTTTCTCGAGATTGAAGAATCGAGAAAGATCCCACTGGATGAGGGGGAACCTTTGTGCCTCGTTAGGACATTACTCGCAAGAATCCGCCTCGAGAATCGTTGACAATGAAAAGACATTATGTCTGCTGCAACCCTTTATTTTTTTTAAAGATGGCTTCCTGTTCTTTCACCCCGTCAACAACTTTGCGGTCGATGCTGCGTCTCTTTCAGCAAGTGGTCTAGCACCTTTTCAAAGTGTTGCTTGAAGCTTGAAGCGGCAACTCTCTGTTCACTGTAGACAGTACCGGTACATGTAGCTACTGTAGACTGCTGGTACGGGTACGGTACCATTGTATAAAGGCGAGGACTTTTGGGCGAAAGGGGAGAGCCGCGCCGGAGCGCTGCTTCCACGAGGAGCGAAGGCGTGTCACCACGTTAAATTCTACACCCATTGGCTCCAAAGCAGCCACTGGGAAACACATGAGAAAGTAGCGTAACAAAGAAATTATAATCACACACATTATCGGACGCACGGTCGGAAGGTCTATAGGAATACGGAATCCGGAATCACTCTCTCAATAAACAAACGGTCCCCTCAAGCTGTTATCGGATTAGGATTAATCTGAACCAGCTTGTCGTCACTGAAGTTTATGGATGTACCTTATTGCCGTGACGAGTCATTTCGTTCCCAGCATTAGGGTTGCCTTGGCCGCCATGAGCGGCAGGTGCTTACTTGAGGAGGTAGTATTTCGTTGTTGGCCGGTGGTGCTGGGGGGCCACCTTCGGCTGATCCAAAAGAACTAGTCTAAAAAGACGGCGACGAGGGGCGAAGGAGTCGTGGGGTAGTGGGCAGCGGCAGGGCGAAGGAGTAGTCGTCGGTCAAATAAAAAAGTAAATCGTCGGTAGTCTAAAAAGACGGCGACGAGAGGCGAAGGAGTCGTAGGGTAGTGGGCAGCGGCAGGGCGAAGGAGTAGTCGTCGGTCAAATAAAAAAGTAAATCGTCGGTAGTCTAAAAAGACGGCGACGAGAGGCGAAGGAGTCGTAGGGTAGAGGGCAGCAGTAGGGCAGGAATCGTCGGTAGTCTAAAAAGACGACGACAAGAGGGCGAAAGAGTAGATTTGGGTGGGGCGAAGGAGTAATGGTCGTAGGCGGCGAGAAAGATGATGCTTGTTGTGGTATTTTGCGACCGACACAACAAAAAATGGCGAGAAATCGCCATCGGCGAGAGAAGGGCGATCCTGAATAAAAAAATACAATTAAATTGGACGGTCTGGTGCATGTGTTTACATAACACATCTGGAATATTTGGCGAACATTGAGAAATGAGTTGTTTTCATTGGGGCAGCTTGTATGCTTGAGGTGCGCGAGTGTTGTTGATAAAAATCAATTAAGGAGGGTCATTTTTGGCGTTCTGTGCGTTCCGTTTGGGTGACAGACGGACAGAATAACTTGGAAGAGCGATTTTTGAACTTGGATTAGCGTGAAAATGCGCGGTTGCGCGTGGTAAAGGCAAAAACTTGGATAAGCGTATGAAGCGAGCCGCACTGGCACGCACGAGCGAGCCAAAAACCAAAACGCACAAAAAATGCTGCCATGGTCTGTCCTTCCAGCAGTTTCAAGTTCTTCTCTCCCTCGCCTCCCCGCCCACGGTACGAGTACCAGGTACCAGGTACCGTACCGGTAGCAGTAATTGTGTACCGGTAGCCCGCCCCCCCCCCCCCGCCCACCTTTGCTCCACCGAAAAAAAACGGCACGGTGCATGCGATGAGAAGGCGATTTAGATTTGGAAGTTGGAAGTCAAAATGCACTCAGTCTCATCATCATCGTGAAGCCGTCTTTGCACTCCTCCACGCACACCCCACAACATTGCTACCGATCTATTGGCCAAAAAGTCATTTGCATCTCGTCACAGTCACTTGCTCGTCGTGATAGAAATCGTCCAGCTCATTTCGTTTCGGTATAAGGGAGCAAAGCCCATTCAGGCGCTAGAATACCACCATGAGTCAAAAGCCTACAAATGCAGATGACTCCGATATGGGGGGTTCTGCCTCCACTTGTTTACCCTCAGAAGAGCTCTTGTCTAATCTCATGGCGGCTCTTGCGGCTGGGGCGCGTGCGGTACAAGGATTGCCGGTGGAAGACGAATTTGAGTATCAATCCAGTTTCCCGGAATTTCAAAATCTCGTGCAGCAAAATCAAGAAGATTTGTTGGACGCAATTTTGTTGGCGGTCTCCTCGGGAGACGAAAGCCTGGCGATCGATACGGAATTTCAAGGACTCACCGATCCACTATTATGGGAAGCTTGCAGCGACATATGTGAATGGCTGACGGAACAAGCCGAGGCCAGCGGGGCGAGCCAAAAAGTAAAAGACGAACTCCAAACTGCGACTGGCAAGGCAAGGAGCTCGTTTGGACAGCTAATGAAGGGGATTGTGAAAATGGACAAACCGCAAGATGTCCATGAGATTTACGGGGACGACCCGTCGCGGTACTTGAACAGTCGGGTGGAGCCCTTTGTTCCTCCGATTGCCGAGAAGTTTCACGCTACTCAACCACTGGATCTGACGCTCAAACCAGGCCATGGGATCGAAGATCGATTTGGCGCCTGGAGACCCCCCAAGAAGCTAGCGGACAATATTGTGGCAGCCTCTCAGCATGTACCGCATCCCTATCAGACAGAGCTCGAGAATCTGCAGTTTTCCGACTGGCAGTTGGCTGCCCCCGAGACCAAACCGCCCAAAATTCCTGTTGCCACAGGTCCTTTGGAAGCGACGTGGGTGGATACCCCTGAGGCTTTGGATGAATTGACAAAGCGATTGGAATCGGCAAAGGAAATATCGATGGATCTAGAGGCCCACAACTATCGGAGCTTTGCTGGCATTACGTGCTTGATCCAAATCACCATGGGCCCCACCGAGATGGAACCGCAGCCTAGGAACTACCTAATTGACCCCTTTCCGCTCTGGCAAAAGCTTGGAGCTGCTCTAGGACCAGTCCTGGCCAATCCAAAGATCGTCAAAGTCATGCATGGTGCTGAAAGCGATGTCCAATGGCTTCAGAGGGACTTTGGACTGTACATTGTGAATCTCTTTGACACCTACAATGCAGCCGACTTGTTGAAGCTCAAACGACTGAGCTATGCGCACTTGCTGCAAGAATACGTGGGGATCATTCCGGACAAGTCTCACCAATTGGCGGATTGGCGACAGCGACCTCTACCACCAGCCATGAAGGAGTATGCGATTATGGATACGCATTACCTCTTGGACATTTACCGACACCTGAAGTACGATTTGGAGAAACACAAGGATGCATCGGTGAAAGAAGCCTTTGATAGGAGTCGTAAGGTATGTCTGATCCGCTACGCCCCAGATGCATTCAAGCCCGATGGATATCGATCATTGATGAGTAAACGAAGGTCAAAGTCAGAGCTCAACGAAACGCAAGAGCAAGTGCTGAAAGAGTTGTACGATTGGCGAGATCAAGTTGCCCGCCAATATGACGAATCTTTGATTTTTGTCTGCGATAACAGCAAGTTACTGCGATTGGCTTTGGCTTGTCCGACCAACTTTACAGCCTTGCAAGGACTTTTACAGCCCGTGCCTCCCATAGTTATAAGGCACGCGAAGCAAATCTTGGGACTGGTCCAGCGGTGTGTCAAACCTCCCTTTTTCAAGCCGGCCACTACCGATCCAGACGATACCCCTGGTGTTCCGGAGAAACCGACTCAACCGAGGACTCTCATGAGCCCAGTATTGGGGACTGAAGCTTTGTATCGGCAAGCGGGGTGGATCTCGCCGAATCTGCATGGGAAAGCTTCGGATGACCCTGATAACATTCCAGATGGGGTGACCACAACCACCGATGAAGATGACACCGAAGATGGTGATGCACCAAGCATGAAACCTCGACGCGTTTTGGCGGTCCATGAGGCCAATCAAAAATATCGCACCAGTCAATTCACACCCCACAGCCTTCAGTTAGGACCCAAAGATGACGGACAAGATGGGGGAATGGTTGTGGACGGTACAGGGTCTGCTCGTGCCGTGCACCCCACTGATATGGATGTGGAAGAGGAAGCCCATTTGGCACAAACCAACGCGGCTCATATCCGGACTGCACAAGAGAAACACGCTGTGCTTGGCTTGATCTCTGCCGCCGGGGACCTGGAAGATGGAGATGCTGACGATGAGGGTGGCGAAGAGGAGGACGAAGGGGCGGACAAGTCGAACAACGAAGAGCATTTTGTCATTCCGCGATCGATGAGAGAAATTTATCGCATCAGCAACCACAATCGGCGCAACAAAAAGTCATCGAGTCCTTTGCGTCAGGAGCCCAACGAAAAGGAAGCCCAAGAATTAGCCAAGGCCGAAGCTGTCCTCAAAGCACGGGCTCTAGAAGGAAAGAATTATTTCGATGAGATCCCAGGATCGCCGAAGCGTCAGCGAACAAAATCTACTGGTACGGCATCGGTCTCCTCGGATGATGTTGGAGCAACGGGCCATGATTCGGGATTTTCACGAGAAGACGACATCGCCATGATGGAAGAGATTGGATGGATAAAAGGAAAAGAGGAAGTCGAAAGCATGATGAAGCAACGAGACTCAGCAGGGGAAGGGGAAGATGACGGAGAGGGTGCTGGAGCTTCCAGTGAAGACGACGGAATGAAGCAGCAAAAAACGTTTGACTATTCGACTGTGGGCTCAATTGGTGCCTTTTGTGCTTCCGCGTCAGCGAACCCTTTCTTTGCGGGAGCTGCCACTGCTGGTGGGCATTTGAATCAACAGTTCGGCAAACAAGACACCAAGAAGAAGCCAAATACAGGGCGCGGTAAGCAATCGCGCCGACCGCAACAGCAGACAGAGCGACCCGAACGGAATCAAGGACGTTCTCAAGCATACAAAAAGCGGTAGGACTGGGTCGACCTTTGGAATGAAAATAGCTTTTTAACTAAAAGGGGGTCTTGCTTGTTTATTTCTCTTCGATCGTAACAGAGATCATTTTAATGGGATTCACTGGTTGTTCAGCATTTGTCTCGACCTTTTCCATCTTCTTGATCACCTCAACATAGCCTTCAACAATCTTGCCAAATACTGGATGAGCACTCTCTGATTCACCGTTGAACCAGTCCAAATGTTTGTTGTTCTTCACATTAATGAAAAATTGCGAGCCTCCAGTGTCTGGCTCTCCGGAATTAGCCATGCTTAATGTGCCTTCTTCGTTCGAGATGCCTTTGACCAGTTCATCTTCAATGTTCCCATACTCATCCCGTGTATGTTCTTTGCCAGTACATGATTTGAAAGTTGTATCAGGGGGACCAGACCCTTGTCCTGCATCTTCCTCCAAGGTGCCGTAATAGACATGCGGATTCTTAGCATACGGGCACCCGAATTGAATGCAGTAATCTGGGGCAATCCTGTGTATGTACAGCCCATCATAGAATTTCTGCTTGACAAGGTCGATGAAATTACCACAGGTGATAGGCATTTTTTCGTCGAAGAGTTCCGCCTTAAACGTCCCTTCAGTGGATTCAAATACTACGATGGTTGGCATGTTTGCTTTCAGAGCTGCTGTCGCAAAGACGGATAGAATTCGAAGTAAGAAGAGACGCGTCTGTACCGGCAGACTGTAGACATTATTGTGACCTCCGAATGCGAAAAGCCCGAAAGCAAGATGCAAAATCCAAAATCGGATGCAAATTTGGAATGACCATTATTGACGCTTGACTCATCTGACTCAAAGGTGTCAGTCCTGCGTATTGTACTTCACGTCAAGATTGGGGAGGGGTTCCCCGCCCCAGAGCTACTACTAGTAGTAGAGAGAGGACGACTCCTCGTCGTCGTCGTCGTGGTCAACTACAGTACAGTACAGTACATTACCTGTACCAGGTACAGTACTCGTACAAGTACTGTACAGTAGCTCTAGCATCTTTTCATTCATGTGTAATGTATGCCTGTACAGGCATACCGGTACATCATAATCTACAGAGGCAGTACTATGTACTTGTTCTTGAACCCGGAGAGAAGAGGACGAGCAAAATGTTGAAATCATGGAGCTTCTTTCGTTATGATTCCTGCGACAGCCGGTAGGTCTACCAATCGTCTGCTACTACAGGGAGCCACTTTGAAATTTTCCAAATTTTGATTTCTAGCTAGTAGACGACAAGTCAACCAGTAGTATGCCATAACAACTCATTTTAACTGGAACTCTCAGTGTCTGTTGTTTCGACTGGTGATTCTTGCTCTAGTGACATTTTCTTCCGAAGTTCTCGTATCCGATTTCTAAATCCACTAGCCCTGACTTCTTGTCGAGCGGCCTTGAGCTTGGTGAAGGAATTCCGACCCTGTTTCTGTTCCATCAATATGGTATTCTCGGTAGTTGTTGGATCGACTGAAGATTCTTTCTCGGCTGATAGTTTCTTCCGAAGTTCATTTATTGGATTCTTGAATCCGCCATCCCTGACTTCTTGTCGAACAGCCTTGAGCTTGGTGAAGAAGTACCGACCCTGTCTCTGTTCCTTCAAAATTTTAACTTCGGCTTTGAGGTTCATATTTTCAAATTTCTCTCTCATCATGCGCATCATTTGTTTTTCGAGCTTTTCCTGAACCTTAGCTGGCAAATACTCCTCTTCCAATATTCTTTGGTTGCCCTCACCCATTAGTTTAAGCGTCCAATCCAATAATGTCCCAGCCATTGGACTCGATGAGTCAAGATCCTCTTTGGTGGAGACGTCGAGGCCTTTTTCACGTTTGGCCTTTTCGACCATGATTGTATCAACATGCTGGACTTGCAGCTCTAGAACGAAGTAATGCTCTTCACGAAAGATTTCTTCCAATATTATCGTGAGCCCCTTCTCCTTCAATTTCGCTGGCAGTGTCTTGCAGAGTCTACCAGCCATTCTTTTCGCAATGTTTGACCGCTTCACTCTATTCGACACCATGTTGGCAGCTCTCATTGCAACGGCGTCTTTCATCTGTCTTGGAATCTTCGATGCTTCCACCTTCTTCTTCACTTTTGCCTTGACCACTTCTGAAGCATCTTGAACTTTAAAGAGATAAAAATATGAGTGGAATGGATACATGATCAATCGCTTTCAACCATTGATTTTGGGACTTACTGACGACGTTCACATAGAGTACTGGTTTGGAATCTTGCGACATGGCTGCAGAATGAAACACCTATTTTATCTTTCGAACTTTTTATTATGATTGACTTGCCCCGGGACGAGTAGCATTGTATTATTGCTGGGTATTTCTTTTTACAATAGTCCAAGTGATTCTTCTTTCTTACGAAGTAGAAGGTTTGTCTTGGGTCTGTCCCACTTTATTGAGATGGCAGCGATGATTCATTCGTTCTGCAATAATGCGAGGAGAACGAGGAGTGGGTTTCGACTATTTCGCTTTTACGAAAATTGCATTTCCGACCGTTGTACTCTTGTTACATACGGGTGTCGGTGGCAATATACAGTTAGTAGGTACCGGTATGTTTGTATTATTCTTAAGAAATCATGGTGATGACGTCATCTATATTTATGGGTTTTTCGCCTGCCGGCCACCAAGACTCAGCTTCCAGTCCCAATTTTGGCGACCATCCGATGCCACACACAATAATCTAAATCAGACACCCACACACAATAATCTAAATCAGACACGCAATACGCACCGATACGAGCAATACTGGTAATGATGATGTAACGATGCCCCCGCCGCAATGCTTATAGGGTATGGGGTGTCAGAATCAATCTCTCCAAATACCATAGATCAAATATAATACATCTCTGCAACCATGGTTCTTCCAACACTCTTGTTTGAAAATGAAAGAGTGCGAGTGAGTGACTTGCGGCTTTCACCAGGAGAATCGATTCAGACGACGACTCTGTCTTTCCACACAGTTCGATGGCAAGTCGATGAGGGACATCACAAAGGCCCCGATGGTCGTCCTGTCAAAGTAGACGACAAGTCCGTAATATTTGACGAGCCGGGTACAAAATGTGACATTGAAAATGTGGGGAAAGATGCATATAGACAGGTCTGGTTCGAAATCAAGAAAGAGCCCAAAAGAACTGACGAAGAAGTCCAAAAGCTACTTTCGGAAGCTATCTACACAACTGACGTGGGTACTAAATTGCTGCTGGAGAACCGTTGGTGTCGTGTATGGGACTTTTATCTAGAACCCGGAGAAGGAGATCCTTCAGAACCGCATCATCATGTCCTAGACTACGTTTTTGTGTATGTGGCAAAGGGCCGGCTCCTGGGCTATTCGCATGATGGCAAGCCAGGGCTTTTTGACTCGGTGAATGAGGACGGGGACGTTACGTGGTTTGACATCCCAGATGGGGCTAAGCTGGACGTCAACTATGCCCATGGCGGGAAGAACGGATATGCCGACCTCCCGATGCGAGAATATCTTGTCGAGCTGAAATAACAGTCAAGCCGCCTTCGGTCGATGGAAGGCGGTAGAAGAACTGTTGACAGAGCTCCCTCCATGAATTCAACATGGAGGCCGCAGCAGATGACACGCATACTTTAGACTCCAGGAGTGTGAACCCTTCATATTATCTTTGGAGGAGTAACCCTACCGGTACGATGTTACACAAGCGTGTCGGTTTCACCGTTGTAACAGGGCCGGTCCTTGTAAAAGCTGAAAGATGATATCGGCCTCCTTGAAGTCGTAGTCTTTCTCCGGTAATTCAAAAAGTCGATTTACTCTTGCTAGAAGCGTTGGCCAGAAGCTCAATGGCACCCACTCTTGTGCTAGATATCTGCGACCAGCTTTGTTGAGAAACATGAGGAACGTCAATTTCGGAGCAAGCAAGTCATCATCGTCCACTTCGATGGCTTGCAACACATGGTTCCGGTGCAAGGATTCCAAAAGAGCATCTTGGTTCAGCGGCTGGCGGAATTCATTCTCTCTCAACTTCAAATGTGTCAGACCTGGAAATTTACCCAAAGAGTTGACGAAATGTGACAATCCATCGTCTGCTAGTTCACAATCTTCGAGGTTCACTTCACGTAGCGTTGTATTCACAGATAAAGCATCTACCAATATTGGCATGTGAGAGTCTTCCAAATAATTTTCTCGAAGGTTCAAGTGCGTCAGCGTTCGATTGGTGTGCAATGCCTCTGCCAGTTGTCGAATGTCCAAGTGTCCTGGGTTCTGCTGCGCCAAATCCAAACGTTCGAGGCGAGGGGTTCCATTCAAGAGTTCCGCCGCGGCTCCAATGGCTTCGTCACGCATCCGATTCATTCTAACGCTCAGTTCCAATAATGTTGGGTGGTCTTTTATGGATCGAACCAGATCCGCCACCTCGTAATCGCGAAGCCTACAATGTTCCACTTTGAGTACCTCTAAGCTTTGGTTGGCTCGAAAGCAGTGGCACAGTATTTCCACTGCGTCCACGTAGATTTCACACTGATCCAAAGTCAGCTGTTTCAGTCGAGAATGATTGATACCCCGGCAAAGATGTTCTGCGGTCTCTCTTGGCATCTCAATAGTCAAAGATAGATCGACCAGCTTGGAAGTCTTCAACCCCATTTCAAACGCAGCATCCACCAGAGGGTCGAGAATCTGTCTACTAAAGACATGAAAGCGCTTGATTTTCGTTTCTTTCAGAACAGTTTTGACAATTGTATCGAGATGAGTCCCCTCACAATCATTCAGAATCACCTCTTTGAACCCATGGACAATATGATTAATTTCATAGGAAAAGTTAAGATCCAAATCCATTCGATACAATGAAAGTACATGGATATCGGTTTTGGTTTCCAGGTAATCCAGATTTCGGACCAGATTTGCAAGAGTATAAAAATCCATTGCATTGGTCAACGCCAGAGTGTCGTCGTGTATGTATTGGTCGGCAATGGCAAGAGTTCGTTTCTCGATCGAAGCCCGTTGGATGGGTGACAGTACAATTCCATCATCATCATCATCATCCTGCAACATCTTGTGTCCCGAGAACTGGTTAAACCAGCCCAATTAGATTTTTCGTATGCATATGTTAGACTAGACTACTCATACCGGTACAGTATCTCTCCATCAAAGGAGTCGTCGCTAATAAGGACTACGGTACCAGGCAGATGTACCTTGTATTTCTATTCCTTCTTCGTCGAGATACTCGTTATTTGATATCGTCTACGTGTACTCGCACCGCCAATGCGCTCTACCGGTACAGTATTGTACCAGCAGGTACCTGGTACCGCGTGCCGGTACGAAACGTACGTAACCTACCACCCTACCGTACCGGTAGAGTGCGTACACACGAGACGTCTTCTTCTGCCTTGCTTCTGCGTCTTCGGTCGCTGTTGTTGCTAGTAGAGATTTCAGTTTGGTCGTATGGGTCGAAGGCAACTGATGCCGATCGTTGGCGCAGGCGCCAACAAACCCTCAACTCTCTCGGACACTGTAGACCGGTTTTTGGACGCTAACCGGGCGGCACATGAACACCGTGAGGCCTGAGGGGGCTGACTGGTAATCGCGGGCCACATATCCTTGGGCGAAGAATTGTACTAGGCAGTTGTTGCTCACCGCGCATGACCACCTGTTTCGTTCGATTTCTCCTTGGACGTACTGGAGTGCTTTCCCCACGTCTTTATCTGCTAGCAGTTTCTTTGTGAAGTTCGGAAGGTTTGGTTCGTAGTCTGACCAGTCGGTGGCGGAGAGTAGTCGGAACAATTCGGTCCCTTCGTTGGTCAAACGGTGTGTCATTTTCTTTCGATCACGGTCCTGGAGTTGGGACTCCAGTAGCTTCTCTTGGATCCTAGTCATAGATTCCATGGCGTTCCGAAACAACGCTTCCGTCGGTGCTGGTGCTCCCGTCGCTTGTTGGTTTGTGGGTGGCCCGCTGGTTCCTCCTCCCAATTTTCTTTGTATAGCGATACACGCTCTCTCTACTTCTTCTTCGTCGGGAATCTCGTAGGTGATGCTCGTAATAGTCTTCTGGGATACCATCCACAACCACTGCATGAGGCCGTTGAGCTCCTTCTGCTCTTCGGTTGTATCGAAGACTTGCATCCCGTCGACGTTCTCCGATGCGCGAGGGTAGGTATTGATGATCTTCATTGCAAGATCTGAGGCCATGACGGTGCGGTTCGGCATAATTTGCCACAAGGTTGGGTGGGTCCAAAATATCCCTCCTTTATACCCCGATGCAAGTTCGCCTCCGTCTCCGCTGGCTCGTAGGGCCTTGAAGGTCGCCGATGACGTGGCGCCGAAGAGTTCGTCTACACCTGGAGCTTTTCCTACCCTACGGGTGGTGGGGTTGAAAGTCCCTTCGATCGCGTCGTCGGTGATGGTGAGAAAAGTCCCGAGGTGACCCAACCCAGTAACACCTACCAAGACGAAGCCCTCTTGGGTCTTCGCCAAGGTAATGTTGTGGACGAATTTGACTTCTCCTTCGTTCAAGGCTACCAACATTGTGGCGTCTCCACCTGAGGCTGCTACCTCGAGCTTCATCGTTTCGGTTGTTGTGTTGTTCGTCGGTTCGAGATTGTCGAGTGGCCCTTCCGATTTCGCCTTCGCCCATGATCCTTCCTGTTGGATCCGCTCCTGGAGGAAATCCTTCCACTTCGGGTTACTAGGTTGCGCCATTGAATGGTTTGAAAGTTGCTTTTAAAGCTAATTAATCTAGAATTCCGAAGTTGGGATTTGCGATACCGAGGTTGACTCGATGATCTTATGAGGTTCATCGGTCGTCTCTCTTGGTATCGGTTTCGGGTTTGGGTGTTCGTTCGACTTCTTGTCTGTCCTTCGTTCGTTGGGGGTGGCCACACTCTGACGACAGCTAACTACTACTGTACGAGTAAAAGCCAACGCAAAACGCCAAAAGTGTCAGATCTCATTATCTACTCAGGCATCAGCGAGCGCAGCATCCATTGTTTGCCATTATCTTCATTTCAGGACCAATTTCGAGAGAAGCAACGTAACATGTTTTCGGTTTGGAGGCCCCACGTTCCCGACAGTATCGATGGTGCACCGCTGGCGATCGAGATATCGGATCTGTTTGTCAACTTTCCGTATCATCGCCTCCCCGACAATTTCTGGCTGCAGTTATTCCTTCGTCCAGAAGGAATGCTCGCGCTGCTTCTCTTTTACCTAGTCTCTAAACCAATCTTCAAAGTCATCCAGCGAGTTTATATCAAAAATCCAAAGGCGTCTTGGTTTGTGGCAGCGATTGCAGCCCACAATCTTGCTCTCGCCGTATTTTCCGCGGCAGTGGCCATCAATGGATGGCCCATTGTTTACCAGCACTTGCAAACACACGGAACCTTCAACACGTATTGCGATCCCGACGACACCTTGTGGACCGAATCGGGTTTTGGGTCCTGGACATTTATCTTTTATATTAGCAAATTTTGGGAATTTGCAGACACGTGGATCTTGGTGCTCAAAGGAAAACAACCCTCGTTCCTGCAAGTCTATCATCACACGGGCATTGCGTTTTGCATGTGGATCGGTGTATTATCCCACAGTCCGTGGTTGAAATATGTGACTTTGCTCAATAGCGTCATCCATACACTCATGTACACGTACTTCCTAATCAAGACGATTGACCCGACGGTGGAGATCAAGGCGGCCAAACATCTTACCATGGCACAGATTGGTCAATTTTTTACTGGAATTTTCACCTCCTTTCCCATTTTGATCATGGGTGCCAAGTGCGACACGGCCAGCTCCCGGTTTGGTTTGATATGCTTACAGTTGTACGGCTATGGTCTCGTTGCCCTGTTCATGGCTTTTGCAAAGAGAAAGTACAAGAAGAAATAGGACAATCGATAGTTCGTGGGGCTGCAATGGGTTACTGTATTGATTTCTTTTATATCGAAAATGAGGTTTTCGCTTTAGCAATATTGACAATTTTTGCAACATCGAGTGAGTCCATTTATCATCTATACATAGTAGGTAGGTACGGTGGATCGTCGAATCTAATACGATCGAGCTGTTGCAATCGTTGCTGCGAAGTAAACCGGACCTTCCCCTGTCGCATTCTGATCGTACTCTTCCTCCTCCTCGTTGTCCTCGAACGTCTCCACCTTTTCATCGGTTTCTTTCTCTTCTGCGTTTTCGTCAACTGCAAAAGAATGGTTCACTTCATTCACAAATTTTTCTATCAAGTCTCTCGATTCCAACGTCGAATTCAACCTCAGACGTTCGGCAGTGTGTAGCCTGCTTTCTGATACCGATTGCTCTCCTTCCTCTTGAGCCACTGAAGGCTTCTTAGGATTGTAGCGGTCGTCTTGTGAAGACGATTCTTCCATCGACTCATCGATCCGAGGTGTGAAAACATCATCATCGCCGCCATCGAGAGTCTTTAAACGCTTCGAAACAAGGTCATCATCAACATGTCGGAAATCTCCAGAGAAGCGACCACTCAGTGAGTCTGTGGCATCCAAAGGATTCTCTGGATCATATCTATAGTCTCGACTCGCCCGGGACATCTGTCTTGAGTCCAACGAAAAGTGCATCTCAGAGTGATCGTCTCGTAGAGAACTAGCCCCGGACATATCAAACTCGTCTTCTTCACTGTAGTGACCACCATGCTCACCAAAGCTGTCGTTCGCATTACCAAAGTTGCGGTGACTTTCCAGACTCCCCCCGTGTTCAAACTCGGTTCGTGTCCCATAGTCGGAGTCCAATATGCGCTTTTCGGGTGCCTTCAAACACACCAAAAGTAGGCTGACAAAGAAGCACGCACCAGCCGCAATGCAATAGAAGCTTGTTGTTCCCAAGGAGCACTCCTCTGCGACACGGGGTAACGAGTCGGTACCACTTGGAAACCACACTGTATTTCGACATATTGACGTGTCAAACAGCAAAAATTTAGAACCTTCCGCTAGAAAGGCAGCCATCAGTGAAGGCATCAAGAAACCGGGCCAAAAGAACGATGCTGGGAGGGGGCTAACTACAAAGAGCCACGAAGTGACCTATACGACAACAAGATTAGACAGAATGAGTTGTGCAAGCGCTGTGATAGTCATAGTCTCCGAGCTGTCCATAACCCACCATTCCGACCATTGACGCAATGCCCGAAATATACGCCATGACTCTCGCCACTTTCCATGTCCGATCGTCATCAATGAAAACCTCAGAGAAATCGCCTTCGTAGGCTCGGCATCCTTCCACAAATACTTCTCGGTACTTGTCGAGTTCGGGCTCCCCACTTTGATAGTGAAACAACCCGAATTCTACTGTTGAATGATTCCAACCATCGTTGGAAGGCGTAAAACCAATGTCCACTCGAACAAAATCGCATCCGATTGCCGAATAAAGTGATAGCAGGCATCCTGCTGTGACGAACGGTGCAATGAAAAGGGGATACCAGCCATACCGGCAGCAGCAATGCCGCCAAAGTCGCCATGTGTATGCTAGTCCAGACGGTCCTTTCGACTTAACTGACATGGCATGCGAGTGGGGAGCTGGAATCGCTGGAATGATCCCTTCGGGAATTGGCGGTGGCGGATGCGAATGTGCACGAGAATGCCGAGAGCTCATGGTGATGAAATGAAATTATTGAGCACCAATGCAATGTAGACTACGTATTGATTGTCGGAGAGCTTCGATGCTGTTGCTGTTGTAGGTACTACTTGTAGAGAGGTATTTGAATGGAGAGCGGAGAGGAGGATAAAAGGGCGGGACGACAGTTCATTGATTTCCGATATCTCATCTCCAACACAGATCGAGAATGTTCCGAAGGTGGAGTCTACGGGGGGCAACGGTCGCTAGGCTATTATCGAGGGAAAAGGTGAGGGGGTTTTAACACCGACTGGCGACACTCTGTAGAGCACTACGATGAAATTAGATTATTCAAACATACATTCATTTAGATGTGTATATTCAGAGGCGTTAATTTTGCTAGCCTGCATCCTTGATGGCCGTTAACTTTGAATTACGTAGGTAGAACATGCACCCAAATTGTGATTATCTATCATATGTACGGGGAAGTACGTACGTACGTACACCTGCCCGGGGCGCGCCCGCGCGCGCGACCGGGCGCTCGTACTGTACGTACATACAAGCTAGCAAGTACCGGTACAGTCCGAAAGCACCGCGAAGACCGAAGACCGAAGATTTTGTTGTTTGGGTTGTTTTTGTTTTTGTTGTGTTGTGTTGTAGGGCGAGATGTCGTACCAGTACGAATAGTCTCTACAGTACTAATCCTTCCCCTTTGAGAGTCCCTTTTCCATTCAAAATAAAGACACAAACTCGATGCCCCCCAGCGACCACCAAGGCGCCAAGAAGCATTCCTCGGTATTCACCTTGGTGCGCAAACGACAATTTGCTCAATGTGGTTCGTTCGAATTTCAACGACAAATATCGAAATTCGTCGAGGGCGACAAAGAGTTGCTGATGGATCCCGAAGTCGTCTCTCCTCATCGAACCATTATTACGAGTTTGGCGGTCGATCCGGCCATGGGGCGATTTGTTTTAGCGGCTTCTTCCGACGCGACAGTCAGCGTTTACGATCTCAGTCACTGGGGCTCGGAAGGATTTTCTCGGAATTTGACAGAATCAAGCAGTTTTATGCGCTTCAAGCCAGTCGCTCGATCCATTCGGGTTCCCTTGGGTTTGACGGGTGATCCTCTGCGTCAGTTACTGGAGGTTCCATCTGGTCATTCCGCGGCGATCACTCATGCACAATGGCACCAGGTCGATCCAGGAGCATTTGTCACCTGCGCGAATGACGGTCAAATTCTGCTATGGGATACGACACAAATGAAACCAGTTTTGAAGGCCACGCCCTTTGCTCATTCCGTAAATAATAGCAATGATAGAAAAGCGGCCACTTGGGGATCGGCGCATTGGCAGCCGAGTGGCGAACACACTTTGGTGGTCACAGGGTGTTGGTTTGACTCTTCCGTCAAGCTAGTGGACGTGCGATCAGGAGCCAGCTCTCATCAATTGACGGGGCATTCGCAAGGAATCACGGCTGTACAATGGAGTCCGACCAACCCAGCAGTGGTCGCCTCGGGGTCCAAGGATGGGACGATACGATTGTGGGATATCCGCAAGGCGGGCAGCCTCGCGTGTCTCTCGATATTGGGGCGGGACTACACCACCAGTTCCACCCATCATAGGGACCCTACTCTACAGCAGCCGCCATACCAAGCAGATTATTCGCATTTGCGCAAATTTGCTGCTGCGGTACAAAAGAAGAAAAAGTTGAATAAAAAGCGAAAGCTGGGGAGCAACAGAACTGCTAGCGTTGGTGATGAGCCGATGGTCGTTGCCCCCAACAATTACCATCAAGTGCAGCGACAAGGCGGTGGGGTCAAATCACATAATGGCCACGTGGCAGCTATAGCATTCCTTCCGGGAGGCCAAACTCTAGCGAGCGTGGGTGGTGTGGATGGAGAGTTATTACTGTGGGATTTGCGCCACGGTCCGACTTTGTTGGAACGAAAGTTTGTCGCTCCTGGTGGCTTGCCTGCGGCCACTCCCAAACAACGCCGGGCGGCCTTGTGTGTGGACGCCGAAAAAGATATGATTTGGATCGGCCATCAGAGTACCATTATGGGATTTTCAGCAGTGGAGGGAGGAAGTCCTCGACAAATATTGCGGGGGCATTTGAACAACATTACCAGTCTGGATAGGATTCGACCCGAGATGACGTTACTGTCTGGATCTAGCGATGGTATGATTCTCTCTTGGGGCAAACGCAAAGGTGCCCTATTTACTCAAAGTGAACCCGTTCTGATGCAAGATAAAGATAATTGGTAGTAATAAGTCTTCGTTATTGGCTACGTAGACTCTTTATTATAATGTCTTGCAAAATTTTGGGGACTATCTAGAAAGAGACTCCTGTTTGATCTTGACAGTATTGGTCCAACTGATAAAGATTCAGCAGCACCGCTTCAGCGGGCCATAGTTTGGACACTGGGACTCCCGCACGAATACAAAGGACAATCACATTGTTTTGCAACAGCTGCAGAGCAATAGCAAAGTCTTGCTGGTGCATAACTTCCGCGCTCAGCGCAAATTTGGAAGAACTGGGACTACCGTCTTCCGCCAAGACGGCTGCAGTAGCATGATGAATTCGTAAAGATAATTGGCTCGAGTCCATGGACGGTGGAGCAAAGGATGACGACAGCGATGAGGATGCATTGGATGTCATTGTCGAAGACGGTGTTGAGAACCCGCTAGGCGAGGAGGAGGACGAGTGTCCAGTAGCACGAGCGAGTGCCCTTTTGGCGGATCGTTTCCAATAGGAAGTATCCATTAGTGATAACAGAGAACCAGACCCTGAAGGCGCCTGGTGAGGAGTGTCGTACGGAATGGATCGGGAAGTGGAGATTGTGGTACGTGTACTTGGGCCAGGTTGGTGTGTGCCATCGTCTACCAGAGATGTGGCATGGTGACTTTCTCGCAAACGACGCTGCAGTTCGTGGTCTGACACGGTATCCGTGATGTCCAGATCAGTTGATCCACCAGTTGTCGGCGTCAAAAGAATGGGATGAGGGAGCACAATCCCGAGACATCTAGCTACAGTACAAGTGACCGAGGCCACCAAGCGCAAAGCCGATTGCAATTCCTTGGGCGGTAAGACACCGTAGAGTTCTTGACCGGCGTGAGGTAGTGGCAGACCTCCAATCTTACCAATGCCCCTAGCACGTCGAGGTATCTGTAATTGTCCCTTGGTCGCTGATTTTGACGTTGAGCGTTGCTGAAGAGGTGTCACTTTGACATCGTTGATGTCGATATCCAGACGATGCATCGCCAATGCCTTGCGGGCCCACTGAAAGCGCAAGACCCGTACTTGTTGAGACGCTACATCCAACGCATGATGCAAGGATCCCTGTAAAAGTGACTCTTCTAACCTTTGCAATTGCTGCTGCGGTTCTACCGTCCCTCCTGCTGATAGCGCTATTTGCGTCGCTTCTCGATGTGAATCGTTTTCCACTGCTTGCGAGGCGACACGGACAGCCCTGTCCGCGCATTGCTTCCGCAGAGTCATCAGTCGATCTCGAAGTCGCTCCGATTCCGCTTGGAGCTCCCCTAGACGATGATGGTTCGGCAAGTAATCCAGCTGTCGGGCGCACTCTTCCCGTGCCTTGTCTCGATCGGCAATCGCTTGGGCATGTCGATCGAGATGTGGCTGCAGCGTGCGTTGAACGCAGACAGAACAACGCGGGTTGCTGCCTTCGTCTTCTGATTTTGAATCACTATCGCCGACATAGTAACAAAGGCATTTGTTGTTGTTGGGTGACCGCATCATTCCTGTCGCGGTGGAAGACGATGCAGCGCTGTGGGAACTCAAGTGAGATTCGGACAAATTGTACATCATTTTTATATGTATGCTGTTTTTGTTCGTTCGTTCCGCAGTAGTGTACTCTTGTCAAAATTTACACACGCACACACAAGCAACTCCCACTTGACACCAACAGGCTTTATTTCTAGTCGGAGTCAAACGCACGCAAGTAAGTATGTATGGATATTGTTGAAAGCAAATATTATGGGAGTTGTCTCGCAATGAAGAAGAAGGGATGAAGAAGACGAAGGACGATGAACGAGATGATGCCTTCATTGCTTGGGCCTTGGGCCTTGAAAAGAACAAAAAATAAACGACGAACCAGTCGACTACTCGGATCCGAAAGGAAAGGCTTCATACGGACGCATGACAGAAAACTGCCACTTGGAAGATTTTCCAACTTTCAAATTGAAGCGCCGTCGTCCGTCGTTTTGCGGTTGAAGATGATGATAGATGCTAGATGATAGAGATGATAGATGATGATGATAGTTGCGATTTTCATTGAAGGACGTGACCATCAGAAGACGATATCTGTTATCTTATAAACCTTCCATTATTATTGCTACCGGTGTTATCTTCAGTTGTGAAAGAATTTGTTGGATAAAGAACCACACAGCGATGATGAGAACGATATTACTCCTCTCCACGCTCTTGTCGTGCCTCCACAATGACGTCGACGCCAAAAGGAGGGCCGCCGCGAGTTGTTGTGGCAGTCGGCGATTGTCGGAAGTTGTCGAACGACGAGCAATATCACGAATTCCGTGGGCAGGCTCAGTGGCATCATCGTTGTCATCATCATCTGCTTCGCTACTAGTGGTGGAACGGCTTCCCCGTGGTGGACAACGAGGCACTCATGATTACGACGACGAGGACGACTATTACAACAGCAGGAGCAATAATCAACAACAAGGCGGATACCCCCAGGACGACCGATATTCAGATCCAAGGCAAGGATATAATGATGACTACTATAATGAAGACCGAGGCTACTATGACGATCGGGGGACCCCGCCGGTAAGTAGCCCAAGGAGATTCAAGAGTGACAAACGTCTTAGGTTGGCTCATTTTTCTCACTCTCCCAATTCATTCATTCATTCGTTCATTCGTTCATTCGTTCATTCGTTCATTCGTTCATTCGTTCATTCGTTCATTCGTTCATTCGTTCATTCATTCATTCATTCATTCATTCATTCATTCCATATTGCGCATTTCAGGGCCGAGATGGTGGAGGCATGTCCAGATTTCAGGTCCCTGATATTATCAAAACAGGAAACCGAAAAATTGGCTTGCCATTGTTGGGAATTGGTGGAGTTTTGACCGTATTGGGCATTAGTTTGTTTTTCAACAAGACACTCATGCGACTGGGTAATCTCTTCTTTGTGGCGGGTGTCCCCATGACAATTGGCCCCGGACGAACAGCAGGGTACTTTTTCCAACCAAAAAAGGCACGTGCGACAGGATGTCTTGCATCTGGTATTTTCTTGGTCTTTGTGGGGTGGCCCGTGCTCGGGATTGTTCTGGAAGTATTTGGGTTGCTCAACTTGTTTGGAAATATGTTCCCTGTCGCGATGATGATGCTAAAATCCATGCCCGTTATTGGGCCCATGCTACGAGGACAAGGCTCATCAAGTAGTAGCGGTGGTGGTAGACGAGGGAGCGACCGATATAGTGCGGAAGATGACGACGATTACTATGGAGGCGGCAGCGGCGGATACGATCGAGGATACTACGATGATGGTGGGGACCCAGATGACCGCAATCAGGGATACTACTAAAAAGTAGGAGAACCAGCAATATTATCGTGGGCTGCACTGTCTGTGGCTTGCGTGTAGACTAGTGAAACTTTTCCCTTTTATAGTCTTCTAGTCTAGTAGAAGCAAAACTACTCCGACTTTGCTAACTGACCTTTACCCGCAAGATATGCCGCCAAACTATCTGCCCACACTTCATATCGCGTCACTTTCCCAGCATCATCGAATCTCAAACGATACGTAAAGATTTCGTCACTGTTTTGCCCCGTACTCCGCCACGTGAAGGTCGCCTCTCCCTGCACTGACACGGCCGCGTTCAAGATATCCACAACAAAGTTATCCGTAAAATTCATTTGTTCGCAGGAAAGAAGGCTCGCAATCAATTCAAAATACTGTTTGGCTCCTTGTCGACCCCGAAAGACATTGCCAAGGAATCCATGTTACCAGCAAGATATATCTGTCTCGTTATTTGACGATAGCAAAGTCGTCGCAAAGTGGCTGGGCCAATTTTAGTAAAATTTCATAGGCAAGCAACATGAAAGACTGATGATGATGACAAGATACTTTTACTTGAACAGTTAGTAACAGCAGAATGCAATCTTTCGGGTTGGACTGTGTTTCTGGACGAGGAAGCGGCAAAAGACGAAGAATTCATCGATCTGTAACGACAGGATCTATGCATCTATCAATAAAACAATTGATTTTTTAGTAGCGTCCCAATGATCTTATTTTCCGACCTTATCCAGCTCGTTCTCCATGATGCTCTTGAGGGTCTTGAGGAAAAAGGCAGCGTCTGATCCGTAAATGTGACGGTGATCGGCGGTTAATGTGACGGTCATCTTTCGGGCCTTCTTCATGCCCAAAACTGCTGCCGAATCAGGGACAATGACATCTTGAGTCGCCCCAATCGCCAGAATACCACCTTGTCCCACAGGGAGAAGGGAACCAAACTCGGTGACTCCGAACATGCCCATGTTGGAGATAGTGAAGGTACCAGAAGTATATTCAGCAGGCGAGAGAGATCCCGACTTGGTCTTCTGGACCAACTCTGCCCACTCTTCCGCCAACTCCTTCACTGGTCGCTCATTTACGTACATAAGATTGGGCGTCATGAGTCCTCCTTCAATGGCAACGGCCATGGCAATGTTGATGTCCTTCTTGTACATAAATCCGCCCCCGTCTTTGTCCGAGTACGCACTGTTCATAATGGGGTGTCGTTCAATGGCAAGAGCGACTGCCTTGGCGAGAAGAGCAGAAACCGAAACGCCAGCAGGCTTGAGCTTCTGATAGAGGGCCTCGAAGTTATCCATGATAATATCAGTGCTGACACGGAAGGCAGGAACGGTCAATGTAGCAACCATGTTGTTGCTGACAGCCTTCTGCATACCTTTGAAGGGAACAAATCCGTCCGGGAGATCGGGAGTCTCATCACCAGCAGACGCCGCTCGTTTCTTCTTTTCGGGTTCCTTTTGGCCAGTGGCCAACTTGACGTCATCGAGAGTGACACGGCCGAATTGACCAGTTCCTTGAATGGTAGCAATATCAATCTTGGCCTTCTTTGCGGCGGCACGAGCCATCGGAGTGGCGGCAACGACTCCAGCAGCAGGGGTCCACGAAGCCTTGGCGGGTGCAGCGGCAGCCGCCTTTCCAGCAGAGGCAGGCTTTGCAGCCGGAGCAGCACCAGAAGCAGCAGCTTCGACATCCGAGGCAGTAATGCGTCCATCCGGACCGGTACCGGTAACGGAAGCGATATCAACTCCAAGTTCTTCTGCCTTCTTCTTCGCCAAGGGAGAAGCAACGACACGTTGACCGGAAGCAGCCTTGCTGGTAGTGATTTTCTTGGGAGCTGCAGCGGCAGGAGCAGCGGCAGCTGCTGCCGCAGCGGGGACAGCAGGAGCTGGGGCGCCACTCAAAGTGGCAGCATATGCCTTCAAGACGGGGATATCCTTCTCTTCGGCGGCAATAAGAGCAACGGGGGCTCCGACAGCGCCGCTGTCTCCCTCTTCAGTGATGATGGCAGCAAGGAAACCATCCTCAAAGGCCTCGACATCCATATCCGCCTTGTCACTTTCAACCACCATAATAGCTTCACCAGAAGAGATAGGATCTCCTTCAGCCTTGAGCCAGGAAACAACCTTTCCTTCCTTCATCGTGGAGGAGAGTGCGGGCATGTCGATCTGGCTGAATTCGACATCGGGAGGTCCGACTGCTGGTGCTCCTGTAGACGGTTGGGTAGGAACGGGGGGTGATGATAAGATGGGATTAGAAGAAAATGCGGCAAGGTCAGCCTCATTGGCTACAAGAATTCCTACAGGAGCACCAACATCAGCTGTCTCCCCCTCCCCCTTGATGATGGCAGCAAGGTATCCGTCCTCGAAGGCTTCCACGTCCATGTCAGCCTTGTCGCTCTCGACGACCATGAGAGCCTCACCGGCCTCTACATAGTCGCCGACGTTTTTGAGCCATTCGACGACTTTCCCTTCGCTCATTGTGGAGGAGAGGGCTGGCATGAAAATCTCTGTGCTCTCGATCGACTCACCTCCAGAAGGAGCAGGAGCGGCTTCGGCCACGGGGGCAGCAGCAGCACCTCCACCACCCGCTGCGACGGCCTCAATGTCGGCCTGGGACGAGGCAATGAGGGCCACGGCTTCTCCGACGGGTGCCATTTCGCCTTCCCCAACAATGATCTTAGCCAAGTATCCATCTTCAAAAGCCTCGACGTCCATGTCGGCCTTGTCAGACTCGACCACCATGATGGCCTCACCGGCTTCGATTTCATCACCTTCGTTCTTGAGCCAGGTGACAACCTTTCCTTCCTTCATTGTCGAGGAGAGAGCAGGCATCAGAATCTTCGAGCCTTCCGCGAAGAGCTGGGTGGCACTCTTCACAGACGACCCATAGACCGAGTTTTGCTGGACAACGCCAAATGCAGCGGTCTCTCGGAGAGCCAGAAGTACAACAAGAGGAGAAAATCGGACCATTTCTACTTTGCTTCGGATCCGAAATCGGAAGCTTCGGAGACAAGCTATTGTTTTGTGATGGAAGTGGGACGGAGACACTGTGTGACAACCACTGCCCGAGATCGATGGCGATGTTTTGCCAGGCAACACAGGGATGATCGACGTCGATGAAAGATGATGCATGCGACGATACGCGATACGACAAAGATCGAAAGAGCTACGTCGTGCACAAAACAGGACGCCATCACAAACGTCACCGGAAGCAGTTAGTCGAGCGAGTCATACACTCGAGAATCGTGGTCCATTCCACGATTGTGAAAGCTAAATATTTCGCTCGAACGGTCCGATTGAGTGACGTAGGTGACGGAACTCTCGAGGCGCATTTGATGTCGACGACAACAAACCAAGAACAACAACTCGCGAAATCTTTTCGTCGTCCTCCAACAACGACCGACCAGAAGAGCGCTTGCCCGGTGTGTGTGTGGGTTCGGAACAGGCCAAGCCGACAGCCCCCCATCTCATGTCGAACATTTTTTGCCCAAGCACAAAACTAAACTCAAGCCATCATGAAGCTCGCTCTTCTTCTCGCCTCTATCACTTGTGCTTCTGCCTTCGTTGCCCCCTCTCCCAATGGAGCGGCGACGCGACTTGCCGCCGACACTGCGGAAGCCACTGAGGAATCGACCATGATGGGAGGAGCTGCCATTTCGGCATTGACAAAAGACGTCAAGGCCGCTTTCACCACGGAAGACGTTGATAAGTTCTTGCCCCACAGATATCCCTTCGCACTAGTTGACAAAATCGTCGAGTACGAAGCCGGTAAAAAGGCCGTCGGTATCAAACAAGTGACTAAAAATGAGGAGTTCTTCAATGGACACTTCCCTGGAAAGCCCATCATGCCTGGTGTCTTGCAACTAGAGGCCATGGCCCAACTTGCCGGATGCGTCATGGCTGGATTGGATGGGGCAGAACCAGGTGCCATCTTTTTCTTTGGTGGAGCCGATGGAGTCAAGTGGAAGGTGAGTGAAGATCTCTCGGACACAATATCGGTGGGATCCAAATCATTAATTCGTTTAACTCATCTTTGAATTTTTCCTGTACAGAAACCTGTCGTCCCCGGAGATACTTTGGTTATGGAAGTTGAGGTACTAAAATTCAACAAAAAGTTTGGAATCTGCAAGGCGACAGGCAAGGCCTACGTGGACGGAGTTCTTGCCGTGGAAGTTCAAGAAATGACCTTCGCTCAAGCGAAATGAATAATTTGCTAAATTAGTATGTATGAAAAACGATGCCGAAAACAAAAGCAGCCGGTGCACCCTTCTTAGAACGGATCCTGCAACTCCTCCAGCATCGGTGATTCTTCTCTCGTCCCGCCACTGTGTATTTTCTGGTAAAAACGCCACCACCAGATGATGACAAAACAGATGCAATAATTATCTTAACTTTCAATGCTCGAGAGCTTGCTGATAGATTGGATTCGATTCTATGGCTACCATGAGGTTCGACAAAACAGTCGTCAGAGGAGAGAAGATTGCTGGTACTTTGAGACTAGACTACGTGTGCGAGTACGAGTCGTCCATCATGAACTCATTAGGGACTATGAGTACAGTATTTCGAATTTCGACTTGGTGCTATGACGATGACGACGACCTCCTCGTGTTAGAGTAGTTCCGGTAGACTACTGTACCGGTACTGGTACCATTAAATTCTCCCGTACGAAGGACGCACAAACTTTCATTCCCGAATGAATCACTGATCACCGTTCACGACACCAAAGGCCAAAGGTTCATACGTGTCGTCTTGCATTCACCCGAGAGGAGAAGAAATTCGTGGTTCTGCGCGGACCTCCCGACGACGCGCGACCGTGACGTTCTCTCTTCGGCGGCCTCTTCCACACCATCAACACCTTTACTTGGATCCCATATCCCATCCAGCGCCACTGAAATTTCAGATTGATTCTTTCTTCAATCCCAAGTGCTTGCGTCGCACTCATATTTCTTCCATCCCTTGGACAATAATCTACTCTAAAATGAAGTTCACCGCCGTCGCTGCTGCTTTGTTCGTGGCATCTGCCACTGCTTTTGCCCCTCCCGCCTTTGTCAATAACAAGAATGTCGTCAAGAGTTCTTCGGCAATGCAAATGGCGTAAGTGTAATTTTGTCAAAGTGACACCTGGAACACATACCCGGCCCTTCCTTGGCATTTATTCCCAACGATGAAGAAGATACAGCTCCCTCTACTGAATTTCTGTGTGGAATTGCTCGCATCCGGAATCAATATTGCACTTCGGAGTTATAAATCTTTCGCCAAAGGAAGGGTCTTTTTGGTTTCACGTTCGTTATTTGGTTCGTCGCCTCGTAAGCTCAAATGGCTCACACTTAACCTCTTTCCCCTCAAAATCGTTTCAGTTTCTCCTCCAAAATCTTCAAGACACAGGATGTTCAATTAGGCGAGACGACGGAGACCATTGTCAAGGGAGGACGTGATCTGTTCCCCCTCCTTCCTAAGGCTTTCGAAGGAATTAAGCAAGTTGGTGTGATCGGATGGGGTTCGCAAGCCCCTGCCCAAGCCCAAAACATGAAGGATTCTCTTGCCGAGGTCAATGCGGACACCAAGGTCGTGATTGGTCTTCGAAAGGGATCTTCCTCTTTTCAAGAGGCTAAGGAATGTGGTTTCAGCGAGGAAGATGGAACTTTGGGAGAAATGTTCGATGTTATTAAGGGATCCGACTTGGTCATCTTGCTCATTTCCGATGCTGCTCAAGCCAAACTTTACAAGGAGATCTTTGCCGCCATGAAGCCTGGTGCCACTCTTGGTCTCAGCCACGGGTTCCTTTTGGGACACTTGGATTCAATTGGCGAAAAATTCCCCGAAGGTATGGACGTAATTGCGGTCTGCCCCAAGGGAATGGGACCTTCCGTCCGTCGTCTCTACGAACAGGGTAAGGAGGTCAACGGAGCTGGTATCAACTCTTCCTTCGCTGTCCACTCGGATGTCAGTGGAAAGGCAACCGACTTGGCCCTCGGATGGGGTATCGCTGTCGGATCTCCTTTCATGTTCGAAACCTCCCTTCGATCTGAGTATTGCTCTGATATCTACGGAGAGCGCGGCATCCTCCTTGGAGCCGTTCACGGAATCGTTGAATCCTTGTACCGCCGATACCAACGACAGGGCATGACCGCCGAAGATGCCTTCGTGCAGTCCTGCGAGTCCATCACTGGAAATATTGTCAAAACCATTTCCACCCAGGGAATCAAGGCTGTCTACGATCAGATGAGCGAGGAAGACAAGAACACATTCAAGATTGCCTACTCGGCATCTTACAAGCCCGCCAAGGAAATCTTGCAAGAAATTTACGATGAAGTTTCCTCTGGAAACGAAATCCGGACTGTCATCATGCACGGAGACAGACTTGACAGATATCCCGTCGGAAAGATCGATGGAACTGACACCTGGAAGGTTGGTGAGAAGGTTCGAGCCAACCGCGACGAAGACAACATTCCTCTTAACCCCTTCACTGCTGGTGTCTACGTTGCCACCATGATGGCCCAAATCGATGTTCTATTGGAGGAGGGCCACCCCTACTCAGAGGTTGTCAACGAATCTGTCATTGAAGCCGTTGACTCTCTATGCCCATACATGCACTACCGAGGAGTTGCCTTCATGGTTGACAACTGCTCGTTCACCGCCAAGACCGGATCACGAAAGTGGGCTCCCCGTTTCGACTACATCTTGGAACAGCTCGCATACACTGCTGTGGACAATGGTACTCCCGTCAATGAGCAATTGATCAAGGAGTTCGAAAACCACAGGGTGCACCAAGCTGTCGAAGAATGCTGCAAGCTTCGACCGCCTGTCGATATCAGTTTGTTTGCTGAGACATCAACCAAGGAAATCGTCATCGAATAAGCTGGACACTCGTCCATTTTATATACATTGGTAATCAATAGAATCTTATGAAGTTGAGTTGAGTGGTGTGACGGTATTGTAGCTTCCATGTAAATTGTAATTCCTGAGCATGCTCATTTCTAGGCTGGAAGGTTAGCATGGAGTCGTCGCTTGAAATCATTGCCGTCTACTCCTACGTAAGAGAGAGGGAGCATCAGCCTCTTTTCTTCCTGGTTGTAGTAGATCCTCTCCAGTACTATTCTCTACTACTGTAGGTAGGTCTACTACTACTAGAGTGGAATCGCAAAGCAGCGAAAAAGTGCACGGTCTAATTTAGCTACTACCTTGACGGTCGAGAGCCATGAATCTGTCGTCCGCCGGAACGACAATAGCCGCGCCATGCTGACAACGTACTTGTGCTGTACTCTGTAGCTTTACTCTACCGGTACTACCGGTAGCTACTAATTGTAATCAGTGAGTTAGTTAGTAGTAGTAGGTAGACTACTACCTCTCTACTACTACTAGTAGAGAGAGTAGAGAGTAGTAGTAGTAGTAGAGAAAAGATGGGAGACGAAGACGACTGATTGCGAAGCTGGTACTTGTCTGTACGTCGCGGTACAGTACTGTACCACGTATGAAAAGCACAGTCGCAGTCGTCATCATCAGAGAGGAGGGTCTCCTCAAGAATAAGAAGTCGTCGTGGTCCGGCCGCCGCTGGATGAGAAGTTCAACCTGCTACAATTACCAGGTACATACTACCGGTAGTCTACCGGTAGCTAGTAGCTTGTTTTAACCCATTGTTCGTGCGATCTGTAGGTACTGGCTACCGGTGTTACCGGTATGTACCTTAGTACCGGTAGTCTACGCACGGTATGTACCAGTGTGTCCGTTGTACTCGTAATTCAGAATATCGAAGTGCATATGTACTAAATTTTTAATTAAGGGCTATATCATGAACAACGATTAGGGCACTAAGATTAGAAAGGCCCAAGCCCTCAAAGGGCAATACTATTTGGTCAGGAGAGGGTGCCTCTATCTTGGTGGTGCACAGCCGCTCCTGCTTACTCGTCGTACGGTAGTACAGCAATAGAGAGCTGTGATTTCTTCTCTCTGTTCGTGCTTCAAGGCGGGGCCGGATAAGAAAATAGCGTTTCGCTCGCCGTCGTCATTCAGCGATGTGTGGGCGGGGATGGGTCTTTTTCTGCTTACTGTAGTATCCAGCCACACTGGACACAGAAAAATTGTTACACGAATGCTCTTTTCCTTTTGGCCGGCACCATTCTAGCTACCGGTAGTTGTCATTGAACAAAAAAGGAGAAAGTCACCTTTGTTTCAAACAGGGAACAACATCAAGTCTGCGTGGAAAGAGAAAGAGAGAGATATTTTGAAAAATCACACCGCTTGTGGTTAATTCTTGAACTCGTCGAGCACTGCTCCTATACACCGTCATGATCGGAAACGTAATGCCGCTTCGGCGGAAGTTAAGTGGTTGGCAACTTCGTGAAAAGTTGAAGCACGAGCCGCCAGTCGGCAATTCACGAGAATTGACGCCAAGCGAGGGTACGGCATCTACAAGCAGCCTACCCGTGAGCGAGCCCGACGATCAAACCGATTTACCGCCTGCTTTTCGTACTATCAAAACTGGGCAGCGAATTCGTCAGAACAGCGCGATACGCTCAGCAACGACGCTCGATAGAAAGATCAGCCCGCCACATAGTTCCCCACCGGCAGTGGAAAATGGAAAGGAAGAATCGACCAAGAAAAGTGCAGCTCTTATTAAGAAAAAAGGGCCCAAACCGAAAGAGCCGAAAAAGAACAATGAGAAGGCTAAAGCGAAGAAGAAGAAAAGCAAGAGCGAGGGTGATTTAGCCCAGCAAATGAATTTGAAATCTCCTGATAAGAAGGTGGAACAAAAAGAAGAGAAACCGCTGAACAAGAAAGATGGGAAAGTGCCTTTGCTCCGATCTCAGCAGCTGAAACGGAGAGAGCGATCGGAATCCAGAAAGAGCGTATTGGATAGTCTTGGCAAATTCGAACCCACTCAGTCCTTCAATCGGCGGACACTTCCTCAACGAGATAACAGTGCTGCCCTCAAGCGCGATCCGTATGCTCCAAAATCACCAGAATTATCACTTGATAAATCAGGATCAGACTCATCCCTTTCCCTCGAGGATATTCCCCCGCCTGAGAGAGAAGAGCGAGTTGCACGGAGTCAGTCGGAGAGGTTGACCAGGTCGGTATCGTCTTTCAATGCGTCGCTGGATCTCTCAGTTCATGTATATCTTCCGGTCGACGAGCAAGTTAAGACTGCTGTAAGTGATGATCAGTGGGCGAGATTCAAGCTTCTTGGAAGACTGGGGCTAGGTGATATCAAGCTGTCACGAGAGGCTGAAGCACTAGTCGAACGAAACTTCGGCATCATGCTTCATGCGCTCAAGCACATTTATGCACTGAGAGATGGAAAATCTGACGATGAGTCATCCGTGGAATTGGTGGACTTTGGAAATTTTGACATCAGGACTGGACACGTTTTGGAAGAAGTTCAAACAACGATCAATGTGCCGACAGAAGGACCTTCAAGGCTCAAGAGAAACCCAAATACAATTGAGGTAGACCCTGTGGTCCAGAGACAACTACGAGATTTCATCGTTGTTATATCATCCATGTACCGTGACAACCCGTTTCACAACTTTGAGCACGCTTCGACCGTGCTACAGGCCGTGGACAAAGTCATCGGCCTAGTCAGCTACCCGGACGAAGAATTGGACTACCGAAATCTGAAACACGGTTATGGTGTGGCGAGAGAGCCATGGAATCATTTTGCTCTAGTTTTCGCCGCGATGATTCATGATGTTGACCACTCAGGTGTGCCCAATGCTCAGCTCGTCAAAGAGCGAGCCCACGTTGCCGGGGCTTACAAAAACAAGTCGGTTGCAGAACAAAACAGCATTGAGCTGGCATGGAATCTGTTGATGGAACCTTGTTATAAGGAGCTTCGAGAGTCCATTTTTAAACTTCGGTCAGAATTGATCAACTTCCGTTCGTTGGTAGTAACAGCTGTTATGGCTACGGACATTGCAGACAAGGAGCTCGCCGCATTACGCAAAGGCCGCGCAGCAGATGCTTTGGAAGCGCAAGAAGATGAGGAACGAGCTACTAGTGCCCATATGGATTTGGTTCGTCGTAAAGCTACATTTGTTGTGGAAACGCTCATTCAAGTTGCCGATGTATCCCACACAATGAGTTCCTTCGATGTCTTCAAGAAGTGGAATCATAGGTTGTACAGAGAAATGTACAGGGCCTACAAGAACGGACGGGCGGATCAGGACCCTACCGATACTTGGTACAAAGGCGAGTTTGGGTTTTTCGATTTCTACATCATCCCTCTCGCCAAGAAGTTGAATGAATGTGGCATCCACGGCGACGCGAGTGATGAATATCTAAATAACGCGATCAGAAACAGAAAATTGTGGGAAGAAAAGGGTGAGTCGCTGATGAAGAAGTATATCATTGAAATGAAACGTGAAGAAGAAACAATGGAGAACTCAAAGAGCGAAGAATCCAAATCGAAGACGATTTCGCTGAGCGAAATGGCAATGGATGATTGGTCGTCTTCGGAAGGCAGTAAGGCTGGTGACGATTTTGCCGAAGATTCTGACCTTGACAGCGTATCGATATCTTCGGATGACGATGATGATTCAGAAGAAGACATTAAAGAGTCTTGGTACAACACAAACCTTGCTTCAATGCGAGACAATGTGAAAGTTACGAAGGCAGGTAGCGGACGGGTGCCATCGAAAGCTAGCATCGAGATGAAAAACGATAGAAGAACAATGATCCGCAGAACCAAAAGTGCCGACCCGGCAGACCTGGCAAAAATGGTGTCTAGATACGCCGAACAAGAGAGATCAGGAATTAGGATTCGCCTTCGAAGTCGGAGTCAGTCACCTACCTCGGCTCAAGATGATTTGAACTCTTCCGAAGAAGGCAACCGCGGCCGCATTCTGCGTTCGCGATCAAGGAGCCGTTCACCTGGTTCCGGATCGGAGCATGGCATGCAAAGATCAATTCTAAAGGTCCAATCACCTGGATCGGGTTCGGACCGTTCTGAAACGAGGTCTATTCTGAAGAATCGTTTAAAGAGCCATCTACCTGACTCTGATACCGAGCATTCTGAGCCGAAACCGAAGCTAGAAAAGAATCGGTCTCGAATCAAGTCTCCAGCCGCCAATTCAGAGCAACGACAGTCACGAGCAGGACGAAAGATAATGCGGAGCAGGCGTCCATCCCGAAGCAAATCTCCAGCCTCAAGCGTCGAAAGTACTGGAACGTCAGAGCGGAAACTCAAAGTAGGTTTGAAGAAGGGGAAACGACCGTCGATTGTAAAAGCTGCTAGTACTCGGTAGGGCTTAGGTGGCCAGCTAGTTGAACAGTCTTGGCACCAGTATTCTATTGTATCAGATCGAATATGAATAACTTCTTTCACTTGATGCGGGAGTAGCTACTACTCTACTACTAGTTGAGGCAGGAAATGCATGGTCTCCCCACTTTTCACTCCAGTGATGTGATCTGGTGGTAAACCGCATCGGGCACACCGGGAACGACCCCTGCCTGCTGACCCCTCACAAAAAAGGTACACGTACGAATACCCCCAAGTCGTATAGCTTCCATAAATAATACAACAAACCTTTCCAACAAGGTAAAGAATGGCTTAGGGGTAAAAGATGCTGTTCATCCCCCTGTGCTTCGTCACCTCTCTCTACTCCATCGTCTCCGTAGAAGTGCAGATAGCGCTGATGATCCCGGCTGAGTCTTATTATTTACCGCCCTGCCCGGCTGACGGGTGAAAAGAGTCCACTGAGTCAATCGGTGGGTTGAAAAATTACTACGAAGTCCTAACGACAAAACAGGCACCCGGCCCATCATTGTCGCAAGTGTCGGTATCCGCTACATTCGTCATTTAAGCATTTTTTCATGGCCGAAGCCGGCGATGCCCGCCCTTTAGTAAGAAAATACATCACACATCATGCATCTTCATCATTGTATCCTTGTATCGTCGTGTCATCTGCATTTTTTCATGGCCGAAGCCGGCGATGCCCGCCATAATAAATTGCTTGTGGCCCACACTGGCTCACGATCATCATTATCCCATTGTTCCAACATCACGTGGATTCATCATACAGAGTTTTGGGTCTGATAAACCAAGTAAAATCAACGGTGATATCTATCTACTTACATGAGAGACGGTAAAGAAAGAGAGAAAAGATGTACACAACAAGATAAGAGATTGTGTCTATTGTTGAGTCTATCGCTAACTACTTCGTATTTGGTCTGCGATGATTTTGGATCTTTCCGAGGCGAAGGTGTAGCACGAGGCACCATGTGACGTCACGATCGGTCATATTACCGATCACAGTTGTATTCGTTTGGCACATCAATCTCACTATGGATATGCCAGGTACAATGTACAGTACCGTACCAGGTACCGGTATACCGTAAACGTGTTTTCTACGTGCAGTTGAGGGGGAATGAGAAGAAGAATCTTAATCCAGCCCCTCGTTCCTCGTCTCATCACTCATCATCATCGTTATGATCATAAAACCAATCGGGCGACTAAAAGATTGCGGTCCAACAAGAGTCGCAACGGGTTTCAGAACAAATAGCAAGGATCGTACGAAGCGCAGTACGTGTACGTACTCAAGATGGGCGGGGTCTGGTATGATTTCGTCTTTGACAACGCTTACAAGGTCGACGCCAAAGAGGCTGAGAGCCGCATGCGATCGAAGTATCCTCACTTGTTGAACGAGAAGGAGACCATCGATCTTGCGTTCAAAGATCGAGGAGGCAAAGGGCGGGACAAGGAGTACTTTACGTCGCACCGCATCCTCATCAAGGACGGAAAGGGATTTGGTAGCAAGCGCAAGAACTACCTTAGCATCCCCTACGATAAGATCCGTGCCTTCAGCATCCAGACTTCTGGTGCGCTGCTGGATGATGATTGTGAGCTCAACATTTACACTTCTTCCCACTCTATGGTTTCCATGGATTTCTCAGCCACCAATGTGGATATGTTCCAGATCCACGCACTCTTGAACGTGAAGATTCCCTGGTCGCAAGATCGCGGCACTTCCGATTACGTTGATCCCGTGCCACCGCATATGGATCAAAAGCAAACGAAGGCGGGCAACGTCATTGACTGGCTGGGAGACAACGCAAAACAAGTGGATGCTCAGGAAGTGGAGACTCATTTCAAGACGGATTTCCCCATCTTGTTGGAAGATGAAAAGGTGGAGCTGGCTTTCAAGAGTGGTCGAGACACCAAGTGTTTTACGAACCGACGAATTTTGTTCGTCAATGTGAAGGGACTGATTGGCAAGAAAATTGAATTTCTGACACTTCCATACAGCTCGATTCACGCCTTTTATGTGCAAACTGCTGGCGCACTATTGGATCGAGATACCGAGTTGCGAATCTTCACCAACATGTGTGGAAGCTTGTATCAGCTGAATCAAGACTTTCGTCATGGAAAGGCCAATCTGTGGGCAATTCAGAAACTTCTTTGCAACCACGTCCTAGGAGATGACAAGGCTCCACTTTCCGATGTGGATAGGTATGAGGGCCATCAAGATTCAGAAGGTGGGATTTTTGGTCTACTCACTGGACTCCGCTTCAACGAGCGACCCGTCGATGCCAACGCGATGGACCGTGTCCTCCATCACGATCCTCCCATCCTGCAAGGAAGCGAAGTCGTTGAGATGGCATTTCAGGGCCATCGTGATGTGACCTTGTTTACAACCAAGCGCTTGATCACCATTGACAAGAAGGGTTTGTTTGGAAAGAAGATTGAGTATTTTTCCGTACCATGGGAGAGGGTAAGTAGTGACATCAACAAAACAAGGCTTCATCGCGGCACTGTGCCAAGAACGCTCATTGTCATTCTGTCCTTTTCCTTTTCCAGTTTGTGGCGTTTGGAATCCGTTCCGCTGGGTGGATGATTGACTTTGATACTGAGGTGATCCTGTACACCGAGATGAATTTTTGGCCCGGTGAAGCTGGAGAGGCCGGGGATGATAATTCTCCACCGAAGCCTCCCATTCCCCCGAGGCCAGAAGAGTCTTGCTTGTAAGTTTGCCATTTTGTTTTTGGTTGTGACATTCGATGAAAAATGAGATTGGTGTGATTGCTAATTTTATTTTTTCTAATGGGCAGCGAACTAGACTTCAACAAGAATTGTGTGGACTTGTACAAGTTGAAGTACTACCTCTCTCGACGAATCATCGATATTAGCAGTCTGGAAAGGGGCGCCCCGATTGGTTTGGAGGCATTGACTAGCGCCTCCCCTGATCCCAAAGGATTCGAACGCCTCTTTCAGTGGCTAGGAGGGGATCAGCGGGAATTGGATCCTACAGAATTGGATACTGAGTTTCACACGAATACGAAAATTCTTTTGGACAAGGAAAGGGTCTTGATGGCTTTCAAGGCTGGCCGCGACGTCACGCTATTCACTAATATCCGAATCATGACGATTGACGTCCAAGGACTAGTTGGATGTAAGATTGAATATACGTCAATCCCCTACAGGAGTGTGCAAGCCTACTCTGTGGAATCCGCTGGGATCTGGGATCGCGACTCTGAACTCAACCTGTATACGCGCAATCGCTGGCAGCTTGCCAAAGTAAACATGGACTTTCGATCTGGCAAAACCGACATCATGCAGATTCAAAAGCTCTTGACTGGATTTATCCTCGGTCGCCCAACAGATTCGACAATCCGTTTTGGGCCAAAAGATTACTCTAACCACGAGCGTAAAGCTGTTGGGTGGAATAGCCTGGCCGCTGGATTTTTTGACAATTCCAAAGAAATCGATCCTTCGGAGCTGGACGCCAAGCTGCATTTCGACATCCCCATGCTACTGGAAGAAGAGAAAATTCTCCGGGCATTCAGACAGGCTAGAGATATGTTTCTCTATACAAATCGTCGTTTCCTCATCATTGATACGAAGGGGTTGTCTGGGCAACGAGTCAAGTACAAGACGATCCCTTACAAATACGTGGACCACATTGAATTTGAGACGGCGGGCCACATGGATCGGGATGCTGAGGTGTACTGCCACACTAGCATTTCCGACATTGTCAGCAATGGTATCCCGCGAGCTGTGGGTCTAACTAGAACCACGCAGAGCGTTCTTGTGAAGCATACCGATATCTACGAAGTCGGCAAGCTTCTGCTGGATCACACTACCTTTGGCGATATTCCACCGGAACCCGTTGAGCCTGAGATCGAAATAACATTCTGAGATACATACGAATAACTACTCTAGAGAGACTACTACTGTATCAACAGTTGCTTTTAGGACGGGAATAGATTTTAAATGTCAATGGAAAGTATTCATTACGGTAAAGCTTGGCTAGAGAGGGGGGAATTGAAACGACAAGAAAAGATGTGCTCGTTATTCGTACTTCGTGCCACGAGCCGTTGCCCGCCAATCATTCAAAATGTGAGCTGTTATGGTTCCCGTTTGCTGGGTCTTAGAAGTTCCGTATTCAACCGCAAATGAACCAATCTCGTTAAATAAATAAATCGCAATAAATGGAATCAAATTCAATTCCAACCATTGAATATCAAATATGTTAAGTAACACGACAACTGGTTGGACATGGTTGTTAAATAACTTTTGGCGCGCCGCGAGGCCGGTAGTGAAAGCAGTTCAAAATCACAACTTTGAAACGCCAATTTTATTTTTTGAACAACCACCAACGATCGATCGTTAGGTTGCAAAGTAGACACAACAGCAGTGGCGGTACAGGTACTGTAGTCCAACGGTCTGGAGGATTATTATAATGGTCCTTCATCCCATCTCTCTTCTTCATACTGGTAGATAGATAGAACGTTGCTTGCCATATTCACCCAACAATTCAGCAAGACAACTGTTGTCTAGCTACCTGTAGTAACTACTGTGCGGTTGTAGACGAAGAAACCACGGCACACATCATCGCACGGTCGGAAAACCACGACAAAGATTGCAACGCCTTCCTGGAATCAATATCTTTTACATTTTCTCATCGCATCGCTATTAGACTATCAAAAACGATGACTAAGTCAACGCTCATTTCTTGCAACCACCGCTTCAACAAACTTCAGTCTCGGTACCGAAACCTCTGCGCCGACATGTTTGAAGATCCAAAGATTTCTGGTAGGTTCTACCTTGCACGATGAATGACTCGTGGACAATTGATTGATGACTGCTGGGGCTCTTGCCCGTAAATGAAACATTCCACTCATATCTCCTTCCTTTTCTTTCCACTCCCTAGTAGACTCCCCACCCATCGACAACGACGACGAGTTTCAGATCCATCGTAAAATGCTCCGCAGACGGCACGTTCGGAAGGAACAAAAGGAGAAAGCCCGGCGGAAAGAGGAGCAAGAACTGCAGAAAAGACGCCAACTAGATTGTCAAAAGAGTGAGGAGTCGTCTGTTGTCAGTAACGTTGATACGGTTTCAGCGCCATGCACCCCCCGCACCCGTCTTTTCCACGGTGAAATGCATCAATCTTCTTCTTCTTCGATGACGACGACTCGTGCTCCGAAATCGACTTCTCCACCCCCGCCACAAACTCTAGCGTATCCATTGCTGATTTCCCCCGGCTATGAGGACGAAACCATGCTCCGTAGAGTCCTAGTACCCACTTTCTCTCCGCTTCGTTCTCGAAAGCGACGCAGCAATCGCTTTTGAACAGTGATTGGTGGGGATCCAATACACAAAACTCTGGGACAAGCTGCGCAGGGGCTCGGGTGAGTCATCGACACTTGGGGCTCGGAGTGTCCCCCCTCGGTGGGTAAAACTCGACTATAAAGCTATCATCTACACTACCTTTCTCCGGGTTGACATCTGTCACTATTGTCGTCTCTTTGTACTGCACTAGTAGAGAATCCAAACGTTGACAGGGTAGCGTGCTCCGAGACTTCGTCTACAGTAGTGCCACCAGCGCTATTACATACATATTCTTTGTACATTCGTCGCCTACAGATTGGTTTTGTCTATACAGTAGAGGTAGATGTTTATGACTCCTTTATCCTAGCTCGCCTTACGGGTCTACCTTCTACGCAACATCACAGCAGTCGATAGAAAGAAGCACGATGCCGAGATAGTTGCAGCAATGGCCAGACCCTGTGACCACCGATCCAAGTCGTCACTGGATATTGAGTCTAGCCATGAACTGAAACCGGAGCTCGCATTCGACAATGACTCGTCCTGAACATGATCACCCGCTTTCTCCGTTGATTGGACACTACTCGAGCCACCCACTTTCGATGGATTGCTGGATCTGGTAGCACCAGCACCGACGACGTCCTCGATATCTATAGACGATTCAAGGTTTGGGTCTTTCGATGATTCATTCTCTTGTGACTTTTGAACCAGCTGCCCGCAAGCGCTGGCAATATCAGCTCCCATCGTACGTCGAATCGTGCAGAATGTGCCATACGAAGCGACAATGTCTCGGAATTTCTTCATGTGATCAAAAGGTGGGCATTGAAGCTTGTCCTTAACATCTGTGGCATTGTAGGGGATCAAATTGACTACCAAATGACGATTCTCGCATAATTTACCCAATTGATGGGCACATTCAAACGATGAAGTCTCACCTTGCACTGCATCATCAGAGCGCACAAAAGATACATTCATATGGTGAGATTTCGATCCATCTATAAGACGATCACCAAGATAACAACGCTGTTTGCACTTACGCATAACATATTCAATCATCGCACGTCGTCGTGTACTCTCCTTCACCCTTTCTTCTTCCGTGAATTCTCCATTGACCGAACGTTGCTTGAGGTACGCCATCATGTGATTATCCAAGGCGTCGATTAGCTGTTCAATGGGATATCGAGTTGCCGTGGGTACAATAGCAGTCCGAGCGTCTTGATTTGGTGCATGCAATGACAAAGCCAAGGAGACCTCTGGTAATTCTTTAGTCAGTTTTCGGATCTGAGAGATTAGACCCACCGTCGAAACCGTCACGCGTCCATGTGCTAGATTCCATCGCTTACAATCCATCATGGCTCGGCATGCAGCCACAACGTTATTATAGTTGTCCAGCGGCTCGCCCATGCCCATGAAGACAACGTTCCGGACCAGATCGAGTTTCTTCGATTTATCTTCCCGTTCTCCGTACTCTGCCGCCAGGATGTTGTTGGCATGGATCATTTGTTCCAAAATTTCTGCGGCAGTCAAGTTACCAAAGAGACCCATAGTTCCCGTTGCGCAAAAGGTGCAACCCATGGCACAACCCACTTGCGAACTGACGCAAAGAGAGGCCCGACCCGATCCCTTGCGATCGTATCGCATCAACACACTCTCCACCACTTGCCCGTCATGCAACTCTACAATAAGTTTAGTGGTCGATCGGTCAGCCGACGTCATCTCCCGTTGAATCCGTGATGTCATAGTGACAAAGTCGGGGGTCTTGGTCAAGAAGTTCAAAAAGGGCTTGGGGAGCTGCAAGAGATTTTTGTTCTTTCGACTGGAAATGGCATTTTTCGACGGCTTGTTGAACGCGGGGTCGTCGTCCTCTGTAACTTCATTGCGCTCATACTTGTAATAAGTCTCGACGAATTTATCGAGAGTGGGATAATGCTGTCTGTGCAATGCTTGGTAGAAGCCATCCAAGTGAATACGTTTCAATGAAATTCCGGCTTCTTCCAAGCTCTCCGTCAAGGCAATGCGATCCAAGACGGAGTTTGGATAAGGCGGCTTGCGCCGTTGCTTTGTCTTTCGGGTAGTTGTCTGTAAACCCATCCTTCCGAAGATTTTGTTATTTCACTGATACAACAGCGAAATGGTGGGTGTGAAGACAGGTAGACTTATAGGAAGAAACAAAAGAAAGTCGGGAAAGAGGAAGCAAAAAGCTCAAGAACACAACACAAGATGACAATAACACGTCGCTTCATCATTCATCCACCTTGTTTCAGGTTTCAGCTTGGATGGCGTATGGCGTCGGGAGGCGGATGGCGCTCATAGCTTTCTCGGGAAAGAGGAATGATGATACTTGTAGACGGCCAGACCATTCCTCCAATCCGCGCGGCACGCACGCAAAGCAACCGGTAACAGTACCTGGTACCGGGGACGACTCCTTCGTCATCGCCTCTATTAGAGACGATTGCGCTCTGCGTTGGTGCGTAGCGATTTCAATCTAGTAGGCAGGCTTGATTGGTGGTAGGGTGGGTTTACTGGTCGTAAACCCGCGTGCATGCCACCGCGCGGCTCTTTGCAAAGAGCCGCGCGCCTTTGATGTAGCGTAGTTCGACACCGAACTGTTCCCATCGCAGACGTGCGGGGATCTGTATTGGTTACAGACTGGAGTAGGTGGTTGGGAGGCTCGGAGCGTTGGAGCTTCACCTTGAGCTTTCGATATCGAGAGCCTCTGATTTGTGAGAAGTTGATAGATCAAGGCGTCCCGGCCTCTCTCGCTGTCGCTGTTTGAATTCTTGTCCAAGGAATTCATTGGCGCCGGTGAGAGGGCCTGGCCGTCGTTCAACGCACCCGCTGTCTTACTCCAACAACGGTACTTTCTTGTACTTGTGACGAATATTCAGCTGCTAACGGTACGCGGTACCTCCATACCGTACCTGGTACTGTCGTAGTGTGTGCTGCATCTAGGTACCGGTAGACGACTCTGTCGTCGTACCGGTAGCCAGGTACGGTACGTACAGTATGTACCGCGCCGGCGCGCGCCCCCCTTCTCGTCACCACGTTCAGCTGAAACGTGCGTGTTGATGTTTATTTGTCCGTACGACTCTCCGAACAACTCGACTAGTTGGGTGTGTCTCGTTTTGGCGACGAACCTGACTGATGACGCAACTTCTATCGTGTCTTCTCGACAAAAGTTATTTATGGCAGAGTCTTGTGGGTGGGAAAATGGATCGCGTACAAGCAGACGAATCTTATCAGCTCATTTTTTTCCCAGCCGCCAAGTCTTTTCATTTATTTTCTTTCTCCCATAAACTATCTCCTTCCACAAAAGTACCATGAGCATCAGCAACTATTGCGAATCGCCACCATGGATGGTGTCCCCATCCAACCGTAGCGAAAACAACAGCTACGGATCACCCGCTTTAAGCCCGGGTAGCTGGAATGTAGCGTCACCAGATGAAGGAAAATGGAATGTTGCATCGCCCCAAAGTGCGAGCAGCGGTAGCTATGGAGCAGACGTCCCGCCAACCACACCATCCTCTGTATCTTCAGGTTCCACATCCACTCATCATTTTATCGGACTTCCCACTCATCTTGGCAAATCCGAAGCGATCGAAAAGGACGACCTTGACATTCGACGCCAGAAGGTTGCGGAAGCGAAGGCTCAAAAGCTCCTCCAGCAAAATATCTGGGCTGGGGACCCGTCTAGTCCTGGATCTGCTGGATCTGGTCGAGTGCCCGCATCTCCACCCCGATCTCACCCTGAGATTGATGACAATGGGTATGCTCTTCGGCTGGAGGCTAAAAGAAGATACAAGGAAAAGAAAAGGCTAGAACAAATTGCTGCATACACAAACAATGGTGGAAGTGCAAGCCCCTCGAGCTCAGTTTCTTCGCCCACTACTAGGGTGATTAATCGACCCCGAGTCTTGGCGACTACGACGAGGAAGAAGAAGGTGGTGCCCCCTGACGAGGACTATGAGAATATTAATGACTACAAGTCCGTTATGGACATTGAACGAGAAAGGGAAGCTGAAAGACGTGCCCTCTACCTGCTGAAGAAATTTGGAATGTAACTTCTCCTATGCGCTTGTCGTGCTAAGAATTCATTTCGATGTTCACGATCAATGTGGGGTTGATGCGCACCTTATCACCTCAATCACAAAAATCATACCGTATCAATAATTTTAACTATAATCTGCACCGAAGAAAGAAATTAACGTGGGCTCTGTAGTTGCATCAACATCTCGAACCATTGTCGTAACGCATCCCCAAGCACCTCTGGCAAGGCACCCATATCTTCCAATATGATGTAGTATGGAAAGGGATAGTCCTCGATGAATCGTTTCACTACCGGCTTTCCCTTCTCAAAGGTAACCTCTTTCATATGCACGATGCTGTCCTTCTTTTTGTGCTCGCCCTCGACAATGATCATAGCCAAAAGTATATTACGTTCCATCATTTCTCGGATCAGTCTCTTCAGTTTCTCTCGACTATCTCGTTCAATCCGACCGTCGCTGACCAGAAACACTAGTTGCATGGAGGAATGGCCACCCATACCATCCAGTGCAGCGATTGCACTCTCCACACATAGTGATGTCCGCGTCCTTTTTTGATCAAATTTGAAATTCATCACCATGTCAGCCCCTGACTCAGTGGTAAAAGGGAGGTGGAACGGGTGTAGGAGCTTCATGTCTTCACCAAAGCTAGCAATACCCAGCTCACCAATTTCTAGTTGGTTCATTCCGACGGCAAGAGTTGATAGAGCACGTAAGGCCATTTCGCCTGCGCCGCTCTTCTTCATACTCTCAGAATCGTCAACTGCAAGTAGTACTCGGTAATCTCGCTTCGCAGGCTTTGTTCTCCGCAGCCAGATCTTGTCCTTCCGATAGCCACTAGCAATATAGCCAATGACACGTTTCATGTTGATTCGCTTGCCAGTTCGGTAGTCACCTCTTAGTTTGGATGCAACGAGTGGCTCCATGACCAATCTTAGTTTTTCACATAGCCGTCGAGATAGACTGAAGGTTTCTCCTTGAATCTGCAGCCAGTGAGAACGCGCTTCCGCGGCTTCGGAACTGCTGATCCCAGTCACCTGTTCTTCTTCAATCATCTTTCCATCAATGTCCATAAGAGAGTCTTTGCCTTCGACTTTGAGGCGAGACAGATCGGATACGACGCGATTTGCTACCATCTCATCGTCGACTTCATTCCCCTCCTGGGAAGCCTGAGATGCTTCATCTTCTTCTTCCATTTCCTCGTCGGGGACAGAATCTGGGTGATCTTCTGTGTCTGAGATATCATGTTCGTCGTGCCTCCGGCTCTGTTCTTTCGGTGCCGCCGGTTGCCGTTTCTGTTTTTTCGTGGAGGGGTTTTCTGTTTCTGCAGAAGGCTTATTTTCGCTCTCATCATTGTTGGCATTTTCGTCGGTCTCCTGGTCTGCAGCTTGCTCTTCTTCCGGCCTGTTGAGCTCCACGGCTTCTTCTTCCGTTGCTTCACCAAGCACTTGGGATCGACTCTCTTCGTCCTTCGACGTATATTGGAAGTCGCCCTTTCCATCACCATCACTCGGATTTTCTGTTTGGTCCTGTAGTTCATCAATGGATTCCTCGCTCTCTTCGTTTGAGTCGACAATATTGAGTTTTTTGTGCCAGAACTTGGAAGCATCACCAGGATTCTTAAATGGGTTTGGAACTTCTTCCTTGCCCTCTTCTTGTTTTGCCTCTGGTGCTTCGTCAACGGCTCCATCGCGTTCACTAAAACCACCGCCTCCATTGGATTCATTATGCGACTGAGCGCCGCCCTGTGATCCTGAAGTTTCACCAACTCCTTCCGCCTGATCTTGTTGCTGCTCTTCATCATTTTCGTCGCCATCGTCCAAAATGCCATCTGCGCCATCGTTGGCTCGAACTCCGTGTGTCTCCTGCTCAGTAGGTTGTTGGTTTTGAATACATGTGGAGGTCTCTTCCTTTGGTTCATCGTCTTCCTCTTGTTCGGCACCTTCGTCAGTCTCCATTCGATCGGCCACACCTGAGGGCACCGCCGCTTCTTCAGCTTCATCGTTTTCGTCTTCTCCGTTGGTATCAGGCTCAAGAGCCGAGTCTTCAGAAATATTGCTTTCCTTGTTGTTCTCTTCGTTTTGGTCTGTTTCGACCTGATCGTCGTGTTCGTCCTCGTCCATGGTACCGTCAGGGTCGTCTCCGCAGTCGAGATTTAGATCATCGTCTAGTTGCATCTGATCGTCTGTCTTTGAGTCCTCGTCCGCGTCTCCCTCGTCACCCTTCACGTCAACACCATGTTGGTCCTCGTAGCGGTCGTCTTTATCCTCGTTTATTTCACCATCGTCCTCCCCCCCAGCTTCTTGGGATTTCTCTTCTTGTGGCTGTTCCGGAGGGGGGTCCTTTTGCTCATCATTTTGATCTGCTTTCTCGTTTCCTCCCTCATCCTCTTCTTCTTTCGTCCTAGTGGCTCCTTCGATAGCTTCACCTTGGACACCGCTATCCTTCTCGAATTTCTCTTCCTCCTTATTTATTTCATCCTCGTCGTCGCTGTCATTCCACATCCGTTCATCGACAACTTGCTCATCTGGGCTGCCCTCGTCGCCCATTTCTCGATCGAGCTCCTCGCCTTCCACGTCTTCTTCCTCCTCGTCTTGTGGCTTGTCGGGCACGTCGCACATTTCTCCTTCAAAGTCAGCTTCCATCTCCATTCCCTGGTTTGCTTCTTCCTCGTTCAACTGACGAGATTCTTTGTTCTCCTCCTTGTCGGCCTGGTCTTCGTCATTCTTGAGCCCAGAGAGCTGGTCCTCGCTTTCCAATTGGTCGGTGACATCTCGTTTCCCATCTCCTTCACCCATACCAGTACCATCTTGATCGTCCTCGAAAGTCATTCCTTCGACATCGCCACCAGTATCGCTCCCGTCGTCCTCGGCAGTTTCATCGGAACAAAATCCTTTTGCCAAGAGGACACGGAAGATTCGAAGGATTACGTAGACCAACTTGGAAGTATGAGCATGGAACGACGCTGTAGTTCTCAAGAGAGCCTGTGCTTGTGCCTGGACACGAGACGTGAGGACACCAAGATCCGAAGCCAGTCCAACTAAGGTTTCCCTATGGTTGTCGGTCAGATCGCCTTCCACTTCATGCAGTCGTTTAAGTTCCCTCGCAACGTCTGCAATCGTGTCGTTCAGCTTCGCGAGATCCGTGGATGCCCAAACATTCATAAGCTCCCTGTGGCACTGCCAAAGTGACTGATTGTCATTGTTGCCGTCCTTGACTAGACGTTCTTTAACGATACTCTGGAACGCAATAAGCGATTTTTCAACGGCAGACGACAGGGATTCCATGAAAGGAATGGTATTCAAACAGTCGTGGCTGTCGTGAATAGAATTCGTACTTGGCCCGAGCTCACTGACTTGCACTTTATCTAGTTCGTGAAGAACCACATCAAAGCAATCGATGGGAAGGCAAGCCATGGACGCGCAAGACCTTTTACAGTCGAGGATGAGTCGGCGAGAATCATTTATTCCTTCAGCTTTCTTCTCTACCTGCCGAACTTGTGAAACAGTGAGAATGGTATTAGAGTCAAGGCAGGGACTGTCATAATCACTCATGCTGTCCACGCATCGATCAATTTTCGCGGCAGCATCTCTTGCCCATTCATTTTGGGACGCTTCGCTGTATAGTTCATGGGACGATTTGACTAGCAACGACAGTTGGCGTAAGCTCTCGACAGCCACTTTGATAGATTTTTCGAATTTCTCAATTTTGACACAAGTTGATGTTTGCTGCAAAGGTAAACTTCGTTCGGTGAACGAGAGTGTTGACGCATAGTCCTTGAGTTTCGCAATTTCGTGGACGATTGAAGATAATAGACATCGCTGCTGAGCGATCATCAATATCCCGCTTTCGCCCAATGTCAACATCATATCTGTTTCACGCTTGCTCAAATGCTTGCTTCCAAGCAGCATGCTCTCTGACCTGTACTCGTTCAATTCCGTAATGCTTCGTTGATAGTATTTTTCAGCCCGTTGGACTTCATTGACTGTCTCTGAGTTCATCACGGCGTCTTCGACGCACGGTGTTGGAAGCTGGAAGATATCCTCCATATTACGGACTTGGTCTGGGACACCCCATTTTGTTGTTGTGAATCCATTCCTTTTCAATTCACGAAACAAGTCGGTGAGAGCCCGCTCTTTCATGGGCCTGGTAGACTTGCTTCTTAGCGAAGAGATGCGATCAAAAATGGCCCCACAAAGATACGAAGATTCATCAACTCCCACTTGTGCCCAGTTTTTGTAGTCCGTCCTAATCGACATCTGAAGCTTTGCCATTTTCTTGGCATATTTTTCAATCTTCAAGATGTTGCTGCTCGACGAGTTGACGATGTTTTCGGCATTGGTCCAGTCGTGGGTACCAATGCTTGTTGCACCGAGATCCAGCCGCTCTTTCGACGAATCAACTTTTCCTTCGAGCTTCAGAATATGGGGGAAAAGGGCAGAATCTGACGGCACAGAAGTGGAGACATCTCCTGTCGAATCCATGTCGCTGCGGATTCCCTTGATTTTTTCGATTTGTATTATTTGACCTACGTTAAGATCCAGGCAATCGTCGACCTCAGCAAGGATTTTCATCAGCTTCCTGTGGTTCTTCTCTGTAGATTCTGCCAGAGCATAATACGTCTGGTCATCCCATTTAGCGAGTTTCACCTCTTCTTTGAGTCTCGTCTGCAAAGGTTCAATCATACTCTCTAGTTTTGAAGCCAAGGTGACTTCAAACTGGTTGTAATATGCATAGATTGATCTTAGTGCTCTCGATTGCTGCAATGTCCACGAGGAGTCTGCAGCTGAAAGTTCATATTCAATCTCTTGCTGGACTGCGCATGTCTTTAGTACCAGGAGACGCTCTTGGTATTCACCCAAAGGCGATGTCAAGATAAATGTGTCCAGAATTTTCGTCAATGCGGCCAGATCATCGTCTCCAGCAGACTCTAGGGATTGCGTGAGGGATTGTCCTACTGCGCTGGAACCTTTCCAGACCCATTTGGGGACAACACGCGAATACCCGTTGGCTACTCTGGACACACTTTCTTGATTCCTCCCGCCTGGCTCCGCACTCTCGGACGAACTTCTAAGAATACTTTGTAGTCGTATCAAATGTCGACGGGCCTTTCGTTGGTAACGATATCTCCGTGCGAGAATGAGCTGCGGCCAGCTCTCGAGCTCCAGTTTTCGCCACGCCGCGACAAGTTTGCCCACTTCCTGTAGAGGAGAGCCCAATCGAACACGATCGCTGGCATGCTGCTCCCAATCCTGTGCTTGGCGGAGAATTACCTCCATCCCTGTCATGACTTTACCGATCGGAGTTGTCATCATATCAAACTTGCAAACCTTGTCACAGACACGACCGATTCCCAGCAAAATAGAATGACCAGGGAAAGCAGTAAGCAACTGAGTCGACCTAGCCATAAGTCGTTCCAACGGACCTTTTGCCTTCTTGACTTCAGTGGGGTTCGGTTCGTTCTGAAAGTCGACCATGGTGGCCTCTTTAAAGAGATGAGAGAAAACCCTAGAATGGGAGCTCTTGTTGGGTGTACTTAGCATCATCGCAAAGGAGTGACCACTCATAGATTCGTCGTGGGACTGCGACCATTTTGTACATTCAAAGCGCCGCTCCAAAGCAAGGGCTGCGTTGTAACCGTAATGGAACACCAAAGTCCGGGTTGAATCAAGGATCGAGCTAGTTCCAGTCTTGAAGAGGTGCTGCAGCATGAGTGAAAGCCATTCGAGTTGAGATTCTGAGAACTCAAGCTCTTCCTGGTCGTCGTTTCCTTCTGTTTCCTCTGTCGTCCCCTCGTCATCTGACATGTCATCGTCCTTTTCTTCGAAAAGCGTGGAGAATTCACGTCTATGATCAGGGAACTGTTCTCTGAATTTCTGCTCCTGGATGTCGTCTACACTTTTTCCCGCGTCTTTCTCATCAAAGACACGGCCGTGAGATAGGGAAAGATAGTCGAGCACGGCCAGCCACCTTTCTAAATCCTCTTGCTTCGGACCAAACATCATCCTTTTGAGGAGCAGCCTAGAAAGCGCAGCAGAAGTGAGAGCAAAGTGTAGATCTTTCTGTTCAGCAGCGTTTCCTTTGGACTCGGCAACTGTTGGAAGCATGTCGATGGCAAGGCCTATAGTTCTGTCGTGACTGGGCATCGGATATTGTAGCAACTTTCCAAAAAGTAGCCCAGCTGTACCGGTAGCTCCATTGGTCCTCTCGGACTTGACTAAACGTATATTATTAGTCAAGCTCTGCAGGCCCTCTTGAATCAGTTGAATCGATTGCTTCAATGTCGTAGTCACGTCATCATATCCGCAGAATTCGGTTTCTATTCGCTGACAGAAAGATGATGACGTCCGAAGCCAGTTGTCGACACGTCGTCCCACCACGACTGAATCCTCCTGATTGAGGACCAGCTGGACCAGCTCCAAAACCGAGGTCGTCGATGCTACTCTTTCCACAAAATCTCGAGATAGCCGAAATAGTTCGTGAAAAGGTGCTGCATCTGCTGCTCGTTTCACTACTTTGCGTTTCTGCGATAGACTCTTCTTCGTAAGATATTCACCTTCCGCCAGCATACCTTCAATCTCCGCGTTGCATGGTGTGAAGTCCCCATTGGCAAAGCCATTGTACAATCGATGAGCAGTGACCTCTGTTCGAAGATGCTTCATCCTGTTGTTGATGAGTGACACTTTTGCTATAGGAGCTCGCCCTGGGTCCAACGGAGATTGCGGGCATGCGATCTTCAATCGGAGCAACCCGAGGTATGCTGATGCGAGCGCCATCGATTTTGTGTACAGTTCAAGCGTAGGGTCAAATTTCCATGCATCTTGAAAACAACCAAGCAGCGGTAAGATCAACGTAAGGAGTACTTCTTTCAACAAACGATGTGTTGTAGTCTCGGCAATCGCTTCGAAGTCACCAAGTTCAGTCTCTGCCAGCAAGCTTGGATCGGCGACAAGTTCTACTAGTTGATCAAGGTCCTTGCAGTCCAGACCTTCTCGAACAGCCTGGATAACATCACCAGTAAGGCAGAGCAAAATCCAGAAGTCGGATTTAGAACTGCTAGCGCGACCAAGAGACAGAACTTTGTTGATGGTCTTGTATTGTTCAAGCCGTTGCTCGCAGTTTTCAACTGTGTAAAAGCGAGTGCTGCACGGTTGTCTGTGAAGGGCGAATTGTTCCCCAACAACACGCAGAAACAACTCTGTCCGTACTTGTTCTTGCATCCTTACTTGACCGAATGCCCCGCTACTTTCATTGCCTCTACGAGCACTTGATAGCGATCCACAGTTTTCGTCATCGACCCACATGTTTGGCAGTTCAAGTCGCGTTGCAATAATACCTGCCCTATTGAACGAATTTGACCACATGTGAGCACTCATGGATGCAAGCATCGAAGGCAGCAGCGAACGTAGGGTTTTTTTCAGATCAATCGAATTCCCGTTCTCAACAATCCAAACAAGCGTCTGATAAGGTCGAAGATCACTGACAGGCCAAACCACGCAAGACAGACATGCATTCATGAACGTCTTCAATTTTGGCAAAAGATCTTGGAACCGTCTAAAGATTTGGCCATCGTCACTGCTGCGGATAATTCTTTGGCAGATATCTCCAATAATGTTGTTTTCTTCGATGACACACTGATATTCCTGGAATGGTGATAGTTGAATTCGCGCAAAGGAATTGAGTAGCCCACGACTGAGCTTCCTATAAGCTTCGCTGCTCGCCACGGACGATAGCGACGAGTCTTTCAAATCATCCAACTTCTCCGCAGTGAACTGATTTTCGACGGTGGAAATGGCAGCGTCGACTTTGGCGTGATCAAGCTGCAAAAGAAACTCTTTTCTTCTACTTTCCATCGAACCGTGCAATCTCTTTACCAGATCGATACGTCCCAGCCTTTCCTTGATACTAGCTTCGCCCATTGGAACTTCGTCAGTCCAGTATGAATGAATCGTCGTTAGAGCCCCAAGGAGCTGTGATCGGAAATTATCGTCCACAAATAGATAAGGGTGACGGAGCTCGACAAGGGAAGCCATGTCAACACAGTCAGACGATACTTCGAAGGCAGAAAAGCATCCATATGTAATCAAGCTGCATTCTTTGGCCAAACGAATCATTTCGAACAGCCCCTTCCAATGCAAAGCTTCACGAGGTACACTGGGACGCATCATTTTCTTGCTAACGGACCATAATGACCAGGAGTCTCCCGTTTTTCCAAAGATGGCACTGTCAACAAGGCTGATGAAAGAGTTCAACTTTTCCAAGTGACGGACGACCAGATTTTGGTCGATATCTTCAAAGGAACCCAAGTCTAAGCTCGCGAAAGAACGCTTCAGCCATTTCCATTGCACAATAAATTCCGTCTCTTCAAATCCAAGAAAGGACGACGCTTGGAGCAGCAGTGGTGTGTATCTGAGCAGTTCCCAGAAACGATCGAGCTCCCCAAGGAATGCCCTTACGCGGTGATAGAGGCGCTGGTCTTCAATCGGATCTAAACGCGTGCTTTCAACAAACAGGTGACTCAAAAGATTGTCGATTTCGACGACAAAGGTATAAATCACGGGCGTAATCGGACAGGACAGCACCGAGCTGTCAAGAATAGATTCGCTTGCCAAAAAAGAAGCTTCCAAAACTGTCATATTTGTCAGGACGTTGAGCGACTCGTCTCTGTCAGAAACAGCCCTCAGCCACTTCTCCTTGAAGTATGCTTGATCGAGACGTGTTCTGGACAAGGACAGAGTTTTGCGCCCCAGGTAGTCATTTAGTGACGATGTATGGTTTGATTCTGCTGCGGAGCTCTGGCCTGAAGCTTGAGCAGACTTTGTCGCCTTGAAAATCCCAATGTCCTTTTGAATGACTCTAGCCATCCACTGAAAACAAAAAGTGAAGTCGCTGCGATAACCGTTGAAAAAATTGCATCTCCAATCCAAGTCTTGAGACGTCGGGTGCAAAAAGAAGTGCTTCACAATTGCCGACGACAAACCGTTGAACCCATCATCGTCCTCAGCTCGTAGTTCAAGATTTGTGAATCTACCTGCCAAAACGGAGTTGCACTTAGCAAGACTCAAGAGGGCCCTTGTCTCGCTCCTCTGAAACGCCACGGACGACTGCTCTTCGAATAGACGGAGAACTCTCGCCTCCCATCTGACGTGAGCCAAAGGCGCTTTCTGGCTCCAAAGCTGCCTTACAGAACTACCAGATAACAGTGTCCCAGTCCAGCCCTTGCAAACAGTCTGATACCCGTAATCTTCGGCTCGCTGCAAAGCACAATGTTCTTCAAGTTCGAAACCTACTTGAAGCAGGTCGATCAGTGCTCTCTCCCCCGAAATCCCCCGCGATAGCATCGCTGAGACCATCGACGTAGAAATAGCGAGACCCCGAGGATAGCATATTTCGTCACCACACTCGAGCGATGCCTTTTGCTCCTTCAAATATGACCCAATAACTGCGGAAGCAAGATCAGAACTGCGCGCTCCATTTGTGTGCAAGAGACCCATCAAGTCTACTCGTGTTTCTTCACTGATAGTCATATCGGACATTCCTCCATTTGAATTGAATGTCAACGGCTGAGAGAGGTAGAGTTCGACGCAACGGTTTCTCATTGCTCGCGAGATTTCACCATTCGCCGGGTCCATCATGAGAAAAACTCGAAAGTTCGGATGTGGCTTGATCACTCTGTGCGATAAAAATCCTTCTGCGTCAACGGTTCCGCATTCGGAGAGAAGTAGTTCCCCACCATATTCCATCACGGAGTTCAGTCTATCAAGGACAGATGAGGGGCATAGGTTCACATTGTTCAAGACTAACCAGTGACCATCAACCATGGCATCAACGAGAACTCCATCACGCCAAAAGAAATGACCTTTATCTGCTCCCTCGTGTTCGTCCGTCACCTTCTGTTCTACTTCTCGAGTCAATGTACGGAGACTTTCGACAAAGGGGGCAAAAATGCTATCAGTGTAACCTTCTGTTGCTTTCCTCAACAAAGCGCAAATATTCAACACAACTGAAAGAGTCGACAAAGTGTCGTCGATCTCTTTGCCTTCTTCGATATAATCGTGGAACTTTTCTGACGTTTCCCACAACTGCTTGTTTATCTCGGCTCCGAAAGTATCGAGGCAAAAGTAAGAATCAATCAAGTCACAAACCTTCCTCGCCGCTGAAAGTTCAAACTCATTCCCTTCTACTTGTTCGAAACATCCAAGAAGCTCGGAAACATCAGAGGAGGGCGACAGGCACTGTTCAACAAGTCTCATGTTGCAAAGTTCGGCCAAGGCTGTCACTGCCGAAGTTTTCCCACTTGATGGTTGTCCAATCACAAGGCACGGCCATTTGAGCGCAACGCAGCGAGCGAGGGCCTCCATTGGGAGTAGATGAGAAAGAAACAGCTGAGGCTGAGCTTGTAGAGGATTCTTTGCGGTACTCTGAAGCGGCTCTATTCGTGATAAAGTGGTGTCTCCGATTTGAACCACAGAATCAAAGATCCGAAACGAGGGTGGGCGCATGGATCCCATTGAACCTTCGCAGTGGTTCTGGAACGCAAGATTCACTCTTTCTCGATCGATCTTGTTTCTGAATCTCTGCAAATATAAATCACGCGCACATGACGATATACTAGAGGTCTGGTATTCAAGCAGCTGGCACCATCGGAACACATCTCTCAAATTGAATTCCCACGGGGCGCCTTCAGACCCGTAGTCACGCTTTTCAACGACCTCGGCGTGAACAGAGTTGTTGAAGTCGATCATACTGTCTACCTGTCCGTCACCAAAAGAAGGATATCGAGTCCGGACGATTGTACGCAGATCAGCGTCAGTAAGAGCATCCACGTATACCTTGGTAAATCTATTCAGGAATGACTTGGGGAGACCCTTCCGCCCACCTCCTTGAGCAAGAGGGTTTTGGGCCCCGAACACTCGAAAGGTGGATGGGCAATGGAACGTCTTGCCCAGTTCCGGAATGTACACGGTGGCTCGATGGTCCAAGCAACTATTCAGACCCTCCAAGACTGATTGTGAAGCCAGATTTAACTCATCAAGCAGCACCCAGCTACCATCTTTGATAGCTCTGAGGAGCACACCGTCAGACCATTCAAACGACGCCCCTCCTCCGCTCGAGTCCTGAACAGGTAAATCGCTACCCATCAGGTCAGAGATATCTGTCTGCTCTGACAAATTGATACGAACCAACTTATTCCCAGAAGCCGCAGCAAGAGCTGTGATCAAGCTTTCGAGAAGTGGGGAGGAGGGAAATAAGTCTTTTGTTCCCAAGTCATTCGACACAGGCTCTTAAAAATTACTCACCTCGTTTTTCCTACTCCAGGTGAACCCTCGAGAAGTATAGGTTTCTTGATTTGCATTGCCCGGAGCACCCGATAAGCATTGGCTGCCGTTGTCGGCGCTGACATATTGAACTCTGACTTTGGGACGTCGAGTGCACCCAATGGGATGAAAAACGGTGAAGCTCCAAAAGTGGCCGAGTCTCTTACGATAAAACTTGGGTTCTGTGGTGTGCTGGAGGCGGAGACGTTGCTGGGTAGCTGTGCAGAAAGATACAACTCGGCTTTCATCCTAAAAACGGTAGAATCTTCGACTGCGAGCCCCGCACCAAGCCCTAGGCCATCTAATTGCATCAGCGCGGCCCCATGAATATAGGCCTCCCATAGCCCCAAGCTGGTGTTGGCGTTTCGAGCTTCGTCGATGAAATGAGCCCAGGACAAAATGTCTCGAAGGCTCAGGGCATACGCTGCGTACGGGCTGGAAGGGTCCCCACATATAGAATTGTTGAACCAGTCAACATAATCGAGCATTTTCTCTATCAAAACATGCGAAGTAGAACACTTCAAAGGATCCAATGATTGACTAAGAACGAGTTCAAAGTCTCTTCTTTCTGTGACAGCAGGCACCCAAATCTCGGTAAAGCGACTCCTCAGCGCTGGGCTGAGTTCACGTTTTCCAAAGTCACCCCCCGGGTTCATGGTTGCAAAAACGCGAAAACCCTCGTGTGCTACAAGCACCCTATTTTCTTCCGACGAACCATCGTCTCCTTTCTCAGCCAGCACGAGTGTCCTAGATGGTTCGAGCACTGAGTTTAGCCGCTCCAAAACTGCATCCTCCGCGAGACTCATCTCGTCCAATAAAAGCATCTGACCTGATTTCATAGCAGTCACAAGTGGACCATCAGACCACTCAAAGAGGGAGGCATATCGTCGGGCAAGCACCTCAATTTCTTCGACGAGCCCAACCAGGGCTTCAATTTTGTCGGCACTTGTACTTCGCGTCTCCTCGTCGCTCGACGAGCCAGATGCACTCAATTTCCTCCGTTTGCTTGTCCTGTTTTGATCGTCTATGCCTCTGTCTCCAATCAGGGGTTTCGGATGAGTGACCGCCACAGCACGCGCTATGGACAGCATTGTTTCCACCTCGGGTATCGATTTAGTCTTGAAAGTCACGCTCGTAAACTCTTCATCGTCTAACATAGGAGAATCCGACTGGTCAAGCTTCGCTGGTAGGAGTGCTTCTGGGATATCGAGCTCCTTGAGAACCTTATACTGGGGCCACTGGCGTAGTAGAAAGCGCAACTTGGTGAATATATTTTTCTGAATACCCTCTCGACCGCGTATCGGGCGCAAACCTCCAAGCAAATCTGATGTCTCAGTTGTTGCGTGACAGTTGACTGCGTAGAGTGTCTTTTTGTGGAGAAGACTCAAGAATTGAACAACCGTTGTCTTTCCACACCCAGTATCTTGAGCCATGATAGACTAGAGAGTTAGATTGGAAAATTCGAAAGAAATTGCACGTCGCTTCGACACGTTTGACTTACCTCCGACTAGTAGGACCGGTTCTTTCTGCTCAATGCAAGTCATGACGAGACTGATCAATCGCAACAGTGATCTTGTGGGTGCAATCGATGCAACGAGAGGATCTTCTGATAACTCTGGATTCTGCAATGCATCTTTCAATATCTTCCTTGCCATAGAATGTTCTCCAAAGTACATATCAGACGGATTGAGTTTCACCTTCAAGTACTCTTCCAAAACCGATTGTACCATTTCTTTTTCTTCGTCCGACCTGAGCCTCTCCGCAAGGAGCATGTATCCCTGCTCTGCAAAATCTAGTCTCGATGAAGACTTTCTTTCGGCCCAGCGCAGAAGATCACGAGGTGTGATAAAACTATCTTTTCCGAGAAAAATGTTGCTCTTACTCCTTTGATATCGAAGTGCGACCATTACATCGACCAGACGAGCTGCCGTAGAAGGTGGGCATCCGCACCTCTTCTCCAGAATGGTTGTCATTTCTTCACTCGGTATGTCTCCCATGTGAACCTCAACAAATCGATTTCGGAATGCCCGTGATAAGGGCTTGCGACCGCCGTAAGCTCCGCTCGGGTTTTGAGTGGCAAACAGTCGAAAGTCAGGGTGTGGTTTCACGGTCTCGTTGGTTTCGGCAAGATAAAGCTCCCGATTGTCGTCGAGCAGTCGATTGAGAGCCTCAAGGACCTCACTTGGTGCAAGATTTAACTCATCCAGAATTACCCAATGACCCCGACGCAGCGCCCGGACCAAAAGCCCGTCCCTGAAGGATAGAGAACCGTTTTGATCTGCGGCAAATGAGCCGGTGTACTCCTGCACGTCTGCCGAGAAACAAGCATTAGATTGGGGCTCCAAAGTTCCACCAAGACACCACAATTAAAACCTTACCTGTGTGCTCGTGATTGTTGATGCGTACGACGTGGTGTCCACAACGTGCCGCAATGTATTCCACCAAAGTTGTTTTACCGGCACTTGTGGGACCTTCAAGAAGTATGGGCCACGGGCCGGACGCCAGTGCTCGGGAGAGTCTTCTCAAGCTGGCAGAAATCGAAGATGTCAGAACGAACCGTGATTTTCCATCAGAGGAAGCATCAGACCAGTCTTCCCTCTCTTGCGGCCCAGTCTTGATCCAAAACGGTTTGACCAGCACAAAATCTTGTCTATCCTTTCCACCTGGTCGACGTCCAGGGTGCTCGAGATCTGCTCTCTTGAGATCATCCGGGAGAAGGGCTTTAAGCACTTTTCTGACCGCCTTGACAGAGGCTTCATCAAGGGCTCCTTCGAATGCAAGCTGAAAACCTTCGTAGAGAGCTCGCTTTAGAGGAAGGCGCTGGTTCAAAACAATTGCTTTGGCAGCACTGAGCGCCCTGGACAAAGTTCTCGTCGTATATCTCGGTTTATGGCCTGCTCCATCAGACAGCACTGTATCCGCCATTTGCCTGCATTTGAGGTAAACTTCGACAATCGTAATCACGATGTCTTTGTGTTCAGGAGGCTTTCCATCGACTGGAAGCACACTTTCAAGATATCTCGCAGCAACAACTCGCAACTCCACTGGGTCCAAGAGCTCATTAACATAAATCTCCGAAAAGCGTGAACGAATACTTGCTGGCAAATCTTTCTTTCCTGCGTCCGTCGCGGGGTTCATCGCAGCAAAAAGCCGAAAATTTGGATGGCGTGGGATTTCAGAAGCGTCCCCACGCTCCGTCAGAGTGACACTCCCAGTGGGGTCGTCCAAGAGCCCACATAGTCTTTGAAGTGTATCTGAGGACGCCAAGTTAATCTCGTCAAGGAGTACCCTTTGGCAAAAAAAAGATGAGAAGGGAGACATAACATCAGAAATTGACGAAGGTGGATAAATGTACTCACCATTTTCCATTTTTGATTGCGTCCACTAAAGCTCCCTCGGAAAAGATGAATGCCAGTCCTGCATCACACGAAAGAATCTGGCGCTCAAACTTCGTGGCAGACTCTTTGAAGCGATCCCAATCCAACGACAAAGCTCGATCCTTTCCAGTGGAATTATCTCCGTCTGCGTCCTTTCTCTCTTTCATCTTTGAGATGCCTAGTTGTGCCGCACGCTGGAAACACTGTGAGAGCTTCTTCCAACTCTCCTTTTCCAGCATGGAGCTCGCGAATTGAAGAAACTTTGCATTCTGTTTCCGCGAAAAAGTTGAGACAAACAGATCCACGAAATCGAGATAAACCTTCCGGGCGACATTTTTGAGTTCCAGAGGTTTGAACCCACCAAGTAGGTCTGTCGAATCTGTCTGCAGCGAAAGATTCTGAACGACAAGCTCTCTTTCGCACATCGCCGCCAGCTGCTGGACCATTGTCGTTTTTCCGCATCCGGTTTCCCCTGTCAAAAGACAAGGTTCGTTTTGGCGCACACAAACACTAATCGACTCCATCAATCGCAGTGCGTGGTTGGTCTGCGCAAATGTCTCCGATTGCTTTCTTGCAAGTTCCGAGTGACGTCCAAAATGAATTTTGACACGTCCAATTTCGACAAAATCGGCACCTATTCGAGTGGACGGGCATCGACTATATACATAGGATCGTGCAAGGTCTCCCGAGATTCCCCACGCAGGTGCGGCTACTCGAGCCACAAAATCCTGTTTTCTTTCCAGTTCGGGACAGGAACCGACCAAAATCTCCACACTCTCAGTGAGGCATATCATTCGTTGGGCCTCGGTAGCATAGGTCACGTTCCTCTCAAAGCAGACACCATGAGAAATCCTCGAAAGAATTTTGAAAAAGTCTCGAACCGAAGGACTTCGCCCACCCGTGTAGAGCGACAGCAAGTTTGCATCCATTTGGGATCTGACTTCGTTGTTGCTGGACAAATCATTCCTTATCGAAGCCATTGCGCTTCGCCCACTTCTATCTAGACACTTCATCGTGGCAAGAGCCACGTCGATGACCGAGGGTGGGATCTGTGAAAAGAGGGCTACGGCAACTTCTTTCAACTCTGAGAACGGTAGAGGCTGCACATGAACCTTGCTCCACAAAGTAGGGCTCAAAATACGCCTTCCTGCCCCTCTTCTGGCTCCAAATCGCTGACTGGAACGATTTTCATTCTCTGATTTGGCAGTGGTGCATGTAGCGAAAATTCGAAAGTCGGGATGACATTTTTCATACTTCCCATTACCAAGTGGTAGCACTCGATCCTCCAAGAGTTTGACAATCGTTGCTTGGATCTCAACTGGAACCGTGTCAATATCCTCGAAAAGGACCCATCGGCCCTCCCTTGAAGCGTGAGTAAGAGCTCCGGGACGCCAAGCAAATTCTCCAGGAATATCGGTGGTGGAATACGATCCTATCAACGTTTTCGAGTCTGTCTCTTCATCAATGTGGAATTCTAGCAAAGAGTCATCAGGGCGACACAAGCGTAGTAGCTCGCGTAAGATGGATGATTTCCCGGCTCCCTGAGGCCCGCAAAGCATAATCGGAGGCGGGTGTGGTTCCTGACAAAGAGCAGCCCCAATAAGCGCAAGATTTTTACATGTCGTTGCAGTGGGTATTAAAGACTTTTCGTTCAATGATGATGATTCAATCATGATATTGTCTGAATCCGTGTCTTTCTTCTCGTTCATGGTGCGTAAGGCGCCGGCCTTGTAAAAGAATATCCCATTCCCCACGTCAGCCAAGTATGGAGACGAAGGCATCACATCGCTGATTTGTGCCGAAGATGGAACCGCAATTTCCTCAGAATCCCACAAACAGGATTTACCACGAAAACGAGCCACCTGCGCATCCTTTTCTTCTCGTTCCAGTGTCCAGGGATGAGGCTCCCACGGGACGTGCTCGTCGGAAATCTCAAGTCGTTCCAGGACAGAAAGTGCTACTTGTGGTTTCCAGTCCAAAAGTGATGTCAAGGCCCTGGCTGCATACCACTGAAGTGCCCGTGGAATGTGCCGAGAAAGATGATGATGGGTATACTGATAATTCGTGGTCTCGTGGTCGCCCATCATCTCCACGTCGGAATTTTGAAGGACACCAAAGAGAAATGTCCAGTCCCAGAGTCGTTTGATAGTGGCAACCTGTCCTCGACCAACAAAGAAGGCAGATAATTTGTAGGAGGCTTCGACAAACAAAAACAATCGTGGCTGTTGAGTAAAGTCCAGATCCTTCCAGGGATTGTCTAGATGGCGGAGAAACTCTATGGCCATCGGTGTCAAATGTGGCGCTACCGGCAGCCAGTGAGAAACCAGTAAGAATGCAGCCTGGATCTTGTTGTTGTTCTTGCTGGAAACCTCTCCTCCTTGTACCCCCGAAACTAGTAGCGCATGAAAAATCTTTGACGCAACCTGCATCGAAACTGGGGCCATGAAACGAAGCAGAAGTCGTAGATAATCCGTCCGCCGATATTGATACTCCCGAAGATGTTGTCGGTGGTAGGCATCTCCCTCCTCGTCGTCGTCACCGTCTCGTACAACTGAATCTTCTTCGTGTATTACTTCTATCGCTGGCAAGCCATCCGCACTCAACAGCAATATATCGGGATCGTAGGCTCGCAAAAGATTCTGGGCAATCGCATCGACTAGATGGGCCGTATTCTCCACTGCCTTCAAGTCTCCATCAACATAATTTCCACGTGACAAAGTCAAGGCCGCTGCCGCCACTCGACGAAGAAAGTCACCGAATACTACGCTAATCTCTTCACTTGCACTATCTTTCATCATTATTTCTCAAGAATATAATATCAGATTCTATTCGGATAGTCAGAGGTACTGACTGTTTCGCTGGCAAACCAATAGAACAATGAATGATGCGATGATGGAAGAAGGAGAATGCAGATTTTAGATTTTTTCGATTGACTGGACGAGACGACGACGAGACGACGATCATCACGTCCATCCAAACACGCGATGAATCTTGCGCTGTTGATTAGGACGACCGCTGAAGTTGAACCGTCCGTCGTCAGGGAAAAAATAAGACGAATCGATCGGCCGCGGATGATGTATTGACGGACAGACTGTACCAGATAATGTAGAAATGAACGGGGACGAATCCTCCGGGTGCTTTTCTTTGATTACGCCCCTTCGTGTTCGAATAACTCGATTGAGTCCTGTACATTCCCCTTTACACCTATTTTTCACACACCACCCAAATAGTCATAAATTCAGTTCTCGCCCGCAACGTCCGAATGATTCCTGGTAGGGCATCACACATACAGCGAGACGTGGGAAAATTTGCTTTCGCGCCCTACAATTCTCAGAAACAAATCTGTTCTAATATTTTGAAAGGGTTAAGTCGCGCACGTCAATAAATGTTGACCGGTTCTATCAATAAAGCGATTCTAACGGCCGTGAAAAACAAGACAGTGGCCAGACCCCTAAATGGTTGACCACCTCATTTCTTTCTACTACTCTGACGATTTCAATGGGTACGTTTACTTTATTGTAATTGTTTCATTGGGCAAGAGGAGGGGAAGGTTTCCTCTTTCTATCCATTGTCTCGTCATCCACAAAGGACGATCTTTGGAGGCCAAGTTCATCGGCATTTTAGGCTATTACGCGTGGTGTTGAGCGCTTTTGGCGGCTTGCTGGAATTGCGACATGAATATTGTCATATGTCGCGCATTCGTGCGCGTGTACTCATGTTAGTCGTATGTCTTACGCTATCATGTGTTTTGCAATGCACGCTAGTTTATTCCTACTATCCCGGCCTCTCGCTGTCGCTGTTTGAATTCTTGTCCAAGGAATTCATCGGCGCCGGTGAGAGGGCCTGGCCGTCGTTCAACGCACCCGCTGTCTTACTCCAACAACAACGGTTAGACACTGAAATCTCGATCAACAAGCAAGAATGTAGCGAATCGCTGACTTTAATTAGGAAATCCGCTGTCAATAATTGAATGAGATATTTTAAGCCCCTCATGAAGTACAAGGCTATTATATATTATCTGGGATCCGAACTGTGACAACCACTTTTCTATCACGAAAAGTCAGCACGCACGGGATGCAGCTATCATACCCTGTAGCGTCAAACGAATACAGCCGCCGCGAGGATGATCGTTATTACCTACCTATTACGCAAAACGGACTTTGAAGATTACCATTTCCTTTCGCACAAAACTTGACAGCAGATCATATCATTAAACCAAAATCAACCACCACCACCACCACCACCACCGCCGCCATCTGTCAAAAGCTGTTCCGAATATCCAATAATGAAACCAGAGTCCAATGGCAAGCGCTTGCTCACACCCGACGAAACGTTGGACGATTTCCACTTCCGGAAATCTCCGCGAACGGAGGAGAACCAAGTTGGCGACGACCATCGAGAGGATGAGCTGACGACTCTGACATCGTTACCAAACGAGATTATTTGCAACATTCTTTCGTGCTTAGATGTGACCTCACTATTACAGAGCAGATGTCTAAATCGATCCTTTCGAACACTTGCATCCCAAGGTTCTGCGGGGTGGGAGAATCTCTGTCACAATTTGTGGCAGCAAAAAGTTCACGTGAGCCCGGAGGCTCAAGAACACACAGATCCAATGGCAGCCTACCGGTTATCGGTTGAGGATGCCCGTAACCGAGACTTTGTACGACCAGAAGAGCTCCTCTTTGATCCTGCCACCAAGACTGGCACAGTATGGTCATTTCGTTTCAAGGAGTCAGCGGGCTCTGATTGGACCTCATGGGATCCCTGGTTTCTTGGACAGCCCTGCCGCAAGCTGGTTTTTCTCGAGGACGGATCTTGCAAGGAGTATAGAACAGAAAATGAAGAAGAAGAGGCCAATCTAGAGGACCCGCCATTCTCGGAGCGCATGGGAAATCTCTTCGACCCTCCAATGTCGATGGGCTGGAGGTTTATCACGAAACCACTTGACATGCCCGCACGCCCTACTGGCTCATACATCCGCTTCTCCGTGGGTGGCCGCGAGGTTCCAACATACTGTGTCCGCAGGAGCCCAACCAAAAACTGGGGTTTCATTATGGAAAGCTGCTGGGGTGTTTATGCTTCGTTCGAGCTGCCCAAGCGTGTCCCTACGACGACAACTCGTAGACGAAGGCAGGTCCGATTGCGGAGGACACAAGATACACTTGGAAATTGGTTCAATGTTGAAGTCGAAACAACCGATGATGAGTTCTCGGAAGACGAGGAAGAGGAGTCCTCTTCTACCGGTACTGCGCGCCTGCTGGTCGACGACGACACCTTTGTCGTCACAAGCGGACTTCAGTGGAGAGAAGCATTCATGTACAATTTTGGAGCTAGGGCGCTCCCCGAAGGTGAAGACGCCCTCGCCGAATTCGAAAGAGCCTACACGCTTATCAATACATAGTCGACAAGGTCCAATTGTAAATCGTACTGTGATTCTTTCCAAGGAAGAAGAATCACCCGCTCGTACGTTATAACGTGTAGAATATCGATCGAAGGACCCCAAATAATATGGCAGCCTCAAGCAGCAGGTGATGAAACAAGTGAATGGAGCAAAAGAACGAGGCTCGAAAGAAAAAAATTTCCGAATTTGGCATGCCATTCTCTGAGTTACAAACAGGATTGTATACTACTCTCTTGAGTGAGTCAGCTGTCATTTTTCATAAACTTAACTCTCTAAATATTATTGTCATTCTTGACTACATTGTTTGCTTGCTTGGACTGTGCGGACCGTGACGAATCCTCCTCGTCGCCGATCTCACCAATATTCACGACACTCCAACTTCCAGAAAAAAGTTTACATCAAGCAAGTAAGGACCTCTGACAGGCGTCGTCATGAGTTCATCGAAACAGCACGTACGTATAGTTTGATTTATTCCACTTCATGACGTTCCTTATCCTCCTGGCTTGGTTTTGAAAAAGGAAGACAAGTGCTGCTCGTCACCAGTCGAACACTAGCAACAAACAAGAAGCACAAGACTGAAACTATCCAACCGATGTACCAATTCTTCGCTGGGACTGCCAACAAGGCGGTCGAAGTCAACCAAAGAAGGATCTGAAGTGGTGTACCAAATTTCAAAAAGTCAATGTTTCTGTAACCACCGGCAGCAAACACCATCAAGTTGGTTTGGTAGCCGAAGGATGTCATATAGTCGCTCGCAGCCAGCATCACGGCGATTGCCATTTTGAGCCGATTGGCACCAGTCTGTACTACGGCATCCATTGCAATAGGATACATGAGAGCAGCCGCAGCGTTGTTTGTCAAAATGCTGCTCAGGAGTGATGTAGCTAAGTAGACACTTCCGTACATTCCAGCATCTACATAGGACGGAGAAAGAACGAAGCACAGATAAACAAAATAAGTCGACACAACAATGCATGTCAAGAAGGTGTATAGAAACCCAGCAACAACAACCTACCTCCTAAGCCGATAGCATCTCCGACGGATACAATACCAGTAGCCACAAGACTGGCAAAACCAGATGCTTCCATGGCCGAGCCAATTCCGAATGCCGACGCAATGACAACATAAAGGTCCCAATGAATTGAGTCCCTGGCTTCTTGCTGAGTGACCACACCCAAACTGACCATCACGATGCCGACGATTGACGCGGTGACAAGCAAGTCTCGGATTTCCAAAGAAGCCACGATCAAACTCGCTATAATCAGGACAACGCAAAGCAGGAACAAACGCGGGCGAGGCGGGGCTGAGTTTTCAACCTCACTCACAAGTGCGAAAGTTCTGTAATTGCTGCTTTGTTTTTCGTAAAACTCCGGTCCGGCCTGGATGAGCAAAGCATCACCCATTTGGAGCTTGACTCGGCCTGGGTGTTCATGAACGCGGTCACAACCTCTCTGAATGGCAATGACAGCGCCGCCGTACTCGGTCCGAAAATGGGCCTGGGCCACCGTCGTGCCAATCAAGGGAGAGCCTCTGGCGATAACAGCTTGCACCATTCGCCGGTCTTGCAAACAAGCAGTGGCCTTCTCCATCTCTTCGTTGTGGTAAAATCGAATCCCGTGGAGTTTTTGCAGATCAGCAATGGCTTCGGCAGCCCCTGACATCCACAAAATATCGCCCTCACGCAATTTATCGTCAGGAGAAAGGGATTGCATGGCATTATCGGTCGAATTCTGAACGTTGGTCCCAGCGCCATCGACTGGTCCCAGCGGTCTTTCCATTCCGACTAAAACAATCCCAGGCATCGACGAATACCCCAGTTCATTCATGGACTTGCCCACGAACGGAGATTTCGGTGGAACAACAAGAGCAACAAGAAACTCTCCCTTCGGAGCGTCATCATTTCCAATTCGGTCGTCTTCAAACTCAACCTTGAGGTTGCGCCACGCTCGTGCTGTTCCGAGAGTATCCTCAATGTCTTCGGTTGATGTCACATGCTGGCCTTTCGTCTCATAAAAGTTCTCGGGGGGCTTGACAAGGAGTGGCGACCCTTCGAGTATCTCAAGGACCAACAAATCGCCTTCCGCCAACTCTTGCTGAATCGAGGCATTCCTACCCTTCTTCTGATAGGCAACAATGCCAGCTTTGTACACCTCGCCGAACTTAACTTCGGCGGGCTTCCGTCCAATGAGGTCGGAAGACCTGGGGACGGTGGCCCGCACAACTCGAATTCCGCTTTTCCTTGTTACTGCAACTTCCTTCGATAGATGCAGCAACTCGCTTAGCGCAGACCAGACTTCCTCACGATCAGGTACCGTGGAGGGGTCAATTGCCTCGCAACGCCAGACGGAGAGAGAGCGCTCATCAATAACCTGCGCCTCCGATGTTCGCATCTTGAGGCCATGTTGAAACAGAGTCTGGGTGATATCCATCAGCAGTCCATTACGATCAGGACAATCGATGGCGATAAGTTCAGCTCGATCCTCCTCGGAAGAAGCTTCCCCGGCAATGATCACCCTAGTTGGCTTCAGCCCCGATTCAACAGGCTCGCGACCTGCGATCTGGTCGGATAGGAGGTTGAAAGCTTGAAGAAGCACCGCCGAATCGCCTTGAGTGATCGACTCCAAGGTGGTACCAACATCATTGCGGGCATCATGATAGCTCGGGGCGGTGTCACAAGTAGCACCTTCGGTTGCAATGATTTCGAGGGCATGCTTTTCGCAAAAGTCGCTGAACCCACTGATGTCACCCGTAAAATACAACTCATCTCCAACAGACAGAACGAAGTCTTTGCTGACACCGTATTGAACGTTCCCCGTAGCAGCACGACGCACGTTAACGAGATAGATTCCACCAGAGTTGCCAAGGCCAGAACGTCTCACTGTTCGACCTGCAGCAGGTGACCATTGGGTTACTCTGGCGCCAAGCAAGAGCTCGTCGGTTTTGCTGATAGTGGTCGAGGTTCCCTTGCCTTGGGGAAGCAGCCATGGACCGAGGGCCATGATGTACGCCAAACCAAACAGGAGATTAGGAACACCATACATTCCAAGATCAAAGAGACCAATGTTGCCAGCTTCTTCATCGGGGTAATCCAATTGCAGCAAACCCGATACGACAAGATTGGTCGAAGTGCCCACCAACGTGCAGGTTCCTCCCAAGATCGTTGCAAAGGAGAGCGGGATCAAGAGCTGCTGAACCGGCAAGCGCATGGTCTTGGCCCAGCGGATGACCAATGGAATCATAACAGCGACAATGGGTGTGTTGTTCATGAAGGCGGACAGAATCGCAATGGGTACCATCAAACGAATCTGTGCACCGGCTATGGTTTTGGGTTTTCCTAACATCTTGCCCATGTAGTAGTCGAGAGAGCCGGTACGACTCACACCTTCAGCAACCACAAACAATGCCATGACAGTCAACACCCCGGTGTTGGAGAAGCCAACAAGCCCTTCTTTGACCGTGATGATCTCAGTCACCATGAAGAAGATGAGAGTGGTCAAGAGCACAAAGTCGGCTCCAATCTTGTCAGTCACGATCACCCCAAGCATAATCAGAATAGACAACCCGACAGTGACAGTCTGCCAAACTGGTGGTGACGGGGGCTCCTCCTCAACTTGACGTCCATTCTCGTCAACGAGCGAGTGGCGGCCGTCGACAAGCCACAGCAGAGAGCAGGCAAGAAAAAAGGGTACACGTTGACGTAGTACTAGCTTCATCTTCTCCAATCTTGATCTGTTGGTAGACCCACTTTTTGCAAAGGCTGCTCCCAAAGGAAAAATGAGAAGCTGGATATTGTTGATGTCAGGATTGGTAATTGCACTGTACCGGGTACCAGCGGTATCGTACGATCGACGATCAATTTGAAATTTGGCTACATATTACCTCTACCGTATTACGGCGGCGTAGAATTTATTTGTTTTTCAAGTTCCGGTAGAAGCAGCAGAGATGACATGCACGTTTGCAAACGACGACGCCATAATACAGCACAAGTATTTTAATACAGTATGTACATACTGTACCGGTAGACGACAGGCCGAATGGGATGGTCTTCCCTTGGTTCCGACTACATACACTACCGTACCAGTACTACCGGTATTGGAGATGATTTGGATTGATGATGATGATTCTTCGAGAACATGAAGAGTTTGTTCGCAGGTTTGCAGAGGGATCGACGATGCCAGGGTGCTGTACTTGTACAGGACCGGTACCAGGTACCTGGTACCAGTACGAGTGACAGTTTCCGACTGGGAATTCGCCGACTGGGAACACATGCCGAGCGACCAGACTGGGAACAGCAAGAAGAGTTCAAACTTTTTAAAAAGCTTGCAGTCGTAAGTCTACACAGCGTCTACAGCACCCATTTTGCTTATGCCCTCGTAGAATTGAGTACTGCTCCGGCGAAAACACTTTGCCCATAGTCCATACGTACTCGTACAGTACAACGTACCTGGGGTACTGGCGTACAGTACCGGTACAATGGGTTTGTGGAATTTTCCTTTTCTCTCCAATCAAGCAAGGCCGGCTGGTTGGGATCGATAGCTGCTGGTGCCACAAGTACTCCTTCTTGGTAGAGGGGGGGGGGGGGGGGGGGGGGGTAGGAAGTCGTGATATTTGAAATATCACGATGTAAAACCCCCTCCGTAATGGGACAGCATGATTTAGGGTGCTTTCTAAGTATAGGGGTACAATTTCCCCCTTTTCTGATGTGCCCAAGTTTCTTTCTAAGACTCTCGGAGATAATCTATTATCCTCCAAGAAACCATAAGAAGCCAACAGACTTCTATCGAAATACATGTCAACACATTCAAGAAAATAGAAATGAACCAAAGTTCATTTCATCAGGAGAGCGTTCAGCTCATTAATTTATGTTAGCCCACTTGCTTCGTTAACCCACAGTCAAATTAGTCCTTTAGCCCGAATCCCTGAGCCGCTAGCCACAGCCTAGAACTCACGGATTTGAACAGACCTACTCCCGTACATAGTCAACAATGCCCCATGCCCCATTATAAATCTTACTTTTTTCCCAAGGAGGAAAACCTTTTCTCATCCGCTCGTACATGTAGCGTATCGATCAACGGACAAATATGACTGACTCAAGCAGCAGGTGATGGAATAAGTGAATGGTGGAGCTACATTACAAACAAAAGGGAGCCCTCTGCCTACTGCGTGGATCTGGGAACAAAATTTTCTGTCCAGGATTCTACATCAAAATCGAATTCGTCATCGTTGACAACATGAAACTGCCGCGAGAGCACTCGTCGACGTCCATCATGGACGTGCCCAATTTGGACCACCCACTCGCCAGCTGTTAGCCAGCCGTAGGCTATACTGACGTTCCCCGGAAAGCTCACATGTTTTATTCCTCCATTCTCGTAGTAGTCCTCCAAGGGCTTTTCCTCTGCAAACGTTTTGCTTTTTCGCAATTTCTCGCCCAGTAACATCGACACAGTGCGCCCATCTAGACCTCCACCATCGGCAATAGTGCCCGACGAGCTTACAGTGTTGGTACGTCGTTCTAAAGCTAGAACCATTGGAGACATGACCGCAAACGAAGAAGCTGATGGAACCACATCAAGGAGGACACGCATTCGATACCCATCCGCCATGCCAAATACGGTTTCTAATCGTAGGGCCCCATTTTTGTCTCCTATCTCATACTGTAGCCCAACCACATTTGTACCCTTTCCATATTTGGATGACAAGTCAATGTCGTCGTCGACCCTCACGGTTTCAAGATTATCGATGGAGCAGCCAGTACCAGGGAGCACTGTGATAGTATTTCTCTTTAAGGTCCCATCCGTTGTTTCTTCGCTAACCAACATCTCTAGACATTTCGGTTCTTGACCCCTGAAAAGACAAATAATACAAGTATGTACCGAGGGTGGGTGAGACAAGACGAAATCAGCGTACGCTTGTCATATCACTTTCCTCCACCATCCAATAACGCTTACCATTCGAGCAGAGCGTCCGGAACCATGTGTTGGGGAACGTCAATGAAAGCACCGCTTCCAGGATTGAACGTTGCTGCCAAACCAGCAAAATCACCGCCCATGGCAAGACCATTTGCACTAGACGTTGCAGCCTGAATCAAATTTTCAAAATCTTGTGGGTATAAAAGGCGTCGCGATTCGTATCGGAACGGCGTTCTTCTCATGAGAGGCTGCTCCAGACCCGAAAATGCACAAGCAACCGACGGTTGGAAGCAAAAGAACGAGGCTCGAAAGAGCAACAAATTCCGAATTTTGCATGTCATTCTTTGGACTGACACACCTGTGATCGATGATCAACCGAGTTTTAAATAGGATGGTACAACACTCTAGAGTAGAGTGCTTGTATGCTATCCAAGTTCCGTTCTTTTCAATTATTTTCCTGTTGCTATCCCGGCTGGAGCCTGCTACCGGTGCCCAAAATGTGTGCAAAACCCACAATCTGCGCTTCTGACTCATGACCCGATGACGCCGATGCAGGGGTACATTATTAGAGGGGGTGTCTAACGAATAAGTAGCAGAAAAATATGTGTAGAATTAGCGTAGACCACCAATCTCCCCCAAATGCTCTTGTGACGATGCTGTTGCTTCAAGGCATATCAGATCTCGACGGGGAGCGAGCTGGCAAAGCATTGGGCTTCTCGATGGTTTTGAGGTCGACCGATTCAACTTGACCTCTCCGATCGACGATCAGCAAGCGGGATAGAATAGAAATAGGGGGAACCCCCAGCCCGTAGGTAGGGTAGTGTAAGCTTTTTACAAAAAGAGCGCAGGGCAGGTACTAGTGTTCGGCGATCGGGACATCGCTCCGCTGTCTAAAAGGGCTTTCAAACGTCGCGGTCGAAAGTCCTTGGTTGCCTTCGTCGCGATGTCGACGAGGGGAGTTTGGCTGTGAGATGCCGACCGCGCTTGGGTAGTGGCTGTCGTTGGCGGGGGGGGGGGGATTTTTAACCTCGCCATCATCTCTTTCCTCTCCCACATGTGGAGATTCGTGCAACTGCAGCAAATCAGACACAACATGTGTTGATGGTGAGGGCGGAGATGATGACGACATGTTTTTTTGTTTTTGTTTTGTTTTTGAGGATCAGAGCTGAAGGGCTAGAGGTGTGTGGTGAAACGTTATGCAATCAAGGTGGGACCTGCTGCATTGCCGTCTCACGGGGACCGAATGAATAATGACATTGGACTAGTCCAAGTAGTCATCGGTAGCACAGGCCCGCACAATGATGAGTACCCTGCTAGCTATACTAGTATAGCTGGCTGGCTCGATTAGCAAGCCTCAGATCACTGTATCAGCGATGGTCGGGCACAAGGCTCAACCATCATCTAAAGCCATAGTTTTGTATTGTTATCCTTCAACAGTATAATCAATTCGGTAGAGAGACAGGGAGGATAGCGCAAAACATACCAGTTCTTGTACTTGTACGTACAGATAACGAGGTTGGATGACCCTTTCCTTACAGTACGTGTTAGCCGGGCGGGCGAGACTTGCAGATTGGCGGGAAGTCAGTACGTAGCGCTGTGGCGTGGAACAACTGAGCGGCGAACCCTGGTGGTCTTCGACGTTGTTGGGATCGCATCGCATCTCTTTTTTTGGGTCCAAGGCATAAATCAAACCAAGCGCTGATTATTCTTTGATACTTTTATTTAAAGAGTTGAATGTCGCATTCTGGTTTCCTGAACGTGATTTTGATTGTTTGGTCCTCTTCTCCAGTCCATTATTTCTCTCATCTCACCGTCGTCGCTGCTACGAGTACGCTTGCCCCTACCCGTTGGTTCGTCTCACAAAAAGTTTTGTTTGGAAGAAGAAACCACCGCCATCGAACCACTAACCAGTATTGTCAATGTTTCCATCATTAGACCGGCAGAACCCACGAAATCGAAATTTGGACCCTCTTCCTTTCAATGCAAACAATACAAGTATATTTCCCATAGCCGAGACCATATCTCAAATGAACAATCCTTTTTTCTCGAAAAGTCAGTCGGACTCGGCCTGGATAGATCCGCGGAGGTACGGAGAAAGCCAAACGCCGTTGCCACTGCAGGAGAACAATGCGCAAATGATGATGATGATGAATTCGGAGCCAGTGGTTACTTTACCCGATGATTTGTTTCAGATGGCATCCGACATGGCTGGAAACCCACTGAGTTTGCCTCCCACCGAACCACGCCCGCTCAGGTTTGGAGGAGTTGCCGAGGGGATAGGTCAGAATGGCATGCGAGCAATGACTCCTCAAACTCCAGCGGAAGCAATCATGGAACCCAACCCACTATTGTGCAACTTTTTCCAAGCACCTATGACCCAAAGAATGGCCACACCACAATTAAATTCACAACAATATCCTTCCCTGCAGATACAAGAACCAACACCACCACCACCTTCTGCTGCGTCCTCCTCGCTTTCCAGCTCCTCGCTTTCATCATCCTATTCTCAAATGATACCATGCGACGTTGCTAGACGGAATAACAGCGTTTTGTGCAATGTCGATCTTGCTAGAAGAACGGAAATGAACATGGAAGCTCCATGGTCACAGCACTCAAATTCTGACGTCGACAAGATACTAGATGATGACGATCATAGCTCCTCCCAACAGCATAAACCATCATCTCCTGCTCGTTTCCGATCACACCAAACCGATAACTGGATGGGCAAGTTCAAAGAACTCCTGGACTTTCGACTGAATCACGGACATTGTCTCGTTCCTAATGCTTTCCAGGAAAATCTGCCCCTAGCAGAATGGGTCAAGCGCCAGCGATATCAGTACAAGCTAAAACACCTTGGCCAGCATAGCACAATGTCTGAAGATCGTATAGGGGCCTTGGAGCAATTGGGGTTTGTTTGGAATTCTCACGATCAAGTTTGGGAAGAACGATTAAGAGACTTGAAAGCCTACAAAAGCATCCATGGAGATTGTAATGTGCCTAGCAAGTATAGTCCAAATCCACAGCTGGCAATCTGGGTGAAGGTAAGAAACAGAAGCCCCACTATTCGTACTTTACTCCCCAACTACTCACACCTCTAGCGGTCCTGTTCTACCTACTATACAACTTTTACTGTAGCGCCAACGACGGCAATACAAGTTTTTGAGAGAGGGTAAAACGTCTACGATGACTCCTTGCCGGATAAACAAACTGAACGAACTCACATTTGCTTGGAGTGGAAGGAAACCCAGCCATTCCTTCCCATGATTCGCTTTACACGACGGTTCAATTCGATAGAGTCAGCGCCTACGAACTATAATACCCTCACTGGTAGTCTAAACAAGACGGTCATCAACTTGTGTATTCGCATTTCTATTGTTCCCTATGAATTTTGTAACTTGAATTGCCTCTCTCTAGAGTAGCGATATCTATATGGTTGAGGGGTAGAAGAACGTGTAACTCATCAGCGCCTGCACACTTGGTTGAGTGCACGTTCGCCACTGCATTCAATTATCTTGGTGGATACGTAACCCCGTCCCTTTTGCTGGTCTCTCGTTTGTCGATGATCCTAATATCAATGTAAAACTAATCACATTCACCAAACCCAACCTACTTCAGAAAGGCGTTGAGCGCGTCATTTTCTTTGTAGAAGCGCCTCAGTTTGGCCAATTTGTTGCATCGTGGGTGGACGTAAGCCAAAGGTAGGAAACATGCCCAATGCCGTTGTAGAGCTTTGCTCTCCTCTCCTACGTTTCTACGGGCTTCCACTTGTGTTTTTCTCCTCTGGGCGTCTTCGGCTTCGGCTTTTCGCTTTGCTTCTAGGAGCTCTAGTTCGCGTCTATTTGACTCTTCCCGCGTCTTTTCAGCTTCGGCTTCTGCGCGTTCTTTCTCTTCCTGTAGTCTTCGCGCCTCGGCCGCCTTTCGCTCTGCCTCAACTCTTGCTCTTTCTTTCTCTGCTAGCTCCTTTGCCTTGCGTTTCATTTCCATCTCTTCATGCTGTCGAGCTTTTTGTTCCTCTTCTCGGGCCTTTCGATCGGTGAACGTGTACTCGATTTGATCCTTGACGAATTCCATCCCATCAGCGAGGGTATACAAGGAGATATCCACAGCGTCCACAATTCGTTCAGACGTTGAATGCAAACTTGCCGCCATAGCCTCTTGGTAGGTTTTGTCCGGATGGTTGGTCTGCCAATGGTATACGGTAGCCCCCGCGCCAAGGACAAAAACCGAAAAGACGGCAAAACGTCTGATTCGTCGTTTGCGAATTTTCTTGCGGTAAAGATCCCGCCGAGACCGGGTTCGCTTAAAGGAAGATGGTGACACATCCTCGGAGAAGATACGAGATTCTGATTTACTGGCGCCAGGTGGTTCCCACTGGGTGGTTTTCGAGTTCTTTTCAAAATAGTATTCGCGCTGGAACTTTTCATCGTAGTATACCATCCAGTTCTTAGTTGGATCGGATGTTTCATATTTCTTTGGATAACCAGCCGTTGCGACTGTATCACCGATAGTGTCCGTGTCCCCTTCGGTCTCATCGGCGTCGAAATTGCTCTCCGATGGGTCTTCGTTTGCATATGCATCCAGGATCTTTTGCATCTCCCTAGCCATCGCTTCAGCCTTCATGGAAGCCCGCTTTGTCTCATCACCAAGAAGGCTGGAACTGCCATTGAGGATGGTACTTTCAAGCGTTTTCTCTTCTTCTTCGTCCAGCATCTTCCGTATGGCTTCCGTCTCCGTATTAAGAAATCGTTTCATTTCGTTTGCAATCTCGTCCATAACCTGTTTCGTCACTTGCGACGATATAGTCAAACCAGATATGATTGATCGATCATCCTCGTCTTCTTCTGTCGTCTCCGCGGCACTAGGAACTTCCGTCAACACCTCACGAGTAGGGCGGTTGGAATCACTAGTATCCGAGAGAATCTCGAGTCGCTCTGTAGCTTCCTTGATGATTGTCTCCACCGGCGTTGTCGACTCAACAGCAGCCGAGTCGTCGGCTGCGGCACTTTCGCCGTTCTCTTCCTTGGGTTCGTCGTCGGCGAATAATGCCTTGCGCCATCCAAGTTTCTCCTTTTCCTCCTCCTCTTCGGTCGGAGGCGTCTCACGATTATGAGCTATCGGTGTCGACTTGGTAACAGAATCTTTCGCATACTTGACAGCCGGCGGGTCCGCTGGAGGATCTGCTTTCATATAATTAAGATCATTCTCTGTCTTGACTTGGTTCTTCACGACGTCATTTTCATCATCGCTTTCGGCCGTTCGTGGCGTATCCTCTTCGGGAGGATCATTGGATGACTCTCTACCACTGGTGGAAAGTCGAGGAGGAGTCAACGCTTCAATGAGTCGTTCCGGCGCCTCCAAAGACTTGGTAGGAGGATCCACAGCAGTAGTAGAAGTTTGTTGTTTTTCTTGGATCCGTTTGTTATAGAATTTGGAAAAGTTCACGTCCGAATCCACAGTGCCTTCGGCTTCGGAATTTTCATCGAGAGGTTGCAAAGTGGTCGTCGTCGCTCGCGCGGAGGGTACAGGAGAAGGAGGTGGCGGTACTTCCGGTGTCGACGCCGACGACGTTGCTGGGGAAAGCTCTGCGGCCGCTAGCGCCGCAGCATTCGGAGGAGTGGCCATGATACCCGATGATGTGCTGCCAGGGGCATTGTTATCATTATTCTTGCCATACTTGTGCACATACCTTTGATACAAGAGCATCGTTTCGCGTTCCTTGCGGCGACATTCGGCGCGTTTTTGTTGCAAATTGACGTACATCGAATCAAAGGGATTCAATTCTCCGCCCTTGGAAGCCACAAAGGTAGAAGTCTGGGCTCGTCTTCGCTCTAGATCCGCCAAGGCAGCATCCGCTGCCGCCTTTTCTTTCGCAAGCTGCTTGGTAGTGTCCGTAAAATGGCGATTGAGCACCTTGGCAAGTCCTCGATTGCGCAAGTCATCTAGTTCATTCTGAACCTCCGAAGGCCGATCCATACTGTAATCTTTGGCTTTGGATGCGACCGGTGGCTGCGCCGGGGGTTTTGGAGGCTGCCGCCGATTCCCTCCCATGCTTGCCTCGATGACTGCTGTCGCTGTCGCTGGTGTGATTGGAGGCAATCCACTCACTTCAAAATATCAAGGGAATGAGCCGTTGAGAGAACCACAACGACAACGTGGACCAAGAGAATAAATGTAGAAGAGAGGTACCGTATTCAAGATCAGTCAACGCTTGCCTCACCGCCGACCTCCAATGAAGGTTTCGTTGACACCAATAGAAAGCTTGCAAAAAATTCAATCCGAACAGAAAATCAAATTCAACAGGAGGTAAGCCTACACAGTATGTACCGGTAGTCTACTACAGTACTTGTACCGGTATGTACTGCGGCGAGGCGCTCCTGGCTTTGAATTAGGCGCGCATTGATTGGCCGGCGGAAGAACGGCATCAGATGTCATGCATGGCTGGCGCGCGAAAGATGTCCTGGTTCGGTCATCCTTTCATTCAACATATACAAGTACGTATGATAATTTGAAAGGGTCGGCGTGTAGACGAACGTAAAGACCCGCCTCCATCGATCATCCAGCCAGATCTTGCTGCCAATCAAATTCCCCGTGGAACTGCGCTGACGTCGACACGCACGAAAGCTTGCTTCAGAATTTTGGCGGGATGGCACTGCACCACCACCACCTACAAAAAGTACCAGGTAGTAGTCTACTATTACCATTTTATGGCGATCATGTTGCACTTCTTGTATTGCTACTAGCTACCGGTACTCTAGTAGACTACTACTTCTTTGCCCGGCTTCATGTATTGTACCCTTGTTGTGCTTGGTAGATCTCTCTAAAGGTAAAGTACGGTACAGTAACGGCAACCAGGCTGCCGGCAACGTTGTCTGTCTCCAACAATAAAAGAAGATGAAACGACACGTACGGCGGTCATACGTCATTCCAAAAAAGATCTCACAACTTATTAAAAAAATGTACCATACGATACAACTATCTCGTTGCTCAATCAACATTTCAGCCATTCGACATCTTTACTAGTTCTCTCTTTGCGCAACGAAGATAATCCAGAGCCATGAAGATCAATAATTTGTCGGCAGCAGCAGTACTACTGGTTGGGTCCTCTCGTGGCATCGATGCCTTTACGCCCTTGCAGCAATCATTGTCTGTTCGCCATGGGTCGGTGGGAGCTCACGCCCATCAGAATGCCCATGCAATACTGTCAGTGACAACGACAGTAGCCAAGCCATCATTCCTGGTCCTCATGGGTTCTAGCGACGACGGTGCAGAAGAAGAATCATCATCGAAGGAAATAAACCCCTACGCGGATCCAAACTACCCCGATTTGGAGTTTGTGAATTATGATGACCCCGAATATCAAGTGGACCAAGGAGTCGGCGACGAATTTTTCGACCCGGATTCGACCGAAGAGAGAATTGAAGCTATGCGAGAAGAGCGTCGTATGCGGAACGACGAGTTCCAATTTGAAACCTACTATAAGGAAATCCTCAAGGAAGGCCAAGAGTACAAAGGAGAATGGACCGTCTATACAACGTCGACCTTTCATGACAATACCGACGATGGACTGGGGAGCATCCCAAAAATCAAGCAGGTCGCCAAACCTCTCAAGGTTATTAGCAAGGGGGAACGAATTGAAATCGAATCTTCAAAGGCCTCAACCCATCGACTTGAACATCAAAGATTGTTGCACCACGAAAAAATCTTCACCGATTCGGAAGACGGGGAGAAGAGTCCCGAGCAGCTGAAGCAAGAAGAGATCAGCATGAGCATGAAGTTCTGCCCGACAGAAATGTCATCTGGAGACTTTCGAGGGCACCAAGGAAACATGTGCGTTGGTAATGGATACACTATCTGCACTGGCATCAAGCTGATGGAAGGAAGTGACAACGATTTGGCACACGAAGGACCCTTTGCCGAGTATCGATCCGAATTGGGCATTCAGTTCGAGGAGTTAAGGTTTCGAGTCAAGCTAGATTACGCGGTCGTCGACTCCGAAAAGGAGACTATGGCTCTACCACCACTGCGTTTGAGGAGTTTTACCGTGTGCCGGGAAACTTTGAACATGTGGCCACGAGCCTCGAACTACAAATCCGCAATCCAGGCATTGACGGATACGGTTTTCTTTGGTGCACCAGGTGCTCAAGGAGGCCTCTATGATCCTCCTCCGATCGGAAGCGAAGAACAAGCTAGCCAATACCTGCTACTTGATCTAGAGGGTGGAGCTACGCTTCTCCTTCCATTTCAGATGGATCAAGATCCCACTGTACACCCCGAGTCCGGATGGGTGACAAGTCTCGACTGGACCCCCGGGCAATTTCGATTCCAAGTCGACCGAAAAACGCATTGGGGAAAGCGTATCCTTGGATTAAGAACCTTGGAGCTCAGTGAGGTGCAAAGTGCAGACGCTGAAACTTACAGACCCAGAGATGGAGGCGAAAACATGCGGCAGTAGTAACCCAGTACAGTACCAGTACTCAGGGCAGGCACCACAGGAGTGCGCACAAAACGTATAGGATGACGCAGTAGAAACTAGTTTTAACATCATGCACCTCTCTTCCTGTACGAGTACTTGACCTCTCGCGTATAAGCTTACCTTTTCTCTTCCTCCTAAGGTCTCTCTCTAAAGCAAGCATACTTGCAGTCTATCATGACATCACCTGTCAAGCACCAGTACTGTGCCAAATCACTACTGGGTTGTAGCTATCCAACCAGCTTTTTGGGCCAGCTCTAGTAGATCCGTGGACCGTTGGTGGACAAAGACATCCGATGCCTGGATTCGGCTACTGAAACGAACATAGCCTGCTTCTGCCAAAATTTGTCGCGTTCTATCACGTGATTCGCAAGGTTTGTCGTCAGAGCAATAGTTATTCTTGACTTCCACCATCAAGATTTCGATGTAGACCTTGGAAAAGTCAATCTTCTCCAGTACCAAATGCTCCGATCCTTCCACGTCCAATGAGAAAAAGGATAGCCGGCCATGAGGAAACAAATCCAAAAGGACTTGGGTCAAACTTCCGCAGGGCACTTCAACGACATTGTTTAAACCATTATAGGCTATTTGGACGCCTTGATCTTGAGCCTCGATTCCAGCATTGGTAAAGGGATTGGGATGGAACGTGATAGTCTTGTTTGCCGCCATTTCTTCGGCATTGCAACTGGGGACGAAATTCATCCTATGGGCCGTAGGTCGCGATGTCACGAGGCGCCCCCAGACATTTGGGTTGGGATTCCCTTCAATCAACAAGCCTTCCCACCCCAGACACAAATCAAAGAATCGAGAATTGGCCTCATTCATTCCATTAAAGGCACCAAGCTCCAAGAAAGTTCCCCGCCATGGTCCTTGTTCTTCCTGATTGGTATTAGTGACACCATCGGTGGTGTTGCTGATGTTGTTAGAACTGCGTTTCTTGAAAAAGACATTGTAAATCGTTTTGTCTTCATTCAAACGCGAGTGAACCTCTAGATTCTGCGAAAAAAACTTGCTATATTCGTAATCATTTTTGGGTTCAGCGCACTCGTTTCCTCGTTCTTGAGATGCTTGTGCCGACGTGACAGTCGTTGGTGGATGATAATTGTACCGCTGTTTATAGTAGGCCATTCGTTCGGTGAGACCTAGCGCGACATCGGCACCATCCAAGGGGGGAGAAGAAGATGATGACGACGATGATGCAGTCGTCTCTGCAGCATTCTCAACTGAATTTGTCTTAGTAATGGCACACGACCATTGCTGTTGCACGCCATAGGAAAACTGTAAAGATTGGCAAATCAAACTTCCTAGGAGTAAACCCAGTAAAAATTTGAAGGGCCCTCCTCCCGAAGTTCTTGGCTCTGAGGAGGATGTTGTACGGTAAAGAATTGCTTCGGTCATGATGGCGTTTTACGACCAAACTATCACTGTATCCTGCAGTAGACTACTTTGTATTAACATTTGAAATTGTGATACGCTGTATCGGATCATAGCTGATAGCTACGAGTACTCGTGCAGTACCGGTATCTCTGGTACGAGTACGAATAGACAGTCGACAGTTATTATCACTATTTTTTGAAAAAAAGATGCTTGCAGCATCTGCGCTACATACTCGTACCGGTAAGCTAGCTAGCAAATAACGGCCAGATGACGTCATCAAGTCATGGGTTGCACTCACTCGGGAATAAATGACAACGGTCGACTGACTCGATTGCTAAGTCGGATTATTTGGCGCAGGCGCCAACAAACCCTCAACTCTCTCGGACGCTGTAGACCGATGGTAATGTACTGGTAGTAGAATAATTCGTTGGCCTATGCCCCTGATTACTTTATGCGATGAGCCAATGCACCAAGAATGCGTGGAGAGTGTACCACTTGTTGTGGCACGAGCCTTGGAGGATTCCCAGAAATCCCGCAGCTACAAGTAGCTCATTCGTGATCGCCATTGCACTACTTTTATACCTTTTTTGCACATTTCATCCAAACATGAAGTGGATGCTATGATTCTATCACACAGTCGTCGGTGGGAGTTTGTTGTCATTGTCGTGATGGCGATCGCGGAAGAAATTCTTTCGATGGCGCGGCAGGACTCGTGTTCGTGATTCGGGTGTTTGTACCGGCGCCACGTGGACCTACTGCAGCTTTCTTTCGCGCGCACTCAACTCGTAAGCACAGGTACATACCGGTACCGGTAATACGAGCTTGATACAGTACGTTTTCACTCATATTGCAAAGGAGCATAACGACCACGAGGGAAGACAGAAAAAGCATCCCAAATTGTCACCATTCGCCTCTCTAATCTAGACTACTCGTACAGTATCACAACGTTGCGGTCGTCAGCGGTTTTGACTTGAAATGAAGGCGTCGATTTTGGCAATGGCTTTATCCACCATCATGGTCCAGTGCGTCCTTTCATTTCAGCTTCGTGTCGGAAGGCGCGCACTACAGGAATCGCACTTCCAAAAAGCCAATAGTCCGATTGGATACATTTTCGGAACCAGCTCTCGTCTTTTCTCCTCTTCATCCAAAGTCGACAAGAAGCGAGTTGTGTTTCTGGGAACTCCAGATGTCGCGGCATCGACGCTGAAACGACTGCATGAGGAATCTCAAAAAGAATCAAGTCCATATGAAATTGTGAGTGTCATCACACAGCCTCCACGAAGGAGGAAACGACAAGGAAAACTGGAACCCAGTCCCGTAGGGAAAGTAGCAGAGGAACTGGGCATTCCAGTTCTCCACCCAGAGAAGGTATGTAAGAACTTTTATCGCTCGTCCTGAAATCCTGTCTTGCACGTCGACTTGGCCTAACCTGGAGGTGCATGTTCCATCAATCATGGATACTTGTATTCAACAGGCAAAAGATCCCGAATTCCTTGACGATTTGCAAAATAACGTGAAACCAGATTTATGCATTACCGCCGCCTACGGACAATATCTTCCGAAACGATTCCTTGCAACCCCCACTTTTGGCACAGTGAATATTCACCCGTCTTTATTACCACGGTGGCGGGGCGCCAGTCCAGTCCAAAGATCTCTGGAGGCTGGCGACAATCCTGTTGGCGTGACGGTCCTCTTTACTGTTTCGAAAATGGATGCTGGCCCCATCATCAGTCAGAAAGAGGAAACGATTGACGAAAATGACACGGCAACTAAAGTTCTACCGTACCTTTTCAACGTTGGGACCGACCTTTTGATTGAGGCACTGCCAGATCTCGTGGATGGGAAAATTACCATGGAAACAGCCACGGATCAAGATCAGGAGGCAGTAGTAAATGCTGACATGATTGACTCGTCGGAAGCAGAGTTTCGTCCATGGGAGGAAAGCGCTAGAGCAATGCACAATCGTCTGAGGGGATTCAGTATGTGGCCTGGTGCTTACTTGTATCTGCAAGTCGGGGATACCGAAGCCACAAAATACAAAATTCTCGAAACCCGTGTGCTACCTGATACTATGGATCTTACGGATGCAGTTGTTCCTGGTCCGCAAAAGAAGGATGGATTGCGTCTGGTTTGCCATGATGGATCTGTCTTGGAAATAAATCGACTGCAGCCAGCAACGAAGAAGCCGGTCGATGCACTTTCATTTGTCAACGGACTTCAAGGTCGTACAGTAAGGTGGATCAAGACACCTGAGCTTGTGGAGACGTGAAAGTAGACACCAAAGAAGTGGCATATACAAATACAAATATGCCATAGATAATGCAAACTTCTAGCGAGTCGGCAGCTGCTGCAGACTTCGTTGTACTCGCCACATTCTATTATTAGTCAGGCCAGGCAGGCAAAGTAGCTGCTCTACTGCACGATAGTCGAGTATCATTTGAGAAGCAAGCTGCTGGGAGGTATCATACTGCAGCTCCACAATTACGCCATTTGTCAGGAAGGAAAGATTTGATGTGTAATGAAGAGAATGGACTAAACCGACTAAGATCTTATGACTCAGCAACAGCAGACTAAAATTCTTCACAAAATTCGTGCCACCATCAGGCACCACGAATCATCATCCACAAGATGAGCAACCAAAGCCACAATGCCATCGGACGATTAGAATAGCCGAACGTTTCGCCTTATCACATTTGCAGATCTAATTGCATGAAAATACGACAGCTTGTTTATCTGGCTATGGTTGTAACACGGTCCAGGAAGGTCACTAGTCTGGCTTCCGAAGTGAGAAAGATTCCGAGACAAGCGTCATCTACGAAGGTACCATCGAAACCTGCAGCAACCAAGAAACGTCGCCTCGAAAAAGAAATCCCGGTAGAACCTTCTAAGGAATCCATATGTTCTAATATTACCGGAAAGCCCCCACTCTTTTCCCTATCCGATGACATTGTAGCTGGAGTCCTCAAGAATCGCCCTTCCAAACGAAATCGCTCTCCCTACGTTGCTGATGTTTTTCTTGAGAAGGAGCAACGTGAAGCAATCGTCCACGTTCCTAACTTGGATATGGGAGGGAAATGTGTGCCTGGGGCAACGTTGTTGATGAAGCCAGCGCGCGATAAGAAAGGCAATCTCGTTGGTAAAGACGCGGTAAGCCCCAAGTTTGGGACACCAAAATGTGAATTCATTGCTCAGTTACTACGAGTGGACGAGTCGGATCTTGGATATGAACCAACATGGGTTGGTGCACATCCATCCCTCGGCGAAAAAATTGCAGAACAACTGGTACAGCATAATATCTTGGGGCCCAACTTTCCAAAGGTGAAATCATTCCAACGAGAAGTACGAAACATTGGTGGAGCAGATATGAGAGCTGACTTTGTGATTCAACACGACGATGAAAGGCTGCCACCACGCATTCTAGAGGTGAAGACAGTGGTCGACACAGATTACTCTATCTCTGCTGTCCCGGATCGAGAAAAATGTGTTTTCACTAGTGATATTGTTCCCTACGAACGGACGGCAATCTTTCCCTGGGGTGGATGCAACCAAAAAGGCCCCGATGGAGAAAAAGTGGTATCAGCCCGTGCCATAAAACACGTTCAAGAACTCACGCGACTATCGACAACAAAGGACTTCGATGCGACTGTCCTCTTTGTTGTGATTCGAAGTGATGCCAAAGCTTTCAGGCCCAACCACGAGGCGTGCCCGTCCTTTGCAAAGTATCTCAAGAAAGCACAAACAGCAGGTGTGCAAATTCTTGCGAAGCAAGTTCGTTGGGGCGAAGGAAAGGATTTGGGCAAATGTTTTGAAGGTCCTCTGTTGGATATTGTCTGGGCTGCCGATGGGGACGAGGTTCGCAGTTAGTAGGGCCACGATATTGTCTCTTTCCCAATCAGTTCAATAAAATCATAGTAGTCGATTGCCTTGGAAGAAAATTTCTCACGAAGCTTTGCCAACTTCAATTCTCCTCCACTCCCCCCAAGAGCACCGAACAACCTCTCAACAGTTCGAGGATCCGTTCCTTCGTGTTGTAAAATTGAGTTTAGTTGAGGCCGAAGCGAAGTCGGCAAGGGACCTGTGGGGTTACGTTTGTCGTATAATCCTCGACCTTCTAGCTGCTCCATAAATACGCGTGTTTCAGCACCCTTGTTCATGGTAGCCGTTTTTGATAGAGACTTTTCAATTCCATATGGTTTGAGCGGCCATTGAAAGTCGGCCTTGTCTAACTCAATCTGGAACTCTTCAAGCGTCATGGTACTCGTCTCTGCTTTTTTGTCTAGATGAAAAACCCATTCCACATCTTGTAACGTAATCTGACACGAAGATCCTTCCGGTGCAACCTTTCCGTAGCATTCAGGACCTGCTATTTTTCCGTAGACTTTGATGACCTCCAACACGGGAACGCCCGAGGCAGACGGAGACTCGGCCGATGGTGGATCCCACGAAGCGCTGGATGATAAAACAGCAGCCAGGATCCCTCCTATAACGGCGGGCGACGGCATTAAAAGCATATAGATCTTTCGTTCGAAGTTCCCGTTCACGTTAAAAAATGCCGACCGAGCGTTTATTACTGGCAGTGTTTGCCAATTTTATGTCATCAATTGCCAACTTCTCAATGACATCCATCGAGATGATTCGAGATTCGAGATCGTTGCGATTTGCTGGATCAAGATCTACGACTCCCTCGACCGGTCCGCAGAAATCCATACCTGATACCATCGGACATTTTGCCAGCTCATCGTTCCTCTTCATTCCGATTTCCGATTGGAAGATTTTCCTCCAACAATTTGGATTCCGACGCGCATGACTGTCAAAAACAACGAACAACCAACAACATGATTCGCAGTTCGCAGAATAGAATGTACAGTACAAGGTACCGGTAGGCCGATAACACCCCAACCCTCTTCGTCGCCGCAAAGCAGATAAAACCCAAGCTTCAGGGACAGAAAGAGACGAATACAAGCATCTCGGAAATCTCTCGGCATTCATTCGTTTGTCGCGTCTCATTTTTTGTGAATCACACGACGATAACACCGGGCAATCTTCAAACAATGACGATCAAACCTTCTTTCTTCCCAATGTCCTTTGCCTTGGCCTTTCTAATGGTCGGCCTCATGTCGTCGGTTTCGGCGTTCTCGACGGTTCCGAGGCAAACTTCGACAAAACGTTGTTTGTCGTTCAAGACGCTGCTTCATGCAGGAAAGAACGATGACACAACATCATCGACGACCACCAAACCGCGAAATTTATTTGAGGATCTGAAAGGAATGCTCTCCAATATGGACGACGTCGTGGACGACTTTGTAATGAAGCGTATGGGCGCTGGAGAACAGTGGTATGGAAAGCGAAAATACAATCCCAGTGGAAAAGTCGACGGTGACTACAATGGTATGGGTCGATCTTCGCATTATGCTATTGAGATCGCTCGAGTTCAAAAGGAGGTATTGGAAGAACGGAAGCAACAACGTTTGGCAGAAGAGGCCGCAAGGAAGAATGAGTAAGCTCAAGTCACTTGAGTTCTAAATGCTCTAATAGAGTTCAACATTTGAACAAAGCAGTCCTTCAATCACTACTGTACATTGCCAAGAGAGGAAGACTTCAACAATGTATTTAGAGATCGTCATCCGAGTAGTTGTGGAATGTTCATTTCACCATCGAAAAATAAACTTATTTTTAAAAAATATACACAGGGGGAGAGGGTCTATAATCTCACCAGAAAGAGAACATAGATGTGTGGCTTCAGGGGCAACGTATTCCCATGTAGCTACTGAGTAGGATGCATACGCGTATAGTTAGTTCCCATTCACGGTCGTTCCTGCGTCCTGCGGGGTGCCGGGTGTGGTATCGGTCGAATGAGTCGGCTTCGAATCAAGTCTGTTAGTCGTACGACTACAAGTACCACTAGCATCGCACCCGCCATCGCCCCGCCGGCCATCAGCCATCACTTTTTTTCTTCGGCGTTTTGCATGAAGAAAGAACAAGAGAAGAAAGAACGAAGAACCCATCAACATCCAACATTGAACATACATGAAACCCATACAGTAGTAGCATCTTGCTTGGGCCATGAGCAGACAGAACGCCAGATAAACAGGAACTTTCAGCCTCACACTATATTTTATTTAAAGCATCCTTCTGAAACAACATGACAAAGTTTCAGTCATGGACACTTGCATTGTTATTTTCCCAGCTCTTGGTCGTCTTGAGTTTTTCGCCGTGCCGAGTCCCTGGAACTCGCCAGCGACTGGGACATTTCGGTTGGGTTCAAGGAGGAGACGGTGAATGGGAATGGGAAGAAGACGACCCTTCTTTTGTTTCAACTTCGACAGTGACATCCACAATCGACACTTCTTCAACGGCTACTCCACAGTTGCCAGCAGGCAAGCTCAAACCAAAACAATCGCTGGGTCAGAATTTTCTGAAAGATCCGAACACTGTCGCCAAAATGATTCGAGCCTTCCATCAAGATGCCACACGCGATGGCAAGCCACTGAATACTATCATCGAATTAGGTCCCGGTGCTGGTGCTCTGACAGACCGTCTCATGGAGAACTATGGCTCGGACGTTTTGCAATGCATAGAAATCGACCCGCGAGCCGTTGAAATTCTGAACGACCGATATCCTGATCTCTTGGTGTACCATGAAGATGTTCTTCAGGTAAATTATCCAGAACTAGCAAAGCAACAAGGGCATCCGCTGGTGGTGATTGGCAACCTACCCTACTACATCACGAGTCAGATTTTGTTTGCGCTGGCCGATGCCAGTCACTCTGGAGCTGTTCAATCTGCAACTGTGACGATGCAGTGGGAAGTTGCCCAACGAATGGTAGCCCCAACCAGCTGCAAGGTAAGAAAATCATAGTTCCGTACGAGCCATGGTGTATATTGCAAACTCGTAGGTCTCATAATGCAGAATGTGGATCCAATATCATTATTTGACAGGATTATGGTATTCTCTCTGTTGTCTTCCAAACGTATGCCGAGGTGAAGAATCACTTTAAAATTCCGCCCACTGTGTTTTATCCCCAGCCAAAGGTTGACAGTGCGTTGGTAGGTTTGCATTTTCTAGGTCCCACAAGGCTTCGAAAGCGATTGGCGGGGGTGGATCCGGTCGACTTTCGAACCGTCGTCACTACGGCCTTCCGTCAACGACGGAAAACGATTCGAAATTCGTTGAAAAAATTAGAAGGGATCGAAAAAGAGAAACTGGACGCAGCTCCACTTCCACTTCCTGAGAGTATCATTGAGCTTCGAAATGAAGGCGACACGTTTGCCCTTAATCAAGAACTACCAATCGATTGGGGGAGCAAACGACCTGAGGAACTCACCCCGGGTCAGTTTGTAGAGGTAACTAGGCTGATTTACGGAAACCGACAATCAGAAGAACTGGGAAGGAAAGTATGGAGGAAGTTGAAGCACGGAATATAAGAATATCAATGCTGCTTTTAAACCAAAATTGTACTTTAAATTGTGAGATTGCCAGTGTCAAGGTTGAATTTGTTTGAAACCAAATCATCGGTCTGGTAGTGATAACGATACAGTACAACACTATTTTCTTCCCCGGTAGTTTCGGTCTATAGTGTCCGAGAGAGTTGATGGTTAGTTGGGGCCTACTGTATGTACGAGGCACTTTGTACCAGTACAGTCTACCGGTACCGGGGTACCGGTACTGTACTGGTACATACTGTACCGGTAAGTACCGCACGTGTACCAGGTACTGTACCCCAGTAGTACTGGCGCTTGACTTGCCAAACGTGCGTTCAGCTTCAACAGTTTTACAGTACGATACGAGGAGGGATCCATCGCAAGATCCAAGATCCAAGAGTTGTTGACTGTTGACTTGCCGCTGTGTACGAGTAGGGACCGCTACAAGCTACAAGAATTAAAATCCTTGATCCTGTTGCGTCCAGCGAGACATTCCATGCATCTCTCCATGTTTCCACAATAATAATAACTCGATCCATACGTCTCCATGATGCGATGGCCTTGGCATCTCCTCGTCGCTACAAGCACGAAAACAAATACTTTGAATATTCGTAGTAGTCAACAACGATCGATGGTGGGCTCTTCTCTTCGTAAAAGGACCAGCCAGAGGTATGGCACTACCGATACCAGTACTGGTCTTGGCACAAACGGCATGCTATGTCAACTCAACCATGCGGGAGCCTCCCCCTCACCTCAAATTGTTTTAGATCGAGTTCAGCAGCATATCGAGCTAGAACAAAGAATCGGGGGATATGCGGCAGCTGACGTTGTGTCAAACGAGATTGATGGTATATATCAACACATCGCCAATCTTATTCACGCAAAGAGCGCGAGAGAGATTGCCTTGACAGAGAGTGCCACAGTCGCATGGACTCGAGCTTTCTATGCTATGGCAGAAAAGCAACTTCGCGAACAAAGAGAACATCGGGATGTCATTCTCATCTGCGATGCTGAGTATGCTGCCAACGTTGTGGCTGCTTGCCAATGGGCGCGCACACACAGATGGACAGTATTATCGATACCATCGAGCACCCAGATAATGGGGAGTGGAATGGTGGATGTGCAGGTGCTCGAAAGGATGCTGGCAGGAGGCTACGAATATACCGATCCCATTGACGGGACTAAGGTAATGTTAGATCCTGCGAGGATTGCCATCGCCTGTATAACGCAAGTTCCCACCAATTCTGGCATTGTGAACCCGGTAGAGAAAATTGGGTCGCTCATAACTCACTACAATTCAGGTAATGAGAATCAGTCTCCAATATATTACTTGGTAGATGCTTGTCAAGCGGTGGGTCAGCTCGAAGTAAATGTTGAGGACATTCAATGTCACGCTTTGGTTTCGACCGGCCGAAAATATCTTCGCGGACCAAGGGGGACTGGCTTCCTTTATGTTGCCTCAAACTTGCTGGAGTCTTTGATACCAAGCCACGTGGATCACTTCGGTGTCCCCATTAGAAAAGTTCCCTCATCGTACATTGATGGTGATGCGATCCAGGATTTGCTAGAATTTACGCCAAGATCCGATGCGAGGAGGTTCGAATTCTGGGAATCAAGTGCAGCTAGTCGTTTAGGATTCGGGAAGGCAGTCGAATATGCACTCGAAATATCGTTGACTAAGATACAACATGACTGTGCTTCACTTTCAAGATACCTCAGAAATCGACTCACGTCGATTTCGAATATTCATGTCCACCATGAAGGCAGTTCGAGCTGTGGTATTGTTACCTTCTACTCTGCCGCAATGGAATCCAGTTCGCTAAAAGAGACATTGCAAGATAGGGGCTTTGAGCTTAGTTTGGTACCTGCAACTTCAACTCCGCTCGATTCGGCAAAGACTACAGTTCCAGATTTGGTGCGTGCATCGATCTCCTATACAAACACTCAGGCTGAGATTGACGAATTCATTGAATCACTTCTCTCCGTTTTTCCGTCATCGACGTCAGCTGAAGAGTCGATGGCCACAACGCGGCATTGAAACGATCCATATAGTTGGACACAGACACAGTATAAAATCCCAACCCATGAAAGTGAGCTTTCACCCCATACTCCCCCTTCTCCAAATAAAATCTTTGCAAGTTAGTTTCGGTGAGCTGACTGAGCCGCTCCGTCAACATTTCAAGGGCAGATTGATAGTTCTCTAGAGTCTCCAATAGTCCTGGATGGTCGCGAAGGCCAAAAGAAGCAACGTAAGAGTTACGAAGGAATTTCCGAGCTTTGCATAAAGTTAGCAAAGCGTCATTCAGGCGATCTTCATCTTCTTGAGTCAAGAACCAGAAAATTTCAACCAGCTTTTCAGGCTTTTCTTTCGTCGTTTTATATTGACTTTCAGCAAACTGCTCTGCCTGTAAGTGTGCGTCATAACGCTCTGCGACAAACAAAGCTCGTCGTTCATGATCGTCATTGGCGTCATCGGTGGGATCGTAACGATTACACGTGTGATTCTCTGAATGTCGACTCAGCTGCGTGAGACACAACCAACAAAATTGGACACCACAGGTACATGTCATATGGTTGCAACCCTGATTTTTCTCGATTGGAGCATGACAGCTAGGACATGGCTTGGAGTTTTTTCGAACCCAAAAATCCGACTTGGCTTGAATCCTGGTCCACTCGGTGATTGCTGCGCAAGAAGCAGGCTGGTGAGGCCCCTCTCCACAACGGAAGCAAAAGGAGGCTTTGCATTGAATGCAAGTGCATGAAACCGGTTGACTGCTCGTTCCACGCCCCTCAACGACCGCAACACACGGACAATTCAAGCCGGGACATGCACGGCAACTCTGATCCATCTCCAAAAAGGCCCGAAAGTATGTATCGTCCCAGTCTTGTCGCAACCGAGGAGATATTGCTTGCAAATGCCGAGGAAGGACTCGGGAATCACATTTTTGTTGCGGGCACCGAACCTCCAAAGCACCGAATTTTTTATCGCCACCCGCTGTCTCCAGGTAAGCCATCCAGCAATCTCGACAGAATTCATGGCCACAATCCACAGAATACGCCTCATCTCTTGCAACGATGGAATCATAGCAAATTCCACAGACGAGATCAGCCGGCAACGTCTTGTCTGGACTTGAATAATTGACTAGACCACTCTTTTCCAGTGTCTCCTGTTGGCTCCCTCGGTACGAGGCAGCTACGTTTGTGGGCGAACATTTGAAATCGAACAGAAGTACAGCAGCCATGTCATGTGTGATGTCAAGATCATTTGACACGTCGAGCAGACAGGCCTTCAACATGGATTTGAGTTCCTGTATATCCTCACTTGTGGACCTGTTCAAGAAAACGATCGAAATATTTTCATACTTTTTACTCTCTGGACGACTGTCAATGTTCTCAGAAGCCTTTTTTGCTGCTGCTGATACTTGTGAGTCAGGATCGTGTTCGAGGAAATTTAGAAGATACCACGCCGCTTCAACATCCATCACGTACAGAAACCTCCGAATCCATTCAATCGCCACCAGACGCGCACTAGATCCATCAGAACACACAGCATCTAGAAGCGCAGGCAACAGTGGAACAGCAAGTTGTTGAAGAGAGCTCTCGGTTCCATCAACATGAGTCTTCCCTGACAATTTCCCCCACTCTTTGGCTTGAATGTATTGATTGTAAACATCAAGAAGTGCAGTATTGGCCTTTGAAACGTAGTGTTGCATATAGTCGTCTTCATAGATAGAACATCGTAGCAAACAAACAGGCAACTCAAAAGGACGGCTCTCTCTACTGATACTATGGACTGCAGATGTTCCGATAACTTCATATGCAATTTGTCGCGCACGAATCGCATCATCCGCTCCTAACTTTCGACGCTTCAGTGATGCTCGATGAGCATTCAACATTCTGTTCAAATCATGTCGTCGCGGAAACGGCACCTCGGCGCCCCCCGGCAATTGTCGATTCGCAACACGTGGTTGCTCCACATTTGATTCCCCAACTTCGACCACTATTGAAATAACCTCGACAGCCACATCAAGGCAAGTCGTACGAGAACTTGACCATTCATCCCCTTCTCCGTTCGTGACCGCTGGTGATAATCCGAGATGCTCGAAAAACGCGTGAATCAACTGCACACCCCAGAACTTGGAATACTTTCTTTCATCGCTTGAGCGCAAACTTCCATCACCCTCAGGCCGACTTGCCAGCAGACCCGTCAAATCCACGAGCAACTGTACTTCATCTCTATTTTTGTCGGGATCACTGAGCGACAAACGATTGTTTAAAAGAAATGCCACAGCTCTAGATGAAACCGCCGTAGGCAGCGGAGGGCGTTGCCGGGACTCTTGGCTCGGGGTCGTGCCAAGAATCGCTGTCCAAGGAGTTCGATGACACCGTTTTTCAAAGCTCTGCAAAAGTGGATTGGCGCGCTGATCACCGACCATCAAAATGAGCAACACATAGGCAACATTCAAAGAATATTTCGACGACGGTACACAAAACAACCCTTTGGCTTGTTTCTGAAGGTTCTCTTTGTTGCTCAACTCGTTGATGTAGTCGGCAGAAAGTCGACCATGCATGGAATTGTTACAAGCCGTTATGACTGCAAGTACAAGAGCCCTGTCGGAATTGGATTGTTGGAACATACCACCCTTGCGCGGCCATATTGCGTACCGAAGACTCACAAGCTTCAGCTGTCGGAGGTAGCTGTGCGCCATGTCGCTCCACTTATCTTCGGCTGTGAATCTTCTATTTCCACGCCGCTGGGCCCGAATTGTCAACTGCTCTTCTTCAGGGATCCGACTTCGATGACAAAGGCGACTTTCACCATCTACTGACAGTCCAGAATGCAGTGCTGGTTCGTTCGGCCAGAACAAAAGCAGATCCAGCAACAGATGAAATACCCCTGTTCCATCGATAGCTGCGGCGGAAATGGCCCGTTCCGACACGAGTGATCCCCAAGAGTCCGAGGACTGTATCTCCCAGTTCGAGGCTTTCCCATCAAAAACATCCAAGTCCCAATCTATCAGTGGCTTCAAACCCACGCTCATCATTATGCAGTCCAGCAGCATCCAGCTCGTACTTGTCAGTCGAGCGAGACTTGTCTTGCAAGGAAGGACGTTTATACCAGCGTGCAACTGATCAATGGATTGAATCAAGGTAGGAACAGTGTCCGCTGGTAACGTGTCTGATGTACAACGTGAGATGCCTCCCTGAATATAGATGAGTGCCCACGTTCCAAGCACTGAATTCTTTGATTCCAAGAATGGAAGCACCGCGCTGATAATAGAGCTGCTTGGCAAATCTGGGTTTCCCCGTAGTCGCTCCAAGCCATGGAGAAGAATCCCATTGATGTGTTCCTGCGCCAGTAGAGTCAGATCTTTGCATCGCGGGCTGTCATACGATTGCACCGAAAGGCTGGCTTCTAGCCGAGTCAGCAACTTGGGAAGAAGCGCTGACAAGATCTTCGGCAGTTGCTGATTGTCTGGAGAACTGGAGAGTCGATTTCGGACTCGAACCAAGGAAGCGACATCGCTGCTTAGCGTTTCTTCGGATGTCATGTTGTGAATAGAAACATATGCTACTGCAATTTTGAAATTGGATCGTAACAGATGTCATCTGCTTCGCACTCTTCATTCTTCACTCTTCCGGAGAAAAAATATGGCAAGAATGAAGAATGAATGAAAATAAGGATAAAGGATCGGATCGATGAAGAACGTTTCTCCTTTATTCTTGACTTGATTGCACGTGTTGGGGCGCAGGGCGGGGCTCTAGACGCGATTGGGTCTTGGGGTCGTCGGGCGGGCGGGGCGGGGGGGGGGGTGTCTCCGTCCCCCGGAGGGGTGCCGCGGGGGGGGGGCGGGGCGCGCATGGGAGCGCGGTGCGCTGGCCGAATAATCATCATCATCAATAATCATCATCTCCTCACTCCAGCCGGCCATGCACGAACAAGCGGGCCGGCAGTATAAATGAGATCCTCATGTATGGAGAAAATAAAGGAGTCGTTATGTCTAAAGTATTGGGAAACGGCTGTTCCGAGTTGACCCCACCTCACTTTTTGCACTGCCCTCCAACCTCTTTCCGTTTTCGACGCCAATACGAAATACAATACCAACTGCTATTGGTATTGCACGGTATCCATACTACGAATGCACCATTCATTCATCTCATCTGAATTACCAACAAAACCAATACTTTTGAATAATTATTTGAAAAAGATTACCATGAAAGAGTCGATCGTCCTATTATGTTTTCTTCTCGCAAAGTCCGTGTCGGCCTTGCCTGACTTTATGCACCTGCTCAACAGCACCGGGACAACTCAGCCCCCGCAAGATGATGAATTCAAGTTTAGTCCTTTCTTCCAGATGTTTTCTGGCACTCCACCAAATTCAAGCCCGGCACCTCTTGATCCACGCCCAACCCCTGTTCCAAATCCACGCCCAACCCCTCTTCCAACACCGCCTCCAGTGGCTCCAGTTGGAAATCCTTTACCTGAATCAGACACTAGAACAGCATTTTACCAGTATCAGTGGGGAGCCACTAGCGATGGATGTCGATTTGGAGCACCTCGAACCATTATTAAGTGTATGAGTGGAGGTATTTTGCTTCTTCAAGAACTTTCGAACGCAGACTGCGAGGAGTTGGCTCTAGACGTGGTCAAGTGTTCGCAGATAGAAAAGGAGGATGATGCGATAGTTGAGTTCCAATGCGTTGGTAACACACATTGGCATCTCACTGCGACTGCAAGAACGTTACCTAGTGAAGCGACCGAGTGCACGAAGTTCGACGGGCAGGACTTTGGTGGAACTGCGGTTGCTGCTTCGTCTCTTGGACGCTTCTGTAAAGATCCGAACGTAGGAGCCGTAAGTTTGGATCAATCCTATGCTTGTACCGAAGGAGAGCCTGGTCTCGTGGACGGAGCTGCATTTTGTACTTCAAAGAATGGCTGTACCGGAATGGATTGTTCAGCTTTTATTGGAGCTATGTCTATCACGGCATACGATGAAAGGGAAGAGTGCTCCACCCCGGAGATTCATCAAGACCTCACCAATTTCAGCTTTAATCCATCATCACTGGCATCATTTCATGCGCTCACGTGGACATTCTCAGACCAAGGATTCCTGTGTGACTGGAGAGTCCCTGACATTGAAATCAGCTGCCGGGACGGTGGACTTCCCCAGATAGTAGAGGAAGTCGACTTCTGTCATACACCAATTGGAAGTCAAGTAATCGTCTGCACCAATCCTGATCCAACCTCAGAAGACGGACGCGTTCTTATCGAGTTGGGCTTCTGGTGCTTTGGTAATACCGTTGAGCAGCTAGTTTTAGACGCAAAGACACTGGATGTTGATATGAGCGGGTTCACATGTGAGCCTGAAGGCATTTTGGTTCAAGGACTAGATATTGCCAGAGGATGTGGCGGCGAACTCCAAGGTGAAGGCTTTACTCTGTTCAAAACACCTGCTTTCTGCGTTGACCCAGAACAATACCACCAAGACCTTTGCTTCTCAGGCTTCAGCTGTCCTTCAGTTAATGAAACTTGCACGGACGTGACTTTCGAGCCAGTCTTGGTGGACACTTCCGCCCCGGCAGTTGCAAGCTGCATTTACGCCGAACAACTATGATAACTTTCAAACTACCCTGCCAAGAATCAATGTCACTGACCTATGGAAGACCAGTTTCCAATTGTAGAATGCAGGGTGAGATCACCTCATTCTTCGCTTACCACCATCGCATCATCTTTGGATAATGACCACCCTACTGTAATTTTCTTGGGAAATAATTTCAACATAGCATGTACCATCCATCTGCATTACTTCTGATTTGGCGTTCCAACAAGTATTAGCCCTGTTACTTGTACTACGGTACCTCTCTGCTCTTTGTCTAGCTAGCCGTTCGATTTGCTCCAGAATGCATCCCAGTACTACTGTAGGTCGGCCTACCACATACTAGAGTTCGGACGACTCCTAATATTATGTACAGTAGGAGGAGAGAACTCCTCTCGTAACTTCTATTATGTAGATACGTGTACTTGTATCTTACTTACCAGCTATCCTTGGCAACACCTGTGGAGAGCACCGTGTTTCGGACGGAGTACGTGTACAGTAGGAAAGATCTTCGGGCCGACGACAGGCGCGCCGTACACGTACTATTCTACTAACTTCTACAGAACAACCACATGAAATGAGTCGTCTCGTACGACTCTGAAAACGTTACATGAGGCATATGTAAATGAGCACACCAACGCGTCCGCCGGCCCATCACAGTATCGCTCATCACTTCACACATCATTCATCCTCCGATCTCATCTTTTGTTTCTCTTCTTCTCATTCGTGACATTCCAATTCTCATCACATCATTTCGTTCCCCACAATATTCTACGTTGAATTCCATCTTGTCCTTTGTCAAATAAATCATGCGTTCCTCTACCCTCCTTCTTCTCCTAAGGATATCATTGAAGATATCACCCTTCTTCGCCATAAAGTGGCCAGAATCACGAATGTTGCGAGGAGGCGACAATGAAATGCTGGAGGGCGACCCTTCTCCTTCCTCGGCTTCGTCAAGAACATTATTTGAAGAATTCTCTGCTTTTTTCTACGAATCTTTAGATATAAATGAGGAAGATGAAGATGCCATCGACAGTATTGCTGCTCCATCAGAGCGCAGTGACTTCCTTAGCAATCAAATGGACATTCTATCGAAGACCGCGACCTTTTCGGGCACGCTATCCAGTTCGCCGGGCGACAGCAAAGGTACCTTTTACTACATCGATTGGTCTGTGACTGGTCCCGATCTCCAATGTTCTCCAGTCGTCAATCCTCATATCAAATTGACATGCAGCAATGGAGGACGCATTCACATCGACCACCCCTGCATCGTCGTAGGACTCGATACTGCCGTTTGTATTCATGGATACCATTTCATGAATCACCTTTCTGACAATGTGGGAGTCTGGTGTTCGGGAAATGATGAAATCGAGCTTGGATTGAACGTCGAACTAGTGGGAGGAGACGCTTCTTGCAAAAGTGCCGACGGGGAGATATCCCAGGGAATTTCTGTAGGCCAAGCATGTGGAGCATTCCAGTCAGAGGAATTTCGAGTCAACGTCAAAGAAAGTTTCTGCAATGATCCCACCCAATACGTCCCAGCAGAAACCGAGGACGAGAACCCCAAGTGTGCCTCCAAAGTTGCCGCATCCGAAGAGAACTTGCTCGTATCATTACCCCCTGTCGAAGTTTCTGTTACTCCTTCTTCATCCAACGATTCGAAGTGCATTTACGAAATTAATGCCTAGTAGAGTCGAGCTGGAATGAGCATTCATTCATGTTTCATAACGTTAACGTTTTGGTTCATCTATTCTGTTAGCGCGGAGGGGGGTCGACCCCCCCCCCCCCCCAATAATGACAATGGCGATGACGATGGATTGTTGATCATTGTTGGATTCGCTCTGTCGTCTTCTACTATTTGTACTAATCTCTAAGCCTACAGTAGCAAATCAAAAACTGCTTCTCGAAGAAAAGAGGACTGACGACTCCTCACTCTATCGTTCGTACCGGCGGTAGTACAAGTACTGTACCGGTAGGTTTTGGGCTACAGTACCTCTGTCAAGCAAGAAATTGGGCCTACATACTACGTATTATACCAGCAGGTTCGTACCGGTACAGGTATCGTGGCCTGTACAGTACCGTTTTTGTGACCAGTGACAATAACCCACACGGTAATGACTAAAAGTATACAGGGTACGGTACACCGATACAGTACTGTACTGGTATACTAGTACATTATCGGGGTCTGTACTTTACGCTTTTTCAACGGTGCACCAAAATACAGTGCAAGTACATACTGGTACCGTTTGGGGTTGAGGTTGGGGTTGGGTCATTCCAGGCGACAAAAACAGCCTTCATAAAAGGCCTTCAAAGCAACGCCTTTCAAGGCCATTCACTCAATAACAACTAACCACTCACCGAATGAATGAGACGCGAAGTACAGACCGATATGAAATTCCAGTCCTTTCTGCAATGAAAATGAAGCGACAATAACAGCCTTTTGAAGGCCTTTACAGAAACGCCTTCCAAAGGCCATTGTAACAGTAATTGTACTCGTAGTGGTCGAACGGATCCATCTCAAGGATCGGAGGACGGAAGGACCACTGCTCTTTGCAGCCTGCAGCAAAGTTGAAAAGACAACGCAGCAACCTCAAACCGACCACAACTTTTTGCCGCGGGCAAAGGATTTTTTCACCTGCATCCCTCCGACCATGATGGCGCCATGCTGCCGCTCATATTGCCACCCTGCTACCTACCGGTACGGTACACCCTTCAAGTGACTTCTAACTCTAGCCTCACTACACTACACTACACTACACTACACTACACTACACTACACTACACTAGCCAGCGAGCGAGGGAGCGAGCTTACCCACCAATCATGTCCTTCAAACCCAAGAATGTGGGGAGCGAAGTCGAAGACGCTGAGCAGCAAGCGGCGGAACGCAACTTGATCCGAAAATGCATCGACTATCACACTCCCGGCGTGCTGGATATCAACAATCGCCTCTACACCAAAGCCTGTCGATCGTCCCACGTCCGAAAGGCCCCCTACTTGCAACCGCACTCCTCGTACCTGCGACTCATGGGCTTGCCGATTTCGACTGTCTCGGCGCCGAATCCCTCGACCAGCTACTTGACCTTTCTGGCCCATGTGACTCGCGCCAAGAACTCGACGCCGGTCATGTGTCTGAGCTGGACACCCGGTGGTCGACGCCTGCTGACGGGAAACCAAGAAGGAGAGTTCACCTTGTGGGACGGAATCACATTTGGCTTTGAACTCATCATGAGTGCGCACGACACGAGCTTTCGGAGCATGGCCTGGTCACACAACAAAAACTACTTGCTCACGTGCGACGCCGGCGGCAATATCAAGTACTGGAGTCCTTCGATTGCGCCCGTTCAGTCCATTGACAGCCACAACGGACAAGCCATTCATGCCATGAGCTTTTCTCCTAGTGATACCAAGTTTGCCACGTGCGGAGACGATGCTACTGTACGTGTCTGGGATTGGGCGACGCATTCGGAAGAGCGAGTGTTGGAAGGGCACGGTTGGGATGTCAAGTGTTGTCAGTGGCATCCTAGATCGTCCATTATTTGTAGTGGATCCAAAGATAATCTCGTCAAATTGTGGGATCCTCGAGCGGGATCCTGCCTCTCAACTCTGTATGGGCACAAGAATACAGTCACCAAAGTGGCATGGAACAACAATGGAAACTGGTTAGTGACAGCGAGTCGAGATCAATTGATCAAATTGTATGATATTCGAGCCATGAAAGAGCTGGTGAGCTTGAAGGGGCACAACAAAGAAGTCACCAGCATAGCCTGGCATCCCCTTCACGAATCCATTCTGGCGTCCGGTGGAATGGACGGAACACTCTTGTACTGGAACCTGGGTGCCACTGGCAGCGAAGAGCCCGCTGCCAGAATACCATATGCTCACGACATGGCGATTTGGGATCTCCAATGGCATCCTGCCGGTCACATGCTGGCGACGGGAAGTAATGATCGACAGACCAAATTCTGGTCGAGAAATCGACTAGGAAGTACGGCTGGATTGCAAGAATCCGCCGAAGAAAAGGAAGATGATGTTCAAAGTGCCGAAATCGAACTCGGCAACCATGTGGGTATTGTTATTGGTCGCCGTGGAGCTACCATTATTAGTATGCAACGTGCTACCGGCACCAAGATGCATGTCGACCAAGTGCGAAGAACCTTGCTGATTCAAGGAACGTCCAAGCAAATTGCAACGGTCAGAAAACGAGTGGGTGCATTATTGGATCGCGTATCGAGTGATGAAAGGGGAGATAGAATGATGATGTAAATCGACTGAATAGCGGGCGTCTGTCGTGAAGCTTCACCCAGCGGGCTTATGTTTTTGGATACTCTAAAAGAAATGTCGACTTCTCGTACCCAATAAAGCAGGGCAACAATCGCCGCGAGAATCAATCGACTGTCTGTTGCTTCACGACTCATTCCGATTCATTTAGGAAGAATTTCAATCCGTGTATACACTTGATTTAAATTTTTATATCATTTCATCATTTTTGTAGGGACTAGTCTCAGCCAGAGTGACGTCGATTGATTCTGGGTTATAGGGGTACTTGTACGCGTACTCTTCTGCTAGAGTGTATGCAAACGAGTACTTTGTACGCACCCTTCGATTTCAAACGTACAAAGTAACTCACTCCTTTGAAGAAGAAGAAAAACGTCCTCGGTTGCTGCTGTACTTTGAAGCTTTCCGAGGCTAAACAAGTATTTATGGTTTGTTGTGGTCATGGCAATGTGCCACGGCTTGTTCCTAGAAATGATGGGGACAAGGCAAAGAGTGGAGTGCAACCAATTTGCCAACGACCTGGAATTGTCACAAATGGAAAGTAGTATGATCATTACTACAACAGCCACCAAGCCACTCACCAAGATTTGGACTTAGTATAAAAATATAAAGACGACGACGACTTCTTCACCCCAATAACTCCTCGTCTCTCTTTGAAGATACTTCCAGTCACGTTTGCAGTCATGAATTCTAGACGCATTATCATCTCGCGTCAAGCTCGCGTAGCCCTTTCTTTCATCACGTTCCACTCGCACTCTCTCACTCACTCGTCGCCGCTCGCCGCCATAAAAAAATAAAAACATGCCCGATGCCCGATAGTATTTCATTCTGCGTTCACAAAAAGAGAGACCACAACCACAACTCAAAATGAAACGTCGTTGTACTAGTTGCAATGTCCAAGCTCATCGGCAATAATAACGTGCGTTCGAAGGGAGAGCCGTGGTGGCACTCTTTAATAAATGAAGAATGTCCCATCACGCTGGAACTCTTGTCAACGCTGCCGTACCCTCCATTTTCTTTGACGAGTGGAGGCATCACATCCTATTTCGATGGTCTCGCCCTCGCTTCCTACATCGTTTCCCGGGGCATCTTTCAAAATCCACTCACTCGGGAGGACTTGACTATTTCCGACTGTCGGCGTCTCGATGAATACCTCGAGGATTTTTGTTATGACAAGACCAATCATGAACGGCAACAGCTCCCGTTGTCCTCCCGCAAGATTTCGGTCGAGGAAGCCTTTGCGTTGCGAGCTTCCGTCCATGTCGACCAGGCACATCAAAATCAATCACGAGCGCAAGCGCTACAGAATACGGCCACTGCTGCCCTGGCAGGTCTTTTTGTGTATGGAAACGACCGACGACGGCAAAATTCTCATCGAGAGGAAGAATTGCCAACATTGTCCATGCCTAGTACTTTGCCACGGGAGGATCAGTTGACGTTGGATTGGGGATTTGATCTGACTCGAACTGTGGACGATTCTTCTACGGAATTTGCACAGGAAGGGTGGACGATCATTGACGACGACGAAGCCCACGTAGTTGCGTCTCAAAGAGAAGCCTACCAGGCTGCCCAGAATGCTTTCCCGCCACTCCTCCAGCACGTGAGACAAGATGCTGCCGAGAACGATGCCACCGCCACCACAAATTCAAATCATGCCAACACTCCAATAGATGAGCACATTGTGGAACGAGTCAGGGAATTGTCTTTACAAGAGGAGCAAGAAAGGGCTCGTCGCGAACGTCACCTGGAGTTGACGCGGCAGCGACTTCTGCAAGAAGCGTTGGCGCGTCGGGAGGAGCGGCAAAAGAAACAGCGGCAGCAACGAGAAAAGGGAGTAGAACTATGGGAGAAGAAAAAGCAAGAGGAAGAGGAGATACAACGAGCGCGAGCAGAGATCGATCAATGGCGGGAAGAGCAATGGAAGAAGCTGCGTCTTTTGTCTGAAGCTCGTCAAAGCGTACAAGAACAAGGGAAACAGAACGGTACTGACAAGACGAGCACGGGTGATACAGGCAAGGAAGAGGACGAACAGGAGAAGATTTCACAAGAACTTGGACCCACGGCGGAGGAAATTGCAGAGCAACAAAAAGCAAAGGCCACCGCCAAGAGAAGACGCGCCAAGCAACGAAAGAAGGAACAAAAGGCACAGGAGCGCGCGGAACAAGAAAAGCTATTGCGTGAAAAAGAGTTGGAGGCGAAAAAGGCCGCAAGTGCGTCTCAGTGCGACGCCTGTGGGCAGGGGATACTAGATTGTGGGTTTGAAAAATTTGGCAAAAGGTTCTGCTCCCCAAAGTGCGCTCGTTCAGCCAAGCCACCTTGATAATGACGAAAAGTCGCATCTTTCGTAATCAGGGGTTAATCAATATTTTATCTCTAGCTAGAATATTATTACCAGGGGATGCGGAGGCCATCTTCGCAGTTGATGAACTGGCCGGTTGTTTCCATGCTTGCCTTTTGGGCTTCATACAAAACTCGCTTGGCACCCTCCGACGGTTCGACAGCACCCTCTTTATCCCAGATTTCCTTGTACTTGGCGGTCATTTCTGTGCGATTGAAACCGGGGTGGAGCAAAACGACGCAATATCCCTTCTTTCTGAGCTCTTCGGCTTGCAAGCATCCAGCAATGTTGCAGGCGGCCCGGGACATGTGGTGTCCATAGTCCCCACCCTCATCCTTGTTTTGGGTCGAGCGCCACTCGCAAGATCCGGCCTGACTGGTAATGATAATCAATTTGGCATCGTCGGCCAAGCACCCAGTTTGGACGGCAGCAGCATTCACTCGAAGGGGCCCCAAAGCACAAATATTGATCTGCTTCAACTGCTCTTCGAAATTAAGGCTGTTGTCCAGGATAGTTTCCTTGGGCTCGTAGAAGTATCCAGCATTGTTGATGACATAATCCAAAGCTCCACCATCCGATTTAACTCGCTTCATGGCAGTAGTGACTCCGGCTTCGTCTGTCACGTCAACACCCGAGTAGACATTCCATTTTCCAACGAGAGCTTCCAATTCTTTGTTACTACTACGGCACATTACGATAGCAGTGGCTCCAGCGGCCACCAGTTCCTTGGTAATTTCGTATCCCAGACCACGATTTCCACCGGTCACGAGGACTCTCTTTCCGGACAATTGCTTGCCATTGTAGACGCTGGAAATATCCAAATAACGTTGGTTATTGTCGGACTTTGCCTTTTCGAATCGTGCGACTTGATCAGCAATGGAATACGTTCCTCCACGTGTTTCGTCAAAAGCATCGGCCATTTTCAATCCAGTTTTGGTTCGGAATGCAGATGCAACTGTACTTGATGTTGTCGATGCTTGTGTTTTTTGTGGCAAGACCCAAGCTTGTGCAACAGCAGCGAGGGAAAGAAGGACAAGAGCTGGACGGAATGTAAACATCTTCTTTTGCTTCTCTACCTTCGGTGTGGTCGTATTGACTCAACAATGTTGTCTCGGCAACAAAGTGTGATGAGAATTTGCCAGGTGTAAAAACCAGATGGCGGCGATCTTTTTGTGGATCGGCGGAGGGAAGAGGGCCATGACGAAACATCAAGGGGCTGACGTACTTCAACCCGTGTACTTGTACCGGTAGCGTTTCTACCAGACTCCACGTGGCGTGCAGATTGATATTTGATTTTTTTGATTTACTAGACTACTCGTACCGGTAGTCTATCTATTATAATTTACTATTGTTCTTATGTTGTCCTCCGTACCTACCACGTACCAGGTACCGTACCACATCATGCATCGCTACTACTGTACACTGTGCCGGTACCGGTATAAAAATATTATCCCCCCTGTTTTGATGGGTTATTCTACGCAGCAGGAAGCGTCATCTTGCTTGCATGAATTGATGATTCGGCTTTGCTTCGCCCTTCATCCATCTCCTCATCGGCGGCGAGGAACACACAACACACAATCTCAAGCGCCGATAAAATTCAGAGCACGCTTGATGCCGAGTCTCGTCGAAACGGCAATTCTCTTATTTTTCACGCTACTACTAAGACCGTACAACTCGCTGTCCCTCGGATCAAGCAATAACAAGAGGCAATGCCCACAGCGTGATATCATGGTGACGACCAGGCCCATGATTCGACGTTTTGGAATCGTGGAGAAATTGCGGAAATCTGTTGGATCAAATATTGAGGAATTTGACATTTATCGTTTGTTCATGGACGATGATGGAACTTTCCCAAATAACAAAGACCGTCCTCTGTTACTCTACAAAAGAGCATTCTCTGGGGGACAGTCCGAGGCAACCAAAATGATTGTAGAATCTGGAAAATGGACAGTGCCGTGGGTCTGGGGCATATTCACATTTCACCATTACCATAGCACTGCCTGGGAGCTTCTCCTGTGCACTCAAGGAGAAGCAGACATCCAAGTGGGCGGTCCCACGGGGCCAATTGTTGAAATCGGTAGAGGAGATTTGATGCTGATTCCACCCGGTTTGGCTCACAAGCAGTTGCGGGATAAAGGAGGCTTTACTCTACTGGGCTCGTACCCCCACGACAGTGAAGCACATCTCGGACCCGTTGATACTCTGAGAGGATCACCCACGGCAAAGCAGCGAGAAAACATTTTATCGTGTCTCCTTCCTCCCAAAGATCCATTCTTCGCCAGGAGTGCGGACGAGGTTGCTTCTCGAAACACGGATGACCACTTGGACTAAATTTCAAGATCCAAATTTGAATGTATTCACGACTGACCGACCTCGACCCTTCCTACTTTTTCCCATCATCTTTGAGCTTGCGAGCCCGAGCCGCCCCAATGCCAAAAAGCGAGGATGGTATCAACACGGATCTCACACATTCCGTTCCATCCTCGACGAAAGTGCCTTTTACCTTGCTCTGAGTTGACTATGTTCTCCTTTGCATTTGCCTTGATTGCGATCCAAGTTTTGACCCGTGGCGTCGATGCTGGATCTGTAAGTCGCGAGGGGGGAGTCATGCAAGTGATCTTGATCCCGCCGCAGTCTTGTATCTAATCGTGCTTCCTTTCGATCACACAAACAGAGTGGCTGTTCCTTGTGTCGCAGCGGCGATCCAATGCAGTTCCCTGATCGCATCGTCCCCGCTTTCGGCGGCGCCAGTTGTTTGCGACTACAACGATTCCTTTCGGGAATCGGAACTCAGGATTGTGAAGTGTATCGCGAATCCATTGAAGAAAGGAGCATCGTCGACATTATGGCCTTCTGTGGATGTTTAGCTGCGACCCCGTCGAACTACTGTTCTCCTTGCGAAGAATCCAGTGTTGAGATCATCTCTTCTACCCGCGATGTTGGCAGTCCAATTTCGTTGAACTGCAGTGAACTGACGGTAGCGGCAAGTCATGTTGCAGACGAGAGCTTCTGTCAGAGTCTTCAGATCTTTTCAGGAGAGTGTTGCGAGGTCGTAGATGAGATTTCGAATCTCCCTCAAACGCCCTGCTCATTGTGTGGCGACGATCGCATCCCTTTGATTGATCCCGATGTTGCTGAAGTCCCCGGCAAGAGGGGTTTCAGCTGCAGCGAAGCTCGTGACATCGCAGACTTCTTCCTTGCAGACACCGAAACTTGTCGAGGCTTCACAGCTGGTCTGGCTCCTGGTTGCTGCAAGTACGACGATCGTTGCTCCCTCTGTTCCGATCCCACCTCCACGCTTCTGTATCCAGACAGACAGCTACCGTTCACTATGGAGGGAATGAAGTGCATCGATGTCGAGTTTGGTCTTGGATACCTAGACAGCTCTCAATGTAGCTCATTTCGTGACGCAATTTCTGGGATCGATCTTGCTTCGTGGTGTGGCTGTGAAGATGCTGTCTTCGCGAATCCGTGGTGCTCACTATGTGGGGACGATCTTGAGGTCGTTCAGAATATTCAAATCCCGGATGCCCCTATTGGCGTGACATGCCAATCCCTGGCGGAATGGGCTCCGTATATCAAGACGAATGGGTTTTGTGAGACACGGATCACAATGCTGCGAGGGGAATGTTGCCGGGCTACTCCACCATCTCGCTCACCGAGCGACTCGCCAACTATGATGCCAACATCCGCACCGAATGCTGTTTCTAGCACGGGTATTGCACAACTCGTTGCTTATCGTGTCTCGGTGAAACGTATTATTCTTTCTCTTGCTGGGTATTCTCTTCTAGCCCTTGTGGTGGGTTGAATGGCCGAGTCCTCTACTATCGTTGGTACGGTGCAAGGAATGGCCGGTGCTGCTGAAGTCTTCACATCGCATCTGTGGGCCAGCCGGGAGATTGTTTCTCTCATTTTATGTCATACTTGTCCATCATAACTTGCTAATATGGATACAATCCTTGTACAAGAACCGAAATAGTATATAGTCTGCAAGAACTATCCAGACTACACGTGTATGGTATGATCTCAGTTTGCACAGGATGCAACTGGTTGCTACTGTATTCGATAGTCTAGCTAGAGTACGAGGTACTCACACTGGTACGGCACTTTAAAACAAAGCAGCAAAACATGCGGTGGCCTACCAATGAACATGCTAGGTCTACCGTAAAAATATTCCGTGTCGTGAGCCGTACAGACGTTTTCTCAACCGAAACTACGTAGAACAGTACTCCAAAATTGGTGCGGTAGACTACCTGGTACCAGGTACCCTACGAAAATCGTGAAATTGCCTCACGCTCCCCTCTTCTCTCTGACGTATCCACATCATGTCAGAGAAAAAATTATTGGCATCATTCCCATAGTCAAGATTATCATCGCTCGCATCTTGCATCTTTCCAAATTTTGTTGAATCACCAGCAAGCAGCAAAACACATTGTCCCTACTCATACAGAGCAAGATTCCAGATGCGCGTATTGTTTCTACTTTCATTGTTGCTGGTTGCCCTGGCAGCTTCGGGTTTCCAGCCCACAACATCTCGCAGCGTGCGACATGCATCGGCCAGACATGGAATATTTGACAAATTCGTCCAGTCGATGGAGGCCGGTTACAAAGGGGAGGACTCCGCTTTCCAAAAGCAAAAGGCGTTCGATGAGAAAAAACGTATGGAGCAGCGCAAGCGAGCCGATGAACGAAAGGCCCGTGGATACACCGACCTAAAAGATGTTCAAGGAAAGAAAACGTTCGCCAAAGTGAAGTACGACGAAGAGCCCGAGCCGCCGGCAAAGGAGGAAAAGAAGTTCTTCGGGCTTTTCTAAGAGTACGTTGGATTTCTTTTGTTGCTTCCAGTGCTTTTCTGAAGGGAGCGTGCGATGCATCGAAATTTATCGAGGATGCGCGAGGTTGCTCAAGTTGTATTTGAAGGGCGTCAGTCGTTTGGTTGATGGTCCATGTCACGTCAATGGGATGCCTTTTACTAAAGGGGACGGGCCATGTGACTGCTAGTCTAGTTCAAATAAGTCAAGGTTGACCGACGCATCAATCGCTATAGAGCCTACCCAGCTATCCTATCAAGACCAATTCTTGAGTCTTTGCTGACAAGCTTCGTAGGCAACAAAGAACACCGCAACGCTAGGAGCAATGTAGACGACGCGTGGCACCATCCCAGTAGCGAGACCACGAATACCTTCTTCTTGAAATATCTTTGTCGCGCAGGTTATCACAGACCCCCCATAGGCAGCACCGTCGGTCATTAATATTGTTTTGATGCGGTCGAGAGGGCTCGTAATGGCTGCCGAGATAGAGCCGGCGAAAGCTCCACACGCAGCTGATTCTATAGCAGATAACTCCACTGAGCCTTTGCCATCGCCCTTATTCTTTACACGGCGAGCCTTAAATGTCAAGTAAAGCTTTTTGGTCATTTCATACGTTGTCTTTAGATCGCATGGTTCAAGCGAAGTGTCAATAACAACAATTTTGAGACAGACACGGATCACAAGACGCGCCGATTAATGATAACTTACCAATTGAGCCACACGGAAAGGAATATCGCGGGCAAGTCCACCGAAATAACCTTCGTAAAAGCCAAGAAAGCCCCGCGAACGCCAAATTGATGTCAAGGCCTCGCGCTGGTTGGGAAACAATCCGGCTTGTATCTTCTGCTTGATTACCTCGCTCGGACACAAACAAAAACTCCCCGTAAGATCACCCAAAACACTGGCCGTCGCAAAAACAAACATTGGATTTGTCTTCGGGAACTTCTTCATCAGCTCCCGTTTGTATACTTCATAGGATCCAAACACAAGAACGCCGTAAGGCACCTGACCCAAAAGGCTACCTGTGACACCTCCTACAGGCGGTTGAATAGCATCACCGTGTTGAGTCCTTGATCGGAAGAATCGAAAATGCGGGGAAATGTAATATCTTACCGTAGAGTCCCGAGAGGCTAAATGGTTTGGGGTGTTCTATCTGGATCCTTGTCTTGATTGTGTCCAAAGGATACATGCCAAGAATTGACACGCTTCGGGCAACCGCAGCCGAAACGAGATGTTTCTTGGCTCCATTCAGTGCTTCCAGAAAAGTATTCACGGCGCCCACAGGCTTCTCGCTAGATCCTTTTAAAACGATCCTCCTTGGGTATGCCCCGACTGCGAATCCAAGCAAAGCCAATAAAACGACCGACCAAAGCACCAAGTTTCCCATGTTGACGAAGATTGCAGTCAACGAGCCACAGTCAGTAGGGATGTAGTCTTCCGGTGATTTTTCTTTGCTATGTCAACAACTCTCGCATGCAGAAAGGAGTTTTAGGTTGATGATCGCCTACGGTATCTCCTGGTCTCGCGTTGGTTGTTGGTTGCATTTTTGAAGGTTTGTGGTCTTGCGTGGATGATGATTCTTCTTCCGGATGCGGTGGTCGGTGGTGATTATTTTTGTAACTGCGCGGCTGGCGTTACTACTACTCGTCCTACCATTACTCGTGCTAGTCGACTGCTCGTACACCGCCACCGCCACCGCCACCGCCATGCATCCGCCAGCATCCAGCATCATTCTTTCGTCGTCATCATCGATCATCATTCTTCATTCATCGCATCATCATCAGGCCCGCGCGCGGGCCGCGGGATGGATGGGGCTCTCCTACCTTGTCTCTACAGTACTCTCGTACTACATGTGACTTTACATAGTTCTTGCAAAGATTTATGGGATCCGATTTATGACTTATTGCTATCTACCGTTGGTTGCTTTGGGCGTAAAACTATAAATAGAGCAAAGACCCAAGCCCTCTCACAAAATAAAAAACCCGCTCCTCCCGCCCTTTTATTCGTGCATCTGGATGACCACGAAGAACGAACACCGAAGTCGTCAAAAACCGACACAGCACTCAGAAGGAAGGTTCGTACTTCGTACTGGTAGTAAGTGCAAGTATCGTACGAGTAGGTGGAACATGTTCCACTCTGAATGTGGGTTGCATCGAAAATCTCAGTTGTGCTTTTATAAAAAGTCACAAGGTGGAAAGTTTGTGAAATGTTTTTACGACTGTGCAACAAGCAGCCGTCGCCTTTTGGTTCTCTGCTTGCGGCATTGGCCATTGTCGTACCATTCTTCGTCGCCCTGAATCACTCAAACGGAGTAAGATCGCCTGCGCCTAGCCGAATGTAAATTACGGGACCGTTCTCTCTAACCATTTTTGTTTTTGTTAGAAGATACGTGGTAGAAAGGATGCAGAAAAGGTGGAATGCGTATTGTTCGTCGAAGATGGTATCCCCGTCCAAGGTATTGACTTTGATCAGCTTGGTATAGACGAAGTCTGGAGTTGCCACGATTTAGGTACCGGGAGGGAATTTTCTCTCGAGGGTATACCAAACGATTTCTTTAAAAAGAACGATGTAGAATCAGGTGTGACAGTTCTAACGATAACTTCGACCATGGAGGGACAAATCGTCCATCACAGGGGTGTTCCTGGGAACCCGCAGGATACAAACATTACAATTGCTACTTTGACAAACGAAACAAACTACGCCAAAAATCCCCTGGTTCAATTGAGTCTGAACACTGTCGGCGATACAATAACCACTTCTATGACAACACGCGCTGATTCCGACGTATGGACCACAAAGGTGCAGGGTGAAGTTTCAATGCTAGTAGTTAGAGTGACCGATGGAGCTGGGGTAGAGCCGGACCTAAGCGCTCAAGAAATTTCCGATGTACTTTTTGGAACATACGGAGACGCTATCAATCTGGTGAGTAATCGTATTCGTATAATACAGTGTGGAAGAGGGTAGACTAGTGGACGCCATGAAGTCCCAGCACGACAAAGTCTAATTGTTTGCTGTGTCACGCCTGGATTTCATCGGGTATAGCGCAATCAATATTTTGCATGCAGTGGTGGGAAACTTGACTTTGTGCCGGCAATCGGAGCAAACATTGTAGACGGTGTTCTAGATGTTTTCATCAACCAAGCTGTCGAGGGCATTGACCGGGAAGATGTCCAGAGATGGACAACGGATGCTATCCCTAACTTCTTGGTGGGCCAGACCGAGCTTGATTTTGATTATTCCCTCTATGTTCTGCCTCCTGGTGCTGATTTCCGTGGAGCAGGAGCCTACGCTGCAGTCCGGGGCCGAAAATCGATCTTCAACAACGACAATGTAGCAGTAGTTCTCATTCAGATGCACGAAGTCGGACACTGCCTCGGAATGAGGCACTCGGGCTATGACAACGTTGAATACGGAGACCCAACTTGTTTTGAAGGTACGTAGATGATGCGACCCGATTTAACCGGCTTTTCACCTTCGAGTGGCGATACTGAACCATTCCTTGCTGCATTTTTCACTTGGAATTTGTAGGCGCTCACCTCTATGAATGGGATGCTCCAGAGATGTGTTTCAATGCAGCCAAAAGTTGGTATTTGGGTTGGTACAACGACACTGACAAACAAGGACATGATCTGATTCAGCCGATGTCCAGAAGCTGGGCTGGTCAGCTGACTGGTATCGATGCTTACAACAAGAACGCCGAATACACAGACGATTTGTTTAGGGTGGTGCTGAAGATCGAAACTACCCATGAACAGACCCAGGACTTTCCCGACCTGTATGTCATGTACAACCGAAAGCAAGGCGTGAACAAAGAAGTTCAAGGCTTCGGAGACAAGGTCACTGTGGTGAGCCAAGAACGCGAGGCCGCCACACAAAGTTGGCTGATTGCCACCTTAGATAACGATGATGGAACGGATACCTTTCGACAGCCAAATTTTGATGGCACGGGTCTTGATTTAGTGATCAAGGTATGCGATTTAGTGTACGAACATCCTTCGCCGGACTACGCCCAGGTCGTCGTATATCTGGATGATAACGAACACCGCCTTGAATGCAATAGCGCCTAGAAATTACTTTACCTTGGATTATGGGCTCTGAGATTCCGGGTAGGAATACTGGACCATCCTTTGTACAGAACATTTTTCATTTTAGACCTCCGTCGTAGACTACTCTTTGTCTTCGAAGCTCACAACGTTAGGTGCCCATTACACGATGCATTCAACGTGGGGTACCATGCGCAGCCTCGTATGCCCTACGTTGAAGTTCGGCCTCGGCATTCTTCCGAACAGTATTGAGCTGACCCAGAAAGTCATTAACTTTGACCATAATATCTGGCTTGATTTTGAATTGCTTTTGTTTGTTGTTCGATGTATGATACAGTAAGGATCGTGCAAAACGATCTGGGTCCAGGGGAATGAGTCGTTGTAGATTGCAACCATGCTCCCTGGTGAAGATGGACATGCCACCACTCCAGTATTCGACATTTCGTTTATCAAGCCCGTCAAGATGATATTCCGGGTCCTCGTACGGTGGAAGAAAGCCGCCCGGACAGATTTCGGTATGCCACTCCCATATTTGTTTGCGTGTAGCCATCCATCCACCTTGATTGTTGATGTACCGAAATTGCTTCGCATCGGGTCGATATTTATCTTTTGTATTCTGATAATAACCATCGACTCCAGACCAATAATCGCCAACATAGTAAGACGGATTGAATTCACGAGTTCCCCGTTGTAGAACGACCCAGTCGAGCAGCTTGGATTGAGAAGGCATTTTTCGTATTCCCAAGGCTTTGATACTTGTTTCCCATAACACCAGCTGGTCTGATCGTGGGTTTTGAGGACGAATGCGACTCAAAGTGAGTGGATTGCGCAGCTGGCAACAGGGGTTGGGATCCACCAGAGGACGATCGGTGATCGGGACTGGGTCAAGCTTATATTGGGCCCCGTATTTTTGATCGTCCAATAAAATTTCCACCCGAATGAAGCCCGGTATCATTCGTTGTAGCCGATCTTTTGTCAGATTGCCGAAAAAGTTGTCTCCGTACATTGTTGCCGCAGATAAGGGCAGCCTCTCGGAAGCCTCGGCTCGCAATCCATCCAAATCTTGAGTGACTTCCACAAAATTGCGTATCGTATCACCCGTGATCAGCATATCATCTTCAAAAACGGCAAATAAGTCATAATCCATGAGCTTGTCCTTGACGACATAGCGGTGCTGTCTCGCCAAGGCTCGGGTAATGTGTTGTATGTGGTTGGCGTGTTTCTTGTCTTCCAGCTTGTAACCCAGCGGGCTCGCATCGTCCCAAATTTCCAGCCCCACTGTGGGAGGGAGAGCTTCCTGGACTAAATGTCGTCTCGTCATGTTGTAATGACAAATCAAAAACAGATCGACTTCTAGTCCCGACAGGATCATACTTTCAATGCCTTCTCTCACCACTGGGATCAAAGTTCGTTTTAGCCGATCAGAGCCAAAAGCAGTGTCCCGCTCTCCACTGTCGTATTGGTTCGATGTCGTGACTATGTACAGGACTTTCAATGGTGGACCGCCACGCACACTTGATGTCACGGGAACGAACGCCTGGGAATGACGGGAAGTAAGCAGTGATAGTAGGCATGTAATAGTCCACCACAGTACACACCCGAGACAGACCAATAGTCCTGCTATTTCCCAGTGAACGGCTCGCGCCTTGTTCGCAGAGACGATCTTCCCCCGCTTGTCGTCGCCCAACATTGATGCTGTTATGATGGCATTTTTGACCCCTTTCAGAAGGATCTCACCGAGGTCGCTATTTGCTAAACATAAATATTAGTAGATCGACGTCATCGTCAACAACCTACAGTACAGACATGGCTCATCATTATTGTGGCTGGTTGATGTACGGTATGATAAAATCGATTATCAATAAAATAATGAATGAATACAAAATACAAGTATGTACCTGTACTTGTAACGTACCGCGGTACGACACTTCCCCCCCGCGCCGCCTCATATGATGGTTGACCAATGTGACTAAACGAGGAAAGGACGGATGATGACCATACCATACCAGGTACCAGGTAACGTACCTGTACGATACAGCGACTTGTACCTATAACGGTACAGTACAGCAAATACCAGTCAACATAACATTGTTATTTTATAGCTCTACTACTAGTGGTAGTAGTACAAGAGCCTCTACTCTACTAGTAGAGAGACAAGACGCTACTTCTTGTATCGAGTTCAGGGGGTTATTATTCTCTAGTTAGTAGCTACTCTCTACCGTACTAGGAATGCAGTAGATCAAAGAGCAGGAGAGAGCGTACTAAATTGTTGCATGGTCACCATAAGGCATTATTCTGATGAGTCGTGGGATGAAATTTCTTTTCGTAGTTGAGTTGCGTGGTCAAGAGTTGACCGTATAAATTGTCAATCTTCACAAATTTCTTCTTCTTGCCCTGCAGCTGACGCTGTTTATTGTTGGCCGAGTGATAGATCAAATGTTTTGGAAATTTGTCAATGTCCAAACTCAGAATTCGTTGCATATTGCAGGCATGCCGACTTGTTACCAAACCCATGGCTCCGCTCCACCACTCGACATTTCTCGGATCCAGGCCGTTATAATTGAAATGAGGTGCATAGTAGGGTGGCAAAAACCCTCCCAGGCAAACTTCTGTGTGCCATTCCCAGATCTGTTGCCGCGTGCCCATCCAACCTCCCTGATTATTAATGTAGCCAAAGTCTCCTGCTTGTGGTCGACGATCCCCGCCAAAGTAGCCATCCTTGCCCGCCCAGTAGTCTGCGATACTTACATTTCGTTCCCAATCGCGAACGGACGGTCCCCGTTGAAAGGCGACATAGCCGACTTGAGGAATATAACGTACACCCAAGGCACGGATCCCCGTCTCCCATAAAAATACCTTGTCCGAAGCGGGGGAGGCGGGTCTAGTGGGACTGACTGTCGCATTGATGAGTTGACAACATGTCTCCGATTCGAGTGGGGGGTGTGGGTGGACAGGCACGGGATCCAGCTGACTTTGAGTTCCATATTTTTCTTCTTCCAACAACACTTCAACTCTCATAACTCCCGGAAAAATCCGTTTCAATTGAGTCTTGCTCAAGGTTCCTACCGGCTCTGTGTTGGTGGTTGGGTCGATAGTGTCAGGAGCGCTCTCTCGGAGTCGATACAGTTGTTGTGTCATCTCCAGATGATTGGCCACATGACCTCCTTTGAGAATCATGTCATCCTCAAAACACATGAAAAAGTCGTAGTCAAACAAATGTTGCCTGACGACAAATCGATGTTGACGGGCCAGGCCTAAAGTATTGACCTGCAATTGGCTCTTGGGGTCGTCACGCTTTTCAGGATTATAGGACATCGGCGACGCATCATCCCAAATAGACAGACCCACTTTTTCGGGCAAGGCCTGCCGTATCAAATGTTCCCGTGTCATTGTGAAATGTGCGACAATAAAGACGTCGACTTCATACCCTTGCTCCAGCAAACTTTCGACGGTTTGTTTCATGACGGGGATCAGCACTCTCTGCATCCGATCATGCCCTTTCGTAGTCGCTCTTGAACCAGTGTCGTATTCAGCAAGTGTTGTAATAGTGTAAAGAACGCGAAGTGGCCGAGGGCGGGGCCGGAAGTGCTCCTCGAGCAGACGGCGGTGATAATCTGTTGGAGACGAAGATGGGAAAATACCGGTACGTGTCGCCGGTGAGCGGAAGATCGTTGGAATGAAGTAGTTCGAACAGTGTGTCGCGTGGAGCGAAAAATGGTGGGATACTGATGGGGAGAACCAGCAGAAAAAGGCGACAGCAATGTAGACGACGGTCATGGCTGCTGCTGCAAGCCAAAATTTATAACATCGTCGGGCTCCAGTGTTTGCTCCCTTAATTAGTATTGTATTGCCGAGATAATAGCCCATCCTTATTCTCGGTGATGTGCCGACAACAGTCACAAACTCGCTGCCACCCTTGTCGATCGTTGCATATGAGTAGGTCTATAGTGCGGACGAATATACGCAGTCAGTGCGGGTAATGCTGACAGAGAATTCGTTGGAGCAACCAGGGAAGTGTCTACTTGTGTCACGGTACCAGTACCGTAGATTATCGTCTTTCGTCGACAATCAATAATACATTGCATGTGTCGCCATGGGTCATTGTTGTCATTGTCGTCTCACAATAATTACAACATTTTTGGGGGTGTTGTACTCGTATTCGTGAGAGGTCAATCGAGTTAGTCAACTTGCTCGTGATTCGCTCGAGCTCAAGAATCATGTCTTGCTACACTTGCTAGCGGCGTGCGGCTGGCGCAAATGGACTCACTCAAACGTCATATCGCGCATTTTGGGGCACGTGACATCGGCCTCAAATGGACTCAGCATAAACAAGCTTCTCTTACTACCGTAGCCCTCTCTACATACCGATAGAACACCTTTCGACTCTTCTCTTTGGGTACATCGTTCGACATGCGTGTTAGACAACATAGCTGCCTTGGTTTGGTTGTGAAGGGCCACGCGGTTTAGTTTTCACTTTCAATCTTCTTGTCGACCATGCACCGGTAGCCGGACGGGGGAGCAGACCAGTCTGTCCTCGTCCGTCGGGTCTGCGCGCCTGTCGGACAAAGTGTGATCTAGAGAGAACAACATTCCAGCTTCGATTGAGAGCCTTCGCGAACACAAAACGTAAATAATACACATCATAATAATTACCCCAGAAGCCCAATCCAACGTACCAGGGTACCTGGTACTGTACTGTGTGATACTACTCCATCCGAGAACGAACTACAGGTACACTACTAACTGTGCTATACTGCTCTCTCAACACGCGTTGTTCGGAGTAATTTTTCTTTCGTAATCGAGCGCACTGTACTGTACACCAGTAACATGCGAACTGCGAACTCGACGCTTTCGGAGTTATTTGCTTTCGCTCGGTACAAGAACTGTACTGTACATGGATAAATAATTAGGACCAGGCACCAGGTAATGGTACCGTACTTCGTCCTACCAGTAGCAGACTTGTCCTGTACTTTTACTGCAATGAGTAATGATACAAGCACGAATACTACTTATACAACGACAAGATTTCGGAGAAACTAGTTGGGTCGAGGGCATATAAAGTACGAAACTTCTACTGCTGGTGGAGAACCGCCAAACCCATCATCATTATTCCGCTTTCCGCTTACAGTACGAACAAGCTCTCTATCTACTACAGTGCTACGGTACCGGTATTTTTAGTAGTGGATGAGTCCGGTAGAGCAGTGGAATACGATAGAGCAGTGGAAAGTGGAACGCACTGTTTCCTTTTATCATCCCACAAAAGCGAACCACAACCCAAACCAACAACTACCCCCAGGCTTCTCGTTCAAAAAGTATTTTTCCACCTGCTCTTGATCATATCATTAAAAAAAGTGAAATCATGAGTGAAAACCTGAGTGAAAAACAACTCTATACCCTATTTGCTTGTTCCGTTGTTACTGGGAGCCTCTCGTTGATGGGATCCTTGTACTTGTTGTTTTCGACTTCGTTTCGATGGTTCCGGCAACACTTTTCTTCGCCTCGGGATAGGATTTTGATAGGATTGAGTTTCTTCGATCTATTTAGTTCAATAAGCTGGATAGCAGGGGCGACTGCTTCCCCGGCTGGAGAGCCACTAGTGGTTGGGGCACATGGTACCTTGGCAACCTGCGAAGCTCAAGCATTTTTGCTCCAAATAGGGGCTGCTGTCCCGATCTACGACGCGATACTTGCTTTCTACTACTCCATACGGATAGTCTCCATGATCAGTGATGAATGGTTTCAAAAATATGTAGAGGGGTTGCTTCATCTCCTGGCAATTGGATTTGCATTCGGAACTGCCATCACTGGTCTAGTGCTGGATTTGTACAACTCCAACGGAACATTCTGCTGGGTGGAACCGTATCCACCAGGTAAGCCAACGCCATAACTATCTTCAAGCAAGTCGTGACGTATAATATAGCTCACCATGAAAACTGCCATTGTTTCTCATTTCCCAGGGTGTGCAGATATTTCAGGGATGGAATGCACGCGAGGAAAAGATGCAAAAATGTACAGCACGATTTTTGGAGGTGCGCCACTGCTTGCTTGTTTCCTCTTTGTCGTTCTATCCATGACATCCATATGCATTTTCTATCCCAGACAAGCGAACCAGACAGCGAGACAAGGTGTCGATTCCCTTTCTGTTTTCAAAGGTTCTTCGGCCGCCACCAAGAGGTCTTCGGCTGTAGCTAGTCAAGCTTTGCTGTTTGTGGCTGCGTTTCTGCTTACGTATAGTTGTGGCTTCGCAATCAAGGTTCTGCGATTTGCAGGTGTGAAGCATGGATTTTGGCTTCGAGTCTTGAATCGAATCTTCCTTCCTCTCCAAGGATTCTGGAATTGTTTGATCGTCATCCGCCCTACCTATCTTCGACTTCGGGCGCAGCACAGTAGCAAATGGTGGTATCAGGTGCTTTGGAAGTCTCTTGAAAAAGAGGCGATTAGTTTCACCCCTCCAGGCCAACGCCGAAGAGCTTCCTTGCTCCAAGAAGCGTTGCGAAACTCCAGACAATCGAGAAGTTCGATGAGTTTGGAACAAAAATCGTTCCAGAAAGACACGGGAAGCAGCAGCAGCCTTCCGTGCATTTCCGACCTGGAAAGCGAGGGATCATCATGAGGGTTGGGGTCGTCTCAGCAATGCCCGCAAAATTTCGACGGCAACAAAGGACCCATTTCTTCACTCGAAAGAAATTTGCCACACTCAGTAGAAGTTGATAGCACTACCGAAATGGAGGATGCGCTGTCCTCGTTTCTGGGCGATCTTACGCCAATATAAAGGGATAAATGATTGATTCGCGACGCCTTCAACTCTTGGGTCGATGTGAAATTAGTATTTTCATCATGCGTCTTCTGAAAACGTCCTCTATGACGATGGTTTTAATTTCTTTGTCGCAGGACTATGGTCTTCTTTCGCTTCTTCGTTGTTTGTCCATGCCACCTTCAAGGCTGCAACAACCTTTTGTCTTCCTTCCGATTCAAACTTGTTAATGTAGTCGTCAATCTTTTCGAGCCACTCGGCCCCATACTTTTGACTCTTGACGTCTCCCAAACTGACCAGTGTGCGAGCGACTCCAATAATAACATCCCCGAGCACATGACCTTCGCCCAGCTTGAGCCCTAATGACTGTACAAAGCGTTCCAGCCGCTGCAGACTGTCAATAGCCTCTGCCACGTCTTCGATTTCAGGAAGCTCTTGAGTCGTCAACATGGTTTGCGACATGAGAGACAGTCTTCGATCCAAATGTACCAACTTGAGTAAATTAGTCGTCCAGTGTCGATCCCCCATTATGGTACTTGCCAAGCCCAAGTGCTCTTCGAGAACGGAATCTTCCTCCTCCTCGTCATCCTCGTCGCCTTTGTTATTGCCCCTACCTGGTGCCTTGGTGCTGGTGTCACCCAGCGTGTCCAAATAGGAAACGACCTTGGATCTCACATTCTTCATCACCACTTGCAATTTCTTTTCCTCGGTCGCTATTAACTCACATTCGGGACACTTGGAACCACCGAGCGTAACATATTTGACATTTTGATCGTCGTCATATTGTACGTCTTCGTCCAGGGATTGTTGGGGTAATTCACGCGGATGACACGCGGGGCATGGGATACGTCCCGCGATATCTTCCATCTCGCTACTACACCGCCGACACTGACACTCAAAGTACTTCGCCGCTCGCAATTTCTCTTTCCGAACATCGGTCTCCGAGTAGAGGAGTAAGCCCAGATAAGAAATAGTGATCTCGTCTCCAACGCCAATATCTGTGGCAGCGAGTACCCGTTGAATGTCGTCGTCAGCTTGGATGATGGCGTTGGGATTGCAGTCATGATTGATTCTGGACATTTGAGGATAAATCCGTCCCCCCTCGAAGGAATTGTACGCCCAAACCAACATGATTTTTTCCAAGTCCCCCTCGCTAAGATGTTCTTTCAGATACTTTGCGGCGTCTTTCGCTAACTGGACCGTGGCCTGTTCTAATGCACACGACGATCCTTTCTCCGGGTAATAAAGTTGGAGGAGAGACGTCTCATCGGAGTCGCTCAGGGAACTTTTTCGCTTAATCCAACACATTCCTGCTTGCACCATGCCCCGAAAGGTGCCAATGGAGCCACTTGGAACCGACGCCGGGGGAGTGATAGCATTCCACAAGGATCCGTCTTTGATGGAAGAAGAGGCTGACGTAGAAGACGGTTTCTTATCACCCATGAACTCATCGTACAACGACGTGGACTCTTCGTCGGAAAGGGGGGCGACTTTTAGGATCGGCGTTTCTTCCAAAATTAGATCGCCCTTGACAATTTTTTTCGTGGCAAAGAGTCCCTTTCCCCCAGTCGAAGAAATTCGGACTTCGGTCATGATGAACTAATCAATACGATGAACAGTCTGGTCACTGTCTGAAACTATCGATGTCAAGAGAGAGGAATGCAGTTCGACGTACGGCATGCACATTAATTGTACCATTGTACAATACCTGGTACTGTAAGAGTAATCGATGGCGATCGGCGCCATATCTTTCTACTGTATTTTTTAGTGGTCATCGCGCAGGCACGAACGAACGGACAACCTCCTCCTCGAGGAACGACGTACATACGTACAAACGCTTCCAGAAGTCCAAACCGCCAGATAACGTCATTTTTAAATAAAACGGCTGCTCTAACATCGGCCATTGGCGGTTTGGGTTTGACAATGATGATGTCGTTGTTCCGAAGAATCCAAATCATCCATCTGACCTTTTCAATTTACGAGTAACAGAAACCGACCATCGATACCGACAACAATCGACCGTTGTGTCAACAATTCATCGATAAGGTCCTTTGGAGGAACATGGCACAGTCGAATCATCATCTTCTTGTCTTGATCATTCTTTGGATCTTTTCCTGGACTACTACCGTAACAACGGCTGCACCACGTTCATATCGACCAACACGAAGAAGGAAGATGGACAATACTTCGAAAGTAAAGTCATTCGTTCGGGAGGAGATTGTTCCCGTCGTATCGGGTTGTGTTGCTTTTTACTCGACATTGGGCTTGTCGACGTGTGCTCAGAAAATGATGGGCATTTCGACTGGAACCAAGGCTTTGGCTCGAATGGCGGGTGTACCCTCGGTGTGTATTGCCTCTATCGCAGGTCACCGCTGTGCCCTACTTGCCCAGGAATGGAGCCAAAATCCTCAAGCAATACGAGACCCCAAGTCGTCATTGAGAATTCTAAGTACATCATCGTCGTCGTGGTCGGTCGGAGACTATTATGAGATTGGTATTGGTATCCGTCTACCAAAGGAAGAGGTTCACACGTAAGTAATACGGCGTGATCAGATGGAGATTAAAAGAGCGAGTGACGTATTATTTCACTGTCGCTCTCACCTCGGCCCGTCGTATTTTCTTTGGTAGCTGTTTGACTGGTCTTGTTGCTTTCAAACTCTTGGGTGGCAGATTTTGGGCTATCGCACCGAGCAGCTACATCAAACCTGGGAGCTTTGCACGTCAATCTCTCCCTGCAACCGAGGGCTACATCGGTGGTGGATCCAAAAACAAACAGCTGCAGCAAATTTATAACACGTGGGGCTGTCACACGTGTGGATCGAAAGCGGGAAACGCCATTGGAGACCACATGCCACCCAGGTCAATCGGAGTGCTTCAGAAGCAGGTGAATTACCGATTCTTTCCACACTGTGGAACGTGCAGTAATGAACAGGGTGGAATCCTGAGTGGCGCAACCAGCAAGTTGAATCCAAAATGGAAAGTAGGGAAGCAGATTCGTTTCCTAGAAGCCGCTGGAGGGGGGTCGGCGGCCTATAATCACGGAGCGCAGTTTCGGATCAACCACTTGACGGGTGGCTTCTTTTCTCCAAGACTGATGGAAAGCGACATTGCTAAGGAAATCCCCGCTAGATTCGAAAACTCGGAATGGAAGCTGACCAATATCCCCACGAATTGGAACTCGCTACGAAACCGGGTGCAAGCTGCCTTTAACTCTCGATAGAAGCAGTGTACTACGAATGAATCAAATCCAAAGTCTAGTCAGCGAGCGGCAAACAAGAGCACCCACCCCGCGCGCGATCACACACACACCAAACAACAACAACGAACACACCAATATAGAATACAAACAATACATGCATACATACATAGAAAGCTACGAGTACAATCAGGCTTGTTAAGTTTTATGACTTACGCTCTCCCTTTAGAGATGACGTCTCCCTACGAAGTATTTCTTGGACTCTCTACCAGCCGGCTCCAGACAGTACATATCTTTACTCAAGAAACAAGAGGGGAGTTACCGTATTATGATACAGTAGTTAGTCGTCCTGCGTCCTGCTCGTATACCGGTACATACCGGTACGAATACTACAGTACATACAGGACACGTATGCATGATGTACGGTAGCGGGTCCTGTACAACAATAGTACCAGTACTGTGATTACTTCGACTGTTCGATTTTCTCGCCATGAATAATCTGCTTTTCAGAAAACATGAAGTGTGAAGTGTCGTAGAAAATCTACCGAATCCTACGCCAGGAAAATCCGCGCCAAAACATTTCAGAAATACAGTACCGGGTTTCATCAGAATTGCCTCCGAGCGACTGCCAGCGCGCACGCTCGTATACGTACACTCATGACCCAGATCTCGCTGACCTTGACCTCCATTTTCAATAAGTTGCTCTACGTATCATTATCATCATCACGATACCCGTACACACCCTTACTCGCCACTCCACCAACTCACAACATTGTACACTTCAAAGATGGGAGGTACCAAACGCATGTCCGCCGAGGAGAAGAGGAAGGTGATTCTCGAGTGAGTTGAGTTCTTGAGTTTTCGACGTCGACTTAGCGCGCAGTCTTGCTTTTGTGGTCGTAGCCGTGACGCCGAGCAAGAAGTGGTCGTTCCAGTACTTGTACTGTAGTTCTGACCCTTCACTATGATTTCACTCACTTTCTCATTTTCTGTATCACAAAGTATCTACCACAAGACCCAACAGGTTTACACTGAAAAGGAGATCATTGCCCTGGCCGCCAAGGCGGGAGTCAACGCCAACTCGATTCCCGACATTCATCAATCCTTGGTGGACGATGGACTCGTGGAAAAGGAAAAGATTGGCGGATCGAACTACTGCTGGTCGTTCAAAGCCAAGAAGGACCGTGTCGCTCAAAAGGCGCATCAGCAGACTCTAGATCTCATTCAAGAGCTAAAACCCAAGGTGGAGGAGGCTTCGGCGCAGCTCGCAGACGCCAAACGTGGACGGGAAGAAGACGACGGGACGACGACAACTGCTGAGGAAGGCGATGGTGACAAGGGTGCGAGTGGAGGTCGTGCCGCCAAATTGAGACGGATGGCGGAACTGGAAAAAGTCAAGACTCAGATTCAAGCCGAACTAGATAGTTTGAAAGAAAACGACCCCGCCGCACTGGCGGATTTGGAGAAGGAGCTCAAACTTGTTACCGAGGCAGCGCATCGCTGGACGGATAACATTTTCGAATGCAAGACCTATCTAGTCAAGAAACGGGGAATGGAAAAGAAGGAAGCCACGAAGATTATGGGAATCACGGCAAACTTTGATTGTAAGTGGAGGATGGACTTGTGCCTATGTCCTTCTTTCATGGATACTTCTCACCAGTTGCTTTGATATTTGACTGTTATGCGTCGACTCCAACTCCTGCGCACAGATCCGGAAGACAAGTAAGCTTCTACTTCGGAGAATCTGGACTCACCCCCCCCCCTCTACGCCACTAGCGTAGTACATCGTCTTGAGGGGATACACTCTTGTTGACATCTCCGCAAAGATACAAGGAAGCGTTTGTGCGAACAATTATGTCAGATAGTGATTTGAAGACGCGTCAGTCAATGGATGATTTATTGCGTTTCTTCGAACAGCCAGGTGCAGTATAGTGCCGGCAGGATTGTGAGAAAATAGGAAGACGTAGAGCATTGAATGCTCTGGGACTGGGCTTCTCAACTTTCGCGCCCACTGTCGTTTTCATGGCTATCTCATGACCCTACTTTCTATAGTTGCAATCTATCAATTAGCAATTTTTGCTGTATGCATCCATAACACCCTAGTAGAAATGGTATTCAATATTTTTGCAAACTTAAATGGACAAAGGCTGTTGGCTACTGCAAATTTGTATTGACTGCCATGGAGCTAGTTACCAGCAAGCGTACTGTACGAATGCCGTTCAACGTATTGTAGCCTCGTTTGAATTCGAAGCAAGAACGCTGAACATTCGGCATGTTCCTACTATTTCCACAGGGTGGAAAAGAAAGAATTGCCGCATTGTACGGCTCTCGTAATGTTACAAGGGCCACTGAACACGACTGCCACAATTAAAAAAGGGGGTCGCCCTTGTTTCAAAAGGAAAAGAGTGTCCAATGGTATGCATGGATGTATTATATCCGGGCAATCGATACCATTTTTATTTTCGTTGCGCCTTATTGGCCTCGTGGCATTTCTTGAAGGCGTCCCACTCTTCTTTGCACATGGAAATCTGACCCTCATTTATTTTCATGCAGGATTCCACAAATTCATAAAATGGAGCACAGGGCCCCCCTTGTGCAGAAATATTATCTTGGGGAGGCAATGGCTTTTGTTTGTCTGGCTGGCAGTCTTCACAAATGGGCGGAGATGCGGTCTTGCTGCTGGAACTTCCCATAGTATTTCTGTCTGCTGATTTCTCGTAATAGTCTGCTGGAGTCCGACCTTTCTCGTATGCGTTTGGTTAAAGAAAGGGCGTGGATTTGGAAATAGCATTGAACGCAACTTGGACTGCCGGAGTCAACTGCAATGCCAGGGCTAATCAAGGTTGTGTGAATAAAGGATAACCTCGTCGTGTCGTTGTGAGAGATTCTGATGGGCGTAAAACAATAAAGCAGTTGTGTCGAAAGTCGCATCTCGAAAGCTAGTCGTACGGTATCGATCTCCCGGGTACCTGGTACTTGTACCGTACGCGCGGTATCCTTACACTGTACCTGGTACCGGTACAATCTGCGTGTTGTTTGTGGCACAGTACAGTATACCGGTAGCGTGTGTCTGCGCCAGATCTGCGCGAGGGCTGGCTGGCTGCGGTACGAGGCACGGCACAAAATACGTCGATACGAGTAGAAATTAAAATAGCTTTTGTACTGTAGTAGACGATTTGGATTAGAATTTGGATTGCAACACAAAAGACACAGCAACTTCCAAGAGCCCACATCTGATTCTGAGGACTGGAGTGGTTTCCTAGACCTAGCCAGAGTGTAAGAAAGTTATGGTGACTCGGCGTTCGCAACGAAACAAAGATAAGCACGCTAATAGCGGGGGTAGCAAGGGTGTGGTTTTGAATTTGGAAGAATTTCACGATGTACGTCAAGACGAAGAGCTGCCCTCGCCCTCGAAGAATGACAAAAAGGCCACATTGGGAAGAAAGAGGTCGAGAGTGGAGAACGATAGTGATAGCGATAGCGATAGCGATAGCGATAACGATGATCGTTCTGATGAGTTGGATTGCAAACAAGTGGGCAACGCAAAACGCAGCGCAATCACGCGTTCGTCCACGGCAACAAAGAAACGCAATGCTCCTGCTAGTACTGACGATAAGGATGACGAGCCCCACGGCGGAAGAATCAAACAAGAAGAAGACAGTGACTTTGAGCCTGAACAAGACGCGGCGAAATCGCGACGTGGTAGAAAGAAGAAGAAAAACGCTTCCAAATCCAAGAAAGCGGGTTCTTTGGAGGGTCGAACTTGTCCCCATTGTAGCAAAGTCATATCCACAAAGATGGGATTGAAGTACCACCTTGGTAAGTGGGACCAATGCCCAATATCTTCTAATGCACTAATTGGTACGCGTTCCTCACGGTTCTCGTTCATTATCCCTACTCGTGCGTTACAGATAACTTTGTATGTCGAATTGACCAGTGTGACGATCCTGTGTTGATTGCCAAGGCAAAGCGCAAGCGAGGCAAGTGCAGAGGGGGCACAACGCTAGGCCCCGACTCCAAACGCTTTCGTGGAGACATTGCAAACCGGACCTGCCCATTGTGCAATCGTATATTCACTAGTGAACTAGGATGCTCCTATCACGTCCGTAAGTTTCAACATTTCAGATATGTGCTGTGCTTGCTAAGCTGACACTTGCTAACTTTTCGTATCCATGTCGTCCGTGACTCTTCAGAGCACAAAGTGTGTCAAACAAAGACCGTTGCCAAGAAAGAGAATGCAGGATTGGTTGCCTTAGAACCGGGCTCGAAGTTTGTCACACAATTCGGAGTGGTGGAAGTTGTGAAAGATGAGCGAGAAATTCCCAGAGGAAATATTCTTCCGCCCAACATCAAATCTCTTCTAAAACTGTACCAAGGAAACAAAGCCAGAGTCGATGGCAACAATGCTAGGTTGGATGATGCTATAGCTTCTCAGCTTCGCGTCCGCCGAAGCAAAATTGATGGACTTTACCGCGAAGGGAAGGCGACAAAACTATCCATGTTTGATGCTTATTTCGGTGGTGATCCACGCAACAACAATGATGAGAAGCCTGTTTTGATGAAACAGAAAGAACCCCAAGATCCATCGGCGACCCCAGACTTCTGTCCGGATCGTATCGTGGAGTGCATTTTGATTCCAGACGAGCGCAAACGTTTTTTGTCAACCGATATCAATAATCCTACGGAATGCCCGGGGGATGCAATCTCAGGCACTACTCCAGTTCGCTTGTTTCTACAGCGCAGAATCTTGACGGAACCTTACGTTATAGATCTGTCTCTTTATGCGTGTCCGGATTGCGGACGAAGTTTTGCTTCGTTGGCAGGAGTGCGGTACCATGTCAACGGGAATGTATGCGTGCAGAGGCAGGCCTCCGAGGCCGACAAACGCAGGCTACGTCAAGAGAGCATTCAGCGTGGATCAGAGGTCATCGCGTCTGATAACAATGCATTCCTTGATATGGTACCAAAGTCTGCCATTCGAATACGTTCAAATAAAAGAAAACGGCGAGCGCGCAACAAGGGAGCCAAGCAGCTTGGTATGTATCCCGAGGTTCTGATTAGTCTCGGTTTCAAGGTTGTCAAGGAGGATATGGAATTTACCGACGACATCAAGTTGCCGCCTTTGGTCGCAAGAAACAGCGAAAATGAAACTGATGATGGACTGGATGCCGAGGATGCAGTTCTCGGGGACCCTGATTTTCACGAGCCTGGTGTACTATTGGAGCATCTCAGAGAAGAGCTCAAGTATCATAAGAATGAGTATGAGAGAGCAGCTGCAGATCAGAAGCACGGTGCCATGTATGCCGGGGTGTACAAGTCGCTCGGGTACAAAAAAGGAAAGACAATCATGCAACTACCACCGCGTGCTTCCAAGCGTCGGCGCAAGAGCACCAAACCCCCACCTCCACCAAAACCCTTGCCACCTATCATTGACACTCGAGCGTTGGCTGATGAAATTGACTCGGGTCGATACCCAAGCATGAAACGCTACACGGAAGATAATCATTCCGAGTATTGCGCTATTTGCCGCGATGGAGGCGATTTGGTATGCTGTGACTTTTGCAGCAATGCGGAACATTTGACTTGCATTCGTACACGCTTTACTGTGAAAAACCCCGAACCAGAAGACGATTTTTTGTGCCACAAATGCTTGATGCGCTGCTTGATGCGCCGCAACCGAGCTGAGAAGAGGCGGCTGGAGAAATTGCAGCGCGATGAGCAACGGTTGCAAGAGAAACAGTTGGAGGAAAGGCGACTCAACCCCGGTATCCAAAAAGGGATGGAGTATCCATACATGGCAGCGAGGGGACAGGATGTCAGTGAGCTGGTTGAAATCCTACAGGATGCGCAAACTCGACTCAAACAAGCTTTGGCAACGTCAAAGATGAATAACATTCGTCGTAAGGCCATGGGTTGTTATTACGCTAGCAAATTCAATGCATTTGGCGAAAGCTGATCGTGGTGCTTCATTTCATCTCTTGTCACTGATACTTAAGAGTGTAAAAGAAACGATTTTATTTAGACAAGTTGCCAGTTCAATAAATGAGTTCGATGGTAGTAGAGAAAGTATTCGATAGTATCAAATTATGACGGTGCAAGTACCAGGCACCGGTAGTACAGACCTGGTATAGACGACAGCACGAGTGAGGAGTGAGTCCGATGGATCCAAATTTTTAATAAAGGATTGTACTTTAACACAGGTTGCGATGTTTCGGGAACGACCATACCAGCATGACAGCACCACATCCCGTCCGCTCTGTGAAGTTAAGCATGCTCGGGCTCGGTTAGTACTACGGTGGGGGACCACGTTGGAATACCGAGTGTTGTTCTCTTTTTGCGTTTTGCATACCGCACCCTTTGGAATCATTCAGTCTCTCGCTCCTCTCGCCTCTCGCCTCTCCCCGCCCTCCCATCTCCCTTTCTTTTCATTACCTGCACCTCTTTTGTCTGCAGTAACCAACGAAATTTGTTTGGCTAGTCCGTCCAGCACCATCCAAATCGAAAATGGCGGCCAGCAAGCAGAACAGAAAAATGACAAAGCTAACAGCACTTTTGACTGGAATTGTCTTTTTTTATCTTGCCTTTTGGTTGCTGACCGTCGATCATCACGCCAAACAATACGAAGAAGCCAACGTAAGCTTTTCCGATAGGAAGCGACAAAAGGCATATCTCGAATTTATCCGTGAGTCCAAAAATGATTACTCAAAGATAGTTGAAGTGCAAAACCGTCTGCATCCTCTGGGACCACGGCGCCTGCCGTTGAAGGTCAAACAAGAGGACCAGATGCATCGAAGGGATTTTTTAGAGGCAACTCGAAGAAATTCCACCACGGGGCTAAATACCAGGGCACAACGACGAGCTTCCAGGAATGAACCAGGACGAAAAGTAGTGACGGAGGAGGAAACGCCCGAAGATCAGAACTAGTGCGTGATGTTTTACTTGGTCCCATGGTTTGAAATTCAACAGCGACCGATATTTCGAGATGGAAATTGGAGGGGGGAGATGAGGCTTCAAACATCATATCTTTTAATGCAAACGTCGACACTTGGTGCTACTGAGTCTCATCCATATCAAATGGATCTCAGTAATATAGTCGATGAATTGCATCAACATCCTTGTTGTCGCGTCCACCAAGGGCCGTAGGATCAAGAATCAAGATCCCGGCGAAGGCTGCAAACGCTTAAGAGTGGGCATCATAGCCAATATTGATCTAAACTTGGATGGTGGAGGTGACCGGAGCGAATTTGAGCCTCATAAAAACACGGGCGGTGGCGGCAGCGGTGGCGATCGTCGAAAGCAGCGTACAAACCGGCCGATGAGAAGGGCGGAGGTGTCGTTGGGACGATATTTTTCATTGTGGCCTTTGCTGGAGCAGGCTATGTAACCCACACCGTCCTCATGAATAAGTCCGGACGTCCGTCCCTTTCGCAGTATACCATTGTCAATGTGTCGATGCCTCCAGGGGGTGGTCCCTTTGTAGCATTTGGGTCGGGCAACACGGTCGAACTCACGTCGTACCGGTATCGACCAGACGACCCCTACTGTACGAGTATTAGAGCCAGCGGAGAAAAATTCGATGCGCCCGTTCAATTGTTTCATATCCATTTTTGATAGAATTCTTAGGTTATTAAGCAAGTTTTGTTTTATCGCTGCGAAAGGGTGTTCAGAGTTCAAATGCGATTTTGAGATTCATCTATGCCGAAATTGCAGTAGAACCTCTACTAGTTACGACTAGCCCTCTCTAATACCCAGAAGCACAATGCAGCTATCTGGTTTGGTATTGCAAAGTTGGAAGATATATACGAGAAGATTGCTTCTGAGTAGTTCTCTCTTCGTAGAGATAGATGGGGTTCCATTTTGGAGAAGAATAGCTCTGTAGGATTCGACTCCCGCGATTGTTAAATCCAAACATGACGACGAATGATCGCGACGATGCTCTCGGCTCTCGGCTCTCGGAGCTGCGAAAATAGAAAAGCGACGATGATGAAGAGATGTGCGATGATCCCGAATTGAAGGTACACTACTACTGCTACCCACCAGTCCACTAGTCTATTAGCGGGAGGGATTCAAGGACAAGAAGTGATGCATGCCTTATAGAGGAAGATGACAAGCTGAAACGGGTCAAAGCATACGAAGAGGAGTCGTCATCGTTCGATCGCCCCTACCGGTATCAGTCAGGTCGACGACAGACGAGCAGAAAATAGTACGGCATCATGAGAAGGCCTCAAAGGAGTGGTGCGGTTCCGGAACGCCCGAAGCACCCACGACGGAAGCTCGCAAACGCTAGGCTGTGCATGGGGATCGGCCTATCCCTGACATTTTCGCTGAATTTTGTCTTGCTCTGTAACTTTCATCCAAAGAAAAATCCCATTTCTATGATCCACTCTTCATCTAGACGGGTATTTGAATCATCATTATCCAATGAGGATCGCGGATGCCCTAATTTTGGCTGTCCCATCTATCCCGCCGAGCTGACGCCTTATCTTCATGAGCTCTTGGAAGAGATTTTCATCAATCAGACGCGATCCAACAATTTCACATTTGGCAGTAAACATTTTGCGCTTTTGACGCAGAGGGGACAGAGCCATTTTTTGAATCAGGATCGTGCTGTGTTGATCTCTCCATTTGTTACATCTGCCACCCCGCAGGAGGAACCTTCGTTCTTAGTGGGGGTCTTTGATGGGCACGGTAAACAAGGTCACATAGTTGCTGACTACATAGCCCGTGATCTACCCGAGCGTCTTGCTGGGGAGTTGAACTCGCTTCCACAAATCATCGATGATCAAGCCATCGTCAAGGCTCTCAACAAGACGGTGGTCGAAGTGGACATATATGCACCGCCCAACTTTTTATTGGGTGGAAGTACTGCCACTATTACCCTTCGGCGCGGTTCCAAGTTGTTCATTGCAAATACAGGCGATAGTCAAACCATAGTCGTTTCCCTGCCCAGTCCGAAACTACTCCAAAGGGCCCTCTCACCCGAAGATGCCACAATTGTGTACCAGACACGCCATGACAAGGCTATTCTACCCGATGAATACGCTCGTATCACAGCCTTAAATGGAACGATCCATATCAATCCAAAAACCAATGATTCTCGTGTGGTTGTGCGAAGCGACGCCGCCCGCGATACAATTGCGCTGGCCATGAGCCGAAGTTTGGGAGATTGGGAGTGGAAGGCAGTGGGAGTCACGGCCGAACCTATTATTGACATCATTGATCTCACACAGTACCCCAACGCATTTTTGATTGCGGCCAGTGATGGTTTCTTTGACATGCGACGAAACCAGTTCTATGCCAAACAATTCAGTGAAAGCTTCTTCGTAGGAACGCGGCATCCTCTCTTTCAAAGTTGGGAGGTGTTGAAAACGATCACCCCCAAAGTAGAGAAGGGATATCGGGATGACATGACAGTGATTGTCATGAAGCTCTAGAAGACTAACAGTTTAGCTGTGATTTGATTATTCTGCCATAGTGACACACATTCACACCCCCTTTGATGGTAAAGCACATTTTTCGTCTTTAGGATATAGTACAAAAGAAATGCAGTGACATGTGTTCAATAATTTCATCCGTCAAATTTTCCAACGAGCGCGGCAAACGAGTCCTCATGGTTTGATCCAACGGAACCATATCCATAAAGGGAGCGAAAATGGAAAGCGGCCGGACCAAAGGCCCCAGTACGATTTGACTGTCCTTCGATGGGTAGCATTTGGTGCGCAAGAATTTCGTCAAAACTTCATCGGTGGCCGGAAGGCAAAATTCTGAGATCCCAGCACCCAAGGATTCCTGATAGGAGGAACCATGTACCGGATCATGGCGCTCCCCTAAGAACGCCGTGGCGTACCATTTGGGTGGTGACCGCTGCAACTCTCCTTGCGCAATGTAGAGTGATACCATGTTCATGACAAAGGCATACCGTCTCGGACAAGCGCGCTGCAAAGTTACCATTTGAATATCAAACCATGCCCACCCACCAAGTCCATATGGAAGCCTGGACGGATCTGTCACTCGACTAAAATTGTAGAAGGAATGCAAATTCCGGATCATCCAGGCGGTGTACTTTGCGAGGGCTTGGCACTTTCGAAAATCAGTCGACTTGTCGAAACCATCGGCATACCGCGGATCGTGATCGATATAGGGCCCCAGGTAAGCCTTGCGGTCCTGTAAACGACAGGTACATTGTTCCCTATGGACCTTGTAACACGTCTTGCTAATCCGGCGGATGCTTCCCTTTTCTCTCCATGTCAAGACACCGCTGGACATGACGAGGTCTACAACCCCGTGAAAGTTAGGACTCCGTTTATCAGACTCTATGTTCCACTTGGGAACTGTACAGCACTGTCGATTCGCTTTCAAGAATATGATTTGTTCGCAAGCTCGGCATCGATTGGTGCAGTTTATCGAATTGAGCTCGCGCAAGAGATTCGACCAGTCCGGGTAGGTTTCCCGCTGATCCATCCACACCGTTCGACAGCCTCTGGTGACTTTGCTGAGGTTTTCAGCTTCGTGCCATCGCAAAAACCCGCAGGAAAGCAGGGGATCGACCACTCGATCGAAGAGAATGCTTCGTTCTGCGGTAAGTGCCTTGGCAGTCACTGATCGAGTGATGCGACGGTTTTTCCTGTTTCGAACGCCGAGCGGTTCACCCACCTCTAGCTCTACGGATACCGTAGTTCTTTTCTGGCTTGTCATGATGGTGCCGCAAGGTGATTGAAAGAGATTCCTGCTTCGAATGAGCGATTTGGTAGGTTGTTTACAGCAGTAGCACCTCCAAACTGCAAATGGAACGGAGTTCTTCTCTCTCTACAATAGCTAGTAGCAGTAGCAGTATGTAGAGTTCTAATAGCAGAAACGACATAAGAGCGTATTGACTGCATGCGATGATCCAGTGACAACAGTTTGGCTGATGACATCTTCTCCAGTTCTACCGTCCAAGTACAGTACCGGTACCGGTACTGGTACTGTACCTACCGGTACTCGTACATCCAAGGAAGCGCGCACGCGCATACTCCTCCTTCGTGGAATCATCTATCATAGAACTCAGAAGCGCGTTAAAATTAACGCCATTTAGAAAAAGTGTCCCTAAAGCGGATTCAACTTCCGATGTGTACCAGGGCAAGAACAGAGCCAAATTAAACATTTGCAAAGAGGCAAAGGGGCTACCCACTACACAAAAACATGTCATCAATGCCATCATTCAATCTGGGATATCGAAGCAACGAGACAGCTGACGGTTGGCAGAAGGTATGTATGATCTATAGACAATAGGTACTAGTGTCCCGAGTTGGCAGCGGGTCTACGCGACCGCTGTAGCATTTTATCCACTGGCACTTGTACGAAGAATCAAAAGGGTTGGAACAACGTCATGATGGACATGACGATGAAGTTCTGCTGTCTAGCTCCCTGATCACGGATCCTTTGTTCGGATCAGAGGAATCGACTCACAGCACCTTCAGCCCATTCATTAGTCATCCACGTTTCTGCCATTTTGGCCTCCGGGGGCCCTCGTTTGTACTGGTACTTTACTCATACTATACTTTTGTGAGGACTATTAGCAACATGGCTGATCATCTCTTGCCTGCATGGCCTAGGAAGCAAGCCAGCTAGCTACGAAGGGGGCACCAGGTAGTAATCCACAGGATTATCGCTTGCTGGCTGCTGCGCCTGTGTGTGATTATTGATTATCACGAACATTCTTTACAGTATGCTTCCTCTACTTGCTACTGTACAACAAATAATATAGTAAGCGTTTCTACTGTATTGCTCTGCTCTCTACTACCCGTAGAGAGTACAAGTACAGTACCAGTAGAGTACAGTACTCGTACACTGTACCGGTACGAACCTTACATACGCGAGCGGATCATACGAGTAGACGACACGTGGAAGTAAAAGTTGTGCGGGCGGACGGAAGCAGAAGATGATGCCAACAACGACGAAGATATTGGAAGGCGATGATGCCGACTACTGACCGATAAAACACAGCAACAGCAATTTTGTCTGTTGTGACGATGTTCAACAGTCGTCGCAACGCTTCCATCTATCGCTATCCGAGAAGATCAATTGTTTGTGTTTGACAAAAATAAACCAGGAGATTGGTCTTCATATTCTTGTTCTTGGTGGATGTTGAAACAGAGCTATATCTTTCTCTCGCGGGTGACGATTGTGAGATTATTATTGGTTTTATTATTGCCCTGCCTTCTTTCATTGAATAACAGCAGAAATAATAATTGTGCTTTGGCAATGCGGTTAGTGGTGCAACGTGTCAAGTCGGCGTCCGTCACGGTGGAGGGATCGGTCGTGTCGTCGATCGGACCCGGTGCTATGGCTCTCGTGGGATTGCATCAACACGACACTCAAGAGGATTTGGAATATTGCTGTAAGCGTTTACTCGCTTGTAAATTATGGGAGAATGATTCGGGTGCTGGTTGGCGACATGGCGTGAAACAACGAGGTTTGGAGGTCTTGTGCGTCAGTCAATTCACTTTATATGGGACTTTAAGCAAGAAACATCAACCAGACTACAAACTATCGATGAAAAACGAACCGGCACAGAAAATGTACAATGATTTCTTGGACATGTTGAAATTCAATTATGAAGCTGACAAGATCAAGGACGGAGTGTTTGGTGCCATGATGGACGTGGCATTGGTCAATGATGGACCGGTCACCATTGTGATTGAGAGCGAGCCAAAGGCGGCAACTACTGGAGATGAGGATGATACACCCGAATCATCCTACTCCCGATAAAGTAGCTCCATAATGAATTTCAATACACTTTTTAGATCAGACTCTCTAGAGTCTAGTCAGTACTTGTAGTCTGAAATTCCAAACGGATCTCATCATCTACTGCCGGTATCCATCATCGACTACATACAGTTGATACGAAGAGCGGCGCGCGCCATAGTTGAAGTCGACCCATCCGACTTCAAAAAAGGAATGTGGAATTCTGAGTCTCACCGAAATGAGAATTTGAAAAATCATTGGAAACCACGAAAGACCACGAGAATAATTCTTGTTCAAGCCCGCCAGCCGCGCCGGCCCCCACCGCCAAACGACCACCAAGACTTAGTCTTGCTTGGTTATTGACGCCGACTGACTACAATAACGCGACGATGCTGGTGAATGGTGAATTCCAAACGCACACCACCAGAGACCAGAGAAATAACCCGGGCCTCTCACTCCTCCCTCCACAATTCTTTCTCCTTTCTTCTACTTGAAACGAATCGAAAATAAATAGCGACAATGGCAGATAACTGGGACGATAGCGATGATGAATGGGACGTCGATGACGATGCCCTCGACGCCAAGCTCGGCATCAAAAAGGAGGATGAAGCACCCAAGTTTGACGACGAGGAAGATTTGGCAGTGAAGGAAAAGGAGGCGCAGGACAAGGCAATGCAGTCGGACTTGAAAAAGAAGGGGTCTGCTTTGCAAGCCAAGAAGCAAGCAGAGAAGGAGCGAGAAGAGGAACTCGAAATCGCCAGAAGGGCCATGGAACTGGAGGCTGAGATGGAATCCAAGCTCTCGCCCGATGAACGGCGAGCATTGGAACGACAAAGGATAGAAGATGCCGATCACGCGTTGACAGACGATTTGTTCGGCGCCGTCGAGCAGATGACTGTTAGCAGCAAGTCACAGGGAGCAGGCGATAAGGTCGTCATGAAGGACATGAAGGATCACATGAAGCATGCGCGGAAGGTTGCCGAATGTATGAAGGTGAGTTTGGGTGTCGCTCGGGCGTCTGCAGTGGACAACGTTGTAAGAGGTGCAAATTCCTCAAGTCTCTTTTGAATCATGTTTCAATCCTATTTTTGTAGGGACATGGAAAGATTCATTTGGTGTCTGTCTTTTTGAAGGAAGTCATTCAGCAGAGTAAGGACGTCTTGGATGACGATGCAATTACGGATATTATCAAGACATGCAACATTATCAAGAACGAAAAGGTCCAACAATCCAAACGAAAGTCCAAGGGTCAAGCGCAAAAGTCAAAGAAACAAGATAAAGAAGAGAAGGTCAAGGCCCAGAAGGTGATGAATGAGACCTTCGGAGACAACAACGCGTACGACCGGTACGATGAAATGGGCGGCGACTTTGAAGATGCTTTCTTTTAAGCATGCGGTTCCAATACGAGTATATCTGTAGGGCCATAATACATGATGTGATCGAGTCTTTGATTAGTATATTGTGACTTTTTATGTGCGTCATCATGTTCTGCGTTCCGATGTAGAAAGCACTGTCTGCTCCTATGGATTACTATTGGGATGCTAAGATTGGGCAAAGGCATTCGGGGATGCACCCACTAGCGGGCCATACCAAGCCCCATTGTTCGACGAAAGTAGGGTTCCAGAATCGTGTAGCATGCCTCTGGCCCGCATCACAAACCATCGTCACAACGTTGGAACCTTCGGGCATGTCCAGTGCTACTCGTACTGCCCCCACCAGGTTCATCGCAGAGGAAGATCCCATCCACAGGCCTTCCGTCTGTAACATCCAATGGGCCATATCTACTGCTTCTTGATCCGTCACACGTATAGCTCGATCCACAAAATCCAAGCCAAGAGCAAAATTGTGTGTGACACGATCGAGACCAATGCCTTCTGCCAAGGTATCGTATCGATGCTTTCGAAGAGTCCTCTCCCTTTGCTCCAACGCATAAGCTACACCGTGTTCAATCTTGTGGTAAAGAGCGCTCCCAGGAGGATCTACCAGTACAATGTGTATCGAATCATTCCGTTCTTTCAAATAGGTCCCGACACCCGCTATGGTCCCTCCTGTCCCCGATGACATAACAAAGGCGTCTACGTATCCCCGTCGTTGCCTCCAGATTTCAGGACCGGTCTGACGTTTATGAATGTCATAATTGGCCTCATTTTCGAACTGATCAGTAAAGAAGGCATCTATCTGCAGCGTTTCTCGAGCCAGGATGGCAGCCTTGCGAGCCAAATTCACATAGTGGTTGGGATTGGAAATGGCGGCTGTCGGTACTTCGTAGACCACGGCACCTAACGATCTCAGAATGGTTTGCTTTTCCTTGGCTTGGTCATCCGGTAACACGACTAAACACGCATGTCCTCTAGCCGCACATAACGTAGCCAGGGCGATGCCTGTGGATCCACTCGTACCCTCGACGACCAGACCACCTGTCCGTGACCGTTTCATCGCTTCCGCAATCATATCTTCGATGGTGTTTGTGCTTCTTTTGTCCTTAATTGTTTCACCAGCATCCGCGTCTGGCGTTCGACTATGTAATGGAAAATCTTCTGAAGAGTCAATAGAGGGGTGAAGAAGCAAATCATCTTCTTTCATTCCATCCTTGGTCAGCAAAACAGGTCGTGGTAGAAGCCCTTCATCTTCAGCCCTTCGAATCATGGACAGTGCCGCTCGGTCTTTCCCTGTTCCACCTGGATTGAGACTTTCCATCTTAACGTAAATATTCCGTCGAATGATCTGAGATACAATCTCCAGTTTGACCATGGGTGTACCATTCAGAATGAGTTGTTCATGGGCCGTGTTCAAAGATGTGTGGCTACTAGACTTTTGCTTCCTGGATTGAACCCACCATTTGAGCACTGCAGTCGATATCAGCACTGCAGTTCCAGCCCAAACTATGCTCGAGTGAATATAATTTCGAGAAGATGCGGACGCGATAGGCATGTTAGCGTGGCGGCGACACGGAATACTCTTTAACGACCATTCTCGTGATGTACTTGTGGTATGTCAATGGTTCCTTCCTGCGAATGATGATATACCGGTATGGAATGAGACGTCGGTTTCTTCTTGTTTTTGTGGTTTATTTTATGGTTTGGATTTTTTGGAATTGCGAATATTCGACTCAGCCGAACAGTCAGTCCTTTGCCACGTTCCTGTACGAGCATATGACTCGACAGCCGGCCAGACGGAGGCAGAAGGAGCTTCTGATGGAAGGCGCACGCCTGACAGACGGAGTAATGATGACGCCATCAAATGAATCTGATTGGTAGATGGGCGGAAGAAATGGCGCAGGCTGCAGAGATGAGTGAGGACGGCGAGCAATCGAAAGAGTGATCGCAGGATCATTCGAGATCGATCTGCAAACGAGCCGAGAGCTCACAATTCTGCAAATCGTCGCAATTCGAGCATCGAGATCAGTGGAATAGATAGTAGAGTAAAAGCTTTTACTTTACTACAGTAGCAAACAAGTACAGAAACCGTATCAGTTCACACGTAAGTAAGTGTATACAAAAAATCGTTGGCGGGTTGGAACTCGTTCGTTTGTTAGGAGCGTCCCGCCAATGATGAAAAGTCCCGACGACCGGTTCACGCCAACGCCGGGACGCGGCAATGACCAAGGCAGGTTGATTCACTGCTTCGTTTTAAAAGGCGTTCGAACATCGTACCATATTGCGCGTGTTAGAGTATAAAACGAAAAATACGTCTCCCCATCCCGGAAGATCTACGATCGACCAAGGAGTCACTCAATCCAATTTCAAGAAGACCTTGAAACCTTCTCACGCGAGCGGTCAAGGCGCCGGAAAATCCAATGCCAAGCAAAGCAACGGATCCGGATATCCAACTCCAACACGACAAGACTCTCTCGTCGTTTCAAATACGGACAGCTATGAGGATCTACGATCTAATAGACTGATCCCTAATCAAAACAGATACAACAGTCATTCAATATCAACGTCCCGCGAAAGCGAGCAAAAACGTGACCAAGTTTACAACAACTTTCAACTAAATTCAATTTATTCTATTCAAATGCAGAACATGACAACCTCTTTCATCAAGCGAAAGATCGACAACGCGGACGAAAGTACTCCCAAGAGAGTTGCCGTCGCTAAGATGAAACTCGGGGTAGCAGAAGGCACCGAAGCCGACTCCACCCCGCCATCCGCGGCATGGATCGGCGCGTTTGATCAGGCGAAGATCGAGAACGTATTCAACGGAACAATCTCGGGGTTCATCTTTCTCAAACAAGGGGCGATGTTTAACAACGGCGATGTCGACAGTTGGGACATTACGTTCGCCAATTAAACATCATGAGTCGAAGAATTTATATTTTAATTTTTCCTTTTCGTTCCCCTGCATCCACATGGAGACAGAGCCATGATCATCCTCTGAGTTTCCTTCGTCAACAAGACCAGCGTCCCTTCAAAGCTTGGTACGGGCGAGCACTTCCCCGATGAGCCAGTAATTCGAAATTTACTCGAAAATAACGGCAAATCGGGATCACACGCTCTGTCATAGACCAAGTACATAAGGATATACGGACTTGTAGATAGCTTATGGAGATGAGGTATTCCACGTGGAGGTGCGGAGAACAAGGCGCGCGTGAGAGAGGTGGAGTCTGCAGGAATCCACGTTATTCCCCAAGACTCTGACTCGACAGCCGGCCAGACGGAGGCAGAAGGAGCTTCTGATGGAAGGCGCACGCCTGACAGACGGAGTAATGATGACGCCATCAAATGAATCTGATTGGTAGATGGGCGGAAGAAATGGCGCAGGCTGCAGAGATGAGTGAGGACGGCGAGCAATCGAAAGAGTGATCGCAGGATCATTCGAGATCGATCTGCAAACGAGCCGAGAGCTCACAATTCTGCAAATCGTCGCAATTCGAGCATCGAGATCAGTGGAATAGATAGTAGAGTAAAAGCTTTCCCACCCACCCACACCAAGGGTACGGGCGAGCACTTCCCCGATGAGCCAGTAATTCGAAATTTACTCGAAAATAACGGCAAATCGGGATCACACGCTCTGTCATAGACCAAGTACATAAGGATATACGGACTTGTAGATAGCTTATGGAGATGAGGTATTCCACGTGGAGGTGCGGAGAACAAGGCGCGCGTGAGAGAGGTGGAGTCTGCAGGAATCCACGTTATTCCCCAAGACTCATACGCGCGAGAGGCATCATCACTGACAGAACTCTCCAAAAGAAATCATCGGAACTCTACTGGTAACATAGGTACCGGATCCGCCGGATCTCTCCTACCGGTAACGTGTTGAAACCCTTCTGGGTGCCAAGTGCCGACAACGAAGAAAGAAGTATCTTTTGTCGCCTGGTCGCTGCGGCAATGACCAGATTCTTCGACCTCATTCAGGTACCGGTACCTACATCCAGTACCAGTTACCAGTAGTCTCATCTTTGCTTACATCCTTTCCGTCGCGAAGTATTTGTTCTATTATACTGAATCACCGATTCATTCATTCATTCCAGCTTCATAGTACCTGGTACCGTACTGTACCATCATGCCACTGCTTTCGTTGGATCCACGACTTCGCGTCCGAGCCTTGGCGACATCGCTTTTGTATGCTTGCCTTGACGTTCTGGCACGCCATGCCAACAACAATAATAATAATAATCGCGCTCCAAGACGAATCGCCCATTGCCGTCGATTCACACATCCTAGTATCCGTTCGCCGCGCAAGGCAGTGGGAGGTCCTCGCCGAAGCTTTTGATACTACTGCTGCCCTGGCTGTGGCGAGGGAGCGAGGAAGGGAGAAGGAACGGTGCTACCAGAGAACAACAGCAAGGCATTTGGTCACTCTTTCCAGCCAGATAATCGGAAAATGAAGGCTTCACTTCACATTCCCCTCCGACGACACAGCATTATTCTGGTTCTGACGGACGACTCCGTTCAACATTGATATGATTCTTCCATGAGGTGAGGGGAACGAACGAGCGATCTTTCGGTGGATCCTTCGAATTTGAAATCCAGCAGAGCATGCACTACAAGACGCTCGCAGAAGGAGCGAGCCGTCACAACAGTTGGACGAGCACCTTTCTTCTCCATCACCTCAAGGGAAGGGTCGAAGGAAATAGTTTCGAGAGTTGCACGACACTCGGCTCAAAGTACTATACGAATACAGAGTCAAATCATATAGTAGCGAACCATGGCGTCAAAATCTTTCTATATATGGAACCTTCTCTAGCTCCCTCACCGTATACTTTCTGCCCAATTGTCGTTTCGTTTTTTCTTCCAGCTACCAGCCGCGCGAGGACGGGTTTGACGTTCCGAGATTTCACTCCAGATGTTGCAATGTCGTTGTTTGGGGAACAGTCCAGCTTTATTCATATCGCTCAATGCATCAATCGCCGCTCCCCAGTCGCCTGTTACAACGGCACCTTGCACCAAGAGGCTATAACTGGCCTTGTCTTTCGCACATAGATCGTACACATTGAAAATATCCATTCCGTCTTCTGGCTCTTCGCCCGCTGTCCGATTGGAAAGAAGCGTCTGGAGAATTTCCATCCCTCGCGAGATGTATCCCAGTGATTGGTACGCCGAGGCAACTGGATTGAGGTGACGTGCTACCAACGGGATATTGTGGGTTTCGGGTATTTTTGTCAGCACTTCCAACGCAGTGTCCAAGGGAATCCTTCGCAGCGCCACTTCAGCCTCCTCTTGCTCTGGAGATAATTGCATTCCTTTATCGCGGGCTCGTTGTCGCGAAGCACGGACACAAGCCCCTACCAAGGAGGTAATCATACTGTCCGTAACATGTACCATACGACGGATCCGCGATCTCCGAACGGCAGCGATCGATGCTGGTGAGGAAGCTACTTTGGAATTGAGCAGCTGCTGTTTTTGGGCTTGATCAAATTGTGCCTGACTTTCCTGCTCGACTTGATATACATAATGATAAATGTCCAGAGCCCGTTGCCACAAGCCCAGCTTGGCACAAGCCAACATTGCGCCTTCATGGTGACTGTTGGATCTTTCGATAGTTAGCAACTGTGGGTCATTCTCTAACACTGCCATTCGATCATACGTCCGCAAAGCGTTTCTCCAAAGACTCGGTTTGTTGCGTTTTCTGACGTTGCGCCATATACTTTTTGCAAACCCTAATGATTTAAAAAACAAGAACGACCGTGCGTACGTGTATAATACAGAATAAGCAAGACTTGCAGGCAAAATCAAATAATGTTCTCGCCGCGGCTGTTCCCACACGCAGGCTGCATGCTCACCTTGGTTGGTCATTGCCGGCGCTTGACTTCGAAAATTGGGGTTGGCATCTGAAATTCCTGAATGAGGATGCCATCTTGGTAGTACTTTGCCACTAACATCCACAGGCAAGGTTGCTCCTCCCTCAGTACTTGTTGTTGTTGTTGTTGTTGTCTCTGTTGTTGTGGCTTTGGGGGGTGACTTGATCCGACCATTTTCACTCTCCAAAAGGTACGGTTTGGCCTCATTGCCCCAATCCAACATTCGTTTCGCAATCATTTCAAACATTAAAGACGTTCCTCCTCCAAATGTAGTCATGAGCTTGGGTTCCGAACCGTCTCGAAAGTCGGCACGAAATGGATCTGTATTTTGCTGCTGAAAGAGCAAATCGTAAGGCTCGGACGGTGTGTCCTGTTGATCGTAGGAATATCCAAGATTGTTTCGTCGTTCAGTGCTGGTGGAAGAAGAAGGCATGGCATCGCCTTCCTCACTCTCCTGGGGGGACTCCTGACTGAAGAGACAATACGTAGGGGAGTCCGACTTGAGGAGTGAGGGCACCAGTGAATTCATTTTCGGGCTCGTTTTTGGATCTGGCGTCACAAACGCAGCCAACAGTGGGAGAATGGCGCATGCCACTCCTAGAAGCATCAGACGCAACGTCCATCGCTTCATGGGCGGGGAGTTGTGAGGGGATACCAAGAAGATGTAGATACGAGTAGTCTAGTAATATAGAGTGATACAGGGGAACGGAATGGAAATGGAGAGAAAGTTGCAATTAGTACTACATAGTGTCCCTATTGTTTTTAAGTGCGTCGACACTTCAAAACGATATCTCGAGAAAAATCTCTCGATGGATGATGATGTGGCTTCATCACGCACTTCAAACTTGCTTCAAACTTCAAACGCGCTTCCGTCCGTCCATGCATACGACCGACTGACTCGATCGTTCGCCGGCGTCTCAGTCGTGTCAGGAATGCTCGACACGCCGCGAAAGTAGTGACGTAAGCGCGGAAATGGCGAACATGAGCCCGAACACCAAAAATTCTTTCTCCGTTCTCATTCGCAAAGCCAATGTTCGGAGAATGCTGATTGGCGGGAATTCTGAAACTCTGTCAGAGCAAAGCAGGTGGCGGCGAAACTCGGCCCCTTGAACATGGCCTTTTGTATCGCCCATTATTACGCGTTGTTGGTGTTGCTGATACACCTATGTTGCTTTGCTTGACTGCCATTATTACAAGTTCATAACTTTGAAGAACGAGCGAGAAACAGAGTGATCCTACTGACTACAATCTCCCTACTAGAAGCAACGGAAAGTACAATGATCGATAACATGACATGCAAACAACAATCTCAACGCCGAATGAGACTCAGCAAACGAGGAGCAAGGAGGGCGGCGGTGGCGACCGTGCTCATGGCGGCGTCAGTATACAGCGGCGTGGGAGTGGCGGGCTTTTCCTCGGCAGTGAGACCGATCACTTCCAAGGTCAATTCAATCTTGTCTGGAAAATCACGGCCGCCCTGCCATGCGGTCGCTCCTTCTTTGTCGACGGAACGCTCCGATACCAAACTTCAAGGGAGCAGCCCCGGGGCTCCAATGGACTCGAATAGTTACAAGGACCAACACGAATTCGAACTCTCGGTGGGCCATGCAATGGACACACTGCGAACGGATTATCCCGATATTTTGACCAACAATCCCGGTACGTGACCGAAAGGAAAATTTATGTTTCATGGACGAATAGTCACACTTTATTTTGTGCTCACCAGCATTGTTTCGTTTGATTGGAATGTACTACCTGCAGACTTTAGCATTTATGATCCCCAATTAGAGGTCATTGATCCCTCGGGAGTGAAACTACACGGTGTGAAGAATTACCAAGCAGCGTTTAATTTGCTGCATGCTCTTTTTGGACTAGTATATTGCCCGGAACTTTCGGGTTTGACGTTCCGGATGTGCTTTGACAAGGCGAGGCAGAACATTCGAATCCACTGGAACGCACAGGTGATCCCCAAGGCGATCTTTGGAGGTTATAAAACAACTTTGCACGTGGATGGTATCTCTGTGTACGAGATTTCTAGGAACACCGGAAACATTACACAGCACCGAATTGAACGCTTGATCATTAACGACAATCCCATCGCTCCCGAGAATGGAGTGTTTGCAGCGATGCGGGGAATGGCGGTCAATTCCAAGGTAGAAGGAGTACCTCAGGTCTTTTATAAACTTGGACTTCCCGACTCCTGGCCGGAGGACAGGAACAATCATCCTTCACAGACGACTCTGCGCTTTCAGAACTTTGCACCGCTCTCGCGGTCGGTGCTGTTCAGCCACTCGATGGACAACGAATCAACGTCGGCATCAGCAGCATCAGCAGCAGCATCCACAACCAGCACATCCAAACTAACAGCTATGGAGTCAAGTTCGCTCGAAGGAAATGTGGACTGGGATGCTCTAGAAAGGAAAAATATGGCTCGCAAGAAGTTTGGATTGGCGCCTCTGACACCAGAAGAGTATATGGCTTTGGAGGAACAGGTGAGAGAAATTGAGATCCAACAACAAAAGCGAGCAGCTGCGGCGGCAGCGGAGAGGGCACAAACTAAGGCAAAGGAGGAAAATCCAGGATTTTTCAAGAAACTTTTTGGTGAAGTATTGCAAGATACCTGTGAATCGAACTATGACTGCCAGCGGCCAGAGGTTTGTTGTGACTTTGGGTTCAAAAAGATGTGCTGCAGTAGTGGAATGCGTATCCTGGATGGACCACCTAGAAGTCGACAAGGGCAGCTTGCGGAGATTCCAGTCATTGCCAGCCCTGGACCAAACTACCCGAACAATTATCCTCCGCAAGGAGGGCAACAAGGAGGAGGAGGATATCGCCAGTACTAAAGGGGGCAAGAAATTCTGAAAACCAAACTGTACAAAAAAGAGTAAATAATTACCACCACCCACATTGCTAGACGAGACCTTACGGCCACCAACATGAAGTTATTAGAACTACTTTAGTTAGCGTCCACCTCCTACCACAAAAAGTCTACTACAATTGATACATCTTTGTCCGCAGAAAAAATCTCAAGACCTATTTTGTTGCCTGCATTCAAGTGCTCCCGTCACTTTAGTAGTGCTGAGCGACCTCGGAGGGCGCAGCACTTCGCTGCATCTCCGAGTATCTGGTGTAGCCGAAGATGATCATGATGTGTGCCAAGGCCGTGCTTTTTGTTTTCACACTACAAGTGCTAACTACTCGAGCCCAAACGTTATAACAATGGCGCCTCAGTGCACCACCATGACGATATCTAACGAGAGCAACTCTTTGTTAGCTGGATTGCATCCTGGCTACGAGTCACAGGGTGCAAGGATCCAGGTACTACCGGTATGTAAACTGCATCCTGTATGTCATTGAAGATCTGCCGGTAGTTCATATTGCTCTACTGGAACTTGATTGTACTTCGTCCGCATGTTGTTATCGTAGAATGAATAGTCGCACGAGAGGACCATCGCGCACAAGCAGCAAACTTTCTCAACTGACTTCTTCGACTTGAGGGGGCGCGAGGAGGCGATGGTCGAAATGAAGAATGACGTCATTCGTATCACACCGTAGCTCGATCGATCATTTTTTACTCCTCGCATTTTTGCCTCCATCATCAGCATCACCATCATCATCATCGAGAGATTATCGATGCATGCATGCGATGGGACACGAGACACGAGTGCTGTACTGGTAGGCTACGTGCGGGATCGTGGATGGGATGGCGGATGGTACGAAGACTTCATCCACTCATAGCACAGCAATGCAATTGCCCTCGAATTGCTGATGAGTTGGCGAATAGTCCAATCTGACGCTTCTCGGCGTGCTGCTCAGTGGGCTTTGGTAACTGCTGGAGGAGGCTGTTTGATCCATCATTGGAATCATCATGATATGAAAGAAGTCACAATGTCCAACACTGGCCACCACTACATTACTTACGCTGAAGCCTCGACACACAATAGTCGTTCGGTGAAAGCGCCTACCGTATTCCCTACGTCGAATACTACGAAATTGTCCCCTACGCTACCAGTTCGGATCATTCGCCCAAATCCGGATCTTGAAATTGCTTTTGACGTTCGGACTCGGAATGCCATTTACGTGATGGAAAAGTTGGATCGACGAGGACAGAATTTGGGCAAAGGTCACAAACGACCCAATTTTTATGAAGAGCGGGCGATTGCTGAGGAGGCTTACCGATCACGGTTGACTCATTACCGTAATAGTGGATACGATCGTGGACATTTGGCACCGGCTGCCGACTTTCCTTCCCAAACCGAAGATACCTACAATCTGTGCAATGTATCTCCTCAAAATCATAGCATGAACCAATCAATTTGGAGTCAAATTGAAGATTTCGTACGACGGGTTGCCGATCGAGGCGCCACGATCAATGGCGAGACCTATGTTGTGACGGGACCTCTGTGGCTTCCCGCCAAACAAGTGTCGTCGACCAAATTCGAGTATTCATACTATGGATTGGGCCAGCCACCGTCATTGGTTTCCGTACCAACGCACTTTTTCAAAGTAGTGGCAGTGGTATTTAAGAGCTCTATCGTCGAATTCGCGTGCTTTGTGGTTCCCAACACAGAACCCAGCAGCAAGCAAGGTATGCACGAGTACATTGTTCCCTGGACGGATTTGGAGGCTGTGACGGGTCTCCAGTTCTTTCCCACGTTGGCAAGCGAGGAATGGAAAGAATGGGCAGATTATGTGACGCACGAATCCGTTTTGCGATTCACGGCAGCAAACAATCAAAGAAGTCAGCTATTGCTGACTGAAGGAGGAGGCAAACGCAACAAGAAAACTGCTAAATCGTCCCTTGCTACAGACACTCTCCAGCATTTGTGCAAGGGTGGAGAATGCCGATGAATAACTACCTTCTAGAGCTAGAGTATTGATGGTAGTCTCTATCGTATCCATACTCGTAAAAGTATGCATAGTAGCATCAGCATCGAGTAAAGATTGAGATTCTTGATCTCAACGACATCGACATCTTTTGACACACTCGACTGCAGTCGTCCAATTGACTCCACCGACTCATTCAACTCATTTTTTCATCCGATGACATGCCAACGGAAAGACGCGCGCACATTCGCATATTTAATAAATCTACGTATCTGAATACTTTCTATACCGTTTACTCATACATTTTTGCGCCTGACGATACATGTTGGAAGTTGGGCCTGTGACACACAACGGAGAGTTGTTATTCATTCAGAGCGTTGTTGTCCATGGCGCGTGGCTCCACCACGACTGCCTACCGTACGCGAACGCATTATTTTCCCTACATTTCATTTTTGTTGCCTGCTTTCGACAACAACCAGCGCCAACTTTCCGATCGAGCCTTGCAATACAAAGGGTGTATTACGTATTGTCTAGTCGAACAACGACAAGACGATGACAGGAGCCTTTCAAGAAGTATCCGAAACGAAATCTCAAACTTCTTACAAGTCCACTCCTTCGTCGCGCTCTTCGGTACTGGAACGAGCTCGAGAATTCACCCGCAAAATGGAACATGAAACCGAACAGCTCACAGAGCCCACCAGCACGCCTCAATCTCAGTCGACGGCCCGCAGCAGCGCACATCAGCGTCGTGCCTCGTATGGTGATTCGTCGTCTCGCCAAGGAGGCCCTGCGACTCCCGGCTCGGTGCGAACCAACGGGGATGTGACCGTGTCGACGCAGCAGCAGAGTCGCGCTCAGGGAAGCCAGGCAACCCGTCCTTCTCTGCGAAATGCTCGTAACAACGCAGAAGGTGGCGACGCTCTTGTAGAAGCTGTCGTCTCGCCAGAAATGCTGGTGGATGCTTTGAGTGGCCACGAAGATGGGTTGCTGGCGATCGCGGAACGTTTGATGGAGCACTATGATCGTGGGTACGATGTCATGGGAGAAGCGATCATTGATGCCTTTGCGGACGTTCAAAAGCTCTTTCAGCATGTGGTGGAGGCAGCACACATGGAAGGAGCCGCCTTTGAGGCCTCTAGACGGGAAGAAGAAATGCAGGAGCTTCGGCGGCAAGCGGCTCAAGCGGGTGGGGCTTTGGATAGTGCTCCGCCTGCTGCGGACGATCCGGCAGTCTCTCCTGCGGGCCCAGTGCGTCACGATGAGTTCATTGATCAAGATGTCAAGGACTGTTTGAATGAAGCTATTCGGCAAGGTGCAGCGTTGAGAGACAACCACAAGTTCCTAGAATGCTTTGAGTTGTACGAGCAGGCTTGTCAGTCGGCGTCGTCCTTGTTGCCGGTCGATTCGGATCACCGTGGTCGTCTTCAGTTGAGTATTGCGCGGGCGGATTCCATGAGCCCTGATCGAGCGTGTGCGATTCTTCGGTATGCCATGGATGATGTCTTGCGATCGGGTCTTCGTGCCGGAAAGGTGCCGCTCCCGGATCCCAGCAAGCGCGCAGATGTCGTCTTGAGCAAACCCAAGGTGCATCCTTCCATGAATGGAAGTGCGGGACAAGCGGGCGTGGTGCAGTCGTCGGAAGAACAGTTGAATTCGCTGGTGGAGGAAATGAAAGAAATTTTGGAAGCACCGGTATACAAGGATACGCCACTGCAAGATGTTGCTAAGCGATTCTGGGTAGCATTGAATGATACGCAAAAACAACAAAACCGCAATGAAGAGCGATTGGAGCAGAATTTGGGCAAGCTCAAGGGAGAATTCTTGTTGGCGCGTGCGGTAAGTAAAGGGTGTGACCTATCGACGAGATCACGGACTGCATTCTCACTGTTAATTGATCATTTGCTTGTCACTTTATTACACAGGAATGGGAGGAAAAGCTCAACAGATCCGAAGAACAAAATGAACAATTGAAGAAAAAAGTCTCCGACTTGAAGGAGGGTGGCGCGTACATGGAAGAAGCCCGAAATATGTCGCATCGAATCTCGTCAGCTCGTGGCGCTGGCGGAGACGAAGATGGTTCCACCGGATTCCAATCCTTCACCTCGGCTACCCAACGATCAAAAGGTGCCGAGTCCATTGCCTCTTTTAGCAACATGGCCCAGCATGCCCGCACGTTGGTGGGTCAATTTAACTGCGCGGGTCTGAACGATCGCATGGGCCCAATCATCTCTACCGAAATCTCGGCGGAAGGTCGAGAGGATGGTCGAACCGCCCAACGATATGGTGATAAGGAGTGGAGAGATCGACGACCCAACGCGGACAGTGCTGCTGCCAAAAAGGCCTTCGCGTCCCAGCCAAGAAACGGGGGCTCCAAGACTTATCAGAACTATCCGCAGTCACATCGCGTTGTGGATGTGTAGAAAGCAAATTGGGGTGAGGTCATATCTTTCTTTGTCGTCGACCAGTACCAAGCAATGGTCCTGTCGTTCATTAACTGTAACGAATTACATGTAGCACACTAAAAAACAAAAAGTTATCCATACTCCCCGCTTCTCTAGACTAGACCAGTGAGTATATCGTAAATCAGGAACGAGAATGTAGTTTAGTTCTCTTATTCCACTTAAATGTAGCATGACGTCCCGTTGAGAGCAACATCTCCCAGAACTTAATTTACAGTGAGAGTGTTACAGTAGCTAATAAATGTACCTGGTATACGAGTATGGGTTCGGGAGCAGACGACGACGAAGGAAAAAGTACGAAAAATAAAATAATCTATCAGCGGCTATTATTGTTGCGGTTTATTGACAATCCAACTAGGTTGCAAAGCTTAGACCCAGTCCCGAGGGTGCTTGCACACTTCAAGGAATTCCGCTTCTGGTGTTCCAGGCTCAGGGATGTTGTTGTATTCCCAGCGAGCCGTCTCTGGCAGACTCATAAGAATACTTTCAATACGTCCACCGGTTTTCAATCCGAACACTGTTCCACGGTCGTAGACCAAGTTGAATTCGACATAGCGTCCTCTTCGCATCAATTGCCATTCCTTTTCCTGTTGGGTGAATTCATCATCCTTGTGCTTTTCAATGATAGGTCCGTAAGCCTTGACGACGGAGTTAAGACATTCCTTGCTGAATTCAAAGTGCGCATCGGGATCGCGGTCATTTTGGTCGTCAAAGAAAATTCCTCCAAATCCGCGGGTTTCATTTCGGTGTTGGATGACAAAGTAGCGGTCGGCCCAGGCCTTGAATTCCTTGTAATATTCAGGGTCGTGCTTGTCGCAGATTTCCTTGTAGGTTCCATGAAAGTGCTTCATGTCTTCTTCGTTGATGTAACTGGGGGTAATATCGGTACCTCCACCGAACCACCATACACCACCGTCGGTCTCGAAGTATCGGTAGTTGAAATGCATGGTTGGGCAGTGAGGGTTCTTGGGGTGCATGACACTGCTCAATCCGCAGGCGAAAAAGGGAACACGTTCCCCGGGAGCCATTCCCTTGGCACGGTCGACGCCACGCTCGGTGGCGGCTTGGAGGGCTTCTTGGGGCATGGAACCGTAGACCACACTCAAGTTGACTCCAGCCTTTTCAAATACCTTTCCTCCCGAAAGAACACGTGACATACCACCACCACCATTTGCTCGTGTCCAGCAATCCTCTCGGAATGTGCCTTCTCCATCAATATCTTCAATCGCCTTGGTGATGGCAACCTGCGCTTCTCGGCACATTTTCTCAAATTTCGAGCGCATCGGGAAGTTTCCCTCAGGGCCGTCGCCTTCTCGTACCAACGAATCTGGAATTTCATCCTATAGAAATAAGAAATATCACCAGCAAGAGAGGATCATGAGAAACCCACTCAAAAATTCGACATTGCGCCACTCGACTCCCAAGCCGTCAAAGAGAAGCAGATACCGATGAATGATCAAAAGTCTACGGAGTACTTACAACCGGTTTGTGAGAATCCCACCCAAGATGCGTTGGCGGGGCATCAGGTCCAGCCTTCTTCCCTTCAGTCTTGGGTTCCTCGGTTGTGGACATGGAGTGGCTATGTTCGAAAGTGCAAGAGATGAAAGATCAGAGAAGATGGGGAGTTTTACTGTCACAATGAAACGAAAATCGACGCACCTTCCACCTCGAGCAAACACTGCCGGTCGAATGGGAGCGAAGCCATTGGCCAACACGGCCGTGGACAACACTGCAAGTAGTGTGCTGGTAAATCTCATGGTGAAAAGTATTTACCCTTTGAAAAGTGACAAGGTCGAGGCAAGAAGTGGACGAGGCGAGGGCGATGGTCGGGGCGGGCTTCGGTTCGGTACACTTACTGCTTGATGAAGAAAAATCCAAACGATGTCGGCACTTCCACCCAACGACGAACGAAAGAAGCAAGATGCGTGTTGGTTTGCTGCGAAAATCAAGACTTCAACTTGCCGAGGACCTATTCGACCGAAAATTGTCGGTCGCGCTGCTGTCCACGTGGAGCCGAAAACGGATATCAGGGGGTCGTTTGAGTCAAAAAGATACCTTGAAGAAGGCCAGATTTGCATCTTTTGCTCAATCTTCTGAAACTTCTGCCGCCGACCGACGAAGAATGAACAACAGAGGCTCTCTATTATGCCGACAATGGTGGAAAGCAGTATTTTTTAAATACGTTCACCGCATGACGGGACAACAATCAGCAAGAGAATATCTTCGGAGAGACAAAACGGCCAGCGGCTATTACTACCCAGAACTTCAAACAACGCAGACATCGTCCGATCATCAATTTCCAAATTTACAGGTTGGGGTGTGTGTGGAGGGGCGAAATATCATGGTCGAACACGGATCAGCGAAGCCGCAAATATGAATCTTGATTTGATTCGATAGCGTCGCATGGACGTCTGACTTATAGAAGATTTGTTGTCTTGTACAGTCGGTGAAACGTTCGACGTGGAGACGGACGACTGCAACGGCGCCCACGGGAAATGAAAACAATATATATGTCATTATTTTGTCCTATTATTTCAACGTTTAATTATGATTAAAAAACAAGCGAAGTCATACGCTCGAGGTCTGAAATGCGATGGATTTCCGCATCTCAACCCGCATATGAGGAAAAATAATGGTGACAAGCTAGCTAGCAAGTCTTTTTGCGCCTCCAGATAGTTGCGTCGTCTTCACACCAGTACCAGTTTGGAATGTCTACTTGCTCTACCATATCAAAATGTTCTTTGAGCATCCCTTGGAAACGACGACTAGCACAAATGCCACAATCTGGTGCATAATCAGGCAGTATCGTGATTTTATCCTCACGCTCTCCAACATAAATGACAGTTTGCCCTCCACTGGCCATGTAATGAGCAAGGCAATCAGCGTCCCACACCGACGGAATATCTTCTCCGTGATAAAAATGAGGATTGTCAATCTTGTCAGGATTGTTAGGCCACACCATTAGCAATGATCTAGTGCCCAAAGTGCTGCTGCTATCCTTCTTCCAAAAGGTTTCACTACTGGCATCCCCGTGTAACACCGTAGTGTAGCTTTGATCGAAAAATTGACTCGCCCCAAGGTCAGCACCTGGTGGTGCCTTATCATACGCAATGATATCCACGCCATGGGCTCTCAATAACGCCGTCCAATAGCCGGTGCCAGCACCCACTTCCACAATCGGACCGCACTGACTAATTATTTTCTCCAGGATTGCTCGATTTGGAATGGCAAAGCTAGTACAGTGTTGCACCGCATCGATGACCAACACGTTGAAATGATACATGGTTGATGATTTGAATATCCAGCCCCGATCACGATATCGTTTCAAAAGTGTTTCTTCCTCCACCACCTCGGTATTGTCCAACTTTCTGCCATGAACAAATTTGGAGTTTTCTGTCATCATTAGATCCCATTCGTGATCCGAGGGAGGACTGCTGCAGCGATAGACTTTGAGAAACGCGTCAGGTACCAGTTTCTCAACAGCAGAGTGCAAATATTCGAGCCAATTCCCATCCTTTTCAGACGACGGTGGTCTTGAAAGCAAAGTTGGATCCATATTCACGTGTGTTAACAGCGGACGTAGAACTGTTCGTTCTTGCTCGGCCCTTGTCCGAAGAAGAAGAAGTGATGGTCGTGTTTCCGCCGCCGTCTGGATTGTTCTTCTTCTTTGAAAGGGGGTGAAATCGTAAAGGCCCTCATTGCTTACTGGTACAAGTACGTGATGTATGAGGTGGTGGAAATTAGTCATCATTTCTCGCTGTTGTTGTTCTTCGTCGTCGTCCCGCTGCACGTTGAGGCGCTTTTCATCACAGCATGATGTTCTTCGAGGGGTCATGATGTTCTGCAGCAGCGAACTCGTCTGTGCTGAAACGGAATCGCATGAGGGATATCACGGATTATTCATATCACTTTTCTGGTGTTGCGTCTTGCTACTCGAGAAAGTCAGTGAGGAGCGGTCAATGTTTTGTTGTTGTCCAGCAAACACAATGAGATCTTTGTCAAGAAGAAGTCTCGACGAGACTTCATCCTCAAAATCGGTCGAAAAAGATCCACGCAACTGTCCGTCTGTCCATGCACATGCAGAATGCGCTCTGTGCACGTCCTGAATGAGTCTTGACGTGTTCCACGTGGATGTGCTGACGGAGCTTGGATCTTTGGTTCGAAGAGTTCGGATTTGTCCATCGTGTCTGAAGCAGTACTATTCTCTACGTAGATCAGCTCCTCCATAACCAAAACGTTCGACACGCGGACCGCACCCATCATCGCGTCGATCACAAAACCGCAGAAAACCCCTCCAAGCAACGCTATATAGTAGAAGCAAGAACAAAAAATCGAGCCTTTTGGCATCCTCATTTTCAGCAACATCCTTTTGTATTTGTTGTCGACCCCTCCCCCGGCAACTATACAAACAATGGCTATACAAGTAGCCTCCTCATCGCGGCGTCATCTTGCCATCTTCTTATATTTGACTGCTGTAATGATGGCGATGGCAGCATGCCTTCGTTCCGTGACGGCCTTTTCGTCGTCGACGACAACGTCGAAACTCGTGTTGTTTGGTCGTCGTGGTGGTTGTTCCATCACCACCAAAGAAGAATCATCATCACCATCACCATCATCTCGTCGTGCCATGTCGGCGCTGGTTACTCGACTTTGGGAGACTCAACAACAACGACCTAATAGCATCATGAGCAACCAGGATTTGGTGGAACGGCGCTTGGAAACGAACCGGGCAAAACGAGCAGCCCGCCAAAGAACCGTTCAAGAACGAGTGGAACGGAATTATCACATCAAACGTCTCTTGCAGAATACTACCGGTACAGGTGCTCAGAATAATAATCAAGAAAATGCCGATGACATCGAAGATGAGGCGACGACTTTTACCGTGCCGCCGTTATATTCTGTCAAGGTGTGGGTGGATGATGTACTGCGAGAAGAATTGAGACTCAGTGGTAGAGAAAAAAGGGGGCGAGTTTTCATCGAAGCAGGGTCGGCCGGCGTGACGAGCTTTCAAGGTCTCAAGAGTGAACTGTTCGCCTTTTTTCGCGCCTTGCGAAAGGATACATTTCTTTTGACGGCAAGTTTACCACAAGTGGCTGAGGATGGAACCATTCTGACGACGGAAGATCCGACAGAATCCTGGACCATTGCATCCGATGACGATGTTGTGAAAACCTTTCAATCCGCCGATTCGTTTTTCCAAGAACAAATACTATCTGATTCCACCAAACCGCCATTGAAACGGCGGTCCATTCAAATCAATGTCCTCAAGGATCCCAATGCACCGCCACCCCCGCCACCACCAGCCTATCTCGAAGGCATGCCCGATCCAGACGCAACCGAGACTATGACCATGTTGTCATTCTACGCCTTTCCACCGAAGGGAATTGAGGATCCCGAAGCTTTTGCCTTTGACCTTAGGAAAAAATGGAAGCCCTTTCAAGCGCTGGGAAGAGTCTACGTTGCGCAAGAAGGTGTCAATGCACAAATGAGTGTACCCACCAATGTCTTGGAAAATTTTATGAACTGTTGTCGATCCATACCAGAATTGGGCGAATACATGGAAAATGATATCAATATTGATCCCAAACCACTGTCCTTGGAGGAATTCGCCGTGGCAGGGGTCCCCATCAATGGAAGACCATCAGCTCCCTTCCGCAATCTTCATGTCAGGGTCCGTACCCAAGTGGTCGCAGACGGTTTGGACAAGTCGTTGGATTGGCAGTCGGCGGGGTACGACTGTCCACCATTGGAGTGGCATCAAAAATTAAAAGAGGCACGGGAACTTCGGGCATCTGGCAAAGAGCAAGCGGCGCCTATTCTATTGGACTGCCGCAACACTTACGAAACGGACATTGGAATTTTCGACGGAGCAGAGCCGCTCAACACTGAGTCCTTTCGAGAGAGTTGGGATGTTTTGAAGGAACGTCTAGCGGACACTCCCAAAGATGCTCCAATTATGACCTATTGTACTGGAGGCATTAGATGTGTGAAAGTTGGTGCCTACTTGACGCAAGAATTGGGCTTTACAAACGTCTCTCGTTTAGCGGGTGGAATCATTGCGTACGATCGTACTCTCAACGATAAGGCGGAGGGCGAAGAGTCCATGTTCAAGGGCACTAATTTTGTCTTTGATGGACGACTTGGTCGACCAATCACCGAAGATGCATTGGCGTCTTGTGTTACTTGTGGAACCGAAACATCCTTGGTGTCGAATTGCCTCAATGAGAATTGTCATAAACGTATGGTCCAATGCGAGTCTTGCCGTACCTCGTTTCATGGAACGTGCTCAGATCCCTGCAGAAATCGGGTGATCAATGGTGGGATGGCTCCGCGACGAATCATCGACACTACCAAGTCTACAAGTACCAACAGTGAAGAATCTCAGAAAAAGTATTCTTCTCTGGATGAGTATAGCATGGGTCACTCGTCACCTGTACCCTCGGTGTACCAAGAAATGGAATTGAATACTCAGTCCTATCTCCCATCTGGCTCCCATATGGTATCAGGAGCGGCACAGGGTCGAATACTCATGCAGTTGACATCGATGTCACGAGAAGGTCGCGTTTTGGAACTCGGGACTTTTACGGGATATGCCACGGCCTGTTTCCTGGAGGGAGCACGAAATGTCGGAGCCATAACCGGTACGTCAAGTGGAAACAAGGATGGAGGTCCATATGTCATGACTATGGAACGGGATGGCAGAGCGTTCAATCTAGCCGTGGCGCATCTACGAGCTGTCGCCGAACATGGATTCGGCGAGGCCGGTGCCGAGGCAGCATGCGGCCTCAGGAACTCTGTCCCCGAGGTAAAGGAAGATTTCGTCTCGGTGTCCTTGGAGGGAACTGCGGGTTGCGATCTCGTGCGGGTTACTGACGCTTTGGCCACGGTGGAGGCCATTGCAGCAGGCAGCACCGTGGGAATGCAACCTGCACCCTTTGACCTCGTCTTTGTCGACGCCGACAAGACGAGATTACTTGAATACGTTGAAGCGTGTTTGAGCAGTGACAAGCTCCTTAAACGAGGCGGCCTGATTGTAGTCGACAATGTTCTATGGAAGGGGTTAGTCTTGGAGGCAAGTTCGGGGAACTTTGCCTCCCTGACGGAGACGGAAGAAACAGAGCAAGATGAGCTCAGAAAGAATCGCAGAGCCCGGAAACTTGCCAACCAAATGCATCAATTCAATTCTGCAATTGTCAAGGATGACAGAATAGAAGTGATGATGCTACCTATGCGAGATGGTCTCAGTGTTATTCGTAAAAAGTAGATGGGAAAGCGGCACTTGCGTCATGGGTGCCTAGTGCCCGTTTCAGCGAGAAATAAGCGGGTACATCTTCGATGCCGACATTCCATCTCTCAGTTTCCCTTTCATGGCCATTGCGTAACGCTTTCCTTATTTTTTAAAACATTAATGGTGGTGACGCAAGGGATAATGACCTGGCTGTCTTTGTACATCACGCCGAAAAGTATTGATACCATCGCATCGACCCCTTGAGTGCGAGCTATCATATTTGTTTTTGATAACCTATTTGATGCTCCTCCCTCCAAAGTCCCTCGAAAAGAAGGAGCACTCGTATATCTGAACCATTCAGATTGTCATGATCATCGGTGCGAACATGATGTGTACGAAGTATGATACATAAAGTATGCATTATTGTTAACTCATATAATATGTAGTCTAGCTCCAAGATTTCTCCATTCACGGCTCACTCACTATCTTGACGCACTTGTCCTTCCCAATCAAGACTGATGATGATGGTGGTGGTGCTGATGGTGGGGACAATTCCGTACCCGGTTGTGCTGCGCCTGGATCGTTTCGGCTACATGTTCCGCAAGAACCTTTAACTTGTCACACCCTCTTTCAACCACTCGATGTCGATCGACGAACTGCAAAGTGGACTTCCAGCAAAAAGATACAAATTTGTAAAGATGCGCACGGGCATGATGCCTCCGATCGGCTTCTTGTATTCTGTGGATGGCTTCATTTGCTGCCTGGCGGCTCTGGTCGACGATGTGGTGTTTAGAGTCGACTTCCTTCCACTTATCCCGAGCTACCAAGGCTACTTCCCCCAATGCCCGAGCCAAGTCTCCCGTTGCCCCCTCTTGTTTTGTGTAGTAGACCGTCCCGAACCCGAGGACAAGGGAGAAGACTGGGCCGCCTACCAACAGCCCGAGAATGGCGCCTGCAGCACCCGCCCCAACAGTTCGTTGACTGTCTCGCACCTCTCCAGGGGGTGGACCATACCGGTCGTCGCCGCTATTGCTTTCGCTGTCGCTCAAATGTCTGTCAAAACCGCTGGATGATTGATCGTCAGGGATTGAGTATTCTCTAGTTGGCAAGTATGCGCTATTTGTGACGCTGCTCGTTGGCGAAGAAGCTATCGCCTCACCAGCCGTCACTATTGTGTCATCCGATAACTCGGCATCAATGGATACGAGTGATGCTGAGGCAAAAGGGATATCATCGTCGTCATAGGCAGCCACTAGGAGTTCCACCATGGTTGGCGTCGTCAATGTTTTGTTGGATGTTCTTGACGTGTCTTGCTTCTTGTTATTTGTTACCCTTCTTTGATCTTGTGGTTTGAGATTTGAAATAATAATAAACAATCTACGTACATATTATCACGAAATTGACACATGTCGATTTTTGAGCAGGTGCGGTCCACGATTCAAAATCTTTTTCGCACGCGCGTATTGTTGCGGGCGTTAATTAATGCTGTCTTCGTTGTGAGTTTGTCTGTTCAATTCTACCGCTGTTTTTGTATACAGTATGGATACCGGTATACTTGTACCGCAACAACACAAAGTCTACTGTAGGTACAAATAATTTGACTGTGGACATCTACTCCTGATACTTCTAGCTTCTAGCAGTATCTCGCTTGGATTGGATTATTATGGAGGGGAACTGCCCCTGCCCGCTGGTACGAGTCTTGACGGTGGCGGCATGATACCTCCGGTTGCCTCTGTTCCAAGCAATTGGACGAAACTGGTACCGGTCGCGGCCTCTGGCATTGCCTTGCCCTGTTTTGCTTCGTATTGTTTTCTAGCAAGCTATTGCGACGAATAAAATGCAACGTCATGGTCAAAGAAAACTTGGCAAAATCCTTGATTCTTCTGATAATATGGTGTTGCCGATCAAGTAGCTTGGCTCGTTCCCATGCCTCCGCAAGAGCCACCTTGGTGCGCGCCACCAAGTTGTGTTTTCTATCAACCACGATAGCTTTTTCACGGGCAACCAACGCGATCTCCCCCAACGCTCTGGATATATCACCGGCTGCACCTGGTTGACCGTGTACGTAGGCAGCGTAGAATCCTACAATAACACCTGGAAGAGTGCCCAATACAAGTGTACCAACAACAGCTCCTGCCACCCCAGATACCACCGCAGTGGGTTCTTCCTCAGAACTATTGTCTTCTTGACCCCAATTCCCCGACTGTTGTAGTGAAGACATCGCACTCGGATACTCGAAATCACGCTCGCTGCTGACTTCAGCGACCACGATCGACGAAGTATTGGGTGAATATACTAAGCGATCACGTTGATAGTCATACAATGCGACAGGGCTATTTGGAGGCTGCGTCGACTCCATAACAGCCACGGGCAATGCGGGTGGAAAACCAGTATCATCAACAGCCATCGGATACGCTTCTTCTTCCTCCATACCTGTGCCATCATTTTCGCTCGACAAATGCGCAACCAGATCACTTTCGCTGGGGGCAGAAGGCTCAGGCGCAATCCAAATCGTCGCTGTGCTCCAATCGTCTATGGAATGTGATTCTTCATCCTCTACAAATGCTGTATCTCGAGAGAACATTGTATTGGTGCCTTTTGTAGGATGAACGTGGAAATGGAATTGTGCCGGTATCGCAAAAGATTTTCATTTTGTGTGTGCACTGCAAATAATTTCGGCATCGAACATCAAAAGCCATCAAATCGCAAAATCGTGTTCCTGTCGGGTTTTCGCGGACCCACGCCAAGTCGTGTCTTGAGTCCTGTATTCCTTGTTCACGAGTTGACGTACAACGTACGTACATCCTGACGAGCTGTGTACTGACTGTACCGGTACCGGCAACACTGTACCGGTACAAGTACCAGTATCGTCTATCATCGCGTGTTTCGACCCCCTCCTTGGTTTCGATCAAGGTTCGATCGAAGAATTCATACTACTAGTCGCTACTCTAGGGAGGAAGAAATAATAATGACGCATACATCACGCCTCAACTCTAGAGTTTTTGGTTGCCGAGAAGCATATCCTCCGATTATTTAGTAGAAAAGGTACTGTTCAAGTTGTTCTCCTATTTTGTTGTCGTTGCCTCATCCGATGTAGTATTCTTTCCACAGCTGCCGACCTTTTCTGCAATGAACTCGTATCCTCGTCCAAATCCATCAACTCCTTTTTGTAATATTCGTCGTTCATTGATGAAGTTCACGAAGGACTGCCAGTTGTGAATCGCAAATTCCTTTGTGTTATCCAAGATGTGGTGCTTTTCATCATATTTCTTGGCTCCATCCCAGGCGCCCGTGGCCACTTTGGATGTTTTTTCGACAATATGATGCTTCTCATCAACTTCAATAGCCTTGTCTTTAATAGTAATTCCAACGTCACCTAATGCTCGTGCGGCATCACCTGGGGCGCCGTCCTTTTTTGACACATAAGCTGCTCCAAAACCGAATAAAGCCGAGCCGATGGGACCGCCAAAGAGGAATCCCAGAACTGCCCCCGTCACACCTGAGGCTACCACTCTATCCTTCGGTGAGTGGCTATCATCAGAGCTGCTGTCGCCACTGCTGGTAGATCGCAGTACGGCCGGTTGATCTAGCTTTTCGTCGAATGAAGTTGTCTTGTGTTCCACCATTGTCAGCAATTGCTTTGTTAATTCTTGTTGTTCTTGTATCGTGTATATAGTCTTTGTTGTTAACCGTTTTATGGGATAGTAAGAAACAGAACCGACGTTGGAGATCCAATGATGATGACAATCAGTGCTTTCCACACGAATGAAATGGACAACAGATGCAAACAGAAATCGCAAATCACGATGGGGATGTTTCATGTTCAGGTTTTGCACGTTCTGTCCCAGTTTGTGACGGCTTGGCCGTTGAGGTAGGCCGGCCGGCTTGTTCGTGCTTTGGTCTTGCGAAGCCCGATGTCGCGGACGAATCACGGACCGACACCCGACCGACACGAACACGATACCGTACTTGCGTTGACCTAGCGGCAGGGAGGATAAATAAATATCTGTACCGGTACAAGAGGACATAGTCTTTTCGCATGTAGCATACACGTAGTATATTCTCTAGAGAGAGAGAGAGAGAGTGGTTTAGTTCTAGTAGTTTCGTCGAAGAAGCGGCCGCATGGAAAAAACCAAAAAAATTACTAGTAGCGTACGTATGTACATACCTTCTCCTCCGTGCTGGATTCCCCCCTCGCCCTGTCTCTACCGAGCAAGGTGTATGCTTTATGCGAACACTCGTAGGATCTACTGAAATCTATTCTACTTGTTCTTGTCTATCTATTATACCTTCATGACAACGATTTCTGAGTGGTGGTGGTGGTGGTACCGCTGCTGCTATCTGTTCCCACATCTCCTTCCGCCGACGATACGGTGGAGAGAAGAAAGAACCAAAAGAAACTCACGGCGGCCACAAACAGAATTCGAAAGTGATGAGGGATGACACTGAACGTCAGAAACTGCACTGGCATCCAAATCGACCAGTACTTGGTCATAAGTCCTCTTTCAAGGATATCCTCCTTGTACTTTTCCAGGCCATTCCGAAAGGTACTCGGAGTCAAACCTTCTTTCGAGGTGAAAGCAGTCTTGAAGGTATAGCCGACCGGTAGACATAGCAGTGGTCCAAAGATCAAGTTATCAGCGAGAACTTGTTGCACGACGACCGACCAGGTTTCTTCGGTTCCGAACCAAGCAGGGAAGAGAACATTGTATAGAAAGTTTTGAGCAACCCCTGTGTACAAACCACCATACAGGAGGAAGCCAAGATTCCGAGAAAGATCCACGTCGGATATTATTGTCAAATCCGAAGAAAGCTGCTTTGAGGTAGAATCCTTGTCTGTTGGCGACTCTTCTTGTTTCTGTGCAATTATGTCTGCTGCCGATGCTTTGAAGGAGCAAGTCAGAAACGACGCAAGATATGGGTCTTGTTGGAAGAAGGTGTTGATGGCCGAAGAAAAGGCAGTCAATCCTCCAACCGAATTTGCGATGTCAGCCGAAGCAATGGACTGAGATCCTCCCATAGCTGATAAAATTTCTACCGCTTGCAAAGGGGCGTGTTGTTGCCGTTTGGAAACGGAAAAGGCTGGTTTCTGTTGCTGGCTTGTTGGCGAAGAGGATGTAAACGCCAGAGCTGGCCGAACCAACGCGGCGCACAATATCAAAGCAATGACAAATTTAGTAGATGCAGAAGGCGTCATTTTACTTGCCGTTTCTCGTCTTGCTCGTCTGTTGCCTTGGATACTCATTGTTTCCAATGAGATGATGATTATTATTTGTTTGGAAAAGTGAGAAGGTCAACTCCGAAAGAAGAGCGATGAATTTTCGTCCATCGACGGAGAATGTGAGCCATCACACGTTAGTTTGTCCGCGTCGCCTGCGAGAGACGACTTCGTTTCCTCGCAACTGCTCCGTCTGTCTACGTTCTCATTGGCAAATACCGATACTCGTACTAGAAAGGAAGGAATGAAGAATTCCAAGTTCGGCGTTTTCCGATCAACGAAGTGGAACAGGCGGGAGCTCGCAGGCAAGCAAGGAACAGTCGTCGTCGTCGACGGACGACGACGACGACGATTACATTCCCACCTCTCGAGGTCTCGGTCTCGGAGTACTAACTCTACTGTAGATATGATGGACAAACGGACAGATGAATGTGTGAATGTTCGACTTGATCGACCGGAAATGACTGACTGATGAGAAAAATGGAAATCGCGATTTTGTATTTTGTTGTCTACTAGCTTGTTGTTGGTGTTGACACTTGAAACACAACTCATCACTATATTATACTAATCCCTCTCCAAGCAGGCAAGCCCGAAATGAATGTAATTCTATGTTTGGATGTTGGTAGCAGCAGCATTCGTTGCACGGCATATTCCGTCGACGATGCAGATCATCATCATGAGAATGATAATGATACCACCCAACAACCCCAACCCCAACCTCTCAGGGTGGTTTGCTCCTCTTCCACCAAAGCGCGATCAGTCCAACCCAACACAGGAAAGATCCAATTAGCCTACGGTACCGAAACTTTGTTGGATAAAATCGATCAATGTGTCGACAATGTCTTGAAGCAGCTGAAGAAACAAGAGGTTGCACAAGTACGTATAGTGGGTGTTGGATTCTCGTCATTCGTCATGAATCTCATTGCTGTGGACAAAGATGGAAAATTACTCGGAGATCAATTCACGATTAGTTATGCCTGTAATACACCAGCAGTCGCACAAGAATGCAAAGAGATCCGGGCTGACATGGGGGCAGACAAGTTGGATCGACTGTATCAACAGACGGGGGCGCCGATCCACAGTGCCTATGCTCTGGCACAACTTCGATCATTGTACAAGTCCTGTTCGAAGGACGAGACGGACCGAATTTACAAGTGGCAGACTTTGGCGAGTTTATGTTTAAGTCACTGGACTGGTCAGTCCTCACTTCCCATTTCGTATTCCGAGGCTAGCTGGACGGGTCTGTTGAACTTTCGCCATTGCGCCTATGATTTTGATGCCACAGCATTATTACCTCGAGGATGTCTGGGCACATTACCAAGGCTAGCAGACTTTTCGGAATATATTCCTGGCATATCAGAACACACCTCCAATGGAAAGAAAAATCGATACTGGAGTTCATGGCCCGAGCTGCGGGACACCAAACTCTTTCTGGGCATTGGAGATGGAGCCTGTGCCAATATTGGTAGCAAATGTTCCACACCTTCTCGGATCGCCGTCACCATTGGTACTTCGGCCGCGGCTCGAATATGTCTCCCCCAAGGCATTGGATCCTCTTGCTTACTTCCCCATGTTCCTAAAGGTCTCTTTTGCTATCGGGTCGATCAAAACCATATTTTGGTGGGTGGTGCCTTGACCGATGGAGGTTCCGTTATTGAATGGGTATCCGAACTGCTCAATTTGACGACAGGAGAAGCCTTTGTGAATTGTATCAACCAAACTCAAAAACTGGTAGAGGCCAAATACAAGGACTTGGAATCATCATCGTCGCCGCCATCATCTGTCGCATCCAACGTTATTACCATTCCGTTCCTGAGTGGGGAGCGAAGTACTGGATTTCGAGACGGAGCCACTGGTGCTATTATGGGGCTGACGCGCGACACAACATCCGCCCATTTGCTCAAATCATGCCTGGAAGGAGTCTCGTTGCGATTACGTGCCATTTTGGATCTCATTGTACAAGCCCGAGGGAGCAGTGCTGCAACCTCCAGTAGTAGTAGTGCTGATGCTGACCGTGATTTGCCGTGCATTGTCGCCAGTGGCAAGTCGTTGGAAGTCAATGCCATGTGGCGACAAATGATAGCCGACAGTAGTGGGCTGGTTGTTTTTTTGGATCGAGACACCCCGGAAGGGACCAGTCGGGGCGTCGCTCGATTAGTGGCTGCCGCACTGAAAGCCGAAGAACATTGTGGCAGTCTGGTTTTGGACGAGGAGGTCCTCGGCAAGGTGAAAACCACTCAACCGCGAGACATTGCCAAAGAATACTTTGACCGAGCCGCCGAGGCTCAATCCAAATTCATTCATGCCATGACACCACTCTACACGGAACAAAGAAAAAGCTGACCTGCGACCTGGAAGCCGCTAATAGCTAGCATAGAGCACACAAAAGAAGCGTGAACTACTAATGCATTGTGGAAGTCCGTTGTAATCTATGGTCTCTAGTAGTTTTGATGTTGTGTCAACGTGTGACTGCTTGTTTGTCTTGTCTCTAACAGAGAAGGGCAGGTTCCAGACGTCCATCCGCTGCCGCTTTCCTCAATTTCTCTAAGCCAGCATGACAGAGTCGTCGTCCATATTCCGCGGATACTTTCATATTTTTGCCAACTTCGTTAAACGACATGGCTTCCCCGAAGCGTCCTTTGGAGGGAAGAGATGATGCTTCTGAAGTAGCAGCTTTCGCTATTGTTGACTTGGCAGCACCAAATAATTGCTCTTCGGCTTCTGCCAGATACTTGTTAGCGAGCTGTTTGGGAGAATTGTCGGTCGAGGAGGTCTGTGCCTCGTTGACAAGTCCATATCTCCAGCTCAGGGCTTCCATTTCCTTGGGTCGGACGAACTGGGACAGAGTTTGACGCAACTGCTCCCGTTCCAAAGATGCTGTAGCAGATTCGACCACTTGTCCCGTAGTAGGAACGTCGCTAGCCATGTTTTCTCCCTTTTGCATCCAGCTTTCAAAGGCAACGTATCCGCCGGTGTATCTTCGGTTGCGGACCTTCATGGCTTCTTCAAAGTTGCGTTCGGACAGACCTGCCTCTTCGGCAAGCCGTTTCGCCTCGCGGGCTTCCTTCCAACTCTGAGACGCCATCCCCTGGTCGAGATCGATTCCCAGACGTTTCGCCGCCTTGTTGATTTCCAGGACCGCCTGTGAGACGTGGCTAGGTACCCGCAAGATATCATCGCGCTCCGCAATGCAACGAAGGACGGCGGCGCGAATCCAGTAGACGGCATAGGTGCTGAACTTGCCTCCAATGGAAGGATTGTACTTGTCGACCGCTCGGGCCAGTCCAATGGCACCTTCTTGCACCAGATCCTCGCGACTGAGCGAGTTCAAATGCCTCTTGGATTTGAGGATTTGTGAGACGCAGTAGTGGACGAGTCCCATGTTGCTGGTCACCAACTCCTCGCGAGCCTTCTGTCCGTCAAAGAGAGCATCCTCGTAGGCTTGGAGCTCCGTTCCGTATCCGGCGGCTTTGGCACGGACGCTCAACAGTGGCAACTGATGACGGCTACCGCCTGTCATTGCCATTTCAGTTTCGAGATTTTGGAGGCGACGACCTTCGGCAGCGAGGCGCAAGAGTTCCTGTTCTTCCTCAAGTGTCAAACGGGGGCGAGACGGGACGGCAGCATTGTTGAAGGACGACGAGGATTTTGTAGTAGCCATCAAGGCAAGCGGACTACTGGGAACAGTAAAGGTGTGCTGCTGTGCGTCGAGGTGGAGAGGTCGCGCTGCTGAACGAAATAATGGTGTCGATGATGTGAAACCCATGGTGCTCGTCGTCGTCATGGACAAAGTCATGCACACCATCGCCTTGATGGAGCGCTTCTTGGTACTTGTTCGTGATGATGGCGGTGACATGGTGCTTGCGTTTTGGATAGATCGTATTTTATGAGGTGCCAAATGTGATGAGGTAGATGAGAAGATGGAGTGTCAGTTGGGTGATTCAATTGCGCGTCGTCTCTTCTTGTGCCAGCCTCTCCAACAACACATCGACTGCATCATCTTTGATGCTCATTATCATTCTTCCGCGTCACTTTTTAGACATTTTGGCGCTACCGGCGGTATGGCTTGGTCAGCCGACGATCCATCGTGGCGACGCCTTCTCCAGCGATGTGATTGGAAGAGCAGCGTGTTTGCGAAGGATCGCTTTCTTGCCTTGCGGGGATGACGTGGAGGTTTCGGCTGGCCAGAATAAAAAATGGAGCATCTCAGTCCTGGATGACTTTCCTACGAAAATTCCAGTAGAGACTCGTGACTCTCGCTGGGGACATAGTCTGTACCAGTATTATTAGACTACCAGGTACCGCCCGACACGCGGTATCTTTTTGTGCCGATCGACCGTCGACCACGACCACACACACCACACGCCCCACCCATCATCATTATTGACTCAATGCTATTGTGGCTATTGTCATCTTCTTGACAGTAGGTAAATACAAACCACAATGCTTACTTTATTTCTGGTATCTTTACTACTACGAATACACCGCACCCATTCTTTTCCCATCCCCCCACGAGACTTTTTCGCGAATCTTCCTCGTCCTGCCACCAACATTGCCATGTCGTCGTCGTCGTCGTCGTCGACAACAACGATGGGTCCATCTAATAATGATTTTATTACCAAAGATACTACCGTTAAATGGGGCATTGTTGGTTTGGGGGATGTCACACAAATCAAATCGGGTCCTCCTTTTTGGAAATGTCATGGGAGTGAATTGGTCGCGGTCATGCGACGGACGCCAGGAAAAGCTCAAGAATTTGCCCAAACCATCGTTCCGGGCGGAAATTGTGTCGGATACGACAACCTCCAAGAATTTTTGCAACATCCAGGATTGCAGGCCGTCTATGTCTGTACTCGACCGGGAACGCACTTCGAAATCGCTCAACAAGTGGCGGCAGCACGCAAAGCGTGTTATGTGGAAAAACCAGTGGGACGGTGTGCGGCAGAAACGAAACGACTCAAAGAATTGTTTGGGGAACAAGGGTTACCATTTTATACTGCCTATATCAGTCGGACCTATGATCGGACGCAAGTGTTGAAACAATTACTCTCAGATGGAGTCATTGGTGACAAGATTACGTGCATTTCGTATAGGTTGGTGGGAACAGGAGGGGCTCGGGACATGGACGAAGCATTGCCTTGGCGGTTGGATGCAAAGCAATCCGGCGGAGGGCTCATTATGGATGTGGGATGTCATGTCTTGGATCGACTCGATTATTTGTGTGGTCCATTGATCCATGTGCAGGGCCAAGCGGAAAATCGCAATAGTCCCAACATTCCTGTGGAAGACTATGTTCGTTTGACAGGGGAGATTGGACCCTCGTCGTCCATGACTCTCAAGGACTATGCGGTGGGTGCCCAAGTGGAATGCACGTGGGATTTCGCATCAAATGAGGAACCTCATGACGAATTAATTTTTATAGGCACCCGGGGAGCCATACATTTGGCTGGCATGTCTCCCGCAGGGCCCATTGAGGTGCGGGACGAGAACGGAAATACCATCCAAGAGGCTACGTTTGGTTTTCCGCAGCATACTGCACAAGGGTTAATCCAAGCCATCACGGATGATTTGCGAGGTTTTCCAAAGAAGGGCTACATTTCTAGAGGGGACACTGCGTTGCGAACCTCGCAGGTTTTGGACACTGTGCTTTCGTCCTACTATGGTGGGCGGGAAATCGGATACTGGGATCGAGTCGATTCATGGCCTGGGAAGCCGCAGCTGCAGCCAAACGATTTTGAAGGAACTGTCAGTAAGACCTGCAGTAATCGATAGTCGTTCACCTGAGATGACATCCATCTTGGGATTTTCTAGTTGAAAGACCTCTACGTGTAGCTCTGAGTATCCTGCATGGATTGTATAAAAATGAGCAGGAGAGGCGCATGAGCATAGAAAGGCTCGACTTCCCGTATAGTTCTCTCCAGAGTAGCAAACTTACTAGCTAGACTATTCTAAGAGAGAGCGAGAGAGCAGGCAAGTTTACATCGGCACTCGTGCTGTACTTCGCACATACAGTAAACATGACCATGGCGGGAGCGAATTATTCTTTGTGAGGCTTCTCGAGGATTTCGATGTTGTCCCCCGAAATATCCCCTAAAAACCAAATTCTCAAGTCGTCCTCGCGGGTCGGCTAAGTGCCGATGAGAGTGCTAGAGAGTGCCGACGACCAACCGGTATACCGGTACCATTACCTTCGCCTTTTGACCATGGCGCTGGGCGGCCGCTAGCTCTAATAAATCAAGACTCTCGGCCGAGCCATTAATCGATTTCTTGTTTCTTAAAGAATGACCGAAGTTCTAGAGGCAAGAGTTGCAGCATTGGAATTGAAACGATTCCAGTGCCCCAAGGATGTGACCCTCGACGATTCGATGCGTCGTGCGCGAGCTCATGTGGAGGAAATGGGCTTGTACTCGGCCAACTGGAAATGGGTGCCGGAACCTTATTATACTTGGGAGTTGGAACAACGAGCGAAAGTATTGGGCGCTCAATCGACACAAATGCTATGCAAAGCTCTTTTACTGGAGAACAAAAAGGTCACGGACAAGCCCGAAACCGAAGATTCCAAGACCAATCCTCGCTTCATGCTGGTCGTCTTGCAATATGAATCCGAGCTGGATGTCAAAAGACTGGCTACATCCATTCGAAAGTTGCGACCAGTCGCAGAGCGCCTGGACGAGTCGCAGTTCGATTTGCGAGTGGCCGATCCGAGCGACAATGACCGAATTACGGGATATGAATTCAACTCGGTGACTCCATTTGGTTTGAAGGAGCAAGTACCGATCATCTTGAGTTCAGCTATTGTGCCTTACAGCTACTTTTGGATGGGAGGAGGACACGTCCATCTCAAGCTGGGGATGTCTGTATCGGATTTCACAAAGCTTCCTAACGTCCAGATCATGGAATGCAGTGTTCCGAGAACCAACTAAGGGGTAGTCTAGTCGAAGCAAAGTGACATAATGTTGCTTTTATCTTTCTCCTAGGAGGAGGAGGAGGAGGAGGAGTTCTAAAGTAGAAGTTAATTGTAAACCAGTCTTGCTTTGTAGCATCAAAGGCTTGTGATATTGCTTATTTCATGTCAGCCAGAACCTTTCCAAGTTGCTCGTCCGAGCTCAACAACTTTTCAAAGGCTTCCGATCCAAGGAATTCGTCGAACTCTGGAGATTCGATAGAAGGGACTCCAGTCGATGGGGCAGACGAGGCAACAGGAGCAGGGGCTGGTTCTTCCTTCTTCTTTCCTCCCATGGCACCACCAATCTTAACGACAACAAAAAGGCCGGCGTATCCTCCCATGATGGCAAGGGCCACTGAACGCAAAAGGGGGAAGAAAAAAATAATGGGGTGAGACGGAATCTGGAATCTTACTTTCTCGCAAGTGAAAATACGCAAATTGCACGGTAATTCACGCACGTTGGTAATCCGCCGGAAACACTCCTCGGACGACTTTATCGATACCCTCCCATTCCGGAGCAGGGGCATGTCCTCCCATATTTCTTCGTTGCACTTGTTGTTTGGCAATCATGCCCATTCGGCGGCGAGCCGCGGCAGCAGCGACAGGAAACACCATGGTCGACAGTTTTATTTTGTGTTTCGCATACCGGTGGGGGCAGCGTGTGTCTTGGGTCTTGTTGTTGTTGCTGTGCCCGAGAAAAAACAGCGATTCCGTTTCTGCGCGATGAAACGCGCGAAGCGAAGCTTCGTCCCGTCTTTCACTTCTTTATTAGGCGAAGACAAACGAACGTGTACGTACTGTACGCCATATCGACGGTACCATGTCGGACGACTTCATGGACTCCAATTCTGAAGACATGAAAGCGAAGAAAGAAGAGCGTCAGCGGTCAGCAAACAAACCGCAAAGCAACAATGGTGGACAAACACCAACCACCAACAATGAACACTATTTTTCACCGATCGTAAAGCACGTCACAGCCCTCGCATTACCGCAACATATCAAAGCATTGCTCCTGTTTCGCCCTTCCTACTTTCTGTTTATATTATTTCAACAAGAACATATCATTCAATATGGTCCACGGCAAAAAAGGATTGTACTTGGAAGCTTGGAAATTCGGCGTGTACATCACATTTCCAATCATTGCTTCGGTGTATTATTCCGATCCAGATGCACAAAAATACTGGGCTGACTATTGGCAATATATCAAATATCCAGAGAATCCGAATACCAACGTGAAAGAAAAGATCCAAAAGTTGGCAGCAGAAAAGGAATATCATCGAGAGCAACGAAAGACCTATCAAGATCAACTCCGACGGCTCCAGGCGGCCGCTGAACGGTCTGCAAACATGCAAGAAGAAGAAGAAATCCAGGTGGACTCTCCGTCCTGGTGGCGAAGAGCAGGACGGTGGATTGTCGGCTCGAAGAAGGAGGAATCTGGATAAAGAAGAAAATGCCCTTCCTGCTCAAATGTTTCGTGCAGGAAGGTACCATCTCATTGTAAATTCTCGACTCTTGTCCTTTGCTTTGCAGCTACGAGGCCTACGCGTACATGTACGACGGCCTCAGAGTCTATTCGCCAGAATAAAGTAGAGTTCAACAAATTGTGGGTTGTACCGTACTGTACGGACTTCGACTTGGGGGGTCTCGAGTTGCTTGCAAAGGTATGTGATGATTTATTCTATCTCCTAGCTAGGGTCAAGCTGGGGTCTATGGATGATTGGTTCAAAAAATCCCTGCGAAACTCACGGATAAACTGCTACGACTTCATAATGAAACAGTTCGGTATTGGCTGCCTACTATACGTATTTACTCTTTGAAATGCCTATTTGAATGTCTATGCAAGTGCTACCCAGCCACAAGCTTGCCCCCGACTTGTGAACGATGTTATCTATTATATGTCTAGGGTGGGTTGCAGCTGGGGCCACACCCTACCAGCACTTCCTTTCCTTCGAAAGATTTAAATGGGCTCATGCACTTCTTCTTCAGTTTGCCTCTTTTGTCTGTAAAACAAACGTCGACTCCCACACCGGTGTCCCCGCGCTTCAAAGTGCAACCACCGTAGATTTCGACAGGACACGCTAGTAGCGGCTCGCCACAAAAGTCATGGGATGCCGCATCCGATGCACAACATCCACAAGAATCCAATCGTTTCTTTTCGTTCAACCAGCCAGTGGATTCAAGGGCCAGAATATCATCCCGAGCAAGGCACGTGGATTTGTACTTTTGTCTCTTTGCGTCGAATAGACATGCGGAGAAGTACGCAGGTACAACTCCATTGTTCGTCGTCATCTCGTATCCACAAACATGCTCCTGATTCTCTGTACAGGAATCCTCGATTGTAACGGGAGCCGCTGAAGGCGATGCCGACTGAGCAGGCGAAGGAAACCCAGTCGGTGGACGTCTGGGTCCATTTTCTACTTGTGCGTACTGGAGGCCTGGAACCAGATCAAAGAAATAGCATTCTGATGTCCCTGAAGCAATCATGAGATTCAATAGTAGACCACCAGGGTTGGTCAATCTCGGAACCTGCACTTGTGCGCTTCCCGTGTTAGAGAAGATACCCATGGAGACAAATTCGAGGTCCTCGACAGCATGATCATAGTCAGGCGACGAGACTCGAGTCAAGGTATTGACTGCGACACGAATTTCAATCATGTCGAGAATCGAACCTCCTGTCCATCCGATCTCAACAGAGTCTAGCTCCTTCAACGTCGAGGGATAGTTGGTGAACTTGAGAGGTTGGATATCATCCTTGAAGATCAACGTTAGATCCTTGTATCCAAAGGTGGCAGCCAGATCAGCGCTGAAGGTCTGGGTCTCTGTTGCGCTCGGGTCGTAGGATGTCCGTCCGATGAATCGAAAGGTCATTTGTTGATCCCCGCCACCGTCTCGGGGAGCAATTTCTTCCAGCTGATCGGGCGCATAAGACAAAATGTACATGTTGGGCAGAAAGCGTGCCATGGATCGTGTGGTTGGCTCACGTGGAGCAAATCGTGCAACGGAGGTATTGGTGAAGTCTTCGTAACCGCTGTCCACCCTATCCCATGCGATGAAGACTTCGCTGTCAAGGTCGTTTGGATTTGCAATGCTACCAGCAAGTTGAACAAAGTTCCCTTTTGGCACTGTGCAAGTGCCCGCTGTTTGCATGACTGGTCTTGGGCTGGCCATCAGCTCCGCTGTTTCACACCGTGCGACTGGATCACTTTCAAGATAGTCTTGCATGATCACCAGTGCATGGGAATTGAACCAAGGGTCGTCATAAGTCTGAATGTTGTTCTCGCCACAAGCTCCAGAATAGCTCATGATTGTGCTGCCGCTGCCAGGCTCAACAGCTCCCAGCGTATGCAAATCCCCATCGTCAGGGCCTAGGCAGTCACGAACTAAAATCACGAATTAAAAGAGCGATGAGAGCAGAGCGAAAGGAACATGATGTTGTTGCGATGGAACTTACAAGTGTGTGGTGCGCCAAGTTGATGTCCGAACTCGTGTGCAAGCAAGAGATAAAATGTATCCCCAGGATGCATCTCCGTCCCGTACCCGGATGAACCCTTGTGCTTGTGCCCGTCGATGCACAGCGCGCGTATCAAAGCAACACCACCCATCCTAGTGGTAAAGCTATGTCCGATATCATAGTCTTTAAATGTCACTCCCCGGTCTTTCATGAAGTCCTCGGCATCATCAAAGATGGAAATATCATTCTTGAGATGTTCACAGCTGCTGTCGCCCTTGAGACAAATCAGCTTGTCATTATCGGCAATGAGCTCGAACATCACACCAAGTTCTTTGAGGAAGATCCCGTTGACCCGCGCCATAGCATTGGCAATCCAGGTCATGACCCCCTCCACATTGTTTTCTCCTCGGAGATCGGAAAACTCGGCAGTGGTGATGAGAGCCAAGCGGAATTTGCGTGCAGTGGCAACCGTGTTCAGTCGTTGTCCTTCTCCCGAAAAGGAGCCTTTTCCTTCGGAGTGTTGGCCACGAGCAACGGCCCGCAACAGGGAGCGAGTAGGTCCTTCTGGAATTTCCTGTTCGATGATAGTATCAGTCCAGTTGCTTGCACCCACCCTCGGGACTCGCAGGTAGAGCTCTTTTGGATCTCCGGACTTCTCGTCGTCGTGATCTGCAAAGTAGAGCTCGCGTCCCCTGTGATGGATTGTAACAGCCACACTTTTGATATTATTTTCGTTGAAGCACAGCATTGCGGTGGTGAGATCGTCGCTACAATGGCCGGAAAGGGTTACCAACCGAGGAAATTTAGCCGCGAGATCCTGATGAAGAAGACCTCGAAAGTTGCTGAATGTGCAGAGGAGGGATTCATTTTGCATTAGGTCAACGATCACTTGGGCCACTCCATCTTTGCGAATTTTTCTTTTCATCTCAGCAAGAACATGTTGGTCAACACTGACAACGGTGCCGCGATCATCGGTCGATTGAGCAGGCCGAATAATGTTCCAGAGACGCAATGCATCGAGAGGAGCAGGATGAGCCTCCAACGGCATCCCAACCAATAGGAGGGCAACGAAGATCGTTCCAATGTGGATCTTCATCTCGGCAGTTCTGATTGAGTGAATGAAAACGTAAGCGATACCAGCGCGGTGAGATGATTGTGTCTTCCTCATCAAAATGAGGGACCGATCATAGAAATTACAAATGAGAAGAGACTTCAAGAAGATCTAGAAACATTTTACTGGCGCTTGAAAGATTTCCAGTGGACGATGATTGATTGATGATTCATTCGTGTTGGCTGGTTGGAAGGATTTTGGCTGATCGGGGGCATATGTGTTCAATGCCGAGTGAAGCTCAAAGCGCAGCGGGCGGCGCGTGTTGTTCAATTTGAAATTCGTGGCCCTCGTCGGCTACTTCGCGTTTTCACGAGGAAAAGTCAAGAGACCTATTACAACAAACGTAGGCAGTACTCTACTACGAACGACTATAGTAGAGTATAGTAGAGTTGAGTGACTCCCACGCACACGGGCGAGCTTCGAATACGTAGCGCGCGCCCTTTGCTCTCTACTACAGTAGTAGTTTTTAGAGAAAAGCGTACCGGTACGGGAAATGGCTGTACGGGCAACAAGACGAAAATAATGATAGAGAAACTGTGATTCGCAAGACCAAAGGCATATATGTGATTTTCCAAAATAATTCCCTTTGATATGCCTTTGTCCGGGAGCCGTCTCTTCGAAAGAACACTGTAGTAGTAGGAGATCTTTCTCGGGAGGGACGATCTGGGGTCGATCTAGCTAACTACGATTACTGGTACTGCTTGCTAGCTTGAGAGCTATGAACAGAGCGTCGTCTCCTAATGTTGCTTTTCGCTGGCTGAGAAGGTCAATTACCACACATTACAAAATGATGAACGCCTCCGTTTCTAAATCTAGATAAAAAATGAATAGTTCTAACGATTGTACTGCTACTACCTTGACTGATGACGTTCTCTCCACGATTTTCTCCTTCATCGATTTGCCAGACGTCTCAGCTGTTTCTCGAACGTCCAAGCAATTCAAGGCATCGCTCGATGCCGTTGAGGACGAGCTCTTTCATTCGTTGGTCGAATTCCACTGCAAGCGCCAATATCCTTGGCTAGTGAAATACAAGGAACTGCTTCCACCTGGCAACCAAAGCTGGAAAATTGTAATGCGCCTAACGCTTGTCTCTTCCTACGAACCGGCGGGATACAATCAGAAACTTCAGAAAGCCTTCGAGGAAGCCTTTCGTAACGAAGGAATCCTGGCGTTCTCCAATTGTTGCCATTTTGCTTGCTCGAGCGCCTACAACGAACGCGATCCTTTTTTTATCGTTCGCGAGAAGGGAATCTATTTTGTGCGTCTGCATCTCAACGGCATGAACTACAGCCACGATGAGACATTCTTGGTGGCCGCCAACTACGCGGATTACGACTACCTTATCGAGAACTGGGACTCGGAATGTAAGATTTTGGAACGATGGTGCCAGGTGTTGGGCCTGGGTGCAGGAGATTTTACCATTGAAAAACCGCCCTCTCTTGCTCACTGCGTCCTAATCAGTTTCAAGGCTCCGCTCGAGCTTGACATGCCGCAATGGGCGTATGATGATGACGACGACGACGATGGTAGTACTAGTACCTCGACCGAGTACCATCAGGTACGCGGTATATTAGACATAAACCAAGCCCTTGATGAGTATTTTGCTGCCGAAGACAACTGGGCCCTTCAAGAGTATTTTTCTTCCAAAGATGACGATGACAACAACGATGGAAAATTGGCCGCGAAGGACAAAATGGGATAGCGTGGCGAAAATTTCAACATTTTGGTCAATCTTTATTACGAAGTCTTAACTTGCCCCGTTTCTCAGAGCATAGTGGACACTTCGAAACCATCTGTGTCAGTGATCAAGCCAGTCTGTAGCCCATGGTACTATGACACCACCAATTCAAAATCTCCCACCGATTGGCTAAATCCATTAACCAGAATAAAGTAGAGTTGACCCTCTTGGGTTTGCCATGTTGCTTCACTCTGATTACCACACCCGTCTTCATTGAAAGCAACACATGTCATGTCTTTGCAACTGTCACCGGAAAAGACGTAGATCTGGGTATCGTAACTAGTCCAGTCTCCGCATAATGAAGCCGTGATAAATCGTCCATCTCCCACAACCGTGTACCACACTCCCGGGCCAGATGCTGCGATACCACACATTTGAGCATAGTCATCGTCGCCCGTTGCATTTACTGTTGAACCATAGATGGTCGAAGGGACTGTCAGCGGCACGGCACTCCCACAGAAATCGTTCTCAACACCCAGACTACCTTCATCGATTGTCAGCGAAAAGCGCCCAACGTCCGTCGGTTCCTGCCCGTGAACATACACGAAATATTGCTGACCAATATTGCTATCCCAATATGACATGGAACGCTCTCCGTCACATGTAACAGTCTTACTTGAAACGCATTCAAGCACGTCACATCCTCCAGTCATAATAGTCAGCGCCGTGGAGTAGTTAGTACCTGGATTGCACGTGGACGCTTCCATACTACCACCTGTTCCTTCGACAAAATACCATACACCTTCGCCACTGACATTGGGGCATGGTCCTATGTCTTCTGAATTGGCACCGACTGTACTTCCCAAACTAGCATCCCCACTAGCCACCATGGTCGAAGCGTTGAGACATGTATTCGATGAAGTTGGCAAAAACTCATCAATCATCACCTCAAACTCTGTAGCGTCAGAACTTTGCACCAAAATGTAGTAGATCTCGCCAGGATCGGAAAACCATGAGGAAATCACCTTTTGGTTGCCAGCAGTGCATTCGAGCGGTGTAAAATCCACGCACTCAAGATCCGAACATCCGTCTTGGTCCCCTTTAAAGACGGATACTTGTGATCGAAAATCAGCACCATCGTCTTCCGAAGATTTCTCATCTTCGCGATGCAGAAATGACTCGCTGTCGTGACAGGTCAGCCCCAACGCATGAACAATCAACAACTCTCCATTCCCCTCGATGGAGTACCAAACACCTGGCTGATTCAAAATGCCTTGACATTCGGATTGTTCCACGTTACAGGCATTTACCATAGTGCCATTCGTTGGGCCGCCACCAATAGTTAATGGTTCGGCTTTCTCACAAACCCCATTGGGAGGTGTGTTTACGAGATTCAGGATGAAATCTCCTTGCGCGTCCTCCTGCTCCCCTCTCACAACCATGAAGTAAAATGTCCCCTCGCCCGCCACGAATGCAATGTCTCCAGTGATCCATGATTTTTCGTCGCCAGGAGCTGTAGTCCCTACACATTGCAAGCCCGAGCAGCTAAGACCCTCCAACAATGACATTGTGACCGCAAAATCTGGCTTTTGACTCTGTTCGGTCGACACCGATGCACACATAACGGATCCATCACCCAATATACGAAACCAAGCTTCTGGAGCGTCGACTTGGTATTCTTCGCAAGTATCCATCGAATTATCACCGTCCACAGGATTCAAATCTCGAGTAGACCCGAAAATGGGGCTCCCCTCCAATGAAGAAATATCCATGGCTACGTCGCAACTGCCGTTACTTTCGAAGAACGTGTTCAAGGTCAATGTGAAAAATCCTTGATTCGACATTGCATAGCCTTTCACGACAATATAATACTGTTTCCCCTGTTCGGCAAACCACCCCACCGATCCATGTGATCCACAGAGTTGGTCGGAGCCTCCAACACATTGCAACTTTCCACACGCACCAGAGAATACCAAGACTTGAGTATCCGAATCGTCAGATGTGTCGGTCCCGACACATGTCGATGCACTTAGTCGTTGACCGGTACCTTGCACGGAATACCACAAAGTGTACCCATCCCCGGGTTCCACTTGACATACTGCACCCAAGTTTCCCTTGATGTTCGACAAAATTTCTCCCTGCACGGTGCCTCCCGTCAGATTGAACAATGGCAGCGCACGTTGACAATTATTGTTGGTGTTGGAATTCGGAGGGCCCGATGATCCGTTATTGGTTGTGTCCAGATTCGCAAAATACACCGAGACTCCCACAATCGTCCCCAGTAACAAACAACCAATGAAAGTGTACGACTTCCACGGAAATCGACTGTCATGATAATAATAATCGCTCCTGCTGTTACCACCCATATACCGATGATCCAAACGGGGCGGCACCGTCATGGTATGTGCTCGGATACGCGCTTCGGCCTCCTCGGCTTCTCGTCGGGCTTGCAACTCTTGCTCTTTATTTTCACGATCATCCATGAGTTGTCCAAGATGGTGAAGGGCAACATAGCTATCAGTACTTTCACTAGCACCAATATTCTTATGGTCGTCGTCGTCATCATGATCATTATCAGTGCTGCGGCTGGGAAGCGAAGGATTGGACGATGATTCACCGTCGTCGTCGTCGTCATCGTCGGTAGAGGCCGTGGCTCCTGCTGCAGTAGGTCGCCCATTGAGTTTCACACCGTGTAAATACGGATTCTTGGCAACATTGGTGCTGTTCATCGCCTCGCGGGAGACTATGCTATCACTATCCTCGGTAGTTGTACTCGCACTGGGTGCGAGAAGGTCGAGTCCTTTGGGGAGATAGCTGGTAGTGTAAGGTTTCAATTCTCCCTCCTTGGTGTGTAGTTGTTTGCCAAGAGTCACGGGGGTTGTCGTTGTCGCACTGTCGTTACAATGATGACGATTAGGAGGGCCATTGTTACTCACTGATGATGACGATGACGATGACGAAGAGGAAATGGCATGCAGACCCGGTACTTGTACAGTGCTAGGACGTGTGGTATGAATCGCTTCGCCTGTGGTAGGATCCATGTACGTAGTAGTCACCACGGGCATCCTGCTGGGTGCATGAGTCGTATTGTGGTGAGTGGCGGCGGCGGCGTCCTCCGCATCATAGACGTGCTGTTGTTGTGCGTCTTGGTCTTCCGCGTCATCATCCAAAAGGGAACGATTCGCCGCGACCGGCAGTCGTTGCCGTTTCGATGTTTTGTTCTTCTTTTTCGGATTCGAAAATGACAATCGCCTATGAGACGAACGAGGAGGGGAAGGAGCTCCTTCTTGGTTATGATCCGGAGAGTTCGGTTTGTTCTTAACGGCTAGCAACGTTAATTCTTCGTCTGCCGAGAGAATGGGAGAGCGATACGAAGGTGGTCGTCGTGATGTCGGTGTCGATGTCGCTGCATGTTGATGTTGATATTGATGATTCTTACTATTCATCTGGCTCAAATCTGCCAGCGACATTATGGGTTGTTGTTTATCATTGCGCCTAGGTGAGGGGATGTCGTCTAAATCTCGAATCAACGAGTCCTCATCGTCGCTAAAGATCATTTCGGAGGAAAGTGGTTGTTTCTTGGCGGCATGATAATAGTTGCTGGGTCGTGGTTGCGTCGACATGCTGTTGTTGTTGCTCTTGTTCCTATTCTTATTGTTTTGGTTATTGTTCGAAGACGGTCGGTCCCTGTTGTTGCTGCTTTTTCCAAACATTGTGTTTCGCTGATGAAGGCAATAATAATATATAATATGGTGCAAGTGGAGAGGCAACAGAGGGATGTCAGAAAGGAGGAGTATAACAATCAGTCAGTGGAGGCTTGCTTGTTGCTCGAATGCGATGCTCCTACAGTAGTATCTTTACTGGAAATACAAGGACATACTAAAACAGGAGGGATGAGGATGATGTGAAGTTGTTGAATGAAGGATGTGCAGCATTGGCATGCGCATGGCCGCTTCAATGGTCTACCGTACTACGGTACAGTACGCACCAGTACAGTTGTCGCGTCGTTCTGTCGTTGTTTGGGACAGACATACCGGTACTGTACAGCGAAGCAACAAGAAACAAAGGCGCTCGCGCCAGCTGGCGGACGGATCGGCACCACCTGCCACAACAGGTACAGTATCTGCTGCGTGGCTCGGCTGGCGCGCGCATTCATCTCATCCAAGTCGTCTCATCCCACCAGCCCAATGGTCAAGCCGGCCGGCCAATCATGTGCATCACGGCTTTTCAAACGTACACGTACTGTACCAGGTACCTGTACCAGGTATGTACAAGTACATACTGTACCAGGTACTATCTGTAAGAATTGTCGTCACATCTCACAACATGTCGTTTTTTTTAGTTCGACGTCTCGAGCGTGTTCTCGCAAAATGCAATTTATTTTTCGCAACTGCAGCATTTGGACCACTATTTTACTCCTTCTCCACTCATTATAAAACAGTGTATTGTACGTACCGGTACTGTACGCGTACTCTATATTATTGTGAGAAGCTGCCACTGTCCCAGCAACACCGCTTCCCAGGCTCTGCTGTTATTATATTATTGTCTGGATTCATCATCCTATTGTTGCAATCACGCACAGTCAGTATGGGTCGAGACGTCAAAGCGGAAAGAAGTCACAAAAAAGAGGAGCCTATAATGAGGATTTCCAACACAAGTACTGGTAACCGTAACAGTATTCCTGCAGATGATGATGATGATGATAGTAGTAGTATTGATGAGAATACCAAACCCTTTGCCAGATTTATGGGGAAATTTCGATTCCGTTCTCCAAAGCCCACCAGCCTTTCGGGTGGTGGTGCATCCAATAGCAGTAACAACAGCAGTAGTACTAGCAGCAGTACTGTCATTACCAGGCCGCCGCCACCACCCGCCTCGCCCTCGAATCTCAGTATTTTGGAAGATCTTCTCGTCAATCCAGCACCAAGCACAACCCCCACAAGACTAGCTAATACAAAGGGCGAGCCGGCAAACCTACAAATACTAAAAGATTTGGAGCAATCAGCGACAACAGTGCCTACTACCAAGGAACACGCAGTTGCTACTACCGGTACTCCATCTCGAGCGCGGCATTCAACAACGGCTACTGCTGCCAGGGCCATTCATAAAGAGGGGAAACGAATAAAGGATCAAATTGCCCAAGGGGATATTCTAGATGCAATTGTGGATACTACCAGCACCAAAACATTCCATAACCGTGGGGCTGGGAAAGAGGCATTGGTCGAAGAGGGGGCTACTGCTACTACTACTAGACAATATGGCAGCAATAAAAAGGGCATGAAGCAGCAAGGCATCTTAGAAGATCTAGCCTCTGCCGAAGAAAAGTGGATGCAGGAACATAGAATTATAATATAGAAAAATAGATCTCATACACCATGCATGGTGCTTCTACTGTAGGATTGTTGCAGGACGACGACGCTGGTATGTCACAATGTCGCTACCACTCTAGAGGTGTTCCGAAATCTCCAGTAGGCGGATGACCTCATCAGAGCAGCGACCATTCGCCAATGCCAGGTCGAGTGAAGTCTTACCGGCTCGGTTCTTTTCGAAAATAGAATCAGGATCAAGGCAAAGTAGTTGATTCACAATCATAGCGGAGCATCCTTTGATTGCTGCAATGTGGATAGGAAGGTTGCCTTGTTTCGTATCCTTCGTCTGGACCAAAAATCTATTTTGGGAGCTTTGCAACAGCATGGTAATGACACCATGATCATTATCGGCATTCCAAAGGGCCAAGTGAAGAGCGGTTTCACCAAATTTGTTCGTCTGAAGAAGAAGATTCTCCCTGTTCCCGCGCAACATGGTCTGAACTACGGGACAGGTGGCACCATTCTGAATCGCCATGAGCAGAGGGTAACTTCCGTCACGAATCTGTTCGCCCAAGGAGTACCTGGTGACAGTAGCCTCCAGGTTGGCCTTTCCTGCTAAATCGGATACAAAATGCAAGTGGGTATCGTCGCGATCCTTGTCGATAGTCAAACGTGTAGTAGGATTATTCTTGTTGACCAAGTTTCCCATCTACTCAGTCGTCGTTATCAGAATACTAGTAAGTAGGTGGCAAGCGGAAAAAATCTCACAGACTTCTCTCACGCGAGCAACTTACCTTGGTACGAGTCTCGAGAGCTCCTGGATATGCTTCCAGCAAGATAGCAATCACGTGCTCGTTCCTCGGAGCGTTGCGGCAAGCCATGTGCAAAGGCATCAGACCTTCCTTATTTCGAATAGATATTGCAATAGGACAGGCCTCCAACAGAGCTCTGATAACCGAGGGAGTCATCTTAGGGTGACTTGCAGCAATATGAAGAGGAGTGTTTCCGTCCTTGTCCTGGTCGTACACTGTTTGTGGGCAGGCGGTCAACAATGCCTGAATCACTTCGGGTGGCGGGTTTCCCCAACAGGCTATGTGCAAGGGTGTCGATCCATGCTCATCCACCATCAACGCTTCTTCTGCGAAAGTTTGGGCGAGCTTGACAATCAGTTTACTCTCGTGATGCTGGCAAGCGTCGTGAAGTCTGGTCCAGGTCATGATTTCTTCAATGCTTATTCGTGGGGGCGGTGTTAACGTTGTTGTTCGTGTTTTTAGAATGTCATTGTTTTTTGTGAGGATTGGGAATCCGATTTGGTAGAAAGACACTGGGTAAAGAAGGAATAGATTGTTTGGGTTCGCGATGTCATGTCTCGCGGTGTACTCGTACAACACAAGAGAAGGTTGCTCTACGACGATGATGATGATGTAAACAAGAACAAGCTTTTGTGTTGATGTGAAAAAGGGAATTGTGATGTCGTTCGAACCTGTCAGAACGTCGACTGGCGCGATCAGGGCCGATGATGACTTCTATCGATGCGCGGTCTTGTCGCGCACAGGTCGATGTCGGGTTGCTTTGCACCGGTACAGTAAGTCCGGCTGTCCGACGCGGTCCGACACACAGTAGAACGCGGTCCTACGTTCATTGTTCAGTCGTAGTAGTCATGGATGAACTGTACCGCCCGCCGGTACCGTGTAACCTGATGGTACAAGTACTTGTACGGTACAGTGCTGGTACCAGTACTGGTACTGGTACTGGTACTGTAAGAACTCTGCTCCCCCTTTCCTTGCGTCACTCACTCTATTTTTCCCTTGTCCATCGTTTCCTCCGCATTCAACAATCACTGAGTTGGATTTCCTCTGCATTTACAATCAGTGAGTTGCAATTCTGAATTCTGTGAACACCAAACTCCAACAACGGCACCAACAACAATATGAAGATAAATGCCAATTTCAAGACATTTGCTGGGTTGAATTTTGATGCCACTAAATATATTGCATCACCATCGTACGGCGTCAATCGCTTCATGTTGGACCGCATCGGTAACGAAAAGGCTCGAGCGACGACCATTGTCGAGTACAATCCTAATTCAAGTTTCCCCGAGCATGAGCATATTGGAGGAGAAGAATTCCTCGTGCTCAAAGGGACATTTAAGGATCAATTTGGAGCATTTCCAGCGGGCACGTACGTTCGCAATCCTATTGGATCCAAACATGCCCCTTGGGTTGACGAGGACGGATGCGTCATCATGGTGAAATTGCTACAAATGGCAGAGACGGGAGAGGGCATAGTTCCATTACATGTCAATTTTGAAAAGGACAAGGGTGAATCGACCGACTTTGGTTCCGTATTGCACATGTACAAAAATGACAAAACCGGGGAGCACGTTCAAATGTTCCGCATCAATCCAGACACTGTTTTTCCTACCGATGATTTGGCTGAAGGAGGAGAAGAGATGTTTGTTTATGACGGATCGCTAAAAGTTGGTGGGGAGGAATATATGAAGTGGGGCTGGATGCGTTTTCCGGTCGGTGCTCCATCAGAGGAGCGAAAAGCACTCATCGCTGGTGAAAGTGGAGCCGTTGTCTTCCGAAAGACTGGTCATTTGACTGAAAAATCCTTGTCAATGGAAAAAATTCAAATAGATCCTGAAACGGAGGCAGTAGCAGGATAAATTATGGAAGTCTAAACGATATATTCGTTTCTTCACTTACTCGTAGAGGGCGATGATTGCCATCAGGATGGGCGGATCACGGCAATGCTTCTAGAACTAAATTTGAAAATCGCCATGTTGAACGTCCACGAGGAATAGACCTTGGGGCGGTGCCATTACAGGGGCTAGTCGGCGGTCTCTCGCGTGTAGTAAGTCTTCCACGTCACCAGGATTCAGCCTTTGCCTTCCGACCTCGACGAGACATCCAATCATGTTCCGGACTTGACGGTACAGGAAGGATCTACCAACAACGGACACTGTTATCAGCTGTGGCGAGACACATGGTATACCTTTGCCCAGGCCTAGCAAGCCCTCTTGGTCCATTCCCCACAGAATTGGTGGCCCGTAAGGGCAACCGTTGACACGGATGGAGTCCATGTGGACCACTGGCGTCTGTCTTTGGCAATTCGCACCACGAAATGATGAAAAGTCATGGGTGCCTTCAAGTACATGGGCTGCTTTCTGCATCGCCGCAATGTCCAATGGCGAACCACTCCCTCGTACTTTCCATGCCCTGTCCCACTCAAACGGGAGGCCCCAGTCACTATCCATTCCATTAAAGCTGAGTATTCGATAAATATACGTCCGTTGTGTGGCGCTGAATCTGGCATTCCAATCTACTTCTGTTGACTGGCCCGGAAACTCATGAGCTCTGGGATTGTCCATGAGATCCGGAGCACGTTTTGCCGATAAAATTCGTAGTTCATCGCTCACCGAGTGGCGTCTCCAATCATCTTCCTCGAACATCGAAAAATTCGCCCTACGATTCTTCCGCCTTTGCTTTCTCGTTGTCGAATCATACTGTTGGCTCCAGCTAGTTGTTTGTCTTGCCATGGAATGGTTCAAACCATTTCGAAGCTGTCGTAGAATACGATCTTGTTCATGTTCCGTGTCTCCGTAGACATCCACGTGAAATGTATTTTTCAGCGCGTGGACACCCCGATCCGTTCGTGAGCTGACCTGGATATTCTCCCAACCTACTTCTCCAAATAAATCGTTCATTGCCTCTCGGATCCGGCCTTCGACCGAGCGATATCCTCTCAGATCTGTGCCATTTGGCAAGATGCGATCTTCATAATCGCCGTGGTGTGAAACACCTAGAAAAGACGCGCCATGATACTGAACGGCCAAGGCATACCGTCTAAAACCGTCGCCTCGTCGAAGTGCCATGATTTCTCTACACACACTCTAATAGCTCACGCATATACAGGGCGAAAGGATAAATATCATCCTGAAGATGAGAGGAACACTCAGTAATGATAATTTATCTTCATCGGTAGGAGTACAATGGCGTGATGCGTGATGTGTGAAATGGCTGCTCGTGCCTCGTGCTTTTCTGTGTTGGAAAATTCAAAATGGCACAACACAGTACCAGGTACTCGTACCGGGTACGAACGAAATAGCACTTCGAAATAGATAAGACGAATATTATGCCCTTTGATCATCGCATGCGCCAGCATATACCGGCACTAACCGTAAGAGTTCGTGCAGTACAGTAGGGTGTGTGCTGTCCCAGTATGGTACTGTACCACAGTACTGTATGTGCACAGTACCGCAAGTATTTACAGCACTGACTGTACCTGGTACGAGGTCTCTCGCTCCTTGCAACCCTCCAGTACGTACCGGTACTCTGTACAGCGTGAAAGCTTTACACCAGAGGTACATTACGTGTGTTTCTACTGTACCAGTACCCGGTACGGCGGGTGCAGATGCGCAGCATCCCTCGTCACAGCCGAGTGAAGCCAGCTAGAAGCACGAGGAATAAAAACTAAGGAACATTCCATCAAAATCATCACAAGAAGTTCGTTCTCCGTTCTCCGATCCCCAACCTGCCCACCGCATCGTCGTCACAAAAAAACAGAACCACAACTTCAAACATGAAACACGGAAGATTGGTCGTGTTGCTGTTATCACAGCTAAACAAGCTGATTTCAGCAAGTTGGATTGATCCTGATACACCTGACGATGTACATACAACCCTACCATTAACAGAAGGCGATACCAGGAAATATTCGCTTGTGTTTTCCGATGAATTCGACGTCCAAGGACGCACTTTTGAGGACGGCGTGGATCCGCGATGGACCGCCATGAACAAGAACGATTTTACGAATAACCCGCTGCATTATTACAGCCACGACGCTGTCCAATCGCAAAATGGATCACTGAGTCTATCCTTAAGCATCGAGCCCAAGGATGATTTGTTTGCGTTCTGGACGGAAGACGGCGTCCAATCTAAGGAATTCAAGTCTGGAATGGTCCAGAGCTGGAATAAATTTTGTTTTATAGGGGGTATTGTCGAGTTTTCAGCCAAGATGCCTGGAACATCAGATTTGGCTGGATTGTGGCCAGCGATGTGGATGATGGGGAACTTGGGTCGGGCCACTTATGTGAACTCCACAGAAAATATGTGGCCCTTCTCCACCAATGTTTGCGACGAGCGGACACGAGACAGCCAACTTATCAATTCTTGCAAGGGTGCCGAGCGCTTTCCTGGTATGCCAGTGGGGCGCGGCCGAGGTGCGCCTGAGATTGATCTCTTGGAAGTGATGAATATGGATCAGTATTTCGAACATCCAATCCTATCGACCTCGCTCCAAGTCGCCCCTGGAGTACCAGATGACGAGCGTCCGTTGCTAGGCCAGGAACCCAACGCGGTAAGAGTTTGAAAGCGTGAAGCTTGGATGACATGTAATAAGTTTCCAATGCACTGACACAAGCTTTGATGTAAACAAGCAGACGGAGACATGGTATTCACCGGAGTATGGCGAGAACGTCACTCGCAATACTTACTTTTATGGGACTGTCTCGTATCCATTTGACCAGACCAAGCTTCCTTACAGGACCGACTCGTTATCTGCAAATGTTGCCCTCAACGAGGATTTTTACCAGAACTTCCACAAGTTTCGGGTGGAATGGGAGCCTCCAGAAGAATCAGGATACGGAGGATACGTGAAGTGGTTCATGGACGGAAAGTTGGTCACGGCAGTCTACGGCGATGACCTCCAGGCAACATCACAATCAGAAATTCCAAGCGAGCCCATGTATTTAGTAATGAATCTTGCTGTGTCGAAAGATTGGGGCTTTCCGGATGCGTACTTCAAAGATTGCCCAAAGAAGTGTTGGAGTTGTCTCGATCCAGAATGTGCCTGTGCGCTGCCAAAGGGATTCTGTGACAGCATACCTACCTCGCTTGAAATCGATTCAGTCCGTGTCTATCAACCTACCAATGAGCCCAGATACTCCATGGGGTGTTCTCCGCCTCACCGTCCGACTAAGGAATTCATCGAGGCACATAAAGAGGCCTACAAGCTTCGAGAGGAAGAGAACCCATTGAAGGAGATTGTCGTCGGGGGCAGCACGTGCCTGACAGATTTGGATTGTGGTACAGCAATGCGTGGAATCTGTAGTCAAAACGCAAGCTGCATTTGCGGGGCCAATTGGACTGGCCCCAACTGTCTAGCATCAGCCGGTTTTTCGGATGAATTGTCAAACACCTACTTTTTCTCTCGGCGAAGCGGCGTTGAATGGACTTTTTTTCTGGTAATTATTTTGTTCGCAATCATCGTGATGCAATGGAGATCATTGGCGTGGAATAAATCAGAAAAACAAATGTACCGTATGTTGGCAACAATGTCAACTAATGGAACTGATGATATGGAAACTCCTAGTAGAGAGTCTCCCCTACCATTCGAATCTTACCAGCAGGGATGCGTTCCGCAGGTACCGAACACCCCACTGGTAGAATTGTGATGAAATAAGAGACAACATTTTAATGTAGTATAAGCACTTATGAGACGAAGCACGAAGCAATAAAACCTTGTCACTATTTGCGTGGAGTGGACGGTCTGGCTACGTGTAAGTCAAATTCAGCTCCACCAAGTGGTTCGGAAATGCATATTCTTTGGAACAGTCGTCTTCCCAAACAGCAACATTCGCTCGCACTCTATAGAAGCAAATGTCTTTCTTTTCCACATTGGGGATGTTTTTCAACACCAAATCATTCATGAAGAATTCGGAGTGCATCTTGATCGAAACATGGCGCGGTTTGTAGCAGGGGACGCTAGGGAATCGGATCTTGGCCCATATATGTGCATTCTCATAAGTGCCATAGAACATGCGATCATTCACCAAAAAGCCGAATTCTGGGATCACGGCGTCGCCATCAAAGATGTCGATTGGAGTAACGTATTTGACGTCGGTTCGAAAAAGTCCCACTCGGTCATATTCAATACCTAGACGCTGCTCAGTTTCTTGCATAAAATCCCAAACTCGTTCAATACTGTGCCACTGCTTATACATATTCTCCAGCGCTGTACGATCCCACCCCAAGCTTCGGAAAGGTTTCATGTTGGCATCTGCATAGTATTTCATGTTTCGTTTCGCAAGAAAATCTTCCGTCGTGTCTGTTATCACATTGTCAGTGAGGTCGTAAACTTCTTCCGGGTGGAGTACATTGTCAAATTCACCGGTTCTGGGATTGATCGTGGTTGTAATATTGTAATTGTGAAGGTAAATATCGCATCTTGCATTATCGGAAACCTGAAGAATGTTTTCCCGAATCGATGGGAGTACCACTTCTCGAAATTGTTTGGCAAGGCCAAAGAAGAGAAGCGCACACGGCTTTGTGATCCCCGAATTACTGTCGTGTTCCAAAGATTTATCTCTTGGCAAGCTCTCACGACGTTTCACAACCGTACAATCGACAAATTCTTGGAGTCGCCGTCCACCGACCTCGTGCTGATGGTGGTGGTCATTCCCAGCAATCGGAGGCGGACGAATCACGCCCACTAGTGATATCTGAAGAAGCGCCAAGGAGAAAATTAACAGACCGAGAAAAGTCCTTCCCGCCAACCACAAGCATTTAGCCCTTTCGATGCTTTCTCTATTACTACCTATTCTTCCCATCTGCGATTTTTCGTACAAAAGACTTTTGACAGTACGTACGTGTAGTGAAATGAGAAATGATACAGACTTGATGTGGATTGTCGACGGTGGGGCTTCAGTAGTACATTGCCATTGCTTCGCCTGCTGCTCTACTGTTACGACACAGAAAGTACTGTACCAGTAGGTACCGGTACTACCCGAGTACTGCTGTACCGTTACCGTACTCGAGCTTTGTGGTGTCGTGGTCGGTGGGAGGTGTGGGAGCGGTCGGCGAAACTCAGTGCTCTACAAAGGCATAAAAAGCCTCCGACTGAACGTTCTTTGGAGTTTTTAGAAGAAGAACAACTTACTGCTACTAGTAGTACAACATGGACTGTCCTGCACGATGAGTAATACTGCGGTAATACGCCGCATTCATTTTTTGATGTAGTAGGAGGAGCGCATTATTATTATAATATACCGGTATCATTATCAGTCTTACTGCTAGACGGGAGCGTCTGTCATGAATTCTTGCAATTGGTCGGCCTTTTCTTCATTGACAATAGCAGTGGTGCTCACTCTCTCGATTCGTTATTCGTTGTGCGAATTGCAGAAGATGCGGCTTTCGATCAAGGTGGCTGCATTCATGATCCTTATCCTGAGCCTGGTCGTTGTTTCCATGCTTCGAACCTCCAGGACGCTCTCTCAGCTGCAGGGGGTGCCAAATGCTCAACAAGCAGCTCTTGCTGCTGCGGAGACAACTAAAAACTCTACGAGGACTTCTTTTGATGAGGTAAACAAGAACGACGAGTATTGCACACCTGACCCCCACCAACCCGTCTACAAAGTCTCCGGTCGCTTTGCTGAAGACCAATTGTTCGATACATCCTCTGCTGGTACCCGCCGGAACGAACCCTTGGTGTGCGAATACAAGACCGACAAGGGCTTGAACTGGTTCCATTTTCCCCACTCCATGCAGCAGCTCTATGCGTGCTACTCCTTCTATCAGCAACCCCGAGATGAAGAAGGGAATCGACCAAAATTTCTACTAATGTCTTCGAGCGCGAAATCACAGTTGGATGAAAATATGTTTCTCAAGGGCTATTTTCAGCTCTTACAAAACGAAATGGGTGTTAAGATTCTCAATCAAACCTCCTTTCACGAAATATACGACCGAGAAGAAGGCGTCAATGTTTCTTCGGCTGCATTTTACAATTTTCACGGATACATGATTTCCCACGTCCAAGAGCTCAACGAGCTAGCACATAATTACATTTTTAAGATCAAAGAAATGACCACCAGCAGCACATCGTCCGTTGAGCGACCCATTTGTGGAATGAAAGACCGCGATGACGACAGCCCCGCAGCTGTGTTGTTTCCTCGAATCGGAATATTGAATCGAATCCCAAGGGTCGGAAGATCTATCCGAAATGTAAGACAGCTCATGGACACAATCGCTAACATTTCATTTCATCAACAAGTCGAGCTGGAATACTTTGAAGGCGCCTCGTTCGTCGAACAGGTGCAATTCTTTCAGAGGACGGATATATTGATAAGTCCCCATGGGGCTCAATTAGCTGGATTGCCCTTTCTGGCCAAAACAAAGTGCAGCCAGCTGCTTGAGATCTTTCCACACAAATACCTCATTCCGACATTCTTTGGAAGTCTAGCAAGGAATTCGGACATTGGCTATTCCTACTTGTACTTGTCGGACCAAGCCGCGAATTTCTCGTTGGCAAACACCTTTTGGGAGCGCAAGAAAGCAAGAAAGGTTAATCTTTGTGCGCCAATGGACGTAATTCGAAAATCGATCGAACGTTTGGTTGGTGATTGGAGGGAGTGTTGCCAGCGTGCCATGGAATAGTTATAATAGTACGTGTATGTACATCCTTGATCTTCCAGCCCTGTTTTTTCGTGAGAGGACACACACGTGGTGGTCGTGGATCATCCCTGACGCGAAGTCTATAATTCATGCACAAATCCTATTAAATGACCTTCACTCCCAATCCCAATACTATGACAATAGCTTATACGTATCTTACTCTCTAGAACAACATCACCAACGTCGTCGTCTTGATTTAGTCGAGCTGATTCACCTACTACAGTAGTAGAAGAGCAGTATTCTTTGTGGAAAGGAGTGGAGGAGCTTTTCTATACGTGGTACAGTAGACAGGAATTACTGTAAGACGTGAGGACACACCGAGAGGCATCTAGAATCTAGACCTTTCACACCGACTACTCGACACAAATAATAACAATGGCTGAAGAATATTTCTAGTAGCAGCGACAGTTTCAACTACTAGAGAGTAGACATACCCGTCTTTTATCGATGTGGCTGACTGTAACGCCTACTGCTAATAGCCTGCCTGTTGGAACACCGTCCCCTCGCTCCTTACGAGGAGCCGCTGACTTGTTCCAATAGTTCGGCTCGGCGAATGCTTGCTTGTTCGGCGTAGTATCGTGCTGTTTGGAAGGAGCTTCCGGTTCCACCAGCGCGACCCTTGAAGTAAGAGTTGATGCAGGTGAAACTGTTGAAGGCTCGAGGGCGCCCTTGATCGGCCAAATAGTAGGAATGAGTATAGGGATTGAGACGCTCATATTCGTCTACCTGCTTTTGGGCGTCCACAGATCCTCTGTTGACAAGAACAAGAAGAGAGCAATAATAATTATTGAATGCAAGTTTGTGAGAAACAATAACCGCGTAGGACATTTTCGCAACGGCAGCCGCTGCAGAACCAACACTACTTTGAATTGCAACTTACTCGGCAACTCGTTCGGCCATGCGGCCGATCCGCGAGGCCTCCGACTCTTGCATCGATCGAAAGATTTGCGTGAACATGATGAATTATGTGATCAATTTTCCTTGAAATCAAATAGTCGCAATCCAATGAAAACAAATAGATAATTCGGTCTTTAGTCTCGAGGAGTCTTGACTGCTGTTTTACGTCTTGTTGTTTCGGCGTGTGTTCTCCGTGCTGCGTGCTCCGTCATCGTCGAGCTCTCGTCGCTGTTTTTGCTTGCTAAAAGGCTCGATCGCCTTGCACATCCGATGCGCGCGAGAACGTCGTCGTCGTACCTGGTACCGCACCGGTCCGTACCGGTACCGGTACAGTAGGAGATGAGAGATGAAGATGAGGAGGAGCTCGCCGATATACGACTTAATGGACTCGAAATCTGGATAGAATCTGGAATCAGGAATCTCAAACAACATTCTTGTACAAGGCCAGTTCCCGCCACCGAACACCACCGCTTTTATCCGCGTCTCCTCCTTTTCTTTACACCATGCATGCTCTCTCACAACATCATCTCTGTGGAGTGAATGATCTTCTTTCAATCCGACAACTCAAAAACCAGGTTGTCATTCAACGATCTAGTCAACAAGCCAGACGATCTGACTATACGATAAAAACAAGCAAGATGGCGCACAGCGATGAAATGGTTTGGCAGGTGATCAACCACCAATTTTGCTCGTACAAAACGATCATCGGCAAGGCCAAATCCGACAAGACGACCTTTTGTCAACATCCTTATTCGGTGACGGGCCTTTGCAACCGAACGAGTTGCCCCCTAGCAAACTCTCTATATGCGACGCTTCGAGAGGAAAACGGCAAAGTCTATTTGTGTATGAAAACCGTCGAACGAGCTCACTCCCCCAAGAATCTTTGGGAAAAAGTTCTCTTGAGTCGGAATTATTCCAAAGCCTTGACACAAATTGACGAGCATTTGCAATATTTTCCAAAGGTACTGATGCATCGTAACAAACAGAGATTGACAAAGATCCATCAGTATCTGTTGAGAATGCGAAAGCTCAAGTTGAAGGAATTGGCTGGACACAAGGCAAAGATTGTGACAGCGCCGACACGCAAGATCGCTCAACGGGAAGCCCGACGAGAGCAAAAGGCCTTGGTGGCGGCCAGGATTACTCAAAAGGTCGAGCAGGAATTGGTGGATCGTCTGGCCAAGGGTACCTATGGCGATATGTATAACTTTGCAGAAACATCTTACACCAAGGCGTTGGAGCAAAAGGAAGACGACGAGGTGGAAACCGAAGAAGAGAGTGAAGAAGAAGACAGCATTGTCGAGTATGTGGAAGATCTGGATTCGGAGGAAGAGGAAATGGAAGAAGATGACATGGAAGATATTGAATACATGGGAGATGGAAAATGGGGTAAGGACAGCGACAATAGTAGCGACGAGGATGATGACGATGATGACGAGGATGATGATGATTCGTCCGAAAATGAAGGAGACGGCGACGATGCCGACAAGAAAAAGAGTGATGACCGGCCACCATCTAAAAAATCCACACGATCACGACGGAAAGGAAATCGTATCGAAATCGAGTATGAAGAGGAGAACGATGGACAAGATGAACCGCTGCAAGAAGCTGGCATGGCATGGTAGAACGATTGTATCACGTATCCTCTTCCCCAAAGCCGATAGTAATCATATTTCTAGCATTACTTCTTACACGAACATCATTATCTCGTACCTGTACCAGTACCGGTAGATAATTGCACAAGTCTATGAGTTTAGGGCTGTCATTTTCAGCTCCGCAGGGCCCTCTTGCTAGAGAATGAGAAAGTATACCGGCATTGTTTGGTTTCTTGGTTGGGTCTAGTATACAAGTATTGTTGTGGAATATGTGGGCTGAAGCAAACTCACGCCAAGAGCCTTGCCGCGTCTTGTATTAAACCATGGTTGTTTCTGGCTTCTGGGCAAACTGACGATCCTCTTCGCCTCCCTCATTGCTTTCCGCGACGGCACCACCTGCCCCCGCTTCGTCGTCCACGTTATCGTTGTCTCCTTCCTCCTCGTCTTCATCTTCGTTGAGAGCGCAGCTAGTGTCATCAATCTCGTTCTGTTTGATCGCCATTTGAATGTTTTCGTTTTCAGGATCATTGTCCTCCCCGACAATATATCCCGATTCCGTATACTCGTCAAACTTCTTACCCATGAATCGTGCATTCCAGATCAAAAAGGAGGCCACTGCCATACCGACCAAACTTCCATTTTCGACCAACACGTCGGAGGAATAAGAAAAGGCATTGGTAACGACACTTCCAAGGGCTTTGGATCCACGGGCTCCAAAAATATCAATCCAGGATTTCGCCTTGTAGCGGACCGCAGGACCCGTGGGCTGATAAAGAATTTCCTTGGTCGGGTTATTCAAGGCATAACTATTGGCCTTGAGCAAGATCATGGCCATAAAGACCACGTACAGAGTGGGATGAAGCCGGACCGCAATAATGACAACCAGGCACAGCGAAGGAAACAGCAACAGAGTCAATCGCAGACCCAGATACCGAATAATAGCGGACGTTCCAAACAAGGAGAAAATAAAGCTCAAACTGTTGGTGGCCACTCCAAACAATCCCATAAAGGAGGCAATGGCTTTGGTCGCATCTTCCGTCAATCCGTATTCCCCAGTTTTTGCATTATAGCAGGTGGTATCCGACTGATAGCAAGGGAACTCATCGGCAAAGTAGTCCCTGGCTAACATTTTGAGTGTAAAATCCACAATGGTAACCTCGACCATGAACAAACAACTAATGGCAAAGATTCCCTTGACATAATTGTGATCACGAAAGAGGTACAGGCCTTCCAAGATGCCGGCCTTCTCTTTCTGTGGCTTGGGTTTGATGCCAGCGGCCGCGGCTTCGGCATCTCGTTTGGCCTGTTGCTCCTCGGCAGACCCATACGTTTTGACATAGTAGTACATGGTGCCTTGCAAGAGCAGCATGATACACGAACCCAACAAGTAACATCTGGCGAGTCCCCAGGAATTGGAAAAGACTTGAACTACAGCAGGGCCAATGATACTGCCGAGCTGAGCAGTGGCAACCATGACTCCATAACTCGCCTTGGCAGTTTCCAAGGAAATGTTCGAATTGGCAAAGCTCCAAAACAAACTGACCATGACACTTCCAAAGGATTCGATCGAACAGTAGCTGACCCATCCCAAAATGCGGTCCTCGCTTTGGAACTTGTTGTCCAGTCCAATGTTAGGATCCATCAGTAGAAAGGCAATGACGGTGAAGAGCACAAAGTAAAAGGTTCCAAAGATGTAAAAGAGCTGGTGTTTGGGCAGATCGGAATCCAGCAAGTGATTGTAGAAACTAACCACGCCCAGTACAACAAAGACACTGAGCATTTTGGCCTTGGGGATGGCTTTGACCCCGCAAAGTGCCATCAAGACGGAATCCTTGAGTGATCGAAGGAGCCAGTAACCACCAATCATGAAAAACAAAGTGGTCGCCAGGGTCAAAATTCGAATCATTTCCTCAGGCGGTAGCTTGTCTCCGTACAAGCGTTGATACAGTTTGCGTGCCGATCGTTTCAGAGAGCCGACCCAGCGATCCCACTGGGAGCCGCGGAGTTCTTCGAGGGGAACATCCAAGACGGGATCTTCCACATCGGCCGGGTCTTCCTTATCGGTATCGGCGTAAATGTCGTCGTCGGCTGTTTCCTTGTTTCCTTTCAGACTCCCTCGACTCGACGCATCTTCGACAGCATTGTCTTCTAGCTTCGACGTATCGACGTGCGATTCAGTCGTCATGCTGGCCCATTGTCTCGTCGACTTGTCGGGCGAGGAGGCTTCCAATGCCTTGGCCTCCGTGGAGGTCATTGGGTAGGGATCTCGCTCGGCTGGGGATGGCATTGTGTTGTGTTGGTCTTGTACCGGTACGCACTGTTGTGATGAAGAGGGTCACAACGTAAAGATCTACAGTATGAGCCTGCTCTATGCATCCAACTACTGACTGTGATCTACTGCTTTTTGAAAGTATAGAGGCTTTCAATGTCACACAAGGACAAGTCAAGTCTACTTTGAACAGAGCAGTACTCGTAGATAGAGAGTGAGGAGTAGAGTTGCATGATGTGCATGCCTCCGACAAAGCCCTTCATCCTCCAGCATCCTCGCATCGCTCGGACGCATTTTTTTGGTCGGGCCGGCGGCGGTCACACCGCCACATTCCGCATGCATACAGTACCGGTATGCATACCTGGTACCAGTAGCATTGACATTGCTCTACCGGTACTCGTACTGTACCGTACCGGTACAGTATACTCGCACCTGGTACGTACCAGGTACTGGCGCGCGTGTAGAAAGTAGAAACCAAGATTTTCAAACGGATAGAAGTATGGCGCAGGTCAGACGTTTCATCGACTCAATCGAATTGATTTTTGGGACGCAGTCGAAGATGTGGTTGAGAAATAAAAAATAGCTCTCTACTAGAGTAGACCTGTCGTAGTCGTCATACTATGGTACTCAATACTCGATCGTTTTATGATTCCTGAAAATTTCTACTCTAGAGGATTTAGATAGAAGAACAGTACTCTACTAGATGAGTTAGATAGAAGAACAGTCCATCAAAGCCACATCAGCATTCGAGAGAAGGTTGGCCACAATCCAATCCATCGAAGCGCAGGATCGCTGGTCAGAAGAACCTGCCGCTGCTGTTCGTACGGGCATACAAGGTTGTCCATTGGCATCGATGGCACTGCAACAGGATCGAGAACTCTTCAACGAAGAACAATGACCTTGTCCAACAAGCGAGGAGTCGTCAGTCTTGAGTTGGATGCTGCGACTTGTTCTAGTCTGAACTAGACTCTCACAAAAGTCGTCATCGGTAGTAGTACTTGTAGTACTGCTGGGCGTATCTTTGTTGGCGACGCCTTGGGCTTCGGATAATAGAGTCGTCTTCGTCGTCGCATTGAAAATGTCTTCCGTGTGAAATAATGTTCCCGATGATGATGGAAGGCAAGAAAAGGATCCTTCTCGAGATCGTGCCGTGGCCGGGGCGCTACCTGCACTCGTCATCAACAGGGATGGTTGCTTGATTGCGATGCAGTTATGATAATTTTTATGACCATCTGTACTGTCGCAAACCACCGAGCGAGCCGCACAACATACCAGCGGATCCCGAATGGCTTGGCATTGTTGACCGACTGGGAGGTCCGTCCTGGATAATGATATTTCTCGTTGATCCAAATAGATATCTTCTTGTAATTCCTCCAAAAGTTCCTCCAAATACTCTTTCCATATAGCCTTGTCTGTAGCATTTTCGGTAGAAGTAGTAGCAGGCAACAAGTCGGAACAATCCATGGCTCGTCCCGGGGCAACGGCCGCCACATAGTTGGCAGGTTGACACAAGCCGACATTCTCATCGTCACCATCCTCCGAGGTGGGCAAACCAAGTGTGATACGTACAGGGACACATGGTTGTCCATGGTACATGCTGTCTTGTTCGCTTCGATTATCGAGAAACTGGCAGCAATCCGTGGCTCGTGTGATATTGTTGCATGATATTCCCATTGGTAAGTAGCGTCGATTGGAAAATAGGGATAGAGTTGGGGGAATCGAAGAGGAAGCGGACCCTTCTTCACCTTTTGCTTCTTCTTGTTGATGAATATTGTCACATATACTGGGAGTATAAGATTCCGGATCGTTGGCTTGAATCCAACTCGACGCTTCGCAGGGCATTCCTCCCTCAAATGCACTTTTGCCTATGGCAGGAAGGCATTCCTCGCCTAGACTATCTTGCTTATTGGAAATGCTGGAACAGCATACGCTCGGTGAGATCGAAGCGGCCACACAGGACTTTCCTGCTGGTAGAAGGCGGCGATGTATTGGCTTTCTTGCTAGAGTTTCTAATAGATCAATATCCGCTTTCGCCAATAGATCCCCGCCCGGAGTGATTTCATATTCTTGTGATGGTGCGCCGGCGGCTTTTCCACTGCTATCAAAGATGTTGCCATACAAGGTAGGGCCTATCGTTGGCTCTAAACTTGGTCGTGCAGTAGTCCAAGATGTTGGTCCGGTAGATGGAGCTGATGTTGGTTTAGCGCTTGGCTGAATGGTGGGGAGATTCGTGGGATGTAATGTAGGCATGGCTGTTGGTCGGAGAGTCGGTGTGGGGGTAGGGCGTCTTGTGGGTAATGGGGTGGTAGGTCTTGGACTAGGTCTCGGTGTTGGATCAGGTGCTTGAGTTGGGCACAGGAAACTTGAGGGTGGATTGCTTGATAGACGGCACACCTCGCTACGAATCCAGCTGTAGCCGTAGCTAACTCTGGCGTAAACACCTGGTTCGACTGCGCAATCCCATCCCCAAGAAACCACGCCCATGAGTACATCATCGGCATCCGAACTCCCTTTTGCAATCAATGGGCCCCCACTATCACCAGAGCACGCATCTTCCCTATAATCAGCCGCGCACATGGAAGCAGCATTCAAAAGCTCGGACGGATAAATCGAATTGGCAACACATTGTTCGTTGGACATGTAAGTCACCGTCACTTCCTGTAATTTATCTGGTTCTTCATAGTTGTACCCCCGATCAATATCTCCAAACCCAATAACGTAGAGGTCTTCTCCGATTCGCGGTCGAGTTGAACTCTTGTTCAGTCGTATCGGAGGCGTATTGGACTCTCCCGAAAGCTTCAGTAGCATGAAATCATATTTGACCCCGTAAAACCAATTATTATCAGTACGACCACAGCACACTTCTCCATCGAATTGAGGGTGAACACTCATATCTACTATAGAAAACCCTTGAGCTCTGTCAGCATTGTTCTCAGGGTCATGTCGTCCCACAAAGAGGGTGCCGTAATCTGACACTTGACCAAGTTGGCACTGGTGATTTTTTCGTCAGCATCGGATGAGTGATTCCCCTTTAAGAAGTCAAGCAACTAAACCAAATCATATGTTCGTAGGGCACTTACATGTCCAGCTGTCAGCACTATATCGGGTGCTATTAACTGTTGTCATAGTTGAAAGAAAAAATGTGATTTGAGGACACGATGATGGAAGAATGAAACTTTCCAAGTGCGATGAAGTTGGTTTTTTCTTACCGATCCACCACACCCAGGCGAATCATAGTGCACAAAGTATGGATAATCACCAGAAGCAGCAGCTTCGCCCCCAATAATGAGTTCTCGTTGTTTGATGGATCGTTTTTCTTTGTGACGAATACTAGTGAGCTTCCCCTCAACCAATCTCGAGAGGTTGCCGTTGGATATAAATAACCCAGCTGATATTGACGCAATCGAAATACAGGACCGGGAACGCATTGCTCGAATTAAGAGTATATCAGCTCAAATACAAACGTTGCCTTTATGCCAAACTAATTGTACTCTCCTCGTCATTTGTATCGCCTCAAGTGATCTTCGGCACATACATCACACATCAATTTTCATTCCTTACCGGACGCGCGGCGGGAAGCAAAAGACGTGAGAATTCGTCGACCGGCATGCTCGAACGACTGCCGACACGACTTCTTGCGCGCGTGCCGATCTGTATCCGACTCGATTGAATCAATCATCATCGAAATCATCGCGTACAAGTAACTGGTACCCGGTACATTACAGTCCGGGTACCTGGTACCGGTTCAGTACACGTATGTGCCGTACTAAACAGTCGCGTTCTCATTGATGATTGATGGATGATGATTTTTACTGGAATGGTACCGTGACCATGCCCGGGGGCGACACTGATGGAACTGGAAGAAGATGATATTCAACAATACTCGTACTCAACGTCGTCTCGCCAATCCTGACGATAGCCTCACGAAAACCATAGCTATACTGGAACGAATGCTGTCGGCTCCAGAGAATTTCTCTTCTTGAATCTATATTCAATGAAATAAGCCATGGCCACTGTCGCAGAACAACGAGATCGCAGCAGGACTCATGCGAATCTTCCGTCTGTCGTCGACCGATTTCATTCGTGCGCGCCCGTTTCATGCGGACGTTTCTGACCGTTACGAGGAAGAACAAAAATAAAATCAAGATCTTCTTGATCGATCTCTTCTTCCAACATCGTACAGCAGCATTGGCTCCTAGATAGCTTTTCTCACAATTCTATGAAATAGATCAATTCTATCAACATTGTCACCGCTATTTTAGTTTCACTATCATACTTCTATTCGATCCCGATCAAATCAGACTTCATTTCTGATTGCATCGCCGTGACAGCCACCACTTTGTCCGAACATTCTCGCAGCGTAGTGGTGTTTTTTGCCCCTTTACCCGACGAGCATATTCCACCCGAAGACTCGGCGGCCTTTGAGTTTGCACGACGAGCCTTGGAAATGTTCAAAGGAGGAGTGGTGGACGACTCGAAACTCTTGATACATATCTCACGTTTGACCGACAACTTGAAACAGCAGGTCTTGGAATTGACGACAGACACTGATCTGGTTCTAGTGGTGGTTTCTTGTGGAGCGGACGGTTCAATCCATCGCGACGCCCGAAAACTCACCCGGCAGCTGTGCTCTATCAATGAGTATAACAAGGCAAACAGTGGCCATTTTGCTGTTGCTTTATTGGGACATGCGGTTTGCCATAATTCAGCGAATCAAATGGACAATGAAATCTTCCGAGCAGGAAGAAAGCTTGCGAAAGTTCTCGGCGCGGACAAAAGTCTTGGGACGCTTCTGGACACCCAGGTAGAACTTGAGTCACCAGAAGACAAATTCGATCCTTTCGTACGAAGTTTGGGTAATGAATTGCAAGTGGCCATAAAGTGAGATTTCTACTTTATTTGTTTATTTCCGCCCGAGGATTTGCCGCGAAAAAGCACAGAATGATGGATGTCTGTTCGTGTCTGGCGTCTACCAGTACTAAGAAGTACGGGGCACGCGTATGATTGATCGGAGGCAGAGTGTTCAATGGCTAAGATCAAGATGTCGACGATATCACTAATTACAACCCCTTCAACCATTTTGACAACCAGCCAGACCACCATGCCTTTCGCATTTGCAGAACTGAGTTTGGCAGCCATCTGGCAAGGCAAAAATTCTTGAGTCCATAGCATCTACTTTCATGCTAGCCACGAAGTAGTGGTAGTCTTGTGTGCCACCAGCTGATGGAAATGTGAAGAGCAGAGGCCGGCCAGCAAATTCGCCATCTACCACTTGACGAAAAGTATGAAACTGCTCAGCAGGAGCATCATACAATGGTGGGGTTACCCTGTTTCCATTTCTGACCTGGGGACCTGAGAGTGATCGTGATGATGTAGTGAAACCATGTCTATGTTCTTTGCCATCGGCAACTCGATCATATATCCATTCATGAGCGCTAAGGTTTGAAAAGGGGTCTTTGACAATGCCATTGTAGGTTGGCTTGCCTCGTTCCGCCCAATCAGGTGGCGGTGTCCCAATATTAGGAATATCTAAACAGCAGTCGAGAGAAGGTGACAACTCTTCGTCGCCAACATCCATCATTCCAATGCCATTGTCGCGTTTTTGTTTTTTGGGAGGGACGGGATCCTTTGGAAGCAATTTTCGATACATACCCCAGTCTGGAATGAAAATGAGAGAACAAGGCCCATCATGGTTATAGAAATGTGAGCACTCATGCGACCCTGGTCCATGGTCGATTCTCTGCATTTTCCTCGTCCAATCATAGTACAAGCATCCAGATATCCAAGTGGAGTTTCTTATTGCGTTCGAGCCGTCAAGTTCCTCTTCAAGTTCATTTTGTCGTCGCCGTTCGTCAAGCCAGGTGATATTCGTCACAAAATCAATTTGAAATGAATTCGGGAAAGGGGCAGGGACTGGGTCTTTCTCACTGAAAACAGAGCGATGCGGCCTAAAAAATTCACTAGCATCCGCTTGTCCGGTCGCTACCTGTAGCAGGGCCCCGAGGACGTGGAAAAAGGTGCATCCTCGCGTTGCCCGAGAACAAGGATTCCGGATCATCAGGGAGAAATGGGCGTTCAATGGATGCAGCCACCGATTGGCTCGTATCAAGTGGAAGCCTCGTTGCTGCTCTCTGCTCTCTCGCTCGCTCAACTCTCAATGTTTGACAAATATAAGAACTAGTCGGGCGATGATTCGTACAGGAGGTGTTGTGGAGTGGAGCAAAGAGAGAAAAGCAAAATGAAAGAAAGCTCTACCCAAAAAAAAAAGATATCGACGATCGACGGATCGACGATATTCTCTGCTCGATGCTCGCGAGATGCCGAATGCCGGACATAGATAGACGGACAGACGATCCAAAAACCAGTCACAGTAGTCAAATTTTTGCTCGCCGCAGCACCGCATCCAGCTACTGGAGGACAAAGTTACGCCGGGGACAGCGTTTTGCCCAGCATACCCCAACCCCAAACATTACGAACATGGTCTACGGGGCGGGTTCTACCGCGCATGCAGCACGAGTGCATCAGACGTGTGTGCTGATTGCTTATTTAGAGCAAGATTAGGCGTATGCAATTACGGCGATGCGAGCGAGCCGGTCGCCGTGCGTTGCGCATTCGTCGGCGAGTGGAGGCATATATTTACTGTAGATCCGATCACGCATGAGCAGGCGAGGCAGGCCGCCTGCGGGCAGGCTCTCCCTTTACTTCGTACGTACTGTTACTGTAGTATGCGGCGGCGGATTGTACAGGTACACCAGTAACAGTACCACACTACTGTACCAGGTACCGTGTAGGGACCCGCAGGGGGTCCACCCGCACAGTAAAAGTACATACTGTACCTGTTGCATACCGTACATACCGGTAGATCCTGTAGTTGGCGAGTACCGGTAGAGAGTGGACGTCGGCACCTCCCCTTCAAATAAGGGAGGAAGAAACTTGACCGCATGACACGCGTACCGGTACCACGGTACCGGTACGAACCTACTGTACAAGTACTCTTGCTTGCCACACGGCAGCAAAGCAGCGACTATTTTTTTACTCGCAAAGCGCAAAGCTTTTCCTCTTGTCACCCTCTGTCGAAATTATAAGATTAAACTTCTAGTCAAGCTACGTACATCCAGTGACAATCAGTGGTAAGATGTCTCCTGCTGCGAGGCCTGATCCACCATCCTCTGTGGATGCAAGCCATCTTTTGGAGGGAGAAAACGACGTAGGCGAGCTTGCTGGTATTGAAAGAGTCCCCCCATTGATCGCGACAGCTCCCATGGACCAGAGCAGTAGATTCCTAGCAAGACCTTCCTCGCCGCAAAAACCACCTAGCAGTATCGTTGGAGGTTATGCCGGTCTTCCCAATTTGGCAACCATCTGGACCTCTTCTTCGCCTCCCATCATGTTTATCCAGACTGTCGATTTCACGGTGGTACAAAAGGGGATGGAATGCCATCTGCGCCTCCTCGTGATGAACCGACCAGCCGGCTTGGCGTCCTTACTTTCAACTGAGGAATGGGACGGCTTACGAGAGAGATTTGATGAGATTGGAGTACGGGTAAGATGGGATGTTTATCGATCATTAATTCTGCTGGTGCTTATATTCGTGATGGTAGTCATCGTCAACAGTGGTGATGAAATCGGAGAAAGGTTCGACCTGGGCGACACAAGAATAAGCATCCTGATAGTTCTGGGCGTTATCCTTGTCAAACTGCTGTGGGATGAGTGTTACGAGAACTACATGAGGCGGATCATTTTTCATGAGATAGACACCGTATGCAAAGAATACAGTGCGCTAATGCGGCCTCGAGGTGCAGCTCTGGCATTCCGTTTTGCCGATAACGATGATCATGGTCTCCTCTCGGATTTGGTATTCTATAAGGTGGAAACGGCAGAGGAGAAAATGCTGAGTATTCCATGAGGCCACATGGTCACCAAGGAGAAAACATTGAAACGACGACAAGAACCGTACCATACAGAGTTTTTGGAGCTGACAATACTGTATGGTTCCAGCTTTGAGATTTGGGATAGTCATTCAATTTAGACTGACTCTTGGCAGAAGGTCAGTGAGCCATTAACAACAGCAAAAGTATTTTACGACCTGTGGAAATGACAACAAGCACTTGGACGAAAGAAAAGTTTGGCAAAATTATTACTCTGTGCTGCTACAAGAAGGTTACTGATAAGACGAGCTCTTTGATAATACATCGACAGAGTCACCACCGTATCCAGATGCCCGAAACAACCATAATAATTCATAAACTGTCGCCTAATACCCTGAATAAATCAATTCGACGATTCTTCCTCGACCTTTCTACCAGTACCAGTACTACAACTTGTTGTCATGGACTGTGATGTACAAGTACTATTGGAAGTTTTCCGTTGCCGCGATGGGAAGGAGATTCACCATTGGCACGTGCCTCCACTATTTCAACGGAAAAGTAGTTAAGATTGGAGAAGTTGAACAAAAAATACTGGTATATCGTATCGCCTCGTACGACAAGTACGGACGCCATGTTGTCATCATCGACGAGGCACTCCTCCTTCTCTCTCTCTCCTTTTTCTCTATAGAGCTTGAACTATCTGGAGTCTCTCTCTCCTACTAGAGACGAGACTTCCCTCTACTAGAGAGCGAGTGTGTTGCTACCGTACAGGAACAATGGTATGTAATAAGGTAAATAGATTTCAGAAATACGGAAAATACGTTTAGTCCGCTTAGTCAGTTTTCATGGAATACGGAATTTCATTGCTCAATCTTGTCAGGACCCTCCCGACACCAAGAAAAAAATATGGGACAGAAAAAAGAAAATCTCACCATCATGAGAACCATGACAGCAACGAGAACATTGCCGCCGACGCCTTCTGAACTTTCTCCCATTGACGCTTCAAGTAGACGAGAGAGAGAGAGAGAGAGAGAGAGAGAGAGCTACACTACAACAACACTTTTACCTGTCAGAACCACCCACCATGCCGCAACAGACTGACGCTGGCAAAAAGAAGAGAAAGGGCCGCGCCCCGGCCCATCAAAACAAGTTCGCCTTTGCACACAACCCCAAGTCCAAGACTACAGCGAAAATCCTAGCATCCCCTAATATCCACGTCTGTCGACGCTGTCATGACAAGATCGAGTGGCGGAAACAATATCGAAAATATAAACCAAGAACGCAACCAGGGACCTGCAACGGATGTAAAAAACGAAACGTCACCGCGGCCTACCATACACTTTGTGAGTCGTGCACTCGAAGCTCGGCGAAAGCGAAAGAATTGTTTGCGGCGACTATGAAAGAGGAAGAGACACCCGAGACGATGACGGACGGAGAAGCGCCCTCAAGTGCAACTAGTGCTGGTGAATCGCTGTCAGCCCCTGCTCCTGCGAAATGGCGAGCTTGTGCTGTCTGCGTCAAGGAATTAGCGTTGCCAGACTCTGGCGACGAAGAAGACGAGAGTGATTTGGCAGAGCGTATGGGGCGAATACGGCTACGCGAACGCAAAGCTATAGAGCGCAAGTTGGAACGAGAAGCTAAGGAAGCAAGAAAGGCAGCCAGACTAGCAGATGGCGACAATGACGACGGCAAGGAGGACGACTCCGAATCAGATGAGGGTGATGATGATTCCAGCAATGATTTTAGCAACGACGATCACGACGACGACGATGATGATGATGACGATGATCCTTTCCTCAAGGCAGTTGGAGGAGCTGATAAACTGCTAACAGGCAAGGCATATCAAGAAAAGCTTCTTGCAGAGCAAAACCAACGACTGCGATTGGAAACATAAGAAAGTCCTCTGATAGTATAGGACAGGTCACGAAGAATCCTCGAAAATGAGTACATGCTTTTAGTTTAGCTAAACTGTTCATATTTTGAAGTCATTTGAATCAACGCGTCTGTGAAAAAGATGGTGCATCCAACTGGGATTGCCACCGCAACCATATTCTTTCCGAGGCCTCTAGATAAAAAGGAATAGCCCAAATCTCGGTGGAGCAATCGAACTGTTTCAATGAGTGGCTTGTTATTTTTGAACATTTCATTTCGGATGACTGAAAATGGAAGATATTTGTAAGACGACTTGTACAAAAACAACATTCAAGTATTTGTACATACTCTACTTCCAATAGTGCGATGTATTCATACTTACCATCCAGTGGATTCGTCAACGCGGCACCAGCTACACCGGCCACCGCAGATTTAGTGGCGGACCGCCACAGTCGATCTTGATCATACGTGGGTGAAGATGGATCCGCTTTTGGCAAGTAAGACTCCATGTAATCCTTGACCACAATCGCTGTGATGTATTTCGGGACGGTTTTGAGGATACCTGCCGATGTACCGTGCCAAAGACCGGAAAGTCCGTGGTTCTGGTAAATATGCCGCACTGAAGCGGCCGTATTCGGCAATCCAGATTCGGGATTCTGCAATGTAATACTGGCTCGCACGATCGGCATGTTGACGCACTGAACGAGAGTCGATACAACCAGAGGAGGCAGTACAAGAGCCCAGCCTTCGCCACACAGTTCGTTGGAAGTCAAATATTCCCGTCCTCGGTCGGAGCCCCAAAAGATGGCCGCTCGAGCCCATGTCATTCCAACAACAGTGGCCACCATTCCTTTGTAGGGCGGTGCGAAGGCATACACGTAAGGGGAAATCGATGGCGGAATTTGTGCCAGAAGGGATCGGCTACTGCTGCCCGCAAGAGAGACCGTAAAACCGCTCTGACCGATGGCCGATGCACGCCATAGAGGATAATTGATGGCAGCCGCCAGGGCGGACGCAGAGAAATATTCCCAAGGATGATCTTTTGCTGCAGAACCTCCTCCCATGGTGTACCGTACTCCTAGTCTTTCTTCAAATGACAAATGAACTCAAATGACAAAAACTGACGTCTATACTCAGGTACTTCATAAAACTGTCGTTGGAGCGAAGTATGACACAACGAGCAACGAGGAATGCGACGAAAGTGCGAAGAGAAAAGAAAACTTCGAACTTCCGTTCGTTGTTGTACGCGTACCGGTACGAAGTAGACTCCCGGTACACTACGAATGTCGGCCAACCAGAAAAAATGCCGGCATTTTCGCGGTTATACGACGGTTAATATTTAGTGGTACAGGGGGCGGGCGGACGGGGGGCGACTACGGGGCATTCTTCTCCCTCCCTCCCGTCTAATACCGGTAGATCACGAGTATAACGATGAAGTAAGCGAAGAATAGAATAGAAAGATTGATTAGATATGATTAGACAGAAAAAAAGAAGCTAGAGCTAGAGGAAGCTGAAAATTGACACCGACCCATCATGGCTTCCATCGCTAGTAGTTCTCTCTAGTAGGAGGTAAGATCTTGCTCTTGTTTATTGCAAAGTTCTTGTCGACCAGAGGAAAAGATCTACTTCTACCTGTTGTGTATGATGATTCGATGGTTGTCCGTGGCAGTCGTCAATGGCGGGGAATGAATCGATCCGTTACATTTCCCGATTCCAAACGCACGTGGGATGACCATTTAATCGTGGTGTCGAACACAGTCAACATTTCTGACTCTGGTGGTGTTGTTGTTCGAGGTATCACTTCGGCTTCTGGATGATGATCCTCGTTGTATATGAGCTGGTAGACTCGGGCACCCTTTTCCCAACGACCGCCATATCCACCGTGCCCACTGTGCCTCCCAAAACACAGGTGAAACCGTGATGATGGATCCTGGTCGTCTTTGAGTAGTAAAGGATCTTGAACGTACGGACAACAATAATCGTTGCCATGGTCGTGTCCAGCCGCCAAGAAGAGAAATCTGTCGCTCGCCACCAAAGCATCTACTATTCCTCCGTCGTATACAAGCGGACTTAGCGCATCATCATGAAGTCCCTTACACTGTCCATCACCGGAATATGTATGTGATTCTGTTGGGATATGCTGAAAGGCCATCGCTGGTACTGTGGTTTTCGAGATCTCTTCGCGCACCCAGTCGATTTGAGAATCCGTGATGGCCTCTTCAATCTGTCCACCACCACTGTCCAAAAATAATAATTGTGCCACGACTTCGTCCTTCGCGTGTTGGCCAACATTTGGATGATGAATGTCAAGTACATAGTTCGTTGTGCCAATGATTGATTGGGGCCCAGCTTGTGTCAGAGAGAGTGGAAAACCTTGATCCACTGCCAACAGATCCTCGCGCGAGTACTTGGCGGGCAGCTTCCTTCCGTCGTCAGTCTCAAAGTCTGTGTCGTCGTGATTTCCAAATATCAACGCCCATGGAATTCCATACGGCAGAAGAAAGTCTCCTAGTTTTTGATAGTAGGCGGTTGCGTTGTCCTTGCAATTGTTGGCAGTCAATTGATCGCCACCCAAGACGATCAAGTCGACAGGAGCTTCCGCCGTCAATACGGCATCTAAAGCCATCCATGTTTCTTCATCCTGCTGAGGACCCCAGTCAAGATTCGGCGCCTCTCCTAAATGAATGTCCGTGATTTGAACAATCTTGAATTTGTATTTGCCACTGGCATCACGTTTTTGAAAGGCTAGAGTCGGTCTTCGATCTTTTTTGAGTCTTCTATCTTTGAGAGGTTCGTGGATGTCACGAGAGGTCGGACATAAAATAGCCCACAGTAAAAACACTGCCATAGCAGCAGGCACAACAATGCACGATTGGCCAACCATCGTCTGGTAGCCGCGTTTCGACTTCTTCCTTTTCATCTTCTCTAGTGTTTCCAACTCTGCTCGAGCGGGTGATATGTGAGCATGGCAAAAGCAGGAATGTCTCCAATACTCAATGTGTCGGGTTTTATGTTCGTATTGAGTGGGGCAGTGGGTATGACCCCTCTACTCGTCGAGTAGGTTAGTTAGCCATCGTCCATCGTCGATCCCGAGAACCCAGGTTCGCAAACGCAGGCAACACAGCGACCGAGAAAAGAGAAGAAGAAAAAACAGTTACAAAAAATGTACTCGAATAGGTCAACCACGCGATAACACCAGAGAGCTCTCTCTGGCACAAACTTCCCACTGCTGTGGATCTGGGAGAAAACAGCCCAACCAGCCTTAGTTGATAGCTACCGGTAGCTACAGGTAGGGGTAACACGGCTTCCACATCAGACGTGCTACTTGTATGCTGGAGGCTGCTAAAAGGAATGGCCGATTCTCACCCAACACCGGTGTTGGAATTTGCAGTCATTCGCCCCACGGTTGCATCCAGTTCGTTTTACCTGACTACCCTAAAACATCGAAGCTATTGAACTTAGAATATCATCTGATGCACCAACTCGTTAATAGGAAAAGATCATACAGTACAAGAGAGCATGATGTGTTTTGCATTAACGAAACTAGGACGGAGGAGTGAGTCGCTCCGTGCAACATCCGTAGTCTACTTCCTATGTGAAGTCGTGCATGTCTTCGATGACGTGTGCGTTTCGCCCACGAAGGAGCGAGTTCGTCAATGATTCGGGAAGGAGATTTTCTCGAGTGATGATGCCGACAACCTGGTTGTTGTGGTTAACCACACAGAGAAAGCGCAAGCCCAATGTTCGGAAGAGACGGTAGGTTCGCTGGATCGAAGCTGTCTCGTTCACAGTGTAAGGAGCCGTGTTAGCGTACGGTCGGAGGTCTAGCCAGCAGTTGCGGTCCGATTCACGCATTTCCACATCATCGATCGTGGGGTAACGCGGGTAGGCTCGCTCTATGGTGTCCCATTGGACTAGCGGACTCAATCGTCGAGGACCTAGCGTTTCGTTGTTGTCATAATCATCGAGCACGTCGGGAGATCCAAATGCACGCCGCTGCAACAACGTACATAGCATGGAGCGGCCAGCAGTCCCGTACAGCGTTCCTCCACTTGCCGTGTCAACAATAGGGAAGGTTCCGTGTGTGCAACTTCGAAGCAAGTCATACACCACACCAGCACGTTCCACTGGTCGCAAGCATTTGACTTCGGTAGACATGACTTGTCCAGCCACAATTTCGTTTCGTTCCGCAATAGGAGGTACTTCTGGTTCCATGAAAGGAATGTGCTTCAAGTGAATATGGATGTCATAAAGACCTTCGTTGAACACATTACCAGTGAAACGAGCCGACATCAGCACCAACATGAGTGGCAACACGTATTGCATATCACCCGTAGCTTCCAACAAAATGACCGTCAAGGAAATCGTCATCCGAGCCATTCCGCCCAAGACTGCTGCTGAGCCCATCAAAGCGTATGTTCCGCTATCCGCAAATGTACCATTTGTGTGATCAAGTTTGTGTAATAGATGTCCACAGAGGCGTCCAAAGGCTGCCCCCGACAAAAGCGAGGGCACAAATAAACCGCTGGGAACTGCAATACCGTAAACGACAGTCGCAGTAATAATATAAGGGACAAAAAAGAGGAAGAGTGCTCCAGACGAAAAGGTGGAATTATCATCACCACCCGCCTCGCGGAAGTGAAACAACTGTTTGATGGCCACATCAGCTTCGGTAAAGATGAGACTCGCCACTTCGTTGTATTCTTTGCCCGGCTCGCATTGAAACGGCACCAGCGATTCCACAAGATTTTTCTCTTGGTTGGTCCAGTCTTGCATATCTTTTGGTAGCTCCGTGCACCGTCCCCAAATCAATGGCATGGCAAACGAGATAATGGAAACACCAAAACTGACGAGGAGAACTTCGACAAACCGCCGAAGTTTGGAGTGGTTGATATTTTTCATTCGCCAAATAGTCAAATGCTCGTTGGCTGCATTAAAGACAGCACCAATCAGACCACCAAGACATCCGAGACAAGCAAACATAGGCAGCTCCCAGATACTGAAATTCGATGCTTCGCCACTGATCATACGGTAGGCGCGCGGAAGATGTGTGAGATTCTTCCGTCCAAGTCAGGTCAAAACAAGTCAAGTCAAGTTCCACAGAGATGACACTGAAGCTGAGTTTTGCTGCACTTACGAAATACTGTTGAATTCACCAAAGGAAAACAGTTTGGCGACGTCAGCTTGACCCCAATAAGAATCAGTGTTTCGGATTGCAAAGAGTGTCGCCACAGTCGTCATGGCACAGAAGAACGCTCGCCATGTTAATTTGGTCGACCAATAACTGGCTCCTTCTTCCAAACTAAAGAGGACACCTCCAATTGGCGCCACGAAAGCCGAGGCCACACCAGCAGCCGCTCCACATGCGACAAAGTCGCGCTTCTCCCGATCATTGCGAAAGTCCGAAAACTTGCTAAATGAGGTGTCCACGCCCCAAAACTTGGTCTTGCCCTGTGAAATTCCAGCGGCCACAACCGCGCCACTATGAACCATGGGACCTTCCTTTCCGACGGGCAAACCAGCTGCAACCGAAAAGGTCACACCGACGACTTTACATAAAAGAGTTTTGACACGAACAATGCGAGGGATATCAATACCGTTCAAGAAGCATTTGATTTCCGGAATACCAGATCCTCCAGAGACGGGTTCGATCCAGACGAAAATGGAAGCAATGCCAGCAAAGAGTGTCTGGATGAGGCAAAAGGCCCAGAATGCGGATATTCCTGGGCCAGATGAGGGTGTTTCCGTCTGCGATGTGGTCGTATCGTCCAAATTCTTTGTCATGTCATCGTCCAACTGCAGTTCCCCCATCGAGTCGTCTTTGTAGGGATTCAACAAATCGTAGACATAATCGTACTTGTACTTCGTCAAGGCACGAGAACAAAAGTTACACATGGCAGCAACAAAGGCCTGAATCACTCCTACCATAAACGTAAGGACCCAGCGTTTGAGGGCCCGCTTCTTTCCTGTAGTCCACCACTGACCGCGGTTCGAGAAGTGCACTTGCGCCACGTAGGCTCTCCATACCTCACTCTCATCCGGCTCGTAATTGTGGCTTTGAATGTGGCTGTTGCTAGACTGCATCGCATGATAACCGCCCTTTCCGCCGCCGCCGTACCCGTCTCCACGTAGACTTCCCGGACGATCGCGGTAGGTCAGGCCGGTTCCATTCATGTGACCTGGGAGACTTCCCACGGCGTCGGCGTCGCTCATATCATCGTCGTCTGGGTTGAACTCTAGATTCATGAATTCGGGCCTCATCGTACTGCCTCCTCGATGTTGATTCTTTTTGGAAGACGAGGTGAGAGGGACAGCTTCTTCTGGATCGCTAAAGGTTCTGGATCGTCGTTGTCCTCCCGAAGATGAGCCGAGACTTCTATCCAGTGAAAAAATGAAAAATGAGATGATGGATTCATTAATGATTCGCATCATCAAATCGAATGGGAGAAAACATCACTACTACTAGAGCGAGAGCACTTTCAAACAAACTCACCTTGGCATGCAATAGTCTCTCTGTTGAGGCAAACGCCTTGGTTCGATGGAGCAAGGCGAGCCTTGTCGAAAGCCAAAAATGTATCTTGGCTACACAGTACAATACCAGGCAGACTGGTATCATAATGAGAAGAACCAACCTTTCGACATTCGACATCATCCAACACCGCAACAACAAAAACAAGGAAGAAAACAACGTCTGGCGGGTGCGTGGGGGCGGGGTCGGTGGGTCACGCGATACGCGATGCCCAGAACGCATGCGAGCGCGCGCGCGGCAGGCGCTTCTTCGGACGATGACAATCGTTCTGGTATTGAATTCTACGTATGATACCGTACCCGTAGCAGGTACAAGTACCAGGTACCGGTACAGTACTGTCAGTACGAATGTACCTGAATGAGAACATGGCGCTTCCGGGGAGCGCCGGGCGGGCGGCCATTGGATTCTATTATTTAACGGCCTTCCACGTAAAACAGTTAAATCTCACGCCACCCAGCCATGCCAATCTCCATCTTCGTTTGACATACCGGTATGTACAAAGGTTTACAGCTTGGGTTTTTAACGCCAATCGGAAGCGCCCCATAATGCCCTATGCACGAGGTAGTCGACAAGAATGATTGAAAGTAAAAATTGTGAGCTAGAAATGAATGGTTATTTTGGAACTACTTGTTTCAAAATCAATTGTTGAGAAAAGATATTGCGCTGACTTGGCGAAATATTAGTCTTGCATGACTTTCACATGGTTGACCAGATGAATGTATTTCGTGTGGTGTGAATCTCATTTTATGTGGTTAGCTATTTTTGGTGCCTGTTGTTTGGCAGTTGTAGCCTAGAACAAGTACAACACTAACAGCACCATTGTAACACAAATAGAAGTCTATTGATTACTCTATACATCTATCTACAGTAGTGTTGCTGATTGTCGGATTGACAATCATGAAACTCTCAGCATTGAATTCTAGAGATCGAACCAAGCATTTAACTATAGAGATCGAACCACATGGGGTGTTATAGCGCAGAGCAATTGGGTGTTAATGCCTTGGGGGGGGCTAGAGTTAGGGGTATTGCAATACACAGGACACGGCACAAGACAGTCTTTAAGACATTCCCCACTCCTCTGAATAAGGGAGCTCCAAATGCCACAATGGCTAAAGGCTAACGCACAGAGTGTGAGGCCGTGGGTTCGAGACCGAACCTCAATCCCCTTTTTCAGAGCACATCCCGGCTGAAGGCCAGACGTGACTCCTGACTGCATGCATAGTGCATTATGAATTCATAGCACAAAAATCAACGTACGAACAAACCCAACGCGAAGGTTCGCGCAATTGACTAATCCGAACAGCAAAAAGCCCCTGACAAGGGCAATAATAACAAGAAGACAAAAGAACAACAAGAGCTTAGATAAGCCCTATCTGTGCGCCGTAGAGCCACTCAACAATCCACCATTAAACAACCCAATTCGGGTCCAAAAGATAAGCCCCATTGAAGTGTGCCGTAGCGCCGTAAAAATAACAACCACTAAAAACAATAATCATAAAATAACACGCTAGCGAAACATTGGGAGGAGTTCCGTATGGAAGCCTCAAGAGGTAGCAGTGCTTCTCGACCAACTAACCTACTATAACAAGCATTGGGAGGAGTTCCGTACGGAAGCCTCAAGAGGTAGCAGTGCTTCTCGACCAACCAACCTACTAATAATAACAACCATAAACAAAAATCATCGCAATATACCGACGGCCTGATCACCCGCACGGCATAATTGCAACACACGCCCACAGTAGCAGAAGGGCACTACAAACTCGGGGGAGAAAAAGAAAAATCCCACCCTTCCCGCCCAGAGATTGAGGCGCAAAAACCAGCACATAATAACTCGGAGGAGCGCAGTTTCCCCACCACTACCGACCGCCCCCAGTGAAGGGCACATACACACAAGAACAAGCAATAAGTGGAAGAGCGAGCAGCGCCCACCCGCCCACACCGAATACGGGCATATCAACAACATAAAGTAGCGTACGACCGCACCTTAACAAATAAAAACACAACTTCAACACGACCCGAAGCGCCAAGAATGGCCGGGAAAAAAAATACACTTCGAGGCGAAGCCCGACAATTCAAGAGCGCGCGCGGCTCGTACTGCAGTGTGTAATGGTTACTATGACGTGAAGCGTCGGCCCTCTGACCACGCACGCCTGCAAAAGACCACGCCCGCCTGGCAATAAAAACAATTAACAACTGATACAAGGCATCTAAGTGAGAAATGTCTTGGGGGAGAGTGCAATACACAGGACACGGCACAAGACAGTCTTTAAGACATTCCCCACTCCTCTGAATAAGGGAGCTCCAAATGCCACAATGGCTAAAGGCTAACGCACAGAGTGTGAGGCCGTGGGTTCGAGACCGAACCTCAATCCCCTTTTTCAGAGCACATCCCGGCTGAAGGCCAGACGTGACTCCTGACTGCATGCATAGTGCAGTATCCCCTTTTACCATCACGCTCTTATTCGAGGTCCGACTGAATAATCACGCGATAGCGCTAGTAATGGACATTGTTTTATTTTGATTCACGCGCTATTTTACATACATACCACCCCTCTATCGAACCAAGAAGTAACCCCCTCTATCGAACCCAGCCTTAACTGCAAGTTACGGTCGGGGTAGCAGCCCATACCTTCAGGTACCCATCATACCGGCACAGTACTGTAGTCTACTAGCGGTAGCGAGATGTCACGGGTAAAATTCCCCAATTCCTCCGACTTTTACCTGCCACGTCCGAAATCACTTAATGCCTCTGAACTTCAACTACAAGTGTTTAACGAATCGTCAGGTCCAGCCACGTTCCACGCGGCCTTTTTCAGTGTTCCTCAAAGCCCAAGAGTTTGAAAATTTTATGTCTTTCCTACTGAGAATTCTAGCTGACTTCCATGGACGATTAGTGCGTTCGGAGAAAACAGCCGCGGCGCAAGAGCGACCGAAGCAACACGAAGTCGTAAAAGCCGTCCTGCCTGCCCGCGGCCGGCAGAGCCTCCACAAAAAGTCGACGAGAAGCAAGCACTCATCAGCACTTCTCCTGATTGCCATCCTTGATCATCCGAAAAGTGCACTACTAGGTACAAGTAGACTACGAGTTGACAACAATCGAACGATCGATCATTACTGCTCGAACAAGATGTTCCCGGGTCCATCTTTAACGCCGAAGACCACCACGAACGGTCAAACTTTGTCGAGACTCGCCGAGCTCGCAGAGGCCGTTTCGAAGCAGCAACATTCGGCTTCCGTTGCGCGGCTGATGACCATGAACGGCAATGGTTTGAATGCCTCTCAACAAGTCGGGGCTGTCTCCCTCGCTCTTCGTAAGCGGCCCGCAGAGATGGGTGGTCTCCCGTCCGCTCCTGTGGCTGATCCTACCGCCAAGCGTCCAAAGACCGCTAGCGCTACTGGAGCACCTGATCAATCTGGTGACGATGCCGAAGGGGAGGACTTGAAGGATGTTCGATTCCGAGAGTATCAGGCTGAGATCTGGTCCGAAAAGTTCGAAGATCTATGCGAATTCCGCCGACAGTATGGACATTGCCATGTTCCCCACACGTACACCGAGAATGCACCGCTTGCTCAGTGGGTCAAGAGGCAGCGATACCAGTACAAGCTCAAAAGCGAAGGCAAACGCTCCACGCTTTCCGACGAACGCGTTCGTCTCTTGGATCAAATCGGATTTATTTGGAACTCGCACGATGTGGTCTGGGAAGAACGTTGGCACGAGCTCCTAGCGTTCAAGCGCGGTCATGGACATTGCATTGTGCCAAGCAACTACGACAAGAATCCCCAGCTAGCAGTCTGGGTCAAGGTAAGACATTCTGACTTTTTTCATTTCATCGGCAATGTGTAACCTTGGCGTTGTTCTGACGAAGAATTCGACTTTTTTCTTAGCGTCAACGACGACAATTCAAGTTTTATCAAGAGAAAAAGGCCACGAGTATGACCCCTGAACGAATTGCCAAGTTGGACAAACTAGGATTTGCATGGGACTGCCGCAAGAACAACACTGGTACTGGGGGCGCAAAGGGCGGTGGTGACAGTGATGATGATAATAGTGATGCCAAAGACGCTGCTCCTGCTGCAGCGGCTGTGAGACCGACAGCAACAACTACTACAACAGCTCCTCTCGTGAACGGTTTGACGATGGAGAGTGTCTTGCGCTTGGGCGGTTTCCCTCTTCCCAAACCCTCCTCGTATGGTGGTGGTGGTGGTGCCAATAATTTGAGAACTGTGGTCGCCTTTAAGCAACATGAATCCAGAGGGGCGCAAATGTCTACAGTAGTGGCACCTGCTCCTTCAGAAGGGGGTAGTTCTTCACAGCAATCTCCTGCTGCTGCCGCTTCCAATCCTGCTCCTTCCGAAGCAGCAGCCACGACGTTGTCTAGTTTGCCCTGCGAGTTTTTCTCCTTCAGCAAGTTTACCAAGTTTCCAAAGATCAACCTGTATAAATAGCAATTGAACGGCAAAATGTACTGTGGCTGGGTCATTTTGTATCGATCACAAACAATGCGAATAGTAGACCACATGCGTGACCAGTAACATCATGTAAGTGGGGTCTGTACTATGTCCCGATCGGAGTATAGATCTAGGGACTTATTCCTTATGAAACTAGACATACTGTAGTAGACAAGCGATGATTCGTCGCTACCTGGTACAGATAGTCGATCAGTATGCCACTACTAGTCAACAACAACAAAGAAGTACTTGTATTCATCCCTCTAGGCAGCGTATCCCCGACTCCGAATTGTTTACGGACGTTGTTTCTTACATGGAGCCATGGTTTGAGTACGGTACAAGGACAGCCGGGATCGATACGTAGACAAGACGTTGTGTCCACCGAGTACGGTGTGGACTAGTGCCATATTACCAACTACAGTCAACCCTACTACGTGTCTGGGAAAGAATCTCGAATGGGTCCATTGTGTGACAATTCTTGTACTACTAGCTAAGTCTTAGAGGGTGCCCCCCCCCCCCCCTAACTCTGTATTTCCGCTTGGCGTCGAGATCGCCGAGCTTTCAAAGCGGCTACAGTCGTTGCTCTTCTTGTCGACGATACCCCAGTCGGCGAAGATAAAGTCCTGCGGCCAAGCTCTCGGAGATTGTTGTAGTCGGATGACACTGGTGTGGTTGCCTGGCTGCTACCTCTGGGTGTGCTGCTCCTGTCGGAGGTTTTGTATTTGTGTGTGATGGATATAAGGGCGGGCTTGAGAGGATTTGGGTTTGGATCATTGAAAGAGTTTTTGTTTTCGTCCTGTCCCGGTTTCTTGAAGCGTGTATTCTTGTTAATGGAATCATCGCCAACGTCATTGGGCTGGTCTTCCGGTGCAGACAATTTTGGACTTGGTGGTAGAGGGGGGTCGTAAGCATTACAATTAGATGCTGGAGTCTTGCTTTGACTGCCGCCCGCTGTCGTGACGGAAGAAGCTCCCTCGATTGATCTTTGCGTCGTATTTATGGGCTCACTAGAACTCATCCCCCCTTTCGACTGTGGAGAAGATTCGTTTGCCCTTGAATTCGCCTGAAGATCCTTTTGGCTCATGGTATCGGTATGTTGGTCGTCGTGACCGTGTGACGTCTCCACTGAGTTCTGTGGCGGAATATGTTCTTTGGATACACTCATTGTGTCACCGCCACTGGGTTCAGCCTTTTCCTCGCTATCTTCGGTAGACGAGGAAGGCTGAGTTTTCTTTGCGAGCAGTCTCAGTGTATTTTCCTTGTTTTTCATGCTTGATCTTGTGTGTTCTGAAAACGACTCGTCTTCGCTACATCCGGTTTCGATATCGTTGGTGTTAAGAGAGCGATTCTCCTCGACTCGTATTTTTACACTGCAGGATGAGAAGGCCGATCCTGGTTGACTCCCCATTATCCCTGTGGCTTCGGTTTGGCTTGATGGACTATCTTCAAAGAAAAATTCCCTTCGTCGATGCGAGCTGTCACTTTTACCAATGGTGTCGAAAAAGTTCCGAATCATGCCAACTCGTCCGACTTTGACTCTAGGCGTTTGAAGGGCATCTGCATTCCGCTCTGGCTGCCGGTCCTGGGTTGACGTGCTCGGATTTCGTAACTTTGTGGGAGTGATGGACCTTATTGATTTGAGTCCCCGCAAAAGCCCAAACGTCTTTTTCTTTCCATGTTCCCCGAGCCCCCCTTTCATCTCATCGTCTTCGTTCCCACCATGAATCCCACCTCGGTTGGAGAAGCTTCCATCGTCACTAGAATCAGCTGATGCGATTCTGGTCAGGCCAATTTTTTGGGTTCGACTATTCTTCAGTGTCAGAGAAGGACGCTGAGGAGGAGGTGGTGGCGGAGAAGGCGGGGGGGTCAGCATCGCGGCCACGTCTTCACCATATGAATGAAACTGGTGTATGCTTTTTTCATCTCTGCGATATTCATGGTTGCCAAGGCTAGAACAATCAAACGGAGTGTCCGATTCTTCATCAACTATGGTCGTGGGGCTCCTGCAACTTTCAACCTCGTCGATAGATGCGAATGACCTGTAGTGCATTTCACAAGAAAATTCATTCACGTTGCTCGACCCAGGTGATGAAATATTAAATTCGTCTTCTTCAATTGATTCTTTGCCTTGGTCATTGACAGGGTCTTCAATTCGCTCTTCAGATTGTTCAATCCTAGGAGTAGCAGCAGGCTGCATGTCTGGGTAGCGAATGGTCTCCAGCGCATCACGAGCTCTCCGTCTTTCTCTAGCACCCTGGAAGGGATTTTTATGATTTCCTTCCTTCTCGAGTTCTTGTATCTTTTCCTGGAGTCGTTTGACTTGGTTGCGATGAGTGTCGGAGTCTTTTCGAAATCGTTCTTGTAAAGCGCGTTTTTCTCGTGACGCAATTTTGAAATCATGCTCAAGTCGGACAAGCTTCTCTTTGAATTGCTCAGCCTCCTTCCTCGTGTCCACCACAAGATGTTTTGTGTATTCAAGCTCTGCTCGATGTTTGGCAATCAGATCTCCTCTTGCTTGCAGGTAGACCTCGTGACGTTCTTTCTTCGCTCGTTCTGATGTGACTTCGGTTTGGGCACATGCCAACTTCTTGTCGCCCTCCTCAAGAAGATAGGCGAATGCCTCAACAATTTCTTTGAAAAGTGTTTCTGAACGAGACTCCTCATGATCGCAGGTTCGAGGCAATACTCTAGAGTTAGAAGTATGCCGAGTTTTGTCTCCAAGAGATTCCATCTGCTCGGGATAACGTCTATTAAGGTGGTCCTTCACCGACAGAAGAGCGTTGAGCATGGCTTCCTGCTTTTTTTGTATATCATCATTCTCTTGCTTGAGTGACGACGTTGCTTCGTCGACACTTTCAGGACTTTGAGACCAAGCTGCTCCAATCATATTTGACTTGCGATCCTCGGACATTTTCCGGCTTGTACTCACAACAGCGCGATCAACAGCACTTTGAACCTTCCTTTCGTACTCCTGTCTCATTTGTTCGAGTTTGATTTCATAGGACTTGCGTACTACTTCAATTCTGGAAGTGATTTCAATGTTCTTCTTCGTTTTGACCATAGTTCCAGCTTCCCCTGCTGCCTTCTTGACGGCCTCAATTGTATGAAGCTTGAGTTTTTCAATTTGTTTCCTGAGGATAGAAATCTCTTTGCGCCCAGAGTCGGCGTACTGGGCTGCGCGCCGTCCGGCTTCTTCGATTGCTGCATCTTTTTCTTGAGTCAAAGCATCCATTTCTTCTTGATACATGCCCTTCAGTTCGAAAAGCTTCTGTTTCGATCGTTCTTCGACCAGCTTTATCTCTGATCTGTGCTCCTCTTCTGTTTGCTCGATTTCAGATAGAAGCTGTTCATTGTTATCTTTCAAAATTTGGACTTCCTTACGAGTCTGCTGTAGCAGCGACCGGAGATCGTTTACTTCGAAATTCGACAACTGCTGAGGATCGTCATCAGATTGAGGTATCCGGGAAGGAACATATTGCTCGTGTGAGGAAATGCGGTTATCATTCTGTTGATCATCGGAGATGCTCGAGAGATTTGCGTCTAGTTCCCTCTCAAACTCTTTCAACAGGTTGGTGATAGCTTCTGAGCCTTCAGGTGTCTGGGGGGGCTCTCGACCAACGAAGTCCTCCCCACTTTTAGACTCACTGTCGGCACCACCCAGTAGTTGAATGTCTGATACAAGCTTCATTATACCAGTTGGTCTTTGAAAGTCGTTCACAGATCCATAAGAGAAAGCAGACGCATCTTGATTGTCCAGAAAGTCTGGATCCATAGCATTTGGTTTCTGGCTCTCCGTCTTCCGGGAATCTGAGCCCTTTCCCGCTACCGCAGAACTTTCATGAGGCTCCTCCTCCTCGGAAATACTGCCAAATAGATCAGAACCTCTAGAAATGATGCCTTCAATTTGCGTTTTGTGATTGCTCGATTTCCTTTTTGATTGTTTTGCCTTCGCATCTTCACTCTCGAATCGGACGCTTGGTTTGGTCTTATTTTCTTCCTTCTCGTCGCTATCACTATTGCGGAGTCCGGAAAACACAGAAGAATCGTCCGTATTGGAAATTTTCAAATTCATTGGATCCGAAAGGGATTGGCGAATATTTTGCTCCGAAGATTCCCGTAGTTTGTTCCCGATTGTCCGCGTCGCTCTCAGGGATTGGGTGACCATGGCCATTCCTCGCACTTTGGGCATTGTAATGGGACCCCTTGGACTTTCAATTCGATGCCTTGGCGAAGGTGTGGTGTGTGGTGTACCTCTTGTTGCTCTTCAACAACGACACAACTTGGTCTCACAACACTTTTCGCTTGTTTCGTGGTTGCAAAAATTATCGTCGCCTATCCGAGAAAATCTGAATCATCATTTTATTTCAAGCGGCGGTCACACCACATTTTTTTCATCGCTCGCCCGTCGCTAAATCATCGCGACATTTATAAGAACATACACAAATGTATATAATTCAATGATCCTCGTAGCGAGCCAGGGCGAGCCACACAACTACATAATATTTCACTAGGACTTTTCAGTGAAATCTTATTGGTCGAGTGAACATTGAGTAGTCGAAGTAGTCCAATGGAATCCGCTCTTCTACTCCTCCGTCCTCCGCCCGTCGCGCTTTTTGAGCTTGAATAACGCACGCGTCAACGCCGCCGATCCATCCTCAAACCGGACGATGATTGATGCTGATGATGACGACATTTTCAATTTCAACTCAAGGATTTTATAATAGTTATGTGCACTACTATGCGAAACTACCTCCTATAAAGGCTTTTGACCGCGCACAGGGTGTACAGCTCTCAAGGAGTGATGATGCATTCTTCGATTACGACATTCCTAGCTCCTTCATACTCCTGTCCTTGTTATGTCAAGCACATGACTCCTCCTATTTGTACGAGTACCAGGTACTGTAAGATGAAGATACTGACTGGAGTTTTGCTGAGTACCAGCAGTACCGGTATCTACTAAGTTCGAGTATCGTCGTATCACGACTATGCACTATTCAAATATCGATATTACCAGAATATTGTTCAGCTCTCAAAGCCACGAGCACACCAAAAAGAACCATCCCAAACAAGAGCAACCGTGGGACAAGAATCAGTACTCCAGCTTAAATTGCTGCTCACATCTACATCAAGTTGAGTTCATGCGCCAACTCCTCGATATCCTCTTCTTCCTCACGCGGGGCAGGGATACCTGGAACAGGGCAACATCTAACTCCAATTGACGACCGAGTGATCTTTTCAGCCATAAGCTGAGCTGCTTTCGGATCCTTGACCCACGTATTGTAGAATTCAAATGGGCAATCAATCAATCCCTTTTCTCCATCCCCATTGGCATAGACACCAGTGTATCCGCGGTGCGTAAGCTTAAAGATTTGGTTTTGAGACTGGTCGTTCGCTCTCGCGTCACGGATTCCAGAGATCGAAAGCTGAGCATATTGAATACCATTATCCTCGGTGCTGCACTCGCCAAGGGTACGCCCGTCCGCTCCAATGACAGCGGAGTGTCCCTGAAGAAGAATAAACAGTTGCGTTAGAAGACCACAACAAATTATCAGCACATAATCAGATCAAGCCAGGACTTACGAAATATGTGTAAACACCATCGAACCCAGAGGCGTTGGCCACAGCAACGTACACCTGGTTGCACCATGCCATCGTTTTCGAGACCTGGATTTGCTGTTCCTTGGCAGGGTACCTACAAGTGAAGAATACGACGGCAAGAGACCACGAGGTGGTGAGCATAAGTCCAAGCTCCAAAATTGAATTCAAAACATGAACATAATTTCCTTACATGTAGCCTTGGGGGCGAATGATCAATTCGGCACCCCGCATGGAACAATCTCGCCAGATTTCGGGATAGTTACCATCGTCGCAAATGATCATGCTGACTTTCATTCCTTTGGGCCCTTCCGTCACGATAGTACCAAGATTTCCCGGAGTCCAACCCTCGATAGGAGTCCAAGGCAGGAGCTTTCGGTACTTTTGAACAATTTCACCCTTGTCGTTGATCAGTACGCAGGTGTTGTATGGATTTTTCTTAGGATGTTCCTCATGTTGCTCGCCAGTGACCGAGAAAACACCCCAAACACCAGTTTTGCGACAGGCATCGCAAAACTTATCTGTCAATGGCCCAGGAATTTTGCAGGCAGTGTCAAACATTTCCTGGCGATCGTACATGATGCCCTGTAGAAAATATAAATTGAGTAATACATGGTTCATTTTGCCAGAGCTCAAAACAACTCGCCCCACCATGAGGATTATAATTTACGTACCATGGTCGAGTACTCGGGAAAGACAATCAAGTCCATACCTGGCAGACCAATCTTGGTTCCTTTGACAATATCGCAAATCTTGTCAGCGTTCTTCATGACCTCCTCCATGGTATGCAAACGAGGCATCGGATACTGAAAGACGCAAACACCAACGGTGTCGTCGGAACTCGAGATATCACCATGACGAGACATTGTGAAGCGGTGGTCAAGACTTTCTAAAAGATGAGATAAACTTTATGCGCTGCACCGGAATTATGAAAAGATAAGAAAAAGAAGTCTGCCGAAACTATTATGGTGAAGTCGTTGTCGTTGTCGTTGGCGTTGGCGTCGTCGGCGTCGTCGTCAGTATCAAAGATCTTTTGTTTCTTCACAAGACACACGCAACACGTCGGGGACGTACGTGGTTCCGTCATATCCTCAAGAAGTTCGGCATGAAGTTTGAAGTTCAAAGTTTCCTTTTTCTTCCTTCAACTCGAAGGAACCAATCAGCGTTGTGAATTTTGGCTGAAGTTCCTGGCACGAGAGGGAGCTTTCTCGCTTCGAAGTACCGTACAGTACCAGTACCGTACCGGTACAGTACCAGTACCGTACCGGTACAGTATATACCGTATGGTATTGTTCTCTCTACTACTGCTAGTAGTAGAGATATCGTAAAGCAGCGAAAAAGTGCACTGTCTAATTTAGTTGCTACCTTGACGGTTGAGAGAAATTAATCTCTTCCCCGCCGGAACGATACCATCTACGCCAGACAGTCCAATTGATTGACTCAATGGACTCTTTTCACCCTTTCGGGATCATCAGCGCTAATCTGCACATCTCAAGAGGCGATGGAACCTAGTCCTATGCTTGCAGCTTTCCTCGACCTCAATAATTGAGTTGAGTAGTAGCTCGGGCTGTTCCCAGTGGGCACGTAGAATTGCAAGCTTCTCTTCCATGCATAACTGGCAACGTAGGACTCCGAACGTCTTCATACAACTAATTGCTTTGCTGCCTTGCCATAAAATTTCAACCTCGGTACGATCTTGAATGATTTGGGGACTGTACTGAACCTCCTCTTCCTTCAGGTGCTCTGCCATATGGCGGACGAACGTATTACTCGGTACATTCCTTTCCAGGAGAGACCGTACGTTCGAGCAGTGTTGTTGGAATCGTGTTTTGAGTTTCTTAAAGCAGCGAAAAAGTGCGCTGTCTAATTTAGTTGCTACCTTGACGGTTGAGAGAAATTAATCTCTTCCCCGCCGGAACGATACCATCTACGCCAGACAGTCCAATTGATTGACTCAATGGACTCTTTTCACCCTTTCGGGATCATCAGCGCTAATCTGCACATCTCAAGAGACGATGGAACCTAGTCCTATGCTTGCAGCTTTCCTCGACCTCAATAATTGAGTTGAGTAGTAGCTCGGGCTGTTCCCAACTAGTAGAGATAGAGAGTAGAGTAGAGTACAAGGTAGTTACTACAATAGCTGTACAAGTACCAGGGTACAGTATATCTGATAGACAACCGGCAGCGTGTTCCTAAAGTAGCTACTAGTAGTAGAGCAGAGTACTGTAGTTAAATCTTTGGTTGAGAAAACGTATCATAGCAATTTTAAAAAGCAAATGCAGGTACCGCAGCATAGTACTTGTAAATATTAGCACAAAAGTAGTCTTTTTTGACTAGTAATGTTGGACGATAACAGTCGACAGTCATTCGCATCTTATACAGGTAGAGCTACAGAATTGTGTAACATGTGAAATGACGCAACGAAGCGAACCACCGCGGCACCATTATTCATGCGCAAGTCATCATAGTGTAGTATAGCTACTTTCGACCACTGAGTAGTTGCCATAGTAGAATCCCTCCAGTGACGCTGACATTGAGAGAGTCGACTCCTTCCCCTCCCTCTTCATCTTCCGAAGATGCCTCCCCTGCGGATGGAATTCGTACGAACTCTGTACAAGCCTTGGCTACCAACGTTCGCAAGCCATGGCCTTCTGACCCCAAAACGAGAAGTACGGGGCGGTCATCTTCTTCGAGACTCACAGGGAGGTCTGATAAGTCATACAAGGCTGCAGGTGCATCCTCGCTATCGTCGAATTCCGAGGAACCACTATTGCTGGGAACTGAGGAGGAGGCTCCAATGATGCGAAATCCATCATCACGAGCCTGATTGAGAGTTCGCGGTAGGTTGGTGGTACTGTAGACTGTCACTAGTTCCAACGCGCCTGCACTGGCTGCGCTCACCACGGGTGTGGGAGGTGCAGAATTTTTTGAGCAGACCAAGACGCCCAATTTGCTCTGACCCAAAAAGTATGCCGACCGCAGCAAGGCCCCCAAATTCTGTGGATCCACCACCTCGTCAAGAACCAACCAAAGCGAAGGCGTTTCCTCCTCTGAATCATCTGGTACTGGAATGCGAGATAGGGGTTCAAAATCCAACTTTCCACACCGCAATACGAATCCCTGTAGCGAAAAGATACCGTGGGCGAGAAGCATTTAGATAGATAAGATTGAGACGATGCGACCTACCCACACGTCACACTTGGACAGGCGAAGAACACGCACCTGATGGGGTCGATTTCCAGAAAGTGAATTCAATATACCCTTGTCCACTTCTGCCACTGGCACATTACGTTCCTCAGCCAAGGCAAGTACTCGCTCAGCATCAGTAGCCTTTTGGCCCCGCCTGCTGGACGACCTTCGCTCTTGAACAAAGAGGTACGGGCGAAATTGGGCTTGAGGCTTGGGTGGTTCTCTATCAGTCAAGCTGTATTCGTCGTCTTCCTCATCATCCCCGACTAGCTCCGCCCCTCGTTCTGATGAAGTCGTCAAATCTCTTCGATTGGCTTGCAATGCATTCAATACAGACGATAGGCCGTATAAATGCACAAAACCAGCTCCTTCCAAGGCATTCATGTTGATGGCTCGAACTCCTGGATTCGAATTTTCAAACTGATCACCTTGCCTTGCCCGACCACCTCGTGAAGAAAAATTGGAGGGACGACCTCGGCCGTCCCTACTTCGATTGTCATTTTGTTGGCCCCACGTCGAGCCTCGCCCTGGCGGGCCTCCCTGCCTTGTTGATCTTGGTCTCGGAGTATAGTTGGCGTTCCAGCCGTCGTCGTTGCTGCTCCTATCGGTCCTTCCACCAGACGACCTTGGCGTGGGAGTATAATTAGCGTCCCAACTATCGTCGTTGTTGATCCTGTCGGTCCTTCTACCCGACGATCTAGGTTTGGGAGTATAATTTGTGTCCCAACCATCGTCGTCCCTGCTCCTATCGGTCCTTCCACCTGGCGATCTAGGCTTGGGAGTATAATTAGCGTCCCAGCCACCGTCGTTGTTGGTCCTATCGATTTTTCCACCTGACGATTTTCTCTTCGGCCCAGGAGCTCCCCAGTCATCGTCGTCGTCCCAACCGCCTCCACCTCGACTTCTTGGACTTGCGGGATTACCAGCAGTGTCGTTGTCAGCGCTTGATCTCCGTCGAATTCGTCTCCCTTGGGTATCTTCCTCTAGAGAACTCAATAACTGGGTTGATTTAGCTGCCGCGAATCTCTTTGCGGCCGAAATAGCCAGAGGCCGTGAGTATAAAAATGCAGGTGATGATGTCTGCAAGGCCTTTGTGACAAAACGACCCAAAATCAATGAAGACACCATGGCAAGTGTAAGAAGGCTGTTCCTAGCACCACCAATACAAGACCTTGAAGCGTTTGGACAAGTCCTCATCTGGATTGACGGAAGACGAGGAGTCAAAACCTTTCGTTTGCCGGAATGAAATGATTGCCAAGTCGAAACAGACTGCAGTAGTCTACTCGTACCGCAGCGGCAACATGGTGATGATCAAAGATCCCGCCGAAGAACGTTTTGAGTGGATGTGATCGACGCCTTTTTTTTCAAAATTGTGCGGTGATGGCTCTTCGCATTTTTTGCACGCGTTGCGCGCGATGATGACGACATCGCGATTGATGATGATTGATGGTTCGACTCGGGGGATCTCCTTCGCCTTTTTTCTCCCCTCTTTCCTGTACCAGGTACGCGTACCGGTACATACGGTTTTGGTACTGTGGGCGAGAGACGATTACTTGTGCTTCTTTATTGCTGTAGCTAGAAGGAGAGCGATGAAAAAGATTACCAGTCAGCCAAACGCCGCGATTCTAATTGCAAGTTTCTCTATTCTAAAGCTGCGGCCGCCTTTACCTTCTTGTCTGGCCTGGCAAGAGAGATCTACTCGGATCTGAGTCGGAATGCCCTACAAGTACAGTGGTTGGCGCGGTTGGAATATCCCCCTTCGATGTCCTTGATTATTGCGTGTGGCATTCGACAAAATTATAGCAAAAGCCTGCATCAATTACTTCAACAGCTGAGTAGAATCTTGTGTGTAATGTGTCATGGCACGACGTGGCCCCCACTAGTCCTCGTCGTCGTCAAAGAAAATATCTGCTGCATGGACCACAAGACGTTCCCAATCACGAAACCCAATGACAAGTGCCCCCGACATGACGAAACCAATGGGAAAGCCCATCACCAATGGCAAATCCTCCGCGAGGACCAGTACCACAAGTACGGCAAACAGTGCCAGTGATGACGAAAAGGACAGAAATCCTGCGTCTCTAATATCTTGGGTGTTGTCCAAAAATCTATCGTATTGGACGTCTCTTTCCAGTCCCAAGGCCGTCCTGCCATATAAAATCGACAACGAAAATACCATGGTCGAATATAGACCACACAAGCAGGAGACACTTGCCACCAACTGGACAATCGACCTGAGGACCACATCATAGATATATATTCCTTCATGATCTGGATTGAGAGCAAAATTACTCAAGGCACCAAAGGAAATGGAAGAACAGAGGATGCTGACTACCACGTACTGTTCCCATGCCGAAGTTCTGGAGGCTTGCCGAAAAAAGTCACGCTCGTGTATTAGTATTTTCGGCTGGAGATCCATAAAAAGGAAATCTTCGTCTTCAAGGTACTGGATCTCCTGACGGATCCTTTGGCGCCTTTCAGGGGTGAACTTTTTGTTCCTATCCGCAAGCCTTTTTATTCCGTCCCGAATTCGTCTTCGACTGGACATAAAAGAAGAGAGTGGGTTTTTGAATGCATGTAAAGCCGTAGCTGTATTATGGTGATGTGTGGATGGGTTAATATTATGCCCATCGGCTTGATTTGGATGGGGCGTGACGAAGCCGAGAGCTGTGAAAGTCCTCAATGACACGGCAAACAAAAGAAACACCCAAGATGATCTCGTCATCGTGTTGGCAGCTTTAATCGTACGACGTAGCTAGAACTGGAATGGTTATTGTAGACTACTTGTAGTCTAGTCCAGGCAGGTCTATCTACTGACAGCTTCGTTTGTGCGATTTCTCATCAATGTTTGATTGGATTCTTCGCCTCTCTACCATGTAGATCTATACGTAGATTCAGTACCAGGTCGAAAATGTCTTTTTTGATGGATCGGAATATTTTTGACACCTGGAACCCATCATCCAATCCATCAACCGCATCGATCCCCCTTTGGTCACAAGCGTCTTACTTCCATCACTCTACCTCCATCGTCGTGAACTGCTCCATTTTAAGACCATCCTACGAACGAATATTCATTGAACTATGCGGAACCTCGTTTTAGTGTACCTTGCAGCTACTGCCAACACAGTCCGAGTGGCGGCGTTAACATTCCCTTCGCAGAGCAGCCGGCAGAGGATACATGCTGCTGCAGCGACCAAGATCGCAAGTTTTAGCCAACAACGAAACCGCCCAGCCACACCGATAACCACCACCACCACTCTTTTCAGCACCCCCGCCAAGAAACGTCGTCCCCGTCCAAGCGTTTTAACGCATGAACGTGATTTCTTTCGACAGGAAGCCCGTCTCGACTCTTTGTCTGCCTACGTGCTGGTGTCTACACTAACGGCGTCCATGTCCTTCGGCTGCCTGGTAGGATTCAATCCAATTCACCCTACTTATACCCACATCCTTTACAGAGCTCTTTGTCTTGCCATTCAAATGGCATCTGGAATGTCTTCCCTCTTGGGAATATATGCTACGATTGTCTTTTCCTTGACGATTTTGTACTGTCGAAGTGCCTTGGGAGCCGAACGGGATCGCGAATATGACATTTTTCTCCGACGAACGACAAGGGCTCGAGTGGACGGACAACGATGTTTTTCGTGGTCGTTGGGCACCTTTAGTTTGCAGGTTTGGTTAGTACTTGTGGAGCGGACCAGTCAGAATTTGTTCTGTTCGTTTGCCGCGGGGGCTGTCGCCGCAGTCACATTTTTCTATCTTTATCGAGATTGGCAACTTTTGCATGACAGCAAGGAGATTATTTACGACTAAAATATGCACATTCTTGAGGCAACATTTGGGTCCACATAATATTCAGCGGCGATTACTCTCGACGGTATATTTGCTATTTGCTTCAGTATCTACGACAGATCTTACCCAAGCCAAGTCATGCTGAAAAAAATCTAACTTTTGAACAATCCAGTCTTCGTCGATTACCATTCGTTCTTTCCTACTACCTTGGCCCTCGCGTTGACACTTGTTATTACCATTGATAGACAACGGATATCCACTATCCACTCTACTAGTAGCCAAGCCCTCTCTTCAGTAGAGACTGTCCTCTACAATCAGATGTGCCATATTATTGCAAAGCTGCGTTTCAATTCATGATGACTGATGAGTAGTGGACGCCTGCTCAGGATGCATCAGGGAAAAATTCAAAATGAAGGAAGCGAAGGAACGGACGCGACGCGAGCGAGGCGAGCGCGACGCGAATGAAGTGACAAGATATGTATGTACGTAGTGTATTACAAACATATGTATCGTGTGACGAGAAATACATATTGGTACATACGTACGCTCCAATCAAATCACAATTCAAAAAAGGCGGTCGCTCTTTTTCCAACGAACGCGTGCTGTTCTCTCACTGTTCACCATCAGCCAATGATCAAAATGATGATGCGTTATTATTACACTTCTCACTTCTGCACTTCTGTACCTGGTACCATCAGGTACTTTATTCATCATCAATATTTTTCTGACCAATAACACATAGTAAAAAGCACTACAGGTCAATCCGTTAGTCATCAGTCACGATGGGTTCGACCGCCATGATGGAAGACTCGACGCGCCATCGTCGTCGTCCCCAAGCAGCCGCTTCCTCCTTGGTGCAAGTTCCTAGCGGAGATTCTCACGAGGACGATCATAACAATAATAAAAAGTCTCGTGGACGACGACGGCGACAACGGCGACGCAATGAACCTCCGTTTGTGGTGTTAGTACTGCAAGTGGGTGTCATTCTTTTGCTGGTATGCATCGCCGCCTTTTTTCTGTACCGCCGAGTGTATCCTTATGATCCAAATGCTGGCATGGTGGAAGAAATTGTCTATATTGTGGACGATGACACTCCTACCAACAACAAAGATGATGATCGGGTCAAAAATAATATTATTTTGCAACAAGACGCCAAGCCAAGAGACTACAAGGAAGGCGACGAAGAAGAAGATTCAAGTAGTCATCGTCAAGCGTCTCCCGATTACAACGAGGAAGATGAAGCCAAACTGGCCATTTTGATGAAGCAGCAAAAGAAAGCCATGGAGGAACAACTACAGCAGCAGCAGAAGCAGCAAGTCCAGCAGGTGCAAGCCGAAGAAAAGGCACCGGATACTTTGCCTCCCTTGCCCTCGTTTGAGCTCTCCGATTCCGCAAAGTGGGATGCTTTTGGGTTTGCAGCCACCATTCCGCCGGAACAAAGTACTACAGCGAACTTGACTGCTACCAATAGTAGTATGGATAATCCTGCCCTATTTTGGCAAGTCGCCAAGGGATTGCGAGAACGATTTGCCGAGACGTACGGGAACGAGAATATCGCCCGGATGTTGCTCGACAAGGGCATGACGACATTCTTTCAGCAAGAGGATACAAATACTGAGAATAAAAGTGATGACGGTGCGCCGGCAGATATTGTGGCCACAGCATGCCGTTTGCAGCAAGCGCGACAAGAGAAACGTCCCTTTCAGGTCGCCTTTGGAGGATATTCGGTCACTGCTGGTCGGGGCAACAAATTTGAACAGTCCTTTCCCTTCCAGATGCAACGTCTTCTCGAAACTGTTTTTAAGGTCTCTGGAATTCCAGGCTTACAAGTCAACAATGCGGCGATTGGAGGTTGTCCAGCGTTCCCGTACGGGTGGTGTATGACCAACTTTTGGGGAACTACACCCGACGTCGTCAGCTGGGATTACAGCATGAATGAAGCCGGTGGGGTACCGGAAGGATTGGAAGCCTATGTCCGCCATTTACTCTCCACCTACAATGCTACCAACAGTGTGAGGGTGACGCCACCCAAACTCATTGTCAAAGATACATACTTGGCAGGTCAACGACGTGACGTGCTGGGAGGCTATGCCAAGCTATTGAAAGATCCGGTTGTCTTGCATACTGGTCCCGCAGTCAAACCGTTTTTGGAGCGCAAGGAGCAACATAATCCCATTGGTTTTCAAGAATGGCGCAAGTTTGGAGCACCCATCGGAGCTCCGGGACAAGCACTGCACCACCCTGCCCTCAAGGAACATGAACTGAACGGATGGATGCTGGCAATGCACTTTTTGACCGCCCTTGAATATCTTCAATCTCATTCTCCCTCCAGACCACTATCTTGTGCATCACACTTGGAGCCCACACCTGCCTTGCCTCCTCCCGTGACGGGATCCAATACTACCAAGTACGACACCATTTTGTTTGGGCATTCGAAAGCAAACAATGATGATGGATGGCAAATGAATCCTGTCCATTGCCGAACCACGTTTCAACCCATCACCAGTGGCGATTTGAGTGAAATCGTCGTTAGCGGAACCACAGCCGAAGACTTGGATGTGACATTGCCCAAGTCGCAAATGTACTACAACGAAGGGTGGACATTTGATTTATCCGAAGAAGAAAAGCAGAACAAACGAACACTATCCTTGTATGAAAATGGATTAGGTTTTGTCGATTCCAAGGAAGCATACTACGGCATATATGAATCACCGGCCATGCAACTGTTGTTGCCCTGCGAGCACAAGAAGGAGGCTGCAACGTCATCGTTTCCTTCGCCTCAAGTAGGTCAACTAGCTGCTGCATGGTTTGAATCGGTCGTCATTTGCCAAGTCAACGAAAAACGAGATGCGACTGCCTGCAATATGGGATCTGATTTGGGGTTGTTCTTGGGTGGTGTCAATACTACGAACACGACATATATGATGAAAGATATTGGAACCTTGTACCTGGGCAAACCAGTCTGCTTGAAGATCCCCATCCCACCCAATGCCACTTTGACATCACACAATGAACTCTCGTCAGCCAAAGATCGACTCGAACATGATCAGGTGGGCTTGTTGGTGGCAATTAATGTGACCAATCCACGTATTGCCCATATTCACCAAGCCTGTTCGGTCTCTCATGTGATCTGGGAACAACGACAGATTTCCATGGAATCTAAAGTCGTAGTGACAGCCTAGTAGTAGTAGAGGCACAAATATCTACGCAGGAAGTAGAATTACTAGAGAACCATCTGGTTCAAATGCACTGCAAGGTTTGGGAACGAAAGAAGCACTGGCTAGATCTTGTGTTAGTCTGACTTGGATCCTCCTTCCGCTGCAGAAGATTCGTCTTGTCGGGTTTCAAAGGCAGTCCTAGCATAGGCAATCGATTCTTTGACTACACCAGCTGCGAAATTTGGAATATGTTGTGCCGCGGCAGCAACTCCTTTGAAAAGAGAACATATAGCTTTGTCAGAACAACAAATCAATCGACGAAACATTATGAGTAAAATAAAATGGCTCATCAATATCCAACGTACCGGCCGCTGCTGCCGAAAGGGCTGCCGAAAGTGCATCGACGGTTCTTTCTCCACTATTTTGCACACCTACTTCTTTGGATCCGTTCGGTGATTCGGTAGCAGTGTCTTGTGCTACTTCCTGACTTTGGTGATCAAGCAACGTCTCGGACACCGATTGTGCACAATCAGCTTCAACTGGAGATGACTTGTCGGAAGAATCGTACTCCCCATCGGTGTGGGTTGCGTCCACCTCAATTATTGCACCTCCTTCCACCTTGTCTTGGCTCAGACTCTTAGGCTCTGTCTTAATTGACGAGGTGAAAGTATTTAACGCGACATTCTTTAGCAGGACGGGTGTAGCGATGTTTGTAATGTTCCAGGTAGAGGGAGCCGGAATGACAGTCTGTAATTGTCCTAGACGGGTCTCGAAATCTGAAATCGTGGGACCTGTCTTTTCTGCCTCGGGAGCGGGGTAAGGTTTCGTCGATGTTGTTTGCTGAGCCATCTTGGCATCAAAAACTACCTGAATCTTTTCAATACGTTGCGTCCAGGCATCCAATTCCTCTTGCGTGTATGTGGATTGATATCCTATCATAATAGCCCGATCCAACAGCTGGGAAAGCTCCACCAATGACATGTCCTCGATTGCTCGTTCCTTAGTTTGAGATGATAATTCTTTGCTCTCTTGCAAAATCGTTGTAACACTGCTGCTGCTGCTGGCCAGTACCATATCTTCGACTAGCGAAACAACTTCGGTCTTTCGTAGTTGCTTCACCTCATCTGACACGCTTTCATCTGATGATTGTGGTCTGTAACCCACAACCGAATAAAGTAAAATTGCATCATCCAACAGAGTCGCCAGTTCTTCTTCTGATATTGACGAATGCAGGCGTTGACCTATTGTTGGATATTGGATAGCATTAATGGCGGGCGGTCGACAGGTAAACGCTGTCGTGGTTCTCGTCGCCACCATTATCAAAGACGCCAAGGAAAGAGGTATTAGCCTCGAAGGCTGGTGAATTCTTGGACTACTCAAAAAACAATCATCGCCCATGAATGCAACCATAGTAAAATACTGGTATCTTGCTACTTGAGTGGGTCAATCGAATGGATTGTCGCGCTGTTGATGTCTCATCCAAAATGTTTTAGAATGTAGGTGAGAAAAATACCTTGCGCAAAAAGCTATGAATGGATCTTTGTGACATGTGACAGACGTCAGCAACGAGCGCACGTACAGACAGAAAATAGGTGAGCAATGAGCACGTTCTTGTCGCGTTGAGCGTCGCGTGTGTTGTCACACTTCGGGTCACACGGGTCAAAGATCTCGAATCTGCTGCCTGCGCTGGCCGGCCCCTCTTCTTGTTACAGTATCAGTCGATGCTCTGCGCCGTCGCATGCGCGGTCATCCGTTTGGAGGGAAAATTGGAAACAGAGAAGAAACACGTGATGTTTTCTTGCAGCATTTGCAGCCACCATGATGAAGGTCATCTTCTACATTGCTCCTATTAATTCCTCTGACACCCAACAACTGCTACTCGTATGCACTGCTAAAACAACAAGACGATGTCCAATAATAACTTTTCTTCGCAGGCGATTGAACTTGTCCAGAAGGCCATCGAGGCGGATGGCAAAGAAGAATACGAATCCGCCTTGTCTTTGTACCGGGATGCTCTCTCACGATTTACCCTGGCCATCAAGTACGAACAGAATCCTACCCGCAAAAAGCTGTTAATGGAACGGACAGAAGGATATATGAAGCGGGCGGAGGAGCTTCGTGATCATGTCAATGACAAGAAGAAGCAAGGTGAAGCAGATAAAGCCGGAGGAGGTGCCGCAAAAAAAGGAAGCACCGGTGCTGGTGATGGCGGCGGTGGAGGCGAATCGAAAGAAGACGACGCGGACAATAAGAAACTACGGGGCGCACTGGCCGGAGCTGTTATGAGTGAAAAGCCAAACGTCAAGTGGGAAGATGTAGCTGGGTTGGAAGGGGCAAAGGAAAGTCTGAAAGAAACAGTGATTATGCCTGTGAAATTTCCACAGCTCTTTGTGGGAGAACGCAAACCATTCAAGGGCATTCTTTTATTCGGGCCTCCTGGTACTGGAAAGTCTTTCTTAGCCAAGGCTGTAGCCACTGAGGCTGACTCCGTGTTTATTTCTGTCAGTAGTGCCGATCTAATCTCGAAGTGGCAGGGAGAATCCGAAAAGCTTGTTCGAAATCTCTTTGAAATGGCACGCGAGGCAGAAGGGAGTCGAGCGATTATCTTCCTCGACGAGGTGGATTCGTTGTGCGGAAGCCGTCAAGAAGGTGAATCCGATTCGTCGAGGCGCGTCAAGACAGAATTTCTGGTACAAATGGACGGTGTAGGCAAAACAGAGGGCGGAGTGCTGGTACTCGGCGCCACGAACGTCCCATGGGCAATCGATGCGGCAATTCGTCGTCGTTTCGAAAAACGCGTCTACATTCCACTGCCAGACAAGCATGCGAGGACATTCATGGTTAAAATGCACTTAGGTGACACTCCGAACAATTTGGTGGAAGCAGACTTTACCAGGATTGGAGAGCTGACAGAAGGTGCTAGTGGTTCAGATATAGAGGTCATGGTGAAGGAAGCATTGATGGAACCTCTCCGGAGATGCCAACAGGCCAAGCAATTCCTTATTGATTCCGATGGAAAGTATATTCCTTGCGAAAAGTATCCGAATTGTGCGTATTGCCCGCCGAAACTCTCAACAGATCCACCGGACACGGATTATACTTGCCACGAGTGTGGGGCGTTGCGGATGGTGCTTTGGGATGTTCCTCCGGCCAAACTAGATGCCCCTCCCGTGCGACTCAAGGATTTCGAAAAGGTCATGAGGCATTCTCATTCGACCGTATCTGCTGAGGAACTGAATCGATTTTCAGAATGGACCAAGTTGTTTGGCCAGGATGGGGCGTAATGTATTAGGGCACCGCACGTGTAGCAGTCGGGATCCAAACTAACCGTTAACAAATGGACAGAACTATATTCAACTCGTTGATTCATTCTTGCGTTTTTGCATGCTTCGTAGTTGACCACGACGGGCCACTGCCACAGTTTTATCTCTGTCTTTATCCCCAACACACCAGTGTGCAAGATCAAGTCGCCTAGCAACAAAATGGATCAGCTTGCGCTTTCGTCCTCCCATCCGAGTGGGAAATACTAATACTTGCTCCATCTTGTCGCTCATTTCTTCCGTGCGCTTCAAAAAATCTGCGATCTGACTCTCGATCTCTTGCTCTTCTGGTCCCGTCCAATCACTGTTTTCCACGGCGATACCGTCATCACCAGCACGCGACGGATCCAAGAGCTGTGATATCACCACTTGAAGATCCGATTGACAGTCGGGATCCGCCGTGGAAAATAATAAGGAGTCTTGAAAGTCCACTTTCTTTGGATCCCAGGCCACCAAAATGTCATTTTTGGGTGTGGACTCCCAAGGATCCATTCTCATCAGAGCGGTGCGATAACTGTATACACTTTCCAAATATAGGCGTCGATCCGTTTCCAGCAATGCCTTGGCCGTTCGTCGAGTAGCATTTCGACTCGTTCGCGACTCTTGTTCGCAACTGTAATCAGCAGCCTTGGCCAGAGCATCCCAATCCGCTTGCTGAGAGATGAGCTGGCAGAAAGTAGAGGATTGAGGGTAGGATACAGTGGCCACATTTTCCCCCGTGGCATGAAAGACATTGGGATTGCGAACCTGTTGCGACAATTTTCCCACACAACATGGTGCCACCACAATCGCAGTGGCTCCCGCCGATGCTGCCTTGCGCAATGTCACATCCGTCGCCTCCCCGCACAAGTGCAATGCCAACGCCATATCAAAGGATTTCGAGTATTTCTCGACCGGTCCGTGAAAAGAAAAGAGGTTTTCCAAAATACCATCTCTCCCGCACGAAGAAAAACAGGCTGAAGAATCATCATCATCGTCGTCGTCGTGTGACATTGATGATGACACAGTATTGGATCGATACGATGCAGACAGTTCTTCGCCCTTTTCTAAAATTTCCTTCACGACAAGCTCCGCCTTTTGATGCATCAAATCCAACGATCGTTTCCTCAAATCCACAACAACGACACGGCAATCGGGAAGTAACAAGGCCAAGGGAATCCCAAGATGCCCCGAGCCCCCACCAATGTCCACAATGGTAAAGGGGGTTTCTTGTTGCTTTTGGTTGTTGCGTGGTGTACTACGAGTAGTAGTAGTAGTAGTAGGAATTAATGGAAGGATACAACGTAACATGGACTGCAATTGCTGTTCTTTTCTTGCCGCTCGCTCTGGTTTGGGAAGCTGTCCGGGATTGTTTCCAAGAACGCGAGCTGAAGTGGGGAGTTTGTCAAATGGCCAAAGTGTCGTCTCTGATAATGACGGCGATGCTGCTGCAGCTGATGATGATGATGGCACTGGTGGAAGACGGGCATATTCGGGCTGGACAGTGGGAAGCACATTGGCTAGAACTTGTTCAAAGTGTTTGAGTCGGACGCCATGAACACCAACCGAAACGGCTAGTAGTGATTTCTTAGTAGTAGAAGAAGGCAATATCGACGATTCCTGATCTGCTAATATTAGATCCATGAGATATGAGATTGATGATTCTACCAGTAGCAGCTGCCGCGCTGCAGTACGTGTGGAAAGGATAATCGAGGAAGAGTGGTGTGGACGGACAACGACGACGACGACTGCTCTGTGAGAATATAGATGTTGAATCTATACTCTGGGCTAACTATCTCACTACAACAGTAGTAGCAATAGGGAGAAAGTATGAATTATATAATATCATCTTGATCGACATGTTGCGATCCTGTTGTTGTCTGTTCTTGAAGAGCGTGCGTCAGTCGAAAGTGATGGTTATGACCAAATGACCGAAAGTGTCCGTACGTCAACCGTAAGCACCGGTCCTAATGCATCTTGTCACAGGACCGGTCCTAATGTATAGCACAGCACCGGTCCTAATGTATAGCACCGGTCCTAATGTACTTTGTCACACTCCCTCTCGCATGTTCCTTCAAGACCATATCTTACTACCATCCCATCACAGTCTTTCTATGAATTGCCAATAGGTCGATACTCAGAGGCTTCGTCAACATATCTGCCGGTTGGTCCATAGTGCTGATTGGGTGGATGGATATGTCCTTACGGACTACATAGTCGCGAAAGTGGTGTAGCTTTACGCAGACATGTTTTGTCCTAGGCCTGTACTTGTGGATCTTAGCCATTTCAAGAGCTCCGCTGTTGTCTTCAAATACGCGGCAATGAACCTTTCCTTTTGCTGTTCGAATAGGGAATCCAAGCTTCTTCATTTCTCGTAACATTTCCATGATCGGTATCGCTTCTCGTAGTGCGTAGCTGAGACCTGTGTATTCTGATTCAGTAGAGGACAAGCAGATTTCACCTTGCAGCTGTGACTTGTACGTGATAGGTACCCCAGCGTACATGATGATGTAACCGTGGCGTGAACGAGCAGTGTCTCGTTTGGATCCTTCTTCTGGATTCCAATTGCCTACGAAGTCGGCATCAACAAATACCTCAAGGTCCTTTCTCTCGTCAGCCTTCAGGATCATTCCTTTATTCCTAGTGGCCTTCAGGTATCTCCCGAGCCACTTTAATGCCTCACCGTGTTGTTTCTTCGGAGTGGCAGTGAATCGAGCACACTGATGGACGATGTATGCAATGTCTGGTCTCGAGCCTCGCTCCAAGTAGTTGAGCTTTCCGATCACCGATCGGTAGTTGAAGTGGTTGTCAAAATCGGGGGAATCTTCGTGTCTCCCCAAAATCTTTGAGGGCGAATGCGACATTTTGTTGGGCGGCCATTGTGTAGGCGCAGAGGAAGCGTGTGAGAATATAGATGTTGAATCTATACTCTGGGCTAACTATCTCACTACAACAGTAGTAGCAATAGGGAGAAAGTATGAATTATATAATATCATCTTGATCGACATGTTGCGATCCTGTTGTTGTCTGTTCTTGAAGAGCGTGCGTCAGTCGAAAGTGATGGTTATGACCAAATGACCGAAAGTGTCCGTACGTCAACCGTAAGCACCGGTCCTAATGCATCTTGTCACAGGACCGGTCCTAATGTATAGCACAGCACCGGTCCTAATGTATAGCACCGGTCCTAATGTACTTTGTCACACTGCTCACTATTTGTCTTTGTCGTCGCCATCATTCATCATTGTCGTTCATCGAGACTGTTGTGACAACGAAAGATGGTTGGTATTGGGTATTGGTGGTGGTGGTGCGCGCTGCGCGCCTTCGTTCCTCCCGTGCCGTGGTACCGGCGACCACGAAGTCCTGTTAGTCCTTTTTCAAGGTTTCTCTCTTTCTTTTGCTCTACAAGTACCGTACCTTTTAGCTGAAGCCATATATTCTATGCTGCTTTTGTACCGGTGCGTGTAGTAGAGAGTCTACTCTACGAGTACTCTACTACTAGCTCTCCTCTACTAGAGTAGCTACTGGAGAGAGTAGCTCTGCAAACAATAATGGGCTGGAACTGTCGTAAACAACAATTCATACACGAAAATTCACAGACGCAATCACTACCACTACTGTACGGTAATTTTTATTGGATTTAACATACAGTAGCTTAGTTTATTTTCAGGAAAAGAGTTCACATTTTTATCGCGCCAAAGAGGATCTTCTGGCAGCAGGCCCATCCATTCTCAAAAGAAGCCCCATGTAAGTCTGCATCTTTCTTCATCGATACCCAGAGGGGTTTTGCAAACGATTCTCTTCACCCATTCGCAACCGTAAGATAGTAAGTAAATAAGTAAGTAAGTAAGTCAGCGAGGCAGTAGGTCAGTCGTCCCTCTACTTCTTTTCCTCGTCGTCAATGATGGCATGTTCTTCAACCGCGTTGCCCTTGACAACTGCGACGTTCGTCTCGGTGACAGTGCCATCGGCGTTGCGCTGATAGGTGACGTTTTGTGTCTGGGTCGGCTCACTCGCGGAAATATGGGGAGGAGTAAGGACATGGGTCGACAAGCCCGCCAAACACCAAAAGACAACCGAAGTGATATTGAGGCGATATCCCGCCCCCCACTCGCATTCTTCTCCAAAGGTTTCACGAATATTCGGATATTGACTTTCCATGATTTGCAAGACTGGATTATCCAAGCAAAGACTGGAGCTCTGAATCAACAAGGTAAGTCCTTGCAACAGGCAAGTGAAAAGGAAAATACCTCCAAGTTTCTTCCACGCGGACTCCAATCGACCACCGCCCGTACAGGGAGCCAGATACGAGAAAAAGACGCCAAGACCTCCAATAAAGAGTGCAATGATCGAAAAAGCCATCACTGTTCGTGTTTTGCTGTCAATTTCATAATCAAAGCCAAGGTCTCGATCCAAATACTTGTAACTTTGGCATGTATTAACGACCCACACTTGGTCGCCGACTTCCACGTAGCCTCTGGTTCGATAAGTCCACACGCCAGCAAAAAGGATCGTATCACTGTTGTTCTGTTGCGGGAATTCTACCGTTTCACAGTACATGTTGGCAGCTGTCCCGCACACCACTGCGATAGTAGCCAAAGTGGCCGGTGTGTAAGCGATCAGACGGTCTCTGCAACTGGTGTCATGTCAGCAAAGGAGGAGAGGGAAAACAATCGCATGAGAGACATGGACTGGCTGGAACAACGCAGAGCTTGCTCTGCCAGCAGACTATATCCCCTCTTCTTACCTCATTGTTGTTTTATAATATCGATCAAGATAATTCTTGTTGTGTACTCGTACTTTGATTGTATGGCGACAGCAGCAGGAATGGAAAGAAGAAGGCAAAAGGCAAAGCGAGAAGCCTCGATCTCCTCTCTCCTCTCTTCTTTGTTTTTAGTCTTGCAAGCAGCAAAAGTAACAAAGGCAAGGCGTGACGCGTGACACCGCCGTTTGGGCACCGTTCCCTCCTCGAAGTTATTACAGTATTTGGCGAAAATAACGGATGAGAAGGCTCTTGACCAATCAAATCACACTAAAAAACGACTCCATAAGTATTTCCCACTGTTGGGCTTCGCCGCGTTGACTTACTGGACTACTATAATTTTTTAAAAATAAAAATAATCATCAAATCTCACAATCTCTCAAATCTCAAGCTCGCAAGCTCGGCCGGCCGGCCGGGCTTGATCGTAAGTGACGTCAGAGTGAAGAAAACAGAGCATGCAGAGAGCGATGCGATGAATGAGAGATTATTAGAGATGGTGATCGAGAGATGAGAGATGCGAGGGCAGACGAAACGAGGAAAACGACCATGACGCATTATTGCATCACGACCATCACCACCATCCATCCAATTATCATCAATCTCGTGCAAAGTCGTTAAGAAATATTCGGCCGCCTGTCGATCTTTTATTGCGAGCTACAATTGATCTCTTACAAAGAAAAAGATCCCAAACAAGAATGGAACGACGAACGACTGAATGGGGCCATCATTCCTAGCAGGCAAGTTGGTGCAAGGGGTGTGCCGAACAAGTCCCTTTGCATTGGCTACGGCATCATTCCTTTTCCAATACAACAGCGAATCAGCCACACAACATTCCATCTGCGAAGAGTTCAAGTCGTCAGCGGGCAAAAGATTTCGGTTGGCAAGGAAGCAGACAACACTCCAGCAAGCATCGGCGAACGGATCGGTGGGCGGTGAGGCGCTACCACGAGCTACCACTCAACGGTTCAATACTAGAAAAGAACTCGACGAAATTCGAGCGAAAGAAAAAGAAATGCTTTTGAGATGGGAGAGAGACGAAGATGGCTGGCGAGAACTTCCTGCAAGGGCTTGGCCTGCGTATCAACCAGATCCAGAACAGCTCAAAGGCATCCAAGCCCAGGTGAAGAAACACGGGTGCCCGACGATGGCACAAGGGAAATCATCATCATCTACCCACTACTCGGACCTATGTATCGAACTACTTTTCAATGTAGCGACAACATTGGTCTTTTATAATTTGGATCCAGAAGCAGGATTAAAACAATACGAGGCTCTCGCAAGAGCAGGCCATGTTGACTCCATGGTGGCGTGCGGCATTGTGCATGTCGAGGGCATGGGTGTACCACCCAACGAGAAAAAAGGAATCGGGTGGCTAAAAAAGGCTGTCGCACTCAATTCAGCGCAAGGGTGTTATGAAATGGCGACTGTACTCTACACGGGAGTCGATGGAGTATTGGAAGAAGATTCCAAAGCCGCGTTTGAGCTCTTTCGTAGGGCCGCAGAACAAGACCACGCGGCGGGCATGTATATGATGGCTGATTGCCTCCTCGAAGGTGAAGGCACAGAAAAGAATGTTGGCCGAGCTGTTCCATTGCTCTACAAGGCGGCCGAACGAGGGCATCGGTATTCGAGGCAAAAGATTCGAGAGCTTTTGGCCAAGAAATAGACAAAGCAAGACTGTACATGTACGAAAAACAAGAGATAATTTCACCATTTTGTTACAGACCGAGACGCAAAATCTATTTGACTTTTTCATGCTTACTGGACGAGCTATCATTCTTAGAAAGTAGTGAGTAGCATAATGTGCACCAAAGTCGAGGGATGAATAGCTACCGGTACTCGTACTCGTACTCTCTACTGTACCCTAAGTACCTGGTACCAGGTACAGTACTTACCGTACGAGTAACTTGTACCGGCACAGTACACTATCATAGAGCATCAGCTCCCGGTGGTGCGTGGACGCAGTCACTCGGTCATCGGACCGACCAAAATGACTTTTGGACTCACTCGACTAACGTGAGGCATAAATAAAATAAAAGCAAACCAACCGCGGGCACACCAAAAATCAACGAAGAACATAATACTATCTCGAAAAACCGAACAGCGAGCGCGAGCGCCCACACCCGCCAACACCGCCGACCACTAAAACCTAGATAATAAAACACTTCTTCTACTGTATATTTCTGCTGGGTCAAACGAAACTCCTCAAACCGATTGGCAGAATAGTCTAGAGCAGAGAGAGAAAGTGAGCCTCGGGGATGTACGTGTTGTCAAACAGTCCCACTTATAAATTTGGAATATGAGCTATGACGATGATGATTCGTCGTCGGAGGGGGGAGATGATCCACTTTCTCGGCTGATGAGAATGGCCGAAGAAGAAGACCGTGAAGGCGAAGCTGCTGCATCATCGGGAAGGATGTCGGGGCCGTTGGGTCCGAAGCCCTCAACTAAAGGAACACATACGGAAGACAGTGGTGGTGATAGTGATGGTCCTCAGGACCCACTAAGCCGATTCGCCGACTTTGAAGACGATGACACCGATGACGAAGACGAAGAAGACAACGAGGCGAACAAAGAGATTGTTGCCCGAATAATCGCTTCGAGGCTGGCGGCGGCAGACAAGGGCGAAGGAAAGTCGTCTTCATATTCCAATCGAGATGATCCTCAGGATCCACTGAGCCGAATTGCAGATATGGAGGATGGCACCGATGACGAGGAAGAAGACAACGAGGCGAACAAGGAAATTATTGCACGAATAATTGCATCGAGGATGGCGGCGGTAGACGAGGGTGAAGGGAAGCCGCCTTCAAATTCAAACCGAGGGGATCCACTTGCTAGAATAATGAGAATTGATAAGCAGGGCGAGAATGAGGAGGAGGAGGCTCCCGTACCGCACAGACAGGAAGTCGAAAAACCAGATTCTGGCAGATATCCACACGTCCATGAGAACGAGCCTTTAACTGCGTCCGAAAAGGAGATTGTTGCTCGAATTGTTGCAATAAGAATGGCTCAGATCGATGACGATGCACCCGATAGTTCATGGAATAGAAATCCAGAAGATCCACTCGAGAGAATCATGAACATGAATGCAGAAGAGCAACTCTTATCAGCTGCTTCTCTGATTCATTATTCTGTGGCAGAAGACGATAGCGACGAAGAAGACTACGATGATATAATTCGGAAAAAAGACTTCCGAAATCTGAATAAGATGATTCAAGAAAACGATTTGGAGGAGTTGGAGAGACAAGTGGCTGCAATGGCGGATTCTGTAAGGACGAAACTGACCGCTTCCACGTTGGCCGACCTGTCACGCAACTACGATTCAACCCTCGACAGTGATGCTGGTTTGGGCTACGCGGCGTTAGCAATGGGAGGCCACAAGGAAGTCATCAACCAGTCACATGTGATGACTTCCCTAGATATCTCCAAAATAACTAGCGATGATGATGGAGACGGGCGCTTTGTTTCGATGTCAGATTCGATCCTTGATTCATCCGTGAAGATAAATATTGAGCCCATCGGAGGAAGAAAATCAGAGCTTCTGGGAGGGACAAATGCGTCTGATAATGATTCCATTCAATCGTCGGAACGAGGCAAAGCATTGATTGCGCACTACACGGAAAGTCCATCGAAAGCCGAGAACAAACTATTGTCTTCTAACTTCAACGTCAATTCCATTCGCGGCATTGATCTTTCTAGCAGCCCCATAAGCCCGAAGAAGAATCTGCCAAAGCCGAAAAAATCAACATCTCAACAATGGGATGACCCGGTTCAATCCAAATCAGTGTTTATTTCTGATTGGTGGGGCGTTCTGGGAGATTTTGCTGGTATTCGCTCTGATTGGTCAGACTCACAGTCGACCATGAGCTATACGGAATCCGTACTGAGCGATTCTGTCGCATCGCTTGGAGCGAGCACGCAGACCGAAGATTATGATACGCCAGTAGCTGAGATATCAGGATCCGATACACTAACAGCAAAGGCGTTGGATCAGTTTCTTGGCTTGAGTACGGCACGGGACAGTGGAAGTACTAGCGGAGGTCCTGGGGAGACGAAACAAAAGCCTGTTCACCACTCTCTATCGCTTTTGGAACAAAAACGACGGAGGAAACGAGAGCTGGAGGCGTGGAGGGCTTCACTTTCGACAAGCTTTCAAACAGATAGCTAAACTATGTTCGTCATGGATGGGGGATGGGAGTTACTCCGCTGCTACCAACATGGCAGGAAGGCAATAACCCTAAAATTATATTGTTTGCTATTGAAAAAACACGTAGAATGTCGTAGTCAGCGCAGTCCTGAGCTACCTGTAGACTTAATCCAGTAGAACTGCTGGTCTCTACTAGCTCAGGCACAAGAGACATTTCTTCTCGATGATCGTCAAGATATTTGCTAAAGTAGATAGTGGACTCTTCCCACTGACTGTGCTTGACGATGGGATCTTGCTTGGAGTAGTCGTAGTAGGCGGAAAAAAAACACGGACACAAAGTATAGGATGGGTCTCTCCGTCGGCGTCCGATGCCGCCGTCCGCCGTCCGCCGCAAATCCAGTCTTGAGACCGCAGATCCACGACTCAGAGCCGGTCGGCAATTTAGCGATCGAACTACGTAGAAGTTCTACAGAATCCAAAGCACGGCGGGCGTGCGCCATGTGATACCGTTTCCAACCGACAGGAAGTTCGTTCCACTACTACAATGGCGCCAAACGGATCCCATCCCGTTTTGCAGACTTACAACTATAAACGAAGCAAACAGATTGCAAAGAGAGAAATCGTATTGCATTCATATCATATCAGCAACAACTTTTTCAAAGACAATCGTTCTCCTTTATCTCCATTGCAAAAAAGTCAACCATGGGTTTCTTTGGCTCAAGTTCCGACAAGAAAGGTACGAGTCCAAGATTGCCGAATGCGGAAAGCATGGCTCCTTGATGTTAAACTCTCTCTTTTACCTCATTGATTACTCTCCACATAGATACATCTGGCGCATACTCCACCATGCAACCAGGTGCCATTCCTGTAGCGACCCCTGTTCCCGAAGTCATGGCGCAACAACAACAGTATGAATATCAGCGACAATATCATGCGCCACTCAAAGCAACACCACCCACGATGAATCCAACGACAGCCTTTCAGCAAGCCGACCCGACATTGGCACGAGTTCCTATGTTTATCAAACAGTGCCCCAACTGTCATCAAGAATCCCGCACGCGCATCTCCACTTACCCGACCTGGCAGACTTGGACTGCTTCAGGGGTCATGGTCTTTGTGTTTTGGCCGATTTGTTGGGTTCCTCTTGTTTTGGACAACTGCAAGCAAACCGATCATTATTGTGTATTGTGTCAAACCAAGGTTGGAGAGGTGGAAGCCTTTAAAGATTGTTGCGTAACGGAACAGACATAGCCAACGAAACCGATAGCCGAGCGACAGAATGGTATGCAAGCAAGCACATTTCGAAATATCTTCGGGGATGGGAACGAGTGGAAGTATATGAATATTGCGTCGATTGTACGAACCCTTTAGTGTATTTCAGTCAATCACAATATGTGCATTCAGCCCGGGCGGCATCTTCCATGTTGCGACAGCGACTACTCTTAGAGTATAAAATAATGTAGTAGTATAGCTGCTGGTAATTTTTTTAACTATCACGCACAAAGCCATAAATACAACGCCTCTTTAATCGTCGAAGATGAGCACATTCTCAAGCAAGAGCAGTCCTACAGTACTCTAACTACCGGTACTTCGTACTAGTAGAGACTAATTATTATTATTTTGACTTCTCGTAGGGCAAGCGAGCACGTGGAGATGTTATGATGATGTTGTGTGTGCAGTACTATCTGTACGACTGTACGAGATGTACCCTACTGTACTCAATTATTGTACCCGGTACCGGTACCGCGGTACCGTATGGTACTGTGACGGTAGGGACGGGGTCGTCTGTTCGTCATCAGTCAAAATGGCACGATGAGGGAGACACGATTGAGACAAGATTGAGATGAGACTTTCATCGCATCACTCTCGCGGGCCGCTGGCCGGAACATGCAGATCCAATACATCATCCAACACGCAACATCATGCAAGAATGATATACCGGTAGTGCAGATGAAGAAAACTGCATTATCGCAGATGATGATCATTATTGTTCGCAGCGCTAATACCGATGCATCCTCACCATGACGAGCGAAAGCCTGGAGGAAATTGACCTCTGCTTGCCTCTGCTATCAACAGAGAAGGGTGATGCTTCTTTCTTAGAGGAAGATTTGTCAAGTTATTCTTGCAACAAGGTAGGCGGAGTTCTGCTTGGTGGGCCTACTGCCACTGCATTTTCTATGTGCGTTTAGTCGCAGAAAATATCACGCATCTTAGAAACCTTCATTCTTTCCCTTCTTTGAATCTATCCAGACGGCCGAAGTCGCGTTCACTGTATGGGCCTTGACAGCGACCATCGTCCTATCGTTGCTAACGCTGGGTGACGCCTGGGACGATATAGTGGCGAATACAAAGGACATCTTTCAAGACCTCCGAAGTAACTGGCAAGCAGACGGTTTTGGTTTTGGTCATGATAGTGCTATTTCAGATTCGAATGTGATGCAACTGGACGATACCCATTGGGACGAATTCCATGAGGGTCACAGTGCTGTGTTTGTAAATTTCCATTTGGCCGGGCGCCCTGATTCTTCAAAGCTTTCCCCAGTATGGGAACAGCTTGCTAATTATATGAAGATGCAGACGGATTCGCCGGTGGGCATTGCCACTGTAAACTGTGTCGATCACAGAGACTTGTGTCGCCGAGAATCTGTCTCCACCTATCCAACGCTCCGGTGGTACGAGGGAGGCCGTGCCGTGGGCGACGACTACTTTCCCGGAGGGGGTACAACCTTCGAGTACGTCAAGAAGCTCGCCAATCAACGTCTATCTGGTCCTCGAATGGAAGACACAGCGACCACCCGCCAAGAGAGCCTTGAGGTTTTCACATCGAATGATGGTCCTGAAAGCGCAGTCGCAGACTTGACCATGACCAATTTCAAGCCTTGGTTGCTAGAAAATGAAATGGCATTCGTCGATCTGTATGCACCATGGTGCGTGTGGTGCCAACGATTGGCCCCGACCTGGGAACGGTTTGCTCAAGAAGCTCAAAGATTGAATATGCCAATTGGAATCGGGAAGGTGGATTGTATGGCACAGGGTGATTTGTGTCGGAGCGAGGAAATCATGGCTTTTCCAACCTTTCGATGGTACCAAAAGTCTGAAGCCACGAAACCTGACTATACTATGGATCGACCACATCGAACAGTTCAAGCATTGTTGACGTACGCCCAAAACAAACTAGGTGGAGTGCTCGTGGATGAACCCTCCTACGCTTTGGAAAATCAAGAGAAAGAAGTTGCCCGCTCTTTCCCCGCAATGACGACCACGTCTTCCTATCCAAAGGAAGTGGGAGAGGAACGCGAAGGAAACAGGGAAGAACTCGAAATACCACAGCTCGCTATTCATCTCGACAAAGAAAGCTGGGCCAACTTCCACAAATCTCACAACGCTGTCCTCGTGGACTTCTACGCACCATGGTGCGTTTGGAGCCAGCGGCTGTCTCCTATTTGGGACCAATTCGCGCAAGAAGTAGCTGAAAGAGAGCTGCCGATTTCCATTGTCAAGGTAGATTGTGTTGCCCAAGAAAATCTTTGTCGTCGTGAACGTGTGTTCGCCTTCCCAACCGTGCAATGGTACGAAGGTGGACGAGCTACCGGACTTTCCTGCACCGAAGAACGAAGCGTCGAGGCCTACCTTAACTACGCATATCTGCGTCTTTCAGGGATCAGCGGTGAGGCTGAGGACGAAATGACACCTACGATGCAGGAAGGTGGTATTTTGCTCCCGAACGACCAAGAGGGGGACCAAGGTGATTCATTTGAAGGACTTCACCCCCTCAATTTTGCGGAGGAGAATGTCGAGATCGACGATGATCATGCGGATAATGTCGAGATCGAAGATGACGATGAAATTTTGCCAGTTCGCCAGGCTTTGAAATCGGAAGACGAGCCCGTCCTTTTCCATTCGATCGATATTACGGAACCCCTTTGGAAGGAAATCTTGGAGACTAGCCCGGATGCATTCATTGTCTTCGGAGCGACTCTTAGCCAACGTGCGCAAGCAGTGTGGGAGGAATTTGCGGAGCAAGCCAGAGCAATAAACCTACCTGTGGCCATTGCTCGAGTCGATTGCGTAGCGGAGGATCAGTTGTGCCTTCGAGAGCGGATCTATGCTTATCCAACTATGCGATGGTACAAAAATGGCGCTTCCGTCTTTTCGTACACATGCGAAAACGACCCGAACTGTCATGAACAAGCCACTTCTGAGACACTCCTCGCCTACGCCAACGAGCTACTTTCGGACGTGGAGGAGCAGGAAGATGTCTTCACGACGGAATAGCTGTTGACTTAAGAAGCGAGCTTTTACATTACATTTTTGCATTTCGGAGGAGCTACTTGAAACACAATTGCTACTGCAGCAACGAAAAAGGCCACCGGTATGGTATTGCATAGTAGTAAATTTCATCTCCTTTACACACAAATAATAAGACATATCTATAGCTTTTTGGGTTTGAAGACCTTGTACAACACGGCGTCGATCAGGCCCAGAGTAGTAAAAGTACCTCCGATGATGGCACACAAACTAGTGAGATAATCGTACCACTTTCGACCTTCCTTTTCCACAACGACACTCATGGGACTCAAGTCGTAAGAAAATCGTGCTTCTGGGACATTGTTGACATCGTAAAACACGATTTGCGACTGTTCCAAGAATTGATACGTCAGCATTTGGTTGGCGCTCGAGGTACCCATATTGAGATGGGTGGAGACTACCTTGATGTAATGATGATAAGCCTGATGAAAGTCCTTTGTCAAGTAGAATTCCCCATCCATTGGATTGAACTGACGGTGCTCCTCTGGCACTTGCTTCAATATCCGCTTTGTACGACGTGACTGCTGGTCCAAGGGTTCCCCGAAGCTCAAATGATTGACAATGTGTGTCAGGTTTGTCATAGCCGAGTTCAAGTTATGGTTCTTGGACTTGGCTTCAATATGAAAGTTTCCTGGCACCCGATTCACCATCAAGTGACCGCTGACTTGACAGGCAGGATGCTCGGGGCGGTTCTGCTGAAAGAGCTGCCTCTTCTTTTCCCGTTCGGCTTCGTCTGCCGAACCGTCGGCCACAGCCTTTTTCTCCCACTCTTTGAATTTCTCATCCATCTCCAACTTGCGTCGGGCAAATCCTGTCAAGGCTTGGACGGTACGATCCATCTTATAATCGGGACTCATGGCTTCTGAATTGTGGTACCAACGAAGCGTGGGGAACGCCATGACTTTCTCTGTCCGACACAAGTTGGCATTGGCCATACAGTCCACCTTTCCTACACCCACTGGCATTTCCAGCTTTTTGACCTCTTGAGCAAACTTCTCCCAGGTCGGAGCCAATCTTTGGCACCAGACACACCATGGTGCAAACATATCCACGAACGCCATTTCGTTTTCCGCTAGCCACTCCTTGAAGTTCCCATCGTCAAGATCCACCGCATGAACTCCGTCTTCTTCGTGCATCTGTTCCAACGTCCGCTCATGCTCTTCGTGCCGGACTTCTCGTTGTTCTCGATTGCGTCCACTGAACAACCTCACCTCACCTCCCTCGGAAAGCTGCCACTTTTCCACATTTTTGGTAACATTTTGACGATTTGTCCCCAGGGCATCCCATACATCCACGCTGACGTAATCGCAGTTTAAATCCAATAGCGTAATGTTAAAATTGAGCCGGAGCTGTGGCTGCGTGTTCTCGTCGAGCGTAATGGAAGTTGCGATCCGGGTCCGCGCAAAGGCTGCCGTTTCACTCAGGAACAAGACGGACATGATGCCGATCGCTACCATGGACATGGCAGCTCCCAAAGTAGTTGCCTACAGACAGACATTCAATCAGTACAAGTAGTTACATAGCGCAATATAGCAAGCAGGGGAGAAAGAGGAAATACACAAGAAAGAAGAAGACCGAGTGAGTATTTTTTGTGGATACGTACCCTCCAAAAAGTGCACACAAGATCCAGCGAGGTGCCCACCCACGTAGAATTTGTACCAAAAACGACGTACGTACAGACGACTCCTCAATGGCACAAGAAGCAATGCAATGCATTGCTGGGCGAACGCAATACGAGTGAGTACAACGAGCAGGAAACGTACCTCCGTCAAATCCTTCGGTACACGGCGATAAAAGTCCACAGAGGACATGGCATTCCGGGAACGGCCGCCCCCATTGATGTTGTTGCTCATGTTATGGATTGCTAGAGGATGAGAGCAAATACAGAGTCAAGTAAAAATCGGATGGATGATGTGAGAAAAGCAATGTGATCGGAACCAGCGCTACCTGCTTTTCGTAAAAAATACGCGCGGCTGTTTGTGCGTTGAACCGCGATAAAAGAAGATAAAAACACCTTCCATGACCGGCGCTCATCTGCGGCGGTCATCCTCTCTTCCACGAGCTGCTTCGAGGCGAACGCAATAATTAAATTTCTGAGTCGAATGGGTCTATTTTGAGTCATCAGTTTCATTCTCAAATATTCATGAATGAATAAATGAAATATAAAATGTCCTTTCAATTCGGGATTCAAAGATTTAGCTTACAATGGCACGCACGCACGGACGGTTGTTCCGGTGCTTGTTCCGGGAGATTTCTGGATTGCCTCCAACAAAAATTCCAACAAAAATCTCCAATAACATCGCCTTGCGATTGGCGGGTGTTGTTGTTGGGCCGCGCGTGTGATGATGACGAGAGGCAGCAGGCAGCAGGGAAGAGGGAAAGCAAACTCGTCAGCGAGTTTTCTGGAACAAGTATGAACTCTAGCAACAAATAATAACTGTCACTACATTCTCTGCATTGCTTTGTATCCGTCAGTGCTACCGATCCAACGGGAAAGAACACATCTAGTAGCTAGAGAAGAATCGCAGCTTTCAGCATAGGTGTTATTAAATTCGTTACTTTGTACGAGGATACAGAGCAGCAGCAGCAGCACGAACATCATTGTTCTGAAATCCAACTGGTTCAAAAAGGAGATCAATCAATCGAGCAAGTTGCAGAGTTCTCCAAAACAATCTTCTATTCCTTGAGAAATACGCACTTCCTACACACAAGCGTCAGCAACATACTAATGTCGGCAGGAGGCGAAGGAACCATCGGAGCGGGCACTTCGGAATCCGCTTCGGCGGGATGTTCTTTGAGCGAACGACTGAGACCGTCCCAGCAGCACCAGAAACACAATCTTTTTGCTCGCCGGACGCTCCCCGATTTGGATGGCCTCGCTGTATTTACGTGGGGTCGTGGTGAAGACGGTCAATTGGGTCTAGGAGATACGAGTGATCAAGATGAGCCCACCTATGTGGATGCCCTGAGGGGTGTTGGAGTTCGACAAATTGCCTGTGGATCCGGACATACGGTCGTGTTAACCACTGATGGGGAAGTGTACACGTGGGTGAGTCAGTCGTCAGTCGTCTCGGAATATTGAACTGCACTGTGATGTACTCGTAGAACGGTTCTATAGTATGTCTCGGAAGGGCAATGCATTCTCACACATTTATGATTATGATTTTGATTATAACTCCTTTAGGGACGCGGTGACGACGGTCGTCTAGGCCACGGCGATAATGGATGGAAATACGTTCCTCGCATCACCCAAAGTTTGGCTGGACAAGTCGTCGTCCAAGTTACTTGTGGATCTTATCATACAGCAGCCGTCACTGGCAACGGAGACTTATACACCTGGCAAGTTATTTCGCTTTCCGCATATTCATTTGATAAATTTAACATTCTCACACTGTCATTTTGTTGTTGTCATATTGTTGTGAAATAGGGGCGGAGGAATGTATGGTAAACTAGGACATGGTAATGAAGCAGGTCATTCAACACCCAAACGAGTCGAGGCCTTGGTGGGCTTGGTCGTCAGCCAGATTGCATGTGGATCGCGGCATACTGCTATTATCACTTCAACAGGGGCTATTTATACGTGGGGCGACAAAGAAAATGGAGTTGCTGGACATGGGGACACGGAAGGGCACCAATATACTCCCAAGCTATTGGAAAGACTTGCGGGAAAACGAATCGTACAGCTATCTGCTTGTGGATTCCACACAGGCTGTTTGACGGAGGGTGGTGAATTGTTCACGTGGGGCGAAGGCAAATTTGGACGCCTCGGGCATGGAGCTGAACGAAATTGCCATGCGCCTCGGTTGGTTGAAACATTAATTGGGAAGAAACCACGACAAGTTTCCTGTGGTGGGTTCCACACGGCGGTAGTCACGGAGGATGGACATTTATATACCTTTGGAGGTGGTGAGCATGGTCAATTGGGACACAACGACCGTGTCAACAAGGTGAAGCCTACTCTTGTACAAGCCCTAGAAGGTATCTTTGTCTCGCAAATTACATGTGGCTGGTCACATTCCGTAGCACTTACGTCTACCGGACGAGTCTATACCTGGGGAAACGGCGATCATGGTAAATTGGGCCACGGTTCTGGACGAAAGGTTAGCGTTCCAAATATGGTGGATAAACTCAAGGACTATCGCGTGGTTCGCGTAGCATCCTACAATGAACATACTGCAGCGTTGGTAGAGCCATTCGATCACTCGAACGGCCTTGGTGGCGGCGTTAATGCGATACCGGTCACTTCCGCTTATTCCTCTCAGATGAGAGCACTTGTGAATGACGAAGAATTTTCGGATGTGATCTTTTTGGTCGAAGACCAACCAGTGCACGCTCACCGGGCGATTTTGTCACAAAGGTGCGATCATTTCGCCGCCATGTTTCGTTCGGGGATGCGAGAGAGTCTGGAGCGCATGGTCCCGATTCCCGACATTTCTCGTCCCGTCTTTTTGTTGCTGTTGGAGTACATCTATACAGATTCGGTCAAGATCGAAGTCGAAAACGCCGTTGAACTTTACATTGCCTCCGATCTATACAACCTTGAGCGCCTCCGAGAAATGTGTTGTACCGTTGTCCGTCGCAATTTGAACGCAGAAAACGCAGGGCCGCTTCTACAAAGTGCGGCAGAGAATCACTGCCCAATTCTTCGAGAAGTTTGCATGACGTACATTGTTGAGAATTTTGACATTGTCAGCAAGTCCGACGGCATCAAGCAAGTCAGCCATAGTTTGCTGTTGGAGATTTTAGCTCAGCGATGACAGGGGATTGGCACGTGAGACGACTCAACCGCAACCTTTTCTGTCGAAGGTGTGAACGACGCCTTATACAACTGTGAGAAACTAGTCAGTTTCGTTGGAAAGAATGCAACAGATATCCCCGTGCCTACTTTGTATTATAAGACTATCCCATGGGGAAAATCATCGCATAGAGCAGCTTTTTATTAATTATTAACAAAGGTATTTGAAGTTACTATGCAGTTTTGTCAAGAAGTCAGAGCGCTCCTCTTCAAAATTCACCTCTTCTCCTGTTGCTCTGTTTTAGATTGAGGGATTCAAGAATTTGTTCAATCTCGTAGCTCACAGCATTTGCGGGTATCGGACTATCCTGGCACACTCGTTTGAGTGCCTTGTTGGTGGCCTTGATGGCTCCATCGATATCCTTCATCTTTTCATAGATTATGATTTGCTTCTTGAGCGTTTCGCAGCACTCAGACGTAAACGAACCATCTCGCGATAGTTGTGCTGTCAGCATTTCTTTGTAGCAAGTAAGTGCTTGATTGTAGGACTTGTTCTTGGAAAAAGAATATCCAAGGTTATCGAGGGATGCAATCACCCGAGGGTGATCATGGCCCATGATTCCACGTTGCAGATCAAGCGCTTCACGGAAGCAATCAATCGCGGCAGGGAAGTTCTTTCGTTTGTTTTGAATGGATCCAATGTTACAAAGCGTCTCTGTCATTTGTGCCATGCAGGCGTTTCGATCCGTCTCTCTCGGGAACACCTCCCGGTAGATTTCAAGCGCGTCTTCAAAGGTAGACTGCGCCGAGAAAAGCTCAGAAGCTTCAAAATATAAACAAGCAATGTGGCACAAAATCTGAGCGACCGTTTTGTTGGAGCCACCAAGAGTTTTGCGGCTGATATTCAACGCTTCTCGCAGCACTTCTAGACCATCGTCAAACTTTTGCAGTGCGACCCGCGCAGATCCTAGCTTGGCTAGTGATGCCTAAAAGAGACGACGACAAAGAAAACATCAAGTGAGAAGGGATACAAGTGTTCCAAAACAAGTACCAGTATTCAGATAATATAATATAATATACTCACTGCCAGATCCAAATGGTTGTTTCCAAGAACCTTTCGTCGGATTGCCACCGCTTCTTCGAACAGCTCTTCCGCAACCTTGGCTTGTCCCATTCGTAATCGAACCACCGCTACATTGTGAGTGGCAGCTCCGACACTAGAATGACATTCGCCAAAACGATCAATTTGAGCCTTCTGCAGTGCTTCAAACATCAAGATAGCTCGGTTGTAGTTTCCAGCATTCAACACCGCCTTTGCCTTCTCGTGAAGTTCGCGACCCGAGATCCTTCCGCCCGATTCGCCAATGGCGACTAGAGTATCGCTAGCATTTCCGACGGATGCAACATCGGCACTCATGACCTTCTGACGCCGAAACAGAGGCGGCACGCAGGATTTAAGATTCGACATATCCGCGTACGACAAATCGTTCGGATCCCAATTGTTGTCGTTCGGATAGGACGACGAGTCCTGGGCATCATTGCTTCCAACGGCATCCACCACCGAAGTCGGCGACGGTGTCTCGAACGAGACCATATTCAAGTCTGGCGTACTAAAGAAATCATCGGCGTTGCCAGCTAGTTTCATACTGGACATTGGGTCCAACAGCGACCGATTCGGAGTGAGCTCCAGCGCTGGAGGAACGCCCTTATCGAGGCTCTCACCAGTGGTATCACGAGACTGCGAAGTTTGTTCTTCAAGTTTGTCGCTGCTGCTACTGCTATCACCACGGCGGCTCTTCCGACTACCGCGGCGTTTGCTTTTGCTCCGTCTCCTCGGCACCACAGATCTTGTGGACTGCAGGAGGCGGCCTGTCATCGAAGATGGAGATTTGGGAGGGAGTCCATTGGATGACGGCGTTGCCATACCTGATGGATCGCTCTTGTCTTTTGTAGGGGGAGACGAGCGACGAAGTTGATTAATCACCATGGTGGGTTTACCTCTCGCTCCCACGTTGACGTTGCTATTACTAGTAGTGTTCGTACTGCCACTGCTGCTGCTTCGACCAGAGTATATCACTTCCATACGGTAGATCAGTTGCCTACTTGCTATCCTTTCCTCACTCAAACTTTCGAGAATGGCTTGAAAAGGCGCGGGACGTGGTTTCGAAACTTTCAGAAACTGACTCCAAGGAACTTTCTTGTCTCTATTTTGGAAATTCTCAACTGATCAAGATAACAGCTTTACACATGAATGCATGATTTTGCTATCCGGCTTTGCTCCGTTCCTCTCCATCCAGCGTTCCTCTCACAGAAGACAGAAGCACACCAACCGAGCGACCCTTTGTCTTACAGTAGTTGAAAAAGCAAGATGGATGAGGCGAAAGCAAGGAAGATGTCGTTATTTATTGTCGAGTTTCTGATCCAATGTGATATATATATACAAGAATGAAGAATTGGATAATATCCAAATTTTTGCGGTCTCCGACCAACATCATGTGTGTGCAAAGGCTACCAGGTTGTACTCGTACTGTACTGGTACCTTGCGTGCGTACCAGGCACCTGGTACTACTGTAATACAGGGACAAGAAGCCCGCACGAGGAGGCGTGCCAACATTGAAATAAGCCGACGATTTTTACTTATTAGGAGCTTTATTTTGAGCGCGAAATCAATAAGTAAAATGGCGAAGAGCCAATCATTGGACTGTGCTGGCGTGCTCTGAACGACCCAATTATAGGCCTCTCACTGGTGAACAGTAATCGTTGGCCTACTACTTCTCGACCAAGACGAACGCTCTTCCGACAAAGACCCTGCTGGCGCGACCGCCAACCAACCCTCAACTCTTTCGGACAGTATAGACCGATAAGACCTTACTAGACTTCGACTGCATAGCAAGTCTCCGTCTTTGTTTCAGGTTACCCGTTGGTACATCACCTTGCCTCGTTTCCAAGGTGTAAGGGGGGATGGCGGGCGGTTTTTCTAAAGCTATTTGAAGCTAGTAGATCAAAGTAGAGTGTTGTAGTGGATCGATGATCTTCTTGTGTGATCATGATCGATCATCTCGTCTTGGTGTTGGTCAGGAGAAGTTTGTATTGGCGCGCCTTGTTTGACTTTGGGTCTGTCCATCTCTCCTTGGGGGTGCACATGGCTCGAGGCTTGAGTGCCAACCAACCCTCAACTTTTTTGGACAGTATAGACCAATGAAATGTAGTAGCTTGTTAAAATTTGTTGGCCTAAGACCTTACTCTAGACTTTGACTGCATAGCTACCAGAACTGCCATACCGTAGAATAGCCATGCCCTACGAGTACTGTACAGGTACAAGTATGGATACCTCAATGCAATGAGCAAAATGAAAACAGAAGAACAAGTACTTGTTTGTACCTGGTACTACCCGTAGGGACTTGTTGTCCTTCACCAAGAAATATCAAGCCATTTGTACTTATGGTGCTCTAACGTGAGGACGATACAGTACCGGCAGGAGAGGAAGAAGGGATGCAAGTAGATACTTATTGCACCAATTAGTGTTGCTCTCTCCCCAATAAATTAGAAGAAGGTGACAATATTGATCATGATGATTTATCCTTCTTCCGACCAAGAAGTTCCGACCAACGACACCACCTGTCGCATTCCAGATGATGATGATGATGATGATGATTTCTTTATTCCTTTCATTTTAATTACTTGGCATGGTTGCGTGCGGTTCTCACTACCGCACCGACCGGTCGGCGGGAGATTTGGATTTTGAATTTCCGACGCCACACTGGTGAAACAAATGCTAAATTTTTTGACGACCCAACGAGTCATGGGAAAAATATCTTGAAATCCAAATTTCTCTAAGTGATGGCCGACGGGCGCGCAGAGTCTCACATTCTTGTGAAGTTGATGCCTAGCGCGCTGATGTTGTTGATGGATCTTCGACTGGTCACTTCTACTTCTGTCCATCCGCAACCAATTCACATCCTTATTTCTTTCCTTTTGCACATACAAACTTCTTGACAACCTCCACCCATCGTCTCAGACGGAACGAAATAATTTTGTATCGCACACCCGCCATGATGGGCAAGACTAGTAGTAGGAGAGGAGTCGTCAAATCAGAGAGCAAAAGAACGGAAGCTCTTCTGAAATACGCTGCGTACAACCCTCAGCCCTCGGTCGAGAGGTATCCATGGAAGGTTCCGGACCAAGAGAGCCCGACTCGGCACCGCTCTAACAGCAACGATGATGATGATGATTGGAGCCCTAAAGCAGTGCACGACTTCGAGCGAAGCTGGATCCAATTCGAACGCGAAGCGATCGGCGACCCTTTTAACAACTTGCCCGAAGACTTTGTGCCCCGCAAAGTTTCCAGCAAGTCGCTTCGACTCCAATCAAGGCTAAATCGGATTCCAAAGAAAATGGTTACAGTGGAGACTAACAACAAGAACAACGAGACCAAGGAAACTGGGAATCTCACGGCCGAAGCAGATGGTATTATTTACAGCCGAAATATCGAATACGCTCTTGTCGAGACGCCTCCCTCGACACCACCTCGCATCATGGAATCTCCCAGTATGCTGTCTCCTATGACGCCTCTGAAGCCGAAGAAGCTCGAGGGTGGATTCGTCAACGTACAAGTTGTCGAGGAAGAACTGGTCAAGGCAAAATTTGGGATCCCGTTGCCGAGAAAGACTCGTAGCCCTTTCGCAGAGGATACACATCCTCTCGCTGAAGATAATCTTGAACGTCAAAGCAGCCCTGGGATCGCAAAGATTCGTGCAACCAAGCTCAATGAAAGCTTGAGTGCCTCCTCGACCGGTAGCGCTAGCGTGTACCCAGAACACGAACCGCTTGCAAGGAAATGCACATCTTTCCATTCTGATACTTCTTCTGATCGGGTCTCAGAAATCTCGGATCCAGTGTGTGATTTACAAAAAATGATCTCTGACAGGGGACTCAACAATGCAGGCGATGACTCGTCATCACTGACAAACTTCATCGCTGATCTTGAGGGTCACAACGTACAATTAAAGGAGACAACGGATCGTTCAGGGCCAAAAGAACGAGCCAAGCTGCTGAAGAAAGCCGCGGCCAGTCTTACTCGTAGAGTGAAAGTTCCATCAATGGAGAAGAAGGCAGACCCCAAAGTTGAAAAGGGCACAGCAAGTATTATCACGAGGCAAGTCGCACACTATGAAAACGCGAGCTCGAAGACGATAGCGAAGCAACTTAATGGTGCCGGCACAAGTCCTCACGTGAACATCCCGTCGATGAAGATGGAGGCTTGGACAGAGGATGGAAAGGTCCCAGCAAGGACTTTCCCAGGGAGCTGTCTCAATGCCACAGCCATAGCATGTGACACTGCGGCCCCGATCAAGGTAATCGAAGAAATAGTGCCAAAAGTACCGGCGAAGGAACCGAGCGAGGTCACCACCAGTCTTCAAGCGAAATGTACGAGTGCATCGCAGCAGAGAGACGGCACCACATTCCAGATGACAGCTGCAACGAGTATCGCGAGGAACAGTGTGAATTCCACACGGGACACTCCAAGCCCCAAGAACACAGTGGAGAAATCGGCATCACAAGTACCGGCAACCCAATTGACAGAGGCCAATATTGTGTCACTGAAGAGAGAGGACGCCAAAGTTGGAAAAGTCGCCACTGCCAGTGCGACGACGAGGAAACATGTTGAACGGACTGGACCTGTGCACCGCCCACTTGAGGTCAACTTGGACGCCGTTTCAAGATCAAACTCGGTCATAGGTAACAGCGGTTTCACTGCGACCCCGAATTTGTCATCGAAAGACGCGACACCAGATTCACCAAGGCAGCAGCAGAAAAATTCTATCATCAATCCTCAAACGGACGTTGCCTGGCTGAAGAAAGATCACACAAAAAGCAGAAATGTCACCATAACCAGTGTCAAAGTGAGCAAAGCTGCTGAAGGGCCAATTGAAGTGGAAATCGACAGCAACATCGATGGTCCGTTGCACTCTACGACCTCCATCGTTGGCGGCAAACATTCTTCACGCTCGAAAGTAGCAAGAACCCCATCCGTGGAGGGTTCCATTGGAGTCCAAGGCACTTCAGGCGCGGACGCCACGATGTTGCGTCCATGTCCCATCATTGATGACACGTCTAGGGAAACTGCCGTCCGCAAGGTGGTCCAAAAAACGAAAACTGTGGAGGGACGCAAAGTCAGCCTGAAGTCGGATGTCGCTCCACGATCAAACCCAATCATTGATACTCTAGCAAAGAAATCCACACCCAAAGCATCAGCAAAGGACCTGCAGGTCTCCACCACCACCCTCCAAGCGAAAGATGCAGCGCTAAAGGAAGATGATGCGAGCGTTGAAAAAGTTGCACCAATGAGCACCATGAAACATCGAGATACCATGAGCTATTCTGTGGATGGACCAGTTGAAGTCCATCTAAGTCGCAACTTAGATCCCGCTTCAGCATCTTACACCCCAGCACTGAGTGAAGGGAGCCCCAAAGCGAAAACGATCCCATCTGTACAGATAACAGTTGGAACCGAGCGCAAGAGCAGCTGTGATGATTTCTCCCGAGCAATCCTCAAATCAGCAATAACCCCACCCGTGGAGGGTTCCATTGAAATTCAAATCACTTCGCGCTTGGACGATCCCATTTTGTGCTCAAGTCCCATCGTTGATGGCACTTGGGAAACCGTGGCCCCAAGTATCCAGTTGCCCCAAACTTCTCGCAAAGCTCGTTTGTGTTTGTTAATCGATGGATATTCTGGACCAATGTTTGCGAGGGTCTTGAAAGACCTTGTTGGAAGTCAAGTACATTCGATTGACATTCGTCGCGAAAGGTCCCCTGAGAAGCGAGTTCGTACCGAGGTCGAGCTTGTGTGTCTCTGCTCTGTGCTCTGTTCCTTGCCGTTTCTTGAACGAGTGCACTTGCAAGGTTTCACACCAAGTGATCTCGACTGGATTCCCGTGGGAAAATTGTTGCACCGTAATTCGGGCGTTTCCTGTGTCGAAGTACGTACGGCAGAGGGTACCGTCCTCGAAGTAAACAGGTCCAGAAGGGACGATATCTTGGCAGGGATCCAGGCCAAGCAGTAAACAAGTCCGGGATGGATGATTTCTCGGTTGAGATCTACTCGTATAGGGAAAGCGAGAATATACTCGGACGTTTCTATGCAACGTCAATTTATTGAACTCATATTTGTTGTAACGCAAAATAATGAACGAATAAGTGCATGTTAACATAGTCCCCTGATAAACTGGTAACCAAACAGTAATATGATCATTGCAATTACACCACCATGGTTGGGGCTGACGGACTGAACATATCCGGATACGCGTTCGCCCATGCCTGGTTCATTTGAACTGATAACGCGGGATGGTTCTGTTGGAATTCGGTCGGAGCTTCAGCAAACAAGACGATGATAGTATCGGTGGCAGCGTTCACAACGCTGAAAATGATCGACGACAAGATCATACCCAAAATCAAGGCCAGCACCAGTGAACCCCCCACCATTGCCCCGACTGAGCCATCGCCCATCGATGATGAAGATGTCGTTGCCGTTAACAGAGCTACAACTACAGCAATCACTCCTGTTCCCAGTCCAATGGCGAATGTCATCATGCCCAGTACTCGTGCGGTAAGATTGTCGTTGATGATGGCTGTCCAGCCACGTTCTCGAAAGAGCGTAAGCACGTTGTGCCCTGCTTCGATGTAGGAATATCCATAGAGCCCTGTGTAGATAAAGGCCCACTTATTGAAGTACTCCGCTGCCGCCTCTAACATGTTCAGTAAACATTGGGAAATACACAGGATAAGAGCACCCCCTCCTTCTCGATTGTTGCGCGCCTGATCTTCAGCCTGTTGAACCATAGCTCGCATAGCTTGAATAATTGCCACGATCAGGGACCCCAGACAGATGCTACCGAAGGAGTATGTCAGACTTCGAAAGAGGGACGAGCTTAGTGCAGGGCTGCAGCACCCCACGGCCTCTTCTGGAACAAACCAAAACGTTCCGACAGTTCCAGCCACTGTCGTTTGAACGGTGTAGCTGATAACCTGCGTGGTCCAGTAGAAGCTGACCAGCATCAAAAATACGAGAAAATACCAGAGGGAACTGTAACTTTCGTCGTGCGTAGTACTCACATAGTCGTCGACGGCATCGCCGTTATACCCACTTGAGTGGGAAGTCTCTTTCGTATAAGAATGGTCTACTTGCGACTTCATAAAAGGAGTGCTCAAACTGCACACAAAGAAATAAATCCAAAGTGCCCACCAAAAGAGTTGTATTGGGATGCTGGCCAGCCCTAAAAAGGCAACGCCAAGCTGCGACTGAATGGAAGCAACAGCAGTTTTCAAATTTGCCGCTGCCAAAGGAATTCGGTGCCATACGTATCGAGCATACATCCAGGTAAAGAAGGCCCCCAGCCCCGTCAGAATGGCTGGCCATATTGCCCCGGAAATCAATAACACCACGGTGAGGATTATATTGGTCGCAATCGCCATGTACATGGACGTTTGAATCAGCCCTGCAGCGTTTCGATACATGTAGGAAAACAGACTGATCGTCAAGATGGGAGCGACTACAAGTGATGACAGGCACCCAAACACAAGTGGGAGAGCGGAAGCGTTATCCGTACTCTTGAGAAGTCGCGCCGCCTCAATCAAATGTCGTTGCTTTCCGCCGTTGCTGCTGAAATCATCAAAGTCGACTTCGATGCTGCCCGTAGCGTACATCACTGACAATAACACGACGGTTGCAAACTGCGCCCAAAACAAGAGAGCGAAGAAGGAGTCTCGAAAAGCGGGAGCCTGCACCTCCCCTTTGGAAACTTGAACACCGCCCGACTGACCACCATTCTTATAATAAGTGCTGCCGTATCCAGACTCCTCTTCTAGGACGGCAGTTGCCTCTGGAATATCTTGGTACCTGCCGAACATTGAGAGAGAATGATACCTTGTTTCTTGCTTTTTTCTGCTCTACTAGCCAGAGACTAGAGATTTTGGGGTTACAGTGCGAATAAGAGAAGAACGTTGCTCTGGATGAAAATGCAATGAGGCCATCATGATTTTCACGATTGACGCGCTGAATGAAGAAATCCAACTACAACTGGAAATGTAAATACCGGTACAGTAAGAAGAATCTTGTTGAGATAGTAGGACAGTACACGTACCGGTACTGGTACTGTACTGGTATGTACCGGTACACTACCCATGCGTTGGGCCACGACGACGACACGACTCACCACTCTTTAGTTATCGGCTGACTTACAGACGCGAGCGTCCGTCCGTCGTTCTTTTTGGGGGACGGGCCCGCACTGCTTCAGCCTCTCTAGATCATAACGACAGATTTCAGAGGACAACTTCTTTTTGGGTTCCAGACCCACCGCGGATGGAGAAAAAGGGCGGAAGCAAAGAAAGTAACCCGGATGATTCGTCCCGTCTGTCCGTCAATACATCGTCCGCGGCCTTCCATGGGAGTGCGAAACAGTATGGTTCTCTGGTGCGATACCCCGACTCTTATTTACCCCTGAGATGACCGATAATGTCCGTCAAAAGTGGGCGCCAAAGTGCAAATAAGGAGGCATTATTTCGTCCCATTTGAAAAACCGCAATATGCCCAACGGAACCACCTCGGAATCAGCCAGCTTTTTTACGAACTAAACCTACGTTGATTGGCAGTTTCTGGGACGTCCGGTGAACTGGCACGTGTGATTGGTCATGCGCCTTTCGCCCAGCCTTGCCCCACCAGATTTGAAAGCCGGGCGCAAAAAGAGGATGGCATACCTCCCTCCGACACAGGACCCAGCATTCATCAGAGACGAAGAACGGGAAGAAGCCAAGCCACAAGCCAGTCTGGTCTTTTTCGTCTTCAAATAAAGCTAAACGGGTTTGGCTTTTGGTCAAGCCCGAAGGCGCAGGGGAATGCTCGATCGGATCGAAAATTCCAACCGCCAACAGCAGACAGCCAACACAAATTTACAACTATCCTCTTGAAGGCCCTCATTCGACAAACAACAACAACAACAACAATAACGAGATGTGGTGGTTAGAACCCGAGAAGAAACAATCGCACCCTTCCTCGACAACTACCCTCAAGTACGTCGTCAGGAGGACCAAGTATGAGCACGATTCTGTGGAGGAACATTCACAGGCATCATCTCTGGATGGCGATCAAATAATAAATGACATAAATATGGAAGTGCTTGCAGAGGACGAGGGCTGCGGAGAGGAGGAGGAGGAGACTGTGGTGGCGCAAAACCATCACTTTTCCACTAAGCAAGAAGCAGAAGCCGCTGTAGCTGCTTCCGTGCCTGAGCCTACGTCTGCTGCCGATTTGTGGAAAGATGGTAAGGACGATAGTTCACTTCCGCCGGGTTCGCCCACAGGTGTGGAGGAGATTGACTCGAGCGTTTTCTCTCTCGAGTCATTTGGTACGGAGTTGTTCCGTGACGAGAAGAATCCATTCCGTGCCTCGCCTGCTTCCAATAAACCCAAATTTCAAAAGGTCATGACGAGCGCGGTGGCCACAAGCCCGTCGAAGGAAGCCAGAGCAGAGCCTACTGGTGATGACTCGCCCGTGGTGTCGTCGCCGGCGGCTGAAGCAGTAGCTCCTCCAGTCAGCCCCAATTCGTTGACTGGTGGCATTTCGAACGGAATCACTAAGGGGGAGCCGTCACGGCCAGAATCACCATCCGCTGTGAAAGCAGTAACCCTTGAAGACGACGAGGTCGGCCAAGCCTCGGCTAGTGAGGAGGTGCCTCCCAGAAAGCCTCAGGAACCCGTGGCCGAACAACAAGCCACTTCACCTGAAACTCTTTCACCCCTCTCAGCTAGCAACACCATGCAAGTGCAAGATGTCCTGACTTCCAAGCTGAGACTCTACATTGATGACTATGATCATGCTTTTTTCTGCAAAATAATGAATGATATCAAGGCCCAGCCTTGTGTCGAGAAGCTGGATATCCACCGAAGCAGTGGTAAAATCTCTGAGCGCAAGCGGACTCCTGCGGATATTGAACTCTTCTTCCAGGTCGTGAAGTCACTGCCCAACTTGGCAACGTTGCACCTGTCCCACATGGATGCCGGGAGCGATCTAGAACACTTTCACGACGCCGTATTCGGTCATCGCAAACTCCAGTTTGTCAAACTTCACATGGCGAGTGGTGGAATTGATGCATCCACTCTGGAAGCGCTCAACACCCTCCCACGCTTGTCGGTTGTAACCTTCGCGACTGCCAAAAGCTTTGATTTCAGCCCCTTGCTACGGTCCACCACGCTGCGTAAACTGCACATCACTTCCGATGGATCTTTTGCTTTTGAGGACTCACACATTATGTCCATGGTGCCAGTACTGGAATGCAATCGCGTTCTCAGGGAGCTCGATCTGGAACCCGACATGTCCTTTATGGCATTCAAGTTTCTGGCCTACTCTATGAAGATCAATCGATCTGTAGAAGTCCTCCAAGTCGCCATTGAAGGAACTTCCAGTCAGCTGCTAGTAGAGCAGGCCATGGGCGAGATCGCCAACGTGCTCGCAATGAATCCAACCCTTCGTGTGCTGAACAACAGACATTATCGAAGCCTACACGTTGGCGTATCCAGCTGCCGCAAAATCTTGCGAGCCATGGAGACTAATGTGAACATTGAATACTTCCACTTGTTTCACGAAGATGCAACTTTTGGCAATCGCAAACGTGAAATCCTCCGGGAAACGGACACTTCTCAGACTAGTACTGCTATTCGATCGACGGGCGACGGAACCACCTACCGATCATTCATGGCCTCCTATTATACACAGGGGTCCGAGGGTGCCACCGATGACGAAACCACTGCAAATAAAGATGCCGACTTCTTACCCGGTTTTTGTGGAGCGTTTGATTCGATGGAATTTACCAAGGCTGACTTTGCCAGGGTGTCGAAACAAGTCTTTGACGATGTCACGGAACAGTTTTCGATTGCGTTTTATAGCGCTTTTGGTCAAAAACGCCCGACCAAGAAAGGCTCTTTGAAGTCACGTGGATCACGGAGATAATTTTGATATTTTCGGACTTCGTTGTGGACGTATTTACAGTTGAGCGACTTTTTCCATTTTGTATTCATACTTGTTGCTTGATACTATAAATGAAGTATTGTAGACTAGCTCTCTAGAGTGTTCTTTATCATCGTCGAAGGCGTCTGACCTGTGCGATCAAGCCAGAGAGCAGAGTCAAGTCAAGTAGGATCCGACGAAGAAGCGCGGTAACAATGGCAGCACAACACGTGGCACCATGCAGTCTGGTACTCCTAAATTGCGTCTCTACTCTAGAGCCAACAAGGAGATCATAGTTGTCTTCTCTGGTACCAGGTCAAATCCAACGAGTACCGGAGTACAGTGTCGGTAAATGCTCTAGCTAGAGAGAAGTCAGCCGCTTCTCACTCTCTACCTGTACCCTGTGCTACTTGTCCTCCTTCTCTCTCTCTCCCTCTCCCCCCCCCCCCCCCCCTCTACAGTAGAGCGTAGTAGAGATGATTCGATTCCCTCTCGACTGTCAAAGTAGTGGATAAATTAGAACAAACGTTAGTTTCTCCGAAAACGCGTGCTTTGGAGTCGTCATCGTCGTCGTCGCGGTGAGTACTGTGTACCGGTACTCTACTTGTACCGGCATACCTGGTACATTACAGGTCGGTGCTACAGTATGGGTTTAAGTAGGGTACTGTCGCGGCACGTACAAACCCTACGAGTTTCTACGGTGGCCCGCGCGACACTACTCAAAACATTTTTGGACGAAAAGCACCTCACTTGACAATGGCACTCCGAAAGCAACAATACGGTCAGTTCTTAAGACTATCAACTGTCAACATGTGTGACTATGATAGTGATAGACTATATCATAGAAGGGTATTATTAAATTTCAAGTATGTGAGTCGTACCAGCCATTGTAATGCACTCCATTTTTTTGTCCGATTTTGTCAGATTATGCTGATTCCTCATTTTGTTCGTTGGTAGAGCTCTGAAGCTTCTCCAACCACTTCTTTTGCTCTACCTTTGACAAAGATTTAAATGATGCTTCGAATTGTCTAATGTTTGTTTGCTGAAGTCTTCCCAGAGCAGTATCAGAAATATGAATTTCGTTGGACTTCAGTTCCTCTAGCTTGCGCTCATCGTCTTCCGTCCACTTCTCAAACACAGGCGGAGGCTTGATGTTGGCCTTTATCGCCAACCACTTCTCCCTCCTTTCCTCTACCTTGCCCATTTTATTCTTTTGCAGTCCATGCCATGACAAAAGCTTTTCAAGTTGGATATTTGATAGTTCAGAGACGGGTATTTCCTTTAAAACCTTCCGCCAACATCGCTTTGGGGACCGACAAAACCCCAGCAGTCTTCAGCAGCAACCGAGCTGCTGCTGCAACTCTACCATCATCAGCCACTATCTTTGGCATGATGGTAGACTTTTGCAATAGTGTTGTCGCGATATAATCGACGGCAACAAGTCCAAAAGCGGATCGGACAAAAGAATTTCGAGTTTCATCGGCGTGGCGAGACTGCATCCACTGTGCATCGTTGGCCGTGGAGGAGGCATTTTCGGAGCGATGCCAATGATCAGCACACCGTTGGAAAGCTCTTGAACTCCTCTTGCCAGTGGTACAAAAAGCGAGTAGAATAGACAGTCTCAGAAGGCGAAATCAGTAGAAAAGAATACCCTAAATAAAATCCGGATTTTATTGTCCGAAATGGGGTGCGTCACTACCCTACTTAAACCCATACCATCAAACAGGTATCCATACCGGTATACCGTACTTGTACCGTTCGTACAGTCAAGAGGGAATAAGTCGTCGCATCGTCTCTCAATCTGCACATGTAATATGATGATTTTTTCAAAAGTCCACCCGCCGGTCGTCAAGCAGTTGCCGCCCAGTTCAAAGTCGCGCTCGGAACGAAACGAGGCGGGAACGAAGAAAGATAATATGGCCCTAAAAATACAAATATATCTGATCCATGTCTCCAAACATTCAATAATATACAGTCTGGTTTACAATCAATAAAGACCTTTGCTCGCGTGTTCCGAGGTGGTCTCACTTTTTGCGCATCGGACCGATGTTCAAAGCGCGACGTCCTTGGTTGCGTCTCAAAATTGGACTGCTGCACTTCATAATTCCACCTCGATTGCGTCATCGCCATGGACATTATGGTCGACAAGAGCGACGAAACCAGGAGGCTCACACTCACAAGCATTGTACTGCCCTCGGCGGCTGACCAAGCTCACACTTCTTCCTCTCGACACTTTGAAATGGAGACTCCATTCCTCGCAACAATGCCCTGCAACCCTAAATTTGAATTGAAGGAGGAGGATGGTGGTTTGGATGCGGTCGAGCAGAGTAGATGTGACGTCTTTGACTACTCCGCATTCAGTCTCAACATTCCTTTCATGTACAGGGAAAATGATCTGGTACGTACTTCCGTCTGAATCCTCCAAATACGAATCACAGTAATACACCACCACTCATTGATGAATCGAAATCTTGTTTTCTTCAGTTTGAGAATGCATGCCCCGCTGATTCTTTTGAAGAAGACACGTTGCATGCAATGACAGGACAGATACTTGAAGTCAAAGGGGAGATGGATCCAATGTTAGAAGTTTCCCACTTGACAGACGACAGTAAACTGAACGATGTCCTCGGAGAGAAAGGCGATACAGCAGTCCAGGAAATGTCGCTGCCATCAATGAATCAAACGCAAGAATCTCTTTTTGAGACACCAAAGAAAAACCGTATGAATCGCTCCCAAGTAACAACGCCTGATACAGCGCCAATGGACGACGATGACGGCGTCTCGGATGGGAGCAAATACAGGCGCCATTCTGAAAGTTCATTGACTATCCGTGTGGACGACTACAAAGTTGTTACTTTCGAGAAGCTCATCAGACGCCTAGAAGGAAACTCTGATCTGGAAACGTTAGAGATTTATCGACAACGCATCATTTCAAACAAGCGGGTGAGGACTTACGACGAAATTTCTCATTTTTTCGCGATGTTGAGAAGACTTCCGAATTTGAAGACATTGGTGTTGACCAATTTTAGCCGCCAGGATATCGGCCCGATCATCTTCATGGTAAAAGGTCACCCTACACTGGAAAGATTTCACGTCCACCTCACCAGTAGTACCGTTGAATCGTCTCTTCTTGATATTCTGGCCGAGGCTCCCGCCCTGAAGGAAGTATCTTTAGATGTTCAGGCCAGTTTTCCTCTCCATCTTCTGGTTGCCTCCCGAACACTCACTCGGATCACAGTTCCATCAGAGACATTCCAATTCGAAGAGCGCCATTTAGTTTTTGCCATGAACGCTCTGGAAAAGAACCAAACCTTGCAAATATTGGATTTGAAGCCAAAGTTGACAGCATCTGATGTACGCCTGTTGGCTTTTGGGATTCGGGATAACTCTTGTCTGCAAGTCTTGCGATTTTCGTTTCTGGCAGACGAAGGGGAGGCTGGAGCGGCACTGGTTCATCTATGTGGATCACTTTCCCGCAACTCGGCGCTGCGAACGGTTGAAAATTACTACGCAAAATTACTCAATTTGAAACCGGGTGATGCATACCGCATCCAGACTAGCAAGAATTCTTTGAAGACTTTGCAGATCTTTCGCGAACAAAAGGGTCAAGCAGATTGCAACGATCAACCCTTGGATGACCACGATGACTTTATGGCCAAATTGATGTGCCACTCTGATGTATCATTTTCACACTTGTCAGATCAAGCACTACGTTGTTTTCGACCCACGGATGGCGCCCCGCTTTCCCCAGGGCCTTGTCGGACCATAAGAACAAACAAATATGTCTCTGTTGTCACCGAAACAACTGCCCGTATTCGAAGTAGTTTTTTGCAGTGGAAAGGCTCACATTGAAAAACAAAACACGACGAACCTTCACTACCGGTGTATGTTTGAAACACTACTGGTCCATTTTTCCCGGGAAGAGCTGGTTCATAAAGATGTACGAAGTATACTACTTGTCACAATGGATAGTTGAATCGCTCTTGATTTCCGTTTCTCGTATTCGGAATGCCCTCGTACAATACTCCTCTCTCTTTCTCTCTCTCTCTGGTACCAGTACAGTAATCTGGTGTACCATCCAGCGGAATAATTGAATACTCTAGTAGTAGCGGACTGTCTAGTGTCGCTGACATCGTTCCGGCGCAAGAGAGATGCATTGCTCTCGACCGTCAAGGTAGCAGCTAAATTAGACAGTGCACTTTTTCGCTGCTTTACGATATAGTAGAGTAGTAGTATTATGTAGTTTTAAGGTCTGATCGTGTTAGTCATGACGACTGATGATGTATTTGACTACTTCGACTACCGGTACTTACGACTTACGACGTGCCTCCGATTTTTCTTCATGTGTATCTCGAGGATGGCAGCCCTCATCTCAAACGAGTGCCGTCCGCCACTTTTTCAGTTCAAAAGTCCCAGTCTTGCGAATGGGAGCACTACAAATCCATTGGGTCGCGTCATTGATGTATCTGTTTGTTTGAATTGGAGATGTCTGATTGATAGACAAGATACGATGAGTGTTCTCTTTTCTGCATGCTTTGCTGAGGGATAGCATCTGTTCCCAGATGATGATGGCAGCAGATGTGGTGAGGACTAACTGGTAGAACAAATCCCGCGCTGTTCCACAGATAGAAATTAATTTCGCTTGTACTCGTATATATGTACGGTACTGGTAGTCTACCGGTACTTGTACTCGTACTGCTGTAATCGTATCGAAATCCAGACATCTGTCTTGTTCTCTCGCAACACTCGATCCATTAAAATCGTTGTGGGATACAGGTACAGGGACAATGGTCAACAAAGTTGGCAGCCACCATCAATGGTCGCATCTCGACCCTTCGTTGGAGCTTGTATTGCTAGAAACAGACAACGAGGGTTCCTGCTGTGTTAGTTTTGCTGACCAAGACGGATCGAAGGCAGACGTGTTGCGTATCGTGAGTTCGGAGGAAGAAGAAGGATCATCGACCGAACACAGCAACCTCTCCAACAGTATCCAGGCCGACGAGAGCTCATTGACGTTTAGTTCGACTTCATCATTGTCTGCCTCTACCTCCTCATCTTCGAAGGAAAACCTTCCACCGAAAATCAACGAATCATCGAAGGAGACGAAAGTGATAATCCAACCCCGAGGCTTTCCATCCTTCTCCTGTGGATTTGAAGACTCGTGCGATGCAATCTCTCTTGCTGACGCCGATGACGACGACTCGGATACGGAAGAAGATGACAAGGCCGTACGGCAGCAGCCGCACACAAGTAGTAGCATCACGCAGATATTCGGAGAGACAACTTTTTCAGAGGCATTCCTGTGTGGTTCATTGCAGGAAAGCAATTCCAAAGCACCGCCCCTGAAGGCTTTGCATTGTACAGCCAGTCTTACCCGTGCCCGCCTTTCCCGTGCACCTCTGAAGGCTTTGCATCGTGCAGTCAGTCTTACCCGTGCCCGCCATTCTCTACCCGAAGAACATGGACCCATCAGAAGAGAACTGATTGCCCAAGACGATGATGATGATTCGGTGTCCTCTCGAAGAAGCGAAGCCACTACTGATCACGTCTCCAACGTTTCTTTCGCAAAGCTGGCATCAACTATCCTTACTTCTCAGGCTGCAAAAAAGGCGGTCGCACCCATGGATAGGATCGCCGCCTTGTTGGAATGGAAAGGTGTGGGGAGGGGCACACATGCAATCCACGATATCCGGGAATCGACAGACTTGAGACTCTTTGTTGACGACTATTCCGAAGCAAATTTCTGGCCTTTGCTCGACAGCCTCTACTTTAACAAATGTCTACGTAAGCTAGTGCTGTTCCGAAACCGAACTGGCGATGGAGCTCGCGTCCGCACACATACAGAAATGGATTGTTTGTTTCGGGTGTTGATGAATCGGCCGTCTTCGTCGACGCTTGCTGAACTGCATCTTTGGAACTTTGCACACGACGACCAGCATTCGCTATCGCGTGGGCTCGCTAACAAGGCATCCCTCGAGTACATTCAGCTTCATCTTGAGACTGGGGCAATTTCTTCGTCGTTGGTCAAGGCGATGGCGGCACTGCCAAAGTTGATATCGCTGGAGCTGGAAGTCTCCAGCAGCTTTCCGATCTCGACACTCTTAAACTCAAAGTCTCTCGGCATTCTTACAGTTGTTTGCTCTGAGCAAGTGTTTGACTTTGACACCAACGAGATATTGGAGCTCTCCAACAAACTAAAAGAAAACCGGACCTTGTCGGTCCTTCATCTTGGACCCCGCATCTCGCCTGACGTGTCGCTACCCGCAATTCTAGAGGCACTGATTTCCAGAAATCGAACACTTGAGACATTTCAATTTTCTTGCGAAGCATCGACCCACGAGCAAGGCGACTTGGCCCTACAACATATTCTGGACACGTTGCAAGTCAACTCTCGCCTGCGGGTGTTATGGAACAATCACTACGAGTCCTGGATGGTCAGTACCAATATGCGACAAAAGGTACTTCGAGCGCTGGAAAAGAACAAGACCATTCAGCAATTTCATGTTTTTCCCGAAGCAGCTGAGTATTGGTACAAGAAATACAACGTCCTCGAGAAGAACATGACCACTGATACTCCGGAGCACGAAGAGCAATAGGTGGTGGGGCGTGCATGAGGCCACAACGCACCGCTCGTTCTGCTAAATTATTGATTTGGCAACAACAAATTGCGAAGGCTGATTTTCACATTTTTCCGCCACCCATTCCCACCAGCTAGCCCACTACCATTCTTTATTCTATTCGTTCAGTAATATTATTTAATTGCGATTATACTGCCGACCTGCTATATGGTAGAGAAGTTTACATACAGTAGAGTGATACTGTAGACTAGCAGTGTTGCAGGGGCTAGTACACCTGCGCTCGGGCACCACAGAGGACGAAGACCATAGTAGTATAGCACTCTACAAGTTGAATACGTCGATCATCTGTAGCGCCTTGGCAACGGCATCTTCCATCCCGGTCGCTTTGGCCCACATATGTTGACGGCTGTCCATGCAGTCATGATCACCATCATCGTGCCCAGATTTTGTTTGGTAGGGGGCAAATGCGACACTTAGTGATTTCGTAACCTTGTTGGTCGACTGATCCAAGTAAATAAATGGTACTCCAGAAACATAGGCCAATATCGCTGCATGAAGGCGGTCGCAAATCATGACACGGCCCAACTTCAGTAGTTGAACAGCCGTCTCTAGACTTCGCATGTCGTTGTTATTAAAGAAGGAAAAACGAGATTGCCAATCGACAACCCGGAAAGTGAGATTTGTCTTGTCGTCGTGGGAATGGTTTTGGTTCAAGAGGAGGCCAAGGCTGGTTTGCTTTTTTCTGAATCTAATCCATTTCGATTCTCGATCATTTCGAAGAAAAAACAGGACGTCGACTGTTAAATTTTGGTGGTTTGAGGGCTCGTATCGAGGATCGTCCCAAAAAGGGCCCTCCTGAAAGGCAATATCCGGAATCAATATGTTCTTGACAAAGGGGTACAGCTGGAGGCCTTCCTCGTAGCTTGAAAGTTCGCGCCAAGTGAAGATCACTCGAGATTGGGCAGTAGCTTGACCCTCTGGTGTGTCGAGAGGATGTACGGATGCTTTCGCTTCGTTTGTACCGGTATTCTTCTTGCCAGGTATGAGCAGTCCTAGTCCGCGGGCAATATTGTCTTTGATCTGAAGGGTATCACGGCTTTGTGTTGTCTTGTTTTGGTAAAAGAGCGACTGCGGCATTCCCAACACCGAATAGTTCGCCTCGATGAGATGTTGAAAGGATAAAATGCGTTGTTCTTGATACCATGGATACAAATCACCCCAGTTCCCACCGGCCTGCCACATGCTGAATCTCCTCCTGGCCGTCGAGTCTTTTTTGTTCTTCTGGTCACGCAACCATTGCGCACAACGCACCATTTTCCCCTTCATGGTGATAGCTTGAGCATACCAGCATTCTCGTATTACCATCGAGGAGGGCGGCATTTCTGATGATGGTCCTGTACTAATATTAGTCGCACTCGTATTCGTATTCGTATTCGTATTTGTGTTCGTATTCATACGAGTAGTCCTCATAGTAGATTGGGTCGTCCTCGGCTCTGTGTCGTCCTCCTCCCAAGTCCGTCGCAAGAAGGCATGTTCCGCTAATAGCAGGAGAGTGTCTCCAAAATTTCCATGATAGGCAGGGTCTACCAACAGTAGGGGATTGGTCTCGGAAACTCCACCAGTTGGGTGTTTTGCACCATAAAAGAACGGCGCCAAAGAATCTCGATGTCGTTGTCGAATTCGTTCCAAGCAAACCTTTCTATTCCGAATAGCCGTGCTACGAGAAATGAACATCGGCACTTGTACTTGTTGTTGTTGTTGTTGTGGTACTGGCATGCGTGTGCTGGTGAGCGTTGGAAAGTCGATAGAGCTATCATGATATCGACCATGCAACGCGTCAATATAGTTACTGGACAGAAAGAAGGCCGGAGCGACCATCATAATCATGCACACAAACACCCAAGCGGCTCTTCCTTCACCATGAGGCTTCCTCATCGTGAGTCGTCGTCCACGACGATCTAGCCTTTTTGCTACTACTAGTAGAGGAGGTCCTCTGGTGAGAGTTTCGCCCTCGTAGTCCATTTTACCCCATACTATTAGCAGAGCGTCATAGGATAGGATGAGGACTCGTATCAGGAACAGATGATGAGCATTACAGTAGCTTGTGCCGACAAGCCAACAATAAGGGACAAAGGTTTGTTTTGTGTTTTTCGAAGTTCGACAAACTTCTTGCTAGCTTGCCCCCGTATTGCCGGCGGTAGTTAGTATACTGGTACTATTGTACCAGTACTGGTACGTACGTAGTACTGTACCTGTATGTGGTACTGTACTTGGTCCGTGATTGATTGGTCGGTGATTCGTGATTTTGATTCCTACGACCACATTGTACGAACCATCCGACTGCTGGCGGTCCAGCTTCGCATCTCGCTCTCCCCTTGGGCGATCGATCGTTGAAATGCCTACTGTTTCGTCCAGAGGCACGCCTTATCGCATTAGTTCATCGTAGTATGAGATCCAAGTTATCGGGGTGCTTGTTCGCCAGGGGCAGAGGCTCCGAAATCACTCGGCGGCGCCTCTTCATCGTCGCCATCGTCAACGGAAGGAAAAATGCGACATGCATTATTCGTTTGTCTTTTGTATTGATACAACTCTCTACTACTACTAGCTAGTAGAGAGCTCTACTAGAGAGAGGAAGTAGAGAGCAAGAAGAAGAACAACTGAGAGCATACGCCTTCCGTCATCCTCGCATATCTCTATTGACGATCCATTCATTCTGCGGAGTTGAAGAAGAAGAAGAATCATCATCATCATCGGGAGGAAAATGGCGGACGCTCCATCGTCTACCGGTACTGGTAGTTCTCCTATCGAAGCTTCAAGCGACCAGCAAGCCACGGAGCCACTGTTTTCCAGTACTTCGAACAACGCTACCAGCAACAATCGTGAAGTAGTGATCATAGAGGAGGATGAATTTGACAGTGACGAAGAAGAACCAGAACCAGCGATGATGATCACGATGACAGGAGCAGCCGCGTCGTTGTCTTCCTGGGCGAGTTCCACCGCCGGTGCTCTCGCTCCTTCCTTTCGCTGGTCCCCTACGGCACTCGCCTTTTGCGATACCACTCCCTGGCTGGCACGCATTTTGTTTCCCTCGGTGTGCATCATCACTCATTTTTTGTTTTACTACGGGCAAACGGCGCCCATGTGGAAGTTACGCATGGTGGCCGACATTGATGTCTGGGCCAACGCGACCGATTTTACCACGAAACAAACCTTCAACTTGGTCGGTCTCAAGTACGACAATCATTTTCTCTATCAAGAAGATCGCGATGTTCAGACATTTACGTATTATTTCGCCATTCATCACTTGTGGCAGGCCAAGGGACTTCAAGGCACCATGCTCCCTCGCCTAGCGGCAGTGCTCTTGATTGTGTTTTCGGGCATTTGGCCGCACGTGAAATTAGCCTGGTTGCAAGCCACGTGGTTCTTTCGGAAGCAAGCGGCGGCCCGAACAACCACCTTACAGTGGTTGAGTACACTGGGCAAATGGTCCTTGGCGGATGTTCTAGTAGTGTGTGTGATGGTGGGCGTTTTGAATTTGGATTGGATCGTCGATCCGGCAGCCATCAAAGATGGAGTCATTTCCGATTTGCCCGCCATTTTGCAAATTGTCGAGTCGCAATACGATGAGACGGGTTTGTGCAACAAATTGCTCAAATTGCATTGTCAGAATGCCAAAAAGGCCGCGACCCGTGCCAAATGCCGAGCTTGCACGAGCGTGGTCACGGAGGCTTATACACGGCCGGATTGGGCGCAATCGACGGGCAAGTCCTTACTAGCGGGTGTCGATACCAGTGGAGGTGGTACGGCCACGCTCCGTGTTTTGGGTATGCGGGGCATCTATGCCTTTTGTGGTGCCGTCATTGTCTCGATTTTGTTGAGTTTGATGGTCGATATCTTTGACCATCGTGCCAAACGAGAACTGCGAAGGCAGCAAGAACGGGAGCGTGCATTGGTGATGGGTGAAACGCAACGTGCACGCCCGCAGGGACAACAGGCTGTGCGAGAAACGTCCAGCCCGATTATTAGCGCGGAACAACAATTGCAAGAGCCGCTGCTTGGCGGGGACGCCGGACGAGCCACGCCGTTGGAATTGGACACTGGGGACGACGAGCATTTTATGATCTCGAACAATAATCAGCGACCAAATGCTTCATTGTTTACATATCGATTCTTTGTGATGGCCACTGGAACTACGATGCTTGTCATGGCGGCTGTTGACTGGGATACTATGGAACGAAAGCTCTTCGGTGCCGGTCCTCAGATGCTGCATGATATTCTGGGTGTTGATTGGGAACGAAACTACTCGCTTCGCAGTCTCATGTGGACCACGGGCGCTCATGGAGGATGGGATTATATGCTGATGACGACATTTGGATTGTTTTGTGTGCTAGGACCTGTGATTCGAGCCGTTTTGTTGCTGCTGGTCGCCTTGTTGGATCGTTGTCGATTGCCTGTTGAACCTGTCGCAAATCTCGTGAACTTTATTGGTGCTTTTTGTTCGTGGGAAGTATTTGCCATTGCTATTGTGATGGTACAAATGCTGATGCCATCCATCACGAATACGATCATTCAAAATAAAGTCTGCGAAAAGATTTCAGATGACGGATCGTGCCTACAAGTCGAGTTTAATATTTTGCCCTGGACTTTCTGGAGCATTGTGTTGGGTGGCGTCTTGCTAATTGCGGTGGCATGTGTGGCGATCAGCCGTGGTACCGATCGATCCACTACGACAAGCAGGGCCGCAAGGCTCTCCTCGAGGGCTCTGCTCAGGTCTAATGTCATGACGCCCAACCATGATTATGAACGCCTCCAAGGCGTTGGACAAGGAACCAGCGAAAGTGTGGAGGATGGGCTTCATGAGTTAGTCTTTGAAACGAATCAAGTGTAGAAGTACAATACTACTTGGAGATCAACGTGAGATTGCCGAGCAAGAACTCGCGAGTTACGAATACTCGTATGTTGTTAAAAAAAATACTAATATGATAGCTAGATAATATGTGGATTTCACACTATAGCTAAATACACGTAGGATCTCTGAGTATAGAGAGGGCAAAAATACGGTAGCATCATTTCGTGAGCAACAAGGCCACGAATGGTACGAGATCAGTCACTCGGAGGCGCGAAGCCTCTGTGGCCAAGGACGAACAACCGGCTTTCCAGCGGGCCCAAGCGGACAATGGTCGACCGTCGACGGCCCAGTTGTATTCCAAAGCTTTGTGTACAGTGTTGTTCCCCAGGATACTATGTGGTAACTCTAGAACCGAGTCTTCGATGTGAGGATCGGCTCTTCGCACGGCCGGCAGCTTGCCTTCGAACACGGAAGGCCGTTCTGAGAAGAGCCATGGTAAGAGGGTGGCGCCCATAAGTTCGTCTGAGCTGGACCACTGGCAGGTTTCGTGAATAGAGGTTTTGAGAATCGATTCGCTCTCCTTCAATGCTGCTAGCTGAATAGACTCATCGAGATCCGATGTGAGCAGCCAGCGACGATCGCAGCCATACGGTGTCGACAGAATGTGCACTAGTTGCTGGACTGGATTTGTCGCCCGATCTCTCTCACCCTGTTCCAAAAGTACGTCTCCTCCGAGGGCTAGTCCAAGTACTTTCATCGTCATGGGATTCTCTGGTGCCAGTAAAGAATTTAATTGATCTTTGTCGATCAGAACTTTTCGTTCTTGTAAATGAGTGACTTTTGACATGCCTGAGTTGTCAGCCTTGTTGTAGCGCAATCTCAGTTCAATACCCGAGGTGGAATGCTCCAGCCGCAGTGTCGCAAATTCATGATGGATCAATTCTCCAGTCTTGGAAGATTGGTGCGTCAAAGTACTCTCATAGACTTGAAGTATATCGGCCTTCCAGGCGTCCGCCAAATCCTGGAAACTGGTCCACTCTGGTTCGACTCTCCTTGTACCACCACCGAACAGAAGGACTTGAAGGGCACGCAAAACGTTAGAGACGGTCGGTGCTAATTCATAAGGTCTTCCATTAGGACTTTGAGCCAAGTATTCGCAGCCAGGTAAATCACTCAATATCTGAAACCACGCGTCACCTGACTGGTCAAAGGGATGAGTCGATTCGTCATACAAGAGAACAAGTTGAGGGGAGACTGTCGGGGGCAGCCGATCAATATCAAAGTCACCTCGACGTTCATCCCACAAGAGTAAGTTGACGATTTCACGTGCGGTAAGTTCAGCACAATCGGCTTGAATGCCACCGCCGTCAAAGCCATAGTACCCCGTCGGACAAGCTGGTTTGCCAGAAAGTGGAAGATGGTTCAGCGAAGCGGCGGCGCAAATAATCTCCAGCGCTTTTGTACATTCCCATGAAGCTGCAGTGGGATCGTCGTTTCCTTGACCCCCCTTCCATAGCAGTCGATCCAGCGAAGTCCCAATCGAATCGGGCGACAAATCGAGAACATGGTCGAATTCTTGACTGGCCCATTCCTGACGAGCGATGGGATCGTGGACAATCGCTTGCACTAAAGGCTTCGAATGGTCCAATATTCGAATTCTGCTAGATTGATGGTCCTTCGTGGCCAGTGTCATACTCTGCTCTAGAGAAATCAAAAAGTCCAAAAAGTCCGTTTTGGATCCAGAGAGCTCCCACAGAGCCATAAGCCAGACGGAAGACACCAACGGAAATTCCGTTGAGGGAGAATTTGCTGGCACTATTGAACCACAAGCATTAGTGGGTATCAGATCCATCCACCGTGTCAATGACACCCCTGTCCATCTGTTGGTATCAATGTAGTTTGACTTGATGCCATGACGTTCTCGCAAGATGCTTCGAATCGTCGCCGAGGTGTCGTCGTCGGCATGGTGTTTGGAGAGAGATAATCCAAGCAAAGTGCCCATAACTGACGGTGTTAAATACGAAGCTGGTAGCGATCTTGTGCGAGTGACATGCAGAGGGGATTCCCGTATCAGTTGAAAGAACAAGCTACTAGAAAGCCGGGACGCTTTGAATAACTCGGTCGATAGCGATGAAGAAGAAGGATGGTAGTATTGGATAGCGTCAGGGTGCACTAACTCGCCCATTCGAGTCAAATTTCCAGCCAACGGCGACGCCGTCAATGCAGCACCCAAACAAGGAGCTAAATGCCGCCATTCGGGTGATAGAATAGTCGCCGTGTCACGCAAATGCAACGCTGATAATCGCGGCCGTTTCCGTGAAGCTGAAAATATGACAGCCGACGAAGAGAGGCGTCGGATACTATTTTTTTGCCTACAAGAAGGTTTGTGGTGCTGCTGGAACGCGGAAGATCTGCAAGGCTGCGCGTGTAGTAAAGCAAGAATGCGGGCGTTGCACGTACGAGCTATCGTATAAGGTGTCATAATTCGTTGCCAGCGCTGCAGAGGCAACATTGGAGTCACAAAGTGAAAAGTGATAGTGACATCGTCGGGATGGAGGAGATGCGGGTGTAGGTCGGTGGGAGAGGTGTGATGGCGGCCAAGTATTTTAGAATAAAAGATACGATTACCGCGAGTCGTGAGTTATTAGGAGTCGTGAGGTGATGAGGGCCCGATGAGCATCAGGCCCGACAGCCAAGACGAAGACATCAGACAGCCTACACATATTACATATTTGAACTTTGAACATGATCGTTTCTCAGTCCACCGCCCATGTCAAAGCGCGGAGTTCGATAACATGCCACTTCTCTCTCACACAGACAGCGAGAGAGAGAGAGAGTATTTGTAGAGAGATGTTTCTCTACTAGTCAAAATTACTTACGTCGGCTAGCTCTACCGGTATAGTAGTACGGTACCTGGTACTTGAGAAATTCAGGAGACGTACTCGTAGACCTTTTCACGGTCGGTGGAGTTAGATTACCCATATCCCAGCATTTCGCGTATTTCCCATTTTAGCCGCCCTCCTCCGATTTGGTCAGACCATGAAAAATGCTGCTCTATCGTCGCTCGACCATGGGCCAGTACGGGTTGCTTCGTCATTTCATCATAGGCTGTGATATTATTTTCAAGATAAGCAATCTTTTCAAGGGATGGCGTTGAATCGGAAATGTTCCAATAGATAAAGGCATCCTTGTTGAATAAATCAAACACTTCTTCGGTGCCATAGTAAATCGGAATGCAACCTGCCAAAAATGCATTGAGAATCTTTTCCGTAATATAACCGGACGCCTTTTTGTTTTCCATGACGAGGGCAAACCGAAAACGATTAAAATATACGTGATTCATCCCCCAAGAGCCATATCCACCATTTCCATCCCGTGGTGCTTCTTGGATATTGCTCTTGTTCCCATACTGGTCGCTCCTCCCTTTGCATCGACCAGCGTAGTCGACTTTTCCAATTCCAGACAATTGGGAAAAGGCAATTTCTCGGTAGGACACACAATTCGAAACGGCATAAATCAGAAATCGTTCTCTTGTATTATTCCTGGGATGATGTTGAGGATCATAGATTTTGTTTTGCCATTCGTGAGAGAGACTTTGGAGGTGCATCGATACGGGATAGGCGCTCTGGGATTGTGCTGTTTCTTCTTGATGTGCCCCCGATCCACTGGACTCACGGTAAATACCTTGTCGTGGGATGACTGAATGCATGTGGAAGAGGAGGATTCACCATTGAATGTGAGAATCTTTCCGGGAAATTCTGCAGCGCTTTCTTGGTTCAATCTTAGTGCACAAGGACCACCACATGGGTACAAGAGAACATCGTTTGGGTCCAGCGGAGAATCCTTTTCCAGCTCTGAAACATTGACTTCTGGGAACAAGTTGTTTCCGACATTGAAATCGAACTGATCAAACATGTTGTGGTAGCCACACCAATAGACGTGGTTTGGTGATTTCTGGGGTATTCGTGGGGGCAGTTCTTGTTGAGATATTGCTGGGGAAGGCTTTTTTTTTTGCTGTGATGTATACTCCTGTTGCGGTAACAGTACCATGTCTTGTGTTGCCAACAGAATGGCCCATGCCATCCCAGCGGGAAACAGAGTGACAAGAAGCCTAAATTTCCAGGTACGTGTACGAGCACGAAGGCCACCTATACCGACGTGAAAGCATCCTTCAACCGGTTCTTCTTTCTTCTTCACAAGAGACCCCATTAGGAGAGAGATAAAAGATATCCTGCAACTTATTCAATGTAACACACTCAATGGGGAATACCATTGAGCTTCAACAGGGACTACCATTGAGCTTCAACAGTGTGCTCGTAGGAAATAGAGGTGATAGAGTTGCACATACATTGAGTCTTGAAAAGAAAATTATAAGTCTTGTACAAATTTCATTACTCTGACATATGTTGTAATTCTCGTTCTACTACACGTGGTTAATATTGAAGGTTACATATGTAAGGTTCGATAGATAGGAGAGGTACGATTGTTGCTATTCTGGTGGGGCTCTAGAGTATAGGTCCTAATGCCCAGGCAGGCCACCGAAGGAAGTTGGTAGATCTGCCTCCTGGCAGATTCTTCGTAGGTTTGGCGAATTCGCCGCTCCTTCGCCGAATAAGTCCACTGGCAGTGGAAGGGAGCCCCTCAATGCCACCTTTTTGTAGCCGGCCCGGTCCTGTTCAAACCAACTCGTCCTGGCCTACTCCGACTAAACAGTGGTACTCCGACCGTCCGGCACACTCACCAATCAGGAATTAGGAATCAGAAAATTCAATAGAAAAATCAGATAATTCCCAAAATTCCGCTTTCGAATTTCCAAGCAACAACATCCAACCATTGCGCCCCGCAAGTTTTGTGTTTATTTTGTGTTCATTCTCTGCATCACTCTCACATCACATCATCTCTACATTACTCCATCAAACACACCTCACCATTATCATGTCAACCTATGACGAGCTCCTTTCATCACTGGATGAGGAGAATACTTGGAGGGCTGATGGTATTTTCCTTGACCTCCATGAGGACCTGACATCAACAGCTACAGTCAGGTATGATGTCGCGTCGACCATGGTTGATTCTGCGTCTAAGTCTGACCGTGTAAGTACTGCACTCAGATTGTTCGAATTCGAAAAATAGTATTTTCTCTCGAAAGTTCGAATTTCCCTTACGTTTTTTACCCCGATGTAGGAACAACACAAGCTCTGGTTTCCCCCCCAATACAACGAGGATAGCGCTTCCGTCAGAGAACTAGTTGTTGCCCTCTGCGCCAAGGCATGCATCCCTGTGGGCTTTTCTCTTGTAACGAGGACTGTTGAAAAGCAAGGTGCCTTTAGGAAAATTAGACTTATTTGCAGCAGGGGGTTTCTGCTACGAGAGGTAAGCACTTCGGAAATATGAAAATTGAATTCGAAATATCGAATTCGAATTCGAATACGTAATTCAACATCGAATTCGAATTCGATGTCGAGTTCGAAAATGCATAATAATTTTCTGTACTATCTTCACGTTGCTCATTTCATGCAGTCTGGTGGGGGTAGTAACATAATAATTTTCTGTACTAACTTCACGTTGCTCATTTCATGCAGTCTGGTGGGGGTAGTAACCGTGCATCCACCACCAAACGACCCTCTGACGCTAAGGACCTCTGCCCCTTTGTATTTAGCATCTTCTTTTGTTATGACAACAAACGTTGGTTCCTTAGAAAGTATGGCTGCTACTCTTGGCCTTGACACGTTGGGAAGAGTGCATAGCACAATAATCCTTCAATTTCATCCCAGCCTTGCATGGATGCCCTGTGAGGGTAGTGCACCAGAGGCGAGGGCCATCATCAGCACCATCCTCATCCATGTTGTTCTGTTGCAATAATTCGATGTTGTGAGAAACAGTCTGGAGGAAACAGACTGTTTCACGCTAGTCGACAACTCACCTTGGCCTCACCCTCATCATCGTCATCATGAGGAGTAGGAACATCATCATCGTCGTCACTAGCAGGAGGATTCTTCTTCAACTTCTTCTTGGGCGCTTCTTCTTCATTTACGTCTTCATCATCATCATCATCATCAGCATCAGCATCGGCACTAGCAGGCGGAGGAGGATTCTTCTTCTTCTTCAACTTCTTCTTGGTCTTGGGCGCTTCTTCTTCTTTTTCTTCTTCATCATCATCTTCATCATCATCATCAGCATCGGCACTAGCAGGAGGAGGAGGAGGATTCTTCTTCTTCAACTTCTTCTTGGTCTTGGACACTTCTTCTTCTTCTTCTTCCTCATCATCAGTGGCGGGCGAATCGGATTTTTTAGCCTAAAGTCAAAAGTAACAATTGGAGAATTCGAATTAGAATTAGAATTAGAATTCGAATTCAAGCCTGCAGTAAAGACGCACACACTAGTCGAGAACTTACTTTGGCTGATTTCTTCTTCTTGTTCTTTGACTTCTTCTTGCTCTTGGGCACTTCTTCTTCTTCCTCATCATCATCATCATCATCATCATCACTCTCATCGTCACCGCCATCATCATTACCCGAATCGGATTTTTTAGCCTAAAGTCAAAAGTAACAATTAGAGAATTCGAATTCGAATTAGAATTAGAATTCGAATTCAAGCCTGCAGTAAAGACGCACACACTAGTCGAGAACTTACTTTGGCTGATTTCTTCTTCTTGTTCTTTGACTTCTTCTTGCTCTTGGGCACTTCTTCTTCTTCCTCATCATCATCATCATCATCATCGTCGTCATCACTATCATCATCACTCTCCTCGTCACCATCATCATCACTATCAGAATCGGTTTTTTTTACCTAAAGTGAAAAGTAATAATTAGAAAATTCGAATTCGAATTCGAAATCGAATTCGCAGGAACTGCAGTAGAGACACAACACGAACAACTTACCTTTACCTTATCCAACATCAAATTAGTGTTGAGTTTAGGCTTGATTACCAGCCTTGCCTTACTAGGGACAGCTACAGGGCACTTGTACACGAAGTGTTTCGAAAGGGACTCCATACTCCTTGATGTCTGCAAATGCAAGACGAGATTCGAAATTAAATTCGAAAAATAGATCGAAAAATAGATCAGAAAAAAGATCGGAAAAACAGAACAGAAAAATGAATAAGAATTTATGTTGAATACAAAAATACACAGGAATAAGTTAACTCGAATTAAATTCGACCGGTCGGTCGGCATACTCACGAATCCACACAAGGCACATACTACCATCTGCCCTGGATGAAGGAAGACAAAGAACTTGCCATCATGCTTGACGATGGCAGGCTGCTGTCTTTTGATGTATTTTTTTGGAAGGGGCTCGAAGTTCGACCTGGACATGTTGTTCCGGCGATGTGATGGGAAATTGTGTGCCCTTTTTTTATTGTTGTGGAGTGAGTGAGCGCCACCTGCTCCCTCTGCTGACAAGGGAAAAATTCGATTTTTCTATTGAATTTTCTGATTCCTAATTCCTGATTGGTGAGTGTGCCGGACGGTCGGAGTACCACTGTTTAGTCGGAGTAGGCCAGGACGAGTTGGTTTGAACAGGACCGGGCCGGCTACAAAAAGGTGGCATTGAGGGGCTCTCTGCAAGAACCCTGCAAGTCCCTGCAAGGCACTGCAATATTTATTCTGGTACTGTTTCTACATAGAGAGAAGGGGGTAGACAGGCTATTACTACTACTCTAGCCGTAACAAAGCACCCATTATTATATCTGTTCTTACCGCGGTGAAAGCGCGTGCTTTTCGCATTATTGTATCAATGTTCTTACCGCGGTGAAAGCGCGCGCTTTTCGCATTATTGTATCAATGTTCTTACCGCGGTGAAAGCGCGTGCTTTTCGCATTATTGTATCAATGTTTTACCGCGGTGAAAGCGCGTGCTTTTCGCATTATTGTATTATTGAACTAGGTATTCATATACCTACGTATAGTGCGTATATCGACATGATGCGCTCCCTGTTGTCAGTTTGTTCCTTGAGTAAAAGGGCTTGTCGTTGCGACATCTTTACATAACGAAACGACAAGACCTTTTACTCGAGGAACAATACCTTTTACTCAAAGAACATCGTTTTCACCAATCAAAATCCATTAAATTTCCGGAGGATCCGGAATGACCCAACGGATGATCATTTTGACTAACTGGAGTCAAATAATCCCTCACTCCCTCTCCGAGATCAACTATTCGAGAACGTGGACCTTTGGGGGATACCCCGGCCAGGGGGTAAGCCCCTTTGGGGGATACCCCGGCCACGTAGGTAGCGTAGTGTAAGCTTTTTACAAAAAGAGCACATTATCGACTAAAATATCTCGATCTGGACAGAATAAATGAAATAAAAGTGTAAGCGGATGCAATAAAAGTGTAAGCGCAGTGTCAAAACTAAACATTATCAGTCAAAACTCAATATTATGAGTGAAAATGGGCATGAATGCTTCAATTTTACGAAAAGTGCCCTTCGTTTTGGTGATGTGAGCAAATCTCGAGAGGAGGCAGAGAGGAGGATGGCCTGTCCGAGCAGCAAGATTCTTCAGGATATCGAGCGTGTCATCCCGGACCCAAAGCTCCTGGAGGAACGCTTCACCGCCGTCGCAAAGTTTATTGCGAATTTAAAGGATGATAAGACTGGTGAACCCCTTTTTTCAAAGCAAAGCTGGAAGGTCTAGTACTATCAGTTCCTTGTTCACATCCGCCGAGGTTTCGTCTCGGATGCAAGCGACATCAACTATTACTATTTCACTTCCAACATGGAGCGCACCATCTGGCGACGATGATAAGACTGGTGAACCCCTTTTTTCAAAGCAAAGCTGGAAGGTCTAGTACTATCAGTTCCTTGTTCACATCCGCCGAGGTTGCGTCTCGGATGCAAGCGACATCAACTATTACTATTTCACTTCCAACATGGAGCGCACCATCTGGCGACGAGGTTGTTCGGGAAGCATCTTCAAGGATCCTTGAATTTCATGCGCGTTAAAATGTGATCCTTGATAAAGCATTTTCTACGATTAACGCACAGTGGAATTCTTTCCTTTCTTTTTCTTCCTTTTTCCTTTATAAAATTTTAGCTACCTACGTACCCGGGGGTAAGCCGACCTTTGTGGACTTGGGATTGAAGCCTCGCCCTTCGCTAGCTCTCAACCATGTTAGGCTCGGACCTAGTAGCAGCCTACTACAGTAGTAGCGCTCGTTTTCTTGTGTTGTACAATAGCTGCCCCGCCGGCTTACCGGTACAGTAGACTACCTGCCGCCTGTACCGGTAATAGCGGGCTGTTGAATGCAAACAAGACCGACAACAAGGTGCCTTTATCATCTAGAGAGGTCGGTGAACGGAATCGGAAAGAACACGAAGAATGAGAGGAACATCTGGTAAAGATGAAATAAAAACGCGCGCAAAAACAGCCACCGACAGCCCGTAAAGAGACTACCCAGAGACTACCGGTACTGTAGACTGATGAGGAATAAAGAGATGATGCATGGATCGCAGGTTCGCTTTGCAAAGCATGGGCATATGTACAAGTATCAGGTACCAGGTACTCTACATCCATCGGTGCTTGCATCATGGGGCGGGGAGGAGAGTTGCCACTAACTACAGTACGTACTGCACTAACTGGATGTATGCGAAGAGTTCGGTTCGTACACGAACAGAAACCCGTAGGGCCTGATTATATTCAGCCTATAATACCGAACGTTCGGCGTTATTGATTAATTGATTATTATCTTCTCTCACAGCTCACAGCCCTTCCCGTACAACACATGAAGTAGTGTGCGTTGATGATTATATCCTCTATCGGCACATAATCACAAAGCAACCATGACCTCGAAAGAATATAATAGTCGATGCACTTCTGAAGCCCGAAACAAGAGAAGCAGTTGGAATATCGGTATGGATACAACAAGTTCGGCAATATCAGTTTCATCGCCATGTTCATCTTTAGTTTCAGAAGAAGAATCTAGCAGCATTTGCCTTTCGCGTTTATCATTTGTGACAGCAAGCCGTATTGTATTTATCTTCTGCCTAGCCGGGGTGGCGGCTGTGCTTGGATATAGTGCAGATCGACTTTTGTCCGACGCCGAGGTCACTTTGGCCTGTGAGCAGTTTAAAGCAATAAGCGGGCGGGCGTTGAAAGCAACCGTTGAGATAACTAAGCGGCAAGGGATGGGGGCTGCCACTTTGGCCTCGGTTGCTTCAACCGCTTTTCCAGACGCTGATATGTGGCCAAATGTGAAGATTAATGGCTTTGAGAAGGTCTCCAACAATATCATCGCAACCTCAAATGGACGCTCAATGGGACTACTGCCGCTGGTCACTGAAGACCAACTTGGTGACTTTGAAGCCTTTCTTTATGACGAAGTCATAGCGAAGAACTGCCCAAACGGAACTGGCGTCCATTCCTTCGGAAAAGGCGTGAATGGAAATAACCCGGCATTGAATACCTCCGACAATCTGTATCATGAAACCGACGGCGAAACATACTGGGGAAGTCCCTACCATGTCATGACACCGTACTTGTACCACAGCTATGGCTGCGCGATCCTGACTTTCAATTTGCATTCCTATGAGATCTTCGGTCGAGTGATCGACGACGTAATCACCTGCTCAAAGGAACGTGCCAACCTCCTGTGGGAACAGAGAGACGAGGAGGGACCCGAGGAGGAAGCAAACATCGAGTGTAGCACCCTGTCGGACTTGACCTTCCTCTACGGACAAGCCAAATCCTCGAAATCAACTCCAGCTGCAGTCCTGATACAAGCAATTCATCCAGAAAACGATAACCGGGAGTTGGTCGGGATGATTTCTTCCACCATTGAATGGTCGGATATCTTGTTCAACGTGTTTTCAAGTAGGGTCATCGGCATTGACTGTGTGTTGGAAACAGATACCAAAGCATACACTTACCAGATTCAGCATGGCATTGCAACCACGAGGTAAGTATTCCCAGCCCACATCGATCAGACCATGAATCATCCGATACACTCACTCATTTATTGCATAACAGGGGCGAGGGAGATTTACATGATAACCGATTCAATGAATTTGGTAAAACGGTCGTTCTGAATAGCCCGGGGGTGTATAGTAACTATTCTGCTACATACAGACTGACACTGTACCCCAACGAAGAATTCTTCAGTGTTTATCGCACATCAAACCCTAGCGCTGCTGCTACAGGGGCGATCTTGATCATCCTTTTCACATCATGTCTCTTCTTGGTCTATGACCGCTTTGTTCGGAAAAAGATTAATTCGAAGAAAGTCATCCTTCAGGCCAAAAAGCAGCACGTGCGCTACATCTCACATGAAGTGCGCACACCTCTGAATGCTGTAAATATGGGACTTCAATTGATGCAAAGCGAAATGAGCAGATCCTCCATCATAAGTATGAAAGGAGATGCAATGGACGCCCGCAAAGAAGTTGAGGAGTGGATCAAACTCAGTGAAGATATTCATAGCAACACCCAAAATGCGGTTGACGTGCTCAATGATTTGCTCAACTACGACAAGATTGAGACAGGCACTATGGTTTTGGAGCTTGGCATCGTTTCCATCTGGTCTTTACTTGATCGCGCTGCGTCCGAGTTCGTCCTACAAGCCCGGCAGAAGAGCGTCGATTTCAAGGTTGACTTCGGGAACGCTCGGGATGTGGATGTGGAGGGTCAATGGAAATGGGCGCGGGGAGTCGAGGGCCTTAAAGTCATTGGAGATGGTGTTCGCATCACGCAGGTGATTCGAAATTTAATTTCCAATGGACTTAAGTTCACACCCGAGAAAGGTACGTCCGAATACTGACGGGTTGTCTTGATTTTGATGCTCGCCCATCTCATCTCCTCGACAATTCCTCGAATACTCTTTCGAACCAGGAAACGTGACCATAAAAAGTAGTTGGATACCATGCGACTGTGAAGAAGTCGCGTCTTCCTTTCTATTGCAAGATGAAGTCCAAGTAAATTGCGTCCAGCGGGGAATTCTCACCGTCGCGGTGACGGACAGTGGAGCCGGTTTATCGACAGCACAGGCCAAGCAAATGTTCGGGAAGGGCGTCCAATTCAACGTCAACAAGCTACAGTCGGGACAAGGCAGTGGGCTGGGTTTGTACATCGCGAAAGGAATTGTGAATTTACATGGGGGTTCATTGACTGTATCGTCCCGAGGCCTCGGTTTGGGAACGACGTTTACGATGACTCTCCCACTGTACCGTATGGCTAGCGTGGAATCCCCCAACGGTGGTGGACTGGAGCTGACAAGCGAGGCAGAGCCAGTTTCTTCTCACAAGATACAATTTTCACTGACAAATCCTCTTCGTGTGCTGGTGGTGGATGATGCTGCCATTAACCGAAAGTTGCTCATGCGATTATTGCAGAACCATGACCACGAATGTGATCAAGCGGAAGATGGTGTAGCGGCTGTTGCAAAAGTGCAGGAAGCGATCGAAACAGGAAGGCCATATAATTCCATTTTGCTGGACTATGAAATGCCCAATATGAACGGGCCGGAGGCAGCCAGCGTTATGCGTCAGAAGTTGGGCTGTACTTCGTTCATCGTCGGGATCACTGGGAACATTTTCAGCGAGGATGTTCAGCACTTCCGAAAATGCGGGGCTGACAGGATTTTACCCAAGCCCCTGTGCTTTAAGAGCTTAGAGGAGGCGTGGCTGGAAGCTGGAGTGCACGGATGGTCCAAGACAACAAGGGGCAGCAATGAGTCGTCTGTTGAGCAGAAAACGCCCACGGTCGCATACGCTGCATGAGTTTGTGATGGATTGGAAATACAAGTCATCTATAAGTCTCTAGAGGGTAGAGTATAAATAATCTTGAGAAACAGGACCTGCGCATCTCTTCTGTGCTTCATGGTGCAAGTAGGGACTACCCTATACCTGGTACTGTGGTAGTAGACTCTCTACCGGTACTGCCGGTACTGTACGTAGGGCCATCTCTCTCTCACTACCCTCTTCTCTACTGTACTCTACTCGTACTCAGTGCTTGTACTGTACCGGTAAGAATACTCGGTAGCCCCTCTCTACAAGTACAAGTACCGATACTACTCGTACCGGTACCTGGTACTCTCCACTACCGGTGAGTAGTAGCTACAGAACTACTTGTAGTGTAGTGTAGTGTAGTGTAGAGAGAGAGAGAGAGCTCTATGTACCTCTACTCTATCTACTCTTCTACAAGCACTCTACAGTACTCTACTCTCTGGTACTCTACTACTACTACTACTACCGGTAGTGCAGTAGTAGTAGCTACTCTAGTAGTAGCTACTAGTAGCAGTACCAGTAGTGAGTACTGTACCAGTACAGGTATGGATGTTGTGAGACGATCGGGGACCCGCAGGCGTGCATCCCATGCAAATAAATTGCAACTCCTAATTTGAGAGGCTGGCGGGCTCGTCTTTCAATTCGAAAGGAAAGATCCCGTACAATGCTACGACCAATTGCTACCAGTAAAGGAAAAGGGCGCCAATCACAATTTGCTCGTGGCGCCAAACTGTTCAAACTTCTGGCAAAGAACTTTCACGTCTACTACTCGTAGAACATTGGATGGGAGATACTGTGGAGGCATTAATAATCTATCATTCATTCGAGCCGTCCCAGCTCATGTGCCAACAGCCATCTTGTTCAAATGAGACCCGCTCTTGTGAAGCAAATCTAAAATCTAACCGTCTTGGGTCTTGGAGCACCTCCCGTGTCGGAAATCCCACTTCTACGGGTACCTGGTACTGTACCGGTTCTGTACGAGTACAGTACCATACCGGTATCGGTAACGGCACTGCAGTCTACTGCTTGTACAATACTCGTACTGTACTCCACAAATAATATATTCGGTGCTTCTACCATGGCGACCGAACGTCAGCGACGGCTCTATGAGGCCATTGAGAAGCAGCCCTATCCTTTGAGTGAAACCCTTGCGGGTCGCAAAGAAGCTTCCGATCTCTCCCGAAAGTTAGGCGTGGAACATTTCTCCTACGATTCAACGCCTTCACGCCACAACCAACGCAGGGATGCGGTAGAACAAAGTGAGGCTCGACGACGCAGGATCTATGAGAATGAATACAATCGACCGTACCCTTCTAGGAAGAGGATCCAATTGTTTTGTGGGACGGAGAGCTTTGCTTCTTCTGTGACTTCCTTGAGAACTCCCCACGTGGTCTCGCCAGAAATGCGTACTCCCTCGCCCACGCGAAAGTGCATTCAGGATTCGATATATTATGACCCTGCTGTGAGCGATGAAGACTTGATGAGTCCTCACGACGAGACCGCGGAAAACATATCTCCGTGCAACCTGTGGAGGACCACTTGTGGTGGAACTGATATGGTGGAGGAAACAGAGGATGCTGCCGGCAATGCGCCAGTGGACGAAGTCATGATTTGCACTCCGCCGCGCGGAGGTACATCGTTGAAGAAACAAGGGAGCGGCAGGCGCCGTAATGTTACCTTCAAGCTGTCCAGATCGTCCTCCTCGGGTGATTCAGCGAACAATACTGAAACACCGTACTCGTATCGCCCTCCTGCGGTAAATGTCTCTCCAATCAGCGCGCAGAATAACCATTCAAGTGGATGCGTACCGTCCGCTCCGATAAGAGTGGTTTGTGCGCCGCTCGCACCGATCATCCAGAACTCTCTACAGAAGAAATCCTCGGTTGAGGAACGCACCGGAATCGCAAAAGGACATCGTCAGCACGAGTCTCACCAGGCTCTTCAGAACTTCCTCAAGAGGACCGAAGATGATACACTCAAATTGTACATTGACGACTACCAAGCCTCTATTTTCGACCGGATTGTGGAAAGCTTCTACGGGAACACAAGCCTCAAGAGCCTTACTATTTCGCGCAACAAGGAAGTACAGCTTGGCTCGCATCGAACACTTGCTGAGATGGCCTGTTTGTTCGAAGCCATCCGCTGCCTGCCTCACTTGGAGACCCTGATCGTCTGGAATGCGCGATCGGATATTCTTCCAACGATGGCGGAAAATCTCCCTCGTAGCGTGTCCAAGCTCTGTCTACAAGTGATTGATGGATCTGTCCCCAACTTCGTCTTGGACACAATTGCCGAAAAGGAGAATTTGAAAAACGTTCAGTTGGAAACAAAAGAAAGCATGGAACTAGGACGACTGGTTAACAGTCCTAGTATCAAAACGTTGGGGGTTTGTGGAATCTGGCACGAAATGGATGCACATCACATGCAAGGTCTTGCGGATTCGCTGCACTCCAACCTAGACAGCCCTCTGGAGACTTTGGATATTCAGCCAACTATGGACTTGTCTGGTTGGAAGAGTCTAGCGACAGCCCTGCGACACAACTTCAGCGTGCGTACGCTGAAGATGAGCTTCATGGGCGCCTCCATGGAGGAACGAAATGCCGCTACCGTTGAACTGGCCGAGCTGCTTCATGCCAACACTACCTTGACACATATCTCCAACTACACGCACGATGCGGTCGTCATTTCAGTTGAGATTGCCAACGACATCATCATGGAGGCCCTTCAGGCAAACACTACTCTGGTAAAGTTTCACTTCTTTCGAGAAGAATCCATCTTTTGGGCGGCCAAGCACGCCGTACTCAAGGCAAACGAAGAAACGTTTGGTAAAGCGGGTGATCTCAGTCACACGTTCATCCGACAATACGTCTCTTTCGCGTCGGCCTTGCCGTCGATGAAGGCAAAAATGTGCGGAGAGTGCTGAAGAATCATCGTTGTGACTGGAACGGAAACTTGAAGGAACTCGCAAGAACGAAGGGGACAAGAGAGAAGCCCAATGCATATTGTGTTGTGATTGTTAATTTATTAGTCTCTGATATAGTAATTTACGTGTACTGTATGATTACTTTGTGTGGGATCATCAATAATTTTCCCCATGGTACGAACGAGTAATACCGGTAGTTTGACTCGCTCTCTACTCTACCAGTAGTAGTTGAGAGTATTTGTAGTAGAGAGAGTAGTTACAGCAGTTAGAGCCGTTGTACTCGTGCGAATTGATTTGGTCAAATAGTCTGGCCGTCGGTCGTGAGTCATGGGAGCCGTGATGTGTGATTGGGTGGTCATCGCTTCTTATTGAAGTGCCGATGCGACGATGACCCAACGCATGCCGCAACTCATCTCGACTTGCTGTTACCGATCGATGGCTTGTATGGCTTGTTAATGTTGTTATAATCTTGTTTACTTTCCTATTTTGTAAGACTGTTTCTATTTGGTTTATCAGACCCAGTAGCTACACTGGTAGTTCGTCTGATCTTCCGATGCACGAGCCTGTCATGACTCGTGGGACTACTTCCTCAGTCCCGTGTCGTGTAGTAGTACTGGTAGTTCGTCTGATCTTCCGATGCACGAACCTGTCTCAAGTAAAGTAAACCTTCGTCTCAAACTCGAGATTATGACAATGTTATTCTACTTTTGATAACTCCACTTGTTGGATTTGGATCTTTGCTCTCGCTGATCAGTCTTGGAACTGCTGGATCCAATTAATCATATCTTCCGCGATGAAGATACTAATATTCGCTCCCAACTGTCTATATCTCTATCCCACATTCTTTCCTGTTATGGTAGCCTTTCGCTCCGTTTAGGGAATCACAATCGTTGGATTGTATTGTTCATTCTTCATGTATAGTAAACAATAGTTTCCGCTGGAACGTCGCTTCCAAGACTACCGTCCGATTGAATCGCAGACTCATCCGATTGGATCTCCATTTGGGACTGTTTCTGTACATCGCGAATCCAATTCACGACACGTGCAATGGGCGAAGAAGAATCATCCCTTCCTTGTCTATCCCTCCGTCTTACCCATGATGCGCTCCGTCCGGTGCTCACAGGCATCCCAGAATACAGACTTTGCCAAATCCATCACAGAGTACCGGTACAGTACACTGTGGCCTAGCTAGGAAAGTCATTGTAACAAAACAAGTGGATCCTCCGAGTGAGTTCGTCGGTTGACTACTGACTGCACTGTACCATATTGCATACACGTACCGGTATGGAGCAAAGAAGTCAGAAGAGCAAAAAACGAGAAAAAAACCTACCAAGAATTTTCTACTGCCACCACGGACGGGTCGTCAGTCGCCGCCTGCCTACAGTACCGTCATCGATAGAAAACTAGAGGTACATCACGCACTTGGCCAATTCATTCAAAAATTCACACCGCATACCGCATCACGATGGAAGTGTTGGGTGCTAAGAAGCATGGGGAATATGACGTGCTGGAATGGATGACCCTCCCGCTGCCGACACTCTCTTCTTCAAATAAGGAACAAGAGGAGTCGTCGCCATCGTCTTCAACGGATGTATTGATTCAGGTGGCCTACAGCGATATCAATCCAGTCGACCTACAAAAACTACACGCCAACAAACCGATTGGAACGCCCATCACCACTCCCAACAAGGCTCCATTTGTTCCAGGATTCGGAGGAAGTGGAACAGTACTGGATGTGGGAGGTGAAGCTCCAGCACACTGGAAAGGAAAGCAAGTTTGTTTCCTGGCAGATCCAACGCGGCAAGGGTCCTATGCGACTCATATTTTGGTGGACTATCGATGCGCGGCACTATTACCACCGTCATCATCGGGTGTCACCGTCGAACTCAGAGAGGCGGCGTCTATCCCAATTGCTGGTTTGACGGCCTTTGAGTGTTTAGCCAAGGTGGGCTTATCGGCTGCCGAAAAACGAATACAGAATGGAAAGATAATGGAAACAGTGGGTCATGTTGCCACAGATGGTACAATCAGTAGTCACGGTGCAAAGGAGATCACGAAATCGTCTCTCAAGACACTATTGGTCGTTGGAGGAGCCGGTGGGGTAGGAAGTTGGATCATTACCTTGGCTAGAGCTTGGCATCCTCATCTGAACATTATAGCGACGGCCTCTACCACCGAACAGCAGGAATGGTGTCAATCGCATTTAGGTGCCAACCAAGTGTTCAAACATGAAGAGATTCGTGACAAATTGCATGGAGGTCGAGAGGGCTCCGTGGATGCTATCATTTGTCTTGCCGAACCGACGCAGCTCTTGTTTGGTGCTTGCGCCGAAGTCCTCAAACCATATGGACATATATGTCTGGTTGTGGCTGGCCAGAGTATTCAGTCCTTGGATCTGAGCTTTCTCTTTTTCAAATGTGCTACCGTTTCGATGGTAACCGTGTTTTCGTCGATTCGAACCAATTTTCAACAAATTGTTCCATCCGACGAGTTGGCGGTCATTCTACAGCTGCTTTCCAAGCAGACAATACGTGCTCCGTTATCCCCCGACTTGGAACCATCGGGCAAGGTGTCCGAGCGATTCAAAGACGCACTCCAAAACGACGGTGTACTCCATGCATTAAGTAATAATCAGCAGGGCGGGCGACGCGGCAAGTATGTCATGAGAATTCAAGCAGACGAGGAATTAATATTCCTGGACTTGAAAACCTCGTCGATACTGCGGCTATCGCGACAAGATTGTATCAAGTCCAAGCTATTGAATTCGGTAAAAACCGAGGAGGGTAGAATGGATTGGAAAGAACAAAGTAGTGCCACAGAACGAGAAGAACTTGTTCAAAAGATTCTCCAGCACAAAGAGCTTGGTATCGTCAAGGTGACGGGCAAACAGTGCACAGACTACGAGGATGGCTTGGAAATGCAGGAGGCTGTAAATGTCAAAAATCTGTGGGGTGTCGAGCTGAAAAAACGTTCCAAAAATGTCAAAGGGGAAGAGCTATTGTTTTTGGATGCCGGTAGTGACGCCTTGGGAGAGGTTTCTCGCAAGACATGCATCAGTGCGGGCTTGTTCGTATCGGAAAGCGACGAGCAGGGCGAGGAGAGCATCAAGGGTGCAGTCAAGGACCTTGTCGAGCGCGACAAGCTGGTTCAATTAGTGCGCACTAGTTTGAAACTGAATTTGGAGGCGACGTAATATCTAGACTCCCTCTTCTGGCATGATTGGATAGTCTCTTATAATTGTGCTATTTCATCTTGTCGTTCCTCTATGCTACGGCAACTGTCGCTCCCTTTCCAGATCACGAGCCAGTTGATCTGAGCCAATGCCCCGTGAGCCAACTAGCTTTTCAATGTTGATCGGGTATAGGTTTCCCGAGGATCGTTTCGCTTCGGCAGCTTCCAATTGGTCGGCACGCAACACATTTATCGTAGCATGGGGCGTCCGCCGTTGCCAAGCACCACCCGCTGCAATATCTTCGGTGCTCAGTGGACAAGATGCTTCCCTTTCATCCTCACTGGGAGCAGTGGTTATTGCTGTTGATGCTGAAGAGGGTACAACCAATGACTCCCTGTACCATTTCTCCAGTCGCGTCACAGAGTGCATATGTCCAAAACCAGGCCAGGAAGAACCATCGGGACAAGCATAGTTCGGATGAAAGCACACCACTCCAACCTGGGCCTCGGCCATGGCGGCAACCACACTGGCTTCTAGCATGGCAAAAATGGGACCAGACCAAAGGTCAAAGTTATCGTCAAAGGCAGGTGCGGCCAAGAGTATACTACTTACACCGGACTTGCCACTTGGGCCTGCTTGAATCATATCCTCGATGGCTTGGAATGTGTCCGCAAAGAGTGATACGGGGTGAATAGCAGGACTTGCATGATACGCAATCGTCCCCACCGGCACACCCACGTCGGCCAAGCCTTGGCCACTCTTTTTGACGCTCTTGGTAAAAGGACAAATCCCTGTATCCACCAGGATGCGTTTGACCCAAGCTTGGGTCCGTCGATTGATAGCCTCAACTTCAAAGTCGCCAATGGTGGACCTTGATGAGGAATCGTCTCCAACCCGTTTCCGTATTTGGACAGTATTTCTTTGCGTAGAATCATCTTTCTCTGGAGTTTTCAGCAGTGTCGCCTCCAAAATAATGGAAGTGTCATCTGCAAAAGGGTAACGCGACATCATCCACTCGACAATTTCGACCCAATTTTGAACCAATGGAGGGGAGGCATCGGGCAACGAAAGGACCACTGATGAAGCTTGGCTTTCCGTCGTAGATTGTAGTAGACGATCCGTGTGACTCCAAAGCTGTGCCAAGGCGGAAATTCCATCGACATTGGGGATCCAAACGAAGTCTCCTCCCGGTTGGACCTGTCGTTCAATTCTGGCTTTTTCGAGCGACTGGGACATGCCTTTCAAAGGTAAGGAGGGCAGGGAAAACCACGAAGTTGTCTCTTTATTCCTTGATTTTCGACTTGTCAGATCAATTCGATACCGGGGAAAGAATTTGACAAAGGGGCACTGACTTGTACCGGTACTGCTCGAAGTGGTTGTTGGAGATGATACAACGGTTGAATTTCGTTCCTCGCTGCTGTTGGCGGCATCTAGCGATTGTGATCCAATCCTTAGAACAAGAAACTTTTGCCTGGAAGTGCTTGACTGGTAACCCCGATATGACAGCGTAAATCCCATAGCCAAATGATGAAACGGACCACTTTGAAAGAACAACATCATCGCAATAACACCAGCAAAAGATGCCAAACGGGGGTAAATGCCGCCCTCGCGAAAACGCAGAAATCCCATTCTATCCTTCTACAGAAGCTTCCCTCTTTTTTAATGAACGGGTCTTTTGCTGGCACTGCCTGATAAAGAAGTAATGATAGCCAGGAGCCAGATACGAGTACAGACGATGAAATGAAACAAGAAGTCTGAGATGATGTACCGGTACCGGTACGGTAGATCTCGCTGCGTCCTAAGTTTGAAACAAAAAGATCGATCTGGTGTTTGAACGTCGTACGAGGTACACTTGTACAGTACAGTACTGTACTTGTACAATACGCTGTACGCAGTACACCTGGGGTTCGTACTGGTACAGTAAATGATGGATCGGATGAGTCAGTTGTCATTTGTCATAGTCAGGATGACGTCCAGACGCTGATGGCGTCATTCGTCATTCACAATAAAGTATTCGTACGAGTCGTCGACGAGTAGTCACGCACAATAGAGAGAATAGATAAATAATGAATAATGACCCGATCTTCAAAATTTTTGATTTGATGCCGACGGGGAAAAAGGCCCAAAGCACACGGAAGATAGATCGATTCGATGATGATGATTCGTACATGCGTCAAGTCATGCATCTTTCTCTCGGAAGTAGACACACGCCCGAAGTCAAATATCTATCTTTCCGTTGAATTCATTGTATGGTTTCGATTCATTCCTTCTGGTGTTGTGCACGGAGCCAAAACATAATCCTTTCGGCGCAATGAGTAGGCCAGCTCGTACCGGTGTCCCGACTAGACATGGTAGTATCGTGGAAGAGAGTAACCCCATCAAATCCGATGCGGAGCTTCAAATGCTCGTGCAGAAGTTGGACCGGGTCAAAAAGTACAAGACATTCCAACGATGGAAAGGTCAGTTTTTATCTCGTCTCGAGGAATTTTTGTATGATAAAGGCATGGAGCCGGCCGAAAAGTCGTGTAACGACCTGGAGGCCAAGCTCAAAACATTGGTTACCAAAACGACCAAAGTGCTCGATTTCATTCACAAAGGAGATTTAGGCGAGGACAAAAAGACTGTCAAGGCTTCCTTAGCTCTGAACGAAATGTGCAACTCATTGGAACAAGTGAGAAATGAGATCGAAGTTTTAGTTCCTGCGCTCAAGGCTGATGAAAAGAAAAAAGGGTTCAGCAAGTTCCACCTTGGTGCTGCCCTGATCCGGCAAGGCTTTCACCAATATGTCTCCATGAAGGCGGTCGAAGATGCGGTCACTGAGATAGGTGATAAATTGGAAAATGTTGCGGATCGGCAACATCATGAACTGTTTGCCTATTATCGCACACAAGTCCAGCGTTTTTGTGATGTTATGGCTGATTTGAATCTCTACGCCATCATGCTCAAGTGCGTGGAGTTTAGTACACCACCTGATGATGACGAAAGCGAGGAACCAGAATATCTTCAAATTGTCGTGGAACATTCTGATGGAAGGAAGCTTCCCATGGAGGTTGATACGAGAGATACCATTGATAGCATCAAGGATGCAATTGCGGCTGGCCTGAACGTTCCAACTTCAAGACAAATTCTCAAGTACAAAGGCACCTTGATGGAAGATGGTGGAAAGGACATGGAGGCACTTGGTGTCAAAGATAACGATGTTTTTTTTGTGGAGCCATTACGAATAGCCATCACTGTCAACGCTCCGGGTGGGTCAATTGAGTTAATGGTGGACCCCAGCGACTACTTGTCCGATCTTAAACGACTACTCCAACCCGAATCGGGTATTCCTGCAAAGAACCAAAATATCACCAAGGCTGGTCAGGGACTTGACGACCCCAACAAGAAGCTAGAGGATTACGGTATCTTGGCGGGCACTGTGTTGGACTTGGAACCGAAAGTTATCAGCGTAAATGTCGAAATGCCGGAAGGAGAAGGAGGATCCTTCCAGTTGGAGATCTCCCCAAAAGATGACACTCCAACGATTAAGGACAAAATCGCAGCCAAGACGGGCATGGCGGTACCTCGTCAGGTTTTGAAATACAATGGCGAGGAGCTTCCCCCAGATGACACGTCGAGCAAAGACATGGGGATCACAGATGGCTCAACAATCGTGGTTGACATTTTCAAGATTCCCATCACTGTCAATGCCCCCGATGGGCCGATTGAATTGACGGTAGACCCAACCAACTACTTATCAGATTTGAAGCGGCAACTCGAACCGGAATCGGGCATTCCTGCAAAGAATCAGAATCTCACCATGGCAGGTGAGGAGCTGGCAGATCCCAACAAGAAACTTGATGAGTATGGGATTGAAGCAGGAGCCGTATTGGACTTAGAACCGAAATCCATCAAAATCAATGTTCAGATGCCAGATGGAAAATCGATCGAGATGGAAATCTCCCCCAAAGACGACACTCCGACAATCAAGGACAAGATTGCAGCAAACTCAGGCATGGCTGTACCAAGGCAAGTTTTGAAGCACAATGGTGATCTGTTACCGGCAGAGGGAGTGCCAAGTAAGGACATGGGAATAAAGGATGGATCCACTATTGACGTCGAAGTATTCAAGATTCCTGTCACTGTAAACAATTGGGATGGCAAACCGATCGCCATCGAGGTTGAACCGTCGGACGACCTCGCTACCATCCGCAAAATGCTTGAACCAGAATCTGGGATTGCTCCCGAGAACCAAGTTCTCTCAAGGAAAGGCAAAGAAATCGAGGGCAACAAAAAATCAGCGGAAGACCTCGGCATCAAAGCAGGAGATATCTTGGATCTAGAACCAAGAACCATCGCTGTCAAGGTACAGACTCCTGATGGACAAACCCACGATGTCGACATCGCTCTTACCGATACCGAGGATACAATCAAGCAAAAGATCGAGGAAAAGACCGGGATCACCGTGCCTCGACAGGTCCTGAAGCACGATGGCGCGGAATTGCCTGCTGGCACATCAGCAAAAGACATGGGCTTGAAAGAAGGTTCTGACCTCACGGTTGATATTTTTAAGATCCCTGTGACTGTCAACAATTGGGATGGGAAGGTTATTGAGATTGAGGTAGAACCGTCAGATAATCTCATGACTATCAAGAAGATGCTGGAGCCAGAATCTGGTATTGCTTCCGACAACCAGGTTCTTTCACAAGAAGGTAAGGAACTGGAGGGTGACTCTACAACGGCTTTCGATCATGGCATTATGGGGGGTTCCGTCTTGAATTTGGAGCCTCGGGTGATCAATGTCAATGTCGTTACGCCCGACGGGCAGACCCATGACATCAACGTTGCGTTGGCCAATACTGAGGACCAAATTAAGCAAAAGATTGAAGAGAAGACTGGAATCACTGTGCCTCGACAAGTTGTCAAACACAACGACGAGGAACTACCAGCTGGCAGATCAGCGAAGGATATGGGCTTGAAAGACGGTTCCGACCTCACTGTTGACATTTTCAAAATTCCTGTGACAGTCAACAACTGGGATGGCAAACCGATCGCCATCGAGGTTGAGCCAACTGACAGCCTGATATCAATCAAGAAGATGCTGGAACCAGAATCTGCTATTCCCCCCAGCAACCAAGTTCTCTCACGCGATGGCGCCGAGCTAGCCAGTGACGAAAAGTCAGCGGACGATCTTGGAATCAAAGCAGGAGATGTCTTGGATCTAGAACCAAGAACCATCGCTGTCAAGGTACAGACTCCCGATGGACAAACCCACGATGTCGACATCGCTCTTACCGATACCGAGGATACAATCAAGCAAAAGATCGAGGAAAAGACCGGGATCACCGTGCCTCGACAGGTCCTGAAGCACGATGGCGCGGAATTGCCTGCTGGCACATCAGCAAAAGACATGGGCTTGAAAGAAGGTTCTGACCTCACGGTTGATATTTTTAAGATCCCTGTGACTGTCAACAATTGGGATGGGAAGGTTATTGAGATTGAGGTAGAACCGTCAGATGATCTCATGACTATCAAGAAGATGCTGGAGCCAGAATCTGGCATTGCTCCCAAGAACCAACTTCTCTCACGCGGAAAAGATGAGTTGACAGGTGACGAGAAATCTGCACAAGATCTCGGCATCAAAGCGGGCGATGTGTTGGATTTAGAACCACGAAACATATCCGTGAAGGTCGTGACTCCTGATGGGCAGACCCATGATATCGACATTGCATTGGCCGATACTGAGGATCAAATCAAGCAAAAGATTGAGGAGAAGACTGAAATTTCGGTGCCCCGTCAAGTTGTGAAGCACAATGGGGAAGAACTACCCGCCGGTCAGTCAGCAAAAGACATGGGTCTGAAAGATGGCAGTGATCTCGCCGTTGACATTTTCAAGATTCCAGTCACGGTCAACAACTGGGACGGCAAATCAATTGAGATTGAGGTAGAGCCGTCGGATGATCTCACGGCTATCAAGAAAATGTTGGAACCCGAATCAAGCATTCCTGTCGACAACCAAGTGCTTTCTCGGGAAGGAGACGAGCTGACAGGTGACGAAAAATCTGCTGAAGAGCTTGGCATCAAAGCAGGAGATATCTTGGATCTAGAACCACGAAACATATCCGTTAAGGTCCAGACTCCTGATGGACAGAAATATGACGTCGACATCGCTCTTACCGATACCGAGGATACAATCAAGCAAAAGATCGAGGAAAAGACCGGGATCACCGTGCCTCGACAGGTCCTGAGGCACGATGGCACGGAATTGCCTGCTGGCACATCAGCAAAAGACATGGGCTTGAAAGACGGTTCTGACCTCACTGTTGATGTTCTCAAGATTCCTGTAACAGTTAACAATTGGAATGGGCAGGTTATTGAGATTGAAGTGGAACCATCAGACAAAGTGGCGGCTATCAAGAAGATGCTGGAGCCCGAATCTGGCATTTCTGCCAACAACCAAGTGCTCTCGCGCGAAGGAGATGAGCTGCAGGGCGATGGCAAATCAGCCCAAGAGCTAGGTATACAAGCAGGAACAGTTTTGGACTTGGAGCCAAAAGTAATCAATGTGAATGTTTCCATGCCAGATGGAGAAACAAGAGAAGTCGAAATTTCGCCGTCGGACGACAGTGATGCCATAAAAAATAAGATTGAAGCTCAGACAGGCTTGCAGGCTCCCAGACAGGCAATCAGTTTTGACGGCAAGGCAATCCCATCCAAAGGAGTCACGGCAAAAGAGTTGGGAATTCGGGACGGGTCGTCCATCAAAGCAGACATCTTCACAATTCCCGTGACCGTCAATTGCTGGGACGGTAAAAAAATTGATACACTGGTAGAACCAACCGCGAAATTATCAAGCATAAAATCTCAGCTGGAACCGGAGTCTGGAATCGCTCCATCAAATCAATCTCTATCCAGGCTTGGCGCTGAGCTTGTCGGCGATGACAAAACGGCCCACGACCATGGTATCAAGGCTGGTTCGTTCCTTGACCTAGAGCCCAAAATCATCAATATCACAGTGACCATGCCCGATGGCAAGAAGCACGACATCAAAATTTCTCCATCGGACGACGGCGATGCTATCAAGATGAAAATCGAAAATGAGACGGGGATGGAAGCACCTCGACAGGTCCTCAAATTTAACGGAAACGAGATTCCGAAGGACGGCAAAGCAAGGACCGTTGGCCTCCGAGAAGGATCAAACATTAACGTGGAAATTTTCAAGGTTCCAGTAACTGTGAAGACATGGGACGGGAATGTGATCAAAATCATGGTGGATCCTACAGACAAGCTCATCGAAATCAAGAACTTGTTGGAACCAGAGTCGTCTATTCCTCCAAAAAATCAGATCTTATCCATGAATGACACAGTACTTCGCGATGATAACAAGCGAGCCAATGCATACGGCATCAAGGGAGGCTCAATCATGTACGTTGAGCCGCGGTATATTGAACTCACTGTTGCAATGCCAGACGGGTCATCTTGCTCATTCGAGGTGACTGCGGACTCCTCAGGCGATGACATCAAAGAAAAGATCGCAGAAAAAACCGGTGTAGCGGCACCTCGCCAAGTCTTGCGGTTCAACCAGAAGGAAATTCTGGCCAATACTACAGTTAGGGGAATGGGGATCAAGCACCAGTCAACAATCCAATGCACTCTTTTCAAAATCCCTATCACAGTCGAAACCAAAGACGGCAAAAAACTCCCACTTCAAATTGAACCAATCGAGACGATCGATGGTATCAAGGAATTATTGGAAGAGGAATCGGGCCTGGCACCGCGCAAACAAGTGCTCACCTTCAACGAAGAGGAGTTGGATGTCGGCAAGCGAACAGCCACGGAGTATGGAATTCGAAAGGGGTCTGTCTTGTATCTGGAGCCTAGGGATGATCGTATTGTTTTTGTCGATGTCAAGTATGGCACCCTATTTGGTGTTGATCGTGACGAAGTGATCGACAAGGAAATGTTGACACCAAACCAAGGAAACAAATTGGAATTCAACGAAGCCGAAAAGGGAGCTTTTGGAAAAGAAAGGCTTCTCAAAGCGATGCTGGATTCGCCGAATCTTGGTGTCAAGCCGCAGATCGTTGTCGAGAAGATGGAGGTCGAAGACTACGACCTTGAAGAGGCCGAGCAGGTTAAAAGTAAATGGGGCGTCCAACTCAAAAAGACCCAAAAGAACAAACGTGGCGAAGAATTCATTTTTGTCGACATTAAGACCGGAGCTGTGGGCCTTGCTGATCGAACGAAAGCTATGGAAAAGAAATTCATAACACCTGTCGGACATGGTAAAACTGAGACTTTGAAAGAGGCTGAGCAAAACACTCGGATTTACGACAAATATGTGACTGAGATTCGCGCAATATTTGGTATCAAAGCAACAACTTAGAGGAGTTGACGTTTCACAGTCATCCCTTCAGAATGGCCAACGCGTAGAAGACTGCCGATTAAGGACAGAGAGTTGGACTCTCTTGCCTCCTCTATCAGCCCCTCGAAGATGCCATTTCTAGCGGAAAGTACGAAGTAGTATCATACAATAGTATCAATGTTTTAAAAATTCTGTACACTATGAACAAGGGGTCATCCATCATGGTCGGTGGTCACTTCTCCTGCTCTCTGAAGAATGTATCATCCGCTGAAAAAATGAAGGTTAGCCTAGCATTACTATCATAATCTGGCGTATGTGCTTCTTCCAAGGTTTGGTCGTCGATCCAGTACATAGGTACAAGTACGTAGTCGTGCGACGACGGGGGTCGGTCACAATGTCCGCGCCGTCCGTTTTCGCAAGATCCCATAATCCTGCTCTGCTCTCTGCTATCGGTAATAGTAACAGTACCGTACATGAGAGACTACTCGACCGAGAGTTCGATAGTTGCCAAAACGAAACCAAAGCACACCATTCACGCTTTATGAACATCAATAATGCGATATTATCTCTTGGCGGCACTATTGACTTCGCTTTGCTCCGATGATGGAGCTTTTGCAGCTGTAGGACAATCATCAGTACCCAGACAGCTGCAAGCAGATCAATCGATCTGTGACGAGCTCAAAGGAGAAATTGAGGCGGGTACTACGACAATGGACATCCAAGGTTCCTGCGAATGCTCCACAATTTCTGGAGGCGATACTCGCCTTGCATGCCGGAGTAAGAATGCCTGCATTTCCTCTGACGGTGGTGACCCTATGCAAGGCGATTTTTTGGCCACTTTTACAAAAGACGGGGACACTACTGCCTATTATCAGGCCATAACCGTCTCCACTTGTTTCACGTACCCGAGTGATGTATACGACGGAAAGAAAGTATGTGTATCCACTGTTCAAGATGGACTGGGAACTGTTGCTACGTGCGAGATTCAAGTTGGAAGTGATTCGTGTAATGTCTGCCGTTTTTGCCCCATCAACCTCATTTCCTTCGATTGCACCAATTTGGGGTACGAGGACCGAACAGCTTGTGGGGACAATAACACAGACGATTCCATTCTACAATTTTTGTACATGCCAGAGCTAGTCGATGGTTGTAGTGGTGGCGGCGGTGGCGGCGATTCTTCGTCTGGGGCTTCCGCTACTGGATCACCCACTCCGAATCCTTCGGGCGGAGCGAGTATGATCAATGCCATGATGGCAGGGTTCTTTGGCCTGGTTCCGCTCCTGTTCCTGCTTTGATTATTTTTTACTCTACTGGACGTAGTATCTATAGACTATCTTGATGTCGTTTCATGCGAGTACGGGAGTTTCCTCTCCAGACTCGCTTTAACAATAAATAATCGCTACAGTAAGAGGCTATGTTGGTAGATACTCTCGTAAATGTATCAACCTCTCTCGTAATGTATCAACCTCTTCTACCATGTCATGGACACCGTGCTCTTGGAACGAACGAAGATGGGATCGACTATGTCAAATCATTGAAATATAAAACTCATTGAAGTCATGAATTGGTAACGTCTCTCTAGGATGACTATTATTTATAGTGATGCAGCTGCAGTTGTCGTTGAAACCTGTCGTTGCGGCCCATCCTACAAGCCCAGCAGCAGGATCTTCTTTTCCAAAAGAAGTAGACCAAGTAATCCCATTCTGGCACCACGCAGCCGAGGAAGAAAGAGAAAGAAGGGGCAACCGATGGATCAATCGTTGAAGAATCTAGTCTAGCCCCCAGTAGGGCGACCTCTCATCAATCATCCACTCTTGGTGCTGGCCCCGGCAGCTCCGCCTCCCCGTCCTGATCTTCGGCCGCGATTGGAAGGTCCTCCCCCCTTACTGTTGCGCGTCTGGCCTGTTTGCTTTGCGTTCGTCCCCTTTTTGCGAACAGTCACCTTGCGCTTTTTGGTGCCAGTATTCTTGGAATTGGATGCCTTCTTTTTGTTGGTTGATCCGGCGGCTGCATCACCAGCAGGAGCACTGGCCTTTGGTTGCTGTCCTCCACCGTTACTACTCGGTTTGGTGGCGTCAACCACCTGTCCGTCATCTTGATCGCCGTCATCATCATCGTCTTCATCCATTTCACCGTCTTCTTCGTCGTCGTCATCATCATCATCCGCTTCATCATCGTCATTATTATTTTCTTCCTCCTCAATATTTTTTGGATCCACATCATTATTTTTTGCGGTGTTGGCAGCCATGATTGCCTTGACGGCAGCGGTGGTGGTGGTTGACCCATTTGCGTCCATGGCATTGCTGTGGTTTTTCTTACTGTGGCTATCCTCTGGATGATACTTGGCAAAGGTGGCTCGCGCACGCTTACGAAGTTCCATGACCACTACCATTTTAGCGGAATCCAGTCGCCAATTCGGCCACGAAGTGGTACGGCTAATGCATCGATCCACAAAGGAGTCTTCCGTATCATTGTCTTCCATGGGTGCCAATGGAGCACCTTCCGACGATTGCGCCCAGTCTCGCAGGGCTTTGACGGCGGCCTCACGATAGGCCTGAATTTGAGACTGATGCAAATCTTCGACTCGTTTCTAGAGTATTTCATTGGTTGATTGATTGATTCATTCATTCCATTGATTCATTTTTATGTGGTTTCGATGGTTGAGTTGGGAGCATGAGAAGGACGAATATGGACTGGCATACTTACGCTAGAGAAAAGAAGCAAAGCAAAGATAAGCACAACACAACACAACACAGCACACGGTGAGCATTTGCTGTGAGGATGACTGCATGATGAAGTTCTGCTCTGCTCTGCTCACGTAGTACGTACCTATAAAATTCTTCGACAAACTGAACTCTAGACTAATCAATCATCTAACGTACCGAGACGAACGCATTGTCGCTATTCTTGAGGACCTCCTGGGAAGCCGCACGGGAGGCTTCCAGGTCTTCCCACACTAATGGTTGACCGGCCGAATGTTTTTTCAACAGCGGGGCCAGGTAGGCCGTAAAGGCATCTGATAAGAGTGTCATTACGAGCTTTACAATACAGACAGTACTGGTCTAATAGCTAGCAGTGCTGCTGCAATGGCACAATAATACAAGTACGGTATAAGTATGCTTGAAAGGAGAGAAGAGTGAGGGAGAGAGAGTGAAGAGTGAGTGAAAGTGGGTTTGGTTGTGTGTCGCCGCTCGCTCCTCGATCATCTTTTCGCTTCGATGGGATCGCGACGCATCGATTTTGACTTTTGGCCGGCTCGCGCGCTCACGTTTTTGTCGCTTTCAACGGACGACACACGAACGAATCGAAGAGTCGACACGATGGACCTTCTCGATCTGTACACGTACTCCCGCCTGTTTCTCGATTTCTGATGAATGAGCGAAATCTTTTAGTTCGGAAGCGATGAAGTGTACCATAAATACGAGAGAAATAAACTGCCATGGGTGCCAGCAGAATAATAGAGAGGATTTGCAGTCACAATAACAAGGAGCCACAACATCACACGCACAACCATCATCATCATCATCATCATCATCTTTACAGTACCACTTTGCCAACAGGTAGGGACACAACAAACCGCTGACATACTTTCCATTTTGGGACTCCATCGTCTACATAGTACATATCGGTACAGAAAATATGATATTGCTTTGGCTGTTGATAGTGCTCACGTTGACAACAACGTGGCTCAACGACAAGAGTACGACGATGTTGTTTGTCTTGGGATGTCTACCCAGTGACCGATATGGTGTCTTCACCTACCAAGTTCGACCTTTGGCCTCGGATCCTAACAAACTTTGGGCGTCATTTATGATCTTTGAATCGTACGGTCCCGGAATCAACAATTTTGATTCGGTCCAGTGGCACACGGCACATATCCATCTGGACACTGCCCAAGTCGAACCTTTGGAACGACTACTAGACGATGACAACGGCTTTCTATCCTATCCCAACTCCAGCGATTATACTATTGTCAACAGTCTACCACCTCTGACAAGCGAGCCAATTGGGGGAGAGGATTACAACCCTGGATACAGTCTTGCCGTGATGGATTGGCCAGTGGCAAGACTCCAAGCGGACGACAACAACAGCGGTGAATTCTGTGAGTTTCGGTTTCAAACCCCCGATGGAAAGGACTTGGTGCTGGATCCTGGGAAATACGTGTACTCCGATCCTTCCGATTATAACAATTACTTTCGTATGGATTACTTCTACAGTCCCAAATTGAACTTGCATTTCATCGAAACCAGACCGAATGAACGTGCGCCGAGTGTCTGGACGGTCCTGGACATTGCTACTACTGGTGGTGGTGGTGGTGGTGGTTCTTGCAATGTCCAAAGATCTGTGGGTGAAACCATCACATATGGAACATTGAGTGCCATATACGAAGATAGCCACTTACTCAAATTGGAAGGAGGGTGCGGAAACACTTACGCACTCTACCATGAAAAGGGAGTTACGATTCTCACCAGCGATTCAAATTTTGGTCCCTTTGGCTTTGACAAGTCCATCCGAGCAATCGATATCGAAAACGGCGTGGTAGAACCTACTGGGATTACCATCCAAGAGGGCTTTTACTACAACGAAGATTCGTCAGTCTGTTACCCGGCTCCTAAAGAAATTGGGGACTATACCCTTTGCCCGTATCTGAGTACGAACGTGACCCTGCGTGAAATATCTCTCAATCCACAAGACGAGCGACCCGGGGATATCTTACGAGAGATTGTGTTGACTCAAGCGTATCTAATGGAAACATTTGACTTCCAGCTGGCGCCCAATGTCACTCTACAATCGTTGTTTGAAAGCTCGACGGTCGCTACTTCTTCATCATCAGCGGCAGCAGATCCGCGTTTTCTTGGAAAGAAATTCACTGTGAGTGTAACTGCAGGAATACCGGTGTGGTTATGCTTACTTTCCACAGTTTTTCTGTAGCACATTCTGTATGGTATCGCATGGAGGATGAGGAGCGAGAGAGAAGAGAACCTTTCCACACGAACTACCAAGAAAGGACGGTACCAAAACAGCGTTGTCTACTTGACCAGAAGACCGGTATTTACTTTTCTTAGAGAATTCCACACAATTGATTAGATGGTCGGGATCTTGCGATCACCGTTCCCCCAGTAGCTATCAGGCTTGTTCCCGAGGATCTTCTCGATGGCCTCCATGTGCTCATCCGTCAACTTTTCCACGATCTCGATCGCCTTGAGATTCGATTCGATCTGGTGTTCTTTGGTAGCCCCAAGCAGGACAGTACTCACATTCGGGTTTTTGACACACCATGCCAAGGCGAGTTCGGCCATGTTACAGTCAAAGTTGGTCTTGGCATACTCAGTGAGTTCTTTCACCTTGGCGAGCTTCCCTTCTTCCTCCCAGGATTTGATGACACTTTCCAGCCAGGTGTAACCTTGTTGCTTGGCACGAGAATCCTCAGGAAGATTCCCATCATTGTACTTTCCAGTTAAGAGGCCGCTTGCCAATGGACTCCAAGTCGTCAATCCAAGTGTGTAAGGGCGCTTGTACATGGGAAAATATTCCTTTTCGACACGTTCGCGATGGAACATGTGGTATTGTGGCTGCTCCACTTGAGGTGGCTCCAACCCTTCTGTCTTCGCAATCCAACAAGCTTCAGTAATTTGTTGTGCACTCCATTCACTGGTACCCCACGCCATGGCTTTGTTCTGACGAACCAAGTCGGTCATGGCTCGGACTACGTTTTCCGTCGTAGTCAAAGAATCGGGGCGATGGCAGTAAATCAAGTCCACGTAGTCCAACTGCAACCGCTCCAAGGATGCGTTCATGCCCTCGATGAGATGTTTGCGGCTCAATCCACGTTCGTTGAGACCGGAACCTCCCCAAAATAGCTTGGTGGTGACCAATACCTCGCTGCGTCGCCACAATTCCGGTTCTTCCGCACGAAGTTCTTTGTAGGCGTGACCAAAGATTCTCTCGGCCTCTCCGACAGGATTTCCATAAGTCTCGGCGTTGTCGAAGAAATTGATTCCTCCCTTGCGAGCGATAGAAAGGATCTTTTTCGCATTATCAATCCCCTCGCGATCCAAAAGGCCGTTCTACATGTAAAATTTATTGCACCAGTGTCAATAGGAGCAACACACATCATGTTATGAGAACAGGCCAACCGAGAATCATCGGACGTGACACGGAACAAAATACTATCACTCACCTTCACACCGAACGTGGCCCAGAAACCAAAACCGAAGACGGATGTGACCATTCCGGTGTTCCCTAGAGTCCTGTAATACATTGTTGGTGAGCTCATGATCGTTTCTTCGATTTGGTTGTATGTAACGGTCTCGAGTTTTATGAGAGGTGACGACGAAAAGAGTGGATTGATCGATCAAAGATTATTTCCTTCTCGACCATCTTCTGTTGGATCATCGACGAACAAGATGGAGTTTGAACGGATGTTTCTACGGAAAATTTCCTACTGAAACGAATCCGATATGAATAGGACATGGAGACGACACCCCACCCATAAGTAATACGCTTCGCGCCGAATTCAGGGGTAGATACGTCCCACTAACTGTGAGAATTCCCCCAAAATGTACTCGATCGAAGAAGGGAAGAATCATCATCATCATCATCATCATCAATCATCATCAATGTGTCAATCCATCAGCATCTCTCTCCTGTCGCTCTCCCTCTACTAGGTAGACTATCTGGTACGTACGAACAGTACGAGTAGGGTACAGTACCTGGCGTACTGGTACCTCCTGGTACCGGTACGCATCGCATCTCTCCTGCTCTCGCACGACATGGCTCTAATACTCTAGTAGACTAGAGATAACAACCTCGTGACCATAGCTTTGGCTCGTAAAACTCGGTATCGAGTAGACTATATCATATATCTAGACTGGAGATTGTTCCACACTTGGTACTACATGAGCGAGGTCTAGGGTAGTAGCCCCCCCCCCCCCCCCCCCCGAACAAGGCATATCTTGATACTGTGCCGGACAGCTGATCTCGTTCCGGCACTGACTCGACTCGAAGGATGCATCTTCCATAGATGTAGTAGGTGCACTTCGACTACATGTAACATCTCATATATATTCTGTAATGTCGCTTTCTATCCAGCTAGACTAGAGATATGTTATCATGCTAGCTTCGTGCGGCACATTTTGGTTGCACAGCTTTCCACCCATTTATAGACAGGTTTCGTTCGACTCCATCAACGTGAGCAACGCCCATGACTGCTACGATAGTCTCTATCTCATTCAATCCATTCAACCCTGCAGCCATGTAGGCATCTCTTTCACTGACAAGAGCTTCGTACAGCGCAGGAGCAACTCGTTCCAGTTGAAACATGATTTTTTTCACATTTTCTTTGGCTTTCATGGTTTCCACAAAGGTCGAGAATTCTTTTCGAAACTCCTCGTCGCTGAGGTCTCCAATATCTGCACCATTGCCCCCCGAAGCAACCTGGGACGGAACAAGCTCCTTCAGGGATTGTTCCAGTTCCGAATCCGGGTTCAGGAGCGCTTTGAGGTCAGTGCGCGCTAAACCCTCCGTGACACGACGAAGCGTAACCTCCACATCTCGATCCCCCAAGACGATATCTGAACCGATCTTTTGTCCTTCTCGCATCGCCACGACGAATTCCTCACCCGCTTGAAATCCGGCAGTATCCAACTTTTTGTACATGCCCTTAATAGAATTTCCTACTGCCGCCGACGCCGCTTTCATGACTGGATTCGGTTTTGAAACAGCGGGTGGAGTGGATTTGGCCGATGATAGTGGTGCTGGTGCTGGTGATGATGATACCGACGATGCCTCTAGCGGCAAAGAAGAAAGAGCCTGAATATCGGGAACGATGATCCTCGACCTGGGACCGTCTTCCTCCATATCGCCTTGAACTCTTCCAGCTAGGACACCAGTGCCCTTGATGCGCTTTGGATCCAATTCGACAAAAACTCCATTAGGGTGGACATCTTTGACCAAGTCACCAGCAAGAGCTGCCGATGCTGATGAAATATGCGCCGTTCCCAGAAGGTACACCAAACGCCCATCTTTTTTCCAGACCGACACACCGGCGTCGCAGACGGAGGAAGACGACACCAAATCGGCACCATTAGCCACATTTGGTAAGTAGCAGGCGCTAATAGCGACGGATGCAACTCCCACCAGCCATTGCCGACGACAGATCGATGCCTCATCATCGTTTAGAGGTGACATGTGCAACGCAGTCAGAGGGTGCCGACCCGATTTGGTCGGCGACCTGGTTGGGGTCCACGCGATGACATACGTTGTTTGCGACAGACAGTCCAGTAGGACAAACGAGATTATCGTCGCTAGTTTCATTCTACTCGAAACGTGATAGGCAAATGTTGATAGTACGGGAGCACGCGATGTTCAATAGATGCAAGGCAACAAGTCACAAGTCTCCTTTTCTTGTCGCTCTCATCGTCATCATCGTCGCTGCGGGCGGGGTCGCAAGTCGCAATGACAGCATGCATGCTGTACGAGATGCATGCTGATTCACGCGAAAATATCACGCAGCGATTTTGTGCGACTGAAGACCGCGCGGCGCACGGCAGTGAGTCAGTCAGTCACGGGCAGCATGCAGGACGACTCCTCGAGGAGCCTATATATTTTTAAAATTTTAGAGTAGACCTGGTACCTGGTACCTGGTACAGTACTTGTATCGTACTCATACCTGGTACCCGTACGTACTGCACTGGCTCTCTCTACTCTACTCTACTCTACTCTACTAGAGAGAGAGAGAGAGAGAGCTGGTACTTGCAGCGTGATCGAGTTGTCAGTCGTCGAGGCGCCAGGTAGTACTATGCTTTGTGCCTTCTTGTTCTAAATTCTAACCGGCTGGTCTAAAATAACAGTCCACTGTCTGATTCGAATTCTAGAGAGAGAAATCCTCCGCTCAATGGCCTTCAACCTTTTCGCCAGGGTCGGTTGCCACGAAAACAATCCCAGTCATCAGTACGGCCACACCAGACCAGCCCTGCATTTTCAACTCTTCCCCAAGCATGATAATACCAAGCACGGCACCGACACCAACACTGCCTCCAATGATAATTGGAATACTTTGACTGGCTTGGACTCCCATTCCACTGACGCAAAAACTGAGCAATTCCGCGCCGCCGACAAATAGACCCGCCCAGCATGCCCAAAGAATCCCCGTTCCGTCATACTCTGGTCGTACTCCATTCAAATAGATGACACCCAAGATACAGGTGCCATATACCGCTGCGACAAACTGTAGAATAACTGCTCCAACAATAGGATTGATGGACGCGCTTCCTTTCTTGATGCATATATTGTACTGATAGTGAGGAACGCCGCAGATATGATTTGTCAGTACTCCTTGTATCTGCTTAATCGAGACGCAAAATCCATCCATCAAGAAAAACGTACCAGTGCATATGCCAAGGCACAAAATAAAGCTGGACCAATCCAAAGTGACAGGGGTGGTGGAGCAACTTCCACGTCAACTTGCTTGGCCTCGCCCCCTTCTTCCACTTTCCCCCCTGGGTCGGTGGCGACCATTATTATACCGAAACATAGCATTACCACTCCGGACCATCCATGAAGCATAACTGTCTCTCCCAGGGCTACAACCCCCAAAACGGATCCAAACATGACACTTCCACCAATGATAATGGGGATGAACTGAGTCGCCGGCACACCCATTCCACTCACGACAAAAGAAACCATTTCTGCCGTTCCTACCCACAAACCAGCAGCCACCGACCAGAGTAAGCCCTTTTTATCATAGTGAATCTGACTGCCTTTCCCATCGATAATCATAGCACTCAACAGAGCGGTGCCCAACAAGGCGGCCACAAACTGGAGAATCACGCCACCCATGATGGGGTTGATAGATGCTGATCCTTTCTTGATGCTAATATTGTACAGGGCATAACATCCGGCGCAAAGGAGCGCTACCCAAAGCCATTTCATCAGTGGTGGCGACCCTTCATATCGACCTGCACTTCCACCCCCTTCTAGAACCAGTCGAGTTTTCTCATTGACGATCGGCGACCGAAGTGGCGTCCTTCGTCCACCGCTACTTCGGATGGAATCCACTATAGTACCACCCAAACGAGATCCAATAGAGTGCGTGTGCTCATCAGGAATCGACATGGCTGCCACCTCGACAGCATGCCAACTCTCCATCACGAGACGAGACATCAAATTCCGCTGAGATGCCAAATCGAGCCCTTCCATCATATCGTCGTCGTTATCGCTATCCGACATCATTAGATCATCCGCAAGCGACACGTCTTTCGCCACGCCTGGTACAATATTTCGACTCATGGTGTGAGTTTGTTTCTTTGCATTCCCTCGCAATCAAAAGAGTGTGATGGATACGATGCCACCCAGGAGAAATGAAATTGACAAAGCTCCCCATTTTTCGTCGGAAGCTAGCATCAGAAAAAGAAAAAATGTGTTTGTTTGTGGTCCGCGGGCGGCGGTTCGGTTCGGTACCGGTACCTGTACTTATGTAGTTTTGCATAGCTGCTGTGACGTCATCGATCTCTTTTAGTGACGTTAGTCTTGTTTGGGTCACGAATCGATTGCGCACCGCACGCACCACCGACAAGAAAGATCTCTTGTCATACTCTGCACCGCTATTTCCCACCTTCTCTCGCCTCTCTAGAGTACGGTAGAGTTTTTTATTTAAAATTCCTCCATGCATCGAGAGTAGTGATCCAGAAGTACAGCAGTAGTACCGTTCATAGCGTAGCTCATCTATTATTGTTGTTTTGGAACAGTTCCAACCATTGCTAATCGGCCAAGAATGGAGACAATGAGGACCCAGTTCGCCCATGGAACAAGAGCAATTGGTAACACCCAGTGAATATTTGGGACTAGGCGACGTTTGAAAAAGGACTTGAAATTCGGTCGCCCAAGACGAAACTTTCGATCAGTATCATCATTCTGGTTCGGAGGTATGATGCTGGTAGTAGATGAAGATTCTTCGCTGAGAATCGTAGGCGTCTTTTGTACAAAGCCTTGTAGCAGAGATAAGCCAGGAGACATCGCCGTTGCCCGGGCGAGGAGGGTATTGGCCGTCGATGATTGCTGACGACTCTTTGAGGGTCCTACCTGTAAAGAAGTTTGACTCTGTCGTTGAAGTTTGGCTCGAGCTTCATTTTGCGAATTTTTGGTGCATCCGCCCTTGTTTGCAGTCACATTACAAGTACTCCTGGTTGCTGTCTTCCCTTCTAATAATCCTGCCGCAGCCCAATCCGCCTTGAGGGAATCCCAAAAGTCGTCGGGAAAGCTCATCGTGGCGCCGGGGTCCATTGTGGTTTTGGGCGACAAGCCACGCAGCATCCCAAACGATAGCACTAGAATCATCATCATCATCATCATGCTGCCGACCCACAATCGAGGTTGCCGTCGTTTCCCACTGTCCCCGTCCTCTTCATCATCCTCTTTTGAAGCAGTCGCAAAGAGTCTTCTCCTGGCAGTAAGAGCAGACGCATCATCACCATCACCTTGCGCGAGATTGACTTGATGACGACCACGACGGCGATCATCATCATAAGTGTGCACTTTAAGTTCCCTAGGAGTAGTCAAGGGAGAAATGGTATTCGATCCCGGTGTGGATCGCCATTGTTCTGGAGTAAGCCGATTTTGGCGACTGGGAGACTCATACACGGCCACACTCATCTCTCGAAGAGAGGGTGATACGTGGTTGGGGGTTACTTCCGTCACAAGAGGAGTCAATGGGAGCGTGTCACCCTCATAATCATGATGCCGATTATTACTATTTCTATTTGTCTTGATGATACTTCGCCGCCCGCTGCTCTCTATGCCATGATTATTATTCGTATGTTGACGAAATGGATCACAAAACATACCACCACCCGGTCCTGAAGCTAGTAGTTTGTCCCAGGTCCTTCGAAGGCTTTGAAGGCCTCCCACTTCCGATCGAAACAGGTCTAGATGAGGAGGCTGCCGGTGCTGCTGCTGAGAAGCTGATACGTTCGCATCTTCTTCCCTGCTGGCGTGGTGGACCATTCTGGAATGGTATGGCGTTCGTTCGTACCTCTACTAATTAATTCAACGGTACTGCTGACTACTGTACCGAGCAACGCTTTTAAGTCCAGCACTCTGTGTTTGCTTTTTGCAGGCGGTGTGTCCGTCCTGGTCATGGTCAATGGTCATCGTTCCTATTACAGGTTGCAGGTCAAACGCGGAAAAGGCGACGAGATACGAGATGCGACAGACCCGCTTGAACAACGCACGCACGCACGGGCAGGTCCTCGGGTGTAATTTCTACCTGTACGTACGTACCGAAATGTACCGGTACAGTAGGGTACGGTAGAGGTGTGGGGGTGGAATTAATGTCTGTGTGATGGTGTCTGCTGTCATCGCATCGGGTCCGGCGGCCCGCACCATGATACGTTTAGTGGGTCGTGGCCGGCACCCTCTAACTACGAGTAGACTACTTGTTGTACCGGTACCAGGTCTACAGTACTACCGGTATACTGTACCCGTGCGGTACGTTCGTATCGCATACATGTCTCTACTTAGATTAGAGAGAGTCTCTCTACTCTTTTTCTACTCTCTCTACTACTACTCTCTCTCTCTCCAGTAGAGTAGAGTAGAGTATAGAGTAGTAGTAGAGAGCGATCTGTCTCTCTGCTATGTAGTACTACTAGCTATCATAGGTAGTAGAGAGCGACCCCACAGACCTGGTACCATATAAGACACCGATCGTAATGCTTGGATATAACATGATGCCTGGTATCCACTTCAACAACTCCTACTCACCTGTGGGTACTGACTTGAGCGTACGAACCTTACTCGGCATCTTGTTGTACATCATGAACATGGAACGGAACTTGGTAAAGCGAGACGTGAGCAACTTTACAGTGACAAAAGAAAGAAAAGAGGCGAACAACGATGAGAGATTCAATCAATACATTTTGAATCTATTTTCTATGATCAACTTGGACGATGCTATTATATATGTGGAGGTACGGATCTGATGGTGGTGTGTCCCCCGGCGACATACCGAGCCTTCCGGCGGAAGTTCTCACCCAACTTGACATCAAATACGAAGTGGCACGTGATCTTCTGGTACCCAATCAGTTCAGTTACGGCGCCCTCGTGTACCTCGAAGGCAGGCCGCACGGTCTTCATCTCGTCTTTGACTGCATCCTGCCATAGAGTGTCCCCGTTCTCGAGATCTATGCGGATGCAGTCTTTGTAGTCTTTAGGGATCTCCAAACCGTATTTATGGTTCTTCTGCCAATAATACACCCTGGTTTTGCTGATGATACGATCCCTCTTCTTCAGGGTGAAAGGGATCCACCATTGGAACGCGGGTAGGTGCTATATCCCATTCTCGACGGCGTAGTATTCCGCGAGTTGTACCGGGTAGGACTCTTTGGCGTCTTTCATCGGGTGCCGCACCCTCCAAAACGTAGTCCACTCGTCCGATCTCGCTAATCCTAGGCTGGAAATGGGAGCCTCGAGAGATGTTTGGAATTTCCTTGGCAATTTCCTGCAATATCTGTCTGACACGTGTGGCCACAGTTGCCCCGATCTCCAAGTACGTCGCCACATCGTCGTGTAGACGTACTGCGCACGTACTGCGCACATACATAATAATTCGTACCTTGTACCGAACAGGTACCAGAGGTACGGTAGATTAAAAATACCACAGGTAATACGGTAGATGTATTACCGGTGTCGAATGAAAAAATCGAAAAAGGGACGACTGACTGGATTTCGAACATGACCCCTGGGATCTGGGACCTTCGCGGTGAAAACGACATTTTCCGCGGCAATGCCTTCAGTCTTCAGTGTCTCCTCAACCTCAAAAAACATAACAAGCATGAACATGAAATGCGGAAGAAGAAGCAGAGGCACCATGGTGACACCATAGTAGCTACGGTTCTCTAGCGTACTACATACGAATCATCATCAATCGACGAGACAGACAGCATGAGGTGGTTGCTCCTCCTTCTCCGAGGCAAGAGAACAAAGAGACGCCATCACGTAGGAGCAATGTGCACTCTCTTGGCGATTGGAATCTTCCGTCTTGGAAAAACGAGTAAGGAATGGTTGCCTGCGAGTAATGCTCAGAAAGGTATGCATTTTGGTATGGTCTTTGATGTATCCAGTATCAACACCAGTACTATCAGTACTCCTACAGGTAGCGGTACCAAGGCACCACGATCAATTCTACCAGCTGTACCAGTACGGACGATCAATGACCCAGCATCTGCGTGCCATATCTTGATTACTAGCCGACTCAAAGACTATCATTACGAAATCCTGGAGAGTATCGCGCTTCAGTATCCCATTGACTGGGAACGCAACCCGAAAGCACTGGGGTGTCGCAAGAGTACGAGAAACAGCACTGCCTCGACGCCCATCGTGGTCGACTTTTTGTTGGATTTCAAGCTCAAGGGATATTCGAACAGCACGGAAGCCTGGGGATGGAAGGACTACTTTGAAAAGCATTTGCAAGGGAACATCGTACAGCGGCATGCTCGGTTCCGCACCGATACTTTTGACAAACACGGAAATGTGTCGTTTGATGAAGATCAGCGGTGGATTTTCTTTCGGAGGATTGTGGATGCTACTCCTGGAACTGTCATTGACTGGGCAGCATATGACTTCAATATTGAAGCGAACTGTGGCTTTTTCAAAAACTGGGAAAGACGATTAAAACAAGACATAACGAGAAACTACTGTGTACTCCACTCGTCCAATCCCAAGAAAGTCGCGGAAATGAAACTGGAGCCTCAGGTATGCAACCTGAACCCACAACATGCCCCACGCTGCTGGTTTCTCCCTTCTGATTTGCCAAAGTTTCCTCCTCCAAATACTCCATCAATATCATCATTGTCGAATGGTACCAGCATCCCGGTTCGTATTTGCATCGGATGGAAGGCGAACCAGGACCAGCGCGGTAGAGTTATAATGGAACATCGTGATACGGGTCTGGTGGCCCAGGCACTTGAAACACTTCGTCCCAAAAATGTGCAAATAGCGGTCATTGGGCGCGATGCCAGAATCCCCAAGCGCATTCAAGCGGCAAAAGATATATCACACTATGTCGTGCTGGAGTCTTCCCACACTGCCTTTTACGACTACCAACACACAATCTGTCAGTGCCATGTCATGGTTCCTTTGATCCACCCCAATGGCGCTTCAGCAGACTACTTTAGACAGAAAGGGAAACTGTCAGGCATGATCACTCAGACGATTGGAAATGGAATTCCAGCGTTGGTCCACTCGGCAGTAGCGGACATTTACCGCGATTTGTTTACAGCGCCGATTTTTGAATACAACGAAACAGAAAACCCTTCGTCTTTCATTCTAGCCTTTCAACGAATGCTCGATTTCTATGCTCACAAAACCACTGAGTGGGAAAATAATGTAGTTGTAGTGAAACAGTAGTATTATTGGTATTTGACACTTAGTGACTTGTGATTATTTAGCTATGAATGCAATTGAATACATGCGCGTGTGTAGTGTGGCAGTGTTTTTGCTTGGTTTCGCTGCTTATGCCCTCCCACTCGCTACAGGTCAAGAACCTGCTCAAATGTCATTTTGTTTTCCTCCCATGTCTGCCAGAAGTCGAGTGAGCTCCATGACTCGTCCCATCCATCTGACCAAGGCTTCTTCGAACTTTGAAAATGGGCAATGATCCACTCGCTTCGCGCAGGTGTATATTCTGCCTTTTGGCCCTGGAATACATTATAGATGGGGTTTAACTCAGCATGCGAGGCGTTGCATGCGACGTTGAAAGTGACCTGGTCATTGGCGCCTAGTTCGGCAGCCCAGTATCGTACAATTTCCTCTTCAAACTTCATGTCTCGAAGTTGTTGCAAGTCGATAATCATGACACCCGCGTTGAAGCTCTTTCCGTAGTCCTCGTGCCATGTAGCGAGTGTAGGATGGTATTTCTTGTAATGACCCATGTAGGGCACAACTGAGCTCCGCGCCGTGATCCCACATTTCCCTGTGGGTTCGTTCCACGCCCGGCGTATGGGTCCGACAACAAATGCATCTAAATCGAGCCATAACAGCTTACGAACACATGGAAGTATTGATGGCATGAGAAGGCGGGCTTGCGTGGCAATCGAAATGTGACCCCGTTTCCTGGTATTGTAGCTCTGCTCGAACTCAGCAACGTTTGTTGGTATTGTGAAGACCTTGGCGTTGGGCAACATTTTTAAGACCATCAGTCTCAGCAGGCAGCGCTGCTTCTCTGATAGCTTGACGGTCAAAATGTAAAGTACAAGGGGCTCTTCGGGGTTCGATTTGGACAACGCGTGCACCCATGAGGGAAATACGAGTTCAAAGAAATTCGCGTCGATCGAGGTTGCGATGTGAATGGCATCGGGGTTTGCGGACCATGCACTTTCTCTTGTACAGACCTGGTCTTCCTCTCCGGCCGTCCAATCTGCTGGCATAACCCCAAACTTGCGTGAAGAATCAGAGATGCCTGAGTGGCAAGTCGCGAGTTGCTGTATCCGCTTGACTTGTTTCTTGAAATCATCCCCGCGGGGATTGATGGGTGGGTCCTCCCAATTAAAGTCGGCAGGTAGAGGCTCCTCTTCTTTCATTTGATGCATAAATACATCCAGTCCATCCATTCGGTTGCCACCACCACCTGGAAGAGTCTTTCCATGGACAAAAATAACAGGGGTTCCGAGTGCCACACAAGGCATGGCCACGTGTAAGCGATTGGTGATGACCAACCGCGCACGAGAGTAAGCCAAGAGCCGTTCGAAGGCCAGCACAAATCGAAGGACATTATCATCGGCATCTTGACCCAGCAGTTTTTGCGTCAAGAATATTGATTTGTCCAAGACACTATCGGGTACCAATCCTTTGAGCTGTTTCTCAGCGTCTACGTCTACGATCAGGACACTGCCGTCACGTTTCATCTTGGGGAGCGACAAAGTCATTGTCATGCAGGCGGAAAACAAGGCTTGAATTCCGTTTTCGCGAAGGAATGCAAGAGTCTTGGTATCGCGGGCCCCAATCGGTGCCTGGCTCTTCAGATAGGGCGCAATCGGTACAAATTTGAAAGGGATATTCTTCTTGTCTTTAACAAAAAAGTGGTGAATCGAATTGATGGTGCGCTTGATCCATGAGGGCGTTTCTGGGACTGGAATCATAGACGGCTCGGGTATTTCCTTGATCTTGTTTTGGATTGCAGCCCTCGGTTGAAAGTGCATGGATAGCGATATGGGATCAATGTACTGGGGCGGAGGCCATGTCATTGACGGTGTGCCCCACCACGCGTTGAAAAACACTTGCACTCGTCTGCCGTCACCTGGTTGAGTGGCGTTTGGCTGAAACAAAGGCGGCGTGGAGCGGTCTGAAAATTTGACCATCTCGAGGCGATCTCTTTCCACAAATGCATCCAATCGCGGTAATGCCTGAATTCCAGCTAAACCTTGAGTTTCGTCTCCCAAGTTCATGCCATGATTTCCCAGGGATTCTACCAAATACTTGTGCCGTTCATCGTAATTCAAGGTCCCGTAATACTTGTCAGGTCCCCCGTGACCATCCATAAACGCCCAGTCCGGGCAGGCCTTCCCCAGAGGCTTTCTGGTCGAAGCGGGAGCCATCAAGGTTTCAAAGCTCATGTCAATGGGCCAGGTGCCTTGATCGTATCGTTCTCGGATAGTTTTATCCCAACTGTATGCCCCGAGAAAGTTCTCAATCATCTTTTCTATCGCTGGGCTGTGCGGGGACGCCGATAAGCCCCAGAGACCGCCAAAGAGGGGCGCTGCCCGTGCGATGGACCCCTGACAAGTCCCAACAGTGTCGGCCTTGTCCAGTTGGCCTGCTTTATAACTGACACCAGGCTGCAAGAGAATCCCCCCAAACTTCCAGAGAGCTGCAAGCTGCATTGCCACCTGCAGATGATACTCGTAATGATGCCCCGAAAGCAATTTCGCTAGCACATGGTGATCCGCCCAGGTGGCCAGTGGGGTACCCTTGGCGAGTTCGGGTACGTTGAGGCGACTAATTTCCAGACAGGCGTTGTGTTCGGTCATGCGAATTCGATTCGCACGTTCTAGGCAGGCCGTAGAGCCACACAGTAGCTGGACTTTGGTGTCCTTGGGCAAACTAGCAATGCTGTCTTGCAACCGCTGACTGTCGGGAGGTCCATCGTAGGCCCATACCATCAAGGCCATGGCACTTGTATCATTGGACGGCAGCAGTGGTTTGCATTCCATGGTAGAGTGTTCTTCCATGCTGACAGTGCTTTTCTGGACCTGTTGCCATTGTTCTAGACTCAATTTGTCCTTTTGCTGCTGCGCCTTTGACTCTGGTCTGTCTCCAAATGACGAGCTGTCCCCGTAGTTGTTGTTACTGTTATCCGTCTCTCGTTGCACAGGAAACTTTGACCTAAACTGCAGGCTGGCTTCGGATAACACGACGGCCTCCTGAGAAGACGACAATGCGCAAAACACACCCACCAGTGCCAAAGCAAGCAAGGCCGCAGGTACTTTGTTGCGGAGGAGCACATTGCCCGTCTTCTCTCTGCTGCTCGGTTGTTTGTACAATTTTAGATCAGACCTCTGGCGCGTCGGATTGGATGACTGACGAAAATAAGGAAGAATCGCCATGGTGGGTGTGCACTTCCTGGGTATGGGGTTGTGTATGTGTATGGGATATCTTGCCTCTGTTACGTCGTCCTGAACTGATGGTTCAAATAGACTACCTGTACAGAGAGTACAGTTAAAACGGAAGGAGGTGGGAATGGATGGATGATGATAAATTTGTTGCAGCTAGTCTAGTTGCAGCACGGACTACGGTATGGGGTGGTACGCACAAACATCATGTGTTTTACGAGTACGAGTTGTTCTGCCGCCGAGCAAGAGAGAGGTGTGTCTTGTGAGGTTTGAGTGTTCCCTGCTGGCGTGCGTCGGCATATATTTTTGGCGTGTTACGTAAGCGCATTGCAAAGAATTTCAAAATTGCGCCTAAACAAAAGAAACGATTGGCGTGCGCGATGCACACCGGCCCACCCACCGACCGGCCGTTGGACCCGCTGGACAGACAGTGACGGAAAAGAATGGTGGGAATTTTGTTTTTGTTTTTGAGATTCTTGATCCCAGATTCCCTCAGACTCAATCAACTTTATCTGTCTGTCCGCTATACGTATGGCTGGGCCCGTGAAGGCGGGATCAAACACGCAGAGAGTTTTCTTTTTTTTTACGAGTAGCACGTGGTGGTGGTCGGTGGAGGGGGCACAACAACGACGGACACACTACGATAATAAATAATCGTTGATGAGTACATAAGGACAAAATCAATCAGGTCTGACTATCCAGGAAATCCATAATTAGTCATCGACGAGTACATAAAGACAATCGTACTACTGTTGTTTTTTGGAGAGGCGGCCGGCAGGTCGGTCCGAGAATTCTCTGCTGGTACGTGCAGTACGGGTAGGTCCCTGCTACCGGTATGTACCGGTACCAAAATACTCGTGCTGGTGAAGAACACTCTCTATCTTGATGCAGTAGAAGAATCGAAAATGTTAGACTAGTAGTACAGACTACGGTAGTAGTCTTTGGCTTGAGATCGACCAGCACAACAACAACGAGCTTCAGCGGCCAGCTAGCGGCAGCAGGTGAGAAGATGGATCGTTTCTAAAAAAATGAAAACAAACGTGAAATGTGAGGATAAATAAAGAGGTCTGCGGTCAAGAACGAGACTTCACAAGAATCTCCGAGTTCTCCTTTGTCCCATCATTGTTATGTAGTGCAAGGACGAAGGACCGTATTACTGCATACAGCATTCTTCCTCGCGGCTCTCGGTGGTTCTACGTACGGTACTTGTACTTCACGGTGGAAATAGTCAAAGCAAATATACTTCAACGCCACGAAGAACATGCCGACCAAGCAAACTACCTGAAAACGAGTGAAAAAAACTAGGTAGCTACAGTAGTACTCTACCCGTAGGATCCTCCTCCCCGCGCCCCGATAGAAGATACCACCAGCAAGCACAGCACGAGGACGGCCACCACACACAATAATTCCAAACTCCAAACACCACACAAGAAGACGACAAAGATCATAGCTCACAGTTGTATCCGCTAGTAGAGCACTCGCAGACAGACCAACCAAGAATCAGCCACCACCAGCAATTCATATCATTCCGCAATCATGACTCCTCAATTCCCATTCTTCACCACGACGACGAAGCAAGTCAGCCAAAAAGGAAAAGTACTCCTTCTCCCACAGAACTATGTCCCGTCAGATAGTGACATCGTGTGTGGACGAGGCAAATTGTACTCCATGCATCCGGGAAACCGCAAATATGCACGGGCCATCCGAGGATACTTACAGTGTTATTTGCAAGCCCCGACGCGTATTGACAGGAGCATCGTGGTCGCATCTGTTGTCATGGAACTTCAAGAATCAGGTCATCGATTTGTGAAACTTGACAACAGCAAATCCTCAAGAACTGCTACAGGACAATCATGGTTTGTATTGAACGACGATGCAACTCACGAGAAAGTCAGTCATGCCATTCGAGATGTTCTCAAGAAGAATCCGGTAGAGTTGCAACAACAAGGAAAACATGCTGCAGGTCTCGGCAAGAAGAAGGACACGGATAAATCAAGAAGCACTACTACTAGTAACAAAAACAACGCAAAGAAGGTGGCCAACAAGAAGAATATCAACAAAAAGGAAGACGGTGCTGCTTGTGCTTTCTCACCATCGCCGGCCGCCCTCTCCACCAAGCCCCCGCCGTCCTCAAATTCTTGGTGCCGAAGGAGGACCGCCGCGCCGATCGAAACAACGGCAGCACGACCAGAGAGCATTACCAGTGCCGCCTTGAACGTTTCGGGAGAATTCCATGAAGACCTCCTTACTAACCTCTCACCGCCCAGCGGTCCTCCTCTAGACGTGTTTCTGTCGATGATGATGGGGGACGACCCCGGTCGCGGCCCCTCCAGCAGCAGCATGCTGTTTTCGTTGTCTGATCGCCTCATGATGGCACCACCACTTTTATCCTCGTGTTTCAGCGGTGACGAAAATGCCGGTGTCGACGAGAGCGAGAGCGAAAGCGAAAGCTCCGTTAAGATCGAGCAGGAGACAGAGGACAGCAACGATCAGCAGCAAACAAATCTCGCTCCTCTGCCTCTAGCAGCTACGCTTGCGTCCGCGAACATCTTTGAAAGCTACGGCGACGCCGATATTGTATTGGATATCTTGGGGTGATACGACTAGTAGTACTACGTGCAGTAATAGCTAGTACTCTAGATGATATTTATTTAGCACTAGAGAAAGTAGTACTAGAGTAAAAGCTACTAGCTACTACTAGTATTAGTAGTAATAAGGAGGGAGGAGGATTCTTCTTGGCTATACATGATTCGTTTCTTCCTCTCATCATTATTTTTTCTTCTTCTTGTTCTTGTTTGCTAGTAGTAGTAGTAGTAGTATTGTCGAGAAGGTAGTGTGTGAAGTAGTTAATGATTGTAGACTGTGGTGGTGCTTGTTGTTCTTGCTTGTCTTTCCTCGTCGCTGCTGCTTTAGGACTAGTAGTAGTAGAGCAGGTCTATTCTTGTGTATTGTATATGTACTACGGTACACGTTTTGCGAGTATTAACAATTTACAAAATATCGGCAAAAAATTAACGCTAAAATACCCACTTAACGCGTGCCTCACCCTCCGACGTCGATACCGCTCCCGCGCACGCATAACGCAGAGAAATGAATGTAAAAAACCAATGCCGACCATGATACCGGTACTGTAGCAGTCTTGCATTGCGTTGCGCTTGCAGACGCCATTGTGCCTACCGGTAGCTAGTGTTGGTTGGATGCTTGACGAGCCAATGCCTCGCTTGCGTGCTCAATAGCATCGACAATCCGTTCGACCTCAGCATATGCGACCTTGAGAAGGAGCCTCTCCTTCAGTGGTCCTTCTTGCGACACCCGACCAAACTCGCCGAAGATTTCGATCCTGTAGCCCACGTAGTTTCCTCCCGCTGAACGGAACGGTTTGCAAATCATTTTCTCGATCTTTGAAATCCAGATCAACATGAGGTATCTGCGCTGACTGAACGGGACATGCTGCTGATCGCTGGGGTAGAGTCCAAGTCTGCTTCCGTCGAGGAGCGCCAGCCGACCATCGGCAACAACCATATCCCCAACGTCCCAGCTCGTGGTAAAACAATCAATTCGATTGTTGAAACACGCAATCCTGGTTGCAAAAACGATGGGGAAGTCGAGAGTACTCATGGTTGCTGATTGATTGATTGATGCATGAATATTTTTGTAAGTTCGCCAGCGACGCTGCTGAGAAAGCATGTCAACAGACAAACTCTGCGCGACTCCAACCACTCCAACCACCGAGGAGACTCCAACTCACTCGTCGGAGCAAACCGTATGGAGTCTCCAAACCGTTTGGAGTCGAAAATCTTTTCATTGGCCTTGTGTGGAAAGGGTTGCTTTGAAGGTCATAAAATTTCAAGACCGTCCGTGAAAAGGTACACAATTCTTGTTCTTTCTCGACCATGGATCTGTCCGAAGTCGCAGGTCTCCTTCAAGCGTTGCACGATCTACCAGTCGGCGAAAGCGTTGCAATCGCGAAGGTCTCTCAGAATCGCTTCCGAGTTTCGGATCTATATCGTCCCTCCAAGAAGCAGCCATCAAAGAAGAAGCCGGCGACAACGAAGGTGATGCCGCTGCCACGTCGCACCAGCACTAGACGTGCTACCAAACCACCGCCATCTCCCATTGATGAAGAAAGGACTACTGCTACCAAACCGCCGCCATCTCTCGTTCGATCTCCCATTGGCAAAGGATCCCCTCGTGCTAAGCCCAAGCCTACAGGCTCCGCCACACCACTCAAAGCCGAAATCGAGGATGAGTACTTTATCCATGATTTCGAGATGAGCCAAGACGTCAATCGTGTGCTCAGCAAGGAGTATGAGTACCAGTACTACTAACATTCTATTTGCAACTGTCGTTCCGGCGCAAGAGAGATTCATTATCTCGAACGTCAAGGTAGTGGATAATATAAATATACTAGTACTACTACGCAATGACTTGTTTCAGTACTATTAGTTTCTGCTAGAACGAGTGCTTCTCCGAAGTACTGCCGGTGGGTCGCTTATAATTGTCGTGGAAGGCGAAGTGCTAACATCACTTCTTTCATCATCGCCGTCCTTGCCGACTGAGGAGTTCTCTTCGTCATCGGAACTTGATTTACTCTCACCCGATTCCACGTTGCTCGCATTATAAGATGCATTTGCTGTGGTCTCTTCGAGAGCGCCATCAGCCGTGCTTTCAGCAAAAGATACATAACCCGCGTCCTCCTCCTCGTCACTATCAATCTGATTGATGGACGACTCAACAATGGGAGCTTCTGCGGTTACCGTTTCATCGCCACCCCCCTCCCCCTCCGCGTTGTTACCCACATCTGCTGGAGCCAGCAGTAGCCGCTTTCGTTCCTCCCCAAGTGACTTGATGATTTCTGCAAGAATATAGTCTTGACTTTCGGCCGCCTTATTGATTAAATCGCTACCGGTACTCGTAGTCATGGTGGCTCACACACGATGATGAAGAAAGTGAGGACCAGCATTATTGTAGTACATGCCACCATCATTACTGATGGCTGCATCCACTACAATAATGCATGAATTTCTTGTCAGTTTTGTTTAAACCAACGACAAACTATACTTTCCTTGTCGGTTACTCCAGTCTCTGGTTTCGCATCGTGTATCGTGTCACCATCGTCGATTATCATCGTCTTCGTTCTTCGGTCGCATCATCGCAACTCTTTGGAGCGGCGAGAACTGCCGCCGACAAAAACCGCGCAAAACCGCGTGAAAAATGTGTGTGTGTAAACTTGGTATTTATGTGTTATTTTTACCCGACTTAAGGTGGATATGTAACCAAAAGTACTAAAATAGATTTTTGATGATGTCACGCGTAGACTCTGGTACATGCCCGCGTAGAGCGACCGAACTATTTTCCTAGACCATCACACCTTTCCACATCAATGAATATCCAACCATCATGAATATTTCAGCATTAAACTTTATTCGTATCCGAATGCTGAAGATAGTCGCAGGCCAAAACTGCACTTATCGGATTGGCTTTCCATCTGAAACTGGTACTATGTGAAACTCCATCAAAATTTCTAGATTGTTGCCAGTTGCAGCACGCACCTCCGATAAGTGCAGTTTAAGGCTACGAAAAGTTGTATGTGTATGTGTTCTAACTAGTTGCAAAGTTTGGCGAAATGCCCGGTTAGTCTTCCTCGTCTCTTAGAGGAATTTCGTCGAGCACCATAGTAGTCGCCAAATTCGTCGAAACGGAATCTTCCTCGCCGAATTTGTGTTCGAACTAGTCCTCGGGATCTTCCCGCGCTCGCTTTCTTCGCGCAATCTGCGCAAGTCTTCACTTTGTTCCACGAATTCCCTCATGGAGGATTCCTTTTTAGCCACGTGGAACCTTGTTTGGGCTAAGTTAGTACCGAGGTTGCATATCTACCTTAACCGTTTCACACCGAAGCACGAATTTCGCGCGATGGAATTTTGGCGATAGCAGCATCTCAAAAATTACTACCTTGCGGCGCACAAAAAAAGCGCGTGGGCTGAAAAAGCCCACGTCGGTGTGAAACGGTTAACGCTCACTTGTTAATACCCGCTAAACGTGTACGATGTACAACAACAGCTACAAGAACAACGCAGCAACGCAACATCATCATGCATGGTGCAGTAGACTAAGTCTTCTCTACTCTACTACTCTAGAGTAGAGAGTGGACTACACCAATTTGATTTTCAATTTTTTACAACAAACTGCATTCACATTTGCTGATGATGTCATGATGACGCTTTGCGCGCGCCGAGTAACCCCTACGGCACAGTACTTTTTTACCGGTACGTGTACGGTACACTGTGGCTGGTGTTCAAGCAAGCTACTATACTCCCGGTATTATGTAGTAGTAGCAAGGTAGAGTGAGTAACTGACGGAAGAAAAGAAATAACCAAATTGCCTCGACCTTGTTCTATTAGTTTCCATCGTCGTCTGAACTACAGTTCCCGCTTGTCTCTTACGAATGCAAGTACCGGTACTGTACGAATATATTGATATCGGCAATGAAACACCATCCTCTCCTCTCTATCATGCTGACTTTCGCGGAGTTTTCGTCCAAGCCCTTTATCCAACGAGCCTGCAGTACTCCCATAAATAAACCTGCTGCCGTATTATCTTTCTTCTTTGGTGCCAACTTTTTGGACAACGAGCACGGACCCGAAATGCAAGCAGGTACACCTCTCAAGACAATGCTTGGGCTGTGGTACCAACAGAACCATGACTACGACGCACTTTGTCGGAACTCGTTTTCGGATGTGGTTCGAAAGTCCGGTAGTGGAAAATTGGCAAAACAGCCCCAATGGAACAGTGAAGTCGATGGGGTCATGAGCCAAATATTGCTTTGTGATCAGCTCTCTCGGAATTGCTTTCGGCGCACCGACGAAGCGTTTCGGTACGATGCAGTGGCAGAAGAATTGACTCTGAAATTAGTGAAAGAATATCGCTCGCCCCAAAGTGCTCGAGAATTGCCCGGAGAATTCTATCCGCCCTACCTGTGCTTTATGATACTTCCTCTGATGCACTCCGAGGAGCTTAGGAATCATGAATTGGGATTGGAAATGATCGAATCCTGCCAACAAGTCTACAGAGAGGAACGAAACGACGAGGATTTGGCAGCGATTTTTGGACAGCAAAAGGGTATGCTTTTGGATCACAAGACTGTATTGGATCGATTCGGTCGCTACCCACATCGCAACGGGAAACTTGGTAGAGCCAATACTCCGGATGAAGAGGCTTGGCTCGAGGACGTGGACAATCTGCCTGGATGGGCCAAGAGTCAAGGATAAGGTAGGCATCAGGCGGAATTTGATGCGAGGCTGGCGTAGTTTGATGGCTTGATACCCGGTCTACAAATTAAAAAATCTGCATCCAGTTTGACAAACAATGCACAACGTGATGATACCAACATTCGGCTTCTACGAGTGGGGGCTCTATTTCTGTTTAGGTTCGTTCGGTTGATTTGGCTCGAATACGATGCTCGCTTGATTTTTGCGATGGAACTGGTTTTCATTGGCAGCTTCGACCACGCGAAAGCGGGAAGTTGAATATTTGTGACAAGTCAGTATTCACTGGGCTATAAGTTTTCCTGGGGCGTATTGAACCATCCAACAATGCATGATCTGGTTCGGTGTGTTTCCAAAACCTCATGTGGTGTAGTTGAAGAATCAAACAACACCAGAGTACCCGGTGTGGGCGCGATATCATGGTATCTCTCCTTTCCAGCAGTGTCTCTACTATAGATTCGAAGTGCTCCACCGTCAACCTCTGGGTCCCAGGGTTGATCGTTGGTTGGATCACCCAGGAATAAAATTAAACTCACAGTTCTTCGAAAGCTTCTCGATGCAGAGTCGGAAAAGGCGTCAACATGCCGCATGTACGATGCACCTGGTTCGTACCACAGATAACTTAGTTCCGCCAATTCACGTAGCAACGGCTCCTTGTCAATACTCAATTTTTGACGAATTGAATCCAGATATGTTATCATATCTTTCCGTGCATCCATGTTGCCTGCGAAATATTCGGGAGGTCTACCTGCTGGCGATTGCAACCATATTTGATGAACGTTCCGGCGAGTGGTGGTGTCGTGTTTTGAGGCGATACCGGCCGATGCACCAAAACCCATGCGCCTCAATGCCTGGACGTCAAATTGCAGGGACGATATCGATTCCGAAGAAATCGCCCGGGGCCAACAAACTAGACTCGTCAAGCGTCCAGCTTTGAGTCCGTGCATTTCGCTACCAATGTTGTGGCAAACAGGCGTCTCGTCGTTGCTGTTGCTGATGGTAGAAGATGCGGCTGTGGCCGTGTAACTGTGCGCCAGGCCAGCTAACAGTGAGAAACAACCAACAAGACGATGCACCCACAACATGATCCTGATTGTCTCAATACTATATGCAAGAAGTGAGTATGAAACAAACGTACAAGTACTGCGATCGTTCGAGCGGCGGTCGTGATGTAATAATGTGGCGTACCAATTGTAGATCGCCACCTTCCCTACGCCGTAAAGTTTGACGAAGGCCCATGCGGCGTACGGTGTGGTAGGAATTCTACCAGTGGTCAAATCGGTCAATCGTTCCATGTACCAGTATTGCTATTACTGTTTATACGTTACTTCATTTTGTTCAACTTACTACACGCGCAAACCGGGAGGATGGAGGCATATTATCTTAAACCGCTTTGCGCAAGAGCACAAAAATATTTTTCACCTTTTTCCGATTTGAGCGTTTTAACAAAAAACTGAAAATCTCATCGCCTCCTACCGGTACATGTATACGTTGTCAGCTAACGCTTTGACTAGTGGGACCACTTCCTCAGCCCCGCGTTGTATAGTGTCGATGTTAGCTAAAGTTCGTCTGCTCTTCCGAGGCACAAACCTATCTCAAGTAAAGTAAACTTCCATCTCAAACTCAAGATTATGACATTTGTTATCCTTTCTTTGATGACTTTACTTGTTGGCATCGGATATTTGCCATTGCTGATCAATCTTGGAACTGACGAAGACGAATCCAACTACTAGTATAATTATTTTCCACGATGAAGATAGAAGTTATTGTCTCAACCGTCCTCTAAATCTTGATCCTACAATATTGTTTTTTATTATCATCGTTTACCACAGTTAGGGAATCTCATTTGTTGGGTAGCAATGTAGAATCTTCATGTATAGTAAACAATAGTTTCCGCCGGAGGATCGCTTCCAAGCATAGCTTTCCGATTGCATCGCAGACTCGTTCGATTGGATTTCCATTTAGGACTGTTTCTGTACATAGAGGTGTTTTCATGTGAGACCGTCTGCCCGTCGCCCATTCTCATTTTTACCCCGTGTTGCTGCTACCGGTACAGTACGGTACGAACCAGGTACTACTTGAACACTGCCGGTACAAGTGCTGTACCGGTACCGGTACAGTACCAGCACTGTTCCTCATTTTTTTCGGTCGCTCCATCTCCATCAACCATGTATGCTTCTTCCGTCATTGCGAAGGACGTTTCTCACTCATAATTAGAATCTGTTTATTGTAATCTTGATTCCCATAGAAGGTTCAAGCACTCATTATGTGTGGGGTTCTCTTTCTTCAACAAGAACAAACTAAATGAAATGTTCGTTTAGTTCGAAAACTGCGGTTACTACGACTACGACTTCTCTTGTGAAATTAGAAGTGGCATATATTATCATGAATATATGACTCCTTTCTCGGATGGCATCAAAATTATTTACCACTGATTCAAATATCGTTAATCAAGAAACATGACCGCTCACTAATTGAGGAGCGTGCTGATATTTCGCCATCGTGGACTTTTTTATCAAAGTCTTTACCACCTATGATGCAATTGTATCATAGTCTTCACAATAATTGAATGCCCGACAAGAACTTCCAGCCCTGGGAACGGAACTTCGGCTCGCACTCTTTCAGTTCCCAAGTAAAAGCGTGCATAAAACTTGAGAACATCCAACATCCAATAAAATATTGGCCAATAGCGCATCGAAAAAAATAATAGTCTTCGGGTCGGAACAGATCATCTCACAAAAGTCATAAAACCACGGAATAAACAAAAGCCAATCCCAAATTTTTCTTACCCTCATTTCCATCGCCATGCATCCATCCATGTCCAACCAACTCGACCCAGTCATTACGACAACGGAGCGCCGAAGCAGCAAGACCAGCAAGGGAGTACGCAGATCAAGATCCGGAATGGGCGTGACCTGGTCCAAGAGAATCCAAATCAAGAACATCCCGAGCCTCAGCCAGTACTCAGACGAAGAAAAGTCCAATTCCTTTTGTGGTGCTGAAGACTACCAAAGAATGCGAGACGAGACGCTTGAAGTATCGTTTCTCATGAAGCATGGTACCAAGGAAAGTGACGAGGTCACATACCGAGGCCTTGAAAGCAAGAGAGAGGGCGACTGCCGACGCCGAAAACTCCAAAGATACAGAATCAATCTTGCTGTCTTTCAGGAAAACGACAAGCAGTTTGATCTAGGTGTTCATGATCCAGAAGCAATTTCTGATATCTACAGGCTTCTGACCGAGTCCACTCGGACCGAAGCCTTGGAACGAGCAGCTCAAGACGCAAAAGATGTGGGTCAACAGGGTGCAGCTCCTGTGTCTCATCCATCGTCTCCTGTATCCCCAGTGCCGCAAGGAGATTCGGATTCAGACTCGGTTAACACCATGGTGGAAAAGAACCCCATGGCCAAGTTGACTTCGCGAGTAGACAAGATGTCAAGGAGAAACATCGATTCGTCACACTTGTTCGCGAAACCCAGTGATTCGTTGATCTCATCTCGCGAGGGAAAGCGAGGACTAGTTGTTTTGGCTTCATTTTTGGCACAACAAGAATAAAACTAAATAAATTTGCTTTTTTGGAATTACAACATGTTATCTCAATCTCTCCTACTAGAGTCGTATATTGGTAGACGACGACTCAGGAGTATCGGTAGGCTTTTCGCTTCTGTACTTGTACTCTACTAGCTTTCTACCGTGGTAGTAGACGTTCTGGTGTACAAGTACAGACCGGGTTGTACCCCGGTATTCTCTGGTACTGTACTTGTAGTGCGGTAGCAGAAGAAAAGACGGACCACGCGCGAACCCGAATTCTTCTTTTTTTCTTCTTTCTTCCGCAAAAGTCGAAGAAGTTCTCCAAACGACGACTACTCACTCTCTAAATAATAAGAGATACGACCGGCGGTGGTACGGGTCAAAAACTGGTTTGAACCACGCGTATGAGTTATTAAGGGGGAGTACTCGCCCCTTTTTTAGAGGCATCTCTGTCCCTCGTCCGTCTCTTTTTCGGTTCTAGTCACATCTTGTTGTCGTTGTATTATCACGATGATGAGGAACACGTCAGCGAGAGAATAACAATCGCTCGGGTTAATCAAAGATGTTTGGCCACACCACGTAAAAAATTGCCGCCAAAATTGCCGACTAGCTAGCGCCCGCCGCGCGTGGGAGCAGGAGTCGTTTTAATCGAATGAGTCGAAGAACTGGTCAGTCAGTCGTTAGTGGAGTCCGGCAAAACATTGAGATATTGATGTTTATTTTTATCTTTCCAAATCTTGGCAAGACTCGCATTATTTATGGCGACAAAAAGGTGCGACAGAACACGGAAGGTCATCATTGCGATAAAACAACGAAGTCCCTATTCCCTGCCTATGTTAGACTAGTCTACTCGTAGGGACCGAAGAACACACATGCACATGCTGTTGTGTCTGATAACAGCCCCACACAGTAACACATCCCAAAAGTTAGTTCGAGAAAAGAGATTGTTGAAGAGAGACCAAGGAAGGAAGTGTTCTTTTGCATTGGGTTCGAGTGTCTTGTCTGTCGCCTTGGCTGCGCTTCGGCACTGGGGATTTTCGATTCCGAGAACAAGAAGACGGTGATACATTGTGTCTTTCTCATTTCTACTCGTCGAAGGGCTCTGATAGAGATATGACCGAAATAGAAGCCACTAATGATTCCTCGGACAGAGTAGTGGTACCTGAGCATGCCCCCGTGTCCGAATCGTCATCATCCTCGCCGATCCTATCAGACTCAGCTAATAATGATGATTCCATGGCGAGCCGCCCGCCCGGTAGCTCTTCAGCAGCTGGAGAATCCTCCTCCTCCTCTGCGATGTCGCCACCCACGGCGCCTCTTAACGGAAACGAGAAAAGCACGTCGTCGTCGTCGTCGTCTTCTTCTTCCAGAAAGAAGGGAAAGAATATTATTCCGAATCGGGCCGAGAAGGATATTGCGCGGGACAAGAAAAGAATTTTAGAGATTTGCTATGGTAGCGATGGAGAGGAACCGCCATCACCACCATCATCATCATCCTCCAAACGCAAAGAGACGTCAACGTCGACGTCCACATCCCGATCAAAGTCGAAATCAAAATCGTCCTCCAAGCGGAGCAGAAGTAGTTCCAAATCGAAAGCTAGTGACAAAGACAAGGAGAGTAAAACAAAGCGAAAGTCTTCCAGGAGAGAATCATCCAGGTCGTCTTCCAGATCTAAAAAGGAGAAAAGGGAGGATGGAACAGAAACATCGCAGGAATTGGAAGAAAATGGAGAGAAGCAGGTGGTGACTGAGGGTCGTGAACAAGTCGAATCTAAAAGAAAGAAAAAGAAACACAAGAAAAGAAAAAAGAAGAAAACAGAGGTCATTCCGAGGGACAAGATGGGAAAGATAAGGAGGAAAAAGCGGAAAATCAAAGATCGACACAGAGTGGTGAAAAAAGATCAGATCAAGAATGCCAGAGATTTCAAGCCTGGTTTGGAGGTTTTCAATGAAGACGATTATGAAGATGAAAGCTCTAGAAATGACCAAGATGATATTGAAGCGCAGGAAAATGGACAAGGTTTGCTTGGAGACGAAGAGTCCGAGAGTGATGACTCGGAATCGGACGACGATGAAGATTCTGACAGCGATGATGACGATGGTGAAGAACATGAAGACGACGATAAGATTCGAACGCAAGCCGAATCTGCTTTTTGGACCCGACCAAAGTTCATTGTTGTTATGGTAATTGCAATTCTTTGCGCCGTCGGTGTCGGCGTTGCCTTGGTTTTTTTTGTTTTCTCAGACGACACGTCGACGCCGTCAGAGTCGGCAGGCACGCCCCAACCTAATATTGATGCGGCACCCACACCTTCACCAATCAGACGACCAACTACATCTCCGACTAGACCTCCAACGGAATCGCCAACGATCACGGCCAGTCCGACATCGACACCGGCTCCTACAGATTCGTTCGTCAACGATCAGCTAGGATTTCTCATAGAATTCCTCGAGCCGTATTCTCCCGATGTTCGTATTCCGGGGACGCCCCAAAACTTTGCAGTCAACTGGATGGTCAGAGAAGATCCTTCTGACTGGACGGCATTGAAGAGTAGAGAGATGGTCGAGCGATACGTCATGGTACTGTTCTATTTCATGATGGAGGGGGATCTGTGGGCCGTCAACCTCGAATGGCTTTCGGCCGAGTCCGTCTGCGATTGGTATGGTACCGCGTGTTCCCTTGATGGATTCGTGTCCGACATTGCATTGGATAATAATGGGCTCTTTGGATCTCTACCGACAGAACTTTTCTTGCTGTCGGATCTGGTAACTCTTTCCCTCGACTTAAATAGCTTGGAAGGCACTCTTCCCACCCAGATTGGCATGCTCACTAAATTGACGGGTCTATTCATGGGGACGGAGGCGTTCAAGCTTTTGCAAGGTGATATACCGACTGAGATTGGAAGGCTGAAGGAACTTCGTGACTTGTATCTGGCGAGAAACGGTTTTACGGGATCCATTGTCAGTGAGCTTGGGCTTCTGACAAAGCTCACTCGATTGGAGCTCAATGAGAACTATCTCAGTGGAAATATTCCATCTGAGCTTGGATTATTGACAGAGCTGACAACGCTAGGATTGTGGCTCAACCAACTCGTCGGTAGAATTCCAGAAGAAATCACCGCCCTCGTCAACGTGAATACTCTGGTTGCTAGCGGCAATCAATTGGAAGGCCCGCTGCCCCAGAATCTGGACCGAATGTCTTCCTTGGTGACCCTTTCTCTCGGAAGCAATGTCCTTTCTGGTCCCTTACCTACGAGACTGGGGCTTCTCCCAGAAGTGGCTGAGCTCTATTTAGAAGACAACCAATTCACAGGACCCATTCCGACAGAGCTCGGTCAGCTCCAGGACACCATCAATATTCTTTTCTTGGGGTCAAATCTCTTGACCGGCAATATTCCTAGTGAACTTGGCCTGTTGACAGAGCTAACATGGCTGGATCTCACCTCCAATGCACTGACCGGGACGGTGCCGCTTGAAGTACTGGAATTGATGAACACTACTGTGGTCGACCTTGCAGACAATGACATTGTCGAGTAGCAGTATATTTTTGGCTCCACAAAGATAGTCTAGACTGTCTACTAGTTTTCATTTTAGCCTCATTTATCACGATATGTGTTACTACTGGAAACATTGCAAATCACGCGCAAGCCTCTGGTGAAAATGATATGTAGCTATCTGCTTGGTGGGGACATATCGTCCAGCATCAAAGCCTCTACTTTGCATACCGAGCTGGACGTTTTCACACAAGAAGACGTCCTCGTCGTGGACTTTCTCGCTGCTGACAAGACTTTCTTCGATGTACGTCTTGGAGGGCAACGCAAAATCATGTTCCAGAAACCAAGATTTGAAGACAGTACAGGTTGACTCGTCTCGTGGGATGACGATATCGATGTCGAGCCAAGGGCCGTATCGATTGAGCATAACGTTCGGGTACCATTGAGCATACACTGCTGTCTTGCTGCCAAATCGTTCGTCGGCATCTGATGGAGGCGCCTGCTGGATTGTCAACTCTTCCGAGAGTATTTCCGTAGAGTAGCTGTTTTCGTCAATGTTTGAGGCAAGATCTACATGAGCATAGCCACAGTGATAGCAACCGTCGCCATAGTTGTCTGTAAATACCTTCCAGTTGCACTAGTACGTGTAGCGAGGGCGGGGGATCATAGAGTCGTCAGCTCGTCCATGCAATCCAAATATCAACCGCATGCAGTACTAGGAGCAAGAGAACTCTCGTCTGCGAGCGTACATACCTGTAGCGTGTATCGCCTTGACTCTACCAACTGAAGGTCCGAAAGATCGGGGACAAACCCATTCTGATAGAGTCGTTCAGAGAAACGACTTTGGCTTTCGTCAAAAGATCCTTGTTCTTCTTCGCCCTCTGATCCCCCAAAATTGAGAAAGACAATAGGCCCAAGCTGCCTAGCAGGAATGGACTTGAGCGAATAGTCCTTGGCGCGGAAGTTTTGGATACCTTTAGTTTGCGTCGCTTTGGTCAGACGGCCATCTAAATTGAATCGCCACCCATGGTAGGGACATTGAAACGACCCCCCTGCGCTCAAGCAGCCCTCCGAGGATTGCCCCACAAGGTCTGCGCTTAGTCGGAGGCAAGAAGAAGAGTCTGTGCTTTGCTGTGCAGTAGTCCACGGCCCAGCTAGACAGCTTCCAGCGTGTGAGCAGACATTGTAGAAGGCGCGAAGTTGCCCATCCTTGTTGCGAGTCAAGAGATAGGGCTCCCCCAGGAAGGTCCCCGATTTGAAGGCCCCAGGTCGCTGGTCGGTCCACACGTCGACTGCAACCCAATTCTTTCGAAGGAAGACTGCCTCACGGTCACGCTCGAAAAATTGCTTCTTGGTATACCAAGTGCTCGGTGGAGTGAAAGAGCTCTGAATTGGCATACCTCTTCCATACCGGAAGAGTTCGTAGTTCAATCCAGATGAGTTTTGTTGTCTGGCATCATCTTGCGTAAAGGCAGTGGAGAGGCATCGGAAAGCACCATCATTGCATTTCCTGCTGGGGGAGGGGAAGGATACAACCACCCGGCTTGCAGCAGCTTGAACGAACGATTTCGTGACGCAAGATGGAAACATCGTACTGACTCGTAGTATTATGGCAACAATGCTTATTCCAAATCACGAGTATCCACCACCATTTTCATTCATCCAGGATCAGTCTCAAGTGAAAAGTAGTGAAGCACACCCGTGCTGTTACAGCTACAAGGACGTGTGGTGGCGCTGCATGCATGCAGTACCAGTTACGTACCAGTGCTGTAGTGCGGTGATCTCCTTCTTTTGTTCCTTTTACTTGATGAATGCAGGCATCTTTCTCGTGTTCACACAAAGATCCTTCCGAACAAGCGGAAGATAGAATAATACCGGTACGAATTTGTAGTACAGCGCGTATCGGGGGTAGAAGAGTGAAGCAAAATGAAGCCTGCCGGCCGGCGCGCGGAGGTTCTGACATCGACCTTCTGGGCAGTTCCAGTCGTGCGTCCGTGCGTGGATGCAGATATCAGAGTACTGTATCAGAGCTTGAAATAGGTACATACCGGTAGAAAAGCTTGAATTTAATATGTCCTATTCGTAGTACTGTAGAGATACGTGTTGAATAAAGATGTCGGAAGGATGATCTCATGAAGAGTCATCCTGGTATCGTTGTTGTTTTTATTTCTTTTTGCCATTGTTGATGCGTCTTCTTCTTTTTTCAGTCGTCCGTTGGGTTGTTTTGCTACTTTTTTCTAGTACTAGGCGGGAACTTTCAGTGCAAGTACGACTACTACTACTACTACGGGTAGTACTGGTAGTAATAGTCTACTAGTAGTATAAAGGTATTCAAATTTTTAAATAAAGAAAATGGGAAAACTATGGGTTGCTTTTGTAAGTACTCATTGTCTACTCGGATGTACATACGGTCATGGTACTGAAATGGTGGTAACAGCGTTGGTAGGACAAGCTGATAATATGTTTGGTTGGTTCTTGTTGGAAGTTATCTGGAACAAGAAGATCTTTTGGATTTTGGATGGACGTGACCAGGGGTACATTATAATGTACCCCTGGACGTGATGTCCAATTACTGTACTGTAGTCGTCAAGCGAGCCAGCGCCGGCCGGCATCAGAACAATCTGATTGGTTCATCCGCAGATTGCGAGAACATAATGTAGTGGAGAAACGGCGGGGAAGATTTTTTCACCCCTTCTGTTTGGTTTTCGTCGCACTTGATTATTCGCATAGTCATCGATCATCGCATCCCCCCCGCCAATATATGGATGAAAGCGAGAGTGTGCAATAGTGGCTGTTCAACTTCCACCCCTCATGTCATTATCATTATCGTTATCATTACAGTATATCACTGACACTCAAAGACACAGCTGGACGACGACGACTCTCGCCAACCATTCAACAGCTCCTTATTTAGGGTCTACGTTCGTTGGCAGTCTGCCAGTCAGTCAGTCAGTCAGCATGACTGCAGCAACCTTTTTGCTCCGTCTCCTAGCACTGACAGGAGTGGACTTCTCTGGGGATGTTACGACTGCTGCTGGACTGGAATTAGAAAGGATTAGCGGTAATGGTTGGTTCGACGAGCAATGGTGGCAATCCTTTTGGAGTTTTCTGGCAGGCGCGGGACTGGTGGCGTTGTTTTGGGCATGGCAGACCTTGCGAAATTTGCTGCCGGATGAAATAGCCGCTGACGATACGAGTTGGGTGGATCCTTGGAATACATTGAAAGAAAAGTCCTGGCAGGTGATTGTGGAAAATTCGGAATTTTATTATCACCATCATATTGGAGAATTACCACGCCCACCGAAACCAAGACAACACTGGCCTTGGAAAACGATTGGAAGAAGAGTCTTTTTGAACAAGAAAAACAGTGCGAGTTCTAGTGGCAGCTTTGCAGAGACGAGTCTAAAGAACAATAATAACTCTTCTGCCATCAGCCGAGCGAGCAGTTTTCAAACTGCAGATGAGGGAGAGTCTCTGGATGACGAGACCAACAAAGATGAAACGATACGAAACAACAACGACGACGATGAAGAATTCAACAAGGCGAGTGACGAAGACACACACCACAACAAGGAATTTTGTATTGGAAGTATTTTTGGAATGGATGTAGGAGGCACACTTGCCAAGCTGGTGTATTTTGAACAGAAACCAGCCGATTACGATCCGCTAGTAAATCCATCGCGAGAAAGGCACTATGCCATGGCGGCATCCGCGCAAACGGTGTTGAAAGCTCGCACTTCCATTTCTACCAGCAATATTCATCTCACCAGCACTAACACCATGACAGCGACGTCGTCTACCTATCGCTTGACGGGAGAAACCAAAGATACTGTTGGCGGCCAATCTACAACTCCAAGGCGGAGATCTCTCTCACTGGGCTGTATGGGACGATTCAAAGACTTGCAAAAACAAATGTACGAAACTCAAACCAAGACGAGTCGAGCCAAGTCGGTCGACGAGAACTATCCACTATCCTCATCGGAGGATCCCCAACAGCCTCAACTGGCGACGCCGCGACGCAAACGACACTCTCACCGACCAATGCATTCGGTGGCTAGTCAAATAGACTTGGAGCATTTGAAAGATTTACGACAAGAATCGGTCCCCGACGACTTGTCTCTGTTTCGTGGGGCAGTCCACTTTGAAGCTACGGATCCCGTGCTGATGGCGAGCCATTCCAAGCCTAGCTCGGCCAACAAAGAGGAAAAATCGTCTTCATCAGAGCAGCCACCGATAGCTAGGTCATCTTCGACGATGAAAAAATCTCGCAGCATGTTCAATTTGAGTGATTCGCAGAAAAAGGCGGTCGCGTTGGATCGATTCTACAATTTTGCCCGACGGCTTGACTCCTACGAGAATTCGGTGCGGGATCATCAATTATCCTTCTTTAGCCGAGAACTGGGTGGCGAGTTTCATTTCATACACTTTGAAAGTCGATGGATGACACACGCCATGGATTTGATCCGATATAACAACTTGCATCTGAATATTGCCAAAATGGGAGCGACAGGCGGTGGTGCACATAAATATGCCAAGGAGTGGGACAAGGTTTTGGGCATTCAAATGGACAAGCAAGATGAATTGGACAGTTTGGTTGCTGGGATGCAATTCGTACTATCCACAGTGGTCGGAGAGTGTTATACCTTTCGACCACATGACAAGAAACAACCACCATCGCCTCCTTCAGGAGAACCATCCAACACGGCGAACTTATCCACGCCAGCCTCATCGTCGTTCGCCGACTCAGAAGATGGAACTATGGTCAAAGACCACCAAGTGGGCGCTCCCCTAGTTGATGACCCTCGTACCGAGGAGGAGCATGCTGCTGCTTCGCCGCCCAGGAAGCCAAAGAACTACCTGCCGCAAAGCCCACTGAATTCACCTGAACAAACAAAGAAGAAACCAGAACCAGTCGATACTTCGAACGAAACAAACCCAGCCCCCTCGGACGATACAGCAAACAAAGCCAAGATTGATGAATGGTGGTGGTCGCGAAAGGTACAGCGAGACGCCATATCCTATTCCACATCCTACCCCTATCTTCTAGTCACCATTGGAACAGGAGTCTCGATTTTGAGAGTCGACGGACCTCGCAAGCATGAACGTATTTCCGGGTCTACGATCGGAGGAGGTACCTATTGGGGGTTGATTCGATTGTTGACTGATGTGGAAGACTTTGAAGATGTCATGCGATTAGCCGAAAAGGGGGACCCTGCCAAGGTGGATATGATGGTCGGTGACATCTACGGCGAAAACAGTGATGCCTTGGAAAAACTGGGTTTGCCTAGCAATATAGTGGCGTCATCTTTTGGAAAGTTGGTCGCGAAGGAAGATCCCGCCGCAGGATTGGAGCAGGAGGATCTGGCGCGAGCTCTGCTGTTGATGATTACCAACAATATCGGCCAAGTGGCTTATTTGAATGCCAAACTTCACAACACTCCCCGCATTTACTTCGTGGGAAATTTTTTGAGAAACAACATGCTCTCACAGCGTCGACTGAGCTACGCCATTGACTACTGGTCCAAAGGAGAGATGGAAGCTTTATTTTTGGAGCATGAAGGCTACTTTGGTGCGCTGGGAGCCTTTCTGATGTCGCAGAAGATTGCCCAAGACGATGGGGGATTCTTCCAGTGGGGCGAGGATGGAGGTCCTTCTCATTCTCAAAATTCAAATGACAGCGACAGTGGAAAGACCGAGAGGAAACCTTCCTACTACATGCAGCGCCGCATGAAGACTTTTGGTGCTTGACAAGGGCACACGCGATTTCCGACGTTCGAGAACTTTTCCCGACTTGATCGCCAGAATGCATCTACGCAAAGTACCGACGACTATGAACAAATACAGACTACTAGGTTTCAATATTACACAAGCACTGGATTCTCCGTTGGACCACTCTGGCTTGCTCATGAATACTATTTTGTTACGGGGAGAAGAGCGGGGTGCGATGGGGGGACGTTGCCCCTCCAATAAAAGAACGTGCCCGAACTTCGTCTCGTTTGTTTTGTTTATGTCACAGTTTCCGTCACTGCAAATCCATAGTATATACTAGGGTAGCTAGAATTCGCCATCAAATAATGGATGGTCTTCCCACATACAGTCTGCTATCGCATGATGTTATGACATAAAGCTTTTGTGGGGCTTTTTTCCCATTATTTGTGAAATCGAGCGCATCAGTTGTTTTGCTCATCAATTCCACCGTGGTCGACTTCTAGGATAAGCTGTGATGACTCGTGTATTATGAAAAGTCGACGTAGTCCCCATTTCCACCACGAGGAAAGGCGCATTCTTCAGGCGTCGAGGCAGCTTGTTTTCACACAAACCAATCTCTGCCGAAGGCACTCTAGTAGGAGGACGACCCGCTACTACAGCGTCGTGCCAGAGCCTCGTGTTCACCGATCTTTCGTCCATAGTCTGCAGCGTCCCATGGATAGCAATTCCAATGGTCCTCCACTTCTTCTGCCGCAAAATAGGCCACGCCCTCTGGCAGAATGCCTTTTTTGTGCTTTTTCTTGTTGTGCACTACACAAACACCCACTTTGGCGGGGCTGCACCTCTTCAATACTTGTTCGACCGCATACTGCAAAGTCGTACGGCTATCATCCACCTCATCGACAATCAAGACATTTCCTCCTTTCACCAGTTGTCCGGGTTCGCTCTTTTCGTCGAACCATTGGTGGCAGACGACACCTGTCTCCCTTATCGAATTGGTGGCATCGTCATAGAGTTCCAAGCTGATGGCCAGGATGGGAACTCGCAACTCAGTACGTAACATTCGAGACGGGATGTAACCTCCACCCCCAATGGCGATCATTACATCCGGCTTGAATTCTGCCATGAGCTTGGGGGCCAAACTCGAAATCGACTCGTGGATATCAGAATAGCTGTAGTAAACTTTACCATCCTCGGCAGGAGTTTTTGGTTGCGACATTCTTCTCTGCTTAAAATCGTATCTTTTTGGCGGGCTCTTCCGAGAGGATTGAGATGTGGTCAGAACAACTGTTGCTTGCTTGCTCGAATTAGTGCTCAGCCAGCTGTTGGAATGACTTGGAACGTGCAACACCGCGGAGTGAAGCCCACCAAAGATCAAAATAATCTGGATGCATTATGGGATAAGAGTTGTTTTTGTGGTCGCTCGGTGCGTCTGTGCGTGAGCCGTGGATTGCTGAAAAGGTACACAGTAAGAATAAAAATACTATTAGGCGAGTGTGCTACTTGACAGAAGACTAACACGAACGCAATCCAAACAAAGCGAACTGCCCGGAGACGGACTTGGAAAATGCAAATTGCAGTTTCCACAAATCCAACTGTCAACCCGGCATTGCGATTTTTCTCGATGTAGTTGTTTCCTTTCCGAAACCAATGGTGTACTTCCGAGTAGAAGTTTTTGGTCTAGTCATAAAGGTTTCGAGCCTATCATAATTGGTGTATTAGGAAGAATAAAAAATCTTCGTTATGTTGCTTTGTCGCGACATGACGAGGATACGGCCTTCGGCGGAGAGGGTTCTCATCACCTCGTGTTGTTGATGTCGGAGCCATCAAGAAACCAGAACTGTCCCCTCTGGTCGGTTTGCTGCATCGTATTGAATACCTGAAAGTTTTCACCAACAAACACGATCACAAAAATAGAAGAGATAATCAATCATCAATAGCACTGCATCACAGCATTGATACGACCCGAATTATTGACAACAACAACAACAACAACAACTACACAGGGCAAAATGATGATGATAGCATTGGTTTACATCTTAATGTTCCTCCCGATAGTCGATACTTTCTCAGTTTCTCCAAGCAGCACCAAAGAGTTGCTTCGTCTAAAAGTGGCCACCAAAGACCGGGAACAAAGCGATTTATTCACTGAAGAACTCACGTGGGCGCAGAAAAATGAACTCAAGGTGACGCCAGACGATAAATGGATCATCAAGGAATTCAACTCTGCTGATAGTAGTCTTGCAAATCAGCACCATGAATGGTTTAGTGACGCTATCGCTCCAGCTACGGTCAAACCTGCTCCACCGCTGCGTAACGAAGAGCAGATGCAACCGGATCTACATGAATGGTTTGCGGAAGAAATCGAATGGTTGAAAAACGACGCAAAACTTACCCCTCCACTCGACAAAGCGATCCCATTTACCGACAAGAAAGCTATTTTCAATGATCACCAGCGTGAATTATTCAGCTTCCAAATGGCCAATTCAGATCACACTCCTCCCCCTGTTCCGTCAGCCCCGCCTATTTCCAAGGAAAACATTGTTGGAAGTGAATGGTTCAGCAACGGCATGAAAACAATGAACAATCAAGCAGTAGCTCCGCCCGTGACTGCATTGGATAGGAGCTTACGCATGTATCCGAGCGAATGGTTCAGTCAAGTCAAAGTACTACCAATACATCCTACAGCTATTGCGAAACTACCCATCGGAAGGATCGCAAATGCCGAATGGTTTTACGAAGCGATTATGGATGGTACTGAAGAAACCAAACCAGAATAGATAGGAGCTTGACCTACCATTGGCTACGAAAATCATGAACGACTCGATATGTTGGTAGTTTAGTAGAAGGACGATTAGAAGAATTCTACAAGAACAGCAGCAGTACCTGGAGTACCGGTACTAGTAGTGTACTACTATCCAAACAACAACATTGTCACCCCAAGAAAGACGATGCGACAGAATCGTTGCTCATTTCCACAAACCTCGAAGAGCCATCGCAGACTCTCGGTGGTAGTAGACGGAATACTGTATATTGCTTGCTTCTACCTTTGGATCATCGTTATCAATAGGACTACCACAAGTACTCTCTCTACTACAGTACTACTACTGTAGTCGAGCTCGGACAGCGACGATGGCCACGGCAAAACGACGAGGGACGACAACGAAAAAGCGTTGTTAGTCCGATGAATCGAGGGCGAATTTTGTTCGTTGACAGCAGTTGACAGTCATTTCTGGAATTCGCGTCAGATACGAGTAGAGTAGAACATGAACCGACCATGGCGCGAAGAACATCAAAAACCGTCCAATGACATGGCAGCATCATTTCCATTTTTTCTTCTCCTCTACCCGATGCTATCGATCGCATATCGCATCATCATACTGTTGGAGAACATTATTTTACCTTTCAGATCGGATGAATCAAAAGATACAAATTACATGTGACATTATACGCGGTATACTTACCTGAATATGAATATGAAGTGAACGTTGTGAACAACGAGGAAATACTACGTGAAAGAGAAAGGTGCCCTGGTAGACATGCTTGTTCAGCTGGACCCCGACACCTATCATGAGTATGTGATCTACGAAAGAGGACAAAAAGTTTTGTATGTTCTCATGTTGAAAGCATTGTATGGAATGCTACAGTCGTCACTCTTGTACTATAAAAAGTTTCGAAAGGACATTGAGTCAATTGGTTTCGAGATAAACCCCTACGATCCGTGCGTGGCCAACCGTATTATCATTCGGATTTGACCCTGAAGAAATTGGGAACAAGTCACTACGGTCAGGCGCCGCCATGGCCCTAGCACTTAGCCAACGGAACTACTCAGAAATGAAGATCATGATTTTGGGGCGGTGGAGATCCAACGCATTCATGGCGTACATCAGACCCCAGATCATCGAACTCACAAGCAACCTCGCTGAGGACATGGTCGACCTATCAGGAACCGACGCGAACAACCAAGGCGACGAGATGAGGCTGGATTTCTAGTTCAATGGCCGCCCGCCATCCCTTCACACCTTGACAAGGACGAGGCAAGGAGATGTACCCAAGGGTATCCCCGAGAGAGGACGATCCTGCTACGCAAATCGGAATCGATCAGGGGCATAGGCCAACGAATTATTTCACTAACAGTACTATACCATCGGTCTACAGTGTCCGAGAGAGTTGAGGGTTTGTTGGCGCCTGCGCCATGGCCACCCCCAACGAACGAAGGACAGACAAGAAGTCGAACGAACACCCAAACCCGAAACCGATACCAAGAGAGACGACCGATGAACCTCATAAGATCATCGAGTCAACCTCGGTATCGCAAATCCCAACTTCGGAATTCTAGATTAATTAGCTTTAAAAACCCGCCCGCCATCCCTTCACACCTTGACAAGGACGAGGCAAGGAGATGTACCCAAGGGTATCCCCGAGAGAGGACGATCCTGCTACGCAAATCGGAATCGATCAGGGGCATAGGCCAACGAATTATTTCACTAACAGTACTATACCATCGGTCTACAGTGTCCGAGAGAGTTGAGGGTTTGTTGGCGCCTGCGCCATTATTTTACCTTTCAGATCGGATGAATCAAAAGATACAAATTACATGTGACATTATACGCGGTATACTTACCTGAATATGAATATGAAGTGAACGTTGTGAACAACGAGGAAATACTACGTGAAAGAGAAATATTGTGTACGGAAGAATGTCTTATTATTTTCAATAAAGTTTTAGGAACAGTTACATTGGTATTGTTAGCCTATACGCACTCTTGACGTATCCCCAGAGGAATACAGAGGGCAAAGTAAGGACCCCGAGTGAGGTAAATCAACACATACAATCGAAATGGATCCTAGACAATGATGTTACCTCTTTTCTCTCTTGCCGTGTGCCTCCTCTTGCCAGGAAAGTTGTGGGCGTTTCTGATACCGCACGATACACACGTACCCTCCCAGCAGTTTTCAGTATATCGAGGTCGGCGGCTCTTGGCAGCAAAACAACAACAGCAGAGCGATGAGAAGAAGAGAACGAGTCCTGTCGTTCGTACGAGTACCTTGGAACCGCCCTTTCCTAACGGTCTCTGTGGTGGGACCGTTGTGAGTATTCCACCGGAAGAAACCTTTGGAATTGACGTCAACCTCGCCAATATCAATTTGGGAGGCAGCCTCATTCTTCCGCCTCGAACTCTGAATGTGTGGTTGCCCCCCAACTACCAAAGCACCAGTGGGCGACACCCCACACTGTACGTGCACGACGGACAAAATGCAATGGAAGACACATCGTCCTGGACGGGTACGTCGTGGCGATTGACAGGAGCCTTGACGCGCATGGCGGATCATGGACTGCTCTCTGCGGAACTTCCGATTGTAGTGATGATTCCTTCGATGGATGGAGACTTGCTGCCGGGCATTCGCCGACGACACTTGGAATATGGAGACTCCAATTTCCCGTTTGCGCAAGCCCACGCGGACTTTCTCGCCAAGACCGTAAAACCGTTAGTAGATGCCAGGTTCCGCACCGATCCCTCTCCCGAACAGACCTTTTGTATGGGATCCAGTCTTGGAGGACAAGCGTCGCTGCATTTAATGCTGCGGCACCCCAACCTTTTTGGCGGCGCGGCGTGTTTGTCGCCGGCGTTTGGACCGAATCTCACTCAAGAAGTAGCGCGATCGTCGAGAAACGGCAGAAAGTTACTACAGTCGAAACGAATCTATATGGATATTGGAGGTGATTTGAATGATGTCACTGTTCCGTGGGTCGATGTTCTGGACCACTTGACACCAGACCATTGGTGGAACCCAGGCTACTGGTGGCTCGATACCCAGCTACAGTCAGGAGTGGTGTCTATGAAGCGAGCTTTGGAGCAGGCTGGTGTTTCCTACCGATTTGAGCAATTTCCAGGCGGTCGTCACAATGAAAGAGCCTGGGCGCAACGCGTGCACGTTCCATTGTTACATTTATTTGGAAAGGACAATGGCAACCTCAACAAGAACTAATTATTTTTGAAGTACTACTGTATATAGGACCGAATGATACAACAATACGATTTGTGTTTCTACAGTACCACTACTGGTACTGTGCTGTACTTTACTGCCACCGTATTTTGTCGAGAAGGTTGCTTGGGCGAGGAAGAGACAGCGAAAGAATGCGTATCTACTACGTAGTCTACTAATATTTCGAACGATATGATACTCGTATGGAACTGAAGTTACCATGATGCCTCGTTTGGCCGTTGATGCCTAGCAGGCGGGTACGAGTTTTCATTAATGTAAACGAGGATGAATGGCATCTCTTCGTCGGTGACTTGGGTGCCTTCTTTGCCTTTGGCGACGCACGCGTCGCAGTTCCGACGGACTGCCGTCACACTCAGCGTCGTCGGTGCCTTTTGAACTATCCGAGTCGTCGTCGTCCTCTTCCAATAATTGAAAACTAGAAGGACTCTTTGTGACGTCGAAAAAGTCGCTGCAAACACTTTGGATCCAGGCCTGCAAAGTAAGAACTTGGTCTTCATCGCGGAGGCGGGCGTCAAAGAAAGCTATCGGGAGAACGTTATCAGAAGGTACCCATCGAATTGGGGACATACTTTTGGACCGATCCTTTGGCTGTGCTAGTTCAGAGACAGCGACAAGCCAGCCTTGAGCTGCCAAGGTTTCCATGTTGTCACTAATTTCGGTAATTGGCGAAAGTGATGTGTTCACAAAGTGGTTCCATGCATCGTTCTTGTTATCGCTTACCCCCACCGACTTCCCCAAGCCAACATTGACGTTACACTGAAAACCGCGCCTCTGGATAACATCAACCAATAGATCATCCGACTTTGTAAAGATATAGGCGATGGAAACGTTGGGCCTGGCTCCCATACACCTTGTCTTAACTATGAAAGTCGTGGCTTGGGACCGAAGATCATTCCACGTGAGACTTCGAAAACCATCGAAGGGATGGAGACAAGACTGAATTTGTTCCGTTAACAAAGTTGCTCCTTTCCCCAGAGGCTTAGCAGGCAGCCGAGCTTTCGCCGGAGGTTTCGATGAAGCACGTGACTTCTTTTTACGGCAAGAATCCAAGTCCAAGGTGATCCCAAAAAAGTCGCTACAGACGCTTTGGATACAGGCCTGTAAAGTAAGCACCTGGCCTTCGCCGCGCAGGTGGGCATCAAATGCAACTATCGGGAGAACGTTCCCAGAAGGCACCCATCGAATTTCGGATCCACCCTCTTTTTCAGAGACAGCAACAAGCCAGCCCTTAGCTGCCAATGTCTCTATGCCGTCACCACTTTCGGCAATCGAGATAGGTGATTGCTCCTTGCCGATGGCGGTGTTTTTCACGAAGTGTTTCCATGCACCGTCACTGTTGTCGCTCACCGCCACTGTCTCGCCAAAGCCAACGTTGCAATCGTGCTGAAAACCACGCCTGTTGATAGTATCAACTATCGCATCATCCGAATCTGTAAAGAGGTAGGCGATGGAAACTTTGGTTCCAGCTCCCATAGCCATTGCGTTTACTATGAAAGTAATGGCCTGGGACCGGAAATCAATCCAAGGAAGACTTTGAAAGCCATCGAAGGCATGGATACAAGATTGAATTTCTTCTGTGAAGAATGTCCCTTGTTTCACTGGAGATTCAGATTTCAAACGTTCCTCTTTGCGTTCGTGTTCGAGTTGCAACACTTCCTCGGTATGCAGGTCACGCGCCATCTGTTCATCTTGGTCGAAGCACGGATTGGTGACCAGGGCCACACCGCAATTGGTACAGACCGTGATGCCTGCATCATTATGAAACTTGCACATCTTGCATCTCAATACAGTCTCACCAGTAGATAATGCTGAAATAACATCAACATTGCTAGGAAACGACCCGAGAGAGGACAAATCGCAAGGCGTTGGTTGGTATGAATAGTCCGTACCTGTACCGGTAGTAGTACTTGCCCCTCGATTCCCAGACGGACATGTAGAAGGCGACGATCTAGGCTTTTGGTCACTGGAAACGAGGGACCATCCAACCGAAACATCTGAAGTGCCTGCCTCTTGGGGAGAAACTCCGACAAGGACGAACGAAGAAGTTCCCTGACTGCTGCCAGAAAAGTCCAAGCCTTCCACCCCGCGAACGAAAGACGCTACAGACGAAACGTGACTTTCCTGCCATGACGGTGGATTAGGATGTCGGTTTACTTGTTGAATACCATCAGGTGGCAACTCAACAACGATCTTTGCCTCAATCTTCCGCTCGGGTTCTCCGCTACTAGAGGAGTCGTATTCGTCTTCCAAGTCGTCGACAATTGACCCCAATTCGGTGGCGGAGCAAGACGATTCTTCGTCCGTGCTAGAGGAATGAAAAGATCGGTCGCTCATTTTTCTTCGGTTTTACATGAATATGGCAATAAGAAAGATTCCCCTTTGACGTGCGATCTCTCTTTCTCACTCAGAGAGAGAAGTACTCGTACCGGTATGAGCTTGAGCGCTGCTAGCTGTTTGGCGGGTCTGGGTTGTTGTCTTGCTTCCCTCGTGGTTCGTGGGTTCTGCATGTGGAGCAAGGTATTGCCGGTAGTGGGCGACAAAGAAAAAATGAAAGTAGCCCAGGGAAGATACAAGAGGGGTCAATTACCCCGAGAGAAAGGAATTAGTGTCTTTCACATGCTTTTTCTCGGGAGGAATAACTTACCCCTGTGTCGAGGATGTTGCGAAATCCGAAATGACTTATGTGATCTGACTACTTCATCCACAATTATTCGATTCCCGAAGAACATTCAGCTCTGAATCTACGACTCCTCACTAGTAGACTAAAAGTGGTTTTCATCTCATCCAAGCATGATGAAAGCAGAATAAATACTCTTACCAGGTACTACTTGCGATTTGTTAGTCTCACCATGAATGTACCAAGTACTCCGGAGGGCAGGGTAATGGAAAATGGAAACAACAAATGGGTTGTATATTTCTAGTCCGTAGTTTCTCTTTAAACACCATCACCACTATTGTGCATTCGCGCTCGAACCTCAATTTCCACATCGCGCTCTGGCACACCGACAGACATGCCTTGCCTCGAAAAATCAATGCCCGGCCGCGTTTCCCCCGGACGAATTCGCATTTCATATTTTAACAAAATCATAGCAAGCATTGCACGCGCCTCATAGCCAATAAACTTTCTTCCGGGACACATGTGAACCCCACCTCCAAAGGGTCGCAAATGACTTGACAGCTTGGACGAGCCCTGCTTGCTGGTAGCTTGAGGATCCAAAAATCTATCATACTGAAAGGTTTCTGGATTTTCAAAGATTTCAGGGTCCATGTGCATCAAATTGGGTAGCACCATGATCATAGTGCCCCTCTCCACCATATATTTGGGTCCCTTCGTTTCCTTGGGATTCAAGCAAAAGTCTTCGACAGCCTGCCGCGTCACAAATAGCGCTTGATACATGCGAAGCGTCTCGTAAAAGGCCGACTGTAATACCATCAACGCATCTAGTTCTTCCAATGTGAACCATTCTCGACCTGCTTCGCGCTTCGCAGCAACCTTCTGTACGGCCTGGAAACACGCTTCAAACGCTTCCTGGTTTTCCATCAAGTTCAAGAGGGTCCAAAAGACTGCTTGGATGGAATTTCCCACGCTTGCCAGAAAGACTCCTAGATTGTTCCGAGCAATAGTAAAGTTCATATCATCTTTGAACTCTTCCGTGCTACTGAGGCCTTTCATGAGTGTTTCCCGACGTTCCTGTAGAAATGGCGATTCTGCAGAGAGGACCAAATCCGACATGAACAAGCTGATCAGGGATCCTCGAGCTCGAACGCAATCCGGAGCCATAAAATTGGGGGCCCCAACAAACAAAAGACCCAATCCCTTTTCGAAGTTCCGTAGGTCCTTCAGATGTTCTTCGTGGTTAGGGATGAGGTTCATACTGAGGACGGGCCCCGCTGAAGCTCGAAAGACAGCCGTCGAGGTAAAGTTGAATAGATGCTGCCGGGTCCAAACCACCGCGGGATTTTCTGAGGGCGTAACAAGCTTGTCGATTTCCTTCAATAGAATGTCTTGACTTATTCTCAATGTCCTTTCTAGAGCATCATCTTTAAGGAGATATTTGTGAAAAAGTTGCATCACGCTTCTGGGTGTTCCTGTGGATTCGTCGAACAAGACTTCCGTCTGAGCTTGCGTGAATCCAGTCACATTCCTTAGAAAGCGCTTCTGGAAGGTAAGTCCATCCAATTGCTTTGAATCTCGAAAAATAAAATTGATGAGTTGCGAATCTGCGATGAAAAGACACTTGTCTCCCATGACTGTGGCAGTAAATGCTGGAGCTTGAAGTTTTGCCGCCGATCGTTTGATAAAGTCTCGAATGTGGCCCCTTTGAAACTCGACCGCGGACCCAATGAACGGAATCCAGGACACCAGATGAGGAATGCTTGTATAACCTGGAGGTAGAACGCGTTTGGAGGCTTTGTAACTTATTGTCATCCAGTAGAACGTGGAGAACGCTAATACCGCCAAAGCTGAACATATTGCTGGTTGCTGGCCCGATAAGGGACCGGCCTGCGTGAAAGGCGCCAGGATTGCTTTGATGCTAGACATTTCCGCCAGTTGAGTGTGGTGACAAAGGGATGTCGAAATAAGTGCCGCAATGAGACGAAGACGAAACCCAGAGGAACACAAAATAGAATACCGGTAGCCGGTAGTGAGACATCAGGTATGCGGGTACCAGGTACCATACCGGTACCTGGTACCGGTAGACACAGCATACTGGTACGTTACAGCTCTTTTGGATCTCCGTGCGCCGACTAAAACGACTGCGCGCCAATCCCGACGACCACGAGCACAAAAGTACGAGTTATTCGTACCGGTACCAGGTACAGTATTAACGGTATCCCCAATCCCTTTCATCGCAATCGAAACAAAACACCCAAGAGTACAAGAAAGAAATAATTGTATCATAGCTAAAATATGACATGGTCTCTACTTTCAAAAGGAAAACCGTGGATCATCATGGCAATAAGCCGATTCGTCTTGATTGCAGCCGTTCTTGTAATTCCAGCCTTCGTTGCAACCGCCGATGAGCCTCTTGCGCTTGTTCGTCCATTTGGCGGAGCTCTTCGTACATCATGGCCTCTGCTTCAGCCTCCAATTCTTCGGCACTTGGTCCAGGTTGAGCTTCAGGGACCACTCGGTTGTTTCGTCTCGATCGACGACGACGTTGTTCGTTTCTTGGAAGATAATCGAAAGTACTACTCCCGTTGTTCCACAGTTCAGCAGACTGAGAGGATGCAGAAGGACGCCGTCTACCGTAGAAGAAACGAAGCAATGCGAGTGCACTCATGTTGAGAAAATCTGTCGGTGTGTCTTGAAATAAGAATGCGGTGGTGGGAGCCTTTTATTGATGACTTTCGAGATTGAGGTCTTCAAAAATAATGAAAATGCGAAAAAAAAGTGAAAAAGTGCGTTGCATGTTGCATGCATCTGCTGGAGGTGGTGGTGAGACAACATCATAGATACCGGTATACCGGTAGTACCGGTACTAGTAGTAGCCTTGAGAACTCGACGGAGAAAATCACTCCCCCGCCCCGCCAGAAATCGATCACCGGCGCTTTCAACTTGCTTCCACGCTTTCAAAAGAATGTTGTAAGCGCGCGCGTGCCAACGGAGGAGGACCTACTGCGATTTCTACAAGTGAAAATATTATGCCCAATCCCAAATCACTACGGGATATTGCCATTTTTTTTAATGTACCAGTACCTGGTACTGTAGACAGGGTACAAGTACAGTACCAGGTACCAGTACCCGGTACCGGTACTCGCAGATCGTAATATGTAAACGGCGTTCTGCGCTTATAAATTACGAAGTAACCGCTAATTTATATTTATGGGCGGGACACGTACGAGTATCACGTATTATTCGTCTTTGTACGAGTATGTACTGTAGTAGGTACTGGTACCGGTGCACGTACAGCAGCACGAGTACTGTGTGTACGAACTGTACCTGGTACTGGTACACCGTACTGTAGAGTACTTGTACTTCGTCTTCGACTGTGCAATCCAAAGCAGCTTGAAGCGCTCTCTCCTCCCTTATCATCTATCCCTCTCGCATCTGCTATACCGGTAGAAACGTATTGTTTGATGTAGAAGTAGCTGATCACTATGGTCCTCTGACGACATGCTCACCATCATTTTCACTCGACATAAAGTACCGGTATGTTACCAGACGTGATATGGTTACCAAAGAGAGGGAGAGAGAGAGAGAGAGAGAGCAGAGGGCGCCACGAATAGGCCCAACTACTGTAAAAGGAAGACCGACTTTGCGGCCAGCCAAATACCATGCTGATAGCCATGGCGACAAATAAGACGAATTTCAAGGCTTCTCGTCGGCGAAAGTTGTGCGGCGCCCGTTCCAAGCGTCCGCAATGCCAATCAAATCGGCGGCAGATATATCGCCACGGCTTGGGGCGTTGAAGATGACCCCACAATCGGCCACATTCCAAGACCACAACATACCCGTTCGCCAGAACATGAGCAGCAAAGTAGAACAGCTGACTCCGTTCCCAATCCTTCTTTCTGGTCTCGGGGACATCAAGTGGCCGAAGGAGATCGCATCGATGGCGATATTCATCTTGGTTTGACATATCTACCAGAAGATCGGCAATAAAGAATCGAGGAACCAGCTGGATTAGTCGAAGGGGCCCGAACCAAAATACCAACGGGGTAATGAACAACAAGGTTTCGGGGAAATTTGGGAAGGACCAATACCGAAACTCTGGAAACCGGTTTAGTAAACTCCCATCGCCGATGGCCCAGTTGAAAAAGTGACTGGCCAAGTCCAAGACCGACCCTGGCCAGAACGGATGGACTACGCAAGCATCGGGAACCGCCGCCAGTTCCGCACTGCTACCATCTAGAGACCGGGCTTCCTCAGACACACGCAACGCAAAGTCCACATCTTCGCCTCCTCCGGTTTTAGCATAAGCCAAATCAAAGCGAACTTTGGTCCGCCGGAAGAGAATGTTGGCCGTTACACCCCAGGCAGGATTGGAGTAGAGACCGTCTTTCCGTTCGGCAATCTCAAACATAAAAGTCAGATAGCTCATGAGTACGGCCGCGTGTCGCAATGGGAGCCCCGGACTTCGAGGAAATCGCACCAGCCCGATAAGTCCCACTAAATTCTCTTGCTTGAGGCTGACCAGCTTGCTAGCTTATTGTTGCAACAAGTCGGGATTCGGAAGGAGATCATCGTCCAGATTCAAAATGAACTCTGCAGCGCTTTCATCGAGTCCTCGGTTTCGGCTGGCCGAAGCACCCACGTTTTCCTCGTTGCAACGGACGCGGATTTGGTTGCCAGCAACTCGAGACAAATGTTCTTCCAAAATGCGCTCTCCTTGTGACTGTCATCGTGGTGACGTCTTGATTGGATAGAGTGGCCGTCTCGCGACAAAGGGCATCCCGATTGTCTATGATGATGATGAAAAGAGTGTGAATATACTCTGGTACTTTCAGTTTGCAGATACTTTCCAGGTAATCCAATCTGACTCGGTATGAAGGGACCACCACATCGAGCAAGATCATTTCCTTTGTCTGATAGCCCAGATACTTCCTAATGGGCTCAAGGTCATCATCAACGTGGTCTTTCCACCCCTTTGCTGCAGTGCGTTCATAACGGGGCCCCTGATCGGCACCAATTGGACCGCCTGCATTATTGGTGAGCATGGCGTCGACTACACAGGGGGAAGCTCCAAACTTGCTATACAGGCGATGTAAATACGGATCAAGGTCTTGGTTGACGAACATATATCTGCGATGTTTGGGAATCAATCCCCCTCCAAAGATTTTGGAGTGCGCTTTGCCAACGCAGGGAAAACTCGGAAACCCTGGAAAAGAAGTATCGTTCCACCACGGACATCCGAAGCCAAAGGGAACCTTGAGACGCTCCTGGATGTCCAGAAAACTGCGATAGATGGCTCTGTAATGGTTCGGACATTGGATTTCGACGTCATCTCCTAGCAACACAACCCAATCAGCGCCCTTTTCAAACCAAGCCACCTTGGCCATTTCATCCCAAATAGAGCACATTGGAAATACTTCATTACGGCCCCTACCGGGATTGACAATGATAGACAAGGATTTCATCTTGTGTCCAACACGCGATTGGATCGATGCAACAAGCTGGTTGGCACCATCACTGCATTCTTCATCCTCGTCGATCGCAAGCACCACCACATAGCGGCAAAGACTGTCTTCTTCGATCCGATCAAGCAATCTTGCAACGGAATCAGTCTTCTTTTCGGCCTCCTTGTTCCTTCCAATCCGCATGGTCAACAAGATCCCTTCAACAGGCAGTGGAGGATTTGTATTGCACTTCCCTGCCTCTTCAATTGCGTTACACCAGTCCAGTTGCGAGCATTTGCTCATAGTCGATAGCACCTTAGACCAATCTTCAAAATCTCCGCTTCTTATCTTATCGAGAGGCAGAAGACGGCAGTGACCCAAGCTATGAAACATATGGACCTTGCGTTGATGTTCCAATGCTCTTTTTTTAAGGTTCTCTTCGAGACCACGGCGGTCTGATGCATCGAGACCTGTTTTTCGCTCCAAATCGTGAACTGTCCAGTGCTGAAGCTCAGACTGAACCGTTTCTTCAATGTTTCTCTCTGTTGCAACGAACTGCAAATGAACTCCAGTACAAAAGGCCGCATGTTTCAAGCGTTCTATAGCAGATGCTTCGAGAAACGGAAGGAGTGCTATCCATCCATCACAAATCAAATCATAGTTCATGGCATTGCGAATGATCTCCTGTAAGCCGTCGTTCTTTTCAAACCAATTCATGAGGGCTGTTTCGGGTTCCAGGAGAAGCGCTTTCATCTCTTCTGGAGACAGATCTGGGAACTCCCGGTAAGCCCTCAATCCAAGATTGGTGGCTGCTTTTGCGAGGGTGGTAGTGCCAGAACGATAGAGACCTACATTCACAATACAAAGTTGCATCTTCGTTTTATCGCCTCGAGGGTTTCCCATGGCAACAAACTGATGGACTACTAGTTCTAGTAAGATTCAAAATAGGAAGATCCTTTGTGTGGATGAGAAAGATCTTCTTTCAGGACTTTGAGGCGTTTCGACAATTTCAGGTTTTGAGGTGAAGACTAAGGTTTCGACACCGAAAGGATTCCAATTTTTCAAAGTGGTACACTTTTAACGTCGGAGTACTTGTAGAGTAGGATACCGGGCCAATAAACCCCAAGCGTCCGAGATCCGGTGCGTTCTTTATTAGATCAATACTCTAACATGATCTACCGGTACGGTGATTGGTCGGCAGGGAAACTAGTGAAATTTTTAAACGGGTAGTCCTTCTACGGGAGGATACAAGTATACTAGCCGCCAACAGGCAAGGCAACCAACACTTCTAGAAGAAAAAGCTCAAATAATCTACCAGTTCTCGGTCGCCACCGGCAACTACAGTTGTCACTACTGCTCTCATCACTTATACCTTCAAAAGGCACCAACACCAGCGTGTCGTCACGATACGATGATCAGACAGCTGCCGGCTGTCCAACTGATTGGAGCCCAAAAAGCCGGTACTTCTGCCATTGCCGATTGGTTGTTTGACCATGGTGGATTCCAACGACCCATAGTGATGGACGGTGAACCCTGGTATTACAGCAAGGAAGTACACTTTTTCGATTTAGAGGCCCGGTATCAACAAGGAATCGACTTTTATGCTCAGAGATTTGTGAATAATAGCCGTACGCTGGATGCCACTCCCGATACTTTGCCGTTTGCCGAACGGGTTCGATCTGTGTACGAGCAGGCCGGAGGCGATCAAGTTGACACTGTGAAATTCATAGTCATTTTGAGGGATCCCATTGCTCGGGAATTATCCCTGTACAATCATCTGGCTTTTGATTGCCGTAATCTCGAGCACTGGGATATGACGGAATGGCATCACCAAGTTCTGAACAAAAGCGACAGTTCCATTTTATCGTTCGACGAATTTGTCCGACGCCAATCAATCCCTGCCCTACAACGGAGTACCGGCCCTGGGCAATCCACTCGTCACAGCTTGTATGCACTGCATCTGCGAAAATGGTTTGACTGCTTTGATCGACAGCAAATTCTAATTTTGAGTTACGACGAACTCTGCTCCAATCCAAAACAACTCAAAGAACGTATCCAAACGTTTCTCGGCTACCCACTTTCGGACACAGCCCTCCAGAAATCGAACGCCAACGAGAGTATCTTCAAGGTGAAACTCCCAACCCCAAAAGCAAAAGAGGCCCTTCAATCTGTATTTGCCGCGCAAAATGAAGCGCTTTACCGTCTTTTGGAGTCTTGTCCTGGGCCGCCCATGGAAGAACGACCGTTCCCGCGATTTCCCGAGTGAAACCAGCGCAAAATCTCTTGCCAGAGTATACCGCAATGTAATAGCCACCTTGTCCCGAGCATTCTCTCATTCATGCGTAATCTTGTCGACAACGAAGTAGCCGCATCACTCATTTAGGTAAATCGGATGAAAGTCGTCGTTAGACAATCTAAGCATCACTTCCTTCCTCCACCTCCCTTCTTTTTGCCCTTTCCTCCTCCTCGTCGTCGAGCACCACCACTCGCTCGTTCAAAAGCTTTCTCGAGTTTGCCGCGATCGGCGCCATTCCATCTGCTACTTTCCCTTCCATTCTCAAAAACCACAAACACTGGATAGCTCCCCACCGAAAAACTCGCAGCAATCTTCTTGGTTTCTTTAGTCTTGTCACAGATGACTTGCGCAGCCTGAATTAGTAGAGGACCTTGTTCTTCAGCTTCTTCAGCTGCTGATTGAGACAACGCTTCGTAAAGAGGTGCAATACCAGCACAGGCACCACACCAAGTCGTCATGAACTCGACAATCACAGTACCTCCAGCCTTTGACGACGACGACTCTAAAAGAGTGGAGAGCTCCTGCTGAGAATGTATGGTTTGGATAAAGGCAGATGAGCCTCCTGCTTTCTTTTTCTTCTTCGTAGCAAGGTTGTCGGATATTTCTGCAGCTGGTTTGATTTCACAAATAGCACCCACACATGCAAGGTTGTTATTTGGGTCCGAGCTTGTTGGCCCGGGTTCCGGGTTTATTTCGCTCGGTTGTATTATCAGCAGGTCAGATACAACCGCCGGTAGATCATCATCTGGCTCCCTTGCTTCGGCTGCTTTCACTTCGCTCATTTTCTAAATAATCCTGACTTGAGATACTCTAGCGTTTGAAAGATCAACGACTCTGGTTCATGGGAGAGTCAAAACAGAAGAGACAGGGTTACATGTGACAGTACTGGTACTATGTCATCGACCATCGGCCATCAACAACAATGGTCATCATCGTCATCGCCGCGAAACAATAAAATTGGGAGGAGGGGGAGAGCGCGGACGCGACGGAGAGGACGAGATGAGAGCGTCTAAACGCATTTTTGCGGGTAGCCGCAAATGTTATTTATTCCATTGAGTCAAAACCCTTGTACGACGTACGACGCCGCAACGACGGGCGGACAGCATTTTTGATTTGGGAGTTCAATAACTTGTCTACAATGTAAACAGATCGATCTGCTCATATCTCTACTCTCTACTACCTGTAGAGTATACTGACTCTAGTAGAGAGTGGCGTAGCCATGGTCTATAGGACAGGTAAGACTACTAGTAGAGTCTACTATAGTGTAGATGGGGTTGCGACGATACAACCACCACAAGAAACAGCATCATTGTTGAGCAACTACTACCAGTAGTACGCTGCGGCACACCTAGTTTCTACTAGGATGACGACTGCTGTTTTCCATCTTTGGTGAGCAAGACTTGATACAAGTCGGGACGTCGATCCCGAAACAGCCCCCAATACATCCTCATGGATCGATTGGCCTCGGGATCAATGGTCGACGTCAAAATAGTGTATGGCTTCTCGGCCGAATTGGGGGTATCGGCATGAGCCACCAAGGCACCGGTAGCATCGGTTATAAAGGAACGACCATAAAATCGAATACGTTGCTTCTCCGAGCCATCCGGATGGAGCAATACTTCATTCCCCTGTCGGTTACTGGCAAGGACAGGGATCATCTGCAGTGCAAAAAACAACAACAAACAAATAACAACATGTAGTCCACAACACAGAATCAGAGGAAATATGTTTGACAGAATATGATGTTTTGCTGTTACTCACATTGGCCGCCGAATGTCCTTGCATTACTCTCTGCCAATGGTCCGAAGAGTCCAAAGTCGGATCTTGCGGTTCACTACCAATGGCTGTCGGGTACAACAAGATATCGGCTCCTTGCAGGGCCATGGCCCGTGCCGCTTCTGGAAACCATTGATCCCAGCAAATCGCGACACCCACGTTTCCCACTCGCGTTTTCCAAACTCGGAAACCTGTATCTCCTGGAGAAAAGTAAAACTTTTCATTATATCCTACTCCATCGGGGATATGAGATTTGCGATACTTGCCCAGCACGGATCCATCGGCATCAACCATAACTACTGTATTGTAAAGAGTATTGTTGTCTCGTTCAAACAGAGAAACTGGCAAGACGACCGAATATTGTTTGGCCAGTTGTTGCATTATCTTGACAATAAAGCAGTGCTCGACATCTTCACACGCCAACTTCATCAGTGTGGGCTCTTGGGATTGACAAAAATAGGGTCCAAGAAAGAGTTCGGGAATTAAAATCAGCTGGGCGCCTTGTTCTGCGGCGGTTCGGACAGCCTCTTGCACCAAGGCCCAATGGCCATCCACTTGACTGGAAGGCATCCCTGTGGCAGTAAATTGCACCGCTGCCGCCACAAACGACGAAGGCGAGGTTTTGCTACGTTTGGCAGCCGGTGGTGGTAGTGCGGCATCGTCCGCAATAGTCTCCGCGCTTCCTGCTGCTGCCGCGAGAGCTGCTTCTTCGCGGGCTTGGAGCTTCTGAAAAGACTCCAAGAGACTGTTGGGGGAATAAGAATAGGAGTCACTCATCGTAGTTGTATCGACCCTCGTTTCAATGTCTTCGCTCAATGATGGAGAATGACGTGACTGTGTTGTGTGGTTGTTGGATGTGTTGGATCCCGCCGTTTGTATTGCAGAACGACGAAAGATCCGGTTTATTTTCCGAAAAGTTCTTCTGTCTTCGGTCGGCCAAGTCGACAAACAGAGAGGCGCTGGCAGGCTCGCGGACTTTCAAAAAGAAGAGTGTGGAAATGCGCGCGCCGGCAACACCACAAATGATATGCCTACCTGTTTGCCCTCTAAAGTTCGAAAGTGCGTGCGGCCGGCGAAGCCTAAAAAAGCAAAGCCAGCTTGTGTAGTCTACTCCGCCGCCGGCCACCGGCCACCGACCATGGCACGAGTTCGAAAATTCATTATTCGTGTACAGTACTATTTTTCGCACTCCTCACTTCTCTGGCATCTACCCCTACCGGTACTTCCTATCCTTCTTCTTATGTTGAACACAAACCACCCATCAGAAAGATCTGAAGGAATGAGCACGCGGAATGTCCACAAGTTAGTACTGCCCGATACGTCCCGGCATAACTCCTCTGACGAAGACGAACCACCCTCTTCGATGAAGAAGAGTCAGCACGATGAGTCCGACAAACTAGGTCACACACAACGACAAATGCGATTGCGCTGGATCATCTCCTGCTTTCACTCCCCACCAATACTGCAGCGATTGCTTGTTTTGCGGAAGTATTACGTAGTCCTACTGGCTATGTCGGCGATCGTATCGCTGTACGCCGTGCAAAAGCAAGTTCAAAAGTCGAGTCGCCGGTCGAGGTTGCCTCCCTGGCCTCTTCCCAGTGTGGCACTGCAGCGGATGCTCCCCACCGCTCCCTTGGATAGACCGAAACCCAGCTTTGATTCGGAATCGGGCTGGCCTCGGGTCTCTTATTTCGCCGAGTTGCCTTCCGTAGACGATCCGTTGTGGCCGCCTCTGCCTTTGGAGAAAAAAGCAGACGACTCGGACCAGTCATCGGCTTCTCGGCCCACTACTACCATCTCAACATGTGTTCCAGGCCTCGCCAAGGACATCTACGATGAATCCAGAGTATCTAGCTTTCTACTCTCAAATCAACGGCAAGAAGTGCCCGCCAAGGAACTCATCTTTTTGTTTAGCGACGTGAACGCTGTCATTGCAGAAAACGATGACAATGGATTGATCATGACGGGGGAACAGTGGTGCCAGGACGCCCACAAAATCCTCAAAGACTTTCACACCAATCTAATTATCGTGTGTCTCGGAGAACGTATCACAGCGGGGCGTGCTAGAAATGTGCTCTCTCGAGTCGCCACGTCCGATGTACTAGCCTTTATCGATACGGACGATGAGGAGGAACCGGAACGGAATAAAGTTATCCAACAAGTCTTTGATTGCCATCCGGGCCTCAAGCTATTGCTTCATTCCAACTATGGGACGGGACATGGGTTCTATGGTAAAGTTCGGTATCATCCTTATGATTCTCTTCCCGAACCCACGGAAACGACTTCGGTTTTGGCGTGCCCCGATGAGCAGGAAGGCGTGGAAGTGATTCGAGGAATCGCCCTTCGAGAGATGCTTGACCAAAGTCAAGATGTCTTGAAATTTGGGATTCGTACAGTGGGGGGAATGCGTCCGGGACACTTGGTCGTCAAGCGAGATGTGACTCGCTACGTCCGTTCCTCGTCCATCTACAAGGGACAAGACACTCTGTGGGCGCGAGATATCATTTACATGTATGGGCGTCGAGACGAAACGGCAATGTTTTTGAATCGACCACTGACTACCTACTATCAATCCAGTCATTCCTTCAACGTCAATGTGAAATCCAGACACAACAAGGCTTGAATGAATGAATGAATGATGCACCATGAATGAATGAAGTGCACGCGTCGCAGCGCGTGGTGGAAAGGTGTTGTTTTATTCCCATGATAACTGCGTGAAAAGGACCATCATATCTGTCTGGGCCCTTCTTCAACTGCAAGCCAAGGAGCCTTTATGCAATACTCCTACAACTACTCTTGTATCGGTCACAATTCTATGGTTTCGATGTGCCGTTTTCCTGATTTTTGCACGTCGCCTGCTGCTCCCCTGACAAGGGAGATCTTCGAGTCTCTCAGTCTATCCAGATGGCAACAGTCGTCAAATACTTCAGTCGTCCATCATCTTTCCATAGAATCCATGTTTGGAAAGAACTATAACCTCATAGATACAAACAGGACTAATAGGATTCTCGGTGTCATTGGGTTCGGCCCTACCACATACCATATCGGCTCGCATTCATTGCATTCTTCGTACCGCACGCTACAATATTCGCTTTGTCAATTGCCAACTGACCATTCCATTGATCCGCCGAACAATCCAAAACAAGTAGGAGTTCCAAAATGGGATTCCATTCCAATGCTCTTCCATTTGTAATACTAAAAATTCACTTTCGGGAACATCTTTTCGCTGCCGAAGTTGAACTTTGATGACCAGCAAAGACTGTAGGTGCAAACGACCATCAAGGTATTGTTGATCCAGGGCATACGACAAGGCGATGGATTCTCCTTGTGGTTGAACGTCCACACAGCAAGGAGGTCTTATCGATCGGGGTTCCAAGTACTTTAACGCTCGAAAGGCTTCTCGAACCTCGTGTGCGCCACAGGACCGGGCCGCAGGATCTTCAAAGGATACTACTACTACCGAATTCTTGTCGCCGTCGGCGAGTTTCACACAGGGGTGGGACGTACCCCGCCCGGCATACATCCCCGTCACAAATTCTGTCACAAAATCATAATGATGGGCATCAAAGACTTCCTCTGGTCCGCCTTTTGAAGACGACGACGACTGGAGTAGTGGGGAGGGAGTCCCACCCAAACGGCCCGTGGCGTATCCCAACGATGCCACAGTCAAAACGACTTGGGTTCCAACCGCCGCTGTCAAACCAGATCGAAGACTGCCGACGATAGCCGTTACTCCAGCCATGATAATGGAAACTTATGTGAGGTTGCAGCCGATGTTATATTAAGACTACTACTAGAGAGTAGTCTATTCTATCAACATGATAAGAGCAAGGAAAGACTGTCCTCTCCACCGGCTACGTACAGTACCAGTAGAGATAACCATGTACCGTACGAGTAAGTAGTATGTCGTGAATTAGATTCGTGATGTACAGAAACAGTCCCAAATGGAGATCCAATCGGATGAGTCTGCGATGGGACGGTAGTCTTATTGTTTACTATACATGAAGAATGAACAATACAATCCAACCATTGAGATTCCCTAAACGAAGCGAAAGGCTACCGTAACAGGAAAGAAAGTGGGATAGAGATATAGACAGTTGGGAGCGAATATTAGTATCTTCATCGTGGAAGATATAGTTAGTAGTAGTACTAACTAGATTCGGCAGTTCCAAGATTGATCTGCGAAGGTAAGAATCCAAACCCAACAAGCATAGTTATCAGAAGCAGAATGACATTGTCATTACTTTACTTGAGATAGGTTCGTGCATCGGAAGATCAGACGAACTACTAACACTGCTACACGTCGCGACATGGACGCAGACTTTGCCGGCGGGAACTGGGACCCTAACCTTGCCGGACAGGACCGTTCGACAGCGCGTTCGCGCCACGGATTCTTCATATCCTATGCCGGCATTCCAATTGCATACAAGAGTTCGCTTCAACAGGAAATATGCCTTTCATCAACTGAGAGCGAAGTGACCAGATTGTCGTACGCTCTGCGAGAGGCAATACCAATCCTCCTCATTAACCTACTCGACGAGATGAGCTCTCTCGGCTACAACACCATCAACACTACCAAGACCAAGGTCCATTGCAAAGTTTTTGAAGACAACTCGGGAGCAATAGAAATTGCAAAAATCAAGAAGTTCAGACCAAGAACCAAAATTCTTAACAACCGTCTCTTCCATTTCAGGCAGTACGTGGACAGAGGAGGGGTGATTACCATCCACCACATTGGAACCAAGGAGCAACCGGCCGACGTACTGACCAAACCACTTAACGAAGACGACTTCAAACGTCACCGGAGAACGATGAACGGCTGGTAACCACACAACGTATACATTCCAAGCAACTCGCGAGAGGGAGTGTTCGAATAATGCAATGTTTACATAAACAACTTTTAACGATCATTCAAAAATAACCATACCTGAAAATAATTTTATGGTAGCGCAACTTTTATCGTCTTGCACCGGTTGAAGTCTGTTCTCCTGTCCTTTTATTTTTCGTCCGGGGCTATAATAATCACCCGTCTGACCGTCATACGCTGGGGAAACGAGTTTGCTTACTAAGGTGAAAATCTCTGCAGTAGATAGAAAACAATCTCCCACAGTTCTTCTTTCGTGACGCGTTAACTTCTGCAGACCCATTGGGGTGCATATTCATCCTTGGGTTTGGGTTGCCCTTGCAGGAGTTGTGAATAGGTTAAAAGTTGCGCTACCATTAAAATTACTTCAAGTATGTATACTTTTGAATGTTCCGATAAAAGTTGCAGACGTGTGCGGTGCTCGAATAATAATCTACAACGGACAGACGCGAGTCCCTTTACATATGAGATCCGTGAATGAACAAGTGAAGACTATTCCATCAACGAACACTACGACGTTTATCTGTCACCACTTGCCATCAACTAAGATCAACAAAAGATCCGAGCGTAGACCGCTGTCGAAACACTACCGGATCAATACATTTGAAAGTGCAAACAAGCATTCAATAGAGCTAAGAACACCCTGACACCAATAGCTCATTATTTTACATCTCGAAACTTCGAATCGTGTTTTGTAGTCAAAGTATTCAAAAGAGCCCGAATCGTTGAGCAGCCCGCGTGGAACTCTACGATTTCAACACAGGTACTCGAACGCAGCGCGGTAGAGAGAAGACAGCATGTATGTACAGAGGTGATTCCTTCACCTGGCTAATCGCTGTTCGTGTCGTCGTACTTCCTACAGCACTATCATCTCAATTGTTGCGTCCTCGTGCCCGACGAACTATATTGCGGCAATGCTGATGAGTGGATAGTGGATAGACTCGAAGAACGAAATCAAAGAAGAGTAGCTAATATTTGCGTGAAGCAGAAGAATCAGTCTTGATTGATCGTCTCGAAAAAGAGAAAAGAATGGCACTTCCACCCAATGGTACATCGTATAGTATTACTCGAGCGAGATGACTGTGCGTGATTGGAAGCGAAATAGCAAGCCCATCCTTCTCATCGGGTTGATTGCCCTTGCGTCACTCTTCTCGAGCTATCAATACTTGGATGTGCATGCATACTTGAACGATCCAACCAAATCTAAGACGTCTGCGGCGATAAACGCAGCATCGGATACCTCGAAAACCCCGAGTTCTAGTCACAACAGCGACGTGTCTACTTCAATCCCCACGACCCCGCGACGACCCGACTACAGTGCGACATTATCCAATATCCCGCCCCCCTTTCACGCAACGCATCCGTCCTACCGATACCCCAAGAAGTCACCATTTCTGAATTCCGAAGGGTATCAGCCGACAGGTGGCAGATTACCCGTGGATCCCGCCGACTTTTTAGAGGATCCCCACATGTGGCGCTTTGTCGATAACACCACTTGTATCAATAAGACCGCCGCAAATCATGTCCCTGCAGAATGGCAGTATCGAGCTCCGTATGCCATTTTGCTGGGCGCCATGAAAGCTGGCACACATGCCGTGATTGAATCGTTGTGGGATCATCCATTGGTAGTCCGAACTGGGCACTGGGAGTTGCATTTCTTCGACTCCCCCAAGGCTATTCGGAACGAGATGGGAATCCAACGCGATACTACTCTTCGCAACTATGCACGAGCCGTTCAAAAGGCTGTGGGCATCAATGTCACGGTAGAAGAATCTGCATTTGTTTGGAACAACACAAACAACGACAGCAAGAGCAGCAGAAAAATCATCATTCCCAAGATCATGGTCGAAAGTTCTCCCGGGTATATTTTGAAAAGTGATCGAATTCCCGAGATGATTCTTTGTGTATCGCCGTGGGTGAAATTGATGGCAATTTTACGAAATCCAGTGGCTCGTGTGGAGTCGCACTATCGGTTCATGGATGAGAGTAAAAGGGCCAACAACCTAGCCATGGTCGATTGGCAAACATGGATCGACGACGATCTCCGACTCTTACATAAGGCTGGAGTCTTGAATGCTACGACACCACAAGAAGAGCTCTTGGCATGGAAGTTTTATCAACGCAAACCGCACTCCCAACAAATCGTGGGTCGAGGCTTGTACGTGATTCCATTGGAGCACTACTTCAGAGCCATGGAACGAGTGGGAAAACCCAAGTCGGATTTGTATGTCATGCAATCGGAACAGTTTCTTAAACATCGACAGGAGGAATACAACAAGCTACTGTACTTTCTAGACCTGCCCCATCACCAACTTTCTACTAATAATTTGGTACAAATCCACAAGACTTCGGATGGAGCGACGCCCATGCCAAATCATATCCGACAACAGCTCGAGGACTTGTATCGCCCATACAATGCCCGTCTGTATGCATTATTGGGATGGGAAAATGTTTGGGAGTAAGCATTAGTAGCTGGTGGGTGACCATATCATCATTTTATATCTGTGCTGTATCATTGAGACCTATTGACTTGTGGCAGATCTCGTTCCAGTGTAGCAACCATTTTTGCGCTTCCGTTCGTCGATTTCGAGGGTGCCGTTCCACAGTAGACATGTGCTTGGCGGCTTGAAATACTCTGGGACCCATGTGTATCACCCAACGATTTCGAATGGATCGGGCCGAACAGTCCTCGGCATTGCGGCTCAAGACTGGATCCTTGCGACTATACGGTATCATGACACGTTTTTCGGTCAAGGGTGCCGGTGATTGCTTCCCGTGATTCTTGACTAGATTGTTGATGCCCAACGAATCTGTCCAAAAGGTCGCTCGGTCGGCGATCGGGCTCACATTCTGCTTGGCGTCTACCAAGAGTGCTTGTAGCGTCGACAACCATTGCTCTCCCGTTCCACTAGCCAATGTAGGAGAATGAATGTCATATACCGTCATCCGCCCCTTGTTCGGAAGGCTCGCAGGAGGTTGTTGAAAGTCTGGCAACGGGAAAACGTCGTAATCCACATACCAACCGCCGTCAATGGCAGCCATGGCCATCCAACGGTGAAAGATCACGCGGCTCCAAGGATCTAGTCGCAACTGATTAAGGTCTGTTTCAAACGTAGAGTAATTGCCTAGCAGTCTTTGTACATCTTCGAATCCGAGAATGATCGGCTTCCAACCGGCCGAGGACCAGGACGCTTTCCAGAAATCCACCAGCTGCTGGTCATCGTCGTCATCCATCCCCGTAGTCCGAACTGTGGATGGGATGTGTTCAAAGTAGGTGTAGATACAGCTCTTCTGACGACGCATTCTACTAGAAGAAGAATCATCACTATCATCGGAGGAAATGTCGCCAGCATCTGCTGCCGTCCAACGCTGGGGTTGCGAAAGAAGGAGGACCGTGAACCAAAGAAGCCTAACAAGGAACCTGGTTGAACAACAAAAATGCTCCATTCTATGCAGCGATTGCGCAGTCTACTAGTCTACTTGTATACCGGTATGGATATATATGTACTGCTCATTGACTTCTTGCAAGGAAGGTGTGTGCCATGGATGTGTTGCGTGTTGCGCGTCTTGTGTCATTTTTCATTATTGTGTTTTTGTGTTGCGAAGAAAATCGAAATTCAAAAAATAAATCGTCCTCCGTGCGTGACGTTGCTGGTCGGAGAAGTCGTTCGAACAGGTCTCCTGTCTCCTTGGTTCGAATGGGGTGGCGCGAACCTGTTGGTCCTATTCGAATGAAGTCTCTGATGCTGAACGCGTACTGCAGCGATTAGCGATGCATCCAGTGTTTCGATGTATTTAGTAGTACCATGTTGAAGTATGTACATACCGCACCGGTCGGTATTCATATGTACCAGTTGGGTCTTGCTCTTCGTTCGGGGACTGTTCCTCGTTGTTCTCACGGACGTAGTAATATGATAGGTCCCAACTTCTTCTCATTGTTTTATATTTCATTGTTCGGACTGATGAGACGTCCTACAGTAGGGACCTACCGGTATTGGTTTGGCAAGTAGCAGCCTTTGAAACCCCCCAAAATAAATGATAAACTAGTCTACTAGCTTTATGTATGTAGTAAAATAAAGAATAGAAGAAAGGTTCACTTCTTGTTGCATCCCTGAGTTGTAGCATAGTATCTCAAGCATGCTGCCTTTCATCATTTTCGGATCAATCCCAACTTGATACCGTACTTGAACATGACACAACCGACACAAAAGTCAAGGAAGCCCTCCATTCCACTTGCGATAGCTAAACCACCCATGAATGCAGTGCCGACATAGTCATGGTTTGGAAAGTCGAGAACATAGAATAACGACCCAAGACCTGAAAACACAACCCCACACATCGTAGCGAACTGCTTTGGGCGACCATGTCTCGGTTTCGGCTCCAGAGGCATAGCTAGTACAGTTGCAATACGACCAACAATCGATAGTCGTGAGCCGGCAAGGAGACGAAGCACAAAATCGAAGAAGAGTGCATACCCAATATATCGACCCCAATCTGCATATTGAACCGAAACTGCCGAGAGGGCGCTGCAGATACAAGTCATAATCCCCGTTAACCGAATAACATATGCGTTGACTGTACTGGGAAACCAAAACATAGGTTCGACGCCAATCTTTGACTTGGAGATGAACTCCTCACATCTATCTGCTTGCGTGAGGTCTTTGAGGTACTCATTTTGTAATTTTCCTGTTGCATAGAGTTGGTTGACGTCTTCAAACCCCCCCAAGAAAGCACCCTTGACGTAAATCACCGGAACTGTTTTGTGTCCCGTCTTCTCCTGGATGTGCTTGAGTATGGCTTTTCCTTGCGGGTGGATATCCACTTCAATACAATGGATGGAAACCTTCATCTGTTCTATCAAAAACTGTTGAGCGTCGACAGAGAATAGACACCATGTCTTGTTGAACATCACTACGGGATGGTCTGCAATGAAAGAGTCGACCTTCTCTTCGAGCGTCCTGCCTTTGTAAGCTTCCAGGCTCCCGACGACTGTCACGGTGGCTTCCTGCTGTTGCGATTCGATGTCTCGATGTGTGTCGTCAGTCGAATGAGACTTGTCGCTAGCACTTCGCTGCTCGTAAGCATTCTCGCTATTGGTCGACACGGGCCGGATCTTGTTCGTATGACTTACAACGTTGCCGGCAAAGTCAATACTGGATGCGCTATTAGCAGGATCATCTGATGGGGTTGATTTCGTCATAGTGTATTACGACAACGTGGTATGAGCAAAGGGATGTCTACAAGCTTCAGTATTGTACGGTATCGTCCTTCTCGCCAGCGAACGTGCTCATCATTCCTGCTACCGGTACTTGTACCGTATGCATGTGGAACTTCAAGATCTAGCACGATAGCTAGAGAAGGATGTCGATAGATGAGAAGGTTTTAGTTTTCTGTTGTTGGATGATATTGTTGAGAGAACATCATTTATTGCCTGCCTCTTGACAATCTGGCGAATAAGCCCTCATGGCGAACCATTTGTTCTCTCTCTGTTGAAAAAATGAGAACACCATTGCCTCTACGATGGCCTCTTGACTCTTGTCGATGCAATAAATAAGCCCTAATAGTCATTATTATTTATGGATCAACTGAGGCATGGCATGAATTCGCTTTGTCAATTACGATTACGAGTATTATGCCAGCTCGCTCGGGACTGCACCTCGCCTGCATACTGTATTGCCCTATGCACGAGGTAGTCGACAAGAATGATTGAAAGTAAAAATTATAAGCTAGAAATCAATGGTTATTTTGGAACTACTTGTTTCAAAATCAATTGTTGTGAAAAGATATTGTGCTGACTTGGCAAAATATTAGTCTTGCATGACTTTCACATGCGCGTTCGATGGATTCCATGCGCTCGCAGAAATCCACGAATTTGGTGACAGTTGCGTCGACCGAGTCGAAGTCATGTTCGATCATTTTTCGCTGCCACAAGCGGGGAATTCCGAATTCCATCAAATTGAATGGACGAAATTTTGCGTCAATGAGTCCAACCCGTGTAGGCCATGCAATAATTCACTAAAAGTAGCAACGTAGTGACATGTATGTTGCATTTAAGGGATTTAATGGGCTATTTAAATTATAATTGCAAGATATTCCATTGAGTAGCTACGACACGGCTCCTTGCGACAAGTTGGGCTCTTTTTTCAGGCCCCTAGTAGATGTAACAGAATCTCAACGGAATGATTTGGCAACTCTCTTCCAAAAATATGATAAACTTTTCGATGGTACCTTGGCTGGGGAGATACGAAAAACCTCTAGGATAAAAGAAAAAGGAAGGTTTTTACACGGGAAAGGGATTGGTTAAAGTGCTGGTCCAAACGTTCCAGCGAATGTAAATAAATAAGAAAGCGAATTGTGAAGTTTCTGCTGGTAAATATTATTACACCACCTACAGGGTTTTGAGATGTAGGTAGGTTTAATAGGGCATCCTACTACAGTAGCTACTAGTAGTAGTAGGCTTGACTAATGAAAGGAAAACAGTACTGCCAATAGTGCCCTATGCACGAGGTAGTCGACAGGAATGATTGAAAGTAAAAATTGTGAGCTAGAAATGAATTGTTATTTTGGAACTACTTGTTTCAAAATCAATTGTTGAGAAAAGATATTGCGCTGACTTGGCGAAATATTAGTCTTGCATGACTTTCACATGGTTGACCAGATGAATCTATTTCATGTGGTGTGAATCTCATTTTATGTGGTGAGCTATTTTCGGTGCCTGTTTGGCAGTTGTGGTCTAGTTCTTAGACTTGTAGTTTCTGTTGAGTCTTTGCAACGGACGGGGGCCAGTCGTGCGTTGCGCGTCTCACACGCACCCGAGTCATTTCGGGCCGACCACGTCATCGACTGGTCGTGGCTAGGGCGTCTGCGCATGCACGGCACGCACTAGCGTGGAAGATCCTTCAGGACATTATCTACCGACGACGGGCAGACTATGGTCGTACGAGTCGCGTAGACCGTGTGTATTGCAATAGAGTAGTACTCTGATGATCCCGAAAGGGTGAAAAGAGTCCATTGAGTCAATCAATTGGACTGTCTGGCGTAGATGGTATCGTTCCGGCGGGGAGGAGACTAATTTCTCTCAACCGTCAAGGTAGCAACTAAATTAGACAGTGCACTTTTTCGCTGCTTTACGATATAGTACTACTAGTAGTAGAGTACCGTACTCATAACTATTATCTTGAATCACAGTAGTCCAAAATGTGTACAGCTCTACGTGTTTTGGTAATTATGGTCTGGATCGGGGGGGGATGGTTGTGGTCGCCGCGTCGAAGCGATAATCAGCCCCTGCGTCGCCGCGCGCCGTCGCCCGTCGTCGGGTGTGAAGGCCAGGCGGAATAAATCAACCGTCGCGGACCGCAGACTGATTGATACCGGTACATGCTGGTACCTGAAACTAATGCTGTAAGATGATGAGCGACGATGACCGACGAGCACATACATAGCGCAGCCAGGGCAGCAACGGCGAGATGATACAAGTGTACGGGTACTTTGCCGTGCACCAGCCAAAGTCAACCCATTCGCAGAATTTATCCTCTCCGAAACAACTGCGGCAACCTCTGGGAGGCGTGGATTATCAGTGTGGTACTCTTTCCCCTTCTCTCGAGCCTGGAAGGACAGCGTTAAAGCATACGAACTATACTAGTTTGGCGTCAACCGATCGCCGATAACAACTCAATATCTCGCAACGCACGCACGAGTTGCACAATAACAACTTTGCAGCTAATTCCTCTTTGGATCGCAACTCCAACCCCTGAATCATGGTGAGTACGATCTGCGCTCCTCTGATGAACACAAATCCCGTTGGTTCGTACTACTAGGATTTCTACGGATCATTGCTGCCTCTCGCTCCCGTTTGTATCTAATGAAAAGATGATGTGCCTAACCACGCACGTATCTTTCTTTTTTCTTTCGCCATACCCCTAATTACGCATAGCCCAACGTAAAGAAACGATTCGCCGATGACGATCCGTCCTCTGACGATGACGATGATGCCGAGGAGGACGAAGAGCCCCAGTATTACTCTGGCAGTGGCAAAGGTATGCGTATGCCTGGGGGCAAAGGAATGGGCAAACAGTTGCGACCACCCCCCGCGGCGGAATCCTCGGAAGAGGACGATGACGACGACGAGGAGGAGGAGCCGACTCGAGTTGCTCATCAAGGGGGAGGAAAGCAGCTTCGTCATTCAGGAGGCAAGCAACTACGACCACCGTAAGTGGAGTGGAAACAGCTTGTATTGTTGGATAGCATACAGTATGCACGTGTTGTGATGTTCTTCGCTTTCAATGCTCATTTTTGTTTGGATTGCGTTGGATGCCACAGCGCACAGCAGGATAGTGACGAGGATGACGACGACGAAGATGATGAGGATGATGACGACGAGGAAGAGGAGGCCCCGACGCGAGTCGTCCAACGTGGTGGAGGCAAGACATTGATGCGAATGCAAGGGCCTGAAGAAGACGAAGAAGAAGAAGAAGACGACGACGATTCTGAGGAGGAAGAGCCTTTGCATCCAGCTGGCGGGGGTAAAGCGTTGCGGCCTCCCAGAGGAGGCAAGCAGCTTCGAGCCCCTGCCCCACAAGAAGATGACGACGACGATGACGACGATGAAGATTTTGGAGCCGAGCCTGTTCGACCTGCACCGGTGGTTGGGGGTAAGACGTTGAGATTACCTCCTCGTGGCGGCAAACAGTTACGGGCACCCGCGCAACCTGAAGAGGACGACGAGGACGACGATGAAGATGTTGCCCCTGGTCGACCTGTACCAGTGGGTGGGGGCAAAACATTAAGGGCACCTCCTCGTGGTGGGAAGCAATTGCGGGCACCGAGGCAACCTGAAGATAACGATGACGAGGATGAGGAGGAAAGCAAACAAACCAAGACCACTGTTGTTCAACGAGGAGGTGGCAAGTCATTGATGCGCATGGCAGCACCTGAAGAGGATGACGAAGACGACTCAGAGGAAGAGCACGAAGAAGAAAAGAAACCCGCTGCCGTGCCGCCACGCCCCCCTGCCGGCGGTAAGCAGTTACGACGTCCCGATCCACCTGAAGAAGAGAAAGAAGAGCTCAAAGCCAAACCAATGCCCCCGGCTCGAGGAGGGAAACAGTTACGGCGACCTCTCAAAGAGGATAGCGAAGATGACGACGATGATATGGAGATGGATTCTGAAGAGGAGGAAGAAGAAGCGCCGTCCAAACCTGCTCCGAAGAAAAGGGGACGTCCGGCGAAGCCTACTCCAGATCCAGATGCGATGGAAGAATCTTCCGACGAGGAAGAGAGTAGCGACGAAGAAGCAGAATTGGATATGGAAACGTTCGATACCCAGCGTTTGGTCAAGAACGAAGAGGATCAAAAGTATTTGGATTCACTTCCAGAAATCGAACGCGAGGCTATCCTCGCTGAACGTTTCGAGAAGCGTAAGGCCGAGATGGATATGAAGAAAGCACTTCGAGAAACCAAGAGGAGGGAACGCGAGGAAAAGGCTGCCACGAAGCAGAAAGACACCAAAAAGAGAAAGGCAACTCCAGCGAAGAAATCGGCGGCGGTCAAGAAAGCCAAAGAGGACGCCGACGCAGCATTGGCAAAGACGTTGGCCGGTAAACGAGAATCTAACAGGAATAAGGACGCCAGTGGAAGCAAAGCGCAAAAGGCCAAGGCTTTGGCTGCGCTTCGAGAAGTAAGCAACACAGCGATGATCCACTCCAGGATTTCCTTTGATACACTGCTCATTATTTTTGTTGTTGCTACCACAGGAGCGAAAAAAGGTTGTCCGCAAGGAAGATAGCGAAAGTGAGTCAGACTTTGGAGACGATGACGAGGATTCTGACGACGACTATGAGGACAGCGGAGCCGCTCTTAAACCGTGGCAAAAGAAAGCCTTGGAACGCCGTACTTCTTCTCGACTAGACCAAGTCGGTGCTTCTGACGACGAGGACGAAGCTGACATGAAGGAGGAGCCGGAAGATACTGTGCCCGGAGTAGGTCGTGTACTCCTTGAAGCTGATTTAGAAGACTACCAGAAGATATCTCTTCCACGTCGTCGTATCGGGCGATGGTGCAATGAACCCTATTTCCACGATGCCGTGATGAATTGTTTCGTCAAACTTTTCATTGGAGAAAACGAGCAAGGGAAACGTTGCTATCGTTTGTGTAAGATTGTTGGCATCGGCTCGTCCAAGCCTTATCAGCTTCCACCAGTGAAGAACCAAAAGCCCGTAAGTTGAAAATAACTAGTCTTGCAGAGCGCGCGGAAAACAACCACTGACTTTCCTTGTCTTCAACCACAGGTTACGACCGACAAAGTTTTGACACTCAAATTTGCGAGTAACACAAAAGACTTCCCCATCAGTCTGGTATCCGATGCCAAGGTGGATGAAGCTGACGTGAAACAGTATGTAGATGCTACAAAGGCAATCCGGCAGAGAACGCTTGGAAAGAAGGAAGCCAGCAGGATGCGTCGGCAGCAGGACAAGCTTGTTAGTGACTACGTCTACACTACTGAGGATATCGAAACAAATTTGCGTAACCGCAAGAAGACGGGGGAATCCATGGCCAATCTTGCTTTGGAGCGTACGCGAGCGGCAATTGCAGTAGGTGGAGCGAGATCTGCTTTGGAGGATGCAAAGTTCCAAAGGGGACTTGCCAAAACGGCTGAAGAGGCAGACGAATTCGAGCTAGCTGTAGAAGCGGCGGAGAAAGTTCTTCAAGAGAAACTGACCGAGGAGCAGGCGGTCAAGGACCGAGTCAAAGATAGGAAAGCGAAACTTGCTGGACGAACAAAAGACCAGAAGTGGGCCAAGGTCAATAGGCGGGCTTTGGAAATAAACCAGAAGGTAGACCGGGGAGAAATGACCTCTAAGGACGAGGCTGCCGAAAGCTCAGCTGGACAGCAATCCTTCAACCCGTACGCGCGGCGTAAGGTCAAGCCCAAGATTTTGTGGGAAGTCGGCCAAAATGAAGAAGTTGAGAACGGCGATCAGTCCAAGGAAGTGGATGGGTCGAAGGGAAAGGCTTCTGAACAGGAAAACGGAGACAAGGAACTTGATTCGACACCTACCTTGGTTCAAGAGCAGCAGCACAAGGCAGCTGCACTCAGCCAATCGCATCAATTCACGATTGACGAGGAGGTCCTAGCGCAGTCGTCCTTTACGAAAGGTATCGCGGGGCTCTCTTCGAAAAGAACTGCTGGCAATAGGGTGCGCAAGGGATTGAGTCTGGCAGACTACCAAGAACGAAAGGCCGCAGGTACATTGTAGGCTAAAGATGCTCTCTATCATATAAATCATACGAGTACCCCTACATCAAAAGCGCTGCAATAAATCCCATTCACCCCGCGTCTACGAAGTTGTTTGTGCCGAAGAAGACGAGAATCAATCATAATCCTAGCTCCCCCAACACAATCACCATGGAAGGAATTCTGTCGATCCAAAATAATCCAGTCGCTTGGGTCATTTTTTATTCGCGAGTGCAGTCCCGATATTTGCTGGGATGAAAGAACAATGAGGATCAAACGCTCATAAAGATCCACGAGCCAGCCACGAGTGAAAGATACTACCGGCATGTACGAGTAGCAACTAGTCTACGAGGATACTGAATGTTGAACCGACTGCTGCCACAATAAAGTATTTCTGATTTGAGTTTCCGATGAGTACTAACTTCCTGTTCTCGATTCTTGGTTTGCTGATCCTTCTTGTTGTTGTGACCCTCGCAAGTGGCCTTCGCAATGGTGAAGACTACTACGACCTCGACGTTGAAGCAAAACAGGAGATGTCAGAAGAGTGGAATAGACACCCAAAGGCGTGTGTCACTCTCTCAGTCTATCGGGATGGTGGATGCTCTGGTGATCCGGTTAGGAAAATGTCCTTTTCTACGTGGAGAAAAGCCGGAAGCCCGTGTTGTAAGTATTTGTAGTGCCGCCAGCACTACCAGCGACGACGAGCAGAGAAATGGATCGTGCCATCATGATTCTTCAGCTGGACACAACAAGCATCTTATCCTTTTTCATTATAATAATTCTGGTACATCATTAGACACAGACGTCGTTATGCCCCATTCTTCCGTGAAGGATCAATATTGCGACTTGGAGTCGGGTGTTTGGTACGAGACCGTGTATCCGTTCAGTACTACCTGTGAAATCCATTGGTACAACTTTTGGAGCGTGATGCAACTTGAGTTTCAAAAGGGTGACTGTATTGCCGGCTTTGCATTGGATCATTGTAAGAAAGGCACGTGCCCCGTCGAAAATGAGGATGGCACTCCCGTGTTTGAGGAACTCCTCGCTTTTCCGCATCCTCCTCATTCAGAAAATGATGCCATGATGAAAGGTAGTATGAATCTCGTCTTTCCAATCATTGAAAATCTAAGACGATCAAGCTAGCTACTAGTAGATTCCTTTCAAAAACCAATCTAAACAGGTGATTCCAGTGTAGATCTACTAGATGGTCGGGCATTTCTTAGACTATGATGACTACCTGTAGTCTACGTCTTACCAGTAGTAGTCTACGCGGTACGGAGTGCCTCCACTGCGTGTTGGTCTCAAGTCGACTTAGTCGATTATACCAGCTTGATGAAGAATTGTCCGCGATTTCTTTCAACGGTCGCGTTTGAAAAGAACCCGGATGGAACACTTCACAACTACTACTACTACTCCCTTCTGATACAGGTACGTACATACAGTACCTGCACCTGGTACAACGTTTCTACGACCGTTTCCGTGGTAAAGTGATTGCAAGAAGTGCCGAGTGAGTACTCGTAGCCGGCCGAGAGAGCCACACAGTTCAAAGCCCAAAGCCCCCGCCCGCGCCCATCAAGCAACAGATGAAGGCAGAAGCCCAACCAACCGCCCGCCTCACAAAACGCAGAAAGGAAATGGAAGGAAAGAATGACCCAAGGTGTTAATGTCCTCCGTAACACACTCGCTGCTCATCACGCTTCACCACAAAACAGAATATTCAAAGTCTCGGCGCCGCCGCCTTCTAGGAGAAATTTCCGACACAACCTCAATCGATCGAGAGGAGCGTTGGCGTTGGCCCGATTTCGTTGGTTTCCCCTCCTCATAGTCGTCTGTTTCACTGCCACAACCGCATTTTCGACCACCTTTCCGCTCAAATCTTCAAGCAGTAACACCTACATCAACAACAACGGTCTTCCGTCCAAGCAGACACCTCTGGCGGAGGGAAGCAGCCGCGTGCTAGAAGAGACGGCTTCAAAAAGTAAAACGAAGAACATCCCAGCAGAAGAGAATTTAAACGCAAAACCCACCGGTAGTACCAATTCAAATTTGGTTCCTCCGATAGAACCTCACGACGACGACGAAGACAAGACAGCGCTAAACGACACGGAGGAAGATAAAATGGAGACTGTGGATGATAACAAGTTTAAAGAGAGGATTCAGTCCTCCATGCGGACCGTGCAGAATTGGGAAAATATTGAATGGCTCAAAGAGTGCCGGGAAGATGTGATTCCCTGGGATGATTTGCGAAATGCCACCGGTCCGTATAGTCGGCCGGATCACGATCGGCTGCTAGCCGACGATTCGAATGCGCTCTTCTTGCAGCGTCTCTGCCGATGGTTCCCAAAGTTCATGACCTGGGTGAATGCACCTCCCTGTGTCAAGTGTGGATGCAAGGAGTGTGAAATGAAGACGGTCCGAGGCCCAGAAACTGAAGAAGAAAACGAGGGCAACGCAAAAAGAGTAGAAGGTATGTAGGAGTACTGACTGTGTGTCTGTACATCACGATGGAAAGAACAGAACTTGAGCTTGCTGCCTCCACTCACTAAATCATTTATTTGAATTGTTACCATCACAAGTCTACTACTGTCCTGAATGCAAGGAAAATACTACTACTTTCCCGCGATACAACAAAGCTCGAAAATTGATGGATACAAGAAAGGGCCGTTGCGGAGAATACTCGAATCTGTTTGGCTTGTTTTGTCGCGCAGCAGGCTTTGAAACGAGGCTGGTCCTAGATTTGAGCGACCATTTGTGGACCGAAGTGCGACTGGGAGACAATTGGATTATGGCAGACTCCTGTGAAGGAATCATTGACAAACCCAGCATGTATGAATACGGATGGGGCAAGGATGGATTGTGTTATATGATTGCGATTGCTTCGGATCATGTGGTGGATGTGACGCCTCGGTACACACGTAAATTTCTCACTGACGATTTTCAGACCCGTCGACGTACCCATACTACCAGTGAAAATGCTACCGCGCATATCATTCGAGAGCTGAATCAGGAACTGGGACAGAATCTGACCAAGTCAGCTCGCGAGGAGCTCAACAGACGTCGACAACTAGAGGATGCCGAGTTGCAGTTGTTCAAACAATCGACCGACTGGACGCCGCAAGAGAAATACGGCCGAGGCCGTATCAGTGGGTCCTTGGCGTGGAAACGATCACGACAGGAAGCCGGAAAATCCAAAGAAGGAACAGCTGCCAAATCCGAAGAAAAGGAAAAGCACGTAGCTGGATTCGAGGTCGAGGCCTTTTCACCACCCCTATCAAGCCAATTATCTCTCCAAGTACGGCCAAAACCATTGGGGCGGCATGATGGAATCAAAGTGGCTGGTGCGGCATGTGCCATTGGGGAGCCAGACACTGTTTCGATAGTTGTGGTAGATCAGGAGTGTCTGGGGTGCGTCCTGCAGTCACAATCTTTTGTAAGATGGGCAGATGCGAAGGATTTTGTCGCCAAACTACCATCCCACCGCATCGTGATCATGAACGGAAAATGCGAAGAGGATCCAAAAGTAAAGACTTTGGACATGGCGCGGTTAGGTGGCTGGAAGAAAGACAAGTTTTTGAAAAAAGGAGTCGCCTTCATCGGCCAAGTCGATGCTCACCCTGATTGGTCTTTTTGTAGTACTTTGGAAGACTGCCCATCGGAAGGATACGAAATCATTTTGCAAGTCGACCCACTACGACCTCCACTCAAGCTGCGCACGGAACGATACACATATCCATCGAAAGTGGCATGTCGTCTACCGGAGAGTGCTATGCCCCTTAAGACACAACTTCTTGCCACAGAAGAACAGAAGCGACTTGCTTTTTCATCCTTTATCCAATCCAACAGTGGGCGGTATTCAGGATACACGACAAAACCTGGTGTACCACTCTATCTACTAGACGCATCATCATATCCTTTGTCTCGGATAGATGGCACCACGCTGGAGATCACGACGAAGGAAAACGCTTGGAATACCTTTCATCTTTTACCTCCACCCCTCGTGCCCAGCGATGACGAGGGAATTGTCTGGGAATCAAAAGTTTCCGGAGTGCCTGCTTACGAAGTCCCTCTGGAAATAGGCTTCTTCAACAATTCACTGGGCCCTCAGCTGCTGACGAACAACACCATGCGTCTCCCAACATCGGAAGCCCTACATAATGCTCGGTTGGTTGGCCTTTACTTTTCAGCGCACTGGTGTGGACCTTGCCGTCAGTTCACACCTATGCTAGCTGAGATGTACGCACATCTCAAGGATCATTGTCCCACTCATGGGTTGGAAATAGTCTTTGTAAGTTCCGATCGGGATGTCAACAGCTTCCAGAACTATTTCGGCACCATGCCGTGGCAAGCCATTCCATTCGATCAACTGCAGATGGTCAGACAAGCTCTCAATAAAACGTATGGGGTAAGGGGGATACCGTCGTTTGTTGTGCTGGACGCTGTTTCGGGTCAAGTTGTGGTCCCGGCAGGTGAATCAAGGCAAGCAGTAGGCATGGCCTGTAGGGGCGGAGAACTGCAAATCGAAGCATTGCTCGACTCTTGGCTTCAGCGCATCCCGCAAGAAAGCAAAGAAATTCTGTCCATGCTAGAACTATCCTGCCAGGAGATGAAAGTATGCGCGAACGATGCATCAAGAGACACAAAGGAGAATCCGTATCTTTTCGCAGAGCAAAAGCCTAGATCATCCCCCGTGGATACTGCAGGGCGCATAAAAGAGTTCTTTGAGAAGTTTGTGGCAGAAGGGAACGATCCAACATCAGCGGCGGCAACGGCAGTTGGGTTAGTTGCCGAAGAGCAGAAGATGGGCCGAGCACTGGATCCTGGACCCCTGGATGGACAATCGCTCCAAGCAGGGCCGGTAGGGGGACCTAGTACCTTGGACGAAGCTATGACTCGTGTGATGGAGTGGAATTCTCCATCGATAGCGACGGACGCCTTGGCAACCGCGATTAAATATTTGAAGAATGCAACGAAAGAACCCTTTTCGCCACGATTCCGAAGTTTCAAACTAAGCAACAAGGTAGCTGATCAGATCACGAGAGTAGAAGGCGGTCTCAGCTTACTGCGAGGCCTTGGGTTCGAGATTTATGGAACCAATCAAGACTTCAAGGCCACGATTCCAGTTTCCATCGATCTTGAGGCCTTGAATCAAACCTTATCGAGATTGACTGAAAATATTGGCACCGGTGCTTGTGAGCACTCGCAGGACTAGCCTCGATACCGGTAGATTGGAGTCCTGCGAAGCCGCTCCTAAATATATAACTAAGACGCGGATGTCCTGATAGCTAGAAAAGCCAAAGCTCGATGCCTTTAGACCACCTACTCTGCTGCTGAGAGTTAAGCACTCCGGTAGATATATAAGAGCGACTGTGACATTTTTTTGCGCACTCTCTCTACTTTTAGGTAGTAGAGAGAGAGCGGCAGATAGTAACAGTACTACTATATCGCACTACTCTTACGGGTATGTATTATCGTGCCGTCGTTATTGATACTACAATCCAACTGTCTCCTCTACCGGTAGAGAGATGATGTATGTGGGGGCAGTCAACCTGTACGGTAGCTCCACTACTGTAATAGTACAGCTGCTGGCTGCTGGGTATCGGATGGACTATTCATTCCTACCGTTACTGTACCGGTACCACATCTCCTGCTTTACCGCACGCATGGCAATTGGCAATCTACAGTGCGAGCTTGGTACGAGCACAGTAAAACGAACGTAAAACACACGCACGTCGTCATCCGAAGGCAAGAGAAGAGAACCATAAGAATTTTCGTCATAATTCTTTCCCGCCGTTCTGTATTACCGGTCGAGTGGTTGTTGTCAAGAAAAGAAAATCGAGGCATATTTGAAATTTGATTCTACCGAAAGTCGGTGTCATCAGGGTTGATTGGCGCGGAATTCCTCTGTTCTCTTTTTCAAGGAGCCACGCAACCCAAGCCAGAAGAGCGCTCTCAGTTTAGTTGAGAGCGCTGCTCGCTTCTGGCAGAGTGACAGATGGCAGCAGCTGTGTTCTGTACTTGTACTGTACTCGTACGTGTAGCGGCGAGTTGCGAAGATTTCCATTATGTTTGGCGGAATCCGGAGATTGAAAACTCGGGCGACAAATGCTCCTCTCGCTGTCTTCCCGCGTGTATGTGCTTCGGTTCTCGTTCTGCCTCGGCGTTTGTTGGGAAACAAAACTCAACAGCCACAACCGCACAACCGCGCCCGACAACAGCTGTGCATCACAAAAAATCAAACTCGTTTCTACGCTCTACTCTCCCACATACCGGTATTTTTGCACTTCACCATGAACTCTACTTCGATGCATCTCAACAACACCGCCATTGATGCGCTACATACTGGTGACTTAGCAACAGGATTCAATATCCTCCTGAAGGCATGTGCTCGTCAAAGTCGAATGAGCAGCAAAAATCACAACCATGGAGTACACAAGCACAAACCGGGGATCGAAACGCATAGCCACATTTTTGAATACATTTTCGAGGATTGCTCCAATATCCTTATGCGGAATACTCGCAAGAATGTAGTGAGCCCACAAAACTTGCTATGTCTCAAGTTCCTCAGGATCGGATCCCCCCTTTCAAATAGTCAGCTAGACAGCATGTGTAGCTGTGGGGTGTCGTGGGTACTTGGTTACAAGTGAGTCCATCGAAAAAAATGCTCCTTTTTGTTCTGCACAATTGAGTCACTTACATTGGATACTGCTCCCTTCTACAATTTCCAGCTTGAGCATTCTTTGTGCCTTCGTCGGACTTCGGATACCTGATTCTGGCTGCTACTATTTGAGAAAGGCAATGGCCTTGTTGGGTCCGATTCAGCGAACTGTGTTAAGGCGAACGTCGTCCTCCCTCTTCTGGACTACTTTGAAATTGGCAGTTCTTAATAATTATGCTTTCGTCCTACGAGAATGTTCGCTGGACACGCATAATGTCACGTCGAACATGAAGATCTTGCTACGGAGCACAGCAGAAGCAGACGAACAACAGTTGGACCCCATTGACGCCATCAACTTTCAGCGGAGCTTGGACATTCTGAACATGAACGATATTGTTGCGGCAGCCGCATAGTCAACTCTCGAATAAAGATGAAGCTTCCACCAATAACTGCACTTGACCATGGCCCCTTATAAATTGTATGTGTACCGACGTCTACTATTACTAGAGTATATCGTAAAGAAGTAGTAGTAGCGGTCGTCGTCGAGCAGCGACGCTTCTTGGGCTCCTTATACGTCGCAATCATGGTAGATAGTACCGGTACGTACCGGTACCAGGTATTATTGTCACAGGAGAACCACAACGCACAAGGCACAACAACAACTAAACTCTCTACTACTAGCTCTAGCTAGAGTAGTAGAGAGAGTAGACTCTCTACTACTAGGGAGGTTCAGTACAGTCCCCAAATCATTCGAGATCGTACCGAGGTTGAAATTTTATGGCAAGGCAAAGCAATTAGTTGTATGAAGACGTTCGGAGTCCTACGTTGCCAGTTATGCATGGAAGAGAAGCTTGCAATTCTACGTGCCCACTGGGAACAGCCCGAGCTACTACTCAACTCAATTATTGAGGTCGAGGAAAGCTGCAAGCATAGGACTAGGTTCCATCGTCTCTTGAGATGTGCAGATTAGCGCTGATGATCCCGAAAGGGTGAAAAGAGTCCATTGAGTCAATCAATTGGACTGTCTGGCGTAGATGGTATCGTTCCGGCGGGGAGGAGATTAATTTCTCTCAACCGTCAAGGTAGCAACTAAATTAGACTGCACTTTTTCGCTGCTTTACGATATACTAGCTACTCTAGAGTAGAGAGTAGAGAGAGCTACTACTGCCAGCTAGTAGTAGAGGCCGGTATCAACACAACTATCTGCGTGTGAACAAGAACAGCATACGTTGTCCGACCCCCACCGGGCATATATTTCCTGAAGCAAACCTGGCCCATTCGCCCCTCCGCCCGCGTTCCCACGCGCCTGCGGCAAAGTTGCCCCCCCTTCCCAGTTGATTGGTGAAGTCAGTGCGAACGAAAGAAAGTTCAACAAGAGAGCTACGACTACCAGTACCGCGCGCGGTACTCGTACCTGGTACTTGTACATACTCACAGAAAGAGCAGGACGAAGACACAGACAGTTCATGATGGAGCCCGCCGGCCCGCGAGCCGCGAGGAGAGGACACCACCGCCGTGCGTCTGCAGTTTCCGAATTCGGCGGCATCTTCGTCCCAAACAACATTAATTTCAGAAACTCAATTTACCCATTCTTTTACAAATCGAAGCATCTATCACAAGTATATTATCTCATTCGTAACCATGAACTCCACAGCAATTCAATTGAACAATGCCGCCGTTGATGCAATCCATACAGGGAACCTAGCGAAAGGATTCAATATCCTCTTACGGGCATGTGCAGACCAGAATCGTATCAGTAAGAATGATCATACTGATAGCAGAGGGGCCAGGCGGACACATATGCACCATTCTTCATATCACTCGTCTGGCAACAAAGCCAACGATCAAAGTATTGAATACTATTTTGAGGATTGTTCTAATCTTTTGTTGCTCCCGATGGCTCAAAATAACAGATCTTCCGCAGCTCCTGTCGCAGTGACGACAGTTTCCAGACAAGAGAAACTTTGCCTCCTAAACCTCAAATTCTTGAAAATCAATCCTTTGCTTCCTAGTAAAAAGATCGATGACATGTGTAGATGTGGTATCTCGTGGGTACTCGGATACAAGTAAGTGTTGCTTACCTGCCTTCAACTGCTATATGGCTACTAGTCACCACGTTGGGGGAAAGGTCTCATAAATCTTCCTCCCCTTTATCCCGAACCCTCTAGCCTTAGCATTCTCTGTGCTTTCGTTGGTCTCCGCATTCCTGATTCGAGATCATATTACCTGCGCAAGTCCTTGGCGTTGCTTGGTCCGATCCATCGAACTATTTTGAAGCGACGATCTGCATCTCCTTTCTGGAGTACGTTGAAGCTATCTGTCCTGAACAACTATGCGCTTGTTCTCAACGAGTGCTCGATGGACACGCAGAGAGTGATTCTTGCCATGGAATTGCTTCTAGAAAATGCAATCATGGCGCAAAGAGTCGACCCCAGTGATGCAGACAAATTTCAACGGAATTTGCAATGTTTACAAGGATCACAAGGATTTGATCGATTTGGAGTCGCAGTTGCCGCCGCAGCATGATGACTACTCGTACGAGTACTGCCGAGAAGTGGTCCGTCCTTGTACTACTCTCTAGTAGATAAGCATACACCTGTCTATATAATGCTGCAAACATTTTGAACTTTTTCACTCCTCTGGCTATAGTAGTCGTAGAACAACAAGCACTACCGTCTCTACGTGTAATATGTTATCTGCCACATAGATGCTGACATTCTCTAGCTTTTGCATCATCTTTCGAACGATGGTCTACTAGTCTACTACTAGCTCTACGCGAGTACTCTACTCTCTCTCTCTCTACTACTACTACTACTAGTAGTAGAGAGAGTAGTAGTACCGGTAGCTACTACTAGTAGCTAGTAGTAGCTAAAGAGAGTAGTAGTAGAGAGAGTAGAGTAGTCTGCCTGGTAGATGGAAAGATTCAAGAAATCAAAAATGGAGAGCGGAACCGGGACCTGATGATGACCGGAACAAAGAGAAACAAAAGAGAACCACTATTTTGAGCGGAGATGTCACGCACGCACCCAACACCTTGCCAACACGCACAAGAAGGTTCTTTGAACTTCAGTCTTCGCCTTGTTCCGTCCGACGATGAATAGTAGTTGCTGTCCCCACATAAAATCGGGGCATATTTCAGATCCGAAACCCATAAGTAACCATTAATCGAGTTCAGTAAACGATGATCGCCACTACTCGCCATACGCACCGACCAAGCACGCACGTATGGTATGTACGTACCGGTACAGACGATGCAACATGCATGCAACAACCGTGATAGCGTGTCGAACGGCCTCTCTGCTACAGTACTGGTACAGTACTGGTACGGTGTACTACCGGTACCAGTACCGGTATGTAAAGCTGTGTCGATTGTCGATGGTGATATTATCATACCAGAGCAGCGCAGATTGGACATCCGCAAACTGTCTTTATGCTCGTCGTTTCCTTATACGATGAAGCTTTTGGGATGTTCTCTTGTCGCCCCCTTGTTTGTGCACGCTGTCAGTGGTTGGATGTTTCATGGATTTCTTGCTGAGCCAAGAATACGAATGCCGACGACTGCGTCGAAGAATCGTCATCCCAGGGAGGAGAGGTGCGTTAGTAGACTCGACTTGAAGAAGAAGACGACGAATCATTCGGAACAAGAACAAGCGCAACGACGAACAATAGAGGTATCCAGTACTGGGAAGGAGGCTCACCTTCGTTCTCGAACACTTGACATCTCATCGGACTGGAAGATCACAGTTTGGGAATGGGAGCAACCCGCTGAAGTGGTGGAGACCTATTGGCGGTCTCAAGCCCAAAGCAGTGAAAATGGGACATTAGAAACCGCTAGAAATGGTGGAGTGCTGGACCCATTCGGTCTTGTCTCGTGGCCTGGATCTGTCGTGGCGGCGCAGGCTCTGAAAAGTGAATCATCCTCCTTATCCTCTTTGGCGATTGATATGCAGGATCACTCGGTCTTGATCTTGGGCGCGGGAGTAGGCGTCGAAGCCCAAGCGGTAGCGGAATTGGGGGCCAAGAGTATTCTGGCCACCGATATTCATCCAACTACATTCCAGCAATTAGAATTGGGTATCATGGAGAATAAGCGAATCACCAACAAAGATGTGCTGCAAACACAAATTTTTGACTTGATGGGAAACCAGCCCCTGCCCATGCCATATGCTGATTTGATCATTGCGGCAGATGTCTTGTACAATGAGGAGCTAGCAGGTCATGTCGCCCGTCGACTCGTGGAAGGCTGGATACGAAACCCCAAGGTGAAGATTCTCGTTACCGATTCTCAACGATTCGTGGATTTCATGGGCGAGCTCGAACGTCAGTTTTCACAACAACAACAACAACAACAACAACATGCCAGTCCGAATATACAAGCACCTGATATTGACTTCACCGAGCAAACGCTCACGGCCTTTACAGGATCGGGCGTGGTAATCGACGAAGATCAAACATACGACGTCAAAGTACGGAAGATTTGGATTGGGTTGAAATGAAACGGTTGACTGTATAATATCGCCTCGAATGAAGGTACTCAAAATTCACTATGTATATTACACAAAATATGCCTTTTCAAAAATGAAACGAAACTGCCATGAAGATTTCCGTTGTAGCTACCGGGGATGTCGAACATCCAAAAGAAGTCTTTTGTTGCCCAACATTCCGTCCAGGTCTCTAGTTTCTGTCTTTCATGAAACTGAACGCATCAAATGAAAACACGGAGGGTTGATGCTCGAGGAGCCATCGAACATCCAAAAGAAGTCTTTTGTTGCCCAACATTCCGTCCAGGTCTCTAGTTTCTGTCTTTCATGAAACTGAACGCATCAAATGAAAACACGGAGGGTTGATGCTCGAGGAGCCATGTCCTTGTGTTTCGACGCAACGACTGTCGGGGTTGCAGCGCTATCATCACACCTTAGGCGGTCTCCTCGCCCATCGCTTCGACAGGAATGTCCAACTCGGAAGGCATATCCTCCGACCTTTCGCTGTCAATCTTCTTGACGTCCTTGGCTTGCGCATCCTCGTTCATGGGCTCCATGTAAACTGGCTTTTCAATACCGAACAAGGACAAGATGTAGAAGGTGCTTTGCATCACCATCCAGCATCCGATTCCGGCAATCAAACCGTTGGCAATAGAGTAGGTCAAGGGCATGATTGTCACAGTCAAAAAGGCTGTGGCGGCATGAGAAGGGTCGTGCCACTTGACGTCCTTCAAAGACTTGGCCATCAAAGCTCCAACAACAACCAAAGATCCACCAGTGGCCCATGGAGGGATGCTCGCAATTATGGGAGCAAAGAAGACCGACAACATGAAGAAGAACCCGCAAATGACGGCGGTCAAGCCAGTGCGAGCTCCAGCCTTGACTCCAGCAGCACTCTCAATGTAGGAAGTGGTGGGAGACAGACCGAAGAACGATCCGAACAAAGTAGCAAGGGCATCGGCAGCGAAAGCCATCTTGGACCTGGGGAAGTCGCCAGTTTCATCGACGCATCCCATGGTAGAAACAATACCCATCAAGGTGCCGCTCGTGTCCAAGAAGTCCACGTACAAGAATGTGACAAGGGCGACCCCGATTTGCGAGATCTCGTTGGTGAATGGAGCGAGCACCATATCGACCCCTTCAATCGAGACCACCTGAGAAAAATATGCAAAGCGTTCATCACCGGTAGTTGTATCGGGAAAGTAAGTGATGGCAGTATCGCGGAACCATGAGATAAATGTGACGAAACTGATTCCAATGACAAAGGCCGAGTTCCATCGGTAGGTCAGCAAGACAACTATGATCATCATGCCCAGGATACCGACCCAGGTTGTTGCAGAAGTCATGATACCTCCGAATTCGTCGCAGGTGTAGGCGTCACTGATAACACAAGTCTGGGAGTTTTCGGCACAGGACTCGGTCAAGGCAACGATCGGGACGCGCATTTCTTCTGGGCAGCCTCCGAGAGTGACAGCTGTAGCAATATCGGAAACAACAATTCCGATACCTTCGGCGGTTTGGAACCCAAGATGAGCAAGGAAAGCACCAATTGCAGCTGGAGTAGCGACACGGACGGGCTCGGGAACAAACTTAATGAGCCAGTACCGTAGCCCGGTAATTGCCATGATGAAGAAAATGGCACCTTCAATGGCGACGGCAGTGACGGCAGCATTGTAGGAAACGTTCCCCGTTCCACGGAATCCAACAACGGAGTAAGCAAAGTAAGCGTTCATTCCCATGCCAGGAGCAAGGGCAATGGGAAGGTTGGCCATGATACCCATGAAGAAGCATCCAGCCATAGAAGCAATGGCGGTCGAGGTGATGAGCTCACGCTTGAGGTCCTCGATCTTCGGGGGAATCCGGGACACAAGGGCCACCGGAGTCAGCCATGATGCGAGGATTAACGGCAAAGATGTATGCCATGGTCATGAAGGTGGCCATGGCTCCCTTGAGCTCGGTTGAGAAACGAGCTTTGCGCTCTTCCATCTCGAAGAATCTTCCGATGAAGCTGCCTTGGACGGCATCGTCGACCTTTTTGACAATTGAAGACATGTTAAAAAGGATAGACTGTTTTCTTTTGGGACTATCGGTTTCAGATTTCAGCGAAGATTGTTTTGTGAGACAAACAAAGGTGTTGGTGTTATGGAGGATGGATTTGTTGTCGGAACGAAGTAGAACAACTTCAGAAACTTGTGCAGTCAGCCTCATTCTAGGATTTTCCTCGGCTTCACTCGGATATTCATTATATGCCCTCGGAACACCGAGGATCCATAAATAATTCGTCTCACTCACGCACACTCGGCTTCACCGTCTTGCCTTCGGCCGGCCTCTATCTTCGACTTGACGACTTTTTCTTAGGCGATCAAAATTTCGATACCCCTACATACTACAGTACCAGCAGTAGTAGTAGAGAAATTCATTGCTCTTGAGCGTCAAGGTAGTAGCTAAATTAGACAGTGCACTTTTCGCTGCTTTACGATGTACTAATACTACTAGTAGAGAGCCATCGAGTCGCGCTAGCTACTAGCTAGAGCAAATTATAAATAAGCCTATACAACTAACCAATCTTCACTCGCTCGCTCTCGGCCTACGTACCTGGTACCGGTACCCAAGCAAGAAGCTCATGTAGCTACGACTCTACGCGCAGAGGTTTGATTAGAGGCAGCACCAGGTTTAGTACAAGTTCTGTAAGTTCTTCTGCTCGGTAGCGTTAGGTGCATGGTGTGGTGATGCTATATATTATACCAGTTGCTGGTAGTACTTCCTGGCCAAGTAAATCGCGAGAAACGCCAGCACAAGAACGGGAACGAACGTTGCATTGACGAAATCCACAAAGATACTGATATCTAGCAGCGCGCTCACTATTTGAACAAGATTTCAACCCATCCAAAGAATCGAGATGAGAAAAGGATGCCCTCTTGACAAATACTCGAGTGAACGTCCAAGGCCATGATACGCACCTGTAAGAATAGTATCGGCCATCACGCGGCCAAGCGTACCGATCAATGTTGCAAGTAGACCTCCGTTGATGAATTTCTCATTCAACTGAGGCGGCGTGACTTTCGCCATGATCGACGTATCGACGCCTTCCAACACAATGGTTGCCATGAAAAGAAGCGAAAGGAAAATGACATAAAATGGAATGCCGTTGCCCCAATTGTAGTATATTTCTCCAGCTTTCGTGAGCACGTGTTTCACCTTTATTCCCTCTATCTTCGTCTCCTTGATCTCATCGTCAGTTTCGTCGTCGTCGACTACAAAGGAGCCTAAGATGTCATACACCATACCGCTGTAGTTGAAAATCCCAATGACACAAATGACAATCGCCACAAGAGACCGCTAAAACAAACGGCGCCCATTAGCAAGACACAAAACATACTTTGTGGCGCAAGACGGGTGCTCAACTTACAGTAAGGATTTTTCGTTCCGAGATATACCTCGAGGCTTTCTCTACCACAAAGTGGGCGGGTATCACCAAGGCTCCCAAGCTCGCAATGAAGAAGCCAGCCGCGGACCCGTGCCAATCAAAGTATCGACGAACAATCATGGAGCAGGAAGAGATGATGACTTCATCTGCCATTTCAATATAAGCAAATATCAGCAGCGTGACTGGAAGGCCCGCGTTTTGGAAAACCAACTTCCATGTGGTCACTATTTCATTCCAAAGATCCTTGGGGCCAACGGGCTGATCCTTTCTGTGGGGTTCGACCGACTCCTGGGAATTCATAATTGACCCATACATAACCTCTTCGCTCGAACTTCCCGATTTCGCTCTTTTCGGTACAGCTTCATGCACATCGTCGTTATCTCTTGACCGATCGGTATTGTTGAGGCGAATGGGCTCGCGGAAAAAAAAGATCAGCCCAAGCAGTTGAAGGAGCCACAAAAAAGCCATGACAAAACCAGGAGCTGTGATGTGGTTGTAAATGATTCCACCAGCCGGTGTGAATGGCAGTTTCAAGTCAACATGCATGTCCCTTCCAGCTGCGATATCCAGAATTCCAGCAAGCAGCGGCCCGATGCTCATACCGCTTGCTCCAAAGGCTACAAAGAGAGCACTTGCCTGAGTCATGTCGTCAAATCGGACGGATGTGGAGATGAGTTGACGATTCAACACTTCGGCAGAACCAAATCCGCACAGGATTCGTCCCAAGAGTGCCAGTGGCATCGAATCGTAGGAAATTGCAAGTGCGTATATTATATTTCCAAGCAGTGGGCAGGTGGCGGAGAAAATGAGAGCAGATTTGAACGTGGACTGAGTATACCAAAGCGAATAGACAAAGGCAGAAAACAATGCCGAAAAAGACGATGCTCCGATCAAGGTGGCTCCAAAAGCGCCATCCAATCCAAGTCCGATAGCGTAAGCATTGGCGGTTGGCGCCACAATGTAGTAATTGATCGTGTACAGAAGGATTGAGAGAAGGTTGAGAATCATAGATTCTCTGTTGACACCTCCCCAAGCCCATTTCAATTTCGTCGGATCTTCGGTTGCCATATCTTGCATTACCAGCTCGAGGAAATTTTCGTCCAAATAGGTAGAAACACGACGGTGCCCAAAAGGGAGGCCCCCATCAAGATGCGCATGCACATATTCAGTCTCTGCTGACCATTTGTGCCACATGTGTTCCAGTTGCGATTGGTCCATCTGCAGCATATTCTCGGGTTCCAGTTTTAGAAGCCACTGAAGGGCTCGCCTCCCTACTCCATCCATGCCACCGAAATCAGCCCCTGTCATGATCATTGATTTCTTTGACAGAAAGTCAATAAACGGAAATTGAATGAGCTTGGCATGCCCTCGCAAGATAGATGTGCATTCCATGATACATTGAAAGCGCAGAAGCGCAAGTGCCGTATCCGGGTTGGTGATATCTTCTCGGTGATAACAATCCTGCAACACAGCCTGCAGAGAGACATTAATAGCCACAACACTTTGAGAATTTACCAACTCTTTCAGATGATCACTCTCGACAATGTAGTCATGAGGCTCATCCATACGTTCAAAGATTTTGTTGTATTTCTTGAGGATCTTTTGAAGCCCCGTCGCATTGATAAAAATGAATTTCAACAAGTGCGCCATTTCCACACTCAGGGCAGCGTACATGTCCAAGTTATTGCGGCTAGACCGAATTTTTGCAGACTTCTTATCAAATAGGCCAGAATCTTCGAAGCGTGCCGCGCCTACCGCATCGGCAAGCTGTCCTTTCTTCTTTAGAGAAAAGAGTGAAACTTTCTCGATTTCCACTTGCAGCTTTTGGAAAAAGGCATCTTTTAGATGTTCAATCTGTTTGATTCCCGCAGAACTAGCTCGACCCATAATGTCGGGTTTCGATACTTCGACGACGGCTGATCCAGCATTGTTGCCCAACAATCGAGTTCGTTCCGAGTCTCGACTCCAAAGAATGCCTTCAATGTCCTCGATGATTTGCTTTAACCCATTGTAGTCCAGATAGGCGTTTTCCCATCCAGACCGCCGGGCTTTTTCGATCGCTTTTCCGAATTTCACCATTTTCACTATCTGCCTATTTCCCTGCCAGTATGATCAATTCAGGCCAACAATGAACAACTCGCTGGGCGTTGCAAACAGCGGCGGATCGTCAACTTCGCTACTACTGTAGGTAGAATGCAAGAAGTGTACTGAACCGAGAATTGATGAGAGCAGAAGATACGGTACGAGTACTCGTACAGGTTCGAGCAATTCTCTCTCTGGGGAACGAATGACGGTAAACATGCCGTACCGGTGTACAAGTACTGTACTTCACTGTACAAGTACCGTAGAAGATTCGTACGGTAATGTACCGTTACGTATGTAATTGTACAGTGCCATGCTGTAGTCAATGTACCGCCAATGCGCGCGCCTCTCGCTCGCCCGTCTTACAGTACATACAGTACGTCGCAACGGTCTGCCAGAAACCATCGTTTAACGTTCGCCACGTCACATTTGAAAAGATCACACTTATCTACAGTACGCGTACCAGTACCGTACCTGCGGTACCGGTAATACTACGGTACTACAGTACCAGTACTTATTCTCGTTTTTTCTCGCCCCTCCTCGTTCCTCGTCTTTTGACCATGATGACGGGTCGGTGGTGGTTGGTGGTGTTTATGATGTGGTCGGCGTCTTGTGTCTTGCGTCTTTTGCAGCTCTGGTGGCTGGTAGTGGAGCTTGGGGCTTTTGAAGTTGTTCCCTGTTTTTATATATCCTACTTATTACATCTCACAAGGAAACATTTTGTTTTCTATCGCAGATAGAGCCAATCAGTTGGGTCAAGATGGTCAGTCGTCGAAACATGAATTTAGGAGTACGAGTACCATTCCTCGTCGCACTCTTGCTTTTGGTGGTGGCGGTGTGTGATATGGCGAAGGCTTACTCGGTCGATCGGCGACAGTTCTTCAAGGCTTGGATCGCAGGGACGACAACTGCAGTTGCGGTTAGTCATTCCCCCGAGATGGCGCAAGCTGTCATCTCCAGCAAGTACTGCGCGTACGGTACGGGAGATGGATGTGAGGATCTCGCCGAAGGAAACGAGTACATTCGTCAACTGCAAGCCAGAAGTGCTGCCAATAAGGAAACCATTCAACAGGTAATGTACATATACGGATGACATTATGCGTCAATAAGTTCGGTGACTACTGTACTACTTTCGTGTGAACGCGCGACTTATTGACTTACTTGTTCCTATTTTGTGCCTTTCAACCATAACCAATCGCAGGAAGCCAAAAATGCTTTCTACATGAAGAACTACCCCGACTGGTTTGCTAGTGTAGGGAAGAGCATGATCAAAAAGCCGGATGGTACATTTATGGTTGTAGATGACTCGGAGCTTCAGAAACTCAAGGATCAAAACAAGATCGGACTGGAGTATGCGACTACTTTGGGAGGTAGGGTCACGGACCTGACACAAAAGCCGATTCTTGTTTTGAAAGAGTAGATTAGACTAGTCTACTATTGAATGCTTTTCTAGCTAGCACACAAGGCTCTAGTCAGGCATGATGTTGTGTGCAGACAAGGAAAGCTTAATAATTACCTTGACTAGCATGGAATAAAACTGCATTATCGAATAATTCGACTTTTAGCGGAGAGTCGTCAACATGCGAAAACTTGTTTAGACACCACGGGATTTCATGATTTCATCACACCGAGATAACAACCAGACAACGGTTGGTATTGACTTGTTGTACGAAGTCTTGTTCATGGTTCGAACTTTCCCCGCTTCGTCGTCTCTCTCCACGGGCTCTGTAAATCGGGACCACGTGTACGCAATCATGAGACGGCAAATGTCCAGAACTGCAATGTCGTATTGATCCATGAATGTCTCGTAGCTGTAATTTTCAATGGCATCCTCCGCCGTGCGATAGGCTCCAAATTCCACCAAATGGGTCTGAAGTTCGTCAAAATAATACCGCAGTAGCTTTTCTTCCCCGCCATCGACCAACACGTCCGCATGTACTCCAGATGTGATAAAGTGCGCAATGTCCGTAGCTGCCAGGCCAAATCCCGCCCATTGAAAATCGAGCAGTCCAAGTTGTAGCTCTCCCTGCTTGTTGTTGGAGCCATCCGTTGATGTTGCGGCGCGTCGGAACAGCAAATTGGCTTGTTTCGGATCTCCATGGGTAAAGGTACGATACTTATGGTACTGTTCCGATAACTCAGGAGTGTCGTCCGCAAACGGATGTGCGAGGCGACCACATTCTTCGGCCACAGATTCCAGCCGTTCCCCTAAATTGTCCCAGTAGTCAAACGATGACAATTCCGTTTCAAATTTCATTCGTTTGGTCGCCCATTCTTGTGTCACTATTTTGCATTGGTTGACAGTCTCGGAATTTTGCGCTTGGGGCTGGACGTAGCTACCGGATGACCATACGCCTTCTTCCAATTCGTTGGCAGCCTCTTTTTCGTTTCTCCAAAAGTTGGATCCCGTCCAAAAGAAGGCATGAATTTTGGCAAAGGTTGACAGGGCTGTCTGACACGATTCCGTGTCTTGCAACAGCCATTCTTGATACCAGCCATCGGCGGGTGAAAGGTCTTCAAACAAAAAGCTGAATTTGGATTCAATGGGGTTGTCGGGGTTCGGCTCTTGTTGGGTATCGTACAATTTGGGAATGCAAACACCTGTCGTTTGCGTCATCATTTGACAAGCTTTCGACAATAAAAAGGAGGCCACCACCTGGTACGACTTGGCGTCTCTCAGTAGTTTGTGAGGCGTCGTCCTCGCCTTTTCTTGCGCGTGTTCCAGCGTTTCAAATACAATGTGTTTGTAAAAGGCGGTTTGTCCCGACGGTAGGAGTTGGACACGGCAGGCGTTGGACATGAGTCCACGAAAAGCGTCTTTTTCGGGACATTTGTAGGATTCCACTTCTGAAACAGGAATGCCCATTTTTTCGCAAAAGTACTCTTTGGAGAGTGGTTTGCCATCTAGATCTCGGATAATGTCCCCAACCCCTGCTGATTTGCCTTGTTCACCTTCATCCACTGACGAAGTCTTCTTCTCCTTATTTCTGGAGCTGCTGGTGGAGCATTCCGGGACAACTTCGGCTACGTGCACAGCTTGACTTACACGGAGACGTTGCGCAGTATATGATGATGATGGTGGCAAGGTAAAGCTAGGAGATCTGCTGGCCAGCAATAGCGGCAAAGTGAAGGCACTCGTAGCCAGCGGCACCACCGCAAACACAAGGGCTACTACTAGTAGTAGCGCCTCTGCTCCAAAGCCAAGGGATAGATGATATCTCATGGTCGAAAAGAAGAACTACGGATACTTCTTGTACCTTGTACTCTTTTGTGAAGAAAAATACTGTAACAGAGATGATGTGTACCGGTACGATCATCGATGTGATGGTAGATATTCGAATGCGTCTTATGCGTCTTCTCTGTGTTCTTTGCAGATGTCTTTGGCGCAGCTCGCAGCTGTTGGCCGGACTTAGAATGTACGGTGTTCTGCCGGCGGCTGCGTCTTGTGTCTTGTTATTGTATTGTTTTGTTCAAAAGCGCGCAGCTGGTTTTTTTTTGTGCGGTTTATTTTGGGCAGCGCGCAATTTGAATTTGCGTACAATAAATAGTAATACCAGTATGTACCGCCAGTATAAATACACACACAGGTACCGTACTCGTACTTCTCAACTCAAGCCCCGAAAAAAGAAAGAGAAGAATAATCCTTTTTTCGGGGTTTTGGCGCAATTCCTCAATTTTGTACTTCAGTCATGGATACCGGAATTCGTGAATGAATGAAGCCACCCTTTCGCGCGCTCAACTCCTCCTCAACGTGTTGCTGTTTATTATTGTCGCTGGACGACGCGCGCGGGCGGGGGCCAATGGCCAGCAATGGCCAATAAAACGCCGGATTTCGACATCCGACATTCGACCATGCATCGACCATCGACCATTATTTGTTACGAGTATCCGCCATATCTATCTATCTATCTATCGAAATATCTATTCTCACCATATCATCATGCTGACGGCTACCTTTTTGCATCGCTTTCGCTTCTTCTTGGCAATATGTGCACTGGGTGCCTTGACATGGTCGTCATCACGTGCCACCGTGTTGGAGGATTTAGGAGTTCGGCAGTAAGTGCAGTACAAGTAGTCGCAGTTGTTCATCAGAATCCTTTTTTGGCACGCGGCGATGTGCCTATTTAGCTGCTTTCTTGGAGAAAGTCAAATTTTTTTGTTCCTTACATTCCTTGCTTGTTTTTCTTTTTTGTTTTTCTTGTGTACATCATTATACTCGCAGTGTCTTGATTCCTATTGTTATGGAGGCCGAGGCGAAACCGTTTATAGATCATTTGGGATTGAAAAAGGTAGACTCCTATTTTCCGGAACAAACACCCTTTTTGGCCTTTAGTGGTGTTCACCACAAGACCAAAGTGACTGTCATTACGCTCGGAAAGGATGCCATTTACGGGACGGGTGTGGATAATGCTGGAACAGTTCCATCTGCGCTGGCAACGTTTCTTGCCCTGTCGAAAGATCACGCGGGTAGAGGCGCCATCGATTTGGTGTTGAATGCGGGGACTTGTGGAGGATTTTCTCGAAAGGGTGCTGCTATTGGGGATGTATTTTTGACGACTGGAGTTGCGAATCATGATCGACGCATTCCCATTCCTGGATTTGATATGTATGGGATTGGCAAGCTCGAAACCGTGGAGACGACCTTGATGGCGAGCAAACTAGGATACAAGATGGGAATCTGTACTACTGGGAACAGTTTGGACCATACCGAAAAGGACGAAGAAATGATGTTGGCCAACGATGCTGCTGTAAAAGACATGGAGGCTGCTGCGATTGCCTATGTTGCAGCAATGAACAAAGTCCCCTATGTCGGCGTCAAAGTAGTCACTGATATTGTTGACGGAGGCATTCCAACGCAGGAAGAATTTCTTGCAAACCTGGCGAGTGCCGCGGAAAGCCTCCAAAAGGCTCTTCCTCGAGTCTTGGACTACGTTTGCGATGAAACCAAACACGAGGAATTGTGATCGCCAGTGCGAATAGTTTGTTTTGAAGAGTTCTAATAATAGTGACCACCATGATGGAGATCGCCGTTGCAGCTAAATAGCTTATTTCTTATTTCCTTTGCGTTGAGGTATTTGTGATTGTAGTACTAGTACTAGTATGTTCGAATATCTACATCAAACGTCCACGGAACGACGGACGGACGCGACCAGTGTTCGCAATTACGCACGATCACGCACGACGCACGTTTCGATCACGACTCAGAGATTCATTCTAAGACTCTCGGAGACAATCTATGATCCTCCAAGAAACTGTAAGAAGCCTACAGACTTCTATCGAATTACATGTCAACGCATTCAAGAAAATAAAAATGAACCAAAGTTCATTTCATCAGTAGAGCATTCAGCTCATTAATTTATGTTAGCGCACTTCGTTAAGAGGTCTACGTCGATGCAGACTTCGCAGGAAATTGGGATCCGGAACTTGCGGGTAAAGATCGTTCCACCGCACGATCACGACACGGTTATTTCATTTGCTATGCAGGAATTCCCATCGCATGGAAATCTACACTACAACAAGAAATCGCCTTATCTTCAACAGAAAGCGAAATCACTGGCTTATCATATGCCCTCCGAGAAGCCATTCCAATTATTAGCTTATTGAGGGAAATGAAGAAGCGTGGTTTCGAGATTAACACTTCGCGTACCGAGGTGCACTGCAAGGTGTTTGAGGACAATTCCGGGGCTATCGAGATCGCACGATACCACAAGTTCCGCCCCCGAACCAAATTCCTCAACAACAAACTCTTCCACTTTCGAAGCTACGTGACGAAGGGTTGGATCTCAATCCATCCTATGGCTCTGGTCCGGCGTCGACGCCAAAGGGAAAAGGTAAGTTACCGTCGGCGGCGTCGACGATAAGAAATGCGTCGTCGCCGTCGTCGCCGTTGTTGTGGATGATGATGTTATTGTTGTTGTTGTTGTTGATGTTGTTGTTCATGTTGTTAATGCTACTGATGCTGCTGATGTTGCTCAGAGGAAATCCATGACAACCAACTCATTGAAAACTACAACAGTGGACAAACATGTATATCATGCAATCGTATGGGGCATAGTGATGCTCAATCATTACGGTGTTGGGACCATTTGGCTTTCCAAGGCGACGAGGACCGGTGGCAAGCAGCGATGTTTGCATTGCAACAAGCGGCGGAAGTCGAGCGAGGTGAGTTGGCGAGATGCGAGAACACAAGGCGGGTGGTGCTCGTTTTGGGCTTGCCACGCGCGTGATTTATTATGGTGATGCGACATTCTCACCCAGTACTTATTTTTGCGTGGACTCTACGCGGACGGAATCCAGCAATCATGGAAATGGAATCCGGCGAGGAAAGCCACGACTCGGACGACTGCCTCGAGATTCCATTGGATCAGATAGCAGTGGAGATGGCAAGATTTGATAGAATGGCACTGGAGGACGATGATTGAAGCTTTTTCGCCAAACTTTCACATAGGAAACCTCTTCGGAGTAACGTTCGGACACTAACTTCGATGGGACAGTAGAGCTTCCGCACATAGGGGTTGCTGTAGAATGGTAACTCTGAAAAGAGCTAGAAATCTATCAATTTTTCAGAGTTAGCTATGTAGTTTCCGTTGAGGATGCGGAAACCATACCTTCACTATGATTCTTAGTGGCGTGACACTACAACAAAAAAGTCGACTATCTGACTTTCTATGAAATGAGACTCGGAAGGTCATCTAAGTAGCTCGCCAAAGTTGGCCAGTTTCCTATTGAAATGGCGATCGAGTCGTGTAGGACGAGTACCGGGTCGTACACGGTTGACTACTCCGAATAAAAAAATCGAGCTCCCCGCACGAATTTTTGGTACGACGCCTTAACACTAGTACAGTAAGATACTTTTGGTCCCCACGGCCAAGAGTGCGGGGAACCGACTGATCGGACCCAAAAAGACCCGGAGGATGGGAACCCGTCGAAAGACGAAGAGCGCGAAGGATAATTTTTTTGCGTTTGTAGTTCGATTTTTCGAAAATCTTTGCTTCGACCATGATGCTTCATTGTGATACCAGTCTACTTGTGCACATAAAAAAAGACTTCTTCATCATCATCCGAACGTATTAACAAACGAGTACAGTCAGTACGTAACATAATCAATACTGTAGTGAGACGATACAGCAACTGAAAGCAGCCATGCCAGCCTTGAACTTTCTCAACCGCAACAACAACAAAAGCAATGACGGCAGCGAGGAGAACCCAAATTCCAAGGCGTCCACGATGAATGCAGCACTTTTGCATTTACCACCCGAAGAGTGTCGGCGTGTGGTACGAGACCGTGTGATGGCAGCCGCGGCGGCCGTGAATATCCGCCACCAAGTCGATGCTTCCATGGCCTTGGATGAGGATCCTGATTTATCCAAGGACGCCAAGGCGAAAAAGCGAGAAGCGCAATATGCCTCCCATGAAGCCTGTAAGGATCGTCTGCACCAGGTACTGGGGAATGAGTCTTTTTCCCCCCTTATTTCCACCTGTCTTGTGTTGGATCCAACAAAGACAGCAGGAGAGAAATCGTCATCGACCAACAATCCGACCCTTTCCTTGCACGCTGCCTTTGCCTGTGTCACCTTGTTGCTCTGCAATTTGGTGCTTTTGGTGGCTACGACGAGTAGTAGTGGCAGCAACCAAAACTTGCAAGATAGCAGTGGTAGCTGTCTGGCGGGGGGATACGATGCTCGAATTCGCAATGTCTTGTGCATGGCATCCATAGAACTTCTGGCCGAAAAACTGGAACAGGACGACAAGGATGGAAGCCTTTTGAAAAGACTAAAAGACAAGCAACAATCACGTCAACGGGTCCAACTTATTGATGATGGTGATAATGATGCTTCAGCCGATGGTATTTTGAAAGAAGGCGAGAACATAGAGTCGCAACTGTCCCATTTCTTGGAGGAAGAACTTCATAAAAAGCAAGATACCGCCAAGGATGATGCACCAAATACCACCGCGGAAGTAGTGGCTCCTGTTGAGAATCTTGAAGATGTTGATTCCAATAACAGCAAAGTGTTTGACGATCTATATCGTCGATATGCGACACGAAAGTATCAAGCCTTGGAACAAGCTGTGACTGACTTGATGATGAATCAAATGGTGAACAATGCTGCTTCCTCTGAAAAGATACAAGGTGACGCCACGGAAGCAGATGGCGAAGAGGAAGCTAACAATAGTGGTCGATTCTCTCGCAAAAATTTGGTGCGAGCAGCCAAAATTGGAGGTGTCGGTGTTGTAGCAGGGACTCTCTTTGCCGTCACGGGTGGGCTGGCGGCGCCTGGAATCGCTGCCGGCGTGGCCGCCCTGGGCGTAGGAAGTACTGTTTTGACGCTAGCGACCCCGGCGGCACTGATTGCACTCTTTGGTGTTGGTGGAGGAGGTTTGTCTGCCTACAAGATGAAACGCCGCACGGATGGACTCACTGAATTCAGTATTCATCAAGAGACTACCGATGCCGTTAGTGACGACACCTCGAAAAACGCAACTGCGCATTTGCACACGACAGTATGTATTGCGGGCTGGCTCAATGACGAAAACGACTTTCAAAGACCATGGGGCGTAACGCCTAGCAACTTGAGTTACCTTGAACGTCTTCAGAGATTCTTTTCAGTGGTAGATCCAGAAAAGGTTCACGATGCGAAAGAAATGGCAAAACCCTATAGCAAGAACAGCAACAGGGAGGAAGGCGCTGCCAAGGATGAAGAACTTTGGCTAGCTTTCTCTGCGGCATTGAAAGCACAATATGGAAAGACCCCTGATAATTTGCTTCCACTGGAGGACCGTGCGACGACTCTCTCCGAGGAAGAAGACGAGACTCTGCGAGAAATCTTTGACGCTATTGTCCACACAAATACTTCATCCGACCAACCGTCCAACAATGGATCCCGAATCCATTCTGCAACAAGTATCGTCCTTTCTAAGGAACCGTCGAATATCAGCGAGTCTATCCGACTGTCCAACTCTGACAAGAAGACATCATCGTCCCCTGTCTGGGATTATCAAACAGAATACGGTGGGGATCTCTATACAATAAAGTGGGAAAGCGCAATGTTGCTAAATATGTGTCAGGTCGCAAACAACATGGTCAAACAAGCGGCGAACAAAGCCACAACAGAAGTCTTGAAAAAGACAGCACTGGCAACAATCATGGCAGCAGTAGCTTGGCCTTCCCTCCTGATGGGCCTGGCTGGATCACTTGACAATGACTGGACTCTTATAACAATTCGATCCGATTTGGCAGGTATCGAACTAGCCAGATCTTTGTTGCAGAGTGATGAGCGACGACCGGTCAATTTGGTTGGCTTTTCGTTTGGCGCGCGCGTTGTCTATGCCTGTCTGTTGGAGCTAGAGCGGCACCAGGCCATTTGGGAAGCGCAGCAGCATCAGCAAGACAAAAAGAACGGAACCCTCAAGAATAGGTGGAAGAAGAAGACTGCTGAAGACAGCATCGAATACACCCGAGAACCAGCCAGTATTGTCCAAGATGCTTTGTTGATCGGAGCTCCCCTCTTTGTCTCGCGATCGAAACTGAGACTTGCTAGGCATATGGTAGCAGGACGATTCATCAACTGCTATTCGCGCAAAGATTGGATCTTGTCACTGATGTTTCAGTACCAAAATACGAGTGGCATCATGCGAGGAACTTGCGGAACAGGTCCAGTCAAAGGCGTGGGGGGTATCGAGAACTACGATGTCTCCAGTCTAGTTTCTTCCTGGCACGCCAATTATTGCAAAACGATCCCTGATATTTTGGACATGATTGGCTTTGATCAGCCAATGCCATCTGACACGAAATCCCAGTAAATCTCACCTTGAGAAGCGTATAGAGAATATTTGGTCTACCGTCTACCTTTGTCCTATTTTCATTTAGCTTGCTGCAATGCCTCTCTCCAGGCCACCTTATGCTCCTCTACAACCTTGACGAATTCATCCAAAGCCAATGGCATCTTCTTTTCCCCAAACCCTACGCGAAAGTAATCAATGTCGGGCGTAACAACCTCTGAGAAGCAGTAGGCAGGTTTGATGGATACTCCGTGCTGCGCCAACAGATTGCCTAGTTCCAGTGTGGTCAAAGGGCCCTTAAATTTCACAAAACCAATGGCGCCTGCATTCGGTCTCCGCCATTCAAATAAGTCTGGGTATTTGCTTTCGATGACATCCTGAAGAAGAGCCTTGTTGTGACGAATTATAGAGCGACGATTTTTCAATATCGTGTCCGATGCTCGGAGGACCATCACCGCTTGGATTTCGCTCGCTCTGCTGACACACGCAGTTCCAAAGTACTGGCAATCCCAGATTTGCTGAAGCATTTCGGGGTTCTGACAGGCCAGCCATCCTATCGAAATCCCACATGCTCCCCTGGCGGGCGAGAAGAGGAGTTAGCACCATCAAAGTCGCAGCACCGGCGGGTAAAAAAAAGGATTAAAGACTGAGTCTACCAGTCGTACTTACCAAGGCTTGCTCATGGTAACACAGGATATTCCTTTGAGATACGTTTCAGCCATGGCGGGGATGCGATCTTCGGTATCGTGTTCCAGAAGACGATACACTTCATCCGATAAAATCACAATTCCATGCGTGTCGCATAGTTCTACCAGCTCTTTCTGTAAACCACTTTTCATGACAATACCACCTGGATTGTAGGGCTCATTGATGATCATAAATTTTGTATCTGGGCGAATGGCAGCTCTGACTTGTTCCATATCGATTTGCCAGTCATTACTCGGATGCCGACGAATCCGAGTGACTCCCAAGCTATTACTGGCCCATTCAGGAGATTCAATCGTCGATTGATATCCTGGAGTGAACACGATGGAATGGCAGTCCCGAGCAAACGCTTGTGCCGCCGTCTGTATCGCCACTTGGCCGCCAGCAAAGACGAGAATGTGGTCGGGCGTAATAGTATTGTCGTACAACTTGCTGATTTCCTCACGCAAATCCAGACTCCCACCGTTGGGAGTGTATTCCAAGGAATGATCCTGATATTCATGCAACAAGGCCGTATCATTTCTCGCTTTCGTCAGTTCTACCAGTTCGGCATGAGAGAGAGGATTCGCAAACGAGTTGGAGAGACTAAATGTCCGTCCTTGGAAATCACGTTTGTGTTGCTTGGACCATGGTTGCTTCATGATACCCAGAGTACTGTAGTTAATACTCTATTATTGCTGGAATGACTTCTTCCTGAATACTACTGGTACGCAATACAGTAGTACCGGTAGGAGAGTGCCTGATGAGAGAATAGAATATGCATATAGAGGCACAGATATCAGGCACTGCGGCTCCATAAGCGCACAGCGGGAAGGTCACAAGTGTCGCAGGACAACGAGATCGCTGCAAGACTCATGCGACTCTTCCGTCTGTCGTCGACCGAATTTGCGCGCCCGTTTCATACGAACGTTTCTGACCGTTACGAGGAAGAACAAAATCAAAATCAAGATCTTCTTGATCGATCGCTTCTTCCACGTCCGTGGGGATGTCCAACTTATGTACTGGAACCGAACCTTCGTGATGGCGGGAAAATCCCCAAGTGGCAACCTAAATCTCGACGTGGACAGTTCGTGGGATTCTCACAAACCCATGCAAGTACAGTCGGTTTGGTCCGTAATTTGCGATCTGGAACTATTACACCACAATTCCATTGCGTGTATGATCCCGAATTTCAAACGGTCCATGCCTCCGATGGGCAACCACCACCGACATGGGTTGAACTTTTTGAGCAAGAACGCTACTTGACTCCTCTGGACCCTGACGCCAATCCCACTCTGTTGGATGAATGGCTCTCTCCTGAAGAACTTGCGCGAAAACGGGACCTTGAGAACCGTCGCACTGCTCCACTACCTCTTACACCGGAAATGATTCCTTTTAATCCTACCACGGCACCAGTAGTTCGACCCTCGATCGATGTCTCAGAGGGAGTACCGGTATTGGTAGAGGTTCACGCGGAATATTTGAATTTGGGAAACTTGCGCGACAATAAAGCGCGGGAGTTTTTGAAAGGGCTAAGTTGCGCACATTAATTAATGTCGACCGGTTCTATCAATAAAGCGATTCTAGTAATAGCCGTGAAAAACAAGACGGTGGCCAGGCCCCTAGATGTGGAGCGGAAGGATCGGAAGCAAGAGCTTGCAATTTTCGCCAGCAGAACCCATGGAAAACATTGGTAGGTCCTTCAGGACTGTGTAGCAGTCTGGGAAACAAAAGGGCCTGCCATTTTTCGTCCTGTAGGCATCCAGGATCCTGGTGAAATGCTTCTCATCATTTTCTCCACTTTTTTGGGAGTTGCCTTTTCAGAGTTAGAGAGTGCCCGCATCTAAAAATCGTCTAAAATAGTCCTAAATTTGGACGACGGACGGTTTAAACCGAAGTTAGTGGGTGCTCTGAGCAGTTTTGGAAATACTGGCGGTACTGGTACTGCATTCCTGTTCATGCATGAACAGTAGTTCATGAACTCCGAACCTATGCCCAAGCGGACCTATGCCTCTCCCTTCCAACTGACTAGCTAAAGAAATCGCAGCTCTTTCATTTGAATTTGAAATCTCATCCTTTGGGAAATAGGGAAAGGCCTACAGTCATTCCACGATTAAAAAGAACATACCGCACCGGTTCTCCGGCGAATCATCATCGTGGTCATTATATAATTTTAACCAATATGGTACAAGTCGAGACGAACCAAGGACGAACCTTCCTGAAATCCACCGAACCTGAAAAAACGTCATTTCCCACAAGTCCCAGGAAGAAGTTCCTGGAACGCACTCACGCATGCGAGCATCCGGAAATTGCGGATGCTTTCTCGCTCATTCAGCTGTAAGCCAGCAGGTAGGCTACGAGTACAATACGTATGTCCATGGCCGTGTTCTCTTGCGCTACCACCAGCTCGCCTGCTCTGTTTGTGTACCGGTACCGGTACGGTACAAGTGCTGTACTTTACTCGTACGAGCGTTCCAAGTGCGCACGTACGCGCACGTGCTACGTGCTCGTCGATTTATTTATGGAAGAGCAATTCGACGGACTAAGAAGACATGACGTAATAGCCTTGATTATTGCCCAAGTTGACGTGCGGTACACGGTACATGAGACGAGGACGTATCATACTGGTATCATACTGGCAGACTGCTTGTATATACCGGTACCTGGTACAGTGCGAATGCAACAGTATGTACCAGGTACCTGGTACAGTACGTGTACTGGTACCGGTGTGGTGTGAAGGGAAGAGAGCCTCGCCCTGATGCCCCACGCCGCATCATTCTCTTTGACCCCGGGGGACCCAGCCCGCCAAGCGCTGAAAGTCTTCGCCATTTCACCATCATTCTCTCATCTGATCCTGCATAGCAAACCCAACATACCATTCGTATGGCATTTGCACCGGCGGTAGCAAGGAACAAACGGCATGTCGTCGGCAAAACGGAGACACGATGATCAAGAAGATGAACGTCATTACGACCTTAGAACCGACGCTGACGATGATGCAGCGAAGGGGAAGATTCGATTTCCCGGTGATAAGCTCTTTGGAAGAGAAGACGAAATAAAAATGTTGCTCGATAACTTCTCGGCGGCCACCGAATCGTCGCCATCGTTGCAACATCATGAAACAATCATGGGCATTTCTGCTCCGAAAGCGTCCGCGGCGAGATTGGTATTTGTAGAAGGGTTTTCGGGATGCGGTAAATCTTCTCTGGTATACGGCTTCGTACAATGTCTCAAAAGACGATCGATACCCCACTTTTTCACAAAGGGCAAGTATAGCGAGCATGCCAGTGTAGAACCATTATCAGCTATCAAGCAAGCAATGTCGAGACTTGTCCGTGATCTGGAAAGTTGTGATGGCAATGGTGCTAACATGTTGGAGAATGTTCGTTCAGAGTTGAGGCGATCGGCCAGCCTTTCGGAGAACCGTGTCATGAAACTTCTTTCGATACTTCCTGGATTGTCCCCCCTTTTTATATCATCTGCATCTTCCCCGCGAACACCAGCACCAAAGGAGGAACCAAAAGGCAACATTTCCTTGGCGCGAAATGACATCAAGACGATAAGCAGTGTTTTTGATGACTTCGTTAGAGTACTTTGCCGGGGCCTTGGTAGACCCTTGCTGTTGTTTCTGGATGACCTTCAATGGGCGGACCCTGCGAGTATAGAGTTGTTGGGACCACTTCTATCAACTATGCGTGTAGCGAACTTCTTGTGCATAGGCGGATACCGATCCAATGCGGTTGACTCGGAGCATCCACTCCAAAAGCAGATACAGTTTTTCGAAGGCTCACTGAAGGAGCGGTTCGTCAAGATGGAGCTATCCAACCTATCCCTACACCATGTGACGACGTTTGTGGCGGAGACTCTTGATTTGGAATACGATTGTGTTGGACAGCTTGCGGAAGCCATCTTCAGCCGAACGTTAGGGAACATCTTCTTCTGTCGCCAGGCACTAGAAGAGTTGGCGAGGAAGAACGCTATTTACTACGATGTCATGACGTTTCAATGGGAGTTCAATCTGTCTGGTACGGATCTTAATTCCTTGTTGAGTAGCAATGTGGTGGATTTGATCCAGTCCAAAGTCAGATCATTATCGCAAACCATTCAGGAGGTCCTGGTAATGGCTGCGTACATACGCAACACCGTCGACGTCCCGATCTTGTTGGAATGTTTGCAGGAGCATGGAAAAGACATCAGCCAATCTCGGTTGGAATTTGTGCTTGATCAGGCTGCGAAGGAAGGGCTCTTGCTCAAGTCGGTGCGATCGGATAGCTACAAATTCTCGCATGATAAGATCCAGGAAGCAGCATACACATCGGTTTCACGCGGCGAACGGCATCGGCTAAAAGCGACGGTTGCCAGTGTCCTCTTCAAGAGGATCGATTCTTCACAGAGTAGGGAACTGCACGAAGATGAGTGGATCATATTTGTGGCTGCCGAGTATTTCCGTTCAATACCCAAAGCCATGGTCAAGGACGACTCACTACAGCTTGCAAAGCTCTTTCTACTGGTAGCAGAAATGAGTGCACGAAAAGGAACCTTCGAGAAGGCGTCGCGATACCTCCACGCTGGGGTGGACTTTCTTCGGCTGAACGAAGACATGTGGAAAAGCCACTATGACTTCTGCATTACATTGTTCAACCAATTGATATTGATTGAATTTGCACGAGGTGATATGGATGGGACGAAAACTGCTATAGACGAAGTCCTATGGAATGGAAAGTCGCTCAAGGACACCTGCATCGCCAACCACACAAAGGTAGAATGGACCGTCAAGACGAATTCGAAGAATTATGAGATGGGTGCAGCGGAGAGCATCCGGCTGCTTTCAAACTACGGTCAGCGTATTCCGACGAAGCCTTCGAGATTCGATGTCATGATAGAACATTCTCGAATGATTGTGGCGTTGCGTGGTAGACGGATTTCTGCCATGGCAGATCTTCCAATTGCAAGAGACGACAGTTTGATGAAGCTACTCTTTCAGCTTGCACACCTTTTGTCTCTTGCTCTCAATCACAGGCTGAACACATTCGTGACCATGAGAGCCATCCGACTTTCACTCGAGACAGGCATTACCAAGTACATGTCCGAAATCTTGATGACTTATACGATACCACTTCGTATTGCTGGCAAGTTGAATCTCTCTTACTCATATGCGACTATCGTGAAAAGTATATACGAGCGATTTCCTGAAGACCGCGGGGCCGAGTATGCCCTGGCCCAAACGATTCTCTACTGTGGAATCTTGCCCCTGAAGAATCACTTCTCAGGAGGGATTGATGCTTCACTATCAAGCTACACCCTTGCCCTTACCCATGGGGATGTAGACACGGCTCTTTTGGCAGCGGTGTTTCTTCCCATGAACTATCACGCAAGCTCCTTGCCCCTGAATACGATGCTAGAAGCGAAATTGAAACTCTTCGAACAAAAATCAAAGCTGTACCACCAGCCAAGTCACACTGCCTTGTTTCAGTGCTTTCGACAATTCCAGTACAACCTTGTCCATCCATCCGAATGTCCCACACGATTGAGCGGCACAGTGATGGACGAAGAACAGGTTTTGTCTCAACTCGACGGGAACATCAAGTCAATGACCCGACGTGACTTTGCGGTGATTCGTATGATGCTTGCTGTCATCTTTGATGACCAGGAGTGTATGAAGGTCATGCTGGAACGGCTTGAACCGTATCCTTACTTTGATTTGCCCGTCGTCCGACAACATCTGCGTCTGTTGTTCCCTGGGATTGCAGCCCTTGTTCTCGGGCGAAGACTCGGCAGGCGGGAGTATACTCAGAAAGGTCTGAAAATGATGAAAGAGTTTCAAAAGCTAGATCGCATCGGCAGCGAAAACGCACACCCTGTCGTGAAGTGTTTCCAAGCGATTCTATACAACAAGAGAAAACAGTACGATGACGCCATCGCGACCTGCAGTTCTGTAAAATTGACACACTTGGAGGCTTTAATGAACGAGCACTGCGGTCTCATGCTTCTAGAAAGGGCCAACTTTCATGAACTGGCAGCACATTATCTTGGCAAAGCCATGTGGCTGTATCATGATTGGGGAGCCTTCGCCAAAGTAAAGTCGATGAAAGAGCGATTCGAATTTTTGGTCTATGTGCCGAGAAAAGACAGGACGGACATCACTTCTTTGAGTGCATTTGTTCAGCAACAGGCGAACTCCATCATGGATAGCAGTGTCCGCTCCACCACTGATGATCCATTTCTTCTCCGACATAGAATAAAACAGTAGACTAGCGTTTCCTCTTTTAGCATCCTCGCAGGGAAAAGCCAACGTGCCTTCCTACTAGCCAGCTCTAGAGAGCTGTTTTTAAACTTCGACTCACTATAGTGGTAATCAAGGAGTAGACTATAATAGTACAGTATGTATATGTAATTGCGTGAAGCACTTCACTGACCGTGGTGGTGGCATCATACGATGTGTGTCCAGTGTGAGGACTGGAGGACACCCGACGACAGACATGCGTGCAAATCGATGGAGCCGAGACTGGAGCGCCGACAAGTACGAATTTAAGAGCTGCGGGCGATTGTTACTTCTCTTTTGCGTCTTTTGGCTCGCGTTGTTGTGAGTTTTTGTGATCATCTCTACTCTCTCTCTCTCTCCCTCTAGAGTAGAGAGAGAGAGAGAGAGTAGACTCTAGAGCTAGAGACTAGTCTACGAACACACCTCAACCAAAAACAATTTTACTCGTGCAGCCGAGAGGACATGCCGCCCAGTAAGAGAGAATACAAGCCCAACAAGTCCCTTATTCTGGATGCATGATCATGAAAACCTAATGACAGAAGAGTGTGTTCCTCCGCGAGATCGAAGCATGGCGGAAGACGAAGAGCTCCCCGAGCACACGCAATCGATGCGCCAGGCAGCTCGATATTGTCTTTCTGGCCTACAGAGAGTATGGTTATTTCCAGGTTCCGCTTCACCGTTAGGGACAACTACTACCAGCCGCAACGTTGTAGATGATAATTGTGATGATTCTTCCTCCACGATAGCGCTTTGCAGGCACGAGGCGTACACCAAGTTTTGGGCAACCGATGCTGAATCTTCGACGGCGACTTATGATCCCGGTATCGGCGTTTCCACTGCTACAAACACCGCCCACAAGAAAATACCAGAAATTCAATACTCGGACCTTTCCTCTCCTACCGACTTTCGTCGACGATTCCACGACACGAATCTTCCATGTTTGGTGACTTTCGAAAACCATCAGGAGTGGTTCGGAACTGTGAATTCCCTCTGGCGACGACTTGGAAGTGAACGACCACAGGGTCATCGTCATCAAACTGTCAATCGGAACTGGTTTGTAGAAACCCTTGGAGCGGAAACCAAATTACCAGTCCGGTTTCAGCCACCGGGTGATTCTTCTTCCGCGCTGCTCGATGAAGAGGGCCGAGCAACGGAATGTGAAACCAAGCAAGTCTCAGTCGCCGAGTGGATTCAAATGCTGGACCAGCATCAGGCCGCAGAACATCACGACGTCGAAGACGCGGATGCTACCTGTAGAAAAAATCCTTACTATCTCAAGGACTGGCACTTACTATCGCAACTACAGGGGCAGCAAAACGATGAGTGTTTGCCTGCTACAGTTAGTCACCTCTACGAATGCCCACCCATTTTTGAATTCGATCTTCTCAATTCGTTTCTGACTCGCTTTACCAAAGGGGATTATCGCTTTTGCTATTGGGGCCCCAAAGGTTCCTTCACATCGCGACACTCGGACGTCTTGCACTCCTTTTCATGGTCCTACAACGTGATTGGGACGAAACAATGGACATTTTTCAAAGGAATGTTAAGGGGGAGTGAGGATGATGATAGCGATGATGCGTGTTATTCTGAGCCGCGGGTCACAGTCGTCCAAAAGGCCGGACAAGCCATGTTTGTTCCAAGTCAGTGGCAACATGAGGTGGTGAATTTGGAAGAAACCATATCGATCAATCACAACTGGATGACAAGTGCCAATCTCGATCTTTGTTGGGAATGTCTAACGACCGAGATGGTGGCCATTGACAAGGAGCTAGATGCCTGGGACATCCATGACAATGCGGAAGCAAGAGAATCGATGCTCCGTGGATGTGTCGGCTTGGATGTCACGGCCTTCTTTTTGATGACACTAGTCCGGCTGACTGATCTTCTAACTCATCAGCTGGAAGAATCATCACTCCATGCTGAGGATGACCCAACCGATGAAGAGCCGTCGTCGTCGATGGGTTCAGAGAGAGCTACCGATGTGCATCGCTTATTGCAGATGATTCAAGTTGTACGACAAGCCGAATTTCTCCAACTCGAAGCTCGCCTCGAAAGTGTATTACAGTCGAACATTCTAACCATGGAGTTGTTGAATGTAACAGACAAGATTGTCTAATCAATCAAAACCTTTCGTTAACTTAGTATGCCGTACGACTTAGCTATTGGCACCAAGGGGCTGTGCCGAATGATCTACACCTGCTCGTTTCTTCGCAAGTTTTCGCTGATGACGTTGATGGGCGGCCCACAATTCATCCAACTCGCTATTGTCAAGTTTCATGAGTGCGGTCATTATTTTCTGCCGCCGCGTCGAACCTTGACTTGGTGACCGCTTTGAATTCAGTCGTCTACTTGTACTGTGGTTGGTGGATCTCTTGGACAACTTTTTGGCCATTTTTAGGATACCTTTGTTTACAGCGCGAGTGCCTTTGAATGGATTTGACTCTTTCTTCAACCCGAGCGCTTCCTCGAGGGGATTCAAGTCATCCAGACAAAAAAGAATGCGCGACCGAACATTCTCTGGCAACGACGCAAGCTGCTGAAGAGATAATACCTCATCTTTGGCTACCACTGTCCGCCCGTAGGCTATCTGAAGTTTGTCTAGGATAGCCTCAAAGGAGATGCCAGCCTCTGTCGACCGCTCACCCGCAAACCGTGTGAGAGGCATGCTAAGGTCAATCAACGGGTTCATAACAAGGGAGCCTCCGTCGACCTGAACACTGTACGTCATAATTGAAGGAGCTGCCGTTGCAGTGCTTCCTCCTCCTTCGGCTCGCTGCTCTGGTGTTGATCCATTGGCATCTTTTAGCGAGTCTGGACGTCCCAGTATACCCCAGGTTACTTCTTTCCTAGCTTCATTGATGTCCCGCCAGAAGCCCCACGGAACTTTCGTGATTGTGACACCCAGACGAACATTTACCATCGATCTGTCGGCCTCCTTCAAGTTGAGCGGATTTTTCAGCGAGATGAAACGCAATTGAATGCCGTGCTGCTCCCGATCTTTGTAATACAAAGTCTCCTGTGGTGGCGGAATATCCATTAGGGCGCATGCTGCCGAGGGCCAGGGTGTCTTGTTGTGCGAATGATCGTCAAGCAAGCTTTTCGTTGTGGACACTGAATTTGATGATTCACATCCATTTCTTGCGCTTGCAGGGGCCCCGAGAGACACTAGCCCCTTGCATTCGACTCCGCGCAGTTCATTCCAGCGGAAATATCCCACGTCAAACCTTAGATCTTGCGAGACCTTCTCGTCAGATTTGAGAGATTGATAGTCAATTGTCAAGCATGAAGCCAGTAGATCCCAATAGCAGAACGACAATCCATCATCTCGTCTCTCCTCTCTCATCACGTGAACACGCAGGATCGTTTCGGAAAAATGAACTCCCAAAACTTGAATATTCTCAGGCTGCATGAATAGAGCGAAAGCATCCGAGGGGTCCTTTTCCTTCTCTGGCTCCTTGGCTCTGGAAGATAGGAACCCAAAGAAACTACTTGTGGATGCCGTACTTTTTGTGTCATCAAGAGTTGACGACGCACGACTCACCGGGGTTTCATTTTTGCCAGGCTTCTTATCGGACGAAAGCTCGGCGTCATCAGCCTTTGGTTGCTCGCGTTTCTTCACAAACAGCGTCTTCAGCAAATGAAGTGTTTCCACGGAAGGTCTATCCACGTTGATCTCCAATGGATCACGGAATGTTATTTGCAACGCGAGACCAGGCATCGGCATTGCCATATCCAAGGTAGACTCGGTCTTCACCGTCGCAGGGCCCTCCCAACACATGATGCAGGTCTCAGAGGGAAGATGAGTACAATCTTTGCACGATCCTGGAACCAGACCGCGAGATATCCGATGGAAAGAACTCGGAATTTTACAGCTTTGAATGCCATTGACATCCGTCGTGTACTTGTCAGAACCTGGATGCATTGCAGGGGGTTGCTTGGATTCCTGTTCATCAATGGGGTTTCCTACTAGACCACTACTGCCGCCATCTGACTTTCTTGGAGTATCGCCCCGACTCATTTGTGGAATCATAGGCGGAAGTGGGAGCTGGGGCCCTGGTGCGATCGAATCGAACCCCAACACCATCGAATCCAAGGTATTGTCATAGTAATCGTACTCGTATTCACCTTCTTCGTAGTCGTAAAACCACGAAGAGCCGGCAACCTGTTTCTTGGTACCTAAATGAATACGTGCCCTCACATCTAGCCCGGAGCATCGCAGCAAATGAAAGTCAGTTGCCAGCACCCATTGCTGTCTCGCCCACTGCAAAGCTTCTAATCCGCTGGGCCGACCAAGACTTGCTGGTAGTTTAGGGCCAGGGGCAAAAACCTGAACCCAAATTCCCGCGGCAGGCCCTCTCCCTGTCCGTATATGGCGAACCATGTATTCATTATCATCCACGGGCGTTTCCACGCTGGAGTACGTTGGAACGACAGACAAAGGTGGTTTCGAGGAAGCATCATCTCCTTGAGAATGTTCCGGTTCTTCCTCGGTCCCTTGTTGAAAATTTGAAAGGACATCTTCCCCACCGCTCACCGATAGAAATTCAATCCCTATTTCCAACATTGTGTCACCTGGTAAAGCTTCATTAGAAGTTGGTACACCAGTTTCGGCTGGAGGACTTTTCAATTCTTCGGTCGTCGTCGAAGCGGTACCGGTAGTCGCAGGAGCCTCTCCTTCTCCCTTCTTGTTGTTTGCTTGGGGTTCTTTTCGAATAATGAATCGAATTCGGATATCCCGTAGGAATAAATGCGGAATGGCGGCAATGGCTCGAGCGAGCGGGTTGTCTGCCAGGACGCGATCGCCAACCGTTTCTCGCTTTGGTTCCACCTTGGCCGCTGGTTTGGGTGGTACTGGAGCCGTAGTCGACGGCGCAGTACGGCCCGATACAGTACTTCCGACATCATCTGTCGCCACTTTGACTTGGGCGTCAGCCTGATTTCCTTCCTCTTCCCCTTCCGAATTCGCCGGCGTGGACTCTAGAACAGGAAATGCTTCGATTGTCAACACAGCGTCTTCGACCATTACGTGTAGCTCTCTGCCAATCAGCCTATTGGGAAATATATCATACGGTAGAGTTAGAAGAAGGACGCTGGAACATCGCATGCATGACAACATAGATGAAGTAATCTTACCGTATGTCGAGGGTCCCTATTCTTCCATTGTCGCCCAGACAGAGCCTGTATGGCTGTTCGTAGTCTTCAAACTCGTCCTCACTGTCTGACTCCTCGTCAACCTCCCCCTCTTCTCCGATTGTGGTAGTTCTTGCTGATGATTCATCCAGTCTATACGAGGAGTCTCTTTTCTCATCCATTGCCAGTACACTAACTTGTCGATACATTTGTTTCTCCTCGACAACCGCGACTGGAGCTTTGGAAGAGGCATCATCTCCTCCATCGTCCACCATTCCAGGACCACCCGGCACGGTACCTGCGGTGTTGTCGTCACCTGCCTGTGACGACATGGCCGCGCCACCCTTTCCTTGTTGACTCAAGTCTTTTCTACCTTTTGTGAAACATGAAAAAATGCTCTTGCTATCTTGCAGCGGCGTCGAAGGCCGATTCGTGGGGGACGACACAGGACCCTCATCATCACCATAACCGCCATCGTAATGATCATCCACAGGTACCTCGAGGTCGTCAGTGCTGGCGGTGCGACTCCTCGTGGGGCGCAAGTTCCCCACGTCATTGAAGTGCAAAGACGTGTCGATCAGTTCATCATCCTCGTCACGAGGCCGACTCGCAGTATTTCCTTCCTGACGTCGTCGAGGTGGAGTCTGCGGCGGCTCGTCTTCTGGAAAGTCATAGCCATATCCTCCTCCTTCGGAGTGAAAGGACGACTCTTGTGCTCGGAGGTCTTCTTCATCAAGATACCGGTGCGATCCACCCTCTCCTTCTTTCACTGCTGCTGCTGCAGGATAACCCTCCTTTGGCGGTTTTTGTTTCTTCTTGTTGTTGCGTCGTTTCCGCGTTTTTCTCATAATGTGCTTTCCCGGCATTTGCTCCATGAGTTGCACACCCTCTCGCAATTTCACATTGGAGAGGCGCACACCCCACCCTGACCCGTCATACACACTTGGCAAGGCCACACCTTCGACGTCCACATCACTCAAATACTTGTACAGGAATGTCTGAAGCGTCTTGCTGAGCAAGCTCATTGCGGCAGTCTTGAGCATGGTCGACATGTTGTTGTTGTTGTTGTTGTTTGGATATTATCCTTTCAAAAATATAATGCACCAGTTCTCTCCTTTTTGTTTTCCAAAAACAATGCGCGCGAGAAACCGTCGGCGTGGGACGACGACGCACAAGTAATCAAGCCTCAAAGATGCATTCGAGATGGATGTAGTAGGTTCGTACTGTAAGTGCTTTAGATCAGTGCAGTGTTATCATCCTCTTTTGCTCCCTCCCTCACTCCTCGAGACCGAGACCGCCATGGTCACTTGACAAGGACAGATGATGGTAGGCTACCTTGTAGACTGGCTACCCGTACAGTAGACGGACGATGGAGAGAATTTTTTGAAAGCTCCGTATTTTGCTGGCGCGCCTGCGGCAGGGCCGATTTAATCGAAGTGGTCATTCTAGTGCAAGGCCGGTGGGGGACTCGTTTACAGTAGTCGCATTAATCGTCGGGTTCAAGCACTCGCAATTCGCAATAGTCAAGACACTCAAGACTTCTTGGGCATGCAGTAGATGATACGAGTATAGTACCAGTACCGGTAGGGCCGGGCCTACTCGTACTATGCTGTATCATACCGTAGTTTGGACGGCGTCCAAACTAATCAAAGTTGTACCAATCTGGAAGAACTACTACTAGTACAGCACGATTCAGCAATACAATGAAGAAAGATAATTTTAAAACAACAGAGAAGAGAATTTAAAATAAAACAATATCCAATACACAGACAGCAGATGCCGCCCGCATTATTTTCATACTAATCTAACAGATACAAGTGGCGAAGATTTGATCGAACAATCCCTTCTCTTGTTGTTCGATTAGGGAATCCGCCTGTTCAACGAAAAGCTCTTCAACGACCGTCTCTTCGACGGCCTTCTCTTCGATGATCGTCTTCTCCTCCACAACATCCAAACCACGTGTGGCTTCGGTTTCTTCTCTCTCATCAGCAGCAGGTGTCGCCACAGGAATCGCCACAATCTTAAGTCGGCTCTGAGATCGCATCACCAAATCAATGGCTTGTTTAGTATCGCTAGGGCAAGGCTTGCCGTTGATCGAGACCAACTGTTGCCCTTCCGCCAGCTCGGATCCAGCAAACGGACCCGTGGGATAAATCTTGCGGATAAAGACGCCGGGCTTGTCCGGCTTAGTCTGCACCGAAATGGCCATTTTTTCAGCAGCTTGCTGTCTGGTGATTTCGCCCAACACTGGCTCGGCAGCCGTGATGGAAACAAAACCCGCTGGGGCTCCTTTCAAGGCAGCAGCGGCGTCCGCGGGAGTCTTCCAGGTCATGGTCTCGCCCATAATATCGCCGACAATCATGCCTGGTTTTAAATCAGTCGACGCGAAGATAGAGTCGTCACGGATCAAGTGGATTTTGAGCGGGGAATCAGGATTTTCCCGGGAGAAAGCCACGCCCAACGCGGACTCAGCGGACTCTTTCTTTGCTTTAGCAATGACGGCACTCATGGTGTGTTTCTAGAGTTCCTGAAGTAAAAATTGAAGAGGTCAAAATGGGGGGAGGACAAAATTTAATAACTCTCAAATCCAAGAATTTTATGACGAGTTTTTGGATGCCGATGAGCCGATAAAAAGATACCCCACCACCGTCGTAAGTCTACTCGTACGTGGTACGGGACGAATACGTACCAGCAGTACCAGTTGTACATACCGCGCTATCGTTACACTAACTGTTGCGGACTGTAGACACGCTCGCTCAATCGCGAGCGCATCGCCGAATACGAATCATCAATGGCGAATCATCATCATCATCCAGACATTGAATATATACAGATATGATTGATTGGATAATTGGCTATTTTTTTACGTTTGACGTCATAGAACGTCGCGCGATTTATTTAGAAGGATGAAGCGACGACGACTGACGACTCCTCGGGTCGTGAATGAATGATCATCATCATCATGATGATGATCATGATCATCATCAATCATCAGCACATCGCCGTTGGGAGAAAATCTTCTCTCCACAACTCTCTAGAGCTACTACTACTAGAGTAGACCTACAGTAGCTACTACTGGTACTAGCTACTTCGCGCTTTTGAATACTACGGCACAGTACTTGTACAGGAGTATTACCAAAAAATATTATTCGTAGTACTACTACTACTAGGAGTACTAGTACTAATATAATGACACATCCCTCTGCTGAGAGAGTGCTGCTAGTAGTAGTAGAGTAGACTAGAGTAGCAGCTACCACTACTACTAGTAGAGAGTAGAAGTAGTGGGAGTAGCTCTAGTACTACCAGGTGCAGTCGGTAGGCGTAGTTGACGCAGCCTTTCTTAGAAGGATATTCCTCCCGGTATCAATAAGAATCAGCAATCCAAATCGCAGATCAATCATACTACTACTAGGAAATACAACTAGTACTACTTGAGGGTCAGGTAGAGCAGCTACCCTCGCTCTCTCGTAGACTACTACCACTAGAGAGATCTACTTTTTAGAACGAACTGCTGGTAGAGACTATAGTACCTATGTAGACCAAAAAAGTATTCACTACTAGTAGTAGAGAGTCAATCGCACTTGCACCGTCCGTAGTACGTACAGTAGTGCAGGAAGGTTTGTTTGTTGTTATGAGCTCTCTCTACTAGAGAGTAGTAGATAGATTGACATGCGGTTGTTGGTGTTGGCCGTCGTCCCAACCCATCGTACTCCATACGGCAGCCCCTCCGTCGTCGGATTCCTACTAATGCATTTCCCACACGATATGAGACAAGCAACAAGCCCCTCCATCCAATGTGACTTTGGATTTGGCACTAATGTCAACAACAATACCGATATTGTTGTTGTCATGATCCCCCCCAGCATGACCAGCCAGCCTCATTATGTCCTGGCTCGATAGAAGTTGACCATCAGTCGCAGTTACCTGACTCAGTTTCGTAACCTTCGCTCCCTTGGGAATTCCCACGTTGACACATGTCTTTCGTTTCAAGTACTCTCCTGCCCCACTTACTTCACGTACTGCAGATGCCTCCACACCTCCCACTTCGATGGTCATGTCTTGGTGCAATTTGCAAGCATCGTCAGAACGTTTCTCGTTGGCTTCGCAAATGATCAAGTCATCGAACCAATGTTTGGCATCGACAGCATCATCCTCGGAGGAATGATGGGAATGGTCATCGTGAGAGGGACCTTCGAAAGGTAGCCACAGGCGAAGTTTACCACTGGCAGGGATTCCATACATGGCAATTTTCATATCAATGTAGCCGAGTCCACCACAACGTTCAACTTTGCGTTTCGTCACTCGTTCTGTTTTGCTCACGTCAAAGACCCAGCCTTTCTTATAGTGCTCTTCTGTTCGATCGAGCATAATGTCCAAATCATCTTCGGAAAAACCTGACACAACAATGGAGGGTAATGTCTTTTCCTCATCGGTAGCGGGTACAAACGACGTTCGACACGACAAAACCTTCATTGCGTAGGAGGAGGAGGAGGCGTCCGCAGAATCTTTCACTTTATGACCGAACAACATTTCGTTGACTGCTGGATCATTGTCGGGCATGCGACTTGATGGTTTTGGAAAGACCACCCGACCATCGTGGTCTACTAGACTCCTTCCAATATTGATATTATTTGGTGGTGGTGGTGGTTGTTGTTGTAACATTTCGTAGGCTCGTTCCAAAACATTGACAAAATGCATGGCGATGACCCATCCGATCATGCTGTGTTCTTGTCGCTTTGGATGCCATGCACCTCGGCCCGGGCAGGACGGCGGGGCGCCAAACTCATCCCATTCTTGAAAGCCCGGCGGCAATGGCTTCTCGAGACTGGAAAGTGTATTCGCATCCAGAACATCGTCCTTTCTTCCGACTGTAATCGCATCTGCTAGGAGACCCTTTTCTGCGTATTCTTTCAAAAGATTGCTTCGGCGAACATTCTTGTCCAACATGATGATCATGGGGTGTTTCGATAACTGCTGCATGGATTGTCGCACAAAGGCTTCCAGTACCGCCTCACTTCCTCCCTCATTCATGCTGTAATCCCAAGAAAGGACGTCAGGATCGCTCCCAACAAAGTGTTCAAGGCAAAAACTGTAGGGAAAGGATGGGATACCACCAATGGCTGCATTGCGCACCACCAAGGCGATGCCGAGTAATTTTTGCATTGGCTCATTCAGGATTCGTTGCACTTCAAAGGGAAAGGATTGATTGAAAAAGTTGCCCCGACCCACAGTCACCGAATATCCCGAGAACGCCATCACAAAGGGACGACCCGCTTGACTGGCTTCGACCATTCGCCTGGCGGTGGCATCGATGGAACCAAATTCGTCCAGCCCTCGCTCTAATAATATTTTGCTGTAGCTCCCATATCGTAGTTCAAAGTCATTTCTTAGCTTGGATATCACAGTTCTCGCCTCCGATCCTGGGAGCCGCCTTTGAGGTGTTTTTTTCGTCGATGATGATGATGATGATGACGATGCTGATGCCGTAGTAGTGACAATATGCAAGCCGTAGAGGCTCATGCAAATGAATAAAACCACGGCGACCACCACACCACCAAAAATATACTTGAAAAACGCACCCTTACTGTCATTGGATGTTGTTCCTCGTCGTCTTGATATTGATGGTGGAGCCACTGCTGCTGCGGGGTTTCGACCCCGTGAGGCGGCCACCCTCATCATTCTTATTGCGCTGCTTCTGTATTTTTCCCACAGAGCGACGACGACGACGACGACAACAACGACGACGATAGATAGATAGTTATCGATACAGTAGTCTTTTATCGTCTCTCTCTCTCTCTCTCTCTATGTTGGAGGGTATTGAACTCGGTGTCTACAAGCTACGCCAATGTCAAAGAAGATCCCCGTTCCCCGTTTTTGAGCAGAGAGTAGAGTGCCGGTGGTACTGTATCAGTACCGGTATGGTATGAGTAGATGATGTTGTTCCAACACACGGATAATACAGTCGACGGCGAGAGAGGAGAAGACAGATGAATGAGAGACGCTGGATAATAATGTTGCGTTTGCTGCGGTAGTCGCGGTATACAAGTACTGGTACTGCATGTACCAGTACAGTACCAGTACTGTACAGTAGCTGGTACCTGTACGTGCGAGATACCCATGGTAGAGGATTTAGTCGTCCTGTTCAAACCAAATAATGTCTACTGCGTATTCGTACTGAACAGTACCGGTGCCAGGTATCGGAACCTTCTTCTTCCAACGATTGTCAACTACAAGTACTGCTAAGAGAAGAGCTACTCTCTAGCTAGAGAGCCTCTCTACTCTACTAGCTGCATATAGTAATAGAGCTAACTACAGTACTACTAGTAGTAGAGCTACACATGGATGCGTGTAGCGCTCCAGGAGAGGAGGGTACAAGTCTAGAGTAGTATCCACCATACTCGACGAGGAAGCTCCTGATGCACACTACGAGATGGATCGATTGACCTAAATAAAGAGATTTCTCTCAACCGATTCATTTTATTGACATCGATGCCCATCACGATTGCCACGCACACTAATCCTACTACTGTAATCTACTAATAAAACTCGAGCAGAGAAAAGCGGGGTAGAAGTAGTAGCTAGTAGGATGGTATTGAATGGATTTGACTCATTCTTCCAATGAAAGAAGAAGCCAAACCTCAATCCGAAACCCGTGGAGGGAAAGAAGTAAGCCTGGGCAACTTGTTTACGAAGAAATCATTGTCTGCTTCAATTAATTCAATTAATTTATATCTTTTAGCGGGGTCAAAAAAGGCCAACCAACCAATTTCAGTCTTTCTCGCCATAATTGTAGCTTGCAGCCATTTCATTCCTTCGTTGACATTACACACTAGTACTGTAGTCGTAGTTCCAGGTTATTAGATCGCTCCATAACCACCGGTTTTGCCAAGGACACCGGCAATCAAGAATACTGTAAGGAGGACGGCGTACACCCACCCAAACCAATACGTGACAGCCCCCATGCTGGAATACATAATGAGGACCACGGACACCGCATGATACACCACAAATGGCTGCTTGGTCTTTTCATCACCTGCATGGACCCATTCGAGCATACCTAGGCCAAGCATTGCTCCTGCCAAGAATCGCGTCAAAAACACAAGAGACGGATTGGCCAAGTCCCATCCAAGAAGTAGCGCTTCGGGCCCCATTACGGGCAAACTCCAGCCAAAGGACGCCAGGAGAAAGACCACGCCGAAGAACATGGCAGCCACGCCGTGCAGTTTGGAAACCACTGCAAAATCCATGCTGAGATACTTTTTGTTCGATGGGCTGTTTCGATTTGCCGGTACTTGGCTTTATCTCGCGATATTATGATAATGAGTTGTGTCAACGAGTTGTCAGAAGTTTGCCATGAGATACGTGAACCTGCGTACCGGTAGTTATTAGTTGACTCCTTGTTCCGTTTTCTACCCCAACTTCTTTTTCCGGGACGGTAATTGTGCAATACGACTACTCGTACTCGTACGGGTGTACCGGTACAAGTAGTACCAGTACAGTACATCAGAGGGTTCTCGCATCGGCCTATTAGGGGTACCTGGTAGCCAAAGTTTCGGATCGTGCTTCTGAAGACGCGCTAAAAAGCGCGCGAAATGGCTGGCCGGTGCATCGATTTAGCCAATCAAAATAAAATAGACTTCGGGCAATATCAGAATGTGAATAATCCCCCCATTCTGTGGCGTTCTGAAGTACTATTTGATTACTTTGATCATATGTGAAGATGGATTTATACGCGTACTGTCCCATGATCACAGGACCAAAAATGAATTTGAAATTTATGAGAAAGTGGGCGACGCAAAAGAAAATGAAGAGAAAGAGACGGATCGCAAAAAACCGAAAAATTCATCTGCCGTCTCGCCGGTAAAATTGTCGATAGATCGGTTCTGCAGAGGCGTGAAGCGATCTTGTGGAATTGAGCGTTGGTGCGTTGCGCGTCTCACACGCACCCGAGTCATTTCGGGCCGACCACGTCATCGACTGGTCGTGGCTAGGGCGTCTGCGCATGCACGGCGCGCACTAGCGTGGAAGATCCTTCAGGACATTATCTACCGACGAAGGGCAGACTATGGTCGTACGAGTCGCGTAGACCGTGTGTATTGCACTCGCCCCCATGTTCTGGGATCTACGAGCGTTTATATGGTGTTATCATTCGTATGTTATAAGTGTCTTCAATTATGCCTTCGCGAACGCGAACGGTTCCATTATTTCGAACTTCCGTAATAACGTATGGACCTTTGTATGGGTCCATTCCGAATTTTGTGTTTTGATCCTGTTTGATAAGGATTTCGTCCCCGACTTGGTAGTGGTGGAGGAATGAGGAGATCCAAAAAATTCGCGCGGAGAATTTTGAATATGCCCTTTGCTAAAAAAAAAATGTGTCCTACTACGACAAATTTATGTTCTTCGGTTCCCAAAATTGACGGACGACGGACGGGAATGTGTGTCGCGACACATTTCATTTTCAAACGAAGCCTCCTTCAACTTCTCCAATGAATTCTGGCATGAGTTCAAGTTGGAAACGATTGAAGCAAGTTGATTGGTCCATCTGTGTGTTTCTACGAAGGGTTTGACGTGTTGGTTGGAACACCGGGGTTGATTCGGATGGTTTTCAGGGCCCCGAAACAAATGTGTCGCACGTAAGTCCCGAAAGCGGTGATAAGTCCCGAAAGCGATTTTTGACTGGTACAGTAGCAGCACTGGTATAGTTGGTAGTTATCGGGCTACGGTACATGCGAGAGTACGATGTTAACATTTTAGTGAGCGGAGATAGGTTCCCGTCACCAGCATAAGCAGAAGGATCTGTCCAAACATGTAGAGAGGGATTGCATCGCGTTCTATAAAAGCACATCAAATTCTACTAGCTAAAAGCGAGAAAGTATGCAAAATTTGCTTTCTATCAGTGTTCGTATCACATCGGTACTATCCTCGAGAATGCAATAGGGAGGACTCCAGACATAAGGGGGGACTCCAAGAAGATGCCGTCCCCATTTCAACATGCCCAGATACTCCTCCAGAAGCTTATGCAGACCGAAAAGGGCAAGGCACCAAAACAACTTGATGTACAGCAACACTTGGACATGCCTTTTAGAGGGACATCGACATATCTCCACCAGGCTGTTCCTCGAGATCATCGCCTGTATCCTCATCCGTATCCTTACCACCATTGTCCATGTCTCCCTTCAAGTGTCTCCGTTGGACTCGGTTCTGGACTTTCATATCGACTTCGGCAGCCAAGCCCACGTATTTCGCGTTCACACCACGAACGGTCTTCGTCTTCTGGATGGCATCGTTACCGAGACGATGACGAGCAAATTGTTCATCGGCGTTGGAGGAAACGAGGGCAATGGCAATAAGAGCAAGGAAAAGTGATCTCATGGTTGATTGATTGATTTGTTGGTTGGTGCCACTGGTGTAGTGATAAAAGTGTAAAAGTGTGAATTGTGCCGATTATGAGAGTTTGTCTCTTCTTCGTCTTCATGATGATTCAGAAGAAGTCTTTCGGAAGTTGTTTGGGTGGTTCCGTGACGAGCGAGTGACGACGAGCCTTCCGAGTTGGACCAAAATTAATGCGAATCTGCTACGTTTCTAGTTAATAAAATCTTCAATGCTGAATATGAATATATCCCTAATTACCATAACACTGTCCGAAATACTTAGCCCACTTTCATCGTTGAGTCTTTTCCGCTTTATGTATTTTGTCGAGCGTGACCGCCCAATGTTCTAAGTAAACACGATGATGTGGTGAAACTCCGACCATTTTCATAAATTTGGAGAATAGAACAAATTCAAAAAATTGTCGAATAACTGCCTCCACCTCGAATCATCGGGGGAGGGAAGAACAGGGGGTCAAACATTATTTTGGTGTACAGTTACCCCTGGCCACTCGCTACGCGCGTAAAAACTATCTCGGTTTGACGCACTCGCGATTATGCTAGTTAAATTTGGCCAAGCTCTAAATGATCATAAACAGCTCTGAAGGTCCTTTCCCTGTTGTAGCACGTTCAACCAAAAGATACTTAGATGATTCGTAACGTCAGTCCATTAATTTGGTGACAGTGACACATTGCGAGGTAGTTGGTTACTACCTGCCAGGTCAACGCGTGATATCGCGTGCGCGAAACTGTGTTTCAGCTAGCTGTGTTTTCTGGAAAGATGTTGTATCGCGCGTTTTACTACGTAAATGTGCCTGGCGATGCGCCGTAGCGAATTTACAAAAGTGTGTCGAGGATGGGGGAAAATAATTTGCGTCGGGCGTGGGGAAAGCGCGCGTTGGCAGAGAAGTTTCATACCCCATCCTAGCTGTTCTTTTTTGGATTTTCTTTTTCTTTTTCCGAAACAATTGACCTCTGACTCCACACTATCGATCGATCCCAACCAAGAGGTAATATGGCAAGCCAAGCCATATTACCTCTTGTCCCAACCGTCATGCATGCTCCAGCGTACTTGATGGCATAAAAAATAAAAAACCCACAACATAGCGAGTGGCACATGACATCCACGAGACGGGACGCCCGAGAGCTACAGTATACCGGTACATTATGGCACCAAAGAAGGAGAAGGAGGAGCTACAAAAAGAATGTGTCTACCACAACAAGGCTCTCGACTCTCGACTTGATGAAAGATCCAATTCTCGTCGTATCGGGACAAAAAAGGGATTTCTTCTCGCATGTCTCGTACTCGTTGTCATCTGGGAATTACTAGACAATGCTGGATCAGGACTAGAGGAGTTCACGCATCATATTGCCAGTGCCACGCTGACAACCACAGATGCGATCATAGTGGTAGCGACGGCAGAAAACGAGAGAAACGATGCTGCACGACGAAAAGTCGCTCCTCAGGCAGAGGAGGAGGCAGCACATACTAGGAGTAGGCTGAAGGAAAAGCCATCCCCTGCATTTGCCCGCCCACAAAAATGCACCATGGATCAATTATTGAAGGTCCGCCATTAGCTACCTCCTGAGCTGTGCGTGGAACAACTCGTCACAAAACGACCGTATTACCAGCTCTGTAGTTTTACTACAGCAACGAAATGTCCAATGGCCACCTGGTTGGAGGAGTATTACTTGGAACTTCAAAGAACTTTCTCCAACAACACCTCCAATACCGCTCCCCCTCCTCCCTTTCTCGGAATTTCGGTGGGATGTAACAAAGGCTTCGATGCGATCAATACGTTACGAATGGGTACCTTCGACGACAGCATTGAAAAGGATGCTTGGAAAAAAGGCAATGACTCACGATGGAAGTGAGTTATTCCATTCTGTATGCAATCAACACGAGGGTATGTCTGAAATATTAGAGCCCTATAGAAAAGAATTGGGTGCTACTACTGGTAGCCGCCGCGACAAATATCTCCCTCGTCCCCACGGAGAAATGCACTGCATTGAACCCATGCCTCAAACATTCCACAAACTTAATCACTCCGCTACCGTTTTGGGCTACAAAGAAAAAGGACTGACGGTTATCCATGGGGCTGTGTCCAAAGAAAGTAGCGAAATGTTCTTTCCTGCTGGTCTCACGGGAGGAGTCGAAAATCAGGGATTGGAAAGTTGTCAGAATCTAGCAGATGAAGAACGGCGGAGGCGCTGTGTACCGGTGAGGGTATTTATCACTGGTTGAGTATGTGAAGGAGGAGGTCAAGGCCAAGATCAGCAGGAATCCTATCAATATTTTGAGCATTGACGTGGAGGGTTTTGATGGCGATGTCTTGCTAGGGGCAACTTCTGATGTGCTGAAGCGAGTAGAGTATCTTGAATTCGAATACAACTGGATGGGATCTTGGAAGGCACAACATTTGTATGATGTTATAGAGATGTTGGATACGAGTGCTGGTTTTACTTGTTATTGGGCTGGAATAAACCGTTTGAGGCGAATCACGGATTGTTGGATGGCTTACTACGACGTAAAATCTTGGTCCAATATAGCGTGTGCTAATCGCAATTTGGCTCCGCAATTGGCGGCCAAGATGGAAGACATTTTCCACCGCAGTCTTGATGATCAGAGACAATGGATCAAAGACAACCATGACGTTGCGAAACTAAAGCAATTGGGGAGAAAATACGTCAATCATGCTCTCATGTCGACAGAGGAACAGAAATTGACGAGTAAGTATTTCACCGGCGCAGCGTGATACTGCCAACTTTTGGAGACTTCGTTACGTTGTAAAGAACATTATCGCAGAATACATGAACTATATAACTATTTCTAAAGATGAACCGGGTTTCAGAGGGGCGCATTCTAGAATGAAATCGTTGTTTTCAACGGCCACGTTATCTAGGTAATTCTATGAAACAGACATGAATCAGTGTGGCTGCGGTGTTCTTGTTGTGTAGGAGTACTACTCGAATCCAGAACACTATCAAGAGTCTTCCTCGTAAAACTTGTCTTTGATTTGCTGGTACTCACCACCCATCAACTCCATTATCTCCGTCCATAGTGGTTTTGCTTTTTGAGTACCCATTCGATCTCGACTTTTGAAAAGGACTTCTTTCGAAACTGATGCGGGGAACCAGATACCCTCTTTGATTTCTCTATCGAGGTCCTTCGTGGACCAGATAGTACTTTGCACGAAAAATTTGAAGTCGAAACCTGACATGATCCGATCGAGTGATGGATCTTCCATTGCCTCTTGAGCTTGGGCCGGATCACCACCCCAGAACAAACCATCCTCCGTCAGTTTTTCAGCGTCTTTGACAGTCGGGCATAAATGTAACATGTCCAAGCCAGACGATATGTTATCGATCCCACCAAACCAAAGTGGCTGAATGCAAAACTTTTCGAGAATGGGAGGTAAAGCTGCCGTCTGTTCACCTAATGCTGGAGGGGGCTGTTCTAGATCGCCCAGGAGGTAACCTGTTCTTCGATTCAGCAGCACACCTCTACAACCTCGTTTCTCCTCCCGATCAACAAGGACAAGTACTGGAAGTAAGTCAGCTTGACGATCAGGTCCCAAGTCTTTTGGAGGAGGCCTTGTTAAGCCAAATTTCGCAAGCAACGACGGACTTGGTCCCGATGCTAATATTCCGGTACCGGTGCTGCAGAATTTGTCAGGATTTGCCACCAGAACTACGCCAGGCTTGACTGTCTCTGCAGGTTTAGCCCAGTCTACTATTGGCTTTTCAGCGGCACCACTTTGACTTCTAGCAAAGTTGATTAGCTCGTCAACAGATGAAATTCCCTCTTCTTCTGTGGCTGGGGCATCGCCAAAGATACTTCCCATCTTTGAACGAAAGTCTGCAATGGATTTTTCGTCCATTTCTTCATAGTCGTCGTCATCGTCATCATCTTCGTCGTCGTCTTCCTCTTCGTCTCCACCCTGAAAGTTCTCAAAGTCACCATAGAAGGAATAAAGAGGACGCGTCCGCGCAAACGACGATGATTGACCTTGTATTTGGTGAGCCGGCGACAGGGATTGACAAATAATAATGCGAGACATCTTCATGGAGCCAAAGGCACGTGTCGAATCCACCAATAAGATCATGGCGATAGCCAGCAGCATCGGGACGACACTTCTTGATACCATCATGTTAAAATGTGACGATGATGAACGACAAGTACGAAAATTGTGTATCTGATGGGCAGACAGTAACAAATGAAACGTTATCGGCCGCCTGTTGGGCTGGTGGGGGATGAAAAATGGATGATTTTTTATTGGATCTCCATGGCCCAGTATAGTCGATGGTCGGCGCATTGTTTCAGGAGTGGGTTGGTCTGGGTTGGTGTGAGTGGTTTTGTGCGCGCGCGGTCGACAACAACTAACTCTGCTCTGCCCATACGTACACTGCTCCGTACCGGTACCAGGTACCAGGTAGAGCACACTCGTAACAACTCAAACAAACTATTCTGCGTCCGACAGATGGACAGTGTCGATTTGATTGTCCGTCCGTCGGTCCGGTCTCCTACTGTATGAAAATAGTGGTGATACCGATCTACTTACATGCACTAGGGTGAAAGGAAGGTCAAAGATGGAAAGAAGGATGTAAACAATAACTGTGTCTATTGTTGTATCTATCACTAACTACTTGACAACATGTGGATGACGATTTTACTAGATTTTTGAAGAAGTGGCGAAGGTGTACCACGTAGACAGCACTGTGTGACGTCACGCGCAGTCATATTACTGATCACAGTAATATTCGTTTGGTCCCCTTGGACTCTTGCAATAACATTGTGAGAGTCCGTATAGATGAAACAAGATATGATATATCAATTAATATGTCTAACTCCCAAAGCGATGTTCTCGTACTAGTATTTTTTTGGGCAATTTCTTCGTGAACGCATCCGCAATATTATGTTTCGTCCCGATCCATGACACTGATGCAACACCCACTGCAACATTCCATTGCACGTAGTTGAAGGCAAGAGCAGAGTGTTTCTTATTGACCTGTGGATGATGATTTTGGATCTTTGAAGTGGCGAGGGTGTGCCACGTAGACACTGTGTGACGTCACGCGCAGTCATATTACTGATCACAGTAATATGCGTTTGGTCTGTCTGTGGCAGGAAACCAAAAAATAAAAAAAGATGCGGCAAAAGCTCCAATAAAAAGCAAAGACCGGCGGAGTTGAATGAAAAGCTTCTTGATTGCTTTGTTGACAAACTAACACCACCGTTGGTATAAGTATTTTTTGAAACACGATCGAGAACAACGTCAAGGCCAAACAACGTGCATAATGATGAGGCAACACGCAACGTAAACAACACGCAACGTATCCGAGAGATCGGAAAACATAGAAGCAGGAAATCCGAACAGTGTAAACTGATTGTAATGGCAAGCGGGGAAACTTGCGTCCATCAACGTCAAAGTACCACTATTTCACAATATTGAGATAATATCGAGAGACCGCTCTCATCGTTTCAAGAATGTCTGTTGTTTCTTCAGAGACCTGGGATCTCTCCCAAACTACTACCACAGTGGACACCTGCCCTTGTCGTCGTCCATTTCGGCTGCTGGAAGATGGAGGTGGCGGGGGCGACGAAGAGGTTGTACTCTGGGAGGTGATTTACACCTGTGTTGTGCTGTTTTTCATGTTTGCAGCGCTGCTCTCGGACCGTTTTGGGGCAGACTCCGTCATGATAGTGGCGGTGACGGCCTATATGGCGGCCGGTATTATCACCATCAGCGAAGGGCTGTCGGGTTTCAGCAATGAAGGACTCATAACTATACTGACGCTGTTTGTGGTGGCTGAGGGAATTTCTAAAACTGGCGCCTTGGATTGGTACATGGGTAAGCTGCTGGGCAGGCCTAAGACAGCTGCGAGCGCTCAGTTGAGACTCATGATACCAGTCTCAATTGTCAGTGCGTTTCTAAATAACACGCCTGTGGTCGCTGTCATGATCCCAATCGTGCAAAAATGGGCCAAGAACATCAATATCTCGGCTCAGCAACTCTTGATTCCACTATCATTCGCGACTATTCTGGGTGGAACGTGTACTTTGATCGGAACCTCCACGAATCTTGTCGTCGTGGGCTTGCTCGATGAACGTTATCCCAACGACCCGGAAATGAACATTGGCTTGTTTGATCTGGGTGTATACGGCGTCCCTATTGCTATTGCGGGTATCTGTTATTTGCTTTTGGCGTCCCCGTTCTTGTTACCGGGCGGAAGTCGCCAAAATAACTCCAACCGGGGAACCATGCCTTTTGACAGCCAAGAGGATATTCTTTTGGGAGCTAGGCTGGCCCCGTGGTCCCCAGCTGCAGGAAGATCCGTCAAGCGTTCCGGATTGCGTGATACAGGTGGAATCTTCTTGGTCAGTGTCCATCGCGCGGCTACCGGGAACGTCCATCGTGCCGTTGGGCAAGATTTCGTCCTCAATGTCGGAGATATTCTCTACTTTACGGGCTTGGTTGAAGGATTCGGGGAGTTTTGTGAAGAGCATGGTATGGAAGTGCTAACGAATGAAATTTCGGATAACATAAGATCCGCATCCACTAAGGAAACAACAATGGACGAGCAGGACGTACCATCGGCCTTAATCATGAATGATTCTGAGATGTTCAGCGAGAAGAAGAGACATCTCTATCCCGTTTGTGAGGGTGATGAGACAGTTCCTATGGAAGAAGTTGGTGTCACCAAAGAGTCACTGATGAATGCGGATGAAGCCGAGCGATCGCGATCGATTACAAGAATGACTGGTGAGTCGGTCCGATTCATGGAGGCATTACAGTCGATGGGTTTCATTCTAGCATTGCTCTGACACCCTTTCATTCTAAAAACTGCTAATAAACCAGATACAATTCGAGGCGTGGGCCGGGATGAGCCAACGGCCGATGAAAATCGAGCCTTTTCGACACCACGAAAGGGTGCACAGGCGACTCGGGCCCACAAAGTGGTTGTCACCTCCGAACACGATTTCGTTATCGTGGGAGTAGACACCCGCGATCGACCTGGGCTGCTGCTCGATATTTCAAGGGGACTCGCAAGGTTAAATCTGAACATTCGCCACAACGAGGCGTCGGTTGTTGGTGCCAGCTCCATTTCTATTTGGCGTTGTGAGAGGGCCGATACTGATTTGCCGGATCTGGAGGAAATCTGGTCCGTTTTGAACGTGAGTGAATGCAAGGGTTTGCGCTCTGTCTTCTCCTACATATATGTTGCATCGACCCGCTTTCTCATATCGTATTGAAAATCTTAGGCCTTGTTGGAAGTCGACTCTGGGAGCCAAGCAATAAAAGAGAGAGGACTGCGTGTCATGCGTGCCGTCGTGAACAAGACGTCGTCCCTAATCGGCAAACCTGCCTCGGAAGTGGATTTCCGGAAAGCCTATAGAGCTGCAATTGTCGCTATTCAAAAGGGCGGGAAGAATGTAGCCATCTCAAGTGTGGTCTTTGGTCCAGGAGATGTTCTCGTGTTGCAGGTTGCCGAAGATTCTCCTTTGCTCAAAGTACCTCCCGCTGATTTTTACAAGCGCGCTTTTGAAGTCAAGGATGCCGCGTCGTTGTCAAGGACGAGCTCAGTAGGATCACTTGTGAATAAATTCGCAAAATCGGTCAGCAGATCGAGCACTGATAAGAGCGAAGTCTTATTTGACGACGAACTAGCAAAGGCAAAATCCAAGAACAAACAGGAGATCAATAACAATGACTCGGACGACGTCGGGTTCTTTTTTGGCGCTGAGTTGGGTTGTGACAATGTACCTGTAAAAGATGAAACGATGCTAGCTGACATGGTTTCTTCCATGGAGGAGGTCAACAACGAAGAAGAGGCCTGGAGGGACCTTCAGGTTGTTTTCTTGAATGAAGAAAGGGCGATCGCTGAAGGGGGCGGCACTCGAGAGTTCTTGGCAGCAATGGAGGTGGCACCCAAATCCAAGCTAGCCAAGAGGACAGTGGCCGAGGTTGGACTCGACAAGCTCCCAGGAGTTTTCCTGGTGAGCATTGATCGGCCAGCAACCACGCGGCAGACAAATGATGAAAAGAAACCAAAGGTTACCGTCGTTGCAAGTCCAAGCAAGAATCGCATCTCATCTGATTCTTTGAGTGAAGTTGCCTCATTGCGAACTGCGGAGCGGATCTTTTCCACCATATCTCCCGATACCCCTCTGGAGGAAGGTGATGTATTGTGGTTTGCAGGATCGGCTTCTGCAGTAGGCGACTTGAGAAAAATTCCTGGATTGATATCTTATGAGAGTGAAGAGGTTGCAAAGATCAACGAGAAGGTGCATGATCGACGTCTTGTGGAGGCCGTGATTGCCCAAAGAGGTCCTTTGGTTGGAAAGACCGTGAAAGAGATTCGTTTCCGGACAAGGTTTGGTGCGGCTGTTATCGCCGTGCATCGTGACGGCAAGCGTATCCATGAGCATCCGGGTAAAATCAAGCTCCAGGCTGGTGATGTTCTTCTACTGGAGGCTGGACCGTCGTTTATCAAGAAAAGTGTCGACAATGACAGGTCATTTGCCTTGCTTGCAGAGGTGAAAGATTCGGCGCCCCCACGCCTAAAGTTGTTGATTCCTGCCCTTTTTCTTACGGTTGCCATGTTGGCAGTCTATACGGCAGGCGTCACCTCGCTCCTCATTTGCGCTCTAATTGCTGCGATTCTCATGGTATGCATCGGCATTCTCTCGGAACAAGAGGCGAGGGATGCTGTGAAATGGGACGTATATATGACGGTCGCAACCGCTTTTGCAATAGGACTTGCACTGGTAAACTCTGGAGTCGCGGGAGGCGTGGCCGGCTTTATGGTAGACATTGGCGAAGCAGTTGGTATGGGAGGTGAGTACGAATAGGACTATCAAAAGCACAGCAGCTCAACAGCGGTACATTTACCGCGGCATTGCTTTGTTCCAGAGCGTTTGCACTGACAGGCTTTGATATTCAATTTTGCAGATGCTGGACTGCTCGGAGCGGTTTATCTTGCGACCTTCTTGATTAGTAATATCGTGACCAATAACGCCGCCGCAGCCCTGATCTTCCCTGTGGCACTGGATGCGGCAGAACAGGCTGGTGTGGATCGACTCATCATGAGTTATTGCGTCATGCTGGGTGCCTCGGCCAGCTTCATGTCTCCATTTGGCTACACGTACGTTGGCACCGATTGATTGATTGCGAACCTTGTTTTCTATTCCAATTCTCACTCGTTTCATTCCTACGTGTATTTTGTTTCTACCAATACAGAACGAATCTTCTCATCTACGGTCCTGGTGGTTACAAGGTACGAACAACGGGGGACGATGATTCCGGTATAGACGCTCCTATCGGGTTTATTCCAAAAGTTTCTAACCCTCCCATTCGCTCATTCGTTCGTTTCCTCTCCCCTTCTTTTTCTTACTACCTTCCTACGAGTAGACCATCGACTTTATATACATTGGAACTCCAATGCAACTGGTTCTATGGGTCTTGTCCGTTTTGTTCTTGTCCATGCCTTCCGACAGTTGGTGGATCAGTTGGTTGGGCACCTTTGTGGCTCTTGTGGTGGTGGTCTTGACACGAATCTTGAATGCCTCGCAATGGTTTCATCCGCGAAAACAGGACGCAAAGGAATCATAGATAGCCACACCACCACCCACCAGTGATTCATTCCACTATTCTCGCTCTACGAACTGAAACTTGGATCGGGCTTTAAGGAGGATGACGATGATGATGATTGGCACAATCTCGCTTGACGATAATGTCACTACTACTACAACAGACTGGTAGGAACATTTGTCCCCTATTCTACAACAAGGAATATGATAGCAAACCGGAACTACTACTAGACTACTCGAAAAAAATAATGATCCCAGTTCGATTAGACTAGTTAGTCTTGATTACCTGTCCGCTGACGAACAGTCGCGCAGTCAGGCGCTTTGACCCTGTCGACTCAAACTCCAGTTCAAAAATAATGGCGCGCAGTACGATTGCTACGTGGAATCTAGCGTAGAAGGAAAATCAATCATCATCCTTCTTGCGTCGTCCTCGCCTCGCTCGCATCGACAATGATGATGAACCGACTGACCCCTCTCAAGAACAACAACATCAACAATACAACGGCGACGCCACACTTCATCTTCCTTCCGCTACCGGTATAATCACAGCATAATATAATGTCCTTTGCAACACCCGCAAGCAAAGCATCCTCCTCCAAGACTCCCCATCGAAGGCGACGCAAAGTACCGGTGGTATCACCCAAAGCGACGCCAGCAGTTTCGGTACCGGTACAGGCACGGGTACTCGTAGACAACAAGGAAAACAATAGTCACAGCCAAAGTCACAGTCACAGTCACAGCCGCAATGGTTCTAATGCTAATGCGGCTTCGGATTTACTCCTCGACGATGACGATGTCATCTTTCTCAAGGCCGGTCGGGACAAAACCATCACCATGGACGAACCAGCATCAGCATCATCATCCTCTGCTACGGCTGTTCTCTCCGAGACGGTCCTGGAATTCCGAAGTGCGCTTTCTTCCGTTACCAGCAGCAATAGTAGCAGCGATACCAGCAGCTCATTAGGGATGTTGTCGCTGTTTCAAGAACACCCCAACCTCGATGAAAGCGTGATTCGATGCTCCTTATTTCCTCAATCCGCCACGGGGCTGTGGCATGTCCAAGAACACTCCGCCGCACTACTGAGTCAATCTCGAAAACTCATCAAACAAGCCACTACTACTACTACTACTTCTAGCAATACTACCACCGGTAGTGGCAGTAGCAGTAGCAGTAGCACCTCGCTGCAGCTGCTAGTAGCACCACTGCTGCTGATTGCGGTCCATAATTTACGGGCGGTGGTGGCACTGCAGGATTCTTGTCGCGGCGAAGAATCATCCTCCTCCTCCAAGAATGATGTCACTCGGATAGAAACATGCATCCGGTTACTCTATCACTTGATTACGACGGCAAGTGAAAAGTTTCTGCAACAACAACAACAACAACAACAGGATTCCACCAACAATAAGAATGATGATGAGGACAGTTGGAAATTGGGAATGATTGCGATGGCTGGCTTTGAAGCTCTACAGAGCTTGCTGTTGCAGTACTCGTGTACATCGTCAACAACATCAGACGAGGAGAAGCGAATCGTTCGATTTCGGTCAAGCAGTAGAAGCACCGGTACTGGTAATAGTGAAACGTCGACCTCGTTCGAGGGAGTGGCGGTAGCGGTACCTTCCTGGCAGCGCACCACCACCACCCAAACTGCTGCTACTGCTGCTTCTGCTTCTGCTTCTGGAACCATGACATTGAGACAAGTTGCGACAATTGCATTGAAGTCTTGCCTCTCCTGTGCCTCGGCAGCTTTGCTTCAACTATGGTGGTGGAAGCAGCAGCACACACGTACAAGTATTGCGGCCAAAAACGAATCCTCGGAAATGGGACGGTCCACCACTATGACGATGATGATGGCCCGACTCGAAGCAGCGGCCGCCAGATACGGGGATCTAGCACGCTTAGTGTTCCAACAACAACATCAACAACAACCGGTCCTATTATCCTCGGCATCATCATCTTCTTCTTCCTTGCACCAAGCACTGCTGGATTCCGTACTTCGGCTACTACACACTTGCTACACTCCCTGGCTCACCTTCATTGCCGACCACTCGAAGGACGAAGAATGCACGAAAGACTTTCCAGCACACTGCAAAGCATCGCATCGGTTGCTCTGGGATTTTGCGGCAAAACTCAAAGGATCTTCTGCCCTATTCTCGTCATCCTCCAACAACAGCAACAACAGCAGCAAACAAAAGATGGAAGATTCTTGTCTGGAGTTGCGACGACATGCGATTGAAATGTTACTGCCACCCGTGAATACGTCGGAGGGAATAGCGCTCGTTCAAGAATCGCAGTGCTGGGATTCGGCTTGTAGCTATGCTTGGAAGGCGGCAAGTGTCTACATTCAACAACAAGAACTGACCGAAGTAGTATTGCCCGTGCCCATCGATACCGCACTGGGAAAGTTTCATGCCACAGTTGGGTCCCAGTTGGATCGCTTTTCCAGTACCGGTACTACTACTCATTCTGCCGCTACGAGTATATCCTTTATCGAATACTGTGTCTACCGAGGCTTGCATTGCGGTATCCCACCAAAACTACACAATACTACTGAAAGGTGCTGGGAGTTGCCAATATTAAGAAGGAAGGACGACGAACAACATATCGGTGCGCTCGTCTTGTCGGCAGCTCTGTTGGGAATTCAATCAAAACATGTACTTTCGGGGTGCCAACAAATACTGGAAATGTCGTGCCACTCCGCCCAGGATGACGATGATGGTGATCTTTCCCCGGATGATTATGTTTGGGATTTGGTAGCTGCTTTTGAATCGTCGTGGGTGCTCCCTCGATGGCAATCATTATCAGAGGATACACAGAATCGATACTTCAAGCTACTGTCGACCATATCGCTCCACCGAACGATATTTCATGCGTTGAAGAATAACAACAGCAGCACCAACAATTGTCAAGAATCATCATCCAATCGGCAGAAACCGCTTAAAATCATATCGATGGTACTGAGTAGATGTGTTGGGCCCTTGGCACTCGCCATGTCAAAAAGTTGCAAGGACAAATCCAAAGTGAATTCCATGTTCGAGCTTGCGCTGGAGTGCTATATTCGTCCGTTGGCTGCCTTTGAGCGACTGAGCGAAGAATCGTCATGTCAGGACGATCATGCAGCACAGGAAGGGGAATATCAGAGCCTTGCCGATGAAACCATCCAAACTATGCATCGAATCTTTTTCATGGAAGACCCATTGTCTCCAGGACTGCTGGAGAAATGTGCGAAATCAATTGCTCTGGTGGCGAGACAACGAACCGACAGGACCAGGACGCGGGCCTCCATTTATCCCACGCTCTATTCCATACCCATGTACCAATATCTCTCCCAAAAGAGCAGCCAATCGGACTATCAATTATCTGCTCGACTGGCACATCTCGCCAACGCCTTGCAAGCCTCGGGACTCTGTCACCAGGCAATGGTCGTGTTGGGGTGCGTCATCGCCCAGGAACTTCCCACCTGTTATGCCTGCGACGATCTATTGGAGTGGAAGGCAATCGATTTCGTGCACTTTTTGGCAGCCCGCTGCAAGAATGTCTTCTCTCCCATTTCCACCGAATACCAACCCACGGCACTTGCACGGTCGTCGATTCGGCGTCTGATTGCTCTCACGCAGCAGCTAGCGAAGAATGAGCAAAGCAACGCCGAATCACCATCCATCAAAGAGGACCAGCATGCTTGGGAGGCTTTTGTAACTGCTGGTATACCTCTCCAGTCGCTAGACGATATACAGGAGGCTTGTTCTTCGGTGGCCTCGCTTCTTCCGACGGTACTACAGTGGCAGCAACCAAAAGAGGAGCCACGGGCGTGGCTACTGGGTTCGTTTTTGCTCTATGTCGATGTTATGGCGGAACTGGGCACATCAATGCCAGGAGCGCTCCCTCATGAGTCCTCCTCCTCCTCCTCCTCATCGCTGCAAGTGCCGTGGCAAGCTGAAGATTGTCACGCCATGGCCCAGTATCTAGAATCCGAACTCATTCCACAGTTGTCGTTGAAATCGAGTCCCGATTTGCTCCCAGTTTTGGTCAAAGTGGTCGTATCGACTTCTCTGACCCAATCGAAAGTGGACTTTTCCAGGATGGCCGACGACCATGGCGAAAGGAGTATTGATGAAGCTATCAGGCTAGCTGATGATGCTGTCAAGGAGCTCGAATCACCTACCTGGAATGGCGATGGAAAGGGCCAAGCCTGCTGTCAGCTATTGGCGGCGGTCATCTCTCATTTTTCCTGTTACCTCGAAGCTCGTCGAGGAGACACTGCGAACGCGGGTCTGTTCCAGCGTTATCAGAAGTCTATGGCTGTATTTCGAAAATATATCGCAGCTACCAACGATGATATCCTTGAGTTTTGTCGGAAAGCTTTCCTATGGACTTTGTCTCATTTCCAGATTCAGCTAGAATCCGGTGGTGACTCGATCCGTTCCGTCGTTTCTATGCACTGGATCCTCGAGTTGCTCAACGAAGACGATGCGGACGAATGTGCTTGGTTTCGTTCCACTGCCGTTTCTGCGTTCTTGGAGAGTCCACTCTCGATGACGAATATGCAGTTCGAGATCGAGGAGCGCCTGCCCAGGTCCATGGAATGGTTTGCCCAGACGGAATTGTCCCTTGCTTCCTTGCGTGCACAGGTATCCCTAACAGGCTTCGACTGCGAAGCTTTGCCTTCGGCCGAGCTGGTTAAGTCGATCAAACTTGAAATCGAAGCTGCCGAGGTATCAACGAGTAAGCGAGATATAATCTCACTATGGCTCTTGTGCAGTGCGGAACTGACCCTGGCAGAATGTGCAGCAGCTACGGGTTCATTTACAGAATCTCTGAAGCACCTGCAAGAGTCCTGTCGGCACTGTATGTCAGTCATTTCATCGTCGAGATCAGGTTCTGGGCACGATGAGGACTCGCCCTTTTGGGTCAATGTTGCTCGATCTACTCTGGGCACTCGAGCGAACCGGCGTTACGCGGAATTGCTTGGTTTGAGATCAAAGCTGTATTCAAGAATCGGTGATCATCGAAAAGCGATCGCATATCTCGTTACGCTTGCCGACTTTCTCGGTATCGACGTGGGGCATGTTGATAAGGAACTTGGTCCAAACGTGGAGGCAATGCTTGCATCTGACTCTGATTTAGGATTGAAGCAGTTTCAGCGACTCAACGCTGAAATTCGGTGCTCAGTATCTTCACTTGATTTGGTTGCGAATGGACTCGAAGGAGCCGGCTCTAGATGGCCGCATGAAGCTTGGTCCAAGTCCGACGACGTTGCTCGCCAGCTTCAAGTCATCCTAGACGTAATGTCAGGTACGCATTATGTTATCTCGGTTTATGTGTTTTGGAACGAGCCCATCGTCTCTCACATTTCGATTTCTCTTCTTTTTCAGCTGGTGACCTGGTCTACGGAGAATCAATTAGGTCGCCATTTCAGAGTTCGTTTTCGGGGTTCTATAAAGAGGCCATGGACTGGTACACAACCACAATTGCTTCGAACAATCTGTTCGACGCATACCGAAGTCTTACCGACGACTCTTCAACTGCATTATCCGCCAAGATGGCGATCAGGGAAATCCGCTGCCTGCTTCATCTCAATTCAAACATGGATCCTGATACTCGCTCCAAAGTTCGAGCTCTGTGCGCACAAGTGGAAGAGAACACTGGGGCCGAGGCCAGCGATCGGGCGTGGGCGCATTACTACTCCGCGGAGATAGAGATTACGGCTCTTCATCAATCTGGCGGACTTGGCCGTCTGTGGAGTCAGAATAGCGATGACACTTGTCAAGAGGACGAAGAGAGCTTACAGGCAGCTAGAGACCACCTGTCAAAGGCAGCCACTATCCACGCGATTGGAAGTGATATTCTCTCCCGCATCATACTAAGAAGTTTGGCGCTCGTGACAGGACCTGAGACTGGATCAACTAACAATGCTTCTTCGGGCTCCTTGGTGCTCATGTCTATCGGCCAATCCTACAGACAACTCATGGTTCGGTCCCTGTCCGATGCGAATGATGGAAGTAGCAATCATATTCAAGCGCTGCTTGATATGTTCAGCGTCTTTGAAGCCAATGGAACATCTTCATCCGGAAGGGGGATCATTCTTCTGTTGGATCAGCTGGCAGAGGTAGTTCCAGCGAACTGGAAATTTGTAGCCGCAACTCTCTGTCCATCTGGGGATCTGCTTGTGACAAGTATTGAAAAAGACGCCGATGTTGGAGGTATGTACGTGAACACGAGTCGTGTTGAACCAAAGAAGGGCGACAATGCATACGATGACATTATGGTTCCACTCGACGAGATCATCCGAGAGAGTCAGAGCCAGCTCTATGGAATGGATGTTTCGGTCGTCTCGGAACGTTTCAGCAAGGAGGCAGCGAAGCGCGAATGGTGGGACAAGAGACACAAGCTTGACGAAGACTTGCAGGCTCTCCTGGAGCGCGTTGAAGGCTCGTATTTCCCTTCACTCCATCTCAAGTTAGATTCGAATGACTCGATATTTCAGAGTGCCGAAGAGTCCACCTCACTTCCCATCGGGAACCTGGCTTCCAAGTTCGAGGCGGCTGTGGAAGAGACGAAGTCCAAGGAAGAAACATCAGATTCGCTACTTAAGCTGACAGTTCCAAAGTTAAAGGAACGGCTTCGCGACGAGTATGGATTCCCGGACTCGAAATTCAGGAAGATGAAAAAACAGGACCTTATCGATTTGATCCTATCCGAGAGTAGTGCTGGAAAAGAAGTCGAGGATGTCTCCAGCGATGGATGCCTCTTTCTTATTTTGGACGAGAACTTGCACCGTTTCCCCTTCGAGGGTATGCCCTCGCTAGAAGGACATTCCGTGTGTCGGGTGCCTTCGTTGTCATTTATCTTGGCATCCCTACGCGAAAGAAACGTAAGCCGACCAGGTCAAAAGCATTTAGTGGACCCGTCCAGGGCATCCTTCGTCTTGGACCCAGAAAGTAATCTGATTTCTACCAGGAAACGCCTCAAGCCCGTCTTGGATGGGATATCTACTGAAAATGATTGGGAATGGGACTCGGCCGTGGGGCAAATTCCACAAGCCTCTTTTTTCGAGGATGGTCTATTACGCCAAGACAGTCTCTTCATGTACTTCGGACACGGTGGGGCTCAAACATGTTTTTCTCGCAAGCAGGTTGAGAGCCTCATGTGCCAGCGGGATGATCATAATGCACGGGCCTGTAACGCTACTGTGATTCTAATGGGTTGCAGCAGTGGCCGACTGGTCTCGGTCAACCGTAAGCACTCTCGTGCGTTGGAACAGATTCCGCTCTACTACGAACCAGAGGGGATTGCGTTGTCCTACCTTTGCGCTGGGGCTCCGTGCGTGGTCGGTAATTTGTGGGATGTGACAGATCATGACATTGATCGATATTCCACGACGCTTCTCGAGAAGTTTCTCCAAGGAGAAGATCGCACCAGGAGCTTGTCTAGCTGTGTGGCAACTTCGAGAAGTGCATGCAAACTTCGATTCATTGTTGGGTGCGCTCCAGTCTGCTACGGAATACCAGTCCATCTACGAGTTTGCTCATAACATATCGTTCACCGACAGCAAATGCACAATCTCTAGTAGTAGTCTCTTTTCTATTATTAAAATCTAAACCAAAATATCGAGAGCGTCCCGACAACAGCCAGCTTTTACGATTTACTCTTGCGCCAAGTAAAACTGGTTCTCCACCACGTGCGTGTCATGATCCAATTGTGGAAGGTGAATGTCTTCACCTTGGACTTGATTGTAATCATGTTTTTCAGAGGGTGATAATGGGATCCATCGCCATTCGGCATGAGTGGCATTGAAGATTTCAAATTTTCCATATCCATAGTAGCTCGCATCCCGCTTGACGATCCATGGTTCTGGGTCTTCCGACTTGAAGGGGGCATCGCACTGTCGGCCACCCGCTCCAATAGTAATATGAAGTGGCCCCGTTTCCACTAGGTTGTCCAATGCGACATTCGCAGTTCGTTGATATGCATGGATATGTCCCGAAAAGATGACATTGACATGGTACTCGACAAAGAGAGGCTCGAGATGTTCCTTGGCGGCGACAATCTGCAGATCGTGGGGATGAAGCGCAAATGTATTGTAAATGGGAACGTGAATAGTGACTAGCACCCATGGTGTTTTGTCACGGTCCACATTTTGCAATTCCGACAGGAGCCAAATGTATTGTTTCGATCCTGGCTCCATGCTGGAGTAGGCACTTACAACAATGTGCTTGGCAGGTCCATAGTCGAAGACATAATAGGCATTGCCCCATTCATAGGGCAACGGATATGGGGGCGCATCCATATTCAAAAACCCTTTCGGTCCATCGTAAACCCCCAGCTCTCGAGGATAGACCTGCGGCATACGAAAGCGGGTTTCGTAGGCTTGAAAGATTTCGTTTCCGTTCTCTTGCTTGTCAATGTCTACAGGAAAGAAGTAAAACAGTACAGTAGAAGAAAAAACATGGAGTTAGTGCCAGTCTCAGCAATCACAGGCCCCACTGTAGAGGTTTTCACAAGGTTGTCATTCAATGGAATCCCCAATGCACACTTACCGTGATTTCCAATCGCCACTTGAAGAGGCACTTGATCGAAGATGGAACAATCGTCCAAGAAATCGAAAAAGGTGTCCCACCGTCTATGATCAAAATCAGTGTACGCGATATCACCAACTAGAAGCACGGCGTCAATACCCTCGGCATTCTTCTTCATGTGTTCCAAGGTCTCCCGGGAGTGTTCAAACTGGCCAAGATCACCAATAATGGCAAAGGTAGCAGATTTCGCCTCTACCGAACCAGGACGTGGCGCCGTGGTGAAGGATCGGACTTGGTATCCTTCGGGACACGGGTGTTCGTGTCCATCGTACGGAGGAGGGGCCAGTCTACGCAGGAGCGAGTGGCGCTGGAGACGACGAGAGCCATCTTCATTTTCCTCGTTCATTTCTTCTTCCGAGTGAATAATCTCATTCTCTGCCACCGTGTTCTCATGCATGACATGTTGCGAGGGGTGATCGCGGAGATCCTTGTTTCGCAAGGCACCAATCCCCTTGGTACGTTCTCCCAGTACCACAATATAATAGTAGGTCGTTCCTGGCTCCAAGCCATCAATCGTAATATGGTGTTGAAAGGGAGAGTAGTAAGTCCCATCCTGCTTTCGCACAAAGGTGCTCTCGTATTTGTCAGGATGTTCGTGTTCTCCCACAAAGCGTTCCGTGACATTATCGGGCGAAGTACCAATATGAACACCAGCAATGGGAGCTTCCACACCACGATTGCTCCATTGACTAGCAAAGCTTATCGTCATTTGCGTGGACGGGTCCCGACCCACGCTCAAGTGCAAGTGTTTCACTCCGCCGTGGCAATGGCGGGGAGCTACAGTGACGCCAGCACACGCTGTTTGTCTACTCGTTAGAAAAACCACCTGCAGGGAGAGCACTACGATCCAGTAGTGGAAGGAACATCTATTATGGCTCCTTGATCGATGCCGGGAGGAGGAGGAGGCTGTGTGGCAGGGCATGATGGATACGAGAGTGATGGTTTTTGCAGGAAAGAAACTACAGTGAGATGATGATTCTTTATGCCAGATATCACCACATTTGTTGCTGGGTGCTGGCTGCAAAAAACGAAGGCGTCCCTTTCGTTTCGTTTCATCGTGCTTTGCTTCTTTCTCTGGTTTCTCTGCGTTGGTGGGAAACTTCGGCCAACGAAATTCGGAATATGTTATACAGGTCTGTATATTTTTCTTATGACTCGGCCTTCGCGTTTTCTCATAATGTTCAAAAATTGATCCACGCCGGCATGCATCTCCTCGCGAAAAAGGCGGATGACACACAGACAGACGTCATCGTTCCAATTTTTTCATTCGCGGGACTTGAGAATCAATAAAAAAATGAATGAAGAAGAATCATTATCATCTTCAATCTACATCGAGTACTATTTAGCTATTTAGCTACTCGTACATAGTACTCGTGCTAGCCACGACTTGAGCGAGAGAAGACGGAAGAATCATCCACGAACGCAACACTATTGCAGACTACTCGTAGGTGTAGTGACAAAACAAAAGTAGCGAAGCGAAATGAAAAGTTCTTAGTGGTGGTGTCGACTGACTGTACTTCTGTTGGAATGTTCGCTGCTTTCGTAGCAAACAGCTTACTGGTATCTCTACATGGGACTCTAGGTTCCATCGTCTCTTGAGATGTGCAGATTAGCGCTGATGATCCCATAAGGGTGAAAAGAGTCAATTGAGTCAATCAATTGGACTGTCTGGCGTGGATGGTATCGTTCCGGCGGGAGAGAGATTAATTGCTCTCAACCGTCAAGGTAGCAACTAAATTAGACAGTGCACTTTTTCGCTGCTTTACGATATACTAGTAGAGCTAGTATTGAGTAGAAAATGAAGTAGAGATGCTACCGATCCAAGTTTCAAGCAACCGGCAGAGCCGAGTCGTCAGTCGGAGATGGTGTGGCTATTGGTACGCTTCCACCTTTGGAGTTTCTTCGCTGCGATTTGGTATGAAACCATTGCGAGGGATCCAATATTCGCGTCAAGACCACCACCACCAGAGCCACAGAGGTACCCAACCAACTGACCCACCAACTGTTGGAAGGCATGGACAAGAACAAAACGGACAAGACCCAAAGAATAAGTTGCATGGGAGTTCCAATACTTAGAAAGTCTTTGGTCTAGTAGCACAAAAGAAGTGGAGAGTAGTATACAAAACAAGCAATGAAGGAAACGAGAAATGGGTCAGTTAGAAGGTTTTGGAATGCACACCAACACTAGAGTACCGTGCTGTATGTCTCGGTCTCATCGTGCCTCGTTGTTCGTACCTTGTAGCCACCAGGACCGTAGATGAGAAGATTCGTTCTGTATTGGTAGAAACAAGTACAAGCAGGAATGAAACGAGTGAGAATTTGGAATAGAACAAAGCGTTCGCAAGCAATCAATCGTTGCCAACGTACGTGTAGCCAAAGGGAGACATAAAGCTGGCCGAGGCACCCAGCATGACGCAATAACTCATGATGAGTCGATCTACACCAGTCTGTTCTGCAGCGTCCATTGCAATGGGGAAGATCAGGGCGGCGGCGGCGTTGTTTGTCACGATATTACTAATCAAGAAGGTCGCAAGATAAACCGCTCCGAGCAGTCCAGCATCTGCAAAATTGAATATCAAAGCCTGTCAGTACAAACGCTCTGGAACAAAGCAATGCCGCGGTAAATGTACGGCTGGACCGCTATTGTGCTCTTGATAGTCCTATTCGTACTCACCTCCCATACCAACCGCTTCGCCAACGTCTACCATAAAGCCGGCCACGCCTCCCGCAACTCCAGAGTTTACCAGTGCAATTCCTATTGCAAAAGCGGTAGCAATCGTCATATATACGTCCCATTTCACAGCATCCCTCGCCTCTTGTTCCGAGAGAATGCCGATGCATACCATGAGAATCGCAGCTACTAAAGCGCAAACAAGGAGCGAGGCGACGCCTGCCGTATAGACCGCCAGCATGGCAACCGTAAGCACAAGCGCAGGAATCAACAACTTCAGGCGGGGGGGCGCCGAATCTTCCACTTCTGCAAGCAAGGCAAATGACCTGTCATTGTCGACACTTTTCTTGATAAACGACGGTCCAGCCTCCAGTAGAAGAACATCACCAGCCTGGAGCTTGATTTTACCCGGATGCTCATGGATACGCTTGCCGTCACGATGCACAGCGATAACAGCCGCACCAAACCTTGTCCGGAAACGAATCTCTTTCACGGTCTTTCCGACCAAAGGACCTCTTCGGGCAATCACGGCCTCCACCAGACGTCGATCATGCACCTTCTCGTTGATCTTTGCAACCTCTTCACTCTCATAAGATATCAATCCAGGAATTTTTCTCAAGTCGCCTACTGCAGAAGCCGATCCTGCAAACCACAATACATCACCTTCCTCCAGAGGGGTATCGGGCGATATGGTGGAAAAGATCCGCTCCGCAGTTCGCAATGAGGCGACTTCACTCAAAGAATCAGATGAGACGCGATTCTTGCTTGGACTTGCAACGACGGTAACCTTTGGTTTCTTTTCATCATTTGTCTGCCGCGTGGTTGTTGGCCGATCAATGCTCACCAGGAAAACTCCTGGGAGCTTGTCGAGTCCAACCTCGGCCACTGTCCTCTTGGCTAGCTTGGATTTGGGTGCCACCTCCATTGCTGTCAAGAACTCTCGAGTTCCGCCCCCTTCAGCGATCGCCCTTTCTTCATTCAAGAAAACAACCTGAAGGTCCCTCCAGGCCTCTTCTTCGTTGTTGACCTCCTCCATGGAAGAAACCATGTCAGCTAGCATCGTTTCATCTTTTACAGGTACATTGTCACCATCAGCGCCAAAATAGAAGCCTTCGTCACCAGAGTCATTGTTATTGATCTCCTGTTTTTTCTCGCGGTTCGTCTTTGCGACTTCTTCGTCATATACTACTTCGCTCTCCTTTTGCTGGTGCAACGCCTCCAAATTGTCTGTGCTCAATCTACCGACCGACATTGCAAACTTATTCACAAATGATGCCACTGAGCTCGTCCTTGACAACGTCGCAGCATCCTTGACTTCAAAAGCGCGCTTGTAAAAATCAGCGGGAGGTACTTTGAGCAAAGGAGAATCTTCGGCAACCTGCAACACGAGAACATCTCCTGGACCAAAGACCACACTTGAGATGGCTACATTCTTCCCGCCCTTTTGAATAGCGACAATTGCAGCTCTATAGGCTTTCCGGAAATCCACTGTCGAGGCAGGTTTGCCAATTAAGGACGACGTCTTGTTCACGACGGCACGCATGACACGCAGTCCTCTCTCTTTCACTGCTTGACTCCCAGAGTCGGCTTCCAGCAATGCCTAAGATTTTCAATACGATATGAGAAAGCGGGTCGAAGCAACATGTATGTAGGAGAAGACAGAGCTCAAACCCTTGCATTCACTCACGTTCAAAACGGACCAGATTTCCTCCAGATCCGGCAAATCAGTATCAACCACCTCACAACGCCAAATAGAAATGGAGCTGGAACCCACAACCGACGCCTCGGTGTGGCGAATGTTCAGATTCAACCTTGCGAGTCCCTTTGAAATATCGAGCAGCAGCCCAGGTCGATCGCGGGTGTCTACTCCCACGATAACGAAATCGTGTTCGGAGGTGACAACCACTTTGTGGGCCCGAGTCGCCTGTGCACCCTTTCGTGGTGTCGAAAAGGCTCGATTTTCATCGGCCGTTGGCTCGTCCCGGCCCACGCCTCGAATTGTATCTGGTTTATTAACAGTTTTTGAATGAAAGGGTGTCAGAGCAATGCTAGAATGAAACCCATCGACTGTAATGCCTCCATGAAATCGAACCGACTCACCGATCATTCTTGTAATCGCTCGCGATCGCTCGGCTTCATCCGCATTCATCAGTGACTCTTTGGTGACACCAACTTCCATAGGAACTGTCGCATCGGCATCGCCATCCTCGCCCTCGAAAACCGGAAGGAGCTGTCTCTTCTTCTCGCTGAACATCTCAGAATCATTCGTGCGTAATAACGATGGCACGTCCTGCTGGTTCTCTGGTGGTGCCTCGGTGGGGGTAGATGCTGGATTATCCGAAATTTCATTCGTTAGCACTTCCATACCATGCTCTTCACAAAACTCCCCGAATCCTTCAACCAAGCCCGTAAAGTAGAGAATATCTCCGACATTGAGGACGAAATCTTGCCCAACGGCACGATGGACGTTCCCGGTAGCCGCGCGATGGACACTGACCAAGAAGATTCCACCTGTATCACGCAATCCGGAACGCTTGACGGATCTTCCTGCAGCTGGGGACCACGGGGCCAGCCTAGCTCCCAAAAGAATATCCTCTTGGCTGTCAAAAGGCATGGTTCCCCGGGTGGAGTTATTTTGGCGACTTCCGCCCGGTAACAAGAACGGGGACGCCAAAAGCAAATAACAGATACCCGCAATAGCAATAGGGACGCCATATACACCCAAATCAAACAAGCCAATGTTCATTTCCGGGTCGTTGGGATAACGTTCATCGAGTAAGCCCACGACGACAAGATTCGTGGAGGTTCCGATCAAAGTACACGTGCCACCCAGAATACTGGCAAATGATAGTGGAATCAAGAGTTGCTGAGCCGAGATATTGATGTTCTTGGCCCATTTTTGAACGATCGGGATCATGACAGCGACCACAGGCGTGTTATTTAGAAACGCACTGACTACTGAGATTGGTACCATGAGTCTCAACTGAGCGCTCGCAGTTGTCTTGGGCCGGCCTAGTAGCTTACCCATGTACCAATCCAAGGCGCCAGTTTTAGAAATTCCCTCAGCCACCACAAACAGCGTCAGGATAGTTATGAGTCCTTCATTGCTGAAACCCGACAGCCCTTCGCTGATGGTGATAATACCGGCCGCCATATAGGCCGTCACCGCCACTATCATGACGGAGTCTGCCCCAAAACGGTCCGAGAGCAGCGCTGCAAACATAAAAAACAGCACAACACAGGTGTAAATCACCTCCCACAAGGCAACCTCCTCGTCGCCCCCGCCACCTCCATCTTCCAGCAGCCGAAATGGACGACGACAAGGGCAGGTGTCCACTGTGGTAGTAGTTTGGGAGAGATCCCAGGTCTCTGAAGAATCGGGCATTATAATCAAGAAGCCTCACGTCTGGGACGTTTCTGGTTTTGTGGTTTCCGTGATGAGATCGGAGCGTCCCAACAACAAGAAGTTTCTCATCACTCCCGTCGTCTTTGAATTATCTACATCATACATCAGCTACAGGTTCGTGTTACCAGGTTCGTACAGATACGAACTGGTACTCTCTACTACTGTACTATCTACCGGTACCGTACAAGAACCTGCAGTACAACACAATAAAATTTTGCACTTCCGCGCATTTTTTTCCAGACGTCGGACCACAACGAAAACATCACGATGGTACGACTGACTCGACTTATATTCGAATTGGGGGATCCTTTCCTTATTTTTAAAAAAAGAGGGGGGGAAATTTTGACGATCGATCGATCAAAGTCCGATTACATACAGTATCATACCTGGTACAGTGACTGTAGTTCGACCGTGGCGGCATTATCGCACTCCACTGTACAAACGTAGTAGAAACCACCAATCGAAGTATGATAATGAATGGGATGGATGAGTCCTTAGTGCTGCTGCTACGCACCCAGCCAAGAAGAACGACCACCTACTCGTCGTCCTCTTCTTTACTGAGCCTTTTTCTTGGCCCCAGACAACATGCTGCCGGCCATTTTTTGCAAATGATCCAACTCTTCTTTGGAGAGATCCCCGTCGTCCTCTTCCTCTGGAATGACAGTCGAAGAAGCATATGTAGATGAAGACGCTCTCTTTTCAGTTTGAACCAAATCGTCCATCGCATTCAGACCCATCACCGTGATCAACGAGGAACGAGTTGCCGTGGGAGCAGTAGGATTGACAGCGTCAATTGCCATCATGAAACTACTCGCACGGCGACTGCGACGAGGAGGAACAACGCCCAGCATCGAGTCTCGTGACGATGGAACCGGTTCCGTATCAATCTCAGTCACCCCATCAAAAGCACGCTTGACGTAGCGAATTGTTTTGGGCACAAGATCAATCACAACGCCCAGATTGAAAAGGCTCATCAGAACCCCCGCTCCATACAACAACTTGATCACGATGCTACCACTCAGCTCGGGATCAGCCCGGACATCCTGAATGAGAGCCAAGGACTCGATCGGATACACATACCAGCGACAGTACATGAAAAAGGCAACGTTGACGTTGAATCCAACTGCCGCCTTTGTCATTTGCTTTCTGAAGTCGAGTTGATAAAGAAAGACAGCGCAGGAACAGGAGACAAACGCCCCTGCCAGCAGAGACAAGACAATCTTTTGCATGTGTTCATTTTCATAAAGACCCGTCTCCATGACAAAGCCACTCAAGACAATGCCCGGAATATGGTGCATGATTAGCGCCGCTTTGATCTCGTCCTTCATGCCGTCATGCTTGGCGTAAGGATAAAATTGGAATATCATGGCGACAAAATCCGCCACTTCGAAACCAGTCTCCACGAGGTATCCGTGCCTCCAAGTCATTGGTTTATCGTCTATCATTCCCCGGTACATGAGGTACGCCGCGAATCCGTGGTGGGCGCCCCAGCAAGATAGCAAAACAGCATCGTCTCGGCCATTTCCACAGAAAACACCGATACGTTCTCGTGCATGTTTCCATATCTTGGACGCACGGTACACGCGTCGCACTAGTCGAGAAAAGATTTGGCCGAAAAGCGTATAGGCGACTGCCCAGAAGACAACCTCGAGAATCAAGGACTGATTCTTCGGTGACAGAGTGCCATCGAGGGCTAGAATTCGGGCTTCTTCTAGGAACTCAAAGTTAATCATGATCGGTTGATGTTGATATTGAATTGACGTGAATTTGTTTCGTCGTTCGTCGCTGGGTCATACCGTACAGTGCGTTGATAGCTTAGGAACACTTTGCGATCTTTCGTTGCTGGTTCATGCTGGTTCATGGTTGCTGGTTCCGTCTTCACTCCAGAAGATTGCAACGAAAAAAATGCACAGATGATGATAGACACGCAGGCATGCCGCGCGAGGCGAGAACACGGAGAAAACTACGAAGCAATTTTGCCGGAGGCCCAGAGCCCGGTTTTCGCGCGATTCTGCGTGCGTTACCACGATTTTGCCCGTTACACCACGAGACGCCCTACATACTCGATGTACCGTAAGAATAGGGGAAATTTGATACGATACGCGCTGTACTCGTAGCAAAAGCAATATGAATATCTATTTTACGTAGTCCTTTGGTAGCCACTCCGAGAGGAGTGGACATTCGCAGTATGACCTACGGGGAGGCGTTAACAACCAGGGGGTGACAGGGACGTCACGGTTTCTGTGCTGAGGGAAGTGAGTTTAGTTGTTTTGTGTAGTTTGTACTCCGCATTCGGGTACGTTCTTGGACCAGTCGTCTCTAGTAGTAGAGTGGGGGGCATGTCAGTAAGGTTTATACGTAGGATTCCTACTGGCTGTCTACAGCTAAGTTTTTCGCATTTCAGCGTTCTCCACTTGTGGAAAAGTAGTAGTAATACGCGCTGTACTTGTAGAAGAATTAGACAGTGCACTTTTTGGCTGCTTTACGATACCGGTACGAGTACTACTCGTACACACGGTAGATAGCTCTGTCGTGCTACAGTACGTGCTATTACTCCCGGTAGCCCTACTACTAGCTACCGGTAAAAGTAGTAGATCCAAGGTTGGTAGATCTGTCGGGGACGACCGACTACTGACTCGCTCGACTTCAAAGTCACTCACAGATTACCTATGGTGGGAAGAATGAATCATCCATTGCGCGAGAGCAAAGCGTGCGCTCCGTGCGTGCACCTCGTGCCTCGTCGAGGGTGCACCTTTGGAAATTCGGCTCTTATGTATGTCTACGGGGCTGTAGATAGATCAAATCACACCGGCCGGTTTCCACATGCCCAACGCTCACAATTTTCGTCCACTCGGAGTTTTGTTCAACGCCTTGGAGGCAACTATTAAGTTGCCGCCGAACTTTTGGCTTCGACAACCTATCTTTGCGATCTGTTCAAAAAGTGCATTTTGATCGGCAAAGCAAGCATTGACTGATTGAGAAGTTACAGCAAACAATTAATTCATTTAGACCGTATCCACCCTCGTTTACCATGATGAAGAAGATTATCTTTGGAGGCCTGGCCATGGCGCTTGCCGTAGCGGCTGAGACGAACCCTGCGGCAGCACAACAACCACCAGAACGAGAACGAAGAATGAAGAAAGAGAAAGAAGACGACCAAGGTCCTCAGAAGCATTCGACTGGTCGCACCGCACCCGCAGGTCACCAAGAAGCGCCGCAAGGGCACTCGACTGGTCGAAACGCTCCAAATAGCAAGAGTGACCAACAAGGCAAGAAGAAGGGTGAAGCCAAGCGTACATCACACAACAACGATGATCAGTTTGAGGAGCATGAATATACCATCGAATACCCCATGGATGAGCATGAATATACCATCGAATACCCCATGGATGAGCATGTTTATGGCGGAGGCAGCGGAGGCAAGGAAAGTAAGAAAGGCGGTGGACATGATGACTATCTGTATGATGATTACTACTACGATGATTATATCTACGGAGGCAAAGGTTCCGATGTGGATGATTACTATTATGGAGGCAAAGGTGCCGGTAAGGGTAGTGGCTACTACGATGATTACTACATGGATGACTACTATTATGGAAAGGGAAAGGGTGGAAAGAAGAGTTCCAAGAAAGGTTCCAAGAAAGGAGGCAAAGGATATTATCCATCAGATGATCTGTAAGTATTGCATCAAGTGCCGAGTGGAGTATTATGATTGTACCAGAACTTTACCCATTTTCTGACACTTCATGTTCATATTTGTTTCCATTCTATAGCATATGGGGCGATGACGACTAGTAAGTTTGCTTTTTTCAAGGTCTTACACTCATGCCATGGACTTCTTGGTGACTCACATACCTGCTGTTTTATACTGCTTGTTACAGTTTCAGTCCCGGCGCCCCTCGCGCAACTGTTCCACTAGTTGGAGAAGCCACTTCTCCAGTTGCTTTGCTCTCGGTTGTACCTGATACAACAAGCCCAGACCCATTTGCTGTGGGGACCGTGTATCCCTTTGGAAACGTCACCTATAACCCTACAAACCGCGAGGTCGAGCTCATTGACTTGTCTTTGGATGGCGCATTGGTGCAATTACAAGTACGTTTGGATGGATACTGTACGCGAACTGGTACCGCTGACAATACCGTTGAAGGATACTGTCATTTCACATACACGGTCGACGATCCAACGTCATTTGTGACCCTCGGAAGCTTTACTGCTGAAGGTCCTCTGACGAATCCAAACATGATGATAGACACCCCCTGTTCATCTCTGCAGGTAACAGGAGGAACTGGCCTCTTCACAGCAGCCACTGGTCTCATTGCGTTCTGCCCATCCATCTACAATGAAGACATCGATTTAATCGAATCCTTGCCGGTGGGCGAAGATCTATTCGAAGACGTAGACGCGTATCTACACATCATTGACATGCTCTTGGACGAGGAATTCTTGTATCTCACCAGCAGTGCCTGATCGCCCTGAAAAGGAGAAATATTCGTAAATGTACTGTATGCCCGAGCTTTGGAGTGTAGCGACAAAGAAATGTAAAATCTAGCATCACTTTTTACAATTATTCGCGTAAATATACAGTATACGGTACAACTTGAAGGAATTTCGATGCACCTGAATTCGTACATGTGATCTGATTCTTCTTGGTCCGGTACCTACTAGCTTTTCCAAGATAGTGACGTTTTGCAAGGACAGCAGCTAGCCACATGGTGGAATCACATCTCTCCGCACCAAAAAGACTATTTACAACAAATAATAAAATACAGTTGCGGTGGCGCACCCGCGCATGCATGTTGGGTGCTCGATGAGTAATACTCGTAGCCTTCGGACGAAAAAATGAGACGCCAAATTTTTGGCAAGGTGCACCTCAACGGTCAGTTTTACCGCTGGATATTTGCAAAATTTTGGTGACCACCATCCGAGTAGCATCACACAAATTGGTTCTTGCTTCCTCCAACCTGAAAACACCTGAAATACAATATTGAAAGACCAGCAACCATGAAGTACACCATCCCTACCTTTGTAGGTGCCGCAGGCCTCTTATTTAAACACGCCGCGGCCCACAACTTCGATGATCATGACCGAGCGCTTCAGCGGGTGAAGGATATGAAAGAAGCCTCACCGCTGACAGGCGAAGAAGCAAACAGGCTACGATCAATGATCGAGAAAGGCCGCTTGACAGTGATCTCAGAGAAGCCAGATAGCTTGCCTGAGGCAGAAGATGAAAACGGTCACAAAACTCGAGCACTCGGCAAGAGAGGGAATCGTGGCGCAAAGAAAGAAGCCCCGAAAGCAAGGGCCAAGAAAGTCCCGCCCAAAAAAGCCCCACCCAAAAACGCCAGGGCTAAGCCCGAAACCAAACGAAACGCCCCGCAAGGCGGGCAAAGATCAAAACCCCAAGGAAATGGCCAACACCCACAACAGTCGGGGCGAAACAAACCACCCAAGGAAACAGGCCGACACCATGATTGGGATGACTACTACTACGATGACTATTACTATGATGACTATTACTACGGAAGCGGCAGCAAAAAAGGCGATGACGGGTAAGTGCAGTTGATTCTGGATACGTCTATCTTCTTTTCTCATTCGAGTCTCACCACAATCTCCTCTTTACAGTAGCGGGGGTGGCCTCGAGTACACCTTCATGTCCTTCGAGGGCTTTCAAGACGGCAGAGGCCTCGAGGTCATTGTTCCTGACCCGATTCTTCCGAATGAATTTGATGCTGGCACGGTTTATATCCATAACAAGGAGCCGGTGTATGGTGTATTCTACGACTCTGTAGGAGGTAATTCGACTTCTGGAATAGTGGTCGATGAAGCCGATACATTCGCGACAGTCACTGGAAAATGTATCCGAACTGATCCATACGACGAACTTGATTTCGAGAACTACAAGGGACGAGCATACTGCCAGTTTGTGTACAGCTTCGGTAGTGATGGCGCATTGTCCTTCCCCGATGAGTTGACCGCAGAAGGCCCCATTGAGATTGGCGAGCCTGCTGTCATGGTAGTGACCGGTGGAACGCTAATGTTCCGGCGGGTTGTCGGAGAGATCGTTCTGACTCCAGTCGAAACCGATATCTTGCCATCGATCGAATTCTCTTCCGAGGTTGACTTGCCGGCTTCATATTACATGGCTGCTTATATTTACATGGACTCCAGCCAGATATATGATATACTCTAAGAGTAAGAGAAAGACGACGAGGGCAGTTTTAGTTTGTAAAATATAGAAATAATAAGTTGCAGTATTTTCCAGCTATTTCTTTCGGAATCCGTCAGTTGTTGTTCAACTTTCATCTTGGCAGCACAACATCATAACACCAAAGGATTCATATACATGTAGAAGATTTGTAATAGCAAAAGTGATCTCTCTAGTACTCTAGCTACTACTCCAGCACTAAAGTGTCTGGTAACGACGAGGTGGTCGCAGAGGCCAGAAGCTGCGTTATGTATAACCTCCTTCCCCCTCTTGAATGTGCTTTAGACGAGGCGTCTAATTTATCTCAGCAACAATCATCAACATATTGATAAGAAGGAAAGAAACATCAATTGCTTAGTCGGACGACCTCCTCGACTGATGGGATTCTACCGGTACATTTTGAATTTTCGATGCCGGACCCAGGTCAGTCAGTCGTCTGAATCGAATATCCCCTTTCTGCGCGCATCCCGTACATTGACGCACGTTGCGGTCAGCGCGGTCAGCGGTCAGCGGTCACGACGGTGCACGATCGTTCGCGCCGGGCGGCCACCATTTCGCAATTTTAGTCCTTGTTTTAGTAGCCCGCCGGACGAATTTTTGTCGATCCAACGCAAAATGCCAACCCTCCGTGCACCCATTCCTTTACTTACGAATGCGTTTCGAAGGAGCAGCGCGCGGAGATTAAATCATCCGTAGTGTACTCTCACCATGCATGATAGAAGAAAAGAGGTGCGCAACCACACTATCGTGCGCCCCGATTACCTGAATTTTTGTCCAACGGCATAGTCAACGACTGCACACAAATTCGCCAGGTTGGAATTTGAGTATATTTCGGAGCTAAATATCGTTTCACGGCCATATCATTGCAAACGATCGTCCTTGAAAGCAAAAGACGATGAAGAATCTAGGAAGTATTATCCTTGCGACCGTGCTGTCGTTGCCGATAGTCGCGGCAAGCGTGGACAAGGAAGCGATTGAAGCCAAGGTCAAGAAGACCGAGATCACGCCCGAGAATGCAAAGGGAGGAATTCAGAAAATGATCAAGAGTGGTTTCTTGCAACTAGCCAATCCAGAAGACGGAAGTAAACGCAATCGCAATCTGAATGCAAGGTCCCACTCGACAGGACGAAATGCCCCCACAAGTCGAGATCCTCAAACGAAGCCACAGAACACGGGCAGGAATAAGAAACCCGTGCAATCTGACACTCAACGCCACCAGTCGAATGATGACTGGTACGATGATTACTTCATTTACTATGATGATGACTTTTACACTAGCAAGGGTGGTGGTAAGGGCTTCGAGGATGATTACTATCCCGAAGACGACTACTACTTTGATGATGATTATTATGGAAAAGGCGGCTACGATGACTACTACTATGATGATGACTACTATGACGGTAAGGGCAAAGGCAAAGGCGGAAAGAAGTCCTCAAAGAAATCATCAAAGAAGTCCTCAAAGAAGGGCAAGGGCAAGGGCGGCAAGGGTAAGGGCAAGGGCGGTAAGGGCAAGGGTGGCAAAGGTGACTACGACGAGTAAGTGATATGGCTGGAATATCTCTTTGTGTTCCAAGAATCATTCTCATCTTCTTCTTTCTTTACGCAGCTTCTATCTCGATGATGACTATTATAATGGCGGCGGTGGTGAGATCATATACTACATCAATGCTTTCTTTGACACAAGAGAAGTTGGTCCCCCGATCTACCCTGACCCAAGCACACCAGACGAATTTGGAGCTGGTAATGTCAACCTCTACAGCGACGCACCCCTCTGGGACCTCTTCAGCATCGGCGCAAGTGCCCTCATTGGCCTTGTTCAAGGAACGTGTACCCGAACAGATCCGAATGACGTGGACAGCCTTGAATACGAAGGAGATGGTATCTGTTCATTTACCTTTGAAGCGTTGTCAGGCAGCGATGTTGTGGCAAGTTTCACTGCGGAAGGAACCGTGAAGAATGCAGGCGACAATTACGAGTCATCAATTTTGGTTATCAAGGGAGGTCTTGGCCAATTTTCCGGTATTTCCGGTGAGGTTTACCTTGACACGGCCTACCTTGATTTCGATTTCTCGCCACCCCAAGCAATCTATGACGATCAGATTGATTTCTTGGCCAGTCCAGACGGATACCTGATGTACGGAACCATCTACTCCGATACCAGAATTGATGTTCTTGAAGCCGGTGATGATTATTATGGCGATGATCGCTATGTCGACACTCTTGATGATGTCCCCATCGGTGATATTGATGATGCCCCCATATCCGAGACCTCTGTCCCAACTGAAACTGTTCCCCCCACCGTTGTCGATGACGGTTCCGCAGTTTTGGGCCTAAAGTCAGTTCTATGCCCAACTCAACCTGAGGAAGAGTTCTGTGACTGCAGTAGCGATTGCGTCAACTTCCCAGATACGAGATGTGGTTGCAGAGAAGCCAAGCGATGCTGCACATCCTCTTCATAGAAACCTTTGCCAGCACACAAATAATGTTCCAGTTCGAGAAATGTGTGGAAAGAGCACAGCAACAGAAGATGATACAGGCAATGGCCGCAAATAAAACCCAATCCGATGTTAAATAGTAAAAGATATATGAGTCAATTTCAAATTGCAGTAGTCGAGAATAAAATCTAGGAGTAATAGAGAAATGCAGGTTGATGAACTGTATTGCTCTGACTGTCGCTCAACCTTTGCAATCATCCAGGGTTGCCTGCTACTTTACATAAAATATCGAAAGCAGAAGTCAAGTCGGTCCTCTCCTCTGCTCCTACGAGTATTCTACTACCTACTAGTATGATGTAGAAGTCAACGCACCTGCACTACATGCAGACTACAAGTAGTACAGTACCAGTTACGGTTATAGTTGTCGAGCGTCAGTCAGTCGGTCCTGCACTCAGTCACCGGTCTCAGTCACGAGAGATCGTCCCTCCAAGTACACTCGAGTTAGTCATTCAGAGGGCCGAAATCTGGCGGCATCTTTTGGGACGGTCGACAAAAATGAATCTTGTTGACCAGAGGAGACCGCCAGCAAACACCATTGGAGAAGGCCCAATTCTAGACAACGCAAGCTTCCTATTGTCCTATATATTCTGGAAAGACAAGGATAATCATATCGAGTCAAGAGTCGTCGTCGCTCTGAAAGGTACAATCTTTGCAACTACAGTATGAGAAGAACAAGAAAGTCGTCGTCAAAAAGAAGATACTTGCCGTCTCTCGTGCTGGCTGTCGCAACATGTTCGGGAGTCGTCGGAACCACAGTGGAAGTGGTGGATGGCGAGCAATTGGGAATGTCACACGAATCACAACATTTGCGTGGGGATAATGGATTGCCGTCGTCCTCGCAGAGAAAATTGCCCGGCCGACCACCACCGCCGAGGACTCAGCCAGCCACCAGGAGCGCAGCACCAGACTTTGGAGATATAGATAATGTCGACAGATCGAGCTTGGTAAGGAAGAAAACACGAAGATTTATACACATATTGAAGATAATGTCGGACAGAAAAAATGTGCAATGAATGTAGCTGACACTTTATTTCCTTGGCGCGTTTTGTTCTTCCTGCGAAGCTGGGGGGAATCGAGCCACCGCCGCGGGGCACAACGAAGAATGCGTCACCCACCACATCGTCGTCGTCATCCTGGCAAAAAAATGAAGAAGGTGCTAGAGAATCACAGGTAATCAAAGATTCGTCTTTGCAAGAACAATCCAAGACCGAAGAGCCTCCTACTTGTCGTTTTCTCGAAACGAGTATCATCTTTTGGCACCTGGGTGCTACCACCAATAATGGTGTTCGAAGCAGCAGCAGCAGCAGCAATCACGATGGTTCCGGTAATAGTAGTGATCTTCTGGGTACACCCTATGTACTCAACAACAATCTTCTGAATAGCACGCTCGATGGGGAATTATCGAATTCCTATGTATCAGGTGTGTGCACGCGTACTCAACTACGACAGCAGGCGACGAAGACGGACGATTCTTCTTCGACTACAAGCAGTACTAGCGCTGGTGGTGGTGGATACTGCCGGTGGACCTATACATTGACGGAGGAGATGAGGGGTGGTGATGGTGGTAATGGTGGTAGCCGCGTACTGTTGTCATATAATTTCAACGCTGCTGGCGAAGTCTTTGATTCCTTTGGGGGGACGTTGGCGGTGGCAGGAGGAACAGGTACCATGGTGGGTGTGTCGGGAGAAGTTCGAATTTTGCCGTACAATGTAGACTATGAATCCGGAACAGTGTCACCTTCGGAGGGAGATGTATTCCTTGAGACCGACCTGTTCCTTGTCAAGGCGACTCTTTTCCAGAATTCTTGTTTACGGGATGCTGCTGTCACGTCCAGCACAACTCCTCAAAGATCCTAGTATAATTGAATGGATGATTGGTGACGAACGGCAGGAGATCCTCCATCATTGATGGTACCGGTAGTCTATGATTAGTTCTTTACTATCGCTATTTCAGGATGATTCTTCACTTGTTCATCGTAGAGTACTCGTAGTCTCCCGTACCGGGTAATACCGGTACGTAGTGGCGTCGCTCGCCTCTACTATAATAGTACAGTTGTAGAGTTGTACAGTACGCAGTACCCAGTACAGTACCCAGTACCCTGTACCAGGTACCGTGCGTAGCCTGTACTCATACAGTACTTGTACCGCTCAGTAGTTTCGAAGAATTCAAATCCGTTGGGTCGAATCGACTTGTCAGACCGTTGAATTCAAAAACAGGCGACTGTGCTCAAAAGGTGTCAACTTGCTGCGTTTTGATTGGCCAATATCTTTGATCTCCTGTGACGAGGCAGGGGAAGGCGAGAACTCAAACTCAAACTGTCTGTGCGCTCTGCTATGCCGCAAGAAAGCATTCCAATTCCGCGGCTTTTGGCATCATCTGCTGGGGCGCACCTTCGACGAGAAAGGATCAAGGATTCTCTCCATTCCACTCTACCAGTACCAGTATCAGTACCAGTACTCTCTCAGAAGCAAGTCCATTAGCCATATATTCATCAACATGTTGGTCTCCTCCGGTCGTCTTCTCTCTCAGCAGGTCGCCGCTCGCCGAGCGGCAAGTTCGTGCTTGTCTCGCCGACTTCAGTCGACGGCGGTCGCCAGGACCGCCTCTCGCTCGTCGCCGTTGGCGGCGGGCGCCGTCGTTGCCGGTATGACTGCGGTGGTCGTCCTGCAGTACCAGGATTCGCAGCAGCAGCATTCCCGCTTTACGTTGAACGCGGCTCGTCTCCCGACTTCTGGCGATATCTTGTCAGCGGGCACTCCAACGAAAGAAGCTCAAACCGGTATTCTCTTCCCTCCCCTGTGCAACGGCATGAGTTTAGCCGGCGTCGGAGTTCGCATCAAGTATGTCTTTGTCAAAGTGTATGCTGTAGGAACTTACATGGACCCAGTGGCCATGATGGCTGTCAAGAAGGGCTCCAACGCGGACATCGAAAAGGCCCTCCTGGATCCGACGTATCCCCGTACGATTCGTATTGTGATGAATCGTGGACTGTCGATCGACAAGTACACTGCCGCCATTGTCGAATCCATTGAGCCTCGAATGAATGGACAAGAGTTGGAAACGTAAGTCGAAAGCGAGAGGAATAAAGGGCAATCATCAACGGTCGGTGGTCTCTGACTGCGTGTCGTCACAACGAACAACGGTCTGTCTCACCCAAAACGCGGTCGTTGTTTTCCTTGCTTCGCTCGTGAAAACTCCTATTATATTCATTTATTTTTGTATTTTCTTCTTCTTCTTCTCAGCTTGGACGAGTTCAAAAAGTTGAATCCAACCGTCGACTTGGTGGAGGGTGCTGAAATCGAAATGACCATTCGTGGAGATACGCTCTTGTACAAGAATGCGGTTGGCGGTGTCGGTTCGCTCAAATCTCGATTGTTCTGTGAGGCGCTCTGCGACGTCTACTATGGAGAAGATCCGGTCAGTCCTACTCACAAAGAATCTGTCTTGGAGGGAATTCGAAAGTTGTAAACCTACTTCTACTACAGTCAGTATAATAGTTTGGTGGATACATACTTTATGACCATGGCAATCCAATGTTTCTCCTTTTCTGATTTCTTGTGATGAAGTCACAGCAATTACTATGTGTACGAAGTACCACAGATTGGTTCCGCCATGAAAGGACGGCTGCTCGTACTCTGATTTCGTATTCGGAAAATCGGAAAATACTATACTACAGTAGACTGCCTTTCCTATTTTAACCGATATTGTACGTCATTCTTGGAAAAGGAAGTTAGAAATTAGAGGGGAAAAAAGGAGTGCGGGAGTGAGCCGATGTCGTCAATGTGCAAGAGGACTTGTATATAAGATAGATTCCCACAACTCCGTCAAACACAGAAGATAGGAACGTCCCGATAGCATTGAAGCTTTTGCTGTGTGATCGTATTACTGATTTCTTTATTTTTTCAAAGCCAGTGGTAGGATGGATGGATGGATTCCCAAGACATACATGTTAACATAGCATAAAACCACGGCTGAGTCCAGCAGTAAAGTACTGTATCATACTTGTATAACTACTGACTCTGTCGATCGAACGAGACGAGATCCAAATACAATGACTGTCTGTGATGGGACTTACAACTTTTATTTAGGTTATGGGAGTAGGGGAACTGTACAACTAGGGCTATCTTCTGTGGAATGACCAACCGAGAAGCAGAATAAATAGTCAGAGTCGTATACCCAGACAGTAGTCAGTAGTGTTCTTACTGACTGTGCGTGCATGTGCTGAACGACTGTACTCGATCACGTAAAGATGCGGATCCAACGGAATGGCGCATGCATCTCGATACAACCGAGTAGTATGAATCATCAATGAATCAATGAAATCCTCCTTTCGTTTGGCAAGACATATTCTGCAACGTGACGGCCAAGGAGACTTTCCAGTCTCGGCCAACGCCTGGGATGCATGTCTTGCGTCTATTATTCATTCAAAGACTGTAGACGTGGCATACCCACCTTTCGACAAAAAGACACCTTTCTTGTGCCATGGCACTGCTTAGTGAAAGATCCAAGACTGTATTGTATTGTTCCTTGCACACCAATAAAACGCAAATAAAAAATAACTTTAGTGAGATAAACACATCATCATCATAGAAACATCGAATGTTACCATCCTCGTCACGGATCCAAATACAGAAGAAGGACTTGGACCCGTAATTTATAGAATGGCTCAAAAAAATATTGCCAAATATCAAATTTCTTCTTGCAAATCGCGTACCCGAATGGCGTTATGTCATGGACGAAGACCGTCATTTACACAACTCCATATAAAAAGGGATGCGAAAATTTGCGTGCTTGCTTTCGTTTCGTCTCGATTCATTCATGCCAAGAACGCACAAACACGAAGCTTCTCACCTTTTTGCTGTGCAGCCCTCATGTTGCAGGTCACTCAAAGAAAGAAAAGTCTCTCACTGATCCTTCTCGTCTTGATTGGTGGTTGTGGATGTGGTTGATGAACGAGGCGAAGCTGCTATTTTCTGGTTTTTCTTTCTACTACTCGTATGCTTCACATCATCCACAGTCTCGTCGTCCAACTCTTCTGACGTGCCGCTGTTGGGCACGTAAATGAGTGCAAAGGCTACGATCCAGGCCGAGAGATCCAACAGTATGGTCTCGGCGGGAGTGAATTCAGGTTCGGGAAGTGGATTTCCATAGTCATGAAAGGCCCTTCGAGTCGTAGTTGTAGTAGCAACAGCAGCAGGCTTTCTTGTCGTTGTTCTACTCGTAGCGGAGCTGCGGGCCGCGATTGCCGCTCGTCCGATCATTCGGGACGTTGGAGGAAACTTGGAGGCAACTGCTCGTAACATTGTATTGTATTGTATTGTATGATAATGTTATGATTTATTCGTTTGTTTGTGACGGTCGTCTCATGCAAACGAATCCATTCATTCATTCATTCATTTATTCTTCTCCGTTGTGAACAATAAAGTGAGGAGTTCCGATGACTGATTGATGGATGGATGGTCGGTACTAACTGTACAAGCAAGTAGTAGTCTAGCAGAAGGCATCTATCAAAACCCGAATTCCGCAGAATATCATCTTCGTTCTGTGCCAGCTGTCGCGTACCACTGGTATTACGCACGTTGGATCCAATTTTTTGGTGTCATGCTGTGGAGGAAAAATGAGAACCCTTCGTAAATATCTTACACGTGGAATCATGAGTCAAGATGTACGCGTTACGCGGACTAGTACGTGGTGTGTGGGGGCTACCTACTGCGGGGTACCGTACGAGAATAAAGTTGGTAGGGCACCGAGTACATACGGGTACCTGTCATCTGTGTCATGGTGGTCTATCCAAGGTCTATCTGATTGTGAGTATCTCGCCACCGGTCTCGAGCAGAGCGTCCGTCTGTACGTACTACGTACGTACCACTACTCGTATGCACCATACGACGTATAATCACGCCCAGAAAGTCCGAGCCTTTATACAATGTATCTATGAACGGGCGTCGGACAGACGGGTTGGAGGGGGTAGCTGCTCCTCGTACTAGCTACTAGCGAGCGTACTTCGTTCACTACCAATACTTGTAGTTTCCCGCATTTGCCCTAGTACTGTCACAGAGAAGAGGGCCCAGAGCTAGCACGCAGCATCATCGATCCTTCCCGGGGCATTTAGACGAACAAGACGCACCATCAACAAGAAGAAGACGGTACAAAAATGCAGGCCGTAACCATATAATTACGCCAACAATTATTATTCGACCAAGAAAAAAATAGCATCAAAAGCTGTATCTTACGCCTTCCACTTTATTGAACTGGTCTTTTGGTGGAGGCACTGGAGCTGACCCTCCACCAATCACCGACTGATCGAAATCGATGACACACCCAGTCATCATCCCCGACTCTTCGGATGCGCAATAGGCAATGCATCGAGCTACTTCGTTTGGGTCGAGTAATCTTCCAAAGGGTTGTTGCGCTACTCCTTTGGCTTTCCAGTCTGGGCCGCTACCATCTTGGTTTTGTATGGCGTCTTCTCCCGGAGTGTCCATCCAACCAATGGCCAGAGCGTTGACACGAATGCGACTGGGCATGGCAGCGTACGCAAAGTGCTTGGTCGCCACATTCAAGGCACCCTTACTGATGGAATAGGGAGCGAGCATGGGCATACTTCCATAGCTAGCAGTGCTTGAAATATTGATAATGGAACCATCTACCTTTTCACGCTCCATGATACGAATGGCATGTTGCATGAGGAAAAAGGGAGCTCGAGTATTGATATTCATCATATTGTCGTACATTTCTGGTGTAGTATCCCAGATACTGCTTCGTGCCGTCCAAGCAGCTGCGTTTACCAATATATGTAAGGTTCCAAAATGATCGTCGGCGGCTTGAATGATTCGTTGGCAATCCTCCAAACTGGCCAAATCCCCCGAGACGAAATGCGCCGTGCAAGTATCGGTAGTCAAAGATTGGGCCACTGCGTCACCTCGTTCAACATTGCGTCCTGTGATGATTAGACCACGAATACCTCGTTCTTGAAATAATCGGGCCGTCGCTTCACCCAAACCCTGTGTGCTGCCAGTGATAACGGCAACCTTGCCACTTAGAGAGGAATGACGAAACGTGTCGTCCGTGTTGTTTCGGGATGCCATGATGGTATGCTTATTGTTGATACAGGTAGGCCCTCTTGGATCAAAGTCTTAAAAAAGCAAGTAAGATATTTGCACGGTTTGAGTTAACTACGATAATAACTTCTGGTAGAGTGAAACAGAACAAGAAAGAGAAGATGACCCGAGGAGGAGCCGACGTGTGGCGTATGGCAAGGATCCCTCGGGATCTTTTGCCCCCCGACGCATCTTTTGTTCGTGCACTTTTGCACTACTTTTGGCGGTCCACTCTCGTGCGCGGTCGAATGAATGAATCAATCAGTCTGGCCGTCCCCCAACGGTCAACTTCTCGGAAGGAATCGCATCCATCAGGAATTCCCCTTTCGGTTCGGATGTGTAAAAGATCCGTATCTTTCGTCATCGTCCGTCCGCATCCACCATCACATCTCGCATCATCCGCCCCCATCACCATCATCCTGCTTTTCTTCTTTCCATCATCATCTCTATCGCGACGGCGGCGGAGTGAGGAATTATCATCATCGACAGACTTCTCTGCCTCTATCTCTCAAATCGATCATTACTCTATCTAGTGTACGTACGATAATACTACCAGAAGACAACAACATTATGTTTTTCCCATCGGTACCTCCTCTGCTTTTCGCGTTGCTCAAATCATCGTCCGTGACGGACAGGGCGGATCGAGTCCACCGTGTAATGACTGCCAAATCGGAAGCCGGCATTTCCTACGATGAGTTGGCTGCCAAATTGGGTGTCACCAATACCTACGCGGCCCAGCTAGTGTTGGGGCAAGCCAAACTTACACCGGCTACGGCACCCAAACTCCAAGAGGCCCTGCCTTCTCTAGCCGCCTCGGATATTGCAGATATGGTCGAGTCCTTTCCCATGCGAGGGTTTGATGATGAAATTTTGAAAGAACCTCATGTCTATCGAACCTACGAGGCCATTACGCACTATGGGGAAGCAATCAAGTCCATCACTAACGAGCAGTGCGGGGATGGCATAATGTCCGCCATTGACTTTTACTGTGATGTCGGGACAACGACGGGCAAACAGGGAGAGAAACGAGTGGTGATTACCTTCAATGGCAAATTCTTGCCCTTTATTGAACAAAAGGCGACCGACAATTCCGCTCCGAGCCCGCGAGAGTAATCAGCCCAAGGATGCATAGGCCAAAGTACCGGTAGGCTTGTTCGTGTGATTAGCGCAGAAACAGAACCAATGGCTAGTAGAGCGTTGTTGACACGAATGCGACTGGGCATGGCAGGACATGCTGGCAACGTAGGCATAGTGCTTGGTCGCCTCATTCAAGGCACCCTTGCTTTTGGAATAGGGAATGAACATGGGCATGCTTCCATAACTAGCAGTGCTTGAAATATTGATAATGGAACCAATCACCTTTTGACGCTCCATGATACGAATAGCGCGTATGCGAAGAAGGAAATACCACAGCACTAGCTAACAAAGAAACCCACCAAGAAGAAAGGTATCAACAAAGAGAAAGTATTTATAGTAGTGGTACAAGTAGCTAGATATAGTAGTGGCATGCTAGCATGGGCGTTTTGTTCCTCATGATGGCTCGTGCCGGTGGACCACGGTGACTTCCCCGTCACCAAGATCACCACCACAATCCTGCTGGCTACGCAGTTAGGAGCGAATATCTTTACTGGTCAGATGAAAACGTTCGCTGGAGCCAGCCCCGTTTCGTTGATCTTTTAGGACCTGTTGAGGATGAGGAGGTTGTTGATGATTCACTTTCACTCAGCAAGGAGGACCCATCAATCGAGGAGCCGCTTCGAACGCTGTGGATGGACTTAACAGCCTCCAAGTCAGAATTCATGCGTCGCATGGTCGCTTTCTCGCTCTCGGATCGTTGAGCGAAGATACGGCATGCTTGGAGTCGGACGAGCTGGTATTCGTCCTTGCTTGGGTAGCCCGAGATCCCGAGGAAGATCTTGGCTTCGTTGGCGATTGCTCTGGCATCGATAAATCGAATGTCAAGCTCGCGAGTCAAATATCCTTCGATGCTGGATGACATGATGTTGTTTGTGATTGCTGTTGGGGATCAAATAAGATGTGAAGAAGTGAAGAAGATGTTCTTGATGATTCTTCTGTGAAATCTGAAATTATGAGATGAAGACGACGAATAGCATGCCACGAACATGGGTTTTGTGCAGGGTCCATAGCGCTAAATTCGCGCGGTTTTATGGACATTTTGGCAGGGAGTGGAAAAAGATGTCCCGAAGGTCCCAAAGAATCTCCATTTGCTACTCGTAGTTTTTAAGAAAGTTTCTATCAATTGATAAGAGGGATATTCGCACTTTATGGTACAAATGCCAATGATATTGTGCCGTTTGAACGTTGTGGGGACTTTTTTCTCCTCATCCTACATATTTTAAAATACTTGTAAACCCAACGGTCAACCAGGCAATACCGGTGTACAGTATGTACCGATAGTGCAACATCTCTTCTCGTACGAATACTCGGCACCCGGTACGTACAGTAGTACTCATGGAGATAGAGATTGCGTTCTGTGGTTCTGTGCATATCCGGCCCCGCCGGCCTCGACCAAGGGTCAATAGCTCCGAACAAATAATAAAGAAAAAGAAAAGCCGAGAAAGAGCTTGACCCCTGGCCTGGACGAGAAGATTCCTCTACAGACAGGACACTACTAGCTAGTAGGAGTGGGCTCCTCGCGAAGGCCCTTGGTGCTCCCAGTCCCGCAATTATACTGTAGTTGCAAAAAGCCGCCCCCGAACGCATGCATGCACGTCAAGGTTTCGGAGAACCACAGCTAGCTGATGGAAAAGATACTTTGGCCCACATTTTTATTAAAGATAGTTAGTCTACTCTCTCAAGTAGAGAGTATAGTAGTATTAGAGTAAAGCAGAGATAGAAGAGGAGTCGTCAAATAGCGGCCCTAAAGAACAACGGAACGATGGACGGAGGCCATTTAACACTGCAAATGTGGAAAGTGCCTCCGTCTTTCAATGGTATTGATATTTTTTCTCTATTTCCCCAAGTACGACCTCTGATTGAATCTCGGATATCAGTGCGTCATTGCCTTGTTGTAACCCTTCGTAGGGGCTATATTAGTAGAAATACGAATATCTTAAGTAAATGAGAACAAGATTACGAGTACGAGTAATACCGACCGTATTCTTTAAATCCCGATCGCAATGACAAAAACTTTCCCACACTACGAGTAGCAAAAGATTCTTTCGGTTCTTCTTCGCAATCTGTCTCTATTCGTACTACTACGCTCTAATACTAGCTAGTAGTAGAGAACCACCCTTCATTCATTCCGCCTATAAATTTCGGAAAAAAGTGATATCGTTCACATCTCACAATCTTACATTCTGCAGAATCATCAAGAACATCTTCTTCACTTCTTCACATCTTCTTTGATCCCCAACAGCAATCACAAACAACATCATGTCATCCAGCATCGAAGGATATTTGACTCGCGAGCTTGACATTCGATTTATCGATGCCAGAGCAATCGCCAACGAAGCCAAGATCTTCCTCGGGATCTCGGGCTACCCAAGCAAGGACGAATACCAGCTCGTCCGACTCCAAGCATGCCGTATCTTCGCTCAACGATCCGAGAGCGAGAAAGCGACCATGCGACGCATGAATTCTGACTTGGAGGCTGTTAAGTCCATCCACAGCGTTCGAAGCGGCTCCTCGATCGATGGGTCCTCCTTGCTGAGTGAAAGTGAATCATCAACAACCTCCTCATCCTCAACAGATCCTAAAAGATCAACAAAACGGGGATGGCTCCAGCGAACGTTTTCATCAGACCAGTAGAGAGCTTTGTTCATACCAATGTACCGGTACAACCGGGGGTCGTGATCTTCACGGGGAAGTCACCATAGGGCAACAATATCTAGTACATCATAGGTTCACAAAAAAATAAAGGCCTTAAAACAACCTCACACGAGATTTTGAAAGAGAACCGCCGCGTTGATGCTGAGTACATCTCACTTCATACTTGCACTAAATGATTCCCATTAACCTTGAAATCATAATGATATTTTAAAGAACATGCTATTTCAGAGCCACTGTTAAATTTTGATAGGTTGGATGCAGTAGTTCACAATACGCTCTCTAGTAGGTGGAAAAGTGATCCTATATGTGCTGGTGATAAAGCCGGTACAGTACTCTTAAGGAAGACAGGCCATCGTCCTGCTACCGGCACGACGAAAGATGATGGGGCTGCTCAGCGAATCGCCATATTATCCACTCCTGGATTTTGCCTGTTTCCGCAACCAGTCACTCATTTCCGTCTTCGTCTCAAATTTGGGCAACTTCCTGCTTGCTCGCAATTTCTCGTAGATATCCTTGCACGTATCGTATTCCTGCAGGCAACTCTTCACTGTGGGTTCATCTTTCCATTGTTGATACGTTTTCAGGCAGTTCAAGACTGTTCCAAAAAGGAGCATTAGGAATATCGAGAAAGGTACTTCACAACATCATTCATTTTCACTTACCCAATAGAACAGAGTCAAAAAAGTCAACGCGAGATCGGAAGCCCTTCCCTCTCGCCACACCAGGAGGACAAGCATAAAAGTCATTCGGCCGATTACCGTGCTCTAGATTCCACCCGAGGTCTTTTAAAGTTGACCAAATAATTTGCCAAAACAACAAATTGTTGACCTTCTCTTTGGGTGGTCCTCCCTGTTTTTTCGAAAGACCTGAACCGTCGGCTTTGACACGACCCTCGCGTCTCGCCTTTGGCGTTGCTTTCGACGATGGAGCCTTTCTTCTCTTTGGTGGCAAGATCTCTGCGTTGAGTGCTGCCTCACAGACCTTGGAGTCGATGCCAAGTTTTTCAAGTAGTTGTTCCCGAGAATATGTAGGCTCGCCCCCAAGTGCCACCCCTGAAAGAGCATCTACCACGAACATAACCTGGCGGGCAAGGTACCACGTTGTCTGGATCATTTCCAGTTTACTACCAGAGACATCGATGGATGTTGTTTGGCCCATTAGGGATGTCGCTGCATCGCGATTCAAAAGTTGCGTTTCAGCCTTGGTCACAACAACTTTACTTCTATGTTTCGTCTTTGTTTTGACGTCAGCTTCGACTCTGGAAACAAAGTGATCGTCGAAAAGAGGATCAAAAGCCAGCCGTCCAGAATCCGCCGGATTTCGGATTTCCTTCGCAGCCTCTGCTGCAGAGCGAATAAATGTCTGAGCCAAATCCTTGCGGTCAAGATTCTGCCACAAAGTCCTAGCAGTAGCGTTGCAGAGAGTGTACATGAGTTCATTTGCAACTGGACACCACCTAGATTCGTCGAGTGGCATGACAAGCCTGTCTGAGACCTTGAAACAAATCTCCTCCACGGCCTCTTTCTCTAGCTCTATTCGTATCTTTTTGCCTTTCGTGTCTGTCATCGTCGGGCACTCGTCGAGAATTGCGAAAAGATCTGGCCATTTCCCCCAGCAAATCTCCGAAATGTTTGCATTGCACTGGGCGAGGATCACATCAGCACACGAATATTCGGCGCCGCTAGTAGCAGGCTCTTTCAGTCGTTCGCTGTGGTCTTTCAGATATAGGACTATCCAATCCAATCGTCGTATTGCATTGATTTGCCTTGCTGTCAGCGGAGAAGTGGCGCATTCATCGCTGCATGTATTGTTAATAAAATCGTTGATCAAAGGGTGGAGCTTTTGCGCAATTTCATGGCAAAACTCAACGAGCAAATAAAAGTCAATGATTTCCGTGCCTTCAATGTCGTCCAGCAGATCGCGCCTGTCGATAAGATTTCTTTGTAAACGAGACGGTAAATGATCGTCCCCGCGCGTTCGTCCCGTCAAATTCTCTTTGCCGTATCCCTTTCGTACTCTGTTTTCCTCGTATTTCTCCTTGTAGTCAACAAACAACTCAATCTCGTCCCCCTTCTGCATTGGGTTTTTAATCATCAAATAGTACTTAATATTCCTGTCCTCTTCATCGCAAGCATGGATCGTCGCTTGCAGTGCTGGATTGTGTCCGACTTCGTTGACGTACATTGGGATATTAGCTTGGGCGACCGCGTGTGGCTCCCCTGTCAAATCATCCGTGATATCGATTGATTGGTCGCGCCCCAAGATTTTCTCAGGGACTGAAAAGCTCCACATGAGTGGCTCATAGCCAAAGAAAAAGCCCTTTGCTTGGTTGTGGAGCTCCATCTTGCGATCTTCAAAAAGAGTGTGAGAGACATATCCTTGTCGACGTGAGCTACATTATTCACTTCGAGAACGCTCACCTTCCTTGAGAAATGGTCCGTATCTTCCAATATCAATGAATCCACAATTGGAGTGAAGAGAGGAAAAGGTCCTCTGCGGAGCATCCACATAGTCCTCCGAAGTAAACAATCCAAAGTGCCCTATTCGCTGGCCGGGGTTGCGAAGTCCCTGGAGCTCATCTTCATCATACGGTAGATCGGGATCCGAAAATTTCACGGACTTGGTTCGGGTCGTCCTTTTGCGAGCATGCACTCTATTATCCGGAACGGCTGCTTTCAGCTTGGGTAGCGGATAAAGGGAATTATAGCGGGCCTTGAGATGCTCCCCAGTCAGAGTGACTTTCATTCCAAAGCCATGCGGGTGCAGAGCAGAAAGATCTTCAAACAGGATACATGCATGCAGCTGTCGAAGGTCGTGCACTTCGACTTCCCGCCTCTTTTTGGATGGCTTCAGTTCTTGCGCCCCCAAAAACTTCAAAAAGACTCCGTGTCCGGCATTTGGAATGGAGGATGTGCGCACTTGTAAATGGAAAGTGTAGATGACATCGTCGGGAAAGCCAAAGACTGTAAATTTTCGGCCTGGGAGGCCCGTGACTTGATCAATGTAGGGGTGGTCGAGCATTGGGACGAAATGCATGCAGTCAAGGTCCTGGTCTTGTGATTCCGCATCAAGATTAACTTTGGGGTCCACACCTCCATGAAAGTTTCTGTCTTCTTTGGGAACAACTTCTACCTTGTTTTGAGCCTTTTTTTGCGCTTCGACTTCTATCATCTCCTCCTCCTCTTCTTGTACGTCCACACCATCGACGGTTGTTTGCCATTCTCGCAGCTTGCGACCCATTTCCTTCCACGCCATTGCTAGCTCGACATTCGGACCCTTGGATTTTTGTACAGATCGCACCCATTCGCTTTTTCGATGCAAAGGTCCAAGAAGTGGCTGAAATGACTCGTCGTCAAGGGATCTTTGCAGGGGCGGCGGCCGAAGGAGCTCCTGGACTAGCTCCTCTGGTAATAATGGCGTCCCCAGTAGGAGAGGGGTTGGTGCCGGGGCGAACGGCCCATTTTCATCTAAAACCGCTCGAGGTGACGTAAATGAAGATATAGGTGAAACGACACGGTCAGAAGACAGTTGCTGCTGATGATGCTGCTGCTGTTCTTCTTCTCCATTCGACTGGGGGAGATCCATGCTCTCGTCGGGTGATGAGGTATGGTCGTCGTCGTCGTCATCATCATCATCGTCGTGGTCGGTGAAAGAATACTCGTACTCAATGGTACTGAAGCCTTGTGATTTTCTTGTTTCGGACAACGAGTCTTCGGGTGGTTCGTCGCCGACGGTACTGGATGAGCTACCGGCAGTCGAGATGGCGGCTTGACACGCCGCCGATGCTCCTATTCTCTTTTCGGGTCCTGCTGGTGCCATTTTCAAGGAGAGTTCCGTTCTACTAGAAGTCGCAGCGGCAGCAGCAGTCGAGATAGTACTAGTAGTACTAGTAGTAGACCCAGCAGTAGCAGTAGCAGTAGCAGTGAGCAACGTGCTCACTGTCGCAGTATCACCCCCTGGAGGATCCTTTCTCTTGCCTGTAGTAGGGCGATGATGATTCTCGACGTTTTCCGAGTGTCTCCCCGGTGGCTGGGCGGCGCGACTTGAACTATTGGAAGAAACAGCAGCAGCCAGTGATTGCTTTGCCGCATCCTTCCCTGTTATTGCCCCCGAGGACGAGTCGTCGTCGTCTTGCACCACCGTAGTAGCAGCAGGAAACAGTGGTCTCCTTACTTCTACTATTGCATCATCATCACCACCCCCCAAGCCCTGCTTCTGCTGCTCTCTGGGTGGTGGTACTGCGGCCGTTCTACTAGGAGCTTCGGCAGCGCTTCTATTCTTGGACGGCGAAAATGCTTCTTGAGGAACTTCATCATCATCATCGTCGTCCAGAATGCTTATGACTTCATCATTATTATCATCATCCGACGACGATGATTCCAAAAGATCAAAGGTCTCCGCACCGTTGCTAGATTTGGTCATTTTCGGAGGTGATCGTTTGTTCGAAGTACGAAAGGTAAAGGTACGTCGACCTGGGTGTTGTCGTTGTTGTCGCCGCCGCCGTAGCTCCGAGGAGTCACTGTTATTGGAATCATCATCATCATCATACAGCGACAAAGGATCGTGATAGGAGGATCCACCACCTGAAGAACGACGACGACGACGACGACGACGACTGCTGCTGCTGGCGGCTGCCACGTTTCCTTTACGACCACTACCAGCAACACCATCAGTCGCCCCCAAAATAGAAATAGGAGCATTCTTCCGCGGGGAGGAGGCGAAGGAGGACGATGATAGTTTCAATGCCACCGACATGGAGGCTCGTTTGTCTCTTTGCAAACTACTACTACTGCTGCTGCTGCTGCTGCTGTTGCTGGTCGTCCGCGCCGACTGTCGTTCCGCTGCCGCACCATCCCGAAAGAAAGTGCGGGCAGCAGCAGCAGTAGCAGCAGCCACATCATCACCATCATCAAGACAAATGGGATCCTCGCTGGACTTTCCCCCACGAGGAGTATTAGTTCCCGCTATATTATGGTTCTTCGGAAGAGCCGCCCGGGTTGCTGTTGTCACCGAGCTGCCAACGTTGTCCGGCCGGGGTGGACTTCGCTGCTGTTGCTGCTGCTTTTGCTTTTGCTTTTGTTGCGAGACTGGGCGATCAGGTTGAATAATGACAATATTATCTGCCTCGTCATCCGTGTCGGGAAGTTCAATGACTTCTGGCATGATTCTGCATGAAAAAAAGGCGCAATGCGGAGAGGTACTATGGATTCTTCTTCTTGAGATTTCCCCGAGAACCCGCCACTATCGCTGCCACGCTCCTTGGAAAACAGTCAACTCTCACGTAGTAGTATTAGCAGCAACACAACACACTACGTGTACCCAACTTTAAATTTGATCAATGGATGTAATACCAAGGACCGAGACTGCGATGGATGATTCGATTCGCTGCTCCTCACTACAAGTATTCGTACTGTCGTCAATATACCGATATACGGTACGGTACCATCAGGTAGACCGGCCGCCGGGAGTGGACGCTCGACGCCGGACCTTATTGATGTATTCGTTATTCGTAGTACAGTACGATAGCCCGCGCGGCGGGTCGTGGCGTGCACCACACCGATCGCGTGCGCGACTGCCTCTATCTGGCATTACCGGTAATAGATGAGGAGGCCGCCAAATTTTCGGGTCGAAAAAAATAGTGGCAGCAACAAAATGGCGCGAAACAAGCCGCCGGGAAGCCTATTACTCGTACAATATGCGGTCGCACGTTTTTCAAGCTTAAAGCTAGCTTGATACAATATGCAACAGAATTTAAGTTGTTGTTTCAAGGTGATGCTACCAGTATTTTAATACCACCCTGTTTGCTCTCATTACTGTACTCTAGCTCCTCTCTCTGCTCTATTATATTGAGGAAGGATCATGCGGCGAAAGCAGCAGATATTTCTCGGGAGCTCCGCGAACCGCCCTTCCTCATTGGAGAGTCGAGTGGAGTCGGCTACACAGTTATAGACTTCAGACTTGCAGAACATATATACATATATGATACTCTCTAAAATATGATATATACTCGTAATGGTGGTATGAGTACATTCCCCGAAGTCGTCCTTCCTGAGAGGCAAGAAAGAGTTCCCAGTAAATTTCATAGGATCAATCGATCCTTGATGACTGCGGCTATAGGATCGATTGATCCTTGATGACTGCGGATGGAGTATTGCGCAGCAGCAGAGAATACTAATTCATAGCCGAATGAACGGCTGCCGCACAATCCGGAAAGGTGAGGCGACCACGAGATGATGATGATGATGATGATGATTGATCTTCTTTAATAGCAAAAGTCCAAATCTGAGGAGGCGCATCCGAGGTCAAGTGCAACAACAGCGTTGAAGAATCATCATCATCAGCATCCGCGCTGCTGTCAGCATAACTTCCGCGCAACGAAGAGGACGACGAATCTTTTGGTTCGACAAATCGACGACGACGACGACGCTCCAATGTGATCCCTGTCCATTGATTGTCGTTGGAAGAAATATTATTATTCTCCAGACGAGGCAATGGGATTTCTACCAAGAATTCACCGGTCTCCATGTCCCAAGCATGAAGAACCTTGCGATTGGAGTGCAAGATATAGGTGACGCCTTCAAAGTAATGCATCGAGGCAATCTTGTCGTCGTCGTCTTGTTGATGCCGATGGATCAATTTCATGTTGATGCTATCGAGACGAATGAGGTGGCTGTTCTTGGCATCATCTCCACGGCGCGGCACTTGGTAGGAATGAATCATGCCGTTCACGTCCATGTACAATTGGCCGTGGGGCTCGTCTTTGGTCGTCGTCGTCGTCGTCATGATGTCAGGCACAAAGGTCAATCCTTCGGTTTGTGACGGGGACTCGTGGATCGTCCAACGGGCTGTCACTTCCATGCCTCCACGCCAGGCCCAGGCCAATTCAATCAACTCGGTCCGCTCAGGACCACCCGAAAGAGCAAAGATTCGGTCTCCGACAGAGGTCAAGCCTCCCAGTTCCGTGTTGGGGATTTTCAAAAGTGTCACTGGCTTATTTCCTTCATCTTGCAACAAGGGATGGGATACAATTTCTTGCGTCGAGGCCACCAACAGAGCATTCGTTCCTTCGTCGATGATCGCATCCTTTGGTTGATACTTCAAAGAATTGAGTCCTGTGAGGGAATGTTGGAAGCATTTTCCAGGCTCTTCATACATGGTTGGTAAAGAAGAAATTCCCAACCTACGGACGCCACTGCTGCTGTAGCTGCTGCTGTCCACAAGCAATGATCGGCGGTCCGCAAATCCCCAATTGAACATTTCGCTGGCCCGGATTACGTCCACGAACACAATGAACACACCGATACCGACACCCGCAGCCAAGAGGACGGGCCCGACATGGTCCACATACCCATATCCCTTGCCTGACGTAAGGAGCCGGATTCGCCTAAAGTACACAAATGTGGCATAGCCCACAAGGATGAGTGCCGACAGGGAAATCAGAGCCGAGGTACGGAAATATTCCCCATTTCCCATCATGATGGTAGACACAGTGAGCAGCAAAAGACCAGCACTGATCCACTGAATGAAGGTTCTTTCGTTGGCAAAGAAGGATTTCGGCTCCACACGGACCGGTTTCTTTTCAGCGATGTTGACAGTCTTGCCCGCCCCCACAGCGCCCTTCAACTTTTGCAAAGACCTGGCGAGCGTGGATTTATCGCTGTTGGACGAGCTCGAACCCTCATTGGGAGAACTCGACGAGAATGGAGACATCAAGTGATAACACATATCATCCAAAGGTGAAGAGTAGTCTCCAGAGGAGTCCTTCGACTGTTTTCTATCCAATCCAAACATTGGGCCGAAGGACGGATGTTTGGCCCAGTATGGAAGTGTAGATACTCGGTTGAAGGTCGCCGCACCAGTCAAGAACTTTGAGAACTTGGGGGTTTCTTCAATAACACCTTCGGATATAAGTGTCGAAAGCCCAGGGGGCATACCGTCTACACCTGCCAATTTGACTTCAAAGACATTGAAAGGAACCTTTGCCATCCTCTTCTTGGCGGCATCATCAGGCAGGCACCACGTAGTGGGGCTGGTTGTACGGCCAGTTTCATCAATCAAGGTCACATTGCGATCGAGAGTCAGGCGCAAATCTAAGAGACAATGATTTATTCCAATCACGAGAGGAGAAGCGAAGAGCACGGTGTGAGAAACCTGGAATATTCAACGTGCACGAAATAACCAACCAACGGGCGCAAATCTTCTTACCATTGCTCTTCGGAGACTGAAAGGCGGCCCTCATATATACACTGCGGACACATGCCTTCAAGTTGTGCTTGACGACAAGTCTGTGCATCCGGAACAAAAGATTGGCCGACTCTTGAAGCTCATTCGCTGCCAAAGTTGGAGACGCCCGGAGGATCATGGCTTGAGCATCCTTGATTGTCCAAGGCATGGGCTTGAGGAATGCTGGCATGTCACATTCTCTCACGGCCGCTCGTTCCTTGACACTCTTGTTGGACACCCACTTCTCGTGATGGGTTTTCAATTCGAGGAAAATGATGCCGTTGCCTTTTGGCATATTGTTGCCGTACCATCTGGCTCTCAACAATTGCGCTCCCTCCGCCCGCGCAAGCCTCTTATTGTAGAGACTCATGTCGGCGGAGTCAAAGTACACCGAAGTGATTGGCGTAGCCAGAGTCTCCCACAGCTTGTCTCCTTCTGACTCTCTCGAGAGACGGTTCTTTTTGGAAGTAAGAGTACCTTTCTTGCCGTAGACCAAGAGCGGTGCCTCGGCAGCACAAGTCAAGAGAAGCTTTGTCAGCTGATCGTCTTTGACCCAGTACTTGGTAGTCGATCGTTGGAACGAGGATGGGGCCTGCCACATTTCATTCTGTGGGTTCCCGGCGGCGGCACCGTTGTTACGAAGCTTCTTTTCAGCAGTGCGAATAGCGGCATAAATGTCACTGGCAACAATCACCAGGACTGAGTTGAGGTTGGCCTTGAAGCGACCTTCCACGAAAGAAGAGCAGGTAGTCTGGAGTTCTTTGTCAGCCTTCTCAGCGACGGATCGAAAGATCGCCCGGTTTTCGTTCATGAAGTTCTGCAACTCGATGCAGCTTTCAACGTAATCTTCCATCTTTTGGGAGAGAGAATGGACCAAGCCTGCACCCTCTTCTCCTTGGGAGTTCTTTGTTTCCGCCGCAACTTCGGCACTGGTAAGCAAAGACTTTCCCGAGAACTCGAGGTTCTGTTGTTGCAAGTCAATGAAATTGACCACACGGATCAGCTCACGATCAAAGATAGCATGGAATGGCTGATGCTGATTTCGTCCTCCTTCCTCCGAAGAAGAAGCAGAATGGGAGGCTTTCGAGAGGAGCATCTCGCTGTCGAGCATGGCTTTGTTCGCCTTGGCTTTGGCAAAGTAAGAGGAGTCCATGGTAAAGGAGCTGGCACCATTATTACCATCATCACCAGTACTATAGGTACTATAGACGTGAAATCCCATTTTAGGAGTCATAGTGTCTGTCTGTGTCGATGATATGTTTTCTTGGGTGTGATATTTGTTCTTCACGCAAACGCACTCCTTTCGAGCTGAGTGAAATTGTGAGTCGACCAAAAAGTGAGCGCAATCTTGCATTCCGAGCATCGGAGGGAGATTGGATGACGTTTATACAAATTGCATCCAACGTTTATTTTCGATCGATCGTGCAAGAAAGTTGTGAACTATGATAGCCTACATGTCTGTATATTGATAGATCAAAAGAGGGAGAAAGACACGTGTCGTTTTCGGTCCGACAACTAGAGTTTTCAAGATGGTCAAAAATTAGACGGACAAGAGAGACGGACACGAGGTGCACTCACAGAGTCATACGTACTTGTACGCAACGGAAGAAGAACAGTCGGCGAAACACGTCATCACTTCTTTTTCCACGAACTGGCGCGCATTTTTATTGTATACCAGTAGTCTACATACCGGAACAGTACACGAGGTACAAGTACGGATCCATCATAACGGTAGACCAGGCAGGTACAGTACATTACCTGTACTAACTGTACGAGTACCTGGCAATGTCTGTGCAAGTACAGTACCGGTAGTACATGATGTCTGTACAAGCGCGCTCGCGGCAGGGACACACGAGCCCACACACGCCCCACGCGCGCCGGCCAACTATGATTTTGGGGGGCAGAGGAAGCACCCCTATGATTTGTACCCTTTTGCGCGTCATGCGCGTCAGAGAACCATGCATGCGCGTTCCCAGAGAATGACGCGATCTGCGGAAAAAAATCTTTGCGAACAAACGAATAACTACTACTTAGAAAAAATTGACACTGCTGTCGCGGCTACCAGGTACGTACATACTGGTAGAATAGAGTAGTACAGGCACGAGTACAGTAGCTATGTTGACGATGTCAAGAAGCAAGCTACCTGGTACGGTGTATCAAACAGAATCCAGTTGTGTGCCTACAATACAGGTAGCAGAGTAGTAGAAAGCAAGAAAGCAAGAGTGCTGAGAAACAAGGGAGCAATCATGGGGCGCCCTCATCAGCAGCAGATTCCGCAGCAACGCAAGCAAGAAGCTTCCGCAGCAGCAACAACCACCGAAGTCACTCATTTGACTTCTCTCGGAAAGACCAAGCATCCAACTTCATCATCTTCATCGCCACAACGACCACCGCTCTGTCGCTTCTTTGTCTTGCACCGGGGAAATTGTCGATATGGTGACGACGAGTGTGCGTATTCGCATGAACTTCCCGACGGAGTCGTTTCCTGGGAACAGGCCGCCAAGGAATTGGTTCCGTGTCCCTTTTTTGCCAGGGGCGATTGCAAGTACGGAGAGTATTGTCAACTTCGACACGACGAAAATGACATCGATAATGACAATGATGAAGTAACTGATGCTGAACCGCGAGGAGATTTGATGATGAAAACTTGCAAGCCGTGTGCTGAAGTTCCATCTCCTACTAGTACTGCGAATACGGCCGTGCCAGCCGATACGAGCGACACTACTACTGCGACTCATAGTGCTGACGAGGAAGTCACTACTACTATCATCACCTGTGGAATTTGCTTGGACGACTTGCAGGGCGGGGAAAGTACGAACAGCAACCGCAATAAGACCAAGAACAAGAAACAATTTGGCTTGCTAAGCTGTTGTGATCACGCCTTTTGTTTCGACTGTCTCATGGAATGGCGAAAGGAAGGCACTCAAGAAGCCAAGGACCGACGTTCGTGTCCGACTTGTCGCAAGCACTCGGACTACGTGGTACCCTCGCGTATCTTTCCTTCGTCCAAGCTCCAAAAGGAACGAATCGTTCAAGAGTACAAGGACCGGTTGGCAGTGATTCCTTGTCGCCGTTTTCGTCAGCAGCAGCAGCAGCAGCAGCAAAGTAACAATAACAAACGGACAATGATGGGATCTTGTCCCTTTGGATCGGATTGTTTCTATGCCCATTTGAACTCGCGTGGCGAGGACGTCAAGGCACTCGATCGAAGTATGGAAGAACTGAGCCGAGAACGACAACAGGCTCAGGAGGAACGGCGTCGAAGACGACAACGAGACTTGTTGATGATGGGATTGGAAGCGTCGACCGTGGAAGATATCGATATCATGCTGAGCTTTTTACGATTGCTGGACGTATATGGAATCCAAGAAGGAGTCTACCCTTGGAGCGATGATGATGGGGATGACCACGAAGAAGAAGGAGAAGATGATGATGATATCAGTGACTATGACTATGGGGAGTACGAGGAGTCTGGATTTTACTCTGCAGACGTACTGTATCAAATGTATCGTCGCTACGAAAATGAAGAAGAAAGAGTGGAAGCATCACCGGATGCCAATGACGATTTAGAAATTGTGGATTGAAGCTAGTGGTGAGGTCAATGAAACATGCAATCGATGCGTAATGTACTATTTCATTACATTGTATTTTAATCTGATACATATTATGGGGGATTTTTATATAGTAAATCGATTATAGTAGAAAAAGGATTCAAATAGTCTAGCTATAGTAGCGATGTATCCGATACGTGTACATATCAAATCACTCTCTAACTACTAGTCCAGGTGTAGTTCTATCCATTCGCCAAGCTGAAGTAGCACAAGCTGAACCATGACAATGCTTGAGATTTCCACCGGAAAAGACACCCAAGAAGACGGCGTATAGAGAACATGTCGGCAAACTGCGAGGGTGTTGAAACACATGTGAGCTCCGCAGGCACCCCATACCCGGTATGGTTCCCCGACGGGCCACCAGCCGACTTTCTGTCAAGAAAGTGGTAAAATAGTTTCTCCGAGACCGCCAGGGTGAGTACGCGAATATTTAGAGCGCAGTCATAAACTAGATATTTATTCGATTCGATTGTCAAGAAAGTGGTAAAGAAGATTCCGAAGCATCCATTTTGAAGTCGAAGGAGTCATAGAAGTAGAGTGAGTCGTGAGTCAGTCGTACCATCTGGCCGGCTGTCGCTAAACCACGGAAAATTCGCGGTGCGGGAACTTCAAAATATTATTCGAAAAAACAAACAACGGCGTTTCCATCACCATCGCATACATACCCAAGATGATCCCTCCTATTGCTCCAGCATCGTTGTTGCGTGCACACCACGACACCACAACGATCCAGAATGACAACAACATGGCGACAGCAATAGTAGCTCTTACCGATGGTGAGCCTGAAGCGTCCGTAGCTACGAGTGAAGCATCGTCAGCTGATGGCAAAGACAACAGTACGAATTACATGTATCATTGTTTGTCCACTGTGTTGACGTTGGCGACCTTGATGAGTTTCATTACACCATTTCCTTGGCTATCCTGTCTGCTCGGAACACTCTTGTGTTTTTCGAACATTTGGATTCTGGATGTGGTTCGAAGCAAGAACTGGTCTTTGTTATCGGGAGATCACGCTACTGGTACCACGAGCGACGACGACTTGAGTGCTGCCGATGAGACTCATCCTTCCACAGATTTCGTGGCCATGCCAGCATCCTCTGCATCGTCGTCATCGTCTGCTTCTTCTTCTTCTTCAGTCCCACAACCTGCCGAAAAGGATGGCATTTTTCTGGCCCATTCAACTCGTCGTTACCCAGCCGAGTCAATAACCAGGCTATTCCGCGCCTTCTTGTGGATGGCTGGTGGTCCTTCGAGGAGTGCTACTGTCCGAGGTCGTTACGGTGTGGGTGATATGATGCTTTCTGGATTTACTTTGACGTGGCTCTTTCTGAAGACTTCTCTCGAAACATCTCCTAACTTTTACGATTCCGGCAATGCCTTTTATGTCACACGATATCCGTGGAAGAATCCCTGGGGGTGGATTTTTGCCGTATCCTATGGCATGTATCTGGGAGCCTTGTTTCTGTCCGTGGTACAATCGCGTGCTTTGCAGGCGTTTCTTGGTGGGTCCTCTCGAAGGACTCGAATGGCAAGTACTGTTGGGGTGTTGGTGTTGGGTTTGGGTATGGCCGCAAGTCTATGGCTCGTGTATCGCGGATGCAAGGCCAACAATCACTGGAAACAAACTCGGAGCGAGCTCTTTTCCCCGATTGCTGGGATTGACGGCAGCAGTAGCATTCAGACTTCTTCGAATAGTAGTACCAGCAGCAGTAGCCTTCTAAGCTCTCCTGCATACTGGTACGTGGGATCCGCTTGGACAGTCGGAAGTCCCACCATCGTGAAGGAAGACGAAGACGATGAGAAGCAGTATTGTGCCTCGAGGGACGACGAGGATATTGTGGTTTGGATCGACGTAGCATGGGGTGGAAACTGGGCCTGTCCATCGGCCAACAATAACATGCAATGCCAAACCACCATTCAAGCTCGTGTCTCTTGTTCTTGGTATGACACAGTGTTCGATCTCCTCTTCGACGACGAGGCAACCGCCCAAAACTATGTGTCCCTTCGATATGGACGAAAGGACGAAAATGGTGCTGTGGTGGATGATGATGCTAGTATTGTCTATGATGAATCTATCTCCTATTCCTTGGACCAAGCACCTCCGTCCTATGATATTTTGTTCCAACCGATCGAAATGATCGTGGGGACCTGTGATGGCTCGTGCATTGCCCAATCGGCATCGATGATTAAATACGCTCAAGAAGAAGTTGTCATGGGACAACATTTGGGTGGACTGGGCATGGGTATTACACTCATGTTCCTGGCTGGAGTCATTACGGCGCTTTGTAAATTTGGAATCATCACTCGTCAGTAGTGAGCTTGGAGCACGGATCCATGCAGGGCATGTGCCAGCCAGGCTGACTGACGACTCGTAACATCCTGCGGCACATCATACCGGTATTATAGAGGCACTCGAGTATTGATTCATCTGATATGCGTAGTCAAATTCTTCTCCAGTAATGCCATCCATTTGTCAAGCCGTAGTAGAACAAGTTGCAGGACTACTATACCGGCAGGAGTTACGAGTACCCCAGGAATAATCGCCGAAGTCGAGGCAAAATATTCCAAAACAACAATCTCAGTTGCTAGGCGACACATCGTGAGTGTATTGAAACACATGTGAGCTCCACAGGCACCCCAAATGGTTCCCCGACAGGCCACCAGCCGACTTTCCACCAAGAAGGAGGAACAAAAGACTCCCAAGAATTTTCGCAGATACACATAATGGTCACCGGAATCAAATAGCACTTGTGCTCCATCCACCAGAGCTCCCTTGAAGGGGACATGTGCCGCCGCAAACAGAGCTGAAGTTTTCCAACGAGTCATTCGAAGCAATACCTTTTGGATTTCACAGGCCAGAGCCGATTCTTCAGCAGGATCGATACGCTTTCCTCTAGTGGCTCGATTGACAATTCGGAGGCATCGTCTCTTGTGCGCCTCTGGGATTGTACATTTTGTGGCCCCATCCCCGTTCCTCGAGGAATTATCACTGGTGGCGTCGTGAGCTGATGTGACAAGATTTTCCTGCTGTTCGTCGCCTCCTTTCTGTTGTATTTTTTGAGAACGCCTGGACAATTGAAGAATTCGAGCCAGCAAAGGTAGCTGAAAAAAGATGGGCACCACCGAAAGCCAACACGACTTGACAATTTCCAAAAGTGGACCGGGTGGCCTATTACGCATCAGAAGTGGCACAATATCATTGAGATTGATTGCATAAATATAGAGCGCCCAAAAGGCTGAAAGCAAGGGCGAAAGGCCAGCCACAGCACTAAAGGCTAGAAGCATGAACCACGCATCCCAGTAGGTTATCAGGAATCCAACGCCTCGGTAAGCTACCTCCTCAAAAATAGGGCCCAGCACTGTTAAGCGAAAAGCAAAGGACAATGGTGGCAGGCGAGCAAGCAACATGTGCTTGGCAACTCCTTCCATCGCGTGCAAAGGACTCTGTGGAGACAACGAGTCCACCAGTACCAACGGGAGCGTGGGAAGGAGACAACTTAGTTTTTCAAAGGTGAAACCAATCAATACCAATGGACAGTAAAGCCGCATCATGATCCTAGTGCCCAGCAAGGCCTCTCGCGCCATAGATTTGGGTCGAAAGATCTCATACCACTTCATTTGTGAGGTGTCTTGAGGACGGATTGGAGGTAAAATGTAGGATTGGAGCTTCGAGATCGTATCGATCCGGAGAACGTTTCGCAACACTTTTCCACGCTTGGATTGTCGTCGTGGCGACTCATGGCCGTTGCTATCGCTGGGAGTCGCACAAATAATGATATGATGGGTGCGCCGGCTTGATGGAATGGAGGAACTTGCTTGTCTAATGTGCATAACTTGTTTCCTATCGTAGGAGTGCCGAATACTCGATGAGAACGGTGGTGGTGGTGCTGATGGCGTCAATTTATTATGAACAAAGGCTGTGGCCCAAGCAGGGAACAGCCAAATGACCAAGCCTATCGCGACAAGAAGTCTCATCACCGAGCAGTTGTCGAACGAACAGCGCCGTCGCGCTTATTCTAGTTCGAAGCTGAACGAAAAATCGATCAAGAATCGCCCCGCGAGCTTTAATCTTTTAAAAAATGTCCCATGAGGCTTCGGCCGTTTGTCGTTTCTGCGCTTTCGGTGGAGCTTTAAGGGACCATTGGATGCTGAGCTGATGGCCTAATATTGAGATCTGTCCCTCACATGTCATACAGTGGTGCCTTACATCAGAAGATAGAGGGAGGTGAGAGACCCTTGATTGCGCTGATCCACCCATCAACGGTTTTTGGCGGGAAATCAAAGATGATACGCGTCATACTGTATCCTTGAATCGCATTATTGGCCCAAATTGGCCCCTCCTACGACGATTTACGTAGACCCCAGTACAAAAGGTCGGGTCCAACTGGCCTCACGAGGACTCTTCATCCAATCCGACAGACAAACTGATAAAGAATTTTTCTCCTTTTGAAAAAGTAAGATTCCATGCATGGGGTCGAGCGAATCGTAGAACCAAAAGCTGAACACGGGAGCGAGAACTTTGCCCTATGCACGAGGTAGTCGACAAGAATGATTGAAAGTGAAAATTATGAGCTAGAAATGAATTGTTATTTTGGAACTACTTGTTTCAAAATCAATTGTTGAGAAAAGATATTGCGCTGACTTGGCGAAATATTAGTCTTGCATGACTTTCACAATGGAGTTGCTGCGCGAGATTACAGTAAGCCGTTGGCACCGGTCCTTTGATCTTCAGACAATGCGGCGCGGTCCCCACCAAAACTTCAATCCACTCTTCAGTCAGTCAGTCAATCGACTGACGGAAGGACGGACGTTGTCGGGGGCCCCCTTGCAATGGGGCGAATTCCCTCCTTGTCTATCCCTCCGTCTTACCCGTGAACTTCAAGTTAGCGGACATCCAATAAATAATGCAATTCTTGTAATAATAAACTTCCCTTCGCCGCCAGCATGTGTGACGAGCAAGTTCAAGCAAGGAGACCGTGGTTCAAGTTCAAGTCCACGTATTCCTTGGCTGGATTTTTGTTTGTGTTCGGAGAATTCCGCGCGGGCATCGTTTTGTATGTGCCAGCGAAGGTCGGTGAGAATATCTGACGAGCGAGCCACGCAGGCAGCAGCACGAGCCACGAGCGCCCCAATAAAATGCAAGCTCCTACAGTACAAACGTTCAGTACGGTACAGTCTATCGTACCGTACCAGGTACGGTACTTGTCGGGTACAACGCTACCGGTACCGGTACCGTAGCAGAGCCGTACAGTATCACTTTCTCGCCTTTTCATCCGGCTTCTTCATTTTTTCACTCTGCAGTACAGTACCTCAACCCACCTCAACGCAGCAACAGCAGCAACAGCAGCAACAGCAGCAACAGCAGCAACAGCAACAACAAACAAAGACAAAGCCCAGCACCATGACATCACCCGGCTTTCTGAAGCTGGGAGACAATTACCCAGTTCCCTTGACGCTGTTCAGTGACAACCGAAACAAGTTAAGATCGGAATTGGCGTCCCCGTCGGCCATCGTGGTGCTCAAGTCCGCCCCGGCACTGACGAGGTATGATACCGACCACGAACCTGTGTTCCGGCAGGAATCCTACTTTTGGTGGCTGACAGGTGTCAAGGAACCCGACTGTGCAGTTATTTTGACATCACGGGAATCTATTTTGTTGATCCCTGAGCTGCCTCCCGACTATGCTACCATTATGGGACGGATTCAGACGCCCCACGAATGGCAGGTACACTACGGTGTCGATCGTGTGATATTTACACACCAACTGGAAGCGACCTTGGAGCAGCTGGTACAGCAAATCAATAGCATTATACCAACAGCAGCAGGTGCCAAGATTCTCGTGCTCAAGGGCAAGAATTCGGATTCTGGAAACGAATACGATATGGCGCCCACCTTTTCCGATTCTTCTCTGGCATCGCTCGTCGATGATCGCACATTGTTTCCTATTCTGGCGGAATGTCGAGTGATTAAAAGTCCAGCGGAACTGGCACTCTTGGAGCATGTGACGCAAATGACGTCGTTTGCCCATTCGTATGTGATGCGGAATATCAAACCCAGCATGTGGGAGTTTCAAGCCGAAAGTCTCTTTCGACACTACACGTACTACAACTATGGGAGTCGGATTCAAGCTTACACAAGTATTTGCGGGTGTGGCCCCAATGCCGCTGTTTTACACTATGGACACTCTGGAGAACCCAACTCGAGACAACTGGACAAGGACGATAACTGCCTTTTTGATATGGGTGCCGAGTACATGTGCTATGCTAGCGACGTAACATGCAGCTTCCCAGTGTCGGGCAAATTCTCCAAAAAGTACAAACCGATTTATCAAGCTGTATTGGATGCCCAAAAGGCTGTCTACGAGATGGCGCTGCCCGGTGTCTCCTGGGTCGATTGCCACAAGACTGCGGAAGCGGTCATTGTCAAGGCCTTGGTACAAATCGGCCTCGTCGAACTGTGGGATAAGACTGTGGAAGAGTTGGTCGAGCTGCGACTGGGAGCTGTCTTTATGCCGCATGGACTAGGACATTTCATTGGACTTGATACGCACGATGTAGGAGGATACTTACCGGGTCATCCCGAACGAATCGTGCAGCCAGGCCTCAAGAGTTTGCGAACTGCTCGCATATTGCAGCCCAATATGGTCTTGACGGTCGAACCAGGGTGCTACTTCATTGACCACCTACTGGATGGTGCGATACGAAATCCCATGCTGTCACCATATCTCCGAGCCGATCGATTACAAGAATATCGAGGGTACGGAGGAGTTCGGCTGGAAGACGTAATCTGGATCCCCCCGCAAGGCAAATGTGTAAATTTTACACTTTGTCCTCGGACCATTTCGGAAGTCGAATATGTCATGGCGGGTGGCAACTGGCCACCAACCCATGATGAAGCTCCTGAACTCAGGCGGGTGGCTTTGACAACGCCCATATCACCGCTAGGTCCACCATTGTCGCGGTAGCCAATGATTTTTTGAAACCGTGGTATGTGACACTGCACTGCCGCACACCACGGCCGCATGATGGGCACGCAGCGCTACAAATGAGAGAAGCATTTTTAAACTTGTTCATATTGTAAATCAATCATCATCATTAGCATCAGCATCAGCATCAACGCCATTCCTTTTCTGGAAAGCAATCGACTTCTTCACAACGCACAATACCAGTAATAGCACAAAAACATTGATGAGCTACAAGTTTTCTCTGCTATCGACTACAGTATTTTTTTAAAAGTCCTCAATATATTTCTGTATTCAAGGCGGGAGCTTCCACTTCCACTACGGAAGGAATTGCCTGTTCGTTTCCCTGCGGTGATGGCGGTTGCGGTTCCTTCCCCGTCGATGCCGCACGCCGTCGACAGAGACCGCAGCCTGTACCCATGATAAGAAGTCCGGCAAAGAAACCACCAAAGAATGTGCCCGCGATGATCAGAGCCTGATTACTATCATCGTCCAAGGCCGCCTCTAACTCTTTGAGTCTTTGTTGGAACGAATTCTTGTGAAACTGTGCTTCAAGACAGACGTCAGCACTTTCGTTGCCACAGGCCTCACACCAATCTTCTGGCCTCACAATGGTGCTTGTCGTTGCCCAAACGATAAAATCGGCCAAGATACAATGGGAAACTTGGCTACCAGAGCCTCCCGTTGACAGAGGAGCATCATTATTGAATGTTTCTTCGCAACCAGCCTTCCCCATGGGAATGTACGTTGCAGTAGACTTTGTCGCCGCCTTGTACAACAATCGAATTGATAGTTCTTGTGATGAATCCGTTTCTTGGTAAACTTCCATAATGATAGCACTCCCATAATCTGGATAACTCTCTACGGTGGGCCATTCTTGGAGTGTACTCAATAGACCCAGCAGGGTGGGCGCATGAGCCGAATACAAAAAGAATTTGCCCTGGGTATCGGTGATTCGATTCAACATGCGCCAGAGCAGTTGACTGCCAAGTAAATTTCCCGCCGTCCCGACTCCAAATTTCATGCCCTCTGAGCTCCCAATCAACTTCTCTAGTTCATCAAATTCATCATCCGTCAATTTATCTCGTAGCTGAGACACCTCCGGACCTAGCTCTGTACAAGCGTAGACTGTCGGATCGGGAATACATTCCGTCCGGGCAACCTTAAGTTCGTCATAATAGTTCCACAAATGCTTCAGAACCACACTTCCATCTCGAATTGTATCGTTTTCTTCGTTGTTATCCCCATCATCTTGGTCGTCCGGAAATAGTGATCCGACTTTTGTCAAGAGTCCTTGATTGTTTTCCTCTAAACTTTTCCATTGCACACTTTCTGAATACATCTTCTCGAGTTGCTCTTGAAAAACTGGACAATTGTTATGATATGCTCGAAAATATATATCATTCGACGATCTCATTGAATAGACAGGAAGACCTGGCATCTCTGGAAGCAAGGACTGATACAAGGCTTCTCCGTGATTCCCTGCTTGTGCCGAGTAAGGAAAGAGCCCCAAACTCAGCGAGTTGGCGCTGGTCAAGGTCCGATCTAGGTCGCTGGACTCCAATCGAACTTCGGAAGGATCATAATATTCCAGAAATCCATTCTGATTGTAAACTTGTCGCAGCCATGATCCGACTTCGTACAGTTGCTTTTGGCCGTTGGGTGTTAACGTACTGCCGGCCAATTCGCCGAGCGTGTCTGTGTTTTTGGGAAGTGGCGTCCGAGCTCCATGACGAGTGACCACATGGACTTGTTTTAATTCCGGAACCGCAATAACAAGTCTGAAGACGTGGGAGATGATAAGAGGAAGGAATGGGAGGAATCGAGGCATGATGATTTTGATGATCGATTTGTGAAGGATGGGCTGGCTCTCCTCTGCCAAATTTAGTGCCGGAAGTAAAGAATCACCAAGAAGGATCTGAAAACGACAGAAAACGAATCTTCGCCGAATTGACTGGGCGAGGACAGATAAGATACGATATCTCAGGAGAGTAAAAATTAGCTGCCTCTTTCTTTGTTGACGAGCATGGGGTCCTTATTGCCAACGTTGTGGACCCTTTCGGTTTTGTTTGCCTTTTTTTATAATGTTTGTTTCGCGTTTACAATTGTCGCCCTTGCGGCCCTTGGCGCACTTTTTTTTATCTCGCGATTTTCTCGATCGTGTGTGCGATGTGTGATCATCTCGTTCATCGCGGGTCGCGGGATCGATCGTGCGTGTGTGTGTTATTTTGGACGTGGTTGACTCAAACGACTGAACCCGAGAAATTCAGTCATCTCATCGCGCGGTCGCGCATTTACAGTCACGACAGCACAACCAATCATACCGTACCGGTACATCATACCGGATACCGGTACATAATATCGTTGTCGACACAATTATTCGACACAATCCATCGATTTTTCTGTTGTTAGAGTTGTTGACTCCTCTAGTATCGTTTGGTGTATCGATTTGTATTCACAAAAGGGATGATTGCGTCTCATGTGGATATCACGTCGAGTGGTGACATTGGCTTTGCCGTGGGCCTTTTGGAACCCGGGATCGAAAAGCGGCAGCAGCCCCCACCAGCATGAGGAGTTTCCGCCTCGACCTCCTCGTCCCCGCATCGCCTGGATGTCTGACGAACAACAACAACAACAACAACAACAACAACCGGGCGCTGATATTCTTGCCGATTGGATTTGTCGGTTCACTCCTACTGATTTTCGAGTGGCTGTCCGAGAAACGGGTCACTTTTTGTATAGAGGAGCAGGCGAAAACGAACTACAACAGATTCTCCAACAGCCGGCTCCTGATTTGCTGTTGCCCGAAACCTATGGCTATGATCCGGTGGCGTTGGCCTACTTTCAATGCTTGGAGGAACGCCTCAATCAGGAAGAACATACCAATAGGAAATACGAGCAGCAGCCCACCGTTCTCCAAGCTAAACCATCGACTGGTCATATTGCCACATCCAACCCAAAAGAAGCTGGGAGGTGGGGTCCTGTTGTCTCAGTATGGCCTTTGGGAGATAATTGGTCTTATATTTGGCCTCGCGACCGAGAAACCTTTTTTGATGATGCCGCTACTACCAAATCTCCTTCGTCTTCTTGTCGAGAAGATCAGCTCATTGTGGATAGTGGTATAGTGGAAGCGTTGCAAAAACCACGTGAGGTCTTGTTTGCTACTACAGGAGGGCAGCTACTACGAACGACGCCCTCGTTACAAGTGGCTCCATCCGCATTTTTGGCCATCTCGCAAGACCAAGACAAGTCTTTACGAAGAATACTTTCTACACGGAACTATGGCTTGCAACGATGAGGACGAGCCGGGTCGGGTCGGGGCGGCAGAGTAGTAGCTACAACGCAAGGAGTAGCACTCTAACAGTATAGTCAGACTAGTAGCAGGCTACTCTCTAGTATTAAAGTTTCTAGTTACAGCAATTGTTTAGAGTCGAGGATTTGAGATTGATCACCTCTCTCTAGAGTAGAGAGTAGAGCCAATGGCAGGACCACATCAGACCACTAGTCCACCGACGAGGACAGGACGGTAACAGAAAGTGGCGTGCGACTGATCCGACCAACGAGTAAACTTTTAGCTTCGCCATTCATTCGCTAGTGCGCGAGCGAGCTACCTAACGCACCTCCAGCTGTTTGGTCTGTCTTTCTGTCCAAGTTTTGTGAAGATTGAAGAGCGATACTGCGGTACTTGCGTACAGCAGTACAGTACACCGCACCGCCGAAGCGACCTTTCACCACAAAAAGAAGAGGCGAAGATCTCGACAGACCAATCAAAACACGATCTGATCTCCCCTCGCGTTTTCGCGCCACCACGCACACATGCTGGATGCTGAGTTCTGAAGATTCCCTTCTGCTCTGCTTCTACTTTTTGCATCGAAACGAAGCCGACGACGACGACGACGACGACGACAAAGACATTCCGATCCCCATTGTGCATTAGCAGCAGCCCGTCGCTTCTGTTTATCTTCTCTTGACCATGACCACCGCCGCTCCTCCTATTCGCAAGGCCAACCTCTTTGAGTCCATGGCTCTCGGAGGAATTGCGGCATCTTTTGCCGTGAATTTCACCCACCCGATCGTACGTCATTCGATGAGGATTCCTCAAGAAAATCTTCCTCCCAGTAATTCTTTCTGCAGATTGAAGATGATTGATTCACTTGCCAATAACTTACTTTGTCTTTCTTTCTTCCATTGATTGTTTTCTTCGTCCGGCTATCAGGAATTGGTGAAAACCCGCATGCAAGTCTCGGGAAATGGAATCATGGCAACCGTCACCGAGACCGCTAGTAAGGAGGGAATCGCCGCCTTTTGGAAGGGCTTGACCTTCGCCTATGGGCGTGAATTGTCGTACACCAGCGTCAAGCTTGGTGCCTATGCCCCTGTCCGCGATGCCATGGGAGCTGGTAAGGATGCCCCATTTTATTTGAAATTTCTGGCAGGTGCGATTACGGGTGGTGTCGGTAGTTTCATTGGAAATCCCTTTGATGTGATGAAGACCTTGGCTCAAACCAACAAGGAAAAGGCCGCGCCTCTCATGGTGCTCGTCAAAGACATGTACGCGAAACAAGGAATTGCTGGGTTCTATCGTGGTGTCGAGGCAAATGTGTTGCGTGCTTGCGTGTTGAATGCTACCAAGGTGAGTTCGTTCTGATCGTCAGTCAGATTGAAGCAGTATGAGCGTTTGGCCATCTTTTCTGCATGGTCGAAGACATACTACGATAAATGGTCGGCTTGTTTACTCAACATTCCCTCTCTTGTTGCATTTTCCAGATGGGATGCTATGACATTTCCAAGGGATATATTACTGAAGCGAGTAAGTGCAAACTATTTTGATGGCATTTCAGTAGCAAATCACACACGAAGCGTCTCATCTTCTCACCAACTGTACCAAACAATAATTGCGCCTTGTGTTCTTCTTCTTTCAGCCGGCTGGAACCGAAAGGATATCCGAACGTCCTTTAGCGCTGCCTTTGTTGCTGGATTTTTCATGACCTGCACCGTGTCACCTTTTGATCGCATCCGTACCAACTTGATGAATCAGCCAGCCGACAAGAAGATTTATGACGGCTTTTTGGATTGCGTCGCCAAGACGGTCAAAGCTGATGGTGTTGGCAGTTTGTGGCGTGGATTTATTCCCATGTACGTATCATACTAGCACTGTAGCGAGGAGCGAATGATGCGGGCTGAGATCGACGGAAAGGAATTACTTTGTATGTGCTCACTCATATGCTCTTTTGTGTTACAGCTGGGCCCGTTTTGCTCCCCAGGCTACCTTGCAGTTGTTGACAATCGAATTCTTGTACGGTGCTTGCGGTTTCAAGAGTATCTAAGGATGAACTCATTGGGTAGTACTGCGTAGCAGATAGTACTCTGGAGTGTTTAGGATGGAGACTGAATGATTGAGTGCTGCATGGATAGTTTTCTGGTTGTAATGGGCAATACTGTAGTCTGTTTGCTTTCGAATTATTCGAGGACATAGTTATTAATAAAGAAAAGCGTCGATAGTCGTAAACGTTGAAAAAAAGTGGTGTGCACACACGTTATTAAGAGCAGTCAGGATCGGGGAGTTGCTAATGTCTCCCCTGGCAGACGAGAGTACGAACTTGTAGTTCTAGATTGCTTCCATTGGGAGGATTTTTGCCATGCTGGAGAAACATCATCCATGATCGCATAGCACGAGACTCTTGAAAGTGTACACCCTCTAGCTCTAGTAGAGTAGCAAAACACAAACAAAGCGTTTTAGCTGGGCTGGTGGCCTCATCGATTACTACGGCGATGATCTTCTTCAGTCAATTTCCAGTCGTGTCAGCACTAAAGTACATTCTTTTACTATTGTCCTCCCCGCTCTAGTCCTCCTCCGATGTGGTGGCCACGTGAAGATACTCACCAGCATGGCCTTGGCCATATCCTCCTTCGTCGTTGCTACTACCACTGTCGGAAGTTTCGATGGTCCGTCGACGCCTTTGATTGCTACTACTATTTCCATGGAAGTATCCCGACAATTCGTTGACACCATTGCCGTGACTGAGATAGGCCGACCATCCACACAAGGCTCCCACATGGGCCATTCCAGTACCCACAATCACCATTGCCGTTATCAATGCAATGGAAATGTCTTGATTATTATTTGTCGCCTGCAGTGTGGCGGTGCTGCTGCTGCTGCCACCATCAATGCGGATTCTTGGAGGAGCATGGACACTACTTAGTACGGCCCTTATCCCCGTCAATGCCAATTCATGACCCGAGAGGGCCAATAAAACCCCCAACACCGAAATCGGCAAGGCATCCAAGACGACCAGTAAGGAGCCTTGGGCTGCCCAGAAGCTCAACAGTAATTTGAAGATGCCCAGCATGATCATGGATACTCCCGAGGTCGCCCCCAATCGGACTTGGCCCGCCAATCCTCCAGCTCCATGACAATGAGGAAGTACCCCCAAGGGACACATAATGGTGTTCATGAGTCCGATCGACCAACATACCGATTTCCGAGAGACGGGATGTCCACCACGACTCTGTCGCTGCTGCTGCTGCTGCTGTTGATGAAATAAGGTTTCGGCCAACAAACAAACACTCAAACAGGAATTCAAGACAGTCAATGGCAATTGAGGTAGTGTTCCACTCCCCAGTCCAATAGTCCAATCCTCCCAAGTCGCATCTTTCAAGGCATTGACCAAAAGTGGCTCGGGTTGACGATGTAGATCGATTTTCGACGAGGAAGATTCATCGTCACCGAGACACAGTTCGACTGCTGCCAGTATAACTCCCACACCAAACAAAAACAATCCTACTGGTAGTGGCTCTTGTCGTAATCGTTGACAGGTCGAAGCACCACTACTAGAAGTAGTCGGTATTATTGTTGTGGTTGTTCTTGTGGTCGACGGCGATCGTAGACCATACAAGGTCAAGGCACTGACCATAATCGCCGTCCCAATACAATCCACTTGTCCCCACCAGGGCAAGTTTGTTTGAATCATGGCAAGACCTTTGAGCGCCACTTTCCACCCCACTCCCAGTTGGAGTCCCCCGATGACACTTTTTGGTATACACTTGTGCAAGAATTCCACACCTCCCACCCATTGCAGAATCAAAAAGGATATTCCCATACCCACTCCCGCCGTGGCTACTTGTGTCGGACTCTTCAACGCATCGCTCAAGGCTTGGGCGGAAATCATGTGCATGGGTTGGAGTGGCATGGGAAGATGATTCCAATACCATCCCGTCACCAAGTGTGCACATCCAGTTCCGAATAAGGTCGGTGCCAGATGAATGCGTCGTTCTCGTGCGAGAGCGACCAACAAGGGAAATAAAGTTCCAAAATCTCCACAGGATCCCGAAACCTCCAACCACGTCAACCGAGACCAAAAGAATGATGAAAAGGATAATGATGGAGAATCATGATTCCTGCTAATATCGGCGGGATCATGAATGGTGTCATTGTTGTTGCTGTCGTTGTTGGAAAGATCGAAGTATTGGCGGTTTTCCTCGCCATCCTCACTGCCATCGCCATGGTCGCTGTTGTCGTGATGCAAACGGTCGTAGTCGTGGTCGTCGTGGCATCGCACGGAAGAATGAATCATCATCAAGAAGGATGAGTCTTCGTCGCCACCACGCAATCCAAGAATAAAATTCAGTTCATAGCTCCAACTAAAGTACTGTAACAACACACAGACAGTCCGTACAAGTTGAAAGCTTGATGGATCCTTCGCCGTTTGCTTCTGTATGCGGAAGAGATCAATATAACCATCAAGCATCAAGAAGAGGAGGACCCGTCGCGATGATCGATGATGATGTCTGCCAAAAGCTGAAGCAAGTGCCAACACGAGACAAAAAGAACAGAACAGCGTCGGACCGATGACGACACGCGCACGACACCGACCCAACCGATGACCCAAAAAGAATGAGAGCAGAGAGGAGAGAGAAGCCAAAAGCGGCGCGAGATAGAAGCGAGAAAGATGAGAATGTTCGATGACTGTGACTCACTCTTCCGTTTCCGTTAGGGGTTTCTTCCGCCGAATTCGACGTTGAGTTCGACCGGTCCGATCGCATCGTTTGAGTAGTCGCAGGAGTCCATTCCCGTTATTGTTCCATGTAGGATTATTTATAAAGTCTACGTAAGGCGGGACTCAACAAGGAAGGGAGGGATCTTCTCCCGCAACTCCGAGCGCTGTTCCACGAACCTTTTGTTCGTTGTTCGTTCCGTTTGGGCTTCGCAAAATTCGAAATACTTTGACACTAGACTATGTGCCTTCATCTGCGCGTGAACCTGATAACGTGGGTCTTCATCGTGCATCGATCGTGCTCGGGCCGGCAAAACGCCGAAGAAAACGGAGGCACGAGTCAGTTTGAAGTTGCTCTTTCTTCACAAAATAAGAAACGAAACGACTGCTTTCCGTGTTTGGGACTACTCCTCACATCGTACTCACAACATCGGCAACAACAAGCACAACACCCAAGTCTACCTTATTTACCTTACCTTTGACCAAGCATGCAACAGCAACTGACTCCCTACTACGTTCCAGCTCCATCAGCAGCTGATGCTGGAGGAGACGACCAGCGCACCCAGTACAACGGCAACAGCTACTACAACCAGTATGGGTACTCTCCGAACCAAGCACCCCCACACCCCGACGCCTCCGTAGCGTGGCAACCAACCAACCCAAACGGCGGCGGCCGTCCAGTGGATATCAATATTAACTTTGCGTCTCCCCCGCCTCCCACACTCCAAGAAGTGTATGCCGAGTGTGGAACACCGGTGAACACCTCTCCTTTGAGCTCGGGAAACAACGGATCGTTTGACTTGCTCGACGACTACCCATCGTCGTACCAACAGTCCCCCAACAACAATAACAACAACAACACTGCTTCCATGACGTCGTACCACAACGACTTGCAGACCGCAGCGTTTCTTGCCGCACAACAGGAATCCAAACAGTTGACATCATCGGCGTCTTCTCGTGCCATTGCTAGCAGGGACGATATTCCTTCCGAGATTATTGCATCCCAAGAACGAGCCATGGCAGAGATTCAGCAGAGAAGGCAGCAACATCAATCAAAATCGTCATCCTCATTGACCCCCCACTCTTCCAACAGTCAATATTACAACCAAGAGCTTGTGACCTTGCCCGAAGTTGCACCGTCGTCGAATCCTACAGGTAGCGATGCCGTTCACCCCAATCGTCCGGTATGGAAAAAGACACGGGGCACCAAAACGCTAGCCGGCGCAACGGGAGGGGCCATTGTGGGTGGAATCATGTTTGGACCGGCCTTTCCAATTGGTATGGTCTTGGGTGGAGCCACGGGTGGATATGCTGCCAACAAGCTGAGCAAGAACGGAGAACGACGAGCTCAACGAAAGTGGGAGCAATCCAGTTTCCAACGAGGGGCCGAGCATTCCTCCGTGATCTCTCATACCCTAGTATGATGAGGATACGAGTGGTTCCTGCCGACTCCTCATTGACTGACTGGCTGGCTGACACTTTTACTGCTACCGCATAGAAAACTGTGATTCCGTACAGTGCACTATTTATATCTAATACTTGCGAACGCACGAGCAATAAGGCTCCTTCGTGTTTGCATTGCATAATACTAATTTAAATTCAAAATTACCATGGACAATCGTTTGGGGCGTGTGCTTGCTTATTTTGTTGGTAGCTTTCCTTTTTTGGCATTTATTGAAATGATCCTTCAGTCACCGACATGCTGGCTGTTCCAAGTCGAATGATCGATATCACGGAACGGAACGGATCTCGTCTTTTTCAAGTCAGGTCACTCATACAGTAGCAAAGGCACAGCACAGGCACAGCACAGGCACAGCAAAATGATATTCCAACATTGGTGATATGGTGGTCATCAACCGAAATGGGCTGCTTCTGGCAAAGCCATCATTGGAGTAGGAGTAGCAGTAGCAGTAGTGCTACCTGGAATCATGCCTCCCCTTTTCACACTTCCAAGGTCTTCATTTTTCATTGAGACAGCGGGAATCAAGATGCACATCGCCTCCGTACTCAACGCTGAGTCAGTCTGAGCAAATACTGGATGTACTACAGTCGGACGGCAGCGCTGAAAGAACGGCACCAATCAAACCATCATTCGTTTCGCGAATTCCTTGTATTCCACCGCCTATCGCCTGCCTCCTACCTCATTATTCATTTTTAAAGAGTCGTTACTCCCAAATGTTCTTGCTTCGCCAATCGAGCATTCATGTCCAACATAGTAACATTGCCACCTCCTTGTAGAGCTTGAGCATCCAGCTTGATCATTTCCACTTGATTCAACTGTATCCGAACTTGCTGTTTTTTGGCGACACGTAAAATTCCCAAGGCTTGTTGGGGGTCCAACTCGACATACAAGGCATGTGTGGCCCGACTCAAGTAAGCGGGTCCAAACTTGCGAAGCGACGTCCATTCCTTCAAGGCAGCCTTTTGTTTTCCGATTCGATACAGTTTCTTGGCTTCGCGATAACGATCCGTGGCGGGTGGGGGGATAATAAAGCGCCAAAGGTAATGGAGAACCGTGGCCATTCCTCCAAAGGCAAAGAGTCCCACAACGGCGGGAAATACCAGATCGCGACCGATCCTCCAGAGAAGGCTGGGAAGAGCCATTAGAGAATTTTCTTCAATGAAACGAAGAATGGAGCCAAGAAACGGAGCCTCGTGAGCATCCATTGTACGTATGTATTGCTATTTATATTCGTAGGAGTAAATGAAGACAAGGATCCGAGAAATGAAGCTAGAGGTACGTGAACAGTTGGTGCACAAGTGTACAAGTAGAAATTACACTCGTACAGTAGCTGGTACTGCAATGAGTTAATGAGTATTGCTCTCATCGTCATCGCGTCGAGCGTCGAGAACATAGCCCATTATTTTGTTTCTCTTCTTTTCTCATGCGCGTTGTTTTGAGTTGACGACGGGACGGGCGGGGTTGTCCGCGGAAATCTGTCGTTTGGTGCTACACAGCGGGAAGGTTACGGAATAAGGGCGGGACAAGGATCGCTAAAAACAGTTCTTATATATGCCTTGTCCCGGCGTTGTCCCGCCCCTCGCGATTTTTTGAGAGGCCATTTGACACGTCAACACGGCCTTTTGCGGACCCTTGTCCCGCCCTTGACCCCACAGTTCCTGTTGTCCCGCCCTTCTTCCGCCCAAATAGCCTCTATAGGCCGTACATTTTCCCTTGTCCCGCCCCTTGTCCCGCCGCTGTCCCGCCCTTCTTTCCCCTTTTATATAACGGTTCTGTACTGTTATCCCGCCCCTGTCCCGCCCCCCGTCCCGCCCTTGTCCCGCCCCCCGTCCCGCCCTTGTCCCGCCCCTCTTGGGTCGAACGAGTCCTACAACGACGAACTATTATTAGTGGTACCAGTAATATAGCAACATTCATTCGTATACTAGTATAGATTTCTACTACAACCCTTCCCCGCTCTCATCCCCCGGCCTAATATATTACTTGCCCGCCCAGCAGGCTGCACACCACTTTACCAGAAGACAACCACCACAATAGTGGAATGGCGTCTCCTTTGTGGGTCTTTTTTTGATCCCACAAATACAACAAGTCTTGTATTCGTTCTCGGACATACCTCTCTTGACTAAATCCCTTCTCGATGGTTCGTTCACCAAGATCCAATCCGAATTGCAATTGCAGCCGTCGATAATAACTTTGGATCTTTTTTCTCTCCCACTTTTTGGACTTCGTGGATCGAAGATAATAAGTCTGGACTTGGGCAACTGAAATAGCGGGATTGGTGATCTGGAAAATGGACGGGTGTGACTCTGAGGATTGCTGGGGTACCGGGAGCGAACCATGAAAGACATTATTGGAGGATCTTCGGAGGATAGAGCCAATCCTAACTGACTCGGAGGACGTCAGAGATGCAGAGGCATCAGCCAGGATAAGATCGAGGACAGAGTTCAAATATTGACGACGAGTCTCCATCGTCTCAGAATAATGAGGGGGAATCGCTGACAGAATTTCTCCAAAGGTATTCTGCATGGATCGCGTTAGGGATATGCAGAATAGTGTAGTTTGCAGGTGGTGGTGGATCTCGGGGCGTTGCAGCCTGTCCTGAAGGATGGCCGGGGAGAGATCGTCAAGGTCAAAGGCTTTGGCAACAAGGAACCGTATCCCCGAATTGGGGGAATACCTTTCTCGTTCGAAGAAATTGGCCATTGGCGCAGTCATACCAAAAGTTTCAGGAAAGGAGGAGCGGATAAAGGGTAGTCCTTCGTCCTCGGAATCATCATTGAAGTTAGTGTCGTCTTCTGCGTCTGGGGCGTTACGCCTCCTGACATGCACGTCCTCCGTGACATGTTTCTTGAGCCATGTAAAAACTTGCAGGTGTTTATTAGTCATAAAATTGCCCCGTTTGGACCGACGATGACAAAGAGTGCAGATAAGGATGGGTAAGCTTTTGCTGCAATGAGTGCAGATCGCAACTACAAAATTCTGTATAAGAGAATTGGGTGGTTCGTTGATTTGGTCCAACGATGATATCTGAAGGATATCGGGATCAGTTTGTTTATCGAATTTTCGTAGTGGTACCCGATTGGGGCAGCAGAAACAAAAAAGAGTATCGGGTGGGACCAGGGATATCAGGTGATCGTCGTCCATCATGATGATGGAATGACAATACTGATCGTAATACGCACGTGCGGTGGGATATGTTTTCGGTCAGGAAATAGGTTGATTGTATTAGTATAGTTTGTTATTGTTGTTGGTTGTGAAAATATAATATCCAGGAGCGCTGTAGGATTCAACACAATTCCCAACGTAGGGTAAATTTTGCAGAATTTACCCTACGTTGGGAATTGTGTTGAATCCTATATGCGACCGGGGGCGCCAAAGATTGAGAGCGCGCTGCGTTCCCGTACGGGAATACAGTAGGATTGTACATTGTTCTGTCCTCTAAGAGACATCATCACTTACAGTTAAAAATAGGGTTATATTTGATAAGCCCTGAGGAACAAAATTTTGGATAACGGTAATTTGCGGGAATGGGCGGAATAAGGGCGGGACAACAGGTTGTTTGTACCGCCCAATTTCCGCCCCGGGAAGCGGGAGGCCTTTTGTTTCCAAAAAAGGTACTGAAATAGATCTCAAAAAAGAAGGGCGGAATAGGGGCGGGACGAGGGCGGGACAAGGGCGGGACAACGGGTGACACGTCATGTACGACATGGAAAAATATCAAAACGTCAGCACTGTCCCGCCGGCGGGACAAGGGCGGGACGGGGGGCGGGACAACGCTGCCTTGTCCCGCCCTTATTCCGTAACCTTCCCGCTGTGTAGAGGCTGTTGCACAGCCGGGTCCCCATAAAGATCCCCCGGTCTGTACGTCAGCCGATAGCTAAAGAGTGCTCTATTATCCTTCCTTCCCTTCTTTGGTTTGGAACTTTTCTCTCTGTCCAGGCAGGGTGCAGGGTCCATGCTTCACTATAATACTCGTACAGAACATTCTTCCTCTCATGTTCCCTTTTCTTTGCCTTTGCCTCACACCACCATGGCACCCAGCATAGTGGAAAGCACAATGACACCCTCCTTGTCAACAACTGTGGCGGGGATTCGTCTACCCAAAACATTGTTGAATTCTCCCAACCCACGCGCCACTTCGGTCGAAAACTTGATGGATATTGCGAGTTCGACAGCGACAGGGGCATTCACTACTCGCACCGCCTGTCCCAGCTTTGAGCACGATGATGCCAAGCATCAATGGAGAGAGTGGGGAATGCCGGTATCTGCTGGTTCCACAACCAAGTCGATGATAGGGGAGGGTGGAAACACAATCAACTGTTTAGGCTACAGCTGCCACACCTTTGAGTACTACGGCGAAGCTATTCAAACCGTCCAGAAAATCATTCCGGACAAGCCCGCATTTTACAGTATCAGTGGCTATGCTCATGAAATCGCGGAAATGCTAAAAGCGGCTGGTGAACGGTTCCAATCAACGCCTGACAAGGTTTTGATGGAAATCAATTTGTCCTGTCCCAACATTCCTGGAAAGCCACCCATTGCCTACGATTTCGTGGGAATGAAAGAATATTTGACAACTGTGTTTGCCAATGGATGTCATGGGCTGAAAGTGGGCGTCAAACTGACTCCTTACTTTTATGATGGGCAATTCGTAGAGGCGGCCGCAGTTCTCAACGAATTCCATCCCCATTTGGCATTTGTCACGTGTATCAACACTGTTGGATGCGGACTGGTGATTGATACAGAAACCGAAGCACCCATCTTGGCAGACGCATCTGGTGCTAGCTATGGCGGATTGGGTGGTCCAGCCGTTCATGCGACTGCATTGGGCAATGTCAGACGTATGCGGCAATTGCTGAGAGAGGAAATTGATGTTGTGGGTTGTGGAGGGGTGGATAGTGGCGCTGCCGCCTTTTCTCACTTGCTGTGTGGAGCACAAGCCGTCATGGTGGCAAGTGCCTTGTTGATTCAAGGAGTAGATGTCTTTACAAAGATCGAAAACGAATTGAAAGAGATCATGGCTTCAAAGGGATACGCGTCTATTCACGATTTCCGTGGAAAACTCAAGGACGGAAACAACAACAAAGTGTGCGGCGCTGCTGCTAGATAACTGGCCGATATTACAGGCTACAGCACGCCTTTGCGATCTCAAATGATATGATGTTCGCCATGCCTAAAGAATACAATTATACATTTTCAGTCAGTATAATATAGTGCCATTAATTACAGTATATTACATCTTTTTAAGCAGCAGCTGCTGTCTTGGATTTGCGAAGGATCAAGCTGGACACATTCGAAAAATATCTTTCAAACATCTGGGCTTTCATGTTCAGATCTTCATGGTCACTGACATACATTAGAATTGCAAGCAATCGCTGGGAGCAGAGTGTAGCTCGCTCGTTGTCGCCAATGCAGATTAGAACACGGCTGAGATTGTTCATCAACACGATGAGCATCCAAATGTCGCTTTGAAGCTCCGGCTCCTGAGCCATCATATGATGAACAATTTCATAGCTTTTGGTTGCCTTGTGCAGAGCTTGGCTTCTTGAAGCGGGAGAAGTTCCGGGGCCAAAACACATTCCTTTGAATTGATGGCACAATGCGACGTTGTAAGTTGCAACAAATGATAGCAGGAAGAAGGAACACATGGTGGGAGGCAGTGATTGAGGATTGTTTAGATTCAGTGCCCTCCAATCCACAAATCCATTGGTAACATATTTGGAAGCAACTCGTTCAATGTACTGAAGGTTGGTCGGGACAAAGGTAAGGCTGGATGAGCAGTCGAGTGAAGTCCTGCAATCCGATCGCTTTTCTTCGTGGTGGTTTGCACCCTGGTCGTCAGTGGTATCGAGCAGCATGGATTGCTCTTGTTGCATGCCTTGGCTGCAAACTCTTTCGTGGTCTACTTCAGTTTCAAGAGGCTCCTCGGCATCCAACTGCCTCACGGCCTGGCCACAAAGCACCAACGCTTCCTGGAATAATTCTAGCGATCGGGTAACCTTGCCTTCTTCCAGCAATGCAATGCCGCCCTTGTTCAATGCAGTAGCGAAGTAGAACCTGTCCGAAATGTTCAAAGATGAGGTCATCCTTGTCCGTCGTTGACGCGGGGCTGCTGCAGCTACCGGCATGTCCATCATGTTGAGCGAGAGTGCGTTGAAACGGCGAAGGCTGAAGGAGATGATGATGACGGATTCGAAATTGTGAGAGCCTCCATCATCGCATCGACACCGAACAACAAACAACAACGCGCTGCGAATAAGACTGCCAGGAGGCAATTGGAATTCTCACCAACAGCTCAGAACTGCCGGAAGCGGCGAAATACGACTTATGAAGTTTTCGGGAACCTTAATTCACTGGACCAAATATATATGTCTGAGCTAATTGTCTATCCGAAAATGCCTCTAAGGACATTTTGGATATCTATAAATGTTGGTCAGTTAAAGTCAATCGAAGCAGATAGAAGACACAGAAAAGGCCTCATTATTGCCGCTATTATAGACTGAATGATGGGCTGTCCGGCAAGGATAAAAAAACAACCATAAGTTCTGCCGATAGTGAAGCCACCGGAGAATTGTCTGTACCAGTACCAACTTACAAGTAAGTACAGTGGTTGTACTGTACTGTATGAAGTATTTTATGAAACTACACAGTGCGCGAAGAGCCGCGCTGCGTGAGAATGGCTTCTGCTCTACAGTAGTACGTAATCATAGTTTGAAGTTTTATAAAATCTACTACAAGACCTCGGACTTCGCACTACTGTACAGATACAGTTGACTTCCATACTGTCAAGGTATGGCATTTATAATAACACAAAATGTTACTGTAGACCTTGTACCAGACTCTACAGAGAAAAGAACTTGTACGGATAAAAGACACGATAAATGAAGAAACATCATCACATCGCGCAAAATCACTTGCAAGTCGGAAGAATAAAATATCGCGTAAAATCACGTGATGAAATATACAAATAAGTAATATGAATACTATTATTGTTTTGATGACTACTAGTACTGTAGTCTACTAACGCAAGTTCGGATGCCCCGAAGTGCGCCGATCTCCCTCCTTGGCCTCTGCAGAATTCATAGACTCAACCTTGCTCGGTTTTTTGTTAGTCAATGCGTATCTCTGGAAAGCTTTTCGTCCAGATTCTATCTTCGTTGTCCTCAGAATCTTCATCGTCACGATTACTGTCCTGGTGAGGATTTCGCCAGGCTCGGTTGCTTCTGAGATATGCCCACCTAAAAAGGGTCGCCACGTGGTTATTCTGACAGAAATCCTGGAGGACTGACTGAGGAAGTATTTCCTCGCTCGGTCTTCTCTTTGATAGAACAAGAAACACAACAGACGGGGGAGGAGATTGAAGGATTTAATATTATATTGTTATTTGAAGAAACGTGATGTTTGTAGTGAGAGATTGGACATGTTCACTTGAAGAGCGAACGAACTTCGTTCAGATGAAGGCTGAAGGCGAGTTTTCTATCATTGGATTCTTGGTCGAGAGCCTCTGTGGTAGAAGCTGTGGTGGTGGGAGCCTTTGCAGTAGAGGCCGCTGCCATCCTATTGGTGTTGAGAAGAGGTGGTCCAGGTTTGTTCATCAGCCAACGGTTGATTTTGGGTTGGCACTTGGTGGTTTGGGGAAGAGCTACAAGGGTCTCGGCGCCACTCTCGATCGAGTGGCCGTTGTGACTCCACCTTGTGTCTTTCCATCTTGCCACGCGTAGCATCGCTTCGCCTCACGTTATCCTCTAGTCTAGTTGGTCGGATTAATTCGACTCCAAGTGTTACTTTTTTTGGTGCTATGTATTTTGGTGCACCTTTGAAATAGCGTGAAGTACAGCCCCCGATACGTGTCTTATGTTACTTTAGTAACATTTTCCCAATAATGTACCGGTATATCTGATGATACTACAAGCAACATCTGATTTACATGTCTACCTGTACAGACTCTAGTACTGCTGGTGACGAAGATGCATCAACCAAAAAGTCGTTCTACTCCTATCATTGCCATTCACCGCTGCGCTCTCAGACAGACACAAGAAGCGAGTCTATTATCACTTACTACGAAGGTGCGGCACAGTCCAGTGGTTTGTTTTTCAAGTGCTGACAATCACTCAGTACTTGTACTAGCTAGTAGAGAGTATCAGACTCACTCCCCTTGCGTGTTTCAAATTCAAATTATTTCGCGAACGACGGTTCATTCTACAGAATAGTTTACTCTTTGGGTCCATTGCTCATGCTTTCGTTCGCCAAAGCACATTCCAAGCGAATAACCTTGAGCGCCTTTTCTGCGGCTACGCGCTCCTTTGCTTTTTGCGTCCAATCCTTGGCGACAAAGGCTGCCTGGCCCGTCAATTTCTCCATCTGTGCCACTGCTGGCTCCAGTTCACCAAGTTGCACATGTCGACGAGCCCTCGCCAGAACAAACTCGGCCGCGTCCTTTTCTGACTCTGGCGCCGGATCCTCTGGCCCTGGCGGGAATTTGAGCGTCGAGAATACCATTCCTAATACCTGACCTTCCAATCCCCGTTGTCCTGCTGGAACCAAAGCCGCCCGGCGGCACTTTTTGTATACTTGCTCTTCAAACGTTGTTTGGAGCTCTTGAAGGGTCGGAATACCCGAGGAGGCTGCCGAAGCCGGTAGCGCATCCAACGCCGAAGAAATGACAGCATTGTCTTCGGCAACCGCCTTTAGAGCTGCCACGGCAGCTCCTGCCGGTTTGGAAGACTCCAACTTGTCAATCAACGACAACGCTGCAGCACTCATACGGTGCGCCTGAACAGATCCCGTTTGATACGTCTTGGTGTTTTGTAGCGCAAACTCCAAGTCCGCCAACTTCTTTGACAAGGCCTGGATTTGTTGCACCTTGTGTTCCATCTTTTGGGCAAAATTTTGCTTGGCTTCGGCAATGGACTTTCCAAATAACTCTTCGTACTTGGAGCTGATTGCTTCCTCGGTCTTCTTTTCGAAATCCGCCTTTTCTTCACTGAACTGTTGTTCCTGAATCTTGAGTGAATTATCCACAATGACTTGCAAGGCTTGCTCCTTTTCCTGGATTGCCTTTTCGGCTTGTGTGGTCAACTCGTACTCTAGATCTTTCATTTTTCGTTCCATGGTACTCTGAGCCTCCAATCCTTGTCTCTTCATTAGAATGAGGTACCTAATGCGCATTGACGGGCACCGCACGTAACGTTGTGAGTGAGTCGGTCAGTCAGTCAGTAAGTCAGTCAGTTGCCACATTCAGACTTATTCAGACAGAAACAAAAGTTATTGAATAAAACATTAGACCGCAACTTACTTGTCTTCCACTTCTTTTTCTTTCATTGCCAAGAACTCCTTCAAACGAACAGCTTCCCACTTGGTTCGCTCTTCCAAGTCCTTGGCCAGCTGGATCAGTCGAATCTTAAGTTGAGTTGGCGACATTTCATCCAATTCCGACATGGCCATCGTGCTGAGCTTGGCGAGTTCCCGGCGGGCTTCCTGGAGAGTCAGAGAGGTTTCCTGAGAAAGCTTGGACTTGAGTTCTTCCAAGGCAGTATCCACGGTGGGAATATTATTATGACTAGCGTCACCACCCGATGCTGTCGTTGCAGGAGCGGGGTTCATTTCCACCTTGTTGCCTCCAATAGGATGCCCAATCACGGATGCCGCTGGGGGAGCCGACCGTTTGGATCCTTTGGGTAGTTCGATTTTCACGACACGGTTTCCGCTGCTGCTGCTAGTAGAAGGAGCGTCTTTCGCCTTCTCCTTGTCGCCGTCTTTCTTTACGACAGCACCAGCAGCAGCAGCAGCAGCTGCCGCCTTTTGTTCAGCGGCTTCTTCCGGATGCTGCGAAAGTCCGGGGATCCAACCCTGGCTGTACGCCACACCGGCTCCCACTACCGCAAGACCCCCCAAGATCATGGGAACCGGGGACGAGCCACCACCACCTCCCGAAGACGGCGGCGGGGTAGAAGGAGAAGCCTTTTGTTCTTCACCGGCACCTTTGATTTGATTTAGATTCAAGGCCCTCTTTTCCCTAGATGTGGTGAAGAGACGTCGTCCGGAATGATAAACCGACGAATGATCCTTTCCCAAACGTCTCGCTGCCGCTGCTAGCGGTGCGCTGCTTACAACGTGTCGCAACATTATGGCAGGATATTTTTAAATGATGACCGATGTGATAGGGAGACAAGAAGAAGTCTAGCAGCACCAAGGAGGTGAAATGCTAATGCGAACATCCAAAGCATCGATCGAGAGGTGGTATTGGCATTTTCCCACTACCGTACATCATTGTCGACACCTTGCACGTCAATATCGCGGTGAGAGCGCGAGCGTGGAGCACGAAAGATCCGACGACGCGACGAGAACGCGGCAGGCGCGAGGAAAGGTCTATGTCAGTACTTCGTACATTTCCGAACTACCGGTATGATACATAACGCTCAGATGTGGTGTACTATTGTACGGTAGTACTCTACTCATCGAGTACTACTACCGTACTACTAGTAGCTCTAATCTACTAGAGAGTCGAATAGATCTCTCTGCCCCGAGTGGAGAGATGAGAAGAGGTAGAGACTACCGGTATTTCGTACTCATAGGATGCCGACACCTTGAGCTAGAGCAGACTTCAAGACATAGTACATAGTACATACTCGTCCTAGTACTACTACAATGATCCTCCTACATGGTGTGGTTGCGGTTGCACCATTTCGATGCTCGTCGTCTACTAGAGTAAAAGTAATCTCTCATCCGGATGTACTGCCAGGTACAGCTAGCAGACAGCAACGATGATGGGTGGATTGTAAAAGTACCAGACTACCACGAGCCCAATCCAGCGCAATCTAAAACTCGCCAGGCTTGCGCCAAAGAATGCTGGATGATCGATTCATTGAAACTAGTAGAGTACGAGTACTAAAATATAGTACCGCTACTCAGTATCGATAGACTACGGTGTACGAGGTAGACGCATTGGCCGTGGCCCGGGGAGTTATAGGCAGCTTCTTGCCAACTCCCCGTATTCATTTTATACTAGGTCATTCATTTACTCTGGGTATTTCGTCTCAAAACTGGCTAGTTCTCATCAGTAATTCATCTCGCGGTGAAATAGTTGAAATTCTGTAGACTGACAGTCATCGCTCTTCTGCTGGCGTGATTCCTCAAAAGTTGCTTCTTTACATGATAGTGTCAATCGGGAAGGGAAGGGGGCGGCACGGAAGGCATAAGGTTTTTTTCATGGTATAAAGGTTCTTGTGGGTCTCTCTCTCTAGGCTAGAGGTACGGTGTCTGGTCCACGTAATTCGGTAATTTCAAAGTAGTATCTTGAGGGTCAATCGTCGGGGCAATGGTCCTGGAAGAGGTTCCAATATAGAAAGGTGAGTATGATGTATGATGATGATAGGGAAGGTTTCGATCCAAGTGTTCCCAGCATCCAACAAATACATGATATCCTTACATACCTGGTAGGTTGATAAGCTCGTAAGTGTATCGTTCGGGTTTGAAAATAAAAAAGTCTGCAGTTCAAGTCTTCATCAGCAATCCATAAAATTAACTGATCAGCAATCCATAAAATTAACTGGGGCTCTTGTGCATGCTGTCTCATTTTTCAGATCAGTAGTATAGTCTTGTATTATATCGTTCGTTCGTTCAATTCGTTGTTTCGTTCGTAATCATATTCATTCATTCTCAATTCATATCGTTCATTTGTTTGCTCAATTGCTCGTAAGATTCATTCATGTATAATAGTGTCCATATCGTGTGTTTGTTCGTTTTTCGTTCAAGTGTTTTCGTATCCAGTGGGGAAAGCGTCTGCATCGTTCAATTGTTCATTCATTCACAGTCAGTACAGTACAGTACAGTACAGTACAGTAGGCATGATTGATGATGATTGATTCTTCGTATCTTGTTATTTCGTTCACGTTCAAGTCATTGTTTTCGTAGTCAGGTGATAATAATCGTCGTTCAAGTTGTTCATTCAGGGCGGTAAATTTTCATATTGTTGTTCATAAATCGTCGTTCAAGTTGTTGTTCATTCGGTTTGTCAATTTTCATATCGGAGTACGTCTGTTCATATTGGAGTAATAAGTCATATCGGTTTCGTTGTCTTTCGTGTTTTTCATATCGGAGTGGTAGTAAAACACAGGCTCGCCTAGTATCTCAGTGATCAGGCGAATATTACTAGACTTGTGTCGGTGGTTGCTGCTTCAGCATGATCTCCAACCATTCAATCATGATTCATGGTTGGTACTGGAGACAACCACTGACACGCACGACGATGCTCGGTGATCAGTCGAGGATCATCGTGGACAAGCCGCCTGCGGACCGCGTTTTAGCCTACGCTCGGAACTTGTGAGCATCTATTCTCTCTTTGTCTTGCTGCATCTGATGAGCCGAGAGAGTGCAAGAAAAGATTTTTTGTCGACGCAAAGTGCCGCTGACGCCGAACAACGGGAACGTGTGGCGGGGGGGACTTTCGCCTGCGGACGCATTGCAGACTTCGCATTTGCGTACCGGTAACGTACGTACCGGTACTGCACTGCACTGGACTTTGCACGATGACTGCTGTGCTCAGACCCGCTGCACTGCACGCACGAACTTTAACTTACATACTGTACTGCACTGCATCTATACCGTACGTACGAACATAGAAGTTTTAGAATAATGATCGTATATATGTTTCTAGATATCATATGTTGTTCATTTTTTTCTGCTCTCCAAAGGGTAGACTACGAGTACGTAGAGCGCAGAGCCAAATTTTAACAACGACCAACCCACCGCATGGGGCATGGGGCTATTGGCGATGCACAATGCACATAATGGAGTGAGCACATGCAACACATCGCAAGCAACAGAAGCGTCCATCCATCCACCCATTGCTTATAACTGTATGCATGTTTCGTCAAAGCATACCGTACAAAAAGATGAAATGCACCTTATTTGAGTATTTTGGTCTTTTTCTGATTCTACACTTCTGGGGCTCCCAGCAGCAGCGCCAGCAGTGTCATGGGTTTACCCACAATTCTTGCACTCGAGCAAGAGCCGCCCAGTTTTCGTTTCCAGACTGTTATTTACCGTCGATGAATCCAGACGTGTTGCTTTCCGAAGCCAGTTTCTTAATGAGCCACGATGCGGCTACCGGTTATCTTCCCAATAATCGGGGCGTTTCGGGTGCTACCAACTTGTACGCCAAGAATCAAATCGGCAGCGTGTACGAGCAACTCAACGATGGAGCGCGGGCATTGGATGTGCGACCGAAACTCTTGCAAAACGGAACCGTCATTTGTCATCATGGTGCGATTACAATACCAGTGACATTGAAAACCTTGGTACAGGACGCGGTCCGATGGGTCTCGGAAAATCCAGACGAACTGGTTCTCATTCTTCACATGCATTTAGCGTACGAGGAGTCGTCATCATCATCATCATCATCGAGTATGAGTGCGGAAACGACAGTGGGAGCCTTGTCGCAAGTGTACGAGTCTCTGGGGGTACCTTATGTGGCATGTGGTGATGTGTATGGTCTGACAGTTGCCGAGACGATGGAACTAGCCGCCTTGTCTTCGGGTGGCTACCTACTGGCGCTCGATCGACAAGATACCTATGCGTCGTCCTGTGCCAAAATGAATTATCTTTCGGATCAACTTGTGACATGCTACCCGTCCAGCAACAACGACAACAAGAATCAAAGCATTATTCCATGTACAAAACCAAACAGTCCCACCTTTCAGGATCTCAAATCATATGTTCTTGCTAGCGCCAACAATGACGCTACGGACAGTGACTATGCTCTGGGACCACCCGCGTCCTTGGATCATTATCCTTTGAATGCTATTCAGGCTTTGTGGCAAGTCGACACGCATGCAGCGGCAGTAGGTGTGGCACACGTCTCGTCGCTGATTGATGACAATACCAAATCTCAGTTGAATGCACGTCTCGTCGACTGGGTCTATGAGGGCGACTTTTCAGCGATTTCCTTGCTCATGGTAGATCACGTGAAACTGAATGGAAACGCCCTTCTTTCCGTGCTCCGAACTACCTGCGGCCAAAGTGCTGAACTCGGTGATGGTTATTGTGGAAAGGAATTTATTTCCAAGCCCAAGTTGCAGCAGAAACATATGTCCACCCTCTCCTTCTTCACGACTTGTTCGATATATCTCTTGTTTGGCATATGGTTGGCATGTATGATCCGGCATTATCGCAAGTACTACAACCACGATCAACAAATAGCACGGATGCGAGAGGATCTCAAGACTGTCGATGAACACTTTCAACGTGTCATGGCCGGAGAATTGACATGACATCATACTAGTCTGTTTTCTTGCTTGGGACCAGCTGTCAATATTCCCTGTTTAGATCTGGACACACTACTACTTCTTTTCTCTATGGACATGATCCTTGCGTTGAATTCACAGAATGAAAGTGGGGTCCACGTCATATCTTGCTACTAGCTAGTAGAGTACCAGTTCGTAGAGTAGTTCTCTGGCTACAGCCAGTAGAATGAATCAAGACATTTTGTTTGCTTTATAATATATCTTACATTTTTTCCACTTCCTTAAGCAAGACAGACCGAATGCGCTGATATTATTACGTACCAACGTTACGACGAGTGCACACCACGTCGAATCTCCCAAACAAAGTTCAGCTGGTTGAGCAGATCCACGCGAGCTTGCGTGATGTTGCTGGCTTCACCAGCCAGCAGCAGTTTGTACTGCCTTCGCTGGCACTTGACCCAAATGGCCAGCTTGGGGTTGGGTGGGTGTATGGAGGGTACGTTGGCATGTCCCGCCATTCGAACGAATTCCTTCAGCTCGTTATACCGCTCCTCCCACAGAGCCGAGTGACTATCCCACACAAAGCCCAACGCCTCGAGGGCAGCGACCCGTTCGTCCGTCATGGTAGACGGCTTGTTTTCTTGAAACAACTTGTATTGATAACGTTGACGTTTCGCCCATCGCGCCAGAGTAGGGTTGGGGCGGTAACCATGGGGAACTTGAGCGTGACCATGAAGGTTCTTGTAGTTGATCAGTTCCTGGAACTTCTGGTGCCATTTTTCGGCTTGATACAGGCGAAACTTTCCACCTTGCTGCTCGTCCGAGTCGTCTTCACCACCACAATAAGCAGTAGCAGGATCGTCGTCAAGTAGTCTTTGGCGCTTGACAACAAATTGACAGGAGTCGTCTTCGTCAAATATTTGACGTTTGACTTGAATCGAGGCGCGATCCTCGAAGAATTGGTGGTGCAGGTGGTTGTTCCCGATGCTGAGGCTGCTGTTGACGTTACAAGCACCAGAGGAAGCAGCGCTTTCATCGGAAACCACACGCCGTTTGGGTTTCGGGCATGGAAGCAAGTGCTTGAAGCTTTGCGGTGCCGGGATCACGGGATCACAGAGTGTAGGCAGCATGATGAGTGGCTGCTGCTGATGCTGCTGCTGCATCATGGACATGGGTGCAATCTCTTCTGGGCGGAGATCACACGTGACGTGATCCAGCTCATCGAGGACGTCCGATAGGATGTCATCGGACGGGATGATGGACTTATTATGATGATAATGCTGATAATACGAAAAGTTGCTTCTCATATCATCAGCTGGTGCTGTTGGCTGATGATGGTGAAACTTGAAATCATCCCTCAAGTCGAACATACCAGAAGACAAAATAACGTCTTGAAGGGGCATTGGCTGAAACGCATCCGCTTTATTATAATGGAACGACGACGAGGGAATCGTCACAGCGTCTTCTTCTTCGTCGTCGTCGAAAATGGTATCAATATCTACAATGGGCGCACACGGATCTGATCCATTATTGCTGTTGTTTTCGCTAAAGCCAACAACGTTAACGATGTCGTTGTGCTCATCGAAAGCAGCATTCATCGCAAACATGGTCAAATCTGATTCTCTACTACGAGTAGTGCTGACGAAGCTCATTGCTGCACCCTTAATGAGAAAATATAATGATGGAACGATGCGATAATGATGCGATGATGCGATGAACAAAGAAAGAACGATTAATAGACTACCGGCGGGTACCGCTCAGCACCGTACTTGTACGCAGTATGGTACCAGAACAACTGTAGTTGTACCTATAGAGTGGTGTTGGTCGACTGTTCGTTGTGTCTGTGTGAAGCGCAATAAAGCGCGACAGTGCTCGTACAGCAGAGAACCATACCCAACTCGTACAGTACCAGTATTCGTACATCAGCTACGGTACACCCATTATTTGTACTTGCACGATTAGATGATGATACGGTCGGTACACGGGTACTGTTCCACGGGAATGCAGAACATTTGCGAAAGATGACAAATAATTATTGCTCAAGATGTCCATGCCTCTGAACCACATGATCAACGTCAGCTGACCCATTTTACGTTAAGTAAACGTAAAGAAGACTTCAATATCTATAATTGGTGTCATGCAGTTCTTAAATCCTTAATTGAGCTAAAAGCGGTGCACAAACAAATAATGGATTTTTGTTTTACGAAGAGTTTGTCATTTCTTCTACGTTTTCAACAAAGCTTTTCTACTAAGCAAAAAGTCATTGTTTTGAATATGCCTGACATATTGAGGGTCATGCACGAGGAGAAACGAACATTCCAAATCACTTAACGGTCGATTCTCATGTTCTTGACGAGGACAAAGAAAGTTTTTGTTCTCCCTGACCGAATCCGAATTCTTATAATTAGAGGGTTGAGAAACCAACACTTAAGGGGCAGGGTTGGTATTTGGTATGTTGTTGTCTACCTTTACCAGTATGTAGGTATTCACTCTATTCAGACTGGTGAAGACCCTACACAGTTCGGGAAGTCGTCTGAGTCGTCGTTGTTGGGGTACAAGTACACATCCCATACGTGTACTACAGTACCAGTACGGTATGTTCGATCTGGGATCTCGAATGAATCATCATTATTTAATCTCGACGATGGCGCGAGATGATTGAATGCGGAATGCGGCACGAGATCCAATATTGATATTGAAACGCATACTGACAACCGTTTACACCACCACACAAACTTACAAACTTCAAGCATCACAGATCTCTCCGGGGCAGAATGCTGACGTTGCTGCTGTATTGTACTTGTACCAGTACGGTATGCCATGCGATCGAGATGACGGACGGCAGCAACAAGCGTCACTTGAAACAAGGAAGATCCTATTTTTATTGCAAATCTCTTTTATACGGTGCGACAAAATGGAGCCGCTAATTTTGAAATGATCCGGGCCATTCAGTATTAATATCTGTATTTTCCCGACAGATACGATCCTATACGATACAACCCTCCCCTCCCCCCAGACTCTCAATACCCTCTAGAGAGCCTTTTCAGACGACAGCAAGTGTCAAAAACTATTCCCCACCGGCACGCCACGGAAATCCAATCGAATCCAAGAGCCGCACCCTTTCTTCGTCTAATGGCGTATCACCCCCACGCACATAAACCGAATACTGTTTTCTCTGTGCCTGCGATCAGAGTCGACAAACTTTGCTGGTGAGACGAAGATTTCCAACAAGTGGCTCTCAAAGACATTCTCCACCAAACGATCTTACCTTGATCCAACCGACCATGATATTGCGATCTTTCTCCTCTTCTGTCCAGTTAGTAGAGGGACGACCCGGCTTTGGAATTTCATCCGGAGAATTATACTCTGGAAGGTACACTTCTTGCAACAAGGTGAAGCGCTCTTTCCACAAATAAAGTTGCACGTCCCAAATGAAGCCGGCTTCATTGAGCATATTGATCCGTGTTTGGTTGAAGGATGCATGAGGATCATTGGCCATGTACAGTTTGTATTGGTATCTCTTTTGGAGATTGCAAGAAGAAAGGCTCGTGATTAGTTCATGCAATAATATACGAGTACATCCCAAGAAGATTATCTTTGCACCCGGGACGTCTTACCTGCCGCTTGGCCCACCGACTAAGAATTTCTGTCTTTTTGTCACCACCCCCTGGAACGATTCCGTGCCCATTTTTCTTCACAAAAGATCGAAACTCCGATAAGCGCTGCAGCCAGATCTGATTTTGGAATTCGGCATATACCCTTTCCCGGTTTGCGTCTTTGTCAATTTCTTTCTTGACTTGTTTCACCACAGTTTTGCCCTCAATGCCGCGCGTTTCGGCTTTTTCTTGCGTCGTCTTGGGCGATGGATTGTCGAGCTGAAGTCCTGGAGCACGACTTGCCACTTGCGTGACGAAGACAGCCACGACCGACTTCGAGGACGACGTCTTCTTCTTCTTGGTAGGCGTGACTTTTGGTTCGCTGCTAGACTTTGCCTTGCGCTTGCCCGCAAGCTTCGACTGAGCTTTTGACGGCGAACCGGATGACGAAGTGCTTTTCTTCTTCTTGGCAACTGTCTTGACTGTTGTTGCAGGGTTGCCGACACCAGGTGGTAACTTGAAATCAGTCGAAATGAAGCTCACGCGCTTGGGAGCTCGGACGTGGTGCTCGTTATGATGAAGGCTGGCCATGTCATCATCGTGGTGTGTGTATGGGTAGAAGCTGTTCCCGAAGTCTTTGTGATCATGTTGACGGTCGTCCCAATCAAAAATGTCGACGTCTTGGAAGAAGTGCCCCTGCTGCTGTCCAAACGCAATGTCCGTGACCTCATGTGCGTGGCCTCCTTGGTGCAAAGGGCGATCATCCAAGTAATGGAAGACACCACGACCGTTTACCGCGTGTTGAGAATTCTCCGAGGGAAGACCTGCATGAGTTTCTTGGTAGGTAATAGACGCAACCACAGGGACTGCCGCCGTAATGTCAATGTCCATGGGTGCACCGCCTTCTGGGGAAATTGCATTCGCGTAGACAGGAGCCGCAACGGGCAATAGAGATGTCTCGGCGCCGAGTCGCCGGAAGCTGTTTTCTTCGCACACCAACGAGGGCATTTGGTGATCGGTTGGCGTGACGTCTTCAATCAGTGACCTCCCTCTGGGAGCTGGGGTCTCTGCTGGATGCGAGTATGGCTGAATGTGCTGCGTTGGGTCTGGGGATACTCGTGTCATCGTATTCATCGAAGCGGCAGCCGGAATCCGTTCCCGAGCAGCATAGTGCGAGGGCCATTCGCCCTCTTCGGCCGGCCTTTCTTCGGCGCTGAGCAGCTTGAAAGCGGGTTTAGAGCCCATGCCAATGAGCGTCTTGAAAAGAGAGTCGCTAGTTGCTCGAGACAAGGTATTCGGTGTCAGAAGCGCTCTGAAAAGATCTTCGGAGCTTGCGCGAGACAAGTCGATTGGTGTATAGTCCTCGCATGCAATGTCAGCTGGGTACAAGCCAGACTTGCTGCCATGTATCTTCTTTTCGTCTGTACCGTCACCCCCTTCTTGAAGAGGAATGTTGGTAACGTTATCAGCTTCAGGGAGGGCGTCCATGAACGAGTGCGGCAGCGGCAGCGGCATTAAGAGCTCTCCCTGCCCGCTGCTACGGGGGACGTGCTGACTTGGCTCGAAAACAGGTTCATGAGCACCAGATGCTCCAGTCCCTGCGAAGAACAGAGTACCGTATTGCTCATTCAGAAGAAAGTTTGCGCTTGCAAACTTATCGTCCAGCTTAGGTGGCTGGATGTTGGGAAGTCTTGAAGGTACTTTGAGCACGCACTCTTCATACTTCTTGTCGAGGTAGTCATTCAAAAGACTGTCCTGATAGGTTTGGTTCTCGAACAAGTGTCGCTCGATCGCGTGATCGGCGGTGTTTTCTTGGACCATGGCGCTACCAGGCAAATTCACAGAGTCGCGGTTAGGATTCAGTTTCTTCTTCTGCGGCGACTTGCGCTTGGCCGGTGACTTTTTAAGAGACGCCTTCTTCTTGAGGGGCCTTGATATGGGGATACTCCGGGCAGACCTGCCCGCCATGACACCACTTTCGTTCTTGGAAACACCCAACTTGCATGAAGGGGACTTCTTTCCTGGCGACAGACGTGGGACTTTGCTCTTGGCCTTGACGTCACGAGCCATCGAGCCAGCTGCCGCTTTTGCTTCCCCCTGGGTGGCTTCTTCGGTCGCTTTCCTCTCGAATGCTGAAATATCATCGTGGGAATCAGCCATGGGAAGAGAGAACTGAGGCAGAGGGCTTGAGCTGGAGGGATCGGCGGGTGACTGTGGGGTTGCTAGCGATATCATTTTTGCTGCCGACTCGTTCTCGTTGGGGGCAGCAGGAACATCGCTCTCCAAGCCAGCAATGCTGATGATGGGGTCGCTGTTGCTGTGAGACGGAGGGACCCCGTCCACTGGGACGCTGCTGAATGATGGCGTCAGTTTCGTCATGGTGATGTGCTCAAGCCAACAACTTCTCAGCAGAGTTGCAACGAACGTCTTCTTCTTTCGGGCTGATAGCAAGTATGAGTATTCAGTATTGTGAGGAGGTCGACGAGCGAAATCTTTGTTGAAGAATGAATCATCATCATCGTTGTCTTCGCCTCGATTCTGCTGGTCTTCGCCACGATGCTCTGCTGTAGTGTGACTGAGAAAAAATTCCGAGATTTTGGTTGGCGCAAATCTTCGAATCATCATCTTCACTGGAAAACGTAAGTGGTGCGGGAGTGCTATTGAAGTTAAAAAAATCGCGATTTTTTTTGTTTCGTTGCTTGGAATGTCCTGCCAATTATGGAAGAAGTGGCACTTCAATCTATGATGGTTCTCTCGGAAAATGTCCAAGTTTTCTTCCCGTACGTGTACCAGTTAGTACTCCTACAAGACGAATGTGTTTTGCTTTTTTCTCCGAGACCCCGAGACACACTTTATTGGCTCCCTCTCTAGTACCTGTTTGATAATAATATTTTAATTATTGACGTAACGGTACAGTAGTCTAATAGAATTTGGGGGCATAATAAAGTACACACAGATTTTTTACTCTTAACGGACCGTGGAACCCCACGTGGCGTTCTTTGGCGCGTAGGGCGACGCATAATGACCGAACGACGTCTTTTCAATGCCTACACTATTTTGAACTACCACACACGTCGTTCGTTGGACCTTTCATGAACCAGCTGGCGCCGTACAACAATTCTTGCCGACGAACGAAGCGCTAATGGAAATGGCGTTTCCATGGTGGTATAATGTACGACGATAGTTATGCTTCTTGCGTACGAAGCAGCACGTCACCAGGAGGAGGTTTGCATCATCATCATGATCATCGTCATGCTGATGGTGCTAGTACTAATACAACATGAAGAAGAAAAAAGAACAACCAGTCCTCCTAGTTGCTATTTGCTGACCACGAGAGTAGTAGTAGCGCTGGGTTGACGACATCATCATCATCATCATCTCGTCGTCGTCCTCTCCTCCACCAATAAGAAGCTTCTTTGTTCGTCGTCCGTCTCTTCCTCCCTGTCGTTGTTGCAATCGAGGTGATCGGCCGACGACGCTGTACTAGCCTTCGTTCTCAATGCATCACGATAATGGTCATGATGAGGCAGAAACAAGCAAGAAGCAACCTCCTCGTCCGCCTGGTGGTGCTGCTCCTCTGGTGCTCCTCTGCTTCTACTGTTATTACGAATAGTAGTATTGGCTGGAAGAGGAATTATTAGTAAGAAGGTTAGTAATAGTAGTTCAACTGCCACGATCCTGCTGCCCTTCGTATCACTAGTAGAGTAGTAGTTTTCTTACTCCTCTACAGATGATTGTATCGCAGCTCAAAAACAACATTATGATGTTGGCTGCCCCTAGTCCCCCCCCCCCCCCCCCCAGTCAAGATTCCCTTACTACACTCCACCCCACCATATGGCTACTGGTGGTTCGCGCCTTGTTCTTCGTTGTTGTCGTAGCGGTCTTGTTGGCTTCTTCGGTCTGTCCCAAAAGAATCCTATTTTGTCGAGAAGATATTTTCGCTCTTGCGACATTGATCCACTCCTGAAGTTGCTTCGTTGAGTCCGTACCCATACCGAAAGCTTTGTGTTGGGTAGATACGTCGAGGGGACATTGACGTGTCCGCTGGCCGCCTTGAATTCTTTCAGCTCCTTATATCGCACAGACCAATTGTGGGCATTCATATCCCACACAAACCCAAGTTCATTCAACATCTGAATACGTTCTTGGGTGAGATTCTGCCCGTCATCCTCCTCCTCGTCGCCTTCTTGGTCACTCCTGGTGATGCTGCTGGAGCTCGTGGGAGTGCGGCTAACAAGGAGGACAGGCGATGCAGGTACAAGTTCCTGCATGTCGTCCTTCTCGTGGTGGTGGGGCTGCAAGAAGCTTCTTACGGCATCATCTGGATCAGGAGGAGTATGTTGGCCCTCGTAACCATCATGCTGCTCTTGGACTTGCATAGGACACCCATCATAGGCTGCTGGTGCTGTCACTGTCCACCCGAGATCGCCGACTGGTGTGGTGACAGCGGTGGTGCTACTAGTAGCGCATTCTTTCTCTCTATCGTTTCTTGGTACTACTAGAGGGCGCGTGGCTTCTTCTCGTTTCTTGAGGAGAAGCAAACGGCGCCCGTAGAGGTATCGCTGGCGCTTTGCCCACCGTCCTAGTTTCTTGTTTTCCTGGTAGATATCTGGGATTTGACAATGACCATGTCTCATCCGAAAGATCTTTGCTTGCTCGAAGAAAGCTGTCCATCTGCGACTTTGAGACGGAAAGAAATAAACATCACGCCCCTCCTGGTTCTTGTGGTTGTGCTGAGGGCCTTGTTCAGTTTTTTTGTTCTTTCTCCTCCTCACCGACAACTTCTTGTTCCTCGCCGGTCCATCTTTCGTGGTCCGCTTGATGGTAGTAGAAGGACGACAACATCTACTGTCAGCAGGATCGCCACTTGTAGTTGTGTCTGGCGAGATGATGAAGTATGATCGTTGAGATTCCTGTTCAGCATGATCAAGGCCATCAGGAGGAGGAGGAGGCAAATGGGCATCGCAATGATCCTCTCGTTCGACCACGTTCATTCTTCTTGCTGCGGTTGCCGATGCTTGTAGAACAAGAGGACCACCGATATGCTGATGGTGATAGTACAGGTCAGCAATAGGACGAGACGCCGCGGCAACAGAGGACGAGGGGAGAAGCGGCGGATGAGGCGGGGGAAGAATGAAGGGATCAGCACCAGCATCATGCTGCTGCTGCTGTCGTCCTCGTCGTCTATGATGATCGGCGGCGATTGGGGTGCTGGTAGTACCGAAAGGACCAGAAGGAAACAAAATCCGCGGCTTGTTCAGGCGAGGACCACCACCACCACCACCACCACCAGCAGCAGCAGCAGCAGTAGCAGCAGTAGCAGCGCCACCACAAACGACAGGAGCTGGAGCTTCCTCTTGTTCCCCGACCACATCACTCAATGGTGATGACCACCATGTAGTAGGGGAGACGATGTTAGCACTACTGCCAATGTGGTGGGCGAGAGCTCCAGGACCACCACCAGTAGATGACGAGGCGACAGAAGCAGCACCAACAAGAGTAGTAGTGGTGCTGGTTCTTATCCAAGAACCATCCTCTGTCCCAGCAACGACGGTTCTTGTGGCCGTACTGTTGACACCAGCGTCACCAGGAGGAGGAGCCGCAACGAGAATAGAACTCGTACTGGGAGGAACTGCTAAAGGTGTCCCAAAAAAGAAAGAGCTCATAGTAGGAGACGGGCGGGGAATTATTCTTGAAGGTCCTGGTGTTCTTGTTGATGGTACGATTCGTCGTTGTAGTGATGATGAGGCGAAGCACCAAGGAGAGACTGCAGCAGCAGAAGGTGCCCCTGATGGTGCTGGTCCCAAGAAATAGGGAGCCGGTTCTTCGTTGTTGACACTGTGGCCCTTGTTTCGTCCCTGCCCAAGAACAGAGCTGCTGATGCCCTCCTGTGCTGTTGGCTCATGATGATCGTCATCAAGGTGGATGGAGCGAAGTAGGTGGGGCGGCGGTGGCTGCTCTTGCTGCTGGTGGCGACGGCTTGTTCGTTCTTCTTCATCGTTTTCTCGTCGTGGCCCTTGTTCGTTATGTTCTTGTTGTTGGTCAGCAGCAGCAGCAGCAGCAGCACTATCAATAGCAGAACCGGCATCATGATCGTGAATATGATTCCCAGCAAAGTCGGTATGGCAGTAGTAGTAGTCCTCGCCTTCCTGCTGATCATGCCGCCCTATTGCACCAGAAAGGGGAACTTCACCAGTATCATTTCTAGCAGTATCATGATGATCTTCTTGGTGTCCTTCTTGTGGTCGTGGTTGTGGTTGTGGTTGTGGTTGTGGTTGTTCGTGGTGGTCATTGATCATCATATTAGTAATACTAGTCGTAGTACAAGTATCCCAAAAGAATGAGGACGATGATGGACCCCCCATCATCAACATCATCATCTCGTCGTCTCGAGCACCAGGAGGAGCCGCCGCGCCCTCACTGCTGCGGTCTGGTGCTCTTGCTTGTCCTCGCCCCCCTTCGCTAGCATCCTCGAAACAAAATCCCATGGTTGAGTCCTCTTCAACGACCGCATTATCCCGGTTTTCCCCTTGGTTAAGAACACTAGTATAAGGAGAAGGAGAAGCTCCGGCACCACTAGTAGTAGTAGCAAGACGAAGAGGATCATGATAAAAGTCATCATGATCCTCCTTCTCGTTTTCGTCTTCGTCTTCTTCTTCCTCACCGATGGCAGCCCTACACATCTTATCGTAATGCCGATAGAAGTGGTAGAAATCTTCTTCTTCTTGACCTTGTTCGTCTCTGGTGTCGCCGCTACTGTTTATAGCACCGCTGCTGGCAGTGGTGTGAGTAGTACGAGTACCTCCGTCTTCTTGTTCTTGCGGTTGTTTCGTGCTGGGTGATACCACCATGGGCCCAGGAGCTCGGCCCCCCTCCTCCTCCTCAACAAGCATGATGATTCCTTCTGATGTTGCTGCTGGTGGCTGGTACCGGCGAGTAGCAGGACGAGGGCGAGGAGGACGATGAGGATGAAGACAAGAAGGAAAAGCACCAGCACGACCTGCTGGTGCTTTCTTGCTTTCGTCGTTCTCTATGCTGGTTTTTCTGCTGTTAGTACTAGTACGAGGAGCCGATAAGAATAAGACGAACAAAGAATGCTGTTAGAAACGGTGGTACTAACAAGAGATAAGAATCATGATACTTCTTGTTGCGGTGGGGGGTTCTTTGCTGATGTTCTTACAACACAAGCAACACCAACAACAACCACATCAGCACCACAACGGTGGTGGTATGACATCATGGCCGCGGCAGTTAGCTGATTGTTCCTCAGCTGCACTGCGGCTGGTGCTGGTTGTCCTCGTTATGTGGTGTACTACTTGCCTTTTTGCTCTTCTTCTTCTCCCTTCTCTGGCTGGCCACTAGGAGACGGACGACGACAGCGGCAGCAGTCCTCAAACAAAACGAGGACAAATGAGGAGTACTATACTACGCCAATAACAAGAAGAACAACCACGAATGATGCTGCAGTTGTTGCTTGGTGGGGCTGTAGAGTATTCTGATGATGTTTGTTTGTGTTGTTGTTGCGTTGCGCAAGTGCACAATTATTCTTGTTTTTAAGAAGAAGTGGACGAAAAAGCCCCGGCGCCGCCGACCTTGCTTGCTTGGGATTTCTTGCCAACGAACACCACCACCAGCAGGATCACGGCAAATCGCGCGGCCCGGGCTTTTTCTTTCTACTTCAACAAGTACTACCGTTTACGTACTATTAATTACTACTCTACTAGTACCAGGTGGTGACAATGCGGCAATGCTCGGCACTTCGCTGCTGATCTCATGCGTCCAGTTATTGAGGAGCGTCAAACTTCCCTTCTAAAATGTGAAGAAGCCACGTCGCACGCCGCTCGACAAGAGGAGGAGAAAGTGCGCCTACTAAATAATAACAATTGTCAATCATCATAATGACGCAAACTGTCTCCTTGACCAATGACAGCTCACAATTTTTATGGTATATAAATGCAGGGTGACTTGCACTTGCTCATTCTTTCCAGCGGGAAGAAGAACAACAAGGAGAAATACCAGGATGTCCCCGAATGATGTGGTAAGGATGGATCAGAATGGATGGTTTCGGCCGTACCGCCCTGCTCACAGCGCCTTCTGGTGTGAATTCTAAAACTTGTGTAGAATCTACGGCGTGTTCAGTACTGGACCAGAACTTTGAGCATGACCGGCAAGCTGACGTTCTCGAAATCGAGCGTTGAGGTTATGATTACATAGGATCTTTCGACGCCCGCACTCGCGGGCATTGCGCGCAAAGGATGATGCATGCCCGGCTCAGGGACGCAAATCTTGTCGGTCAAAAGTAAAGCGGAGGGATGACAGACGGGCCTGCGTCCTTGCGTGGTACGTACCTGGTACTTACCGGTACCAGTACCGATATGCATGATACCCATGAATCCGTCTGTCCCCCCCCCCCGCGCCCCCCCCCCACTGCCCGCCCGCCCCCCATCAGCTCAACGCACTCATCATCGCGGTGGAAGTTCTATCCACCACCGCACACGCAAAAATTCGACGACGACGATGACGCCAGATGATGAGTAATAGAGGGATGAGAGCCAGGAGCCCCCGCCCGAGCGAGACAGCAGATAACGACCTGCCCGACATTCACATTAGGAGTACTGTACTCGGTACATCATAGGCATTGCCAAGCATACTTTGATTTCGTCAGGGCAAAAAGAGGAGAAATAATCCACAGTATCTAGTTTCTCATCAATTTGGATATCAGGATAATCATTGGTTGAGATCACGCACAACCAAAACATCATGTTCGTTGTTCAAGCCACGCGGGTCACTCGGTCAGTTGTTACCAGCAGGTTTAGCTGCCAGCGTTGGATGAGCAGTGCAGCAGCTGCGATGGAGCTACCAACTCGACACTCCCTGAACCAGCCACCTCGTGTATGCAACGATCCAGTTGAGCTTCAAGAGGAAACAAAGAAACTTCTCGAAACACCTGTAGGGCAGCTTTACGCCAGTCGAGCAACGGCCTTGGGAGGAATGGACGAAGCCTACGATCTCGCCTACACCTCTATAAAAAGAGCAGAGTACTTGCAGTTCGGTCATGCAAGCCAGATTGCCGGTAGTTTGTATGCACCGGATGCCGGGTCCTCTGCAAATAAGTCCTCGGAAGAAGATCCAATCTACTCGGGGATGTTGCCACTACTTGATCGGATGAAGCAGGAGGGGGAAATGTATATGAAGCTACGCCATGAGAAACGAATGGCTCAAGCAAAAGAATCCACGAATTTCATGCCAGGCGGTTCTGCGGAAATTGGTTTTACTACTGACGAGGAAGGGTACCTTCCAAGCAGCGACGATTCTAGCAGTAGCAGCAGCAGCAGCAGCAGTGACGATTCTGATTCGTCGGACGATTCGAGTAGCAGCGATGACGATAGTGATGACGATTCTGAAGCGGAAGTTGGACCCACTGCAAGTGGCAGCAAAAGTAGTGTATTCCACTTTGCCCCGCCGGGTCCTACTGCAAAGATGCAAGAGGCATTGCTGGACGCCATGGCTTGTGTCGGCGGGGCAGGTCCTAATGATTACTACAAGATAGCGCTTCAGATTTTCGATGCCAGCGACTTGGACAAGGGCAGCAATCCCTACACGCTACCTTCTCATGTCACCTACAATGCTTCGTTAAGAGGGATCGCCAACTGTGACCTGTCCGATGAAATGGTTCGAGACGAAGCACTTTCGTCTTCCTTTTCCCTCTACAATCATTTGACGCACTCCCTTCATCTTCCACGCAATACCATGACCACAGTGTATATGCTACAAATTGTCGATAAAGCAATGCCAGCATCGCGAGTGAAAGGAAACATCAGTGTCACATTGTGGGATCATGCGAGCCGTCTAGGTATTGTCAATGAAGAGGTTGTTGAGGCCATGAAAAAAGTTCATGATCCTACGAATGGCCCAGAATTTGATATTCTCTTGGAGGAAATATCTGGAAACTTGCCGCAAAAGTATCGGAGATTTGTCAATAAATACAGACACTCTAAGAATTACTAGAACAGAATGACATTACCAGTACTCGCCGTCACAACGGTGGATATATTGGTTTGATCGTTCACGGAACAGGTTCTCGCGGAACAGGTTCTCACTGTCTTGTCTACCTTCCTTTCAACTTTGTTTTCATTTCGGGATGACTTAATAAATGTTCTGTGACAAGAGAAATCCGATGCTCCGTTGGATGAGCTAGACAATGACGCGCAGCAAAGAATATAGGTTGAACAAGAACAACTTGAGAGTGTTTCATGCTACAGCTGATTCTAAACTTTGATATTTATATTATCTGTATGTATATGCTGTTAGGGAGTTATGCGGACAATGTGCTGTGTGCTCGCAATTAAGCCGACAAGGCGGCCTTGGAATTCAAAGTGGCAGGTTCGCCGAGAGGCCCACCGCCTGTCGTGAACTTCTGGCCAGCCTTTGTCAGCTTGTCAATGGAAACGCTCGAAATAGCGGGAGAGCAGTCAACCATCTCGAATTCCTTCATGCTGCCGTGCTGGTAAAGAGCCGATTCACAGGCATCGAAGTCAGATTCGATTCCTTGCAAAACCATGTCTCTCAAGTGAAGCGCGCGTAGAGACTTGGCATTCTGGATCATCTTGGTGACGTCATTGATTTGCAACAGACCATCTCCAAGAGTAACTTCCTTCAGGTTTTTGACCTGTCCCAACGAGTACAGGAGCTTGGATCGAGCATCATTTCGAAGGTCACCGATGAAATCCTGTTCGAGCTTAATCGACTCGATGGACGTATTCTGTTCCAATGCATCCAAGAAATCGTTGAGCTTGTCGAAGACATCATCTGCAGCAGCAGTAATGTGGAGGTCGACAACTTCGTTGTTTTGGATCTGTTCAAGAGTGGACATGTTGATTCTGTTTCGAAATATTTGCTCGGATGATAGGGATCAGATTTGGCGATCTGGTGAAATTGTGAGAAGAGACGGATTTCTTCTGGCGGCAGTTAGTGCCGGAAGGCGAAGATTTGACTTGAAATCTCTGGGCCTTTTCTGTCCGTCGAAAATGTCAGGCAGACATTCCTTCCTTGAAGGTTCGGGTTTGTTGCTCATTAAAAAACCAATGGAATGTGCCAAAAGGGGAAGGCTCAAAAAGCCAAAGACATTTCTATTGGGACATTGCAATAAGCCTCATGTTTATCACAGTTCTTCATATAGCACATCGAATTGCTTTGATCGAAAATCGGATACTGCTCCCCGCCTACCGTAGCTACAATGCAGTTGAAAGTGAAAGGCCCAACAAAATGATGGTGACCATTTTCTGCGTACGTACTCGTACTTCCGTTGTTGTGCTCAATAATTTTTTATGTCCAAGATACTCGTATTCGTTAACATGATGTGGTTGTTCCACATACTGTACCGATACAGAAGGAGGGAGAACCGGATGCGATGGAGAACAAGAACGAAAACAAAACAACGAAATAAGTCTGCGCGGCGCTATTTGCTGCTTCTCTCTTTTCGCTGCTTTCAGGGAGCTTTATCTCTTCTCTACTCTACTGCTGGAGTAGAGCAGGAGATCTCTCTTGTCTCCCTTCTTCCCATTACTATAGCAATCCACTACTAGTAGCCGCTATGCTCCCTCAATATTGTACTAACATCTGCTGTTGCTATAGTACTAAGAGCTGCTGCTGCTGGCGCATCATAAAAAAATTATGCTGTCGATTCTAATCTTTGATATTTATCTTTACTATTCTACATGGTGTATAAAAAAGTCAGTACGCCGCGCCCCCTGTTTAAGCCGACAATGCGGCTTTGGAATTCATAGTGGCTGGATTGTCAAGAGGCCCACCTGCAGCTGAGAATTTCTGGCCAGCCTTGGTCAGTTTCTCAAGAGAGATGGTGGAAATAGCGGGAGTGGATTCATTCATCTCGAATTCTTTCATGCAGGCGTGCTGGTAAAGAGCCGATTCGCAGGCATCGAAGTCAGATTCGATTCCTTGCAAAACCATGGATCTCAGATGAAGAGAGCGCAGGGATTTGGCATTCTGGACCATCTTGGAGATGTCATTGATTTGCAACAGACCATCTCCAAGAGTAACTTCCTTCAGGTTTTTCACCTGCCCAATGGAATACAGGAGCTTAGATCGAGCATCATTTCGAAGGTCACCGATGAAATCCTGTTCGAGTTTAATCGACTCGATGGACGTATTCTGTTCCAATGCATCCAAGAAATCGTTGAGCTTGTCGAAGACATCATCTGCAGCAGCAGTAATGTGGAGGTCGACAATGTCGTTGTTTTGGATTTGTTCAAGAATAGTCATGTTGATGATTATTAGTCAGAGAGGATATCCGTTAGGTGAAAGGAAGCTTCGAGGATGATGATTCAGATTTGGCAATCTGCTCAAATTGTGAGCTGAAATGAAAACTGAAAGCAGGGAGGAGAAGACTTGAGTTGATGGTCGTTTGGGCCTTCGTACTAGAGTAATTGATTTTTCATGTCGACGATTCGGGTTTGTTGCAATCTCTCCACTAACTAGCGGTTGGCCCAATACATTCTGCGGCCCAGCGAGGATGTATCAAAGGTTATTCGTGAGATGGAAGCTCGGAATAGGTTCGGGTTCGGGAGGTGAAAGAGTCATCGCGATCTACTTGTACTGTACCGGTACAGTGCGACTATTAGATCAATCTTGTTGCTTGTGGCTCGCCTTGCGTGACAAAGACGCCCAAATAGATGCTAGGCACCTAAGGGCCTATACATTCAAATTTCACTTCAATAGCCTACTTGAAAACACAACCCGAAGTCCTCTGTTCTTTTTGACTAAATGACCTTCTCTGGTCATAATTGATAAGTAGACGTTAAAGTATCGGGGTTCTGATGACAGTTTTGAAGAAGGCCACCGCTTCGGGTTCAAGTCTAGATGACCAAGCATATAAGGTACTGTACAAGTACCGGCGGTACCTAGTACCAGTTCGTACCTGGTCTACTGGTACCGGTACTGTGCAGTACTGAGTTCTGTACGTACAACCACCGGTATGGGAGCGCCCTTTCTTCCATGTCATCGCCTTTTTGAGCCCATTACCCATGTCCCTATGACACCGTTTCCGTTCGTCGTCCGGGCGAACATCGCCCTGCTCCAGCGATCGAAGATCGTCAGCTTTCTGCAGGCTTAGCGGCTCTAGTGCCGTATCCCTAGCTAAACTGTCTAGATAGTCGTCGTCCATTGTCGATGGCGGATTGTCACGGGTAAGACGGAGGGATAGACAAGGTCGTTGGTGATCGTGAGAAAGGTCGGGAGATGACCTGTTCCGGTAACGCCGACCAAGATGAAGTCCCCTTGGGTCTTTGTCAAGGTGATGTTATGAACGAAACGTACCTCTCCTTCCTTCATCGCTACCAACATCGCCGCGTCTCCTCCTGCCGCGGCTACTTCCAGTTTCATCACATCAGTCGTTTCGCCGTTCTTCGCGTCGAGGACATCGAGGGCCTCTTCGGCCTTGGCCCTCGCCCACGACCCCTCTTTCTGGATCCTCTCCTGAAGAAAGTCTCCCCACTTGGGATTACTAGGTTGCGCCATTGAATGGGTTTGAAAGTTCTTTTAAAGCTAATTAAACTAGAAATCCGAAGTTGCGATATCGGTCGTCGACTCGATGATCTTATGAGATCCATCGGTCGTCTCTCTTCGGTATCGGCTCAAATCTTGTGTTGTTCGTTCGACTTCTTGTCTGTCCTTCGTTCGTTGGGTGTCTCCACACTCGGTATAATACTGACGACCTTTGACCTTTCCAAGTCTGTTTCTGTCGATACCCTGTATTCTACTATGAGTACATATACTCTCTCTACTCTAGAGAGGTACTCGTATTCCTGCATTCCAGTATTACAGTTGAACTATAAATATTGGATTAAAAATAGCGGGAAATGAAGATTTCCAGTTTTGCTGGTTTTCTACTTGCTTTTCGGTCGCTTCGTTTCACCAGTTTCATCGGAATTCCTGCAGCGTCCTCTTTTGCTGGACCATCCTACGCGTGTTCTCCCTCTTTCAAAACAAGAATGTCGACATCTGCCTCCTCGGCCACAACATCCACTGATTTGGATGTATGCTCCCGTATTTCCTATCGAACACCAACTGCTCAAGAAATTCCTGACTGTTTTGCGATCGAATCGGCGTCGTATCCACCAGATGAAGCCGCGACGCTGGAAGGCTTAAAGTTTCGACAATCCAATGCGTCGGATTACTTCCAATGTACCATCTTGGATGGGAACGAAATAATTGGATTTGTTTGTTCAACACGCTGTGAAGAGTTTGAAGAAGAAAGCATGTCTACACACGTCGATACTGGTCCTTTTCTTGCCATTCATTCAGTCGTGGTGACAGAAGAGCATCGCCGAAAAGGAATTGCTTCTGCCATGCTCAAGGCGTACTTGGAAAAGGTACGAAACGAAAATATTGACGGGAGTATTCGGTCATTTGTTTTGCTGGCCAAAGCCAACTTGCTAGGATTCTATGTTAATTGTGGCTTCCAAGTCAACCGCCCAAGCCCGATTGTTCACGGTAAAGAACTTTGGTACGAATTGGAGAAACCACTGATAACAAGCCTACCTCGAGACGATGAATCTTGGTTTTGTAAGACGGAACAGTTCAAGCGACCGTATCCAGAAGTCAAGCCGTATTTAGATGAGCATAAAATTTGGGTGAAGTGCCTTCGGCGGCAGGGTGTTTGCATCACTTCGGGATATCGAGTGGATGCCGAAGGAAAGCCTGGGGGTGGGGGGCTCATGTTTTTGGCGGCCAGGAACTATGAAGATGCGCTTCAAGTCGTAAAGCAAGATCCACTGGTTGCTAATGACTGTGTCGAGTGGGAGTTGAACGGGTGGATTGGCCAAGTAGGAGATCTTCAAATGAGATGATGAGTTCTTGCATGATATGTTTGGAGATGGGGGCACAGGGCACTGAAACTATCATTCGCCCCTCTCCCGCGCAGGCTCAGTACGATCGTGTCGGTATCCTTGTAAAACAATGGCGACTTTCACACGGCTTGGATGGTCCCTTTTCACTGACATAGCCATCATATACTGCGACCTGCCTGTTCCAACAGAGACCCCATTTATATCAAAGCTATCTAATGCTCGTACATATTAAGTATTCTTGCGTCCTACTGTATAAGACAATGCACCAACATGGGTATTATATCTACGGTCATTATTATCCCGTCAACCATCCCAACAACCCCTTCCCACCGGATGTGGTGGTTTCAATAGGCTCTGGCTCGGCCGAGACCGTGTGTTCGTCCACATAGGCCTGAATAGGATCGACACTGTTGGTAGTATCCATTGTATAGTGCAGAGCCAGATCGTAAAACACGGGCTTGCATGGAATGGGCATGGCGGATAGTTCTCCCGCCAAGACGGTCCCCGCATCGTTATCCGACAATCGCAACATCAGGGGGCGCTTTGTGGCACGACGACGAGGAGTCTGGGCACCGCCTGCATGTCCACTTCCTTGAAGATACCACGCTGCACGAATGGCGGCCCGCGCACTCTCCATAGGCAAGGCGTCCAGTTGGTTGATATAGTCCTCGGAATGGGGCATGTCTTCATCACAAGCGGCAATTTCTTCCTTGGCCCGCTTGCATAACTTGGTCGACTGTTCCAACAAGGCCCATGCGGCCTGACAATTCCGCAATTCTTGAAAGTAGTACCACGCCATGTGATACGTCTTGAGGGCGCGTAATCTCAAAATGTTGGCTTGGGCTTGCAGTGCGAATTCGTCATCTTCTTCTTCGTCCTCTTCGGGTCGGGGCAACTGGAGCAAACTCTTGGCATGCTGCAACAAAGCATCATACACATGCACCCGTTCGGCATGCCCCGAAATACTCCTCAAAAGACTGGAGGTGTGTTCCATGACCCTCTGAGTTTTGACCCACTGCAAATATCCTTTCCACAAGAGATATTGTTGTCGTTTGGCCTTGATGGCAGGTCCAGTCGCCTGCGCTTGTTCCAAAGTACTCAATTGAACTTGAACGACTTCCAAGGCATCATCCAAAACCGACAAAATATTCAAAAATGAGGTTTCATCGTCATCATCATCTTGGTATGGTGCTTCTTCTTCTTCTTCTCCCTGCTTGGATTCGTCACGGTTAGTAGTGGTTCTGCTCACTGCTCGTTCTTTTTGCAAGGACTGCAATTTTAAGAGCAACACACGCAATTCTTTGGATTCCAATACCAACTCTCTGCCTCGAAAGACAATGGCGTTTTCATCGTCTTGTTGCTGCTGCTGCTGTTGTTGTGAGGAGGAGGAGGATGCCAGTAATCTCGGTTCTTGTACCAACAGAGGTTGTCCGGCTTGTTTGAGTTCGTACTGACAATACCGAAAAAGAGGCCGCAACACAGTATCCGCACGTGTCAAGAACAAATCTTGACGTTCCAAGCGCTTTGCGACATCTTCGTCCCCCACCATGTTGTTATTGTCTGGACTGCTCAATTGGTGGCACAACGTCATGGCCTTGGCGTATTCCTGACTTGCCGCCTACATTGAGAGAAAGTAGCAAATTTGATGAGTCAATGAATGAATGAATGAGCGAAAGGGTCAGTGAGTCCGACAGCTACATCAGGATAGCATGTCATGTCACGTCATGTCATGTCATGCATAATAGTGACAAGAACAATATATGCCTTACCGCATAATCCAATTGTTCCAGAGCACAGTTGGCAGCCATCCAACTGGCATACGCTTGGCATTCTTGAATCGTGGAAGCATCACAAGAAACTTGTGCTTTTGTCAAGAGTCGATTCGCCCACTCAGTTGCTCGTTTGAGTTTCTTGAGCACCTGTTGCCGACGTTTTTTCTTGCCTTTATTGTCTTTGGACAACTGGTTGGCATGTGCCCACGATCGCTCACTCAAGACCAACAAATACCACAAGATATTAATGTGTGGCACATGCGTTTGGTCTACATTGTCAACGCTAAGAGTATCGACATGTCGCGAGCAAAAGGCGTGGCGTCCACCACCACCACCTTTACCTTTACCACTAGTACTAGCACTAGTACTATTAGTGGTGGTCGCGTACTTGGAACTCGATACCAAGAACTTTTTGGCGTCTGGTAGATGCGAGATTCGAGACAAACGTCGTGTGCAGTAGCCATGGTATTGTGCGTAATCGTCGTGGCGGACTCCATGAGAGGTTTGCTGGGCTTCGATCCACGCGTGCAAGTCGAGATGGAAGATCTCTTGCGGCGGCGGCGGCTCTTCAGCCGTACCGGTAGAATTGGTCGTCTTTGGGGGCTCGTCGTCGGCTGTCATGATATTACTATTGATTGATTCACTGACTGACTGACCGACTGACTGACTTGTGAGGTTAGATAATAGAAAGTACGGCAATGCTACAACCGCTCAGAGACAGTAATAGTGTAGCCAGCAAATACAACTATCCACCATCCAAACTCCAAACGCTACCATACCGAGCACCGCATCACCGCCATGGTCTCAGCGGCAGCTTTTGGTGCTCTTGTTGTCGTCGTCGTCGCTCGGTGCGGCCGCTGAAAAAAAGTTGCGTGTTGCACAGTCCGTCTGTCCATGTGCCGCACTGTTCCCGTGATCCAACCGCGCGCATCCGCGAACCGTCCATTTTTTTGGGGAGACTTTAGTCCACTGAGTCGTCGTCGTGGGTAATTATTTTTTTTTAGTCACGAAGAATCCGAAGACCAGTTGAGTCGTCAGTCATCCTAAAAATAATGACCGCAGCTGATGGACGGCGTGAAAAGAAAAATGCCGCGATAAAAGCGAGCGAGAAGAAAATTGATGCTCGATGCGATGGTGTCGATTGATTCGATCGACACAGCATCGACCATGATGGCGAGAGAATAACAAGTGAGAAGCGACGCCACATGCAAGCTAGCAGCAGGCACGACCCTCTATCTAACACACACAAGACAAGAATAACAAGCACGAGTACCGTACGGTATAACCACACAAGCATCAACAACAACAAGAACAACGACAAGAAAGCAGTCGTGTCCTTTCACCTTGTTTTCTTGAAACGAATCATCATCCACCATCATCATCATCATCAAAATCCAAAACGCATGAAAATGACACGTCCACCAACATCATCACGGATAGTACGTGTACTTGTTTTCGTCGCCGTTGCCGTCGTCACATTGCTAGCTGAAGCAACAGCAACAGCAACAGCAACAGCAACAGCAACAGCACTGGCGGTGGAGGAGGAACAGCAAGAACATTCATCATCCGTAGTAGTAGCAAAGACGCCGTCCAAGATTTTGCAACGAAACGAAAACGAACCTTTAAACGTTGTTGCTGCTGCTGCTGCTGTCGTTGTCGATGGCGGATTGTCGTCGAAACAACAACAACAACAACAACGACGACGACTACAACAGGAACAACAGCTGCAAAATAAGCATCATCTTCGACGAAGCAACAACAACAACAACAACCGGCGTGGTCTTGGGGAAGGAAATGAAGACGGTGAAGATGCTGGAGGTGATGGCGGCGACGCGGGTGATAAAGGAGGAGCTGATGGTGATATTGATATTGATGGTGATGGTAAAGATGGAGGCAATGACAAGGGCGGTGGAGACGGTGGTGACAATGGGGGTGCTCCTCCTGCCGGTGGCGATGGCAAAGACCAAGGAGGAGATGGGGATGACGGCGCTGGTGACGATGGAGGTGATGGCGCCGACAAAAAAGGAAAGGACGGAGATGGGGGTACAAATACTGATGGAGGCGACGCAGGGGACGGTGGCGATGCTGGTGATGGGGGCGACAAAGGAGACGCGTCGGATGCTACCGGCGACGGTGGCGACGAGGCGAATAAGAATGACGCGTCAAAGGCCACCCCAAAACCAACTATTCCAACCACCCCCACTACCCCCAATGCGAACGAAGATCCATGCAAGGCGGCCAAAACTTGCGAAGAATGTCAAACCAAGGCAACGGAAGTGTTTGTTGACTCATCGTCAGAACATACCTGTGCTTATGTGATGGGCTCGGATGGGTTGATTGGTTGTCAAACAGTCAAAAAGGCCACTATTGTCGATCGCGAAGGAGACCAGTGCGGTAAGACCCCATCATCATCATCGTCGTCGTCATCAACCGGCGGCCAAGATGCCAAGCCCACGTCCCCTGCTGAGGGTAGTGGCAGTCTGGTTTTTCCAGATGAAGATGAAGAATCGCACGTGGGGGCTATTTTTGGATTGCTCTTTTTGTTAGGCTGTGGTGGTGCGGCCTTCAAATACAAAGACACAATCCTTAGTCAGATCAATGCTTCTGGAGGCGGGATGATGGGAGGAAGCCCGGGGGCCAAGGCAGCCAAATACCATGAAGTGTACGTACACAATATTATTTATTACTTTGCTGCGATGTTGAGGTGACCGAAGCGAACCTCAAATGTCAACTCAAACCTTTTCTCTTTCTTCCTTTCTTTCTTCCAGTGCCGCCAACGAGCAAGACGATGAAGAATGGGGTTGGGGCGATGACGATGAAGATCATGGTGACGTCGAATTAGCATCGTCCATGAGGGATGACAATAGTGTGCACAAACGAAGATCGACATCGCATGATTCCTTGCCCTCTGGAGGGACACCAGCACAAACAATGCCTGCTTACAAAAAATCATCCCCCCGAGTGAATACTCAAGTCAAGAGTCATATTCCCACTGATCACCAGCACCATATTCCGAAATTACCCAAGGTCGCCGCCCACGCTCCAATCAGTAGTAGTAGTACAGGCATGTCCTTAAAGCCCAAACCAGGCATGGCACTCTCATCACCTGCTCCCGTGCCACCGGCGCCTGCAAGCGCGCCACCGACCAACAACAACATTGCAGGTTTCGGTCAAATGCAAGGATTGGCAATCACGAGTTTGGGGCCCAAGCGGACCGCTCCCGCGGCGGCACCCAAAAAAGCCGTGGCACCCGCACCCTCTCCCGAAGATGACATTTTTGCGTCAATGGGACTGGCTGCCAAACCAAAATTTGTGCACGCCCCAGCAGCACCCCCGAAACCAGCGGCCACGACGACGATGAGTAGTAGTCGATGGAATAATGCTCCAGCCCCTGCGGCTCCTGTGGCATCAAAGTTGATTTCGTCCGGCAATAGCCTTGATGGCGGTGGGGACGACGACAATTGGGACGACGATGGTGATTTGGATGATCTATTGGATGACTAAAAACTAAAAGTCATAGAATTGACGACAAGAAAAGGATTGTAACACTGCGAACTACAGTGTACTACCAGGTACTCTGCTTAATAATTACTAATGAAACGTCGCAAGATGAATGAGTGCAGCCACTTCTTGGATGGCGATGCAGGAATGTTAGCGATAGGAGCTTGCTCTAAATAATATTCCAAATATCTTTACAGATCTATCTCCACATCATATATTTGTTGGATTTCTTCCCGCAAGGCCTGGTCCAATGTCATGGAATGGGAATCATCTCGAGTGTAAACCCATTCACCGTCTTCGTACTCGTATCGTCGAGGGCCACTCACGGGACTCGACCACCATATCTGTCGATTGGGTGTCTGCTTGTTGATGACCCAAGTTCCGTGGGGAGGAAATACCATGGTCAAGACTCCACTAGCAAAGGTGACTTCAAACTCAGGAACCCCCTTCTCTTCGAGCGCTTCTTCCACAGCATCTTGGATATCCTCCAGAGTTTCGTTGGCGGCAGTGTGGTAGTCAGACTCGGTTTGAAAGAACCGCAGTGGTGTCTTGTTCGACCAGAGCAGCGGTGATGAGCAGGGAAAGGTTCGGGAGTGTGATGGGCATAGCAGCTGATTTGATTTCGGTGCAACAATCACTGAGGAGCCGAGACGATGCGGCGACGAGATCAATACTACCGGCAGCTGGTGGACACTACTTGTACTCAAGCTCCATGCTGAACGAGAAGAGGCGGAGGCCAAAACGGCATTTCTTCCTCTCAGCAAACCATTCGTTGCTCGTAACGACGACGACATTCTTTTACTGCTAGCAATGGACGACAATTTGAGCGTTTTTTGATGGTTGCTATGGCACTTTTGCACTACTGCTGGCCTGCTGCGCTGCCTATTGATGTGTCTCGCCAGAACACCCAGCGACCTGCAAACCCAAACCATCCGCCCGCCATTATTGTCCCTCGCTCGTCCCTCCCGTTGCCCGTTCTCATCGCTCGTCCCTCTTCTCGCTTCTCAGCGCAGTCTTATCACGTGTCTTTTTATTTCTCTCTTCTACGAATAGATGCAACGCGTGCGCACGGCGGGCTGGAACTGTATCGGGTCGTCTGAGTCGACCAATTCCAGTAATGCTCGGACTTTTGGGCGAGTCGAAGGGAAAGGGGAGGGACGGAGCATCGCCCCCGCGGAGCGGGGCAATCCGTACCGTTAGTTGCACCAGTACGTACGTACGAGTATGATATGTACGTACCGGTACGTATCAGGTACAGGTACCGCCCCAGCAGGTGCGCAATCGCAGTACCGTTATTATGACGCACGGCGAAGGCGAACAATTATCTTTACCGAGATATCCATATTCCAGATCCGGAATCCATACCTTTGCCCGTGATAATTGATGAGTCAATGTAAGTATGCGTTAGGCCGACCCTTATGCGCCGATCTGCCCCTGCCCCATTCGGCCCGACAACGGGGCAGAATGACGTTTTTCGCACGGGGCTTACCGTCATTCTCCCCCGACCTTCATAAATCTCTTCTCGTCCAATGAAAACACAGTCTGCTGGAGGGAGTCGATAACCGTCGTGTAACGCACTTGAAAGAGTCGATTTAATCGCGAACGCACTCGTTCCGTCGCCCATCGAGTGAAAACAACAAGTATTGTTGTTCGTGGACACTCCCAACTACCTTGGACACTCTACTAGAGAGAGAGCATCTGAAAGCCACCCAATAAGATACAAATATAGATTTAATTTATTACACTATTTTATATGTGTATTGTAGGCAAAATCATTCGCTCTGAGCTCTCTGCATCGTCCTGTAGCATGATATCATTTGTTGTGGTTGGTGTTTTGCATCATACAACTACCTTTATTGGTATCTCGTCATGGAAATAGCTCATTTCAACCGGAGAAGCGGCGTTTTAATTCTTTATAGTGTCTCTATAAGAATGGCTGTGGTAGTTTGTTGTTGGCTCTAGTGTGTGGTTTGCTTTGTGATGATATTGTGTTGCCATCGTCGCTTTGTTGATGTGTTCAAAAAAAAAATCCGATACACATGTTGAGCCGAGCTAAAAATCTCCCAGAATGACGTCCGGGCTCGTTCTGTGGGAGGGCCTCTCACAGAATGAGAAATCCTCATTCTGTGAGAAAAACGTGTCGCACCATAAGTAGCGTGACAAAAAATGACGTCAGCGACGAATGGGGCAGGGGCAGATCGGCGCATAAGGGTCGGCCTTACGACAGTTTCCAGTTTTGAGTTTTTTGTTGTATTACCTGTAGTAAAATGTTCGTTGTTGTTCGTTTTAGTCCCCTATTCTCACTCGACTTATATGACTAATCGGCTGACGTACTTCTTGTACCAAGTACAGTACCGGTACACCCCGGTAGATGATGTTATATCATACCGAGAGGTACAGGTAGGTATGTAGTAGTAGTACTCTCTACTCTACTCTACAAGTAGAGTAATCGAGTAGACTGAAATAAAAGTGCCGTAATTGAGTAGCTGTATGTGTCGGGGGTGGGGGGTGCTGTAGTAGAAGGCGACCGTGGAGGAAGATCGCTCGTGGTCCGCAACTACTAAGTAGCAATACAAATAGCTCTACTGTACCTGGCAATGTTATGGAGCAATTGTCGCTCGGCAAGTCGGTGGGAGTAAAAGGTCACGTTCAGTTCAAGGAGCAAGTACCAGGTACCCAGTATTGGAACGACTACGCTCACTACGAGTACACCAACAATAGACCAACTCTTCTGTGTTGTGGTAGTAAGTCTTACCCATTTACAAAAAGCTAGTAGCAAAAAAATTGTCAAACGTGTGTTATTGGTACCAGTGGGTCGTTCTCTTCGTCCTCGTTGGTGTTGTGACTATGCTGCGCTTGCACAGTTTTTGTGTAAAATCAGTTGCGAAGTATTTCGAAAGAAGCCTTCCAGTTCGATCGAGCTTACGGGGATCCGACAATCGATCATATACATCATGGTACTCAAAAGGTGTTGCAAGCACATGGCATGCTTGTTGTGATTTTGCACCGCCCGATGGATTTCTCCGACATTGTTGGCAATGATCATGGTAGCTCGTGGACTGTAGATTTCCTTCTCAAGTTGGAGCTGATGAGCTAGTTCATACAGTTGCAATGCCTTTTGGAGTCGTAGCCGGCAGTGATTTTGTTGAATCGCGCTGAGGTGGTGGGCCATGGCAAGATTTAGAATGATGACCAAGGTAAGTGTGATTCCTGGGTAGTGTCCTGGCCGAGTGAACGTGGGCGATGCGTAGATGGGTCGTTTGTAGATGAAACGGTCCTCGGATTCCGTGTCGTGGAAGAACAAGTCGTCGTCGACGCTTTGGCATAAGGGTGCCTTTAATAGGGAGTGTTGCGACGAAAGTTGGTGCTGGTGGTGGAGTGACGAGGTGTCTGGAAGCGTGTTGATTATGCACTCTTCCAGTGAACAATGCTTGCATTGACAAATTTGATCGCCTACCGCTTGCTCCCAGAATTGGAGGGCTCTGACTAAAACGTCGATGGCTTCGTCGTACTGTCCATTTCCGATGAGTTTAGCCCCTTGGTCATTCATTCCTTGAGCCAAACGGACAGAGGACGAGTCGTCAAAGCCCGTTGGCTGGCAGTAGTAAGCTGTTTCGTTCATCGTCTCGCTTGCTTGCTTGAGAGTTGAAAACAAGAAGAAGAGGGATTATGGGAAGGGTTACTTGTAGCAATTGGCTTCCTGCAAAGTCCGAGTGTGTGAGATGTGAAGGTCGGAAAGTTTTGTGGTGTATTGTGGCGATACCTGTAATGGACAATGAGGAGCGAGCAGTGAAGGGCTTTTGATGCTCCATATTTTACCTGGTATGGTACAAGTAGCTTCTACAGTCAGTGAGTGGCTGTGTGTTGGCTCGCGCGTGGAAAAAAGTGATCGTTCTTCTCTGCTCGTGAATTCAACAGAGTTAAATAGCCCTACACTTGAACCCTTTAAATCCAATTCCGTGCATCGATCTCGTGTCATGCTTGAGAAGCAGGCCAAAGAATCTGTGGAATCGCTTCGTTTTCTCAAACGAAGGCGGCCGCCTTCAACGCGATGATAGAAGGTGGTCTGTGTCTTTCTAAAAAAGCGCAAATACCGGGATTCAGGTTCTCGCGAGCAGGCCTTCCAAATCCACATCCCCTAAGTAGGCCATATCACTATGTTGAAGTGAAATCGTGCCGAATGTGCATCGACTTCAACAATGATTACACATTACTTAGGAAACGCTCTTTGTGCCATTTTCTTCCAATACCAAAAACACTCTGAAATTATCAGGTAGCGGTGCAGTTTTACTGTGCCCCCTTTCTCTCTATCCGTAGATAGAGTTGCAGAAGTCAGTAGTGATTTTAGCGCGTGCCTGGATTGATGATTCCTACTCGGAGTAGAGCAAAATCCCGAACCCCAGTACAAGTAGTTAAATAAAGAATAGGGGTGCTAGCTTGCTTGTCTGATCGTTAGATGATGATTCGCTTTCTGTTCTTATTTGGGGATAGTAATAAGCTAGCGCTAAATGCTACATACTTTAGTACCCGGTACAGGTAGCGAGCGGGTTTTCCACTCCTCATCGCCCCGATCAAGCGATCCCCACCACCACGTCGTCTGGCCATGCATCGATAGAACCGTGTGTGTTTTTCGCTTCGAGTCAAACGGATCGTCTACCGTCCGTTTTTGGTCTTGATTGCCTCTCTTTTGCTTTCACCCATTTATTTTTGCGGCGGCGCCGCCGTCTTTCACTAATCAAGAGCGAAAAGCGGCCATCACAATAATCACATCGATGAGAAGAGGCAGAGAGGCAGAGAGGCAGAGCAGCAGACAGCATATTGAAACGTTAATATCGTCATGTTGGAAGTCGCAGTGATAGGAGCGGGTGCCTCCGCGTTGGCGGCCAGTCGCCATTTGATCGGGCAAGGCTTGCGGCCAAGTATCTTTGAAGCCGCCAAGACGTTGGGCGGAGCCTGGTCATCGGTCACTCCGAACAATGATGATAGTGATAATGATGACAATCATCATTCATCCTCCTCCCCTCACACTACTTCTAAAATGTGGAATGGACTGACTACGAACTTGTCCAAGCATACGTGTCGATTCTCCGAGTGGCCGTGGCCCGACGGCACACCGACCTTTCCTTCTGCGGTGGACATGGGTCGCTATTTAGAAGGATACGCCGACCACTTTTTAGACCACAGTTGTTTCCTCTATCAATGCCAAGTCACCAACATTGAGTCATTGAATACCGGAAACAATAGCCCTGGATATCGAGTCGAATGGACCGATTTGTCTACCGCCACGAAACATGCCAAAGACTTTGAAGGCGTCGTGGTGGCCACGGGCTTCTTTTCCAGACCTCATTTACCCAAGGGTGTGATGGGCGACTATTGGAACAAGACCCCCACGATGCGAGACCGTATAATACATGCGTCTGATTATGATTCTCCTGCCGCGTTCACAGATCAAGCGGTGATGGTGGTGGGAGCCTCCTTTTCGGCGTTGGAGATTGCCGTCGACCTCGCGACCACCGCCAAACGCGTCGTACATGTGCTTCCATCGGAACGGATTCCCTGGGTCCTCCCTCGCTATATTCCACATCTATCCGAGGATACTGACGACGACGAAACGGTGTCTTCATCCAATAAGATGACTACCTCAATTTTACCGGTGGATCTAGCCTTGTATCAGCGGAATAAGGACGCCCCGCAACTTCCCGAGATGATTCAAATGACACCTGACATGTCGAAGGCGCGGCATGAATTCATGTACTCCATGGTAGGAAAACGTCAAGAAGAAAGTTCACTGGGGATCCCTAACAATTGGGAAGAAGAACCTCCTCTGGTGGCTATCTCCGATTTTTATTTGGATATGATTGTGCAAGGTGACATTGAAGTTGTTCATGGTCGATTTCAAGGACTCTCCGCCGACGACCCAAATAATAGCAAGGACGACGATGACGATGATGATGATGACAATACCACGCCGCCCACGTGGTGCATAGAGTCCCCCACAGGACAACCCATTTACATGAAGGATATTGACAAGGTCATTTGCGCCACGGGATATGAATCCAATCTACAGGATTACCTTCATCCTGATATTTTGCAGACGCTGGAATACGATCCCACCGATCTGTTTTGTCCCATGACTACGTGTTGGGATAGCCTGCATCCGCAGCTACCTAATCTTTTCTTTTGTGGAATGTATCGAGGGCCTTATATGGGGATTATGGAGCTGCAAGGTCGATTGGCAGCGGGTGTCTTGAGTGGAAATGTTCAGTTGGACGAGGCGTCCATGGACCACGCCCTGGAGCAGTCGCGACAAATTCGAAATCAAAAACCACGACCACAATTTCCCCATTTCGATTACTTGGGATATATGGATACCTTGACTAACGTTGCATTACAATCCAAGGATTTTCCCAGGATGAATCTCCAAAAGGGAGATATGGTGTCCCCCGCCTTTTATCAATCGACAGACGACCAACTGGCAGTAACTGAGGCGGAAGAATTGAAGCAACACATCTCCCGCGGCAAAGACGGGAGTCGTATTCCCAGTATAGTATTGAGTGCCATTATTGGAGAATGGAATTTCGATCGTCGAATCGTCCACTTTGACAATGATCGACAGGAGCATGTCTACGGGACCGTCAAATACAGCCGTCCAGCCTTGGATCACGTCCTGTATCGCGAGGATGGCTTTTACGAGCTCTCTCCGACCAAGACACTCAATGTATTTCGAGAATATGAGTATCAAGTAACGGGAGACTGCTTGGAATTGTATTTTGTCGAGCTAGGAGAACGAGCGCATTTGTTCTTGAGTTTGAAATTTTCCAAGCAAGAAGGAGGAAGAGATTATTGGGTGGCCACCTCGGACCACCTCTGCATCAAAGACCTTTATAAAGCACGTTTCGAGATTTATCTAGATGGTTTGGCGGCGACTCATCTACAAATCACCTATCGCGTCAAGGGTCCCACCAAAGATTACGAATCGACCACGATTCTTACCCCTAAAACGGCCAAGACACCCGTCGGTGTAATGTAACAATAAGACCTACTACCATTTCTATTAGCATATTTCTCCTGACTTCTTTGGTTTCCTCCCTGGTCTATAAAAAGTAGTCGGATACTAGCGTTCGTATTCTGTCATCTTGCACATTTTGCACTTGGACTCGTCCATCAGGCAAGACCCCCACCAGCCTGACTCGCTCTTGCCCTGGTGTATCCCTCATGACCAGCTCCATATCCCAATCAATCCACTGCTTCCAGTCTTGCAACACCTGTTCGCTAGTCACCATTCCCGTGCCCATTTCGATCAGAAAACTATGCAAATCAAATGCTAGAGCAATGCCCAGTTCCTCCGCCTCCTTTTCTCCTATAGTAGCAGTAGCAGTAGCAGGGCAGAGATCGGATAAACTGGTGGCCGGCCGTCCTCGATTCGGCCCCGACTGTGCCACCTCGGGTGCATACGCAAGATTGATCCCAATCCCAATCAAGAACCATCCATTGCTGGAAGACTCAATCAACACCCCCGAAATCTTGTGTTCATTGACTAATACATCATTCGGCCATTTGACCGTGACAAGTGGAGCATCATACTTGTTGCTGCTCCTGCTGCTGCTGCTGCTGCTGTTCTCGTAGTAACACTCATCGACGAGACGTTGGACCGATTGGGCGACCAAACTACCAATTTTCAGTGGAAGCAACGTCAAGGGAATTTTGGAAGCAGCCGCCAGCCAATCCTGTTGACGAATTCCAATCGTACAAAAGACATTGCCTCGTTGCCCCATCCAAATTCGTCCATTGGTGCCTCGTCCATTTGTTTGTTCTCGGGTTGTCACCACAAAAGATCGAATTTGGCCATCAGTTGCTGTTGTCGTTGGTGGTGGTGGTAGTGGTGGTAGTGGTGGTAGTGCTGTTGTTGTTGCTGTTGCTGTTGCTGTTGCTGTTGCTGTTGCTGTTGCTGTTGCTGTTGCTGCTGCTGCTGCTGCTGATGCTGTAGTGGGATCTCCATGATTGTCATCATCACGACGATCGTCCCCTGTGAAAGTTTCAGCAATTCGTTTGGCTTCGTCTTGGGAACTTGTCAGGGAATCAAATGAATACAAGATTAAGGAGTCATCTTGGGGATGGAAACGAGGACGACCCGATAGTGATGATTCGCAAGTATTAGCAGTGTCGCCGTCGCCGTCATCATCACCACCAGCAGTCGCGACGGCAAGCCATACCAAGCTAGTACTCAGAACCACTACCAACAAGGTCGTCAATGCTGCGGACGCCGATGACAGCAGACCTATTGACGAAAAGAAATGATGTTGAGAACTACTACCACTACTTTGGGAAGCTTTCATTGTCGCTAATACTAGACTGGCACCACTGCACAGACAGTCAGTGATGCGAATGAATGAGTGAATGAATGAACCAACGAACGTAAAGCATCAATGAATTGAGACGAATACTCTCGCAACAAACAACAAACCTCCGGTATTATGCGGTACAAGAAGATCGCGCCGCCCACACCCAAAAAGTGGCGGGAAATAAAAGGAACTTGGTCGTTTGAGTCGTCTGTGGATGGTCATTCTGGTCGTGCTTCGTCGTGCGTCATGCGTCATCCGTCATGCGTTCGTTCATCGGGTCGGGACGATGACAGACGAAAATCTTCTTCCATGCGGCAACAGCGCAGTACATTTTTTACAGTGAGTAGAATTCCACAGCTTTCCAGGCAGGCACGCACGACCCCCCCCCTCCCCAAAACTTGCAGTCATTGCAAAAAAGGTACATACAGTATGCCCGCGGTACAACAAACAAAGCCGCTTTCCTTGCAGTTATTCTTGCTGCTGTTGTTGTTATAATAGAATACAACCCTTTCGATCTCTGAAATCAGCTGCAGCTCAACCATGAAGGACGTTTCTGGAGCTACTAGGTGAGTTATTTCTGAAACTAAAACGAGCGTGCTGATAGCGTCGTCTACTACTAAATCTAAAGGATGAGGATGGAGAGGTAGAACGAACGGATGACTCGACGATGAACGACTCCTCTCGAGATGATGAGCGACTAGACTGGTCGACAGTGCAGTGCAGTGCGGTGCACTTTTGCTCTCTTTCTATTGTTGAATCACTCAAACTCAATCATTGTTTGTTTCCGTTCTTGTGAACTTTACTCGTACTCGTACTCGCACTCGTACTGTTCTCTTTACCTACTGAATGTTCGTACCGTACCGCACCGGACCGGACCGTACTATACTGCATCATGTTCTTACCAATAATAATAGTTCGGGCAGCGAGAAGAAATCTTCCACGTCTCGGTATGCCTGTTTTGCCGCCATGATGGTAGGATTTTTGTTCATTGTGAGTTTGAGTGGCGGAAACAACAAGAATGAAAGTGGTGATTCTTCTTTGCGCAGTGGCCAAGCCGCTCGGCCCACTCACTTGACTACCAGTTCAAGCAGCAGTAGTAGTAGTAGCAGCAGCAGCAGCAGTTCTGCCTACTCTTACAATCCTCCTGCGAGCGCCAGTAGCAGCAGCAGCAGCAGTTCTTCGAGCAGTTCTGCTGTTGCTGCTGCTAAAACGGCGAGTTCCACTTCTTCGAGTAGCGGTGGATTCTGGGGTGCGTTTTCGTCCAAGGCCAATACGCAAGAAGAAATGCAAGAAGAGGTCGACGACGAAGTGGAAAAGGCCGAAGGGAAATTTGAAAAGGTGGCCAAGGAACAAGTGGCTCTTCACGATTCTGCCATTGGTGCCAAAGTGGTCACCGTGATGAAAGCGACTCGAGAGTCGTTGGAGAATCTCTTGGGCGATTCTGATTTGGTAGATGCCGATGACCTGGAATCGTTGGGGAATGCCATTGAAGATCGGTTGCGAACAGAAGTCCAAGAGTATTTGCGAGGGCAGACGGCTGGATTGGTAAAAGACGAAGATGAAGAAATGGAAATTGAAGCGGATTTGGAGACGGAAGACGCCATGGCGGAGAATATCGTTGATTCGACAGAGATTGTAGCTGATTTGAAGGACGAAGAAGATAAACTCTTGGCCGAATTGCGAAAGGGAGTCGACAAGGCTGTGAATGATGTCCTGGATAAAATCAAGCACATGGCCGCCAAGATTTCCAAGGAATTGCTGGAAGAATTGTTAAAGGCAAAGACGGGCTCCACCTACAAGGTGTATTTCGATGACGATGATAACATGGCGGAATTCAAAAAGAAATCCAGCAGCAGCAGCAGCAGTGGCAGCAAAACCAAGTCGTCGTCGACCTCCTCCAAAAACAAGTCTTCCTCGTCGTCCCACAAGAAAAGCTCTTCGACGAGCAGCTCTCACCACAAGAGTAGCAGCAGTCACCATTCGTCATCGAACAAGAAGACTTCCTCTTCTCATGCGGCAGACAAGGACGAAGATGAGGATGAGGAGGAACGCAAGGCGTAAAAAATGGCATGTCTCATCAGGAGCGGTGGTATGGTTTGAATGCATATATCTATATCTATATATACTCCTACACAGGAGGTTGAAACAACTTTATGATTTTTTAGAACAATGTTCAACGAGTTTCTTGCACTTGGATATTAGTAGTGTACGAGTAGTCCATTGTGTCTGACAACTCTATCTTATCAGCATGACTCATTGTTGTCTTGGAGCGCTTCTTGGTGCTGGTATCATGGTGATGATCCTCGTTCGTTGCGGAATTCCGAATCAGTCGCTCAAATAGATCGAACAGCATCCAACACTTCTTGTTTCTTCATGGCCACCTCTATTACCCAGGCAGGGCCGGTAGTACTCGTTCCATTCTCCTACAAGAAAGTCCCCCTACCTCCTTCTTGTTGAGCCAGCGTCAGGAGTACATGCTCTTACTACGAAGTACTTCGTTGGTTCTTCATACAGGAAGATTGCCGACATGATGAACATTTCGGTAGAGAAGTCAAGAATTTAGTAGAAGAAGACATAATGTCAAGACTTATAACATTATACAGCCGAGCGAGTAGAGAACTATCAGTCAGGACAGGTGCGAGTGCCGGCAGGGAAGCACGGTTTTCACGCCGAAGCAGCGACGATCGTGCTGCGTCGAGAAACGGAGGAGGAATCAGTGGTATGACATGCACTGCTGAGGAGGCTCTTAGGTTGGTGCTGCTGCTCTTCTTGCAGATAGTAGAAATCTCGGAGGGCGAAAAATGGAGCCATGATGGTTGGCAGAGCAGGAATGTAGACAACGGCGCCCTTGAGGAGCAGCCATACCGCTCGATATTGGGTCCACAGTTGCAAGATCATCCCTAAAATGGGAAAGTCCTCGAATCTTGATTGACTCGAAAAGAATCCTTGAAAGCTCCAGTCGTATAGGTGCTTGCGGTCCAGTCCATCATTGGGCAAATCGTACCATTCTTGTTTGTATCGGCAGCAGATGTGAACGACTCGATGAATTTGCTCCTTCCACCGAGAGACCTGCACTGCTGGCTGGTTGTTTGCGTCGTGATCATCCAACCCCCCAGCCGCCGGCCAGATGTGATTTGGTTGGCCATCGTAAACAATGGTCATGGCACTGCCGCAGTCTTGACAGCAATGACGTTGGGCGTGAAGGGTCGTTCGTCGAAGCGTCAGCGGCGAGGACGAGGGTGGTAGTTCAGTACCCATGAAATTGGTCGTTTTACCCAAGGTGTCTGTGAGGGACCATCGCATGTTTCTCTTGTGAACTGGGATCCATGATTGAAATGGACCCCCCGAAAGTTGACGACAGAGTCGACAGTAGCAATGATGGACTTCTGTAGTTGGGCTGCTGCTCCAGTCAATCTCATACCGACACGATTGGCACGCACAACTTCCGCGAACTAGAAACTGATCTTTTTCGATACGATGCTGCTGCTGTTCTTGTTGCTGCTGCATGGGTCGTCCACACGAGTCGTCATCTATCCAAAAAGCCTTGGAGGGAGTTTCCCATTGCGCTCGATTTCCTCGCCACGATACAAGCAAGGTAGAAGGGACAGTTTCGTCCACGATGGGTCCCATGTTGAGGAGAATCATCGAACCCTGAGGATCAGCAGTCTTTGCGATTGTGGTTGGTGTTCTTATTTGACTGAACAGTTTCGAGAAACATTGTTGACAGTACCATCGGTCTACCGGTCCCACTTGCGCACAGGAATCATCTTGGTACACGGATAGGTTCTCCCTGCCTCGAATCGTCACCAAACTGCTAGTACTATCCCCATGGTGGTGCTGGCGATGATCATGATTCTTTGTTGTCTTCTTACCTGTGCATGGTGAGGAGATGACAACGTAGCTGACAAACGCCGCCACATGAAACTTTCGACATGCTGGGCAGTGGCAGTCCGCGGCTTGGAATTGTGGAGGTTCTGTTGTACTAGAATCCCACGGAACCTCAACACATACCCCTCCACATGCACATTGGGATCGGATTGAGGATAGAGCAGGAGAGACACGCATCTTCTCCTGTTACTTGTTCTTCTTTTCTCTTGAGAAGAAAAGAATGACTCTACCTGACATGCCTTTATATTTGCGAGGGAAAAGGGCGACACGATGATATTCATGATGCTGGAAAGGTATCTTCAGTGGTGTGAAGAATCTTGCTTGTCGATATTCGATGACGCTCTCTCATCGATGATAAGAGATGAGATTCAAGATGCGACGGCGGAGGGGGTGGGAAACACATTTGTGGAAACATATTGATGGATTGTCGTAGAATGAAGAATCTTGCTTTTTGGTTTTCGATGACGTCCGATGTTCGAGATGCGATATTGGAACATATTACCATATATCTGTGCAATGGATGTTATTGTACTCGTACTGTACCTTTAGTATGCAAACATGCAGGGATGTTGTGAATTCGGGAAACGAAGAAGAAGAATCTTTTGGGGCGGAATGCGGGAAGAGACGAATCTTTCTTCTGGGGGTTACCACCCTGTAAGATTGTTTATCCCCTAAACTTCCCCCTGATCTAAGATGCCAAGGGATTTCTTTTTTTGTTGCTTTTCCGCGATTGGACTTGATCGACTTGTGAACTCATGAACACGAGAAATGCGTCACAATCGAAAAATTCGGTTTTGTCTACAATACCAATACTGGCACTGTGCGAAGTATCTCTATGCTATGGAGAGACTACTACGAACTACCACCAGTAGGCCCTACTTTATCTGGATTGAGAGAGAGAGAGAGGTTTTCGATTTCTAACACGAGTCAGACCGACTCGTCTTTTTGGAGCGCTTAGTGGTAGTATCCTGTTGATCTCCGCTCGCTGCGGCATTTCGAATCCCTCGGAGAGTTCTTAAAGCAGCCGAAACTTTCTTCTCTGCCATCTGATCGTCCACCTCTACCCAGCCGGCACCATCCTCCCTCAGAAACCGACCCGGGCCTTGTTTGACCAGCTTCACGAGGTCTTTCACCACCCTGTGCTTGCGAGTAAAGCTGGCCTCTTCGTAGAGATGCCCCCACTCCAGTACTAGATTCCTCATGCGAAGATTTCCTACGTGCGAATAGTAAGCTTTTCCTCGACCAAGTAGGACGTCGTAGCGCCACGGTGTACCAACACGGACGGGTGCTTCTGGTTGGGTCACAGAACCAGAAGACACATCTTTCAAGTCGATAGAATTGTGATGATGAAGTCTCTGCATCTGTTCGATTTTGCGTCGCTTCTCCCATCTTTCATCGTGAAGGTGCTTCAGGATTTCCCCTTGGGGAGTCACAGGAAACTCTTGAACCATCATTGTTGGAATGCCAAACGTCTGAAGGCTAAATAAGACATCTTTGGCATTTCCGTAGTGCTCTCGCATCCTTACTCTGTTGAACATCAAAGAGTGCAGTCTGAAGGCAGCATAAACGGGCTTCCACATGATGGAATCATAACAGAAATGGATTGCCTCCACACGAACTGGAAGCGCTGCCATGAGTTTGGCCCGAGAACTATTGAACGATTTTCGCTGGGCCATCTGCTGAAAAGAGATCTCGACTCCAACGGTGTAGGTGATGACCACAATACCTGCTCTCTGCGTCTCCTCGTCTTCACTCATCGGCTGGAAAGCGTAGAACCCCCTTCGCAACTTGGTTTGGATGGATACTTCATCATTCGCCGGTGTTGCTGAAAGAGTGTGCTGGAAATAGATTGATCGCCCAGCTCTGTCACGAAACGGTAACTCGTATCCAACATTATTGCCATTATACAGCCAGTCCAAATCATCTTTGTTCAAATCATCCTGAACAATGTCCCTCGCTAGAAGTTCTGGACCAAATAGCTCCAACTTTAACTCAAAATGTCTGCCGATGCGTTCACAAGCTGCGTTCACATCAAAGTTATCCGCTCGTAAGAATCGCATCAGAAACTTGGAATTGTGTACATAAGCTGGATTCATGCTCAGCGCTAGTTTGTATGCATCATGGGTTTCAGTCACAGCATTCAAAATCTGGTGCAGTTGAACGAGGCGCTCATTCACAAACGCTTGAGTCTCTTTCACTTCCGACGAGACCCCATGCAAGTCATAGTACACCTTCTCCCGATCTTCCGTGGAAAGTAGATTCATTTCTTGTGCAATCATTGATTCCACTTGATTCGGCAGCACCTCGGTTTCTAAATGCAAGTCAACGTCAAACAGGGCGATTTCGTCGTCCAGTTCATCACCAGCACCAACGGGTTCGAGGTGTTCTTCTTCGTCTTCTTCTTCTTCTTCATTGGTGCCCTCCACATGGTGAGCGTCGACTGTGGTATCAATACTACTGTATAGCGAGCATGAAGCGATGACATGATCTGCAACGGTAGAATCGTTCCGTTCCCATACGTCCATATTGTCGTACTCGTGTGAGTACAGGTATGCATCACCCTTAGCATCATCAATACTCGGATCGAGTCTTATCTTTTGGAAAGGTCGATGGTGGTGCATCCATGGGTCGACGACTTCGTCGGGATTTTTCGCCGGTCCATAGTAGTTGAACGGGATGGGTTCTATGCTGCAGCCTTTCATTGTAGAGACTAATGGTGAAGCAAACAACGATATGCTGTCTTGGAATGGAATACCTGATCAGTCTTCTTTTTGAGGAAATCAATGAGGTACTGTAACAAGTACCGGTGCCGCGCACTGCCAAAACCCGCGTTCCCGTTTCTTGCTTTGACTTTTTTTCTGCATAAAAAATAATGTCGACGTCAATTAATTTGAGGCTCATCAACATCACATACCGGTATTGATGTAGTATTATGCCGGTCAACAAATAATATAGTCTATGTACGGGTAGAAAGCACGAGGAGTATTTTCACATTCAATCCATAAATGATGTTTAACGACCCATTATCTCGGATGGAGAAGAACCATGCATGCATGCATGCCCGCCACAACGAAAAACACAATAATTCCTCAATAGTTGTTATCGATCGCGGTTTTCCCATTATCAACATGGGCACATCAACATTGTTGCGTGGGCACCCACGGTCTGTATATCCAAGGTAAGATTTACGGTCATCCAAGTTGTATTTTTACTTAACTAAAATATTATATTGACACAAGACACGAGAAGACAAGACTGGATGACGTCCGTCATTCAGACGTCATCATTACCGTCCAACATCCGCACCCCCAGTAACAACCAAAATTGACTCACTTGACCCACACCCCCCTCGATTTGTGCCTTGGAAAATGGCTCTTATCCCCCCCCAAAATGCACTGAAACTTTGAGTTTTTTTGATCATCTGCTTTCCTTCATATAAGAGATGAGATTCAAGATGCGACGGCGGAGGGTGGGGAAACACATTTGTGGAAACATATTGATGGATTGTCGTAGAATGAAGAATCTTGCTTTTTGGTTTTCGATGACGTCCGATGTTCGAGATGGGATATTGGAACATATTACCATATATCTGTGCAATGGATGTTATTGTACTCGTACTGTACCTTTAGTATGCAAACATGCAGGGATGTTGTGAATTCGGGAAACGAAGAAGAAGAATCTTTTGGGGCGGAATGCGGGAAGAGACGAATCTTTCTTCTGGGGGTTACCACCCTGTAAGATTGTTTATCCCCTAAACTTCCCCCTGATCTAAGATGCCAAGGGATTTCTTTTTTTGTTGCTTTTCCGCGATTGGACTTGATCGACTTGTGAACTCATGAACACGAGAAATGCGTCACAATCGAAAAATTCGGTTTTGTCTACAATACCAATACTGGCACTGTGCGAAGTATCTCTATGCTATGGAGAGACTACTACGAACTACCACCAGTAGGCCCTACTTTATCTGGATTGAGAGAGAGAGAGAGGTTTTCGATTTCTAACACGAGTCAGACCGACTCGTCTTTTTGGAGCGCTTAGTGGTAGTATCCTGTTGATCTCCGCTCGCTGCGGCATTTCGAATCCCTCGGAGAGTTCTTAAAGCAGCCGAAACTTTCTTCTCTGCCATCTGATCGTCCACCTCTACCCAGCCGGCACCATCCTCCCTCAGAAACCGACCCGGGCCTTGTTTGACCAGCTTCACGAGGTCTTTCACCACCCTGTGCTTGCAAGTAAAGCTGGCCTCTTCGTAGCGATGCCCCCACTCCAGTACTAGATTCCTCATGCGAAGATTTCCTACGTGCGAATAGTAAGCTTTTCCTCGACCAAGTAGGACGTCGTAGCGCCACGGTGTACCAACACGGACGGGTGCTTCTGGTTGGGTCACAGAACCAGAAGACACATCTTTCAAGTCGATAGAATTGTGATGATGAAGTCTCTGCATCTGTTCGATTTTACGTCGCTTCTCCCATCTTTCATCGTGAAGGTGCTTCAGGATTTCCCCTTGGGGAGTCACAGGAAACTCTTGAACCATCATTGTTGGAATGCCAAACGTCTGAAGGCTAAATAAGACATCTTTGGCATTTCCGTAGTGCTCTCGCATCCTTACTCTGTTGAACATCAAAGAGTGCAGTTTGAAGGCAGCATAAACGGGCTTCCACATGATGGAATCATAACAGAAATGGATTGCCTCCACACGAACTGGAAGCGCTGCCATGAGTTTGGCCCGAGAACTATTGAACGATTTTCGCTGGGCAATCTGCTGAAAAGAGATCTCGACTCCAACGGCGTAGGTGACGACCACAATACCTGCTCTCTGCGTCTCCTCGTCTTCGCTCATCGGCTGGAAAGCGTAGAACCCCCTTCGCAACTTGGTTTGGATGGATACTTCATCATTCGCCGGTGTTGCTGAAAGAGTGTGCTGGAAATAGATTGATCGCCCAGCTCTGTCGCGAAACGGTAACTCGTATCCAATCATATGGCCATTATACAGCCAGTCCAAATCATCTTTGTTCAAATCATCCTGAACAATGTCCCTCGCTAGAAGTTCTGGACCAAATAGCTCCAACTTTAACTCAAAATGTCTGCCGATGCGTTCGCAAGCTGCGTTCACATCAAAGTTATCCGCTCGCAAGAATCGCATCAGAAACTTGGAACTGTGTACATAAGCTGGATTCATGCTCAGCGCTAGTCTGTATGCATCATGGGTTTCAGTCGCAGCATTCAATATCTGGTGCAGTTGAACGAGGCGCTCATTCACAAACGCTTGAGTCTCTTTCACTTCCGACGAGACCCCATGCAAGTCATAGTACACCTTCTCCCGATCTTCCGTGGAAAGTAGATTCATTTCTTGGGCAGTCATTGATTCCACTTGATTCGGGAGCACCTCGGTTTCTAAATGCAAGTCAACGTCAAACAGGGCGATTTCGTCGTCCAGTTCATCACCAGCACCAACGGGTTCGAGGTGTTCTTCTTCTTCTTCGTCTTCTTCTTCTTCATTGGTGCCCTCCACATGGTGAGCGTCGACTGTGGTATCAATACTACTGTATAGCGAGCATGAAGCGATGAAATGATCTGCAACAGTAGAATCATTCCGTTCCCATACGTCCATATTGTCGTAATCGTGTGAGTACAGGTATGCATCACCCATAGCATCACCACTACTCGGATCGAGTCTTATCTTTTGGAGAGGTCGATGGTGGTGCATCCATGGGTCGACGACTTCGTCGGGATTTTTCGCCGGTCCATAGTAGTTGAACGGGATGGGTTCTAGGCTGCAGTCTTTCATTGTAGAGACTAATGGTAAAGCAAACAACGATATGCTGTCTTGGAATGGAATACCTGCTTCAGTCTTCTTTTTGAGGAAATCAATGAGGTAACAAGTACCGGTACCGCGCACCGCCAAAACCCCCGTTCCCGTTTCTTGCTTTGACTTTTTTCTGTCAATCTTAATTTGAGGCTTATCAACATCACATATGCTATGCCGGACAACAAATACGACTATTTTAAAAAACATTCAATCCATAATGATGTTTAACGACCCATTAACTCGTCGGATGGAGAACCCAATAATTCTTCAATAGGTGTTATCGATTGTGGTTTTCCCATCATCAACATGGGCATATCAACATTGTTGCTTGGTCCCGTGCTCGCTGGGGAAACCACCTCATCTGTGCCACGTCGAAACTTTGGCGCCCTTTGGCCCGCCTGCGCGCTGACGCTACTCCGACTGCTACGCTTCCGACGTGAACGATAAATGGCCTAAGGCCTTTTTCTGACGGCTGTCAGTCGTTGCTTTCGTTGCTTTCGTTCTTTCGTTCTTTCGCTCTTTCGCTCTTTCACTCTTTCGCTCTTTCGCTCTTTTGCTCTTTTGCCGCTCACCACCAGAGTGATTCACCGAGCTCTTCGACCAGAGATTCTGGATATCTCGCACCTCCATCATCTTCTCTTTCAGAGAATCTAGTACCAAGCCCTTCCTCGGGGCCCTAGCACTACGACGACGATGATACTTCTGCTACTACTCCTACTACTTCTAGTACTACTACAATGATACTTCTGCTGCTGCTGCTGCTGCTACTTCTAGTACAATGACGATGATGATACTTCTGCTGCTGCTGCTACTTCTAGTACAACAACGATGATGATACTTCTGCTGCTGCTGCTACTTCTGTCAACCGAATATTTTCACCTAAAAGCTTCTCACCGAGAAAGCTTCTCAATCTACAAAAAGCTTCTCAAAATGGTGGATGTTTGACGATGAGGGATGTACATGGTTGGCTTTGGAGAAATAATCGGATGTGTGTTATGTGGGTCTGAAGTTTGGTGGGTTTGCGTTTCGGCCCATTGTGCGTGCTTTTGTGATGTTGGCCGGTTGATGTGTCGGTAGAGGTGCCGGTAATACTTGTTGTGTGAACGGTAATACTTGTTGTGTGAATGAATCGTCGTCGCATCGCTTCATCATTGACGGGCTGGCTCTACAACTGTTACACGTCCGGCGGAAATAATATATACTAATTTAATAGCAATCAAGAAATATTATTCAGCGATCGGAGCGTTTGAAAACAGTTAAATCTGGGATTGAAGATGGCGTATTATTAGTGACTGAGGTGGTGGTGGGACAGGAGCGGTGCCGACTCGGGAGCAGGCTGGCGTGGAGGGGAAGAGCGAGAATGGGGGAGGAGGAGGATGTGAGGAGAGAATGATGGTTGAGAGTGCGGTGCGAGCTTCGAGGTAGCGTCTCTGGTGAACGAATGCGGGGGCGCGAATGCGTTGCGAGAAGTTGGATTTCATTCTAAAGTGGTGTTAAGTGCATGTTGTCCCCTTCGTGTCGTATGGGGGCGCGAATGGGGGGGGGATTTGTGCAAAAGTGCGCGAATGACTAGTAAAGTTTGGAATTTGAGTACCGTTGAGACATTTTTTGCGACACGGGGTGGTCCGCGGAGGGTTCCGCCCCGTGAAAGAAGATTTAAAATGTTTCGTTAAGTAGAAGGGCGGGAATGCGGGCGGCAAATGGGGGGGTTTTCGCGCACATTCATTTTGTCGTGAGGTACCGGTACCAGGTATGTACCCATGAACCTTTCGTAACATCACGTCACATGCGCTGCTGGTGGCTGCCGACAGCCGACCCTTTCTTCTTTTCGCGTTGTCCATTGCCACAACAGCAACATCAAAGCACCGCATCAACCCCCTGTCTTCACTACTCGTACTGTACTTATAAAAGTTCTCTGAAGTCTTCAAAACCCTAATGTTTCGTCTTTTTACTACAGCGGCTTCTTTGACCATGCCATTGGCAGCGGCGGCTGCACGCCGAACTGGCCCCACCTCCACGTCGACGTCAGCCGCTGCATTGTTCGCTCTCCGAGGTGGCTCCACTGATGCTACCAGTACTCATACAAATAGTGGCAGCACAGAATACGAAACGCTGGATACTCCAGCACCGGGATCTCCATTTCACTACGCCTTTCCAGTTCACGATTTGAATCTGGCAAAGGATTTCTACGGAAATGTCTTGGGATGTGCCGAAGGTCGCTCCTCCGAAAAGTGGCAAGACTTCAGTTTGCACGGCCATCAAATTGTGTGTCACTGGGTTGGGAACGACTACCGATGCCAAGATTATTACAATCCTGTCGACGGAGACGAAGTCCCGGTCCCTCATGCTGGATTGGCCTTGACTGTGGATGAATTTCATGATCTAGCCGCCCGCCTAAGGGAACATGGAATAAAGTTCATAATAGAGCCACACTTGCGGTTCGAGGGACAACCAGGGGAACAATACACCATGTTCTTCAAAGATCCCTCTGGGAACAACCTTGAATTCAAGGCCATGACCAAGGTTGAAAACCTTTTTGCAAAGTACAATGTGGCGAACAAGTAATTTTTCAGGAGAGCATATCACTAGTAGGTAGCTAACCATGTACGAAGATTCCAGCACTTAGCAACTTTTATCTCAGTCGACCTTGCTCAGCTAGATACCGGTGGCATTGATTCAGATTCCGCTTCAACGGGTTTCGCTTGGGATCCACCATTGGCTGTGGGAGCCATCATCTGTGACGCCTTTTCCTCCAGAAGCACGTTCAGTTGTGTACGATACATCTCTCGGACGTCGGCAATGTCTTCTCGTAGTCCCTGGATCTCCAACTCCTTCTCACGGTTGTCTTGGCTAAGCTCCTTGACCTTGGCCTCGAAAAGAGGCAGTTTTTCCTTGGCGGAGAGTGATTCACCGAGCTCTTCGACCAGAGATTCTCGCACTTTCTCCGATTCTCGGAGGTTCCGCCGCAGGGCCTCCAATTCCATCTTGGCTGCTCGGAGGCTGGATGTGAGTTGTTCCAAGGCTGCAAAGCTGTTCAATCCTCCTGCACCACCGCTACCGCTGCCCCCTTTATCGCCGCGATCCATTGGATGCCCCAAGCTTTCTGCGTCTTCATCATCATCATCAGTGTCGCTATCAAAGCCAAGTGCTCCCGCCAAGATTTCAGCTTGTCCCTGGGCTTGACGTAACTTCTTCGGTTTAGCTTCTCGCCGCACGCTTTCTTGAGCTTGCGGGGCCACAATCATACCCGCATTTTCCAACAATTGTTCCACTTGCTTTTCCAGCTGACTTCTTTTATCGCGCTCGACTCGGAGGTCGCTTTCTAGCTTTTCGATTTGGCCCCGATAGCGTTCTTCGCTATCAACTACAGTCTGGGTCATTTCACTGCGAACCCTCATGACACCCTCGTTGGCGAGGCGTTCCACCTTGGTGTACTCTTCTTCTCGCTTTTCAGTCTGTGCCCGCATTTCTTCGAGTTGAGCTTCCAATTTGGTAACTTTTACGGTTTGTTCCTCGATGATTCGCTTGGATTGTTTCAATTCTTGTTCTTGTTCATTCATGGATCGTTCCAGACGAGTATATTTGGTTTTGAATTCCGATCGTTCCTTGGAAAGGGTTTCATTTTGGATGACGGTTTCCTCCAATTCCGATCGAAGTCGATTTTCCAGTTCGGTCCAATTGGCAGCCCGTACTCGACTCTGGCGCTCCATGCTCTCTAACTGTCGCAACAATGGCGCGGTACTGGATTGGACGTCCATAGACGAGGCTGAAAAATATGACACAAGGTTACGTCAAAAATAACACGTCAGTACAACACATCTAATATAGCAAGCCAGCAAGGAGGATTCTGTGCATCGATACAGGGGTTCCACAATAACCCAGTACGTACCATCTGCTCGCCGAACGGCATCCTGCCATCGCTTTCGTAGCTCCGAGACTTCGTGCCGTAGGGCATCCTCTCTCACACCCGCTTCTCTCTCTGTCGTTCGCAACTTCGTTTCCAAATCACTAATGGTATCATGGTGCTCTCGGCGTAGTGTTTTCTTTTCTTGTTGTGCTGCCTGCTGAGCCTCCTTTCTAGATCGCTTCAGTTCTTCTTGCAGCTCTTTTCCTTCGGCTGTCAGTTCCTTGACTTGTTGCTGTAAGGACAAAATAGTAGCCGCCTTAAGCTCGGCGTCCGATCGTGCCGACATGAGATCTTGTTCCAATTTACCGGCCTGTGATTCTCCCCTGCGGGCAGCCGACAAGGACTCCTTGGTGCTCTTGAGTTCCGATTCCAGTTTGGTAATCTTTTCCAGTGCTTTGGCCTTGGCTGCTTGTTCCTCCTCCAATTGTTCTGCCAAATCCCGAGATGCCGTTTTGGCCGCTCGGACTGCTTGTTCCATAGCGCTTTGCTTGTGTGCCAGCTTTTCTCCTTCTTCTCGCAGTGCTTGAATGAGCTGGGCTTGCGAGGTGACATCCGCATTGGAGGAGGATTGATATTGTTGAACCTTGGCTTCGGCGGCCTCGTAACGCTCCTTGGCTCGAAGAATTCGTTTTTTGGCTTCCTCCTTGGTATCCATCACTTTTTGTTTGAGGTCGCGTTCTTGTTGTTCCATGAGATCTTGCAGCTGGGTCATTTGTGTCGATTTATTGCTCAACTGTTCCTCTCGAGCTTTCAATTGCTGTAACAACGCCTGATATCGCGGATCGTCCTCAATATTATTGCTAGTCGTTAAAGAAACAGTGGGTCCCAAGGGTTTCGTTTGTGGAGGTGGTGACGATATAGATTCTTCTCGATCCACAAGTTCAGGCTCCTCTTGGTAAACGTCAGTTGTCGGTGTTTCCTTTGGAGGAGGAGTATCGACTGTTTCCCCTTGCTCTTCCGTGTCCTTGCTGCTGCTTCTGCTGGGCGATTCCATCTTTTGCGGCGATGAATGGCCATTTTCTTCGTTTTCGTTACCATCCACGTCTTCTTCTAGATCCAATTCCTCCTCCTCCTCTACCCATCCAGTATCAGCACTTTCCTGTAGAAAATGTTCATCCTCTTCTTCGGCTGTGGATTGGGTGGTGGTTTTCCCTCCTCCTCCTCCTCCAAAGGAAGAAAACAACGAAGTCACCACAGCAGCACCAGTATGACTTGTATTTCTGCTGCTCTTGGGACTTCCCGGAATAGGAACCAACGATTCGGCTTGATGCGCCAAAGATTCCGCTCGATGGGCCAAGGAACTGAACATGCTCGAAGCAAAGGCAGGACCTTTTCCTAATATTGGCAAGGACTTTTGTTGTTGTTGCTGTTGCTGATGTTCTTGTTGCCCGGCAGTAGAGGGCGAAGAAGTAGGAGAAGAAGAAGTAACATTCAATGGTAATGGCGATGACGATGGTTGGGGGGATGAGGGCGAGGATTGTGAAGAAGTGCGTAGAGGCGATGATGATTCGTCTGTTTTATTGGGTGATGGAGATGCAGCATTAGGAGTCGTCGTCGTCGTCGTCGTCGTAGGCGAGGCCGGCGATGGTGATGATTGGATTTCCACTACAGCTGTATCTTCCTCTTCTTGCACCACAGATGAATCATCATCTTGGACATTGTGTGTTGTATCCATATTTTCGTCGTCGTCGTCGTCGTCGTTGTTGTTGTTGACAACTTTATCATCCAGAATAATATCGTCGTCGTCGCCGTCGTCCTCCTCCTCACCTCTCACATCATCAAAGCCTTGTTCCTCTTGAGTGGGTGAGATCGGATCAGGAAGTGGTGGTCCGCCCATTTCGAAATTATCGACATTGACGGGAGGCTCTGGTTGTATACTTTGAGCAGGAGGTGATTCCTGTGGTGGTGGTTGTTCCTCCTCCTCTTGCGGTGGTTCTATTGCCGAAGGTTGTTGTTCCGACGTTTGTTCCTCTTCCTCTTCCTTCGCCGATGGTGTCGCTTGGTCAGCAACTTGGTCGTCACCATCACCATCGCCATCCTCCTCCTCCCCATCATCATCAAAGTCAAAATCATCATTCCACGCATCTCCTCCTCCGCCGCCTGAAGTATCTGAGATAGTTTCCGGAAGTACAGCAGCAGCAGCAGCGGTGGTGGTAATGGGAGCGGTTGTCGTTATCGCAGCAGCAGCGGAAGTAGAAGAAGCAGAAGAAGGGTCGGCATCCAATCCAACCGAGTCATTGATTTGTTGGTCCAAATTGGCCGCCAAATCTTTGGCCTTGTCCATGAATTGGCCCAAGTTGCCCCACATGTTGGTAGATTTTTGTTTTTGTTATTGTTTTGGTCGTTATACACAATGCAGATGTGACAACAACGATCACAATATTATACAAAAAACAACTCTCACCCGCCACAAACAAAAACACACCAAACCAAACCAATACTACTCGTATGAAATGATATGGGCACTTTTTTCACGCGCGACGCCGCAAAAGTGAAGTGACCAGAGGAGTATTTTTTGGGGGCTGTCTCTCTCTCACTCACTCACTCACCCACTCGCTCGCTCGCTCGTGACGACTATTCGCTTCGCTGCCTTTCTTTCTACCAGCTCTAGACTCCTCGGTGATGATTCGTCAATCAATCAAAAGAGGCAAGCACTGCCGGTAGTCTACTGTAACTATGCTAATCCTACCGTATCACGGTTGAGCATTGTGATGACAAAAGGATGACTTTGACCTCTGCAAGTACCGGTACTTGCACGGCATGGCTATTACCACCTCGGTGGGACGTGTAAATGTACGTACGGCAGGCACAGTACGAGTACTGTAGCGTGGATAATGGGTGTAGCAAGCGAACGAGGGAGCAAGGCAGGCAGGCGACCGTTGGAACGACGACGACTCATCCGACTACTCACAGAATCTTTCAAGCCAGAACGTTGATCAAAAGCTCTCAAGCTTCCAAGCTTGATCCAGCTTTCAAACCGAGCCGCGCGCGTTATCGTTGAGAAACGTCGTGTACAGTACTACTACAGTACATTTTTACCGGTAATAGCATCGATCGAACATCACAACATTCACCTCGACCATTCCGGGGTATCGACCATGGTCCGCGTCCATTCCATTCTTTACTGGTATAGTCTACCAGGTATGTACTGTATGTAACTTCAAACTTCATGATTTGTACAGAGTAGTTGAGAGTATCCCCGAGAAACTTTTATTGCGAAAATACATCTGTTCCCTGGGAGACGCGAAGTGCTGTAGTCCAATCCAAACTGAGGAGATTGGGTCCTACCGGTATACACTATATTACGTGCTGTATCCATCCCAGTGCATCGCTTCTGTTCCCTGGGATATCATCATGACCATCATCCTGCTATTACCGAACTCTCGCCCCAGCAAGACATCATCTCCACTATTATCGCGTTATGATTGTGATCATGATCATGATCATCATCATCGGTTACGCTTCCGACAACGAAGGAGACGACGGAGGATCAAACTAACCTGGGTCGTATGTGTCGTGTTCTGGGTGATGGGAGGAGTATTACTCGTTGTGGCCCAGCAACAGCAGCAGCAGCAGCAGCAGCAACAACAAGGGGAGATCGAAGACAATTCTAATCATTTCAAGGAGGACAAGGATACCAGTTTGGTACCAGAATACATCAATCATCATAGGAATGGAATGTTTCAGTCATGGAAACGTTCGATTGCCAAAATGACGAGATCTTTACTGGTACCCATCAAAAACAACAAGGCTGATGAAGATGTTAATGAGAGAGGGCATTATCATTCTGCGGTCGGACAGGCATTACATTTGAACTTGTCACCGCAACAACATAGTAAGAGCAATAACAATAATGATGACAAGACCATTCATTCCGTCTCGAAATTGGTGGCACAAAATCTCAATCAGCGACATGCCTTTTTGGCACAAACCAGTGAAGCGGGGCGGCGTATCCATCATCGAATGGCACATGCTGCTTATTGGAATGATCACGATGGTGATAATCATGCTGATGGTGCTATCGATATTGACGACATGGACGAGGACAACGATGCAGGTGCGGAGGACACAGATCCGTATGGAGTGTTGGTGAAGAATAACAATCGAGACACACCACAAGAACATTCTTCGCAGCAACAACAACAAGATAATGAAAAATACCTGGATTTTCAATACTTTCACGGCAAAGAGTATCAAGACCGAGCGAGTAGAGAGTTTCGACATTCTTTTGCAGGGATGAAATTGCACGTCTTTCAAAATAACAACTATGATCATGATGACCAGAAGACGACAGAAAGAAGAAACGTCGACAGTGATGATCCGCTCAAGAAGCAGCATCTGCCATTGGTGAACCAGCAGCATCCACAAAAACAACAACTAGGCGACGAAGGCGATGATTTTCCACATCATCATTTTGTCTTTGATACGGCCTATGAATTGATGGAACCAATGCATCTAGAACTGGGAATTGCTCCCAAACACTACTCGGATTATGCATACACGCCCGTCTACTATTACAGCCATCACCAAGGTTATGATCACGGTGAGAACAGTCATCCTTATCATCATCACCTCTTGGGACGAGGGGGGCAAGATGCCTCACCGACAGCACCACAGGCCCGATTATCGTCCTCGAGACTATCTCAACAACGAGTAAGGCCAATTTCTACAACACATCAACAGAAACAACAAGAGGAAGCCCCCCTCACCGAAACATCGTTTATCGGTTCCATCCCACCACCCGCGACGACAACGGTCATACCAGAACAAGAGGAAGCTACCTGTCTGGCGCTCGTGGAAGGGGGAACAGAGCTAGAAAAAGAAAGCTGCAAGGCGATTGAAGAAAAGGACAGCCAACACGGCGCAGACAATCAAGATACCTGGTGGAAATGGTGGTTTTCGTTCACCGATCCATGGTGGAGAAATGGGGATAACAGCAAACAATCCGAATACACCATGGGACGTACTGCCTTTGCTGGGGGATCGCATGGACAAGTCTGGCGAGGTCGACGGGTTTGCCAAAATCATCATCACTATCGCCATGGAAAAATGCGGGAAGAATCTGGCTTTCGTTTTAAGGACCATAGTGATGATTGTGATGAAGACAAGCCGTTGATTCTCAAACGATTAAAAGTTGAACAGGGATACCGATTGCTCGAAGCTGGACTGAGAGAAATTCATTTTGGTCAGTGGATTCAGGGATTGAGTGAGGAATCGGAAAATGACCTTTTTACAACGTACGTGGATCATTTCTTTCGAGAGCTGCCTAGTGCGTTTGGATCTTCCACTGGTAGCACGGATCTTGAATTGTGGATCGTCTTTGAAGATGCCGGACCCTCCTTGCGGAATTACATGTATGCACCAGTATCCTCGGGGGGATTTGTCATGTATCAACACAGCCCACTGTGGACGCAGCTTCGAATGACCAGCCGCGACTTTCAACACCCTTCTGGCCACTACGACGGCCACGACGTAGAAGAGGATTCCATCGAAATCCTCTATTCGCATGACAAGAGTGATAAAACAGGACGCTCCAACAAAACGGAAAGTCAACCAGGTGACCGATTTTCGGATGGTATTCCCAATATCGGACGCCAAATTCTTCGGAGTGTTCTACAACAAATCCTCTCAGCAGCCGCCGTTTTGCATGAGAATGGCATCGTCCATAGAGATATCAAGCCAAGCAATGTGATGTGTTTGTCAGATATTCCCTTGGATGATTTATATGCCATGGAGCGTCTGCCTCATATCCACTGTCGTTTGGGGGACTTTTCAAGCGGATGGGACCAGTACAGCGATGAAAATTTGTACACAAAGGGCCCAAGCCCCGGGGAGCAAACGGACGAATACGCACCGCCCGAAGCTTATATCGACCCACACTGGGTACCATTCGATAAACGGAGACCACAGAGCTACGATTCGTGGAGCATCGGAGTTTTGGCTTTGGAGCTGTTATTGGGCACCCCCAATGTATTTTCGGTAGATCAGAGAACTACCGTTCTTCTGACATCCAAGATGAAGAAAGAGGGAGCTACCGATGAGGAGTTACAGCGTGCTTTGTATCTTGCGGCTCTTTCTCAGTTCTGCATATACGTCCCAAACTCCACCAACAAGCAGCACCAGGCAAGCTGGCCGTACCGCCACGGCGACCCACTTCACAAGACAGCCATGGTCAAAGACTCGTGTACTTTGCAGGACTTTCATCGGGCATTAAGAGCACGAGATCCACTTGGGATGGGATTTGATGCGTCTACCGATTTATTGCTTCATCTCATCTGGCAGCTGGTGGCTTGGGATCCGATGGAACGGATCACGGCAGCAGAAGCGTTGCAGCATCCCTTCTTTCTCAGCCCCGATGGAACACGGGAATCCCTCGATCCGATTCCCGGCCGACACAATGCGTTGGAATCCCAAATGTTGGATCCGAGGCTCGATTTTATCGTGGCCGACAGTGTGCAAGAATTCATTTGTCCCAAGTGCGGTCGGGCCTTTTCAGATTGGCGCTCGTGTATTCGACACGCTACAACAAGACGACACGCCAAATTCTGCACATACGATCGAAGAAATCTGCCAACCTGCATCAATACACATTCGATGCTTCCCGCCCATCCAACATCTGGGTACTGTGATCTCCAAGGTCGAAGGCTCACTATTGAAGATTTTCATTCGATTCATCTCTACCATGAAATTCAGTTCTACGGAATGTTTGATGGGCACACGGGTAACTTCGCATCTAAGTATGCTGCTTCAACTCTATTCGATCGGTTGGTCCGGCATTTGCCTGGGCTCCCAGAGGTAGCCCGAGAAAAGGGGTCCGCTTGGAAAGCAGAAATCGAGAGAAACGTTTCGCAAGCATTTCAAGAGACACATGAAGGATTTCTCAAGGCCCTTGAACTGGCCCCGACAATGGATCAAAGTGGTACCACGGCTACAGCATTACTTGTCACTGACGATGTGATTGTATTGTCCAGCCTTGGAGACTCGAGGGCGGTTTTGTCTTCCACGGATCAAGATGGTGGCCTGTCAGCCATCCAACTAACGAACGATCACGTGGCGTCGAATCCCCGAGAGCGCGCCCTGGTTCTGGAACGCGGCGGGTCGGTGTTTTCATCACCTGGAGGCCTGGATCGCGTGAACGGAACTCTTGCGATTACTCGATCCATTGGAGACGCAGCGTTGGCCCCGATGTTGAGCCGCACGCCTGATGTTACTTCCATGAAGCGCGACGAAATCCAAGATCTTTGCGGGGAAATGCGTAACGATCTCCCATGTTTTGTTGTGTTGGCAAGTGATGGTCTCTGGGACGTCATGTCAAACCAAGAAGCAGTGGATATGGTCGCTGAAGTTGTGGCCGCCTATGACTCCACGGATCGAGTTAGCTGGAACAATGGAGGTGCTTTTCAAGAAGCCGCCGAGGTGCTGGCTGTGGATGCCTTTGTTCGGGGCAGCACAGACAACATCGGGGTATGCATAGTGGCTCTTGTGGCGTGAGTTCCATGAGACTTTCACGACTTGTTCAACACTTCAGCACGGTCACTTCGAAGAAAAGAGTCGCACCTGGTCCTCCCCCGATATTTTGGTTGCCATAACCTGCTTGAGGTGGGACGATCAGGTATCGCTTGCCTCCTTGTCGCATCCCTTGGACACCCAAGTCCCACCCGTCGATCACTTCTCCTCTTCCAAGGCGGAATCCAAAGTCATTAGATGTATCGAGGATCTTTCCGAACCGATGCTTGGCTCGAAGCGTGTAAGCAACTCGGACTTTCTTGCGATCTTGAACCTCAGGTCCCTTGCCCACCAGAACGTCTTGATATTGCACACCCTTTTGAACTGTAATAAAGGATTGATTTCCATTATCGCTCTTATTTGTCGTCTTTTCCTTCCTCTCTGCCTCCTTTTGTTGAGACAGCTTCTTTCGAGATTCTCTCAGCTCCTCGGCTTGTTTGGCCTTCTCCGCCTGCTTTTCCTTTTTACGCTGCTTGCGCTCCTGCTTCTTCCTCCGGAAAGCGTCTATTTTGTCATCTTCACTTTCAACCTTTTGCTTCTTCGCCTTATGATCCGACGAGAATTCGCCCTTCTTTGCCTCTGCAGCAGTATCTTTGCCTTCACTCTTTTCTTCATCTACACTACCCGAAGATGATGATCGTTCTCGAAGTCGTCGTCGACTGTCGTAGATTTCTTCCACGGTGAGTTCGACATCACTGTCTCGACAGCGTTTTCGACGGCCCATAATTAAACTTGATATTGTACAGTACTATAGTCTGTTTGAAAATGCAGTAGACGAATCAATGGACGATATACTCATACCGGTTTTCCTTGTGGTGGCATCTTCCATCTTCTGAAGTCAAAAATGCACAAAAACGAAAATTCAGGAGTGGTCATGGTCGCCGTCCGTCCGGCACACCGTGTACGGTACTTTGTGCTCTTTCTTGACTAATACGAGTAGTATGCTGATCTGAGATCGGGGCCCCACCACGGACCTCGTCGTTGCTTGTTGTTGAGACCTCCTCGCAAGGACCAGGAGCATCCACGCACACTCCTCGTACTACTAGATAATACTACTTCTATTAGCTATGATATTACCATGATTGATCCCTTCTTCTCTCGTTTCATAAAAAAGTTGTAGTCCAGGAGGACGCTCCTGTACTCTAGACATCATCATAATACTGTACTTTCAATATCTCTACGAGTACACCAATAACCCATCTACTCAACAAGAATATTGCTGCCAGTAGTACTACTAGTAGAATCCGCCGCTTGGACGAGCAGGCAGCGGTGTTGTTGTTTTTGTTCTTGTTCTTGTTGGCGTTAGTATATTCTTCTTGCCACAATGACACGACTACACTACTCAGCAGCATCATGTTCTTCCGTTTCACGATAGTACATGCTTCTGATACTACTAGCTAGTAGTCGTGCTTGTCAAAGTCTTGTAATAGTATGGGGGCAGCAGCCTTCGAATCCAACTCAATGAATATACTACTAACCTTCTCCCGAAGAAGAAGAAGACAATGATCATCATCATCGTCATCCAACAACAACATCATCACCACAAAATGGTCGTCGTTGTTGGTGGCTGTGGTACTAGCGCTTGGTGTTGCTGTTCTCGCTATCGCGGAAAGGGCACGTCGTCCTTGCAACTCCGCTCGCTCGTCGCTCCCCGGCCACTCGATGACGCCATGATGATCATATAGCAACGAGAGTTCGTGTTGTACTTCTTGCACTCTACCTCTAGCAGTAGCTGAAAGCAAAGCTGTTCGTCTACTGCTCTAGTAGTACTACATCATATCTTTATTGCTTTTTCCTTTCTAGTATGTTGTTATTGTAAGCTAGCAGCAGTAGTATAGCTGGGCACAAAGTGCGTCCGATCGGCCAAGTTCGAGCGCTTCCTGGACTAACGACTCGGACCATTTTCGTGATACCGCGGCAATCAGTTCCTCGCCAGAAACCAGATGATAATGGGAGAAGTCTTGAATTGCAAATACTTCCTCGAGAATCTGCTGCCTGGCCGTTCTTCTTCTCTCCTGGCTTTCACCGCTGTATTGCTCGATACCCCGTAGACAGACATCGTCCTCATCTTCCGCCAGTATCATATGCGCCATGCCATCGTCGAGCATGCAGATCAATCCGACGCAATCCATTGTTATGGCACGGATCTCTTCACAAGAAAGCCAATAAGCTTCCTTTTCTTCTTGGCTCATGTCGTTCACGTGCGTTATGTCTACCACTGTATCATTCTCCGCAAATCGGACAGTGGTTCGTGCTGGGCGCTCGTGGAGTGGTTTGTGCTGCACCATGTGGTGCTGGTTTGCTGGTGCTGGTGGCGTACGCGTAGTATCATCAATATCTTCCAATGTTGTCAATGAGGCAGAGCTAAAATCGAAATCGTTTTCTGGGGAAAGCGGAGGCATGATGACGAAGAGTATTATTTGCTTATTAGCTTGCTTGCTTGCTTGTTTTTGTTGTTGTGTCTTTTGGATCTATGGATGGAGCGATGGAAGAAATGTTGTTCTGTTTTGTGATTTCTTCACAATTATTTTTTTGCAATTCGAGGTGGGTTCTCTGCCGGGAGTCGTTCGCCGAGCCAATTTCGCCGGCTTTTTTAAGTATTTCATGAAGAGCGAAGCGACTAAAATATCAATATGGAAATCTGGTTCAACATCTATATCCTCGGGAGAACCAAAAGCCATTGTGCTAGTAGTGTCCGCTCTTGCTCGCACGTACGAGTACGAGTACTCGTATGATAGTACCTACGGTAGTACAGTATTGAAATTAATGGAAAGCAAAAAGTGAATAGGGAAAGAAAGAATATACAGTAGTACTAAGCGCAATCATCACGAAAACCTTCCCGTTCGCCGTTCAACTACCGGTAGTACTAGTACTACTACTGCACCGGTATGTAGACTACTTGTATGCCGGTATGGTACCGGTATTTTATGCCACCGTATGATTCGTTCATCCCTTTCTCGTTTCATAAAAAAGTTGTAGTCCAGAGCTCCTCTCTAGACGACTCTAGACATCATCATAAATCATCATACTTGAAATATCTCTATGAGTACAATAATCATCTACTCAAGCGTATTGCTGCCAGTAGTACTAGAATCCGCTGCTTGGAGCTTGGCGCTATGCTGCTACAATGACACCACACTACTCAGCATGTTCCGTTTCACGATAGTACATGCTTCTGATAGTAGTGCTTGTCAAAGTCTTGTAATAGTATGGGGACAGCCTTCGAATCCAATACACGGCTCAATGAATAACCTTCCGAATCATCATCATCATCCAATATCACAAAATGGTCGTTCGTAGCTTGTTGTTGCTGTTTGCTCGTGTTGTAGCCCCAACTCGCTAGCGCGGGAAGGACAAGTCCTTGCAACTCCGGATTGGCCACAATTTTATGCAATGTCGACAAGTTGTCTTCCACCATGACAGCTACGAGGCAATTTTCACCAGGCTGCTTCTGCTTGGAAATGAGTTGGTGTAATACCGTCGCTTTGGGACCGGACCCAAGCCCGTACACGTGGTCGGCTGGAATCATTGTCTTCTTGGGACTGTTACTGCTTGTATCACTGACGCACAATTGTTGTTGTTCCAATAATCGAAGGGCGAATTCTTTGGCTTTGGTGGTGATAATGTAAACATTTTCGCTCCCTTCTTCGTCCAGGAGTCGTCGGACCGCTTTGCAGGCACCTTCAAAGAAAACATGGGCTTGGATCCAATCCTGACCGTTATTCTGGGCGATCCAGTCATTCCGGGCTTGTTTTAGCGCTTGATTACATTGCTCGGGTATCAATTTCGAATCGTGAAGTATCTGTTCTTTATAGATCGATTGGAATTTGTCGAGAATTTCGTTGTTGGACGGTAGACCGTACTTGGAATCCGCGAGTAATCGAATAATCAAGGAGGCTTCCCATCCCGTTTCAAGACACGGTCGAACCTGTCGAAATCGCTCAATAAGATCCGATGGGGGCTGCTTCGTAGTTTTATTGTCACTACCTGCGGTCGTCGTCGTCGCCACTGTCATCCAAGGGGCGTCAGGCCAAAGAGTCTTGGCCGCCAACCAGCCACTATGACCCGTTTCCGCGGCCGAATCCACCAAGACACCATCAAAATCCAAGGCAAAGAGCGTCCTAACCTTTTCAGGTTTGTCGCTAGTCATGATAGTATACAATAGTAGTAGCCTCTATAGAGCATGCTCTTTGATTTGTTTGGATAATGAAGCGGATGGATCATCATCATCGTCATCATCTGGTGAGATTAAATTTGAGAACGCAACGAAAAAGATCGCGTGGATCTTGCTTTTCATCATCGCGCACTATTCTACACAACGCAGCCTTATCGGTTGGTCGGCTGAATCAAACTAGTCGACCCCATCGCGACGAGTAGTACAGTAGTACTTGCAGGACCGTACCTCTAGCTGAGAGCAAAGTTCGCCCACTGCTAGTATATCTCTATATTTTTCCTTTCAATGTTATGTTGCTATTGTAAGCTAGCAGCAGTAGTATAGCTGGGCACAAAGTGCGTCCGATCGGCCAAGTTCGAGCGCTTCCTGGACTAACGACTCGGACCATTTTCGTGATACCGCGGCAATCATAAGTTCCTCGCCAGAAACCAGCAGATGATAATGGGAGAAGTCTTGAATTGCAAATACTTCCTCGAGAATCTGCTGCCTAGCCGTTCTTCTTCTCTCCTGGCTTTCACCGCTGTATTGCTCGATACCCCGTAGGCAGACATCGTCCTCATCTTCCGACAGTATCATATGCGCCATGCCATCGTCGAGCATGCCGACCAATCCGACGCAATCCATTTTTATGGCACGGATCTCTTCACAAGAAAGCCAATAAGCTTCCTTTTCTTCTTCGCTCATGTCGTTCTTGTGCGTTGTGTCTACCACTGTATCATTTTCCGCAAATCGGACAGTGGTTCGTGCTGGGCGCTCGTGGAGTGGTTTGTGCTGCACCATGTGGTGCTGGTTTGCTGGTGCTGGTGGCGTACGCGTAGTATCATCAATATCTTCCAATGTTGTCAATGAGGCAGAGCTAAAATCGAAATCGTTTTCTGGGGAAAGCGGAGGCATGATGATGAAGAGTATTATTTGCTTATTAGCTTGCTTGCTTGTTTTTGTTGTGCCTTTTGGATCTACAAGTACAGTATGGATGGAGCGATGGGAGAAAGAATAATGTTGTTCTGTTTCGTGCGTGATTTCATTTTTTTTGCAATTCGAATCCAATTTCTCCGGTCTTTCATAAATACTTGATGAAGAGCGAAGCACAAAAATATCAATATGGAAATCTGGGTCAACATCCATGGCCTCGGGGAAACCAAAAGCCAGTGTGTTATTGCCCTTGCTTATTGCTTGAAATGCATGATGGTTGTCTCGAAATTCGAAGCCACAGCGCCACGTGTCGTCTCTCGCTCGGTCGCGATGAAAGACAGAAGGATGCCGCTTCTCCCGCCGCCACCGCATACCGGTACTGTACCAGTACAGGTACAAGTACAGTACACGTACAGACGTCCAACCCTAAAAAACGTGAATAGTACATACACACGTCATCATTCGACTCACTGGAGCGGTGCTGACCGTTGTTGAAGCTGGACCTGCCCCCACGTGGAAAGACGAAGAAATCCGCCATCTCCCTCCAGCATGCATCCTTGCATCATCCGACGCCATCATCGATGTTGGAAAGAAAAGAGTGACGATGACGCAAGGCAGCTCAACGCCACAAAAGGACCGAAGCTGATTTTGCTACATTTTTTGACAAGATGCTGCTGCGAAATTCGTTATCAACCCTACATGTTATTGTAGTGGCCGTATGCTCGTTCAGGGCAGGGGTCGAAGCATTTTCACAAGAAAGAGGAGTAAGCGTTTGTCGTCATCAACAGGCGAATCTCGTGGCCAGGAGAAGGAATCTTGAGCCAGTTTCTTCCCAAAATGGAAGACCTTTCATTGTTTCATACAGAAGAGTTCCTACCGGGAGATACGGGTCTTCTGGCAATGATAAAAATGGATGGTTCTTCCGACCTCCCGTCTCCGACTCATCACCAAGCAAATCACAAGCCTCGGACCAAGAAAACGCGTCGCGTAAGAACTCGACCCTTGCAACTCTTGTGAAAGAAAAGGCACCACACGAAAAGGAGGGAGTAAGCAAAACAACAAATGTGAAGATCCATAAACCCACAGCCTGGAAAACAAAAACTGCGTTATCGCCTCTGGCGGAGCTCGAGGACCCCCCTCGAGATTTTCTAGATCTACAGAATCCGCAGACCATTTTTGGAATCGCTGCTCTTGCGGGTGTCACTGCTGTGGTAGGCATATCCTATTCCCTCGGTCTTTCGGTAGAAGACTTCGTGCAGGGTGCACAAACATTAGTCACTGACCCCCAAGCCTTTTCTCAACAACTGATTGAAGGCGTCCAAGGGCTAGGACCGACGGGCGTCATCTACTATGCCTTGATATACATGATCGCAGAAATCCTTGCTATTCCAGCAACGCCACTGACTTTGAGTGCAGGGTATCTCTTTGGAGTTCAACAAGGTATTTTGACCGTGCTCGCCGGAGCCACCGGGGCCGCTTGCATCGGCTTCTGGATTTCCCGGACCTTCTTGCGCGAGTACGTAGAATCCACATTGCTGGCACCCTCACCGTCAAAAGACGGTGAAACAAGGCCAAATACTTTGGCCAAACTTGATAAAGCCATCGGGGAAGAAGGCTTCAAGCTTCTTGTTTTGATCCGCTTGTCGCCGATCTTTCCATTCAGCGTGACGAACTACCTCTATGGCGCGTCCAGTATGGCGTTTGCTCCTTATCTATTGGGAACTTTGATAGGGTTTGTGCCCACCACCACAGCCTACGTCTACACTGGTATGGTAGGGCAAGCGCTGACCACAGGTCAAGGGGGCGATCAGCCTTGGTATGTCTATGCAGGTGGATTTACCGTGCTAGCAGTTCTAGTCAAGCTTGTGACGGATGTCGCGACTGGAATTATTGAAGCCATTGATGACGAGACGTGAGCACTTAAATAGTAGAGAACAAAAACAGGGGCGACCAGCCAGCGGATTGAAGCTCCTCGCTATGGACACCGGACGTGAATCAATCCATCAACATTCCGTCAAAGCCTGGAGAAAGACCACTCTATTATATGAACAAGACTGCCAACAAAGTACTCAAGCAGGCGTCACTCGTGATAAATTTCCAACCAACGATTTCGGCTTATCATCGATATAATTTTAAGTTGCCGATAGCAAGTTACGTAGTCTACTAGAGTCAACAATCAGACCAAACACTACCGGATCTCGTGAAGTCTCCCGTAGTGAAGTCTCCACCCCTTTGACTAGTAGTAGTACATTCTGGCCATCTACTCTCCAGAGACGAGTGGTACGTACAGCAAGAAGAGCCGTTTCAGCAAGTTCAGTCGGTAGTCCTAGGTAGTATGAGTAGTGTAGTCTCTACAATAGCAGGAAGAGAAATAATGTGTCGTATGCATGTAGTACATACCGGTACTCATACCGGTCGGTCTACTACTCTACTAGAGTCTACTCTCTTCTCTACTACTAGCAGAGAGAGAGAGAGGGACCTACAGTACCGAGGGCGGGACATGCTGTGTGATCGCTCTCCACCCGTACTTGTACCGGTACAGCAGCATGACTTACTGGTACATACGGTACATAGTGTGGTACTGTATGTGTGAGAGGAGCAAAAGGGGGAGCCACGACGTTGGCAGCTTTCCTCTGCCCCCGCCCCATAATCGAAACGTGCGTTCCATTGGCGCCTTGAATTCTTCGCGCCACAAAGAAGAATAATCGTGCAGAAATACCGGCTGTATCGTACGGTACCACGTACCGGTACCAGTACAAGTACAAGTACACACACGCACGACAACAACAGAACTGTTCATCCGGGAGCGATGCGAAGAGAAGAAACAACTCAGCTCGCCACTCCGACGATGAACGATGAGCATGACCATGCATTTTCACGAACTTTAAAAATGAATTTGCACCTTGCTTCACAGCTACTTGTAGGCTACCAATCATTCGTATTCAGAAGAAGTTCCCGAACATGTTGCTCAATAAGTTGCAATCAGCTTCTGCACTTTTCTTCTTACAAGTACACTACTCTACGCTTTACGATATAGTCTAGTAGCGTAGTAACAGTATAGCTACTAGAAGATGCGTACCGGTACCATAGCTCCTCCGTAACCCTCATCAGACGCAAGCAAACGTAAGAACTTCTCTATGGCTCTATTTTCAAATTTATTGAAACGCAACATTGGTGGGAGAGGACGAAGCACCATTGCTTCCACGTGATTCGAACATATAAGTACTGTCTTTTGAGCTGTTGTTCGAGACCGTCGCTGGTTCGCTTGCATTGGTTGTTGCCAGCGGCTTGAGCGCTCGTTCCAACATGCTTGTCGTCTGACTGATGAGAACACTGGTGTGATCGAGTTTTGCAATATGTTTCATGTTGCAGAGGAAAGTTCGTAGTTGCCAAAGGCTGATCATTTCTGCACCGCAACCGGGGATAGTTCTCTTTTGTGCTTCAAGGTATCGGTCCAATGCTACCAGGAGTGCCGCGCATCCCAAAACTGACGGTTTCATGGAATAAAAGCGCTCGTTCGCCACTGCAATTTCTAGCGCTTCTAGGGCCTTTTCTTCGATCTGAGTCTTGGTAGACTCGTTCAAAGTTGGTAAAAGAACGAGGTACTGTTGCAGGAAGCAGGTCGGCGTGGGCGGGTTGAGTCGCCAACCCATTGCCTTGACCATATCTCGTTCCATCTGAATAATGTCATTTTCTGTGAATTCCGCATTCCCCAACTTGACGAGGCTGCTTAGTCTTACAACTCTCATGCTCGGAGAGTCGAAGACCTTGAGGCCCAAGTAAAGAGAAGTCATGGCACCGAGTTGGTAGTCGCTGGGTGTCTTGATAACACCTCGGGCGACCGCAGTGTCCAAAAAGTAGGCACCTGCAGCTGCCGCTTCATGTCTTAGTTTGCAATATTTGACGAGCGTGTACATCCACTCAATAATCTGTTGTCGCCATACCCCGTTGAACGGTTCAATCGGCTTGCTAAGTGGCCGACGATAACTAGTTTCTTCACCACGACGCATTTGTTTCAGCACGTCCCGAACATGGGCATAAGTAGGGTCTTGCAATAGCAAGGGGTCTTGGCTATTGAGCCGCATTTTGAAAGTAATAACAACGAGGGAAAGAGGTGCAAAAGAGAAAAAGAGGAAACCGCCGATGTCATCAGTCTCTGTGGTCGGGAACAGTTTATTTTGTGAGGAAGACGTAGGCCGCTGGAACTTTATTGGCGGGAGGAGGCGGGAGGTGGGCGAAAAACCAGATGCTCCAAGAAAGTCTGAGATTTTAAACGTGCGTGGTTCACGGAAGTTGGCGAACTTCTCTCGACTTCCAGCACGTTCTGTTTCTCGAGCTCCCCAAATGAACAAAGCGAAGGCTGGCATGCAGGCAAGGCGCACCACCAACGCACTCCCTGAACTCGCGCCGCCATCTTTTTAAAATATGTTTTTGCAGTTTTTGGATTCCTTGATATTTTTATTCCTTTGCTCATGTCGAAGTAGTCCAGGAAATTATCAGTTCATTATTCCCAACTTTTTGTTAGCTTGTGCCTGTACGAGTACGAACATAACTTTCTCTAGGTAGCTTGCATGGCGGGTTCATTCCCATCGACCGGACACGACCGTAAAGGCTCCCTCTCTAGGTCTATACTATTATTTATTTGTCGCAGCGAATAAGATGTGCTTGCGTTTGATATGCCCTGGAATGGAATTTGACTCGTGGATGGTGATTACGGGATTCGGTTTGAACTAGCACTCCGGTCAGGGCCTTCTCTCTCGTGGTACCAGTAGCTCTACTCTACTACCAGAGAGTAGTTCCTACTACTTGTCCCAGTACAGTACTGGTATGATACCGTACCAGTATGTACCCAGTAGACTGCACGTGACGGACCAACAAGAAGTGTAGTACTGAGACGTGGCTGAGACAATGAGAACAATAGCATAGTCTTCTCATATTATTTCCAATCCAAAAGGTACTTAGAAGCTCATCGAGGACGAGTTTTGGTTCAAGAATGGCGCAGAAGGCACTCCTACTACTAGCTAGATGTAGAATGTATCTGCTAGCAACTAGCTAGCAGTAGATCACGGCGAGTATTAACATCGTAATGCTCGATCTACTCTAGTACTAGCAAGCGCTGCGAGAGAAAGAAAAATGGTAAATCACCACCGCCAAACGACGGCGAGGAATATTGAAAGCCAATGGTCGTGACTACTAAGAAGAAACAGACGAGCACGTCGCTCGTCGCTTGCCCCTTGAAGTCGTGCTGAATAATCCAAGATTTAGGATATCCACTGTCTAGCAATGATATCGTCCATTATCACCCTCAGTGAGACCACCATCACGCCGTCGTCTCAATTCTTCTTTTTGTGCTTGGCTGTCTTGTTGGATTTTGATGTTACAGTTTTCGTCACCGATGCCTCTTCTTTAGTCTTGGTCGTTTCTTCTTCTTTATCCTCTTCTCTTTTCTCCGCTACAGCGGGTTCCGACGGCAAATGATTCAAGTACGGTAAAATGAAGACGGTCATGTGCAAAAAGGCCCGCAGTCGCCAGTAAGCTTGACTATTGACCGGAGTACTGACACTCAAATGAACGACCAAAAAAATAGGCGGTACGGTAGAAAAGCCTAGCCAAGGAGAATCCTTCGTCAATTTCAAAAAATGTGGTACAAAAGCCACGCAGAGTGCAGCCATGGTCACTTTGTCCAACAAGTCCGTCAATTCGTCCGCTGGGTCCAACACAAGAGGAGGCACAGATCCTGTACACATGGCGACTAGCCAGGCAAATCGACGATGGCCAAACAATTCCTTATCGAGAAAGAAGAGGGGAAACGCCGCCAGCAGACTAAAGGCGATCACCAGTTTTTCGATCCAACAGAATATCATGGTGTAGTATTCAGCGTTGTTTGTGTATTGCTACTGACTGTCGACTCCAAATGAAAACGAAGATTCAACGAAATAGGACGGCGACTCTTTCGGATTGGAACACCAGCTTTTCAGACTGTTGCAGGCATACCGGTAGTAGGATTGCACTTGTTCGATAGGGACACTACCTCTAAAATAACGGAGGATGCAACAAGGACAACTAAAAAGTAGTATCGTAGTTCGTAGTCATAGTTCATTAGTTTTCTTTCGAGCCGACAGCACAGCCTATCGCGGTACTTTTACCGTACGGTACCGGTTCAGTACATTACCATCCGACAACAGACAGACGGTGCACCCACCGCTGGCCAGCCGGCCAGCCAGCCAATCGGTGAGCGATGGGCCTGCCGCCTCGGCACTCATAAAATGGGTTAAATTATTCAGGCATATTATTCATGTTGGACCTATCATGTGGGGCAATAATTCAGCTGAAATGCTCAACCTACATGAATGTAGGTACATTTCAGACTCTTTCTGCGAGTTCAAATAATCATTCCGGTTCACACTCTGAAAACAACTGTCGTCGATTGGAAACCCAAAAAATTGACACTTAAGGGCGAGGAGCACAATGCGTTTCATATAGGTATATAGCCTTTAATATGAGTATAATTTGAATGGTATCGCTGATGTTCGTTCAAAAACATGTGCAATCCGTGGTCTTGGTAGCGAAATCAGACGCAATTTTTTGTTGCCCCCCGGCGTTGAGCGAGTCAGTCGGTACTCGTTGCGCTCCATCTCGCACCTCTCCGCTTGCCTGCATGAAGAAAGTCAACAAGAGGAAGGCGCATCGATCATCATCGAGCAGTAGACACGCCTACCCAGTATTCTCATTTCTGTTGTATTCCCTGCTTGGTAGCATAAGTAGTTCAATCAACAACCATCAAGATGAAGTTTGTAGCTGCTCTTTCTTTGTTGCTGGCCTCCGCGGTCAACGGTGCCCAGGATACTGCGTACTACCCAGGATTCTCGAACCCCAACACTCAGGATGAAATGTATTACCGTGAAGCGGTGAACGTCCTTCAAGATTTGCAAACGGGAGAGTTTGACTCGCTTTACATCAAGTACCACAGCTGTGTGTAAGTAAAGGATATTTGGAAGGTTCGGGCGGTACAGTGTTGCGTTGATGGAGTTGATGCTAATCTCCTTTTTGGATTCACTTTTTTTATTTCTCCACGTGCTCTTTCTTGCTTTAGCTGGTCGGAATACGGACACGGCGAAGACGAGCAAGATGACAACACTGGTTGCGGAGGAGACGGCGGTGACGAGTTTTGGTACCTGGGTCGCACTCAGTGCTTCCGTGCCAACGTTGCTTACTCGTTGTACGGTGTCAAGGCTGGCACCGAGTCGTCCAGCCCTTGCTCATCCAAACACTACATTAATTCCTTCTTCACCACGGGAGGTATCGAGTCCTTTGGAGACAATGTTGGCATCGACTACGCCAACTATGGAGTTTCCACCACCTGTACTTCCCAACAGACAGGCAACAACGGTAACAACGGGGGAGACAATGGCGGTGGTCAAGGCGGCCACAACCAACTGTACTACCCCGATTACACCAGTACCACTTTGGGTTGCTCTGCTGATGGACAGTTCATCACAGCCTCCTTCCAGGGAGCGTACTGCGACGGAAACCACTTTCTCTCCAACGATGGAGCAATCACCTACCTCAACGACGACTTGGACAACTTGGGATGCTACCAGATTTACGGCGGCAGTGGCAACGCTAACGGCGATGATGCCAACGCCAACGGCGGCGATGATGGCGGCGCTGCTTACAACTTGCTCTCCTACTCGTCCTCGTGCTCTCACACCGAGTACCCCAAGCGTTGCCCGGACCCTCACGGAATCAAGAAGTCTCGCGATCAAAAGCTCTTCAACTACGCTCAGTCTCACTACCGCGCCGTTCCTTTGATCATGCCCATTATGTCCACTCTTCTTCTCGTTGGAGCTGCCATGCTTTACTGCTTGGCCAACGGAATCCGTGATAAAGCCAAGCGACGAGCCATCGAAAGCACTACCGGAGAGGCTGCTGACCCTAGCATTTATGAAAAGTTCTCGTCCAGCTTCCAACGCGTTGCCACGGATGTCTCGCAACGCACACGAACCTTCACCGAGAAGCTAGCCGAATATGCTGAAGAAGAGGATGCCAACGCTGAGAACGAAGGAACTTATCAAGCCCCTGAAAATGAAGGTGCTGAAGCCTCTGCTTCTGGAGAGGCTGTCTCCCGTGCTCCCTCTGCTGTGCCTTCGGTCCACAGTGTCCACAGCGAGCAGCCAGGCTCGGTTGCTCCTTCTGTCAAGTCCATGCAGTCCATGCACTCGGAGGTTGCGGATGCGGATACCGTCGCTTCTCAAGTCCAAGTTGCCGATGCCATGTTGGCCGAAAAGGGAGTCACACCCAAGCCTGCCGTCGAGGCTGGTGGAAAGAAGTACAAGAGACCTCGCATGGCCAAGGTTTCCAAATGGATTCGAGGACGCTTTGGACGCAGAAAGCAAGAGTCGTAAGCGGCTGCTCTCCGCCTCGTATAGTCTACTACTACTGTTTTTTTGAGTACAGACTGTGTCTGTAGTCTACTGCTGTGTCATTTCGATTGAGAACCAGAATGAAAAACGTCGCATCATCCATGTCTTCACGCATCCACAATATGAAATATCACTAGAAGAAATTAACGTGAACCCTCAATTAATATTTCAGCACCTTCTTTTCAGATACCAAATTTCCATCGCACGTTTACAAGTAGTCTGTCTCCCTACTTTGCCATACCCGGAGTACTGTACCATACCACAACTTTTCACTGTACGGTTCATTTGACTGCACTGTACCGGTACTGGAGCATACTACCGGTAAAGAAGAGTTTCTGCTATGCGTCTCAAGTCCCCTGAGACAACTAGAGACTCCAGTGCGAAAGTAAACTAGTAGTAGCCAGCAGAGATTCCCTCTCGACCGTCAAGGTATTAGCTAAATTAGGCATTGCACTTTTTCGCTGCTTTACGGTGGGTAGCTCTACCCGAGTATGAATGATACTGGTGGACTACTACCAGTATTTCCGGGTGCTCGAAGCGAGAGCGAATTTTCTTTGGCGAGACGATTGGATTACTTCGAATGGTAAATGGTATCTTGCTTTCACGCTTTCACTCGCTAGATTTTTCCATCGGATCGACAAAGTGCACCTTAACGGATCAAGGACAATGGAGTTATCTCGGCGCATCCGTTGAATGCTCTACATCCGTTCTCTGATTGCTCTCCGAATTCCTTGGAGGAAGCATTATTGTGACGACAACTGCACCAACGTTCTGTCAGTAGAGGATTGGCACATGCAACTTTTGTGGTATAGATTCTACGACATGGTGCACGCTCACATTTTTGGAAATCTGGCAAACCACCACAACGCCCCTCCAACGCACAGCCACACCAATACCGATCACCCACAATTCATTTTAACAGAGTCAACCTACAACTCATCATAATATTGTTATTACAGTACTAAAACAACATAGCACCATGACACCGTATTCCAAGCGGCTGCTCGTGCAGACTACAGGCTTTCTTCTTTTGACTCAAAACGTGCTGGTCCTTGGAAATGAAACGCCAATGTATCAAAGCAATCCAGCCAATATTGTCAGGAATCTCATGAATGGAGACACGTACGCGGAAATCTATCTCCAGTATCATCGTTGCGTTTGGTCGGAGTACGGAAACAGTGCCGATGACTATGACAATGGATGTGGTGGAGACGGAAATGGCGACTACTGGTACATGGGACGAACGCCCTGTTACCGAGCCAATGTTGCCTACTCGCTTTATGGAGTACCCGTGGGTCAAGAAACACCCCAGAATCCTTGCCAACGAAAGAGATACATCAACTCCTTCTTCACGACACAAGGCGTGGAAACCTTTGCGGAATCGATGGGTATTGATGATTACGGCGATGCTACCGACCAATGTACTATTTACTCAGGTGGTGATGGTGGCGATGCTAATACCATGGACAACAATGCAAGACTATATTCCGGATATTCCAGTTACACTACAAGCTGCGCTGCGGATGGGAGCTTTGTTCAAAGTCTCTTTCCAGGAGCCTATTGCACAGGGAGTGGTGATGTCACCACCTTGGACGACTTGGAAGAGTTCAATACGGCAGTCGGAAATATGGAATGCGTCCAAGTATATTTGGCAGTTTCGAATGATGATGGCCAAAACAACGGGGGTGACGGTGGCGGGGATGGCATTTATGGACTTCTTTCTTATAGCGATTCTTGCTCCCCTATGGAATATCCTAACGGTTGCCCGGACCCCTTTGAGGCCAAGCATTCCTACGAATTTCGACCCAAAAGCCAGCAATCATTGTGGAATCAAATGACCTGGATGGATCACGTTGCGTGGGTCTTCCTCTTGCTGGCTGCTCTATTTTTCCTCATTCCCTGTTGTAATTTCAAAGATGAGGAAGAGGAAGAAGCTCCGAGATACTGGTGCTTTCGACGCAACAAGAACGGAGAGAAACGCGGGTTTCGTCAGTGGTTCCGTACCAAGATCCTGAGACGTCGCAGCACCTAGACATTTACTCTTGATGCACTATTATCGGCATACCGCCGTTTATTACTTATTCATACATCATTGGCGAAAGAAATGGGATAGTTTTATTCTTTGTCCAAAGTAGATTTGATTACTTATTCTCTAGGAGTACTTCAACCCATCATTCGTACTGACTGATGTACTGTACCAAAGCCGTCACTCTACAGTATTACTGTAGCAGTAACCTCTACTACTAAACTACTAGGGAGAAAATTCAAACGCCGACTTTTCTTCATCTTTTTCTTCTCTTTCCACCGGTGCCCCATGGTGCGACGAGGAGGGTGCTGCCGCAAAGCGCCGTCCCCTTGACCGCAAATCCCGCAATAGTCCCTTGGCCTGTTCCTTTTCAGGTCCCGGATATTCGACCAATCGACTGCACATGAGTGCGGAAGTATCGTATTCCCCATGCGATTTGTGATACTGTGCCAAAAAGACCATGGCTTCGGCTTCCGGGGCTTCTACAACGACTCCCTGAATAATGTCATCCAATGTCGGTGGTGGCGCCGAAGAAGATGACGAAGATGGCGGATTGGCGTTGGTAACCAAGTATCGCAATTCCAAATGACGCAAATAACATTGCGCAGCTTCTTCCATGCGTCCTTCTTGTCGATACAACGTTGCCAACTTTTGCGTTGCAATGCCTTCCGTATCTTCTTGCGCGACTGCTCGTTCGTAGGCCCGAATGGCATCCGGAATTTTGTGTAGAGCCACAAAGCACAATCCGACCGCACACCACATCCGAGCATCATAGGGTCGCAGCATCGCAGCCTTGCGATAGTAAAAGAGAGCGTACAAATGCATATTCAAGAATTCATACGTTTGTCCCAACCCATACCAGGCCCGATAATCTTTGGGACTGACATTGACCGCTCTTCGATATGCTTCCATGGCGGATTCGGTTTGTTTCAATTCGACGTATTCATGTCCCATCAAGGTCCAGGCACTGGTATAGTTTCGATCCAATTTGAGAGCTCGTTGAAAGTACATGACTGCCTTTTGTCGTTTTTGTTTCAACGAATAGTAGTTTCCAATGATACAACAAGTTTCGGGTCGATACTTGTCGACACACACGGCTTGGTGTGCCAACTGAGAAAGCGCCACTCGATCCTCTCGAACATACAAGATATTGGAATACACATCCTTATTTTCCAACATGAATGGATCTTGAATTTGATGGAACCATTCGAGTGCTTGTTCAAATTCCCGCAAGTGATAGTGCACGACGCCCATTTGCGATTTCAAGTAGCAAGTCGTAAATAGGAGTTGATCCGGCAGGGGTTCATACAAGCGATCATACAAGACCAAGGCATCTTCATGTGCTTGATGATGATGGGACATGAGATGGGCACAAAAGAAATGGTACATGTAATGGGTCGCCAAGGTGGGTTGCAAGGCTTGTTCGACTTGTTGTTCGAGCGCGGCCGTGTCATTTCCTCCATGCGAAAAGACCAAAACGTCGCACAAGTCGAGCCAGGCACTCCAATTCAAAGGGAATTGCAAAATGGATTCCACTAGAATGGTATGAGGAGGACGAGTGCACGTCAAAGTGTCCGCCTGAGCTTCTTTCAAGACGAGTCCGTAGACGTACAAGCCAAAGGCGTCCAAGGCTTGATCCACGTAGGCTTGCTCTAGTTCTTCCATCACCTGAATCAAATAAGGATTGCGGCATGTCTTTTGCTTTTGCGTTTCACTAGAAAAAGAAGATCGGATGGATTGACATCCGTGGGTGAGAATGATGATCCTATTCCATTCTAAGGTACTATCCACAACACAACACAACACAACACAACAATATACGAAACAACACATCACGAAACTCACCTTTGCAATTCCAAATGATCTTCTTCTTTACGTCGTTCTCCTGCCATGTACAGGGCATAGGCCCGTAAATAGATTCCAAAACTCGACAAATCCGCCGCCGGTCCCGGAATTTCCAAAATGTTGATCATATTCACATTCACATTCACACTGCTGCTTTCCACAGGATATGTGGACGACAAGACGTACGCAGCATGCAAATACTCGCCCAGATCCAGCAAGGATTTGGCATACCAGTCCTTGTTGGTGAGCGATGGTAATGATAATGAATCGTAATATTGTTGTGGTTGTTGCAAATTCATCGTAGTAGCAGCAGCAGCATTGTTGCTAGAAGAAGAAATGCCCACCAACTGTTCGGCGGCCCATTTGGCGGCCATTTTCAATCCCCGATGACTAAGAGCGGAAGTCGCTTGCAAGAGTTCGGATTGTACCGTCGCAGGGTCCCAGTCCACTTCTAATTCCACAGCAGCAGTATTACCATTAGTATTACTGCCATTATTGCCGTTGTTGCCGTTGTTGTTGTTCTTGCTGTTGCTGTTCAATGGCCCTCCTGGCGTCGATGCCAAGGAGGAAGCGGCCGGGGAAAACAACATGCTAAACGAAGCATTGGAAATATTATTTTGACCCATAATAGGATTGTGGTTGCCGTCGTGGTCGGCTGTCGTGATTTCGGGAAACATCTTGGCTTATTGGCGATGACTGACGATGCTTGCGACAGGCTGATCTTCAATAAGACTGCTGATCGATGATTGGGATAGATGATAATATGCTGGTGCTGCTGTACCAGGTACTGGTGCTGGTGCTGCTATGCTACTGCTACTGCTACTGCTACTGCTACTGCTCCTGTAAGATGTGGGCCGATGCTCGAACAGACTGTGCAATAAGAGAGACAAAAGGAGTTCATCAGCACACTTTGCTACGAGTACAACATACAGGCTGTCTACTACTAGACTAGTAGAGCTTCTCCTCCTCATCCCTCATCGACATAATCCATCATCATCGTCGCGTCGCGGTGTCTGCCGTGAAGTGAAAAAAGAGCAATGACGATGGCTCGACCCACTCGATCGACTGAGTTCGGTAGGAAGATCGGTTGCTAAAGTCGGTCGGTGAGAAAAAGTCGGTCTCGCCGAATGTTTGACTTGATCGACTCAAAGACGTCTTGCCGTCGCCGTGAAGATGTGCGGTCGCCGATGATCGATCATGCATCTTGAAGCAACAAAGGTTACTTGCCTTTTTCACCATGGCGGTCGCGTCTCTTCGCTTTTCGCTTTTGCGCCTTGTGTGCGTTTCTGCTTCTTATACAACGTACTGTACCAGCATAGACAGTACCGTGTTTACAGTACAGTCCAACCTCTCATTCCAATCACCACATTATAGTACTAGTACAAGTAGTGTGAAACATAACCATGTTGGGACTCGTCGCTCGTTCAATCACCACAAAATCATCGTTTCTCCAAAGAGGAGCAGCAGGAGGAGGAGGAGGAGTCTTTGCAGTAGCAGCAGGACGAAGCGGTGGCTCATGTATTACTACTGGTAGTCAACACCAACACCAGCAGCAAAATCAATCATATCTTCAATATGAACAACGGCATTCCTATGTCTCACGGGCCCATCCTCAACGATTGCCAGAATATCCGATTGGAGCGGCGTTGCAAATGGTGCTCGAAGAAACACAAGAGCGATATGCCGAGCGCGCTGCCAAATGGGAACGGAATGCTCCGGTTCGAATGAGCAAGGGAAAGCAGGTACGTTGTACAGTACAGTACCAGGTACTCGTTCGTGGTCATGTAGTCTACAAAGCAAGACAATATACATACTTGTGCTACGAGTTGATGAGTGTGACAAGTATGTATGTATGAATGAATGAATGAATGTGTATTTTCCTTTTGCTAATTTTATACCATCGTCTTTTCTTGCCGTGCTTTGTTGTTGCACACACACACTCCACTCTACTCCTACTACGCACATACGTAGGATTCGGGCCCGTACCGGAATATGGATGAGACGATCGAATTGGCCATCAATTTAAATGTCGATCCTCGACGGCCCGGACAAGCCCTGAGAGGATCCTTGCGATTGCCCCATGGAACTGGCAAATCCGTGAAATGTTTGGTATTTACGTCCGATCCCGATTTGATTGCCAAAGCGACCAGTCAGGGACAAAATCACTTGGCTGGAGGCGACGATTTGCTCCAACAAATTTCCAGTGGCCAAGTTCCGTTGGAACAGTATTCCCGTGCCTTGGCGACACAGGAATGGATTTCGCCCATTCAAAAATCATTGGCACGAGTCTTGGGTCCACGAGGATTAATGCCCAATGCGAAAACGAATACAGTCTTTGAATCCGCCGAGGATTTGTGGGAAACCTTGCAAGAACAATCCAATACGATTACGTATCGGACGGACGCCAATGGTGTTTTGCAATTTCCCATTGGCAAAGCGAGCTTTGAAATGAATCAATTGTTGGAAAATTTGGAAGCGGTGTGTCAGACGGTGCAAGATATCAAGCCGGAACAATATGGCAAGGGAAAGAAGAAAAAGAGCAGTGGCAAAGGAGGCGGTGGTGGTAGTAAGGTGGGAAAGAATGTCAAGTATTGGATGCGGGCATCCTTGTCCAGTACACAAGGAAAGGGAGTTCGGATGGATTTGCGAACCGTGGATCCCACTAGCCCATTTTTCATGAAAGAACCGGAATAGAACATGGTAGATCTTGGAGGAGGGTGATGATAGTGTTCATGTTGTTCGTTGAGCTCTTATGATAAGACGCAAAATGAGGGTGGCGGTGGGAATGGATGTTTGATCCATTCTTTTGTAGAGAAGAAAATAAGATTCAATTTGCAGTGATCCTAATCCTTAATCCATCTCTAGTCGAGCAATGTTAAAAAATGGTAGTGACATGCAATCCTCTTTCTTCTAGAGTACATATGACGGCGATTGCATTAGAAGCTCTCAACTACTACTAGAGTAGCGAGAGAGAAATACCGGATACTCTAGGTAGTACTACTGGTATCATACGTACTTTATCGTAGTCTTCCCTCTCAACCCCCATGCTCGCTACAGTACAGGTACCGTTGCCGTAGACCCCGAGAATGCTTTGCTCTACCTGAGTAGTAGTAGGATTAGTACTCTAGCAGTACATGTGTTACAAACTGTACGTTGTACTCGTAGCAGCTTCTGAATTTGGAAAGGATTTCCTCTCTAGCTAGTAGTAGAGTAGAAAAACGTCATTCCTTTGTTTGGCTCTTCTATCCAACAAATGATGGGTCCGCCACTAGCTGTGGACCACAACGTCATTCATTTATTGGATTGGAATCTTCTCCATCCAACGGATCCGCCATTGCGGATCATCATAATCTTGCTCTGATGGACCTACGAGAAACGTACAGTACTACTACTACTACTAGGTTCTACTACTCGTAAACGTATGTGTCATGCTGTACTTGTACGGTTGGAAGAAAGAGAATGCGCAACTACTCGTCATTCTGACTCATCATATTGTCGTTGGATTGAGACAATGCACGATTGCTCGAGAAGATACGACATGGTGAGGACAACATAATTGTCACAGGGCTTATTTGAATATTCGACGTCCTCACAAACTTTTCACGCCAATCCAAAGTTCCAAGAATATCCATTCGAACCAGATCATTCTCATCATCTACTATACCGGTAGAGTAGCTCTGCTAGCTAAAAAGTTATGTACGTACTCCACTCTGCTATTGTGTGTTGATGGTATGTGCATCTACAAAGCCGACGTCTCTTCTGACCTGGCATGCAACATCAAATTGATGGGCGTCGTTCTCAGGCAAGAGTGAGAAAATGATGCTAACGGACTACTCATAATTTCCAATCATCATCTGACCTTTACAGCTTTTTAACGACAAAAATATGAAGTTCTCCCTCGCCCTTTTCGCTGGTGTTTTCGCCTCTGTCGCCGTGGCGCAAGACGAAGACATTCCCACCACCGCCGTCAATGCCGGTATCTTCACCACCCTTGTCGAGGCTCTTGGAGCCGCTGACCTTGTGGGTGCTCTGTCTGAACCAAATGGACCATTCACTGTCTTCGCTCCTACCGATGACGCATTTGATGCCCTGCCAGCTGAACTTGTGGCTTGCGTCCTCGAGCCCGAGAATGTGAACGTCCTGACCAGTCTTTTGACCTACCATGTTGTCGAAGGAGCTGTCTTGAGCACCGACTTGGTCGACGGCATGATGCCCGCAACGCTCAACACTGAGACCATCACCGTTGACTTGTCGGATGGTGTCAGCATCAACGGCGCAACTGTTGAAACCGCAGACATCGAAGCAACCAATGGTGTCATTCACGTCATTGACGCGGGTAAGAATTTTGATTTTTTGCCTATGATCTTTCGACACACTTGCATTTTCTAACATTTCGTTTTCCAACAGTCCTTGTTCCACCCAGCTTTGACGTCGCTGCTTTCTTGGCTAGCTGCGCGGGAGATGCTCCTGTTGAACTCGATGATATTCCTACCACCGCTGTGAATGCTGGTTCCTTCACCACTCTCGTTGCCGCACTTGGTGCCGCTAACCTTGTCGAAGCCCTCGCCGCACCAAACGGTCCTTTCACTGTTTTTGCTCCCACAGACGCCGCATTTGATGCACTTCCTGATGGGCTTGTGACTTGCGTCCTCGAGGCTGAGAATATTGACGTTCTGACCAGCCTTTTGACTTACCATGTTGTCGAAGGAGCTGTCTTGAGTACCGACTTGGTCGACGGCATGATGCCCGCAACGCTCAACACCGAGCCCATCACCATTGACTTGACGGATGGTGTCACCATCAACGGCGCCTCCAGTGTTGTCGCAGCCGACGTCGCAGCAAGCAACGGCGTCATCCACGTCATTGACTCTGGTAAGAACAACAACCCCATTTTGTTGACTGTTGACACATTTTTGGCAGAGATCTTACGTTTTTCTTTTTAATTTTCCTCTTTAGTTCTTGTTCCTCCCAGCTTTGACGTCGCTGCCTTCTTGGCTGGTTGCGCCGACGGCGGTGAGGACCCCAGCACCAGCCCTCCCATGATGGCCGATATTCCCACTACCGCTGTCAACGCCGGAATTTTCGAGACACTTGTGGCCGCCCTTGGTGCCGCCGATCTTGTGGGTACCCTTGCTGCAGAGGGACCTTTCACTGTTTTTGCCCCCACTGACGAAGCTTTTGCTGATCTTCCTGAAGGACTTGTGCCTTGTCTGCTCGAAACCAAAAACATGGGAGCTCTCACAAGCATCTTGACGTACCACGTTGTCCCGGGTGCTGTTTACGCCGCTGACTTGGAATCCGGTATGACCCCAGCAACTCTCAACAATGAGACCGTCGCGATTGACGTGGGTAGCGGAGTCATGGTCAACGAGGCTTCTGTCATTCAAGCCGATGTCATGGCCACCAATGGAGTCGTTCATGTTCTTGATTCCGGTAAGTGAAACAGTTATTTCTGTCCATTCATTGTTTGTTTTTCAGCATCCACAAGATTCTCACGACACGATTTTTTGTATGGGTCCTCTCCTCTCCAGTCCTTGTGCCACCCAGTATCAACGTTGGTGCTTTCATGGAAACATGTACGCCCATGGTCATGGCCACTGAACCACCCACAGAGGACTCCTCGGCAGCCACCGCTTCCTTTGCCGGTGTGCTTGCTGCCACTCTTTTGGCTGCCTTGGCTTTGTAAATGAAAAATGAATGGATGGATGGATCATGGATCGTGGCTGTATTCTCCTATTACTTTTTCTCTCTGACTTTTTCCCGAGGACCATTGCTGGAAAGTCGCGGTCGTCGGAAGACTCGTAGTTCGCTACCTTGTAGCCTCTGATTATACTCCTCCTCCTCCTCCACTGCCGAAATAAAATTGATTTATTGTGTTCTCGTTTATTTTGATGTTTCCGCCATTGTTGCTCTGATTGGACTTGTATATTAGTATTGTACTAGTAAGGTAGAATATCTTCAATGATGCATGATCATCGGAGAGTGTCCCATCAATCCTTTTTGTTTGTCTACTAGTCTGTATACTGATTGTTCTCGTTCAAAAAATCCATCAAGAATCATCCTCATCCACCCCTTATTTTGTTCTTCCACAGTGCAACGACATCTTTGTTCGGCGAGTGGTGGTAGTATTGTTCTTATTGTGATGACTGCTTGACAATACCGAGTATTTTGTGCAGTTGGATGCTTCTGGGTTTTTATTGCTATTGTTTTACTGTATGTGGCGGCGGATGGGGATGCGATCTGATGATGAGCACAATTCGTAGAAATAAGGCAGACAGCAGGAGAGGAGGATGAAGTCGTCGTCGTCGTCGTCGTCGTGGTCGTCTTCCATACTCGTATTATCTTTCTTCTTGTTTCTTGCTTCGTTTCTCGTTTTGTGCGCTCTTTTGCGACCGATAGGCCAACTTGTCGACTAATCGCGCATGACCATGCGCGCAGAGCAGGAATTCACGACTCAGGACCCCTTCGACTGCATAGAGAGAGCTCAAGTTGGCGCTTCGAAGAACATCCATCAAATTAAATCATCATCATCACCAAAACGCGGCGGATAACGCTCGAAACTAAAACGCGTCCATCGCAATCCGGTACCATACATGTACCTGTACGTACCTTACGCGTGTTATTTTCTACCCGATCAGATGATGAATGCGACGACTATTATTACACCGATAGATACTGTAGATCGTCTCGCAGTAAAGACAGTGAACATCCCCCCAAACCCATCTACCGCTACTTCGTACATCACTGTAAACTAACTCTACGTACACTACTGTCTGTAAGCATTGCATATTTGTCGATCGAGTACTAGCTAGCTAGAGTATACTGTACTGACTTTAATGCCACCATGAGTAAACACAGATTGTGCACAGTCGACTTGGCGAAAGAAGCGGGCCTTCCTATCCATCGATTTCCAACCACCAGTGAAGAAGTGGCGATTGCGGAAGAGGCTTTGGCCCGTGAGTTGGACAATTTGTCACTGGACGAACGAGAGAGAATCATATTTGATATTCATGGAATCACAACCACGACGCGGCTGGGGGAACAAGATGAAGCGACCATTTCATCATCGCTGGAGGAGCTGGAGAGGGAACTCCAAAAGATCCCCCAGAAAGACGCCATGGAAGAAGCTCTATTTAGGAATGCAAGTTATGTCAAAGACCCCAAGTTTCGGCTCTTGTTTTTGAGAGCGCTGGAATTCAATGCATCCGCAGCGGCAGATATGATGGTGGAGCATTTTGAAGTGAAACGCCAACTGTTTGGGGACGGAGAAGTTCTCGCCAGAGAGATTCGCCAGTCGGATCTGACACCCAGAGATATCGATTTACTAAGAGCGGGGGTGTCACAGGTGCTCCCAACCAGAGATGCATCGGGCCGCGTAGTTATTACCATCAATGCCGACATTATTCCTGGCTTGGAAGCGCTGGAAGAATTGGTAAGTCTCCCTCCTCGGCTTCCAATATGAGTACTTCTTTGTTTATTTTGAGTCCCTTTTGCTGGATGGTCGCAGTCGGCACTAACTACTATTATCGTATTCATTTTTTCCCTGTTCATCGTAGCACCGTGCTTACTTTTATCATGTCATGGCTATATTACGCGACGAAGAAGTACAAACGAAGGGACTTGTTTGGGTGGTCTATAACATGCGAAATTCCTGGTTAGACCTGCCATCCTATCATGTGATCAATCGCGTCGAGGCTGCACTCCCTTTGGTGGGTCTGGGAGGTCATTATTGTTTCAATTCCCAAATGTTGCGCCCCCTTGTCGCAGGCTTTCAGCTCATTTGCAATCGCTACGATCGTCATCGAATGCGAACACATTTCGGACCCCTGGAAGATATCCATTTCCAGCTTCAAACATTTGGAATCCCTACGGATGTTTCGCCCATGCAACCCGATGAAACTTGGTCCACGAGCTATCATCTCGAATGGCTCCAAGCCCAAAAAGCATATGAAGATGAACAGATTATTGTTGAACAACAACAACAACTGGATGAGGAGGAGGATGGTACCAGTACTAGTCGAGCTGCTGCTGCTGCTGCTGCTGCTTTTGGCAAGAAGAAGAACGAGGTTGTGATTATCCCCCGGCGATTCGATGTCCTATTTGGCAAAAGTAGCAGGGCTCGACTATCGACAGGTACGCAGCGAGCGCTTCATTTGGTGGAAATGCATCGTGAAAGCTACGAACGGGCCGGGAAATTTGAAAAGACCAAAGTAGCAGAGACGATTATTTCCATTATTCATGAATCCAATGGACGCTTTCTGAAACAGCAAGATGACAAGAACGAGGGTTCTTCTTGGATAGAGGTAGACGACCTTGTTGCAAGACAAAAGGTTGCTCATTGGTTCCGACATATGCGATCGAAGACAACGACAAAATCATCATTGTCGTCGTCATCTTCCTTACAGGAGGATGAGAACGAAGGAAGCGAATCATCCTCGTCCGCTGGCGGCGAGTCTTCCTCTACAAAGAGCCAGCAAGAATGGCGCGCCGCTCTCGCCGATCATGACATGATGATGGAAGGGGCAGATGCTATGAGACCATCCAAACGGCCAACTCTCAGCCCCTCGGACGAAAAAGATACCGAGATATGGCGGAGTCGTCAACAACAACCTCTACTAGTAGTGCCATCATGATGAGCACTCTTGGCCGGTGCCCAGGCAGCGTCACCCCCGGCTCTGATGTGAAAGTTGTATATCCTTATTACGCTAGTAGTAGTAGTAGTAGTAGAGACTACATTTACTATCCCTCTACTATAGTAGTAGTAGAGTATTCGTACTTTCTGTACCTGGTACTGTAGCTACCGGCGTAGCTCCCCCTCTAGAGTATGTTCTCTACCGTACAAGTATGTATAGTATGTACCGGTGGTACTAAAGTACCGTTAGTCTTCGTAGAGAAGAAACATAGACAACAGGTTTCTTGCGCTCGATAAAGATTCCTCACGAGTGACGTCACGGGGATCTTCAACTTTTGCTGACGTCGACATCTCTTGGCATGCTTCTTTCGAATTCACCCTCATTGACCCCTTTCCATTCTTTGTCAGTTTTGATCCATTGTCTTCTTGAAATATATCAAAGGGGTACGACGTCAGCAGACTGACTCCTCTTTTTCTCGCCAGTTTCACCAATCGGTTTCATCACCCACCTCAGATCAACCATCATCCATCACAAGACATCATTGTTTTGGGCGTCAAACCTGCATGAAGCTGTCGGAACTTCATTTTTCATTTCCTCACTTTCTCGCCCCTCGACCGCAGCGCTTTATTCCCATCACTCTCGAACGGTCATTGTACCCTTTCCAATTTGATATTCCTACACTCACCACCATGACTCCTCTTACTCGATCACACTGGATCCTCTTGTCAACGACGTTAGCCTCGTCGTCTACTTCCTTTTTGGTTGCCCCTGCCTTGACAGCCATTCACCTTGAAACATCAATCCAGCAACAACAACCAACGATAACGACGACGACGACGAGTCGGCGCGCTTTGATTTACGGCTGGGACGACGGGGACGACGACGATGGCAAACCGGTGGAGACCAGCTTTCGGTACGAAACAGAGCTAGCTCAATGCTCGACGGAAGGAATGTCCGTCGCCGAATCCATAGCCGTGGACCCCGACCGTCTTGGCAGCCTGGCTCGTTTGGCCGTCGCCTTTTCTCCTCCCGAGCGAGCGCTCCAATTGGATCAAATTGAAAGAGTGGATATTCTCTGCGTGTCACAAAAGCATATTGATATCCAGGCAGTTATTTGCGAAGATGGTGGCTGCGTCAGTCTGGCGGTTCCAATCCAGTTTCCCAAGGCTTGTGACGTTGGTGCTCACTTGGAAGGCTGTGTCATTAGTCATTTGGAAGATTTTGATGAGTCCGCATCGACAGTGTTGGCCGCCGCGCAACAATCAAAGAATACGGATGATGACAGTGCTCCACTCGATATCACTGGTCCTATTGACGAGTACCCAAGTTGGTGGGAATTTCCCACATCGCCTTCCATGGTTTCGGAGTGCAACAATATGTGTTCCATCCTGAATGAGGCAGAATTTCAGCCCGAAATACTGGCTCTGGTGAAGGATGCCATGCGAAAGGATGGTGAAGGCCTCATTCCCACGGTTGCCAAGGTAGCCCGTCTGGGGCCCGCTGGATTTTGTTTCAAGGTGCGAGCCAAAATCGAATCACCAAAGGTTGTTCGAACGCTCGACGTCTTTTCTCCATTTGGCGGTGCCTCCAAGGCCACTGTCGATGAATTGCGAGCCGCTGTACTAGGAACCGTTGCAACTGCCGGAGGTGAACCAGCCTAAAAATCATACGATGGCACAAAGTTTTGAAACCCAGCGCAAATAAACCACAACTAGTACAAGAAGCAGCAGGCGACTGACGTTTTCTCGTTGTTGCCAAGATCACCGCTCACCGCAGCCCTGCTTGGCAACTTCAAAAAGTATATGCATATTCTGAAAAAAACAGATTCTTCGATAGTTCGACAGTCAGTCATAGTCGCATCGCACCATGTCTAATATAGTACGCGTCTTGCTTTGTCGTCGTACCAAAGGCTACTTTTCCAAACAGAGATACTACTATTCGCCTCCTCACCACTATATCATAGAGGAGGTATGGCAGACTACCGGTACGAATAAGGTGTGTAGACGCCTCATCACCGTACCTCCGGTGTGCAGTTCAATGGCTAGTAAGTCTAGAATAGAGTACCGTGGATGTGGCTAGAACTACGCATAGACTGAACGCCTCAATCGAGTCCCCTCAACCAATCGTGACTCGTGACACCAAACTGTAAAAATGTAAAAACGTCATGCGCGGAGATCTCTCTTCATTGCGTTTCTTTTGCAAAGAATGTATACGCGAGCGCTTCAACGCGTTATTGCGTTGAGAATTGCGAAGCCTTATTTGCATATATTTCGCGACGAGTGTCGCGACGGAAGATCGTTCTTCCCTCACTCCTTGATGACTATTGTACAATATCCATACCGCAGTAGTACAGTAGATCTATAATGAGCTCAGCACCATCCCTTCTTCCTTCCAATGTGTCTCTTCGCTTTGCGGGATATGGCGACGATTACGAAGACGACGAGGACGAGGAAGAGTTTCCTTGGCTCACGAATATCCATGCGGAGATATTTTGGACGGAAGGCGACGACGGCAACAGCAGCACCAAAATTGGTTCCATAGATGCCAACTTGATTGATCGTAAGCGCATCAGGCAAAATAACTTTTGGAGTGAAATGGATGCCAAGAGCGGCGAGTTGCAGATGATTGCCAGCACTCTGTTTGAGAATCGACTGGGTCGAACAACTCTCCAGTCCTTGGTGGCCGAAGATGACACCGAGATGGACCTTTTGTACATTGAAAAGTTTCATCTAGATGACGATATTCACAAACAAGATTCCAACATTGCCACTGCGGCGCTTCGTCAGTTCCTCCAAGATCCCAAAATAAGTGATGTTTGTACGGCGATCTATATTTTGGATACTCAAGAAGATCTCTCGCAAGCCCAAAAAGAGGAACTGAAGAAACGGAGGAATTCGCAAGATTTGCGGGTGGCGATGGCTGGAGAACAAAGCAGAAAATTTAGTACTGAAACCGCAGAAGCACGGAAGACGCGACTGGAAGAAGAAGAAAGAAAACAAGTGGAAGAAGAACGGTGGGAAGGAATCTTCGACAATATGGCTGCCCGAGATGCATTGCCGTTCTTTCGAAATGGATTCTTTCAGGATCCGGCCGTGGCCCGGATCAGGCCGGACGCAAACGTGCTGCTGGCGACTTTCTCGAAAGGGCTGACCCGGGCTTTGTCAGCTACGAAAAGGAGACAAAAAAACAGAGCAAAAAGAGGAAGAGCGGATGATCGTGAGGCAGATATGGAAATGGATATATGTTCGATTAGTTACAGAGTGTATATGCAGATGAAATTATTTCATCGTATCATTTTGTATAAGTGTGAGTCAACGGAGACCATGCTCGTCTGTCAGAAACGAGTCCACGGGAGAGGCGATCGGGGTGACCCTCTTCGCCGGTCTATCGTTTGTCTCTTCTGTGTCGCTGTATCTAGGAGATAAGGTACTTGTCTCCTTGGTTGACGACGACGATGACAAGGACTCCTCCTCCTGCTGCTTGATTCTTTTGGTACGCGCGTGACGGAACCAGTGGGCGATCTTTTTGCGTGCCTCCACACCTGGGACCTCCCTCCAAGCTCCCTCGTCATCTTGCCGCAAGAATCGTCCCCCCGATGCATGTATAATCGAAATGATCTTCTCGGCCACGTCTGTCTTTTGATACTTTCCTAATCTTTCGTATTCTTCAAAGTGCATCTCGACGACATGCAAGGCACGTCGAGTCCCCGTGTGATCTCGTGTCGAACTGTCCTTGCCGAAGAGGACATCAAATCGATGGGGAATGACAATAAATTCTTCCAATATCTCCCCATTGGCCAATGCTGATGCTTCCTTTTCTTCCTGAATTCGAAGCATAGACAACCACTCCCGATGTGCTGTGACGGAGCACGAACCATCGTCCCGGACAGGGGACTCCTGCGCTGGAATCCCAAACGTCTGAAGCGCAAAGTCGATTTCTGCACGACTTCCACAATGAGTCCGTAGTCGATACCGATCGTCTTCGCTGACAAAAAGTTGAAAGCCCACAACGTAGGGGCGCAAAGCGGGATCATTGTAGCAATAGTGGCCTCCTGCGATTCGATTCGGAATGATTGCCTCAATTTTGCTGATACCGTCCATATTTTCAACAGAAACCTTGTAGCCATTGAGGTTCATGATCAAAAAGATGGAACCATTCTTTTGAGTTTCTTCATCTTTAACAATGGTCATCCATATGTACCAAAAGGCACGAAACTGAAACAAATGAGGAAACGACAAAAAAAAGAATGAGATATCGTCGCAAGCCTGGAATTCAGGAGCAGTTACGTGGTCACCCACTTACTTCACTGGCATCGTCCCAACCGTCTTTTGGATATTCACCAATAGTCGCAGAGGTGATAAGCACAATTGCCCTTCCAGCCGCATCTCGGGTGGGGAGGACCTGGCAAGAACCAGATTCGAGTATGACCCGGTCTTTTTCGCTCAAATCGGATTGCCGCACATCTCGTGCAAGAACATCTCCATCTCCAAATAAATATAGCTTCACGTCAAAATGTTTGACAATCATTTCTGCCGCCGATTCGACGTCGAACTTAACGCATCGCAAGAACATCAAACGAAAGCCTCGGCTGCCAACGTACGTTGGATTCTTCTGGCAGGCCAGATTGTAGGCTTCCTTATTCTCCCCAATAGTACTACCGGTACTCGTTTCTGCCAGTCGCGCCTCCAGCTCCTTCAATTTCGCATCCACCATGGATGGTTCTTCATCTTCTGTGGGTGTAATTCCATGAATGTCAAATAAAATCTTCTCATGTTCGTCCAGCGTCAATTTCTCTAGTTCTTTTTCGAGAGCTTCTTCGATTCGCTGCGCTTCTTCTTTCGTTTCCGGAAATCGATCGACAGAAACGCCCACCGACTTGGCCAATGTAAAATCACACTCTCCCTTCATAATTGTGTTGCAGAGTATGGTGTTATGGTGTTGATGGAACCTGCGTGTGAATAGTGAATGGATCCAAAAAAGAAAGAAGGAAGTATTAAACGAAGCAAGATGACAACCGAAAACCGCGACTAATAATAAAATATACCCTGTACCGATCATTGTGTTTCGGTCGAGGTAATCGAAGTAAGCGCCAAGTTTTTCAAAAGCTGCAGAGGGACAAATCTACACGTGTAGCTCTCTGGCCATACCCGTTATACTCCAGCTCGAGCACGGCTGCACCCGGCTGACGGACAGAGGGATTTGGGGTCACTTCTTTTACCGTGCCACGACTGGTAATGTGCTATGAAAAATTTGTGGGGACCGCATCAGCCAGGGTATCCCCTTTTACTCCCCTCTCCCCTCTCTCCCGAATGAATAATAACTCGAATCCAAAAAGTGGATTTGACCATGATGGCCGACGCAGTCTATGCAATACCATAGTACCCTGATGGCCAAATGGCACAGTACGAGTACGTATGTACATCTCACATGAACTGATTGGAAGGCTCCGGGGTCCGCTTCCGCTACATTCCAGCTATTTGTAGCAAGACGCCCTGTGCGCGACGGCTCGGCAGATTATATATTAGTTAGATGAACAAGATCTGTATGCGATAATATGATGTATGTAGCGGTATCTTTTGGTGGTGGGACTGTTGTGACCGCGGCCCCATCAGTCTATATTATATTGCTTTGCTCTTGCAATCGGCGCTACACGTACGCTCTTGAGCTAATGTGATATATACTGATACGGACGGTCTGTTCGTACCTATACTATTATGGCCACCAGCAGCTGGAACTTATTCCCGCAACGGCCGCAAAGATCGAGATCTACCACGATGAGTTTCGAGTTTTGATTCGTAACATGAAAATTTCAAAGTCACGTACAAATCCTACTGCCATACAGTAGTCTACGAGGTCATTGGGATGCCTCGTTTTGGATCCAAACAGATAGATTTTGCCCGTAACAAATTGGATGTGGAGACGAAATCTGTTGCCAATAATAGCGCATTATTGGTGTTCGGAGGACATTCACATACATGCATGTGGCATACAGTATACTTCTCAACGCACACAAAATCTTGCAGTGAGAGTAAAAGGTCGTTATTGTTGCTTGTTTCGTTCGGTCAGTTTTCTGATTGTTCCACGCCGGTTGCCCATCGTCTTGATTTTATTATTCAAAAGGTTGCGACGGCACCACCACCACCACCAAGTAACACCATCATGTCAATGAACCGTCGACGACAAGCTGTCTTCTGGAAGCTTCTCAAGGATCCCTCCGCCCAAATGCGAGACCGGCGCTCTGTCTCTAGGTTTTTGGAGGGAATGGAGGACTTTGATCGAAAGGACGACCTTTTGAATAAGCTGTCTGATCACCGTCTTGCAGGAAGCAAGCGTATTGGTGAGGTTCTAGGATTCATGGACTATGCATCGATCCAAGATGTGGAGTTTATTCTTGTCCGAATGCTAGACATTGTCATTACGAAGGAAACTAGCATGCCTTTGCATGCTCATGCCCGCGACAAGGTTTTGCGGATGATCTTTCATGTCCCAAATTTGCTCGAGATGCTTGAAACAACTGCTTCGTTGTTGCCCGGAGCAGCAGCGAATACCATTTGCTTGTTCTTGGCCGAGGTCTCGAGATCCGCTCTTGATGCACGTCTGCACAGGAGCGTGATTGCCATGGCGAAGCAGTTCCAGTCTCGGAATGATGTACCTAGTGCTCGAACGTTGGCATCTCTTGTCCTCGTTGACGATTCTGTAGTAGAATCATCTCGTGTACGAAATCAAGTCGCCGGTCCTACTGAAGGGCGAACGCCAGCAATGTGGGTGTCGGATACTAGGCTTCCCGGTGATCGCCACGACAACGATCATTTGAACTTCCGAAATATCCGCATTGTTCCAACTGCGGGCGAACTCAAATGTGAAGAACGTTCTTGGTTGCCGCTGGCTTCGGGGGAGAATGATTTCATAGAAGATCCCGTAACCAGAATCATCAGTAACAACTTCCGGTTGCTTCGAGAGGATGCCTTGTACACCATGAAGGAGCGTATCAACGAGAATTATCGGCCGTGGACCAATGCAAGGATTGTGGATCTTGACATATCGGTGAAGAGAGGATTGATTTCATTCATTGTTCAATGTGACCATCGAGGACAAGGCAAGATCGACTGGTCGAAATCGAAAATGATGAATCGTGATGCAGTTGTGGCCTTTTGCCAAAATGGCGAACCCAAGATGATAGGGACGATTTGTCTTAGGGATCTCAAGCTACTTCAGCACGAGGACGGTCCACGTATCGGTGTCTCGTTTGATGTTGACGGTGACCATTTCGTAGAAGCTCTTGATCATTATGCTCACAACACAATGATTTTGCACGCCAGGAAAAGCTCTGAAACAGCCGAAGGACAGTCCAAAGCATCCAAGAAGAAGAGGAGAAAGATTTACCTGGAGCGGCTGAAGTCGTACGATCTCATCGAAGTATCTTCCTCGTTTTTCTCCTACCGCCCTGTTCTAGCTACGTTGCAAGAAATGACGGACTTGCCATTTGCCGAGGAGGTATGCATCGAACGAAACGGGACCGAGCCCACGAACCGCCCGCCCTCGTACGTACCGGCTCGTCTGGTGACACCAAATGACGCCATATGCAATGGCTTTGCGTTTGATGTTGGCTCAGTCTCGACGGAAGAAATCACTTCTAATACAACACTTGACGAGTCTCAAGCAAATGCTCTTGTGCACGCCTTTCGCAACCGTGTTGCACTTATTCAAGGCCCACCTGGTTGTGGTAAGTCAAATTGTCAACCGAGCTAGCCACCTCGACTTAGAAAATCTCACTTTTCCCGCCTTCGTACTTCTCTACAGGAAAAACATTCATCGGCGCGTTACTTAGTACTATGATTAGGCAAAATACCGATGCTTCAATTCTTTGTGTATGCTACACAAACCATGCGCTAGATCAATTTCTTGAGCACATGCTCGACGCCGGCGAACAGAAAATTGTACGCATTGGAGGCCGCACAAAGTCCGAAAGAATCTCTCGTTACCAGCTGCATGATCTTGCAAGGGCCAAGGCGACTCAGCGAGCAAGTGCAACGCGTGGCATTAAAGCCGTAGACGCTCAACTCTACGAGCTTCAACGTTGTCTGGAGACGAAAATCCAGTCAATGAAGGACACTGTTGGATGGGACTCGCCAAATGGTGGTGTGAGTGAATATCTCCTTGACGAAGGCCAAGAAGACACCCATCGCTGCTTTACTCTCGACGGATCTGAAGACGGTTTCCAAATAATTGGCCCCAATTCGAAGCCGCTCCGTGACGGTGATCTCTGGAACATTTGGTCAACTGGGGAACCCTTTCCCGAGATGCTCGTGCCGTACCTCCAAGATGACATTGAGGTTGGCGTTTTTCAGCGAGTCTGGAACTCAACACTTGAAGAACGTCTAGACTGGATCGAGTTATGGACTAAGGACATTGTTTCTTTTGACCAGCAAGACTTGGTAGCGCAGGTTCGCCGATTCTCGGATCTCTGTTGTGAGCGCGAGCATATCAAGCAGCAGGAGGGGCTTGAAATTCTGGCTAACGCCAGAATCATTGGAGCTACCACGACAGGAGCTGCTCAATTCAAACACCTCTTGGCAGCGAGAAAACCAGGCATCATTGTCGTTGAGGAAGCCGGTGAAGTCCTGGAAGCCCATGTATTGTCTGCTTTGCAAGCCGACAGCACACACCATCTCATTCTTATCGGTGATCACTTGCAGTTACGTCCAAAGCTAGAAAGTCATAGTCTGACAAGTGTTTCCGGGAAGGGCTACAATCTGGACTGTTCCCTTTTTGAGCGCCTCATTGCGGCTGGTATCCCTTCCGCCCAATTGGAAGTACAACATCGAATGCGACCCGATATTTCTCAGTTCATTCGCCAACAGACTTACCCATCGCTTGTGGATCATGATTCGGTCACGAGATTCCCTCCTTTGAAAGGGGTTCAGCAGAATGTCGTATTCTTCGATCACGATTTTCGAGAAGACCACGACACCGACGATGCAGAAGAGCGTCTTTCCAAAAGCAAGACTAATCAGGTCGAAGCAAGGCTGTGTGTTGAGGTTGCTCGTTTCTTGCTCATGCAAAACTATGCTCCAGAACGAATAACTATTTTAACCCCGTATCTTGGGCAGCTCCTCAGTTTGCTCCAGCTTGTTCAAAGCGAGTTAAAAGAGGTCAGCGCCCTTGTGAGCGATCGCGACAGTCGAGACATGGATGAACTGCAAGAGGGACAATTGGACTTTCGCTCGAATGATGCAAGCTCGAAGAAGACACTCCGATGCTCCACCATCGATAATTTTCAAGGCGAAGAAAGCGATATCATCCTCATCAGCCTGACTCGGTCGAACAAGCGCGGGGACATCGGATTTCTGAAGGAAGCTCAACGGGTGAATGTTCTGATGTCGCGGGCTCGGCTCGGCATGGTGCTTCTCGGAAACTCAAAAACGTTTCTTTCATCTTCAACCGGCAGCCAGATATGGCAGCCAATTATTGAGCATCTCAAGAGCCGAGGCCAGTTTCTCCGAGGCTTGCCAACTTACTGCCAACACCATCCCAATGATCAAGTTATCCTTACTTCTATAGCTGATTTCAGACTACATAGGCCTAACGGGGGCTGCTGTAAGAAATGCAATTTCAGAATGGAATGCGGCCACGTGTGCCCGCTCACGTGCCATTCTTTCGACCCAGAGCATGAGTCAGTTCAACTGACGTGCCGAAACGCATGTAAGCGAGTCCCTCCCGAATGCCCCCTTGGGCACGGCTGTGTCAGGCTCTGTAAGGAGAAATGTGGACCTTGTACATGGGAAATGGGCCCATTTACGCTTGTCGGGTGTGGGCATGAGCTTGCCAGCGTTACTTGCCACGATATCCGAAATGAGGATGCTCGTTCAGAACTCGCAAAACGCTGCAAACAAAAAGTTTTGTTCGAATTCGACTGCGGTCACAAAACCTCGACAACATGCGCTAATACAAAAATGGAGATCCCGTTTTGCTCAGAGGTGTGTGTTGGCACTGTTGACTCGTGCGGTCACCAGTGTGACAATACGTGCGGCAAGTGCGATGGCAAACATGGCTGCAAGAAAACGTGCGAGCGTCAGCTTTTCTGCGGACACACGTGCGGAAGGCCATGCCATGAAGGAAAAGATTGCCCACCGTGCGATATGAAATGTGATGTGTCTTGCGCGCATTCCAGTTGCCCTAAAAATTGTAAAAAACTTGTAAGTTTGGTTCGACTAATCTGTCGCCCGTTGCATTCAATTCTAACTCTTCTTTTCTTTCATATGTTAGTGCTCCTCTTGTGTTGAGCCGTGCGGTTGGTTTTGCCAGCACAAAGGGAATTGTGAACTTGTCTGTGGTGCCCCGTGTTCTCGTCTCCCATGTAACGAGGTACGATTCGATTTCTGATTGTCACAACTCGAAAGCTTTCGTTGTTCGTTTCCTGACTGCCAGCCTCATCATCTTAATGAAGCGATGCAATAAATTGTTGAATTGTGGTCATCGTTGTCCATCACTGTGCGGTGAAGCTTGTCCTGACGATCGATACTGCCAAGAGTGCTGCCCTGCGTCGCAAAAGAACCACGTCGTCGATCTTGTGATGCTTTCAACTTATGCCGACCATAGTTTGAACGACGATCCCATTATTGTTCTTCCGTGTGGCCATTTCTACACAGTATTTTCTTTGGATGGGCATTTGGGTATGGACGAAGTTTACATACGAGCGGAGCAGCAGTCGAATCAATTCATCGAGCTCCAGTCGTTTCATGAAGCCACTAGCATCCGTGAAAAGCCAACGACATGCCCAGACTGTCGATCAATCGTTCACTCGATTTATCGCTATGGCCGAATCCTTCGCCTGTCGGAGCTGCGCTCACTCGAGAGGAAATTCCTCATGTCCATCCAAGGTGAGCTGACAGCATACGCACGAAAATTGGACATTGACAACGGTGATAGAAAGGCTTTATTGAAGAAGCTCCTTGATCTCGCCAAACGCATCAGAAAGAGTCCAATGTCGAAAGTCTACGAGGCTTGTTCCGATCGTTCTGTTCTCGAGGTACCCGTCCCCCCACAGCAACAGCTCATCCAAACACTCGGGTTGATCGGAAGACTTTGCACCTTATTGGCAGAGGAGAAATACGATGCGAATTACCAGGATGCCGAGAAATACTTTCGCGAGGCCATTCGGCAAGCTGACTCTTCCAAAAGCACGAGAATGGGTGGTACGCTTCGCTTACATTTGTGCAATTTGCTGGTTCATCCGAAATGGGACCACAATCTCAACAAAAATGAATCCGAGGAATCTATTGAGCTGCTTGATTGGGTCATTGAACGCCCAGAGCTGCTGGGTGGTATGGCAGACGAGGCTAATCGAATGAAACGAGATATTTTGGAGAATAGACCGGACAAGGTGCTACTGGCCATCGTGAACGCGGTGCAGCAGCAGCGAGGAGGTTACGATTATGGCGGGCCCTGGTCAGGACACTGGTACGAATGCCCTAATGGGCACCCGTATTTTATTGGTGAATGTGGAGGGGCCATGGAAACCGCCACTTGCCTAGATTGCGGTGAGCAAATCGGAGGGGGGTCGCACCGACTTCTTGGGACCAACCGCCAAGCATCCAATCTCGTTGCGGCCGTTGAACGTGCACTAGCGACTTAGTGCAGAGACATAGGTACGATACTGCACGTACCGTCTATCTCTTCTTACTACTGCGTACATCATGAATATTATAGTTCGATCATGAGCATCATTGTCCAACTGCTAATACCGGTAGCCAGTACTAGCTAGCCAGCTACCTAGCCACGAGTTGTTGCGCGTAGTGCGAAATAATATTCGTAGTGATCAGCGTACCGTATCTTTAGCGCAGAGGGTGCGATTTTTCATGCTTCGCTTCTGTCGTGTCGAAGTGGTCAAACAACGTGCTTTGGAATTATAATCATCATCATGCTAGTAGTAGTAGTAGGGATCTCCTATTTTTGCTTCTCACGATATGCACGAAAAGCCTCTCCGAAACAAGTCCGAAATAGTGTCTTTTGTTCCGAAGTGTTCTCATTGCATTATTATCTTCAGGAACCACATCAGCTCCCTTCCCCCGCCATCGTCGGTTTGAATAGACTACAGGTATTGCAATAACAACAAACACCAACGACAATCACACCACCACCATGAGCCACAGACTTACACCGGACTTGGCTTTATCGGCGGGTCTTCCCGAGGACTGATTTCCTGAAACCCTCGAAGAGGCGAACATGGTGCAAGAAATTCTCGCCAAAGAGCTGGAGAAAATGTCCTTGGACCAACATGAAAAGGTGCTCTTTGATGTTCATGGGATCGCCGACGTCCCAGACGAAGACCCTAAACTGGTTCAATCGCAGCTCGAGCAACTGGAAGAGTTATTGAATAGTAGTCAAATTCCTGATAACGAGGCCTACCAAGAAGTAGCGCGACTAAATCCAGAGTATGCGGCTGAGTACCGAAGGACATTTCTACGAGGAGAGAAATACAATGTTCGGCTGGCGGCTGAAAAACTGGCGCAACACTTTCATGTCATCAAGCTGACTCGCGAAGGAACCTTTTCGGAATTTCTTGGCATCAAGTTTGATCGCAACCTGGAAGACAAGTCGGTGACGATGACCCAAACAGGGTTGATCAACAAAATCATCGAAACCGCTGGAATGGTCGACTGCAACCCGAATTGGACCCCTACTTCTACCACACCACTTGCGATCGACCCAGAAGGGGAGCCGATGGACGAAGACTGGAATTACCGCTCGATTGTAGGGATGTTGCTCTACTTGACAACGAACACCCGTCCCGATCTTGCCTTCGCCGTATCTCAAGTCGGTAGATTCTGCCATGCGCCTAAACAGTCGCATGCCACAGCTCTGAAGACGATCGTCAGATACCTGCGTCGGACTGCAGACAAAGGAATGACGGTGAAGCCGACCGAAATCCTCTCTCTCGACTGCTATGTCGACGCCTCCTTTGCCAACTCCTATGGTGTCGACCCTCCGGACAATCCAGTAAGCGTGAAATCAAGGACCGGGATCATCATCTTCCTGGCAGGATGTCCTCTCATTTGGAAGTCCTGCCTGCAGCAGAGCATTGCCCTCTCGACCTTCCACGCCGAATACTCGGCTCTCTCCCACTGCATGCGGATCCTCATCCCTCTCCGAGAGATGCTGATCGAAACGGTGTCGGCCCTCTCGCTTCCAGATCCCCTGGTGTCCTCAATCCACACCACCGTCCATGAGGACAATGCAAGCGCTCTTCTCCTCGCCAACTCGCAGCACTTGAACAACCGCAACAAGTACCTTTCTGTGAAAATGCACCATTTCTGGACACACGTCAAGCCAGGGATTATTCGCGTCGTGAAATGCGCGACACGAGACATGTTGGGGGATCCGTTCACAAAACCGTTGGCGAGAGAGCTGTTTGAAAGGCTCCGCAAGCTCATCATGGGATGGTAACGGGATGATCGTTGGTATGTTGAGAGATGGTCCTTGTCTTGTTCCATGCGTGCCTCGCCGGGAGGGCCTCCTCGTCTCTCGACAAGATACCGTTGTGTTGCTGCGACGCGCGCGCAGTCTGTGAATGCTTTGTTCTTTTTTTTTTTTGGATCTTCTCTTGCCTGCGAATGAAAGGGAGAGTCGATGTGTGTCTGACCTTTGTCCGTTTGTCCGCGAGTCGGGATCCCTAGAGGTAGGGACTCGCGACTCGTGAACAAAAACTATCGTTTCGGATAATGAATATTTCAATGGCAGTTTGGTTATTGGAACTGCGACAGGATGAATTTTGAGACCTAATTGAATGTCAAGCGGCATTGATACATCCTCATGCATGGATGTATCATTGAAAGTTCAACTGCCTAAGTACCAAAAATTGGATCTTGGCTACTATCAGAAGTGGAATACTGATGAACTTTTGGAGATCGCTGGACGAAAGTTCAGCGATCCAAAAAAATCATTCTTGCAAAAGGTAGATCTTTCTAATGGTTATAATCTTGAGAATACTCGTTTATCTTGATTGTCTAAACTACTCTACGAGACCGACTTCACATCAAAGCAACAAAGAGTTCCACTACTTTGACTCTGCTCTCTTGCTGCTGTGCCAAGACTGGACGAGAAGAAAACACATAATTTATGCTCATGGACCACCTGCCTGATGCTTGTCGTTTGTCGTTTACAGGGCCAGTCGATTCTCTATTATGGCATGAAATTTTTGAGAGACGACGAGACATTGCGCTATGGAATGGTATGGGTCTTTTACAATCTTAATAATGTACCGGCCGAGAAAGAATACATGGAATACGTGTATGGTGTTGAAAAGTCCTTGGCAGGGCGCATTTCCGCTATGCATTACTGCTACACCCACGAACGGCTGCGGCCCTACGTTTCAGGATTGCAATTATTCTTTGCCGAACAGGATCGATTTCGACTTCGGCCGTTTATGGGAAGCGTGGAAGAGATTCAATTCCAAATGCAAACGTATGGCATTCCGACGCATCTGAGTCCGGTGGAGCAACAGCAGCAACAACACATGGGTGGTGGAGGTGGTGGGGGCTGGTCCGTCGATTGGTTGAAAGAAACGTTACAAGTGCAACGTTTGATGGAAGAAAAGGAAGTGCTGCTGATGGAACAAGCAAGAGCATCGAAAGTTACAACCAAGGGCTCGTCTCCAGTGGCAGAAGCTAGGAGTAGCACGTGTATTGAACCTACTTCCACCAGCACGGTGGTTGGTGAAGAGGATGAACAAGCAGTCAAAACTATCGTTATCCCTAGACGTTTCGATGTCATTTTGGGAAAGTCGGCGCAAGCACGAGAGCACACGGGCAACCGCAGAGCCATCCATCTGTGTCACATGAATTTCGAAACCTACGAACAAGCAGGCAAGTTCAAAAAGACCGAGGTTGCCGAACGTATCGTGTCTATCATTCGTGAGAGCGGAGGACGATTTGTCAAGTGGGAAGAAGACAGAGGTGGATGGGTGGAAGAACTAGACGAGCTAGTTGCAAGAAAGAAGATAGGCCATTTCTTGCGATACATGCGATCCAAGACCAACAAAACAACTACCGGTGGCGAGGTACTGAACTCTACTGGTAAAGATTCTTCAAGTTCGTCCAAGAGGGTCACGACGCTGTCCGTGTCTCCAGAGCCAGAAACGTTGCCGGAGGACAGGGGCATGTCTTCCAATACCCCATCCAGCCGAAGGTTCAAAGTTTAGCAACGAAAACTAGAATACTGATCGAGGCTAGCTGAAGGCTTAGGTAGTCGAAGCTCCTGGTAGGCTGAACTATCTTGAGTCGTCGGATTGAGACGAAATTCAACCGGTTTCATCAACACACAGAGCCTACAAGTCTATCGTACTCCCTGTAGTACTTGTACACATACATTCCAAGGTTGTTGAAGCGCGCAGCCATCAATTATTACTTAAGAACTTTTTGTTTTAAGGGCTTCACATCAAGCTTTCTATCTTTGGACCCATGAACCCCGTCGTTTGAATTTTTGTACTGTTTCATGGTGTAGGGGGGGGGCTCTAGTTCCGTACGCAGTTCTCATTGTTGAGTACTGTCTTTCGGTATGTCTATTTGGTTGTCTCCGAACGGCAAATAACAGCTGGTATCGTGTTCCCGCAGTTTCGCGATCAGACATGATTCCTCCTCGACCGACCGATCATTCCAATCGAGAGCACCGAGCAAGCAAGTGGACTATCCATTTATTGTTTGCTGCGACAGATATTGAGATGGTTGGACGTTTTCACGATCAACGTCGCCAATTGTTGCATCTCCAATCGTAACGTGTCTACCCAAACCCCAAAGGTCACCTCTCGGTGTATTCTTCTCACGGCAGCGACGCGTTTCGAGCTGATTTTGCTGCCACCCGACGAGGAACCCTTTCTACGTCGATGATGATGGTGAGAACCAGTCTTGGGACTCCTGTAAATCATTCATTAGCAATGCATGGCAACATTCATTGTGAGTACATGATAGCGCACTGGCATGGCATGGTCATAGCGTGTCGAAGAAAGGACCAGCTGTACCTTCTCAAACTGGTAGAGGCAGAAGTCTAGCAAAATGAGGCTGAAAAGCACACTCACCAGGAGATCTTGTGTGAGTAAATGGCATCGGTAGCAAAGTCTTTAAAGTCTTTCCGAGGCGGCGCGGAGGCATACATTGGAACGTAGTAGTCGTTTGGTCGAAAGGAAGAAATGGAAGAGGATACCGGTAGGTCTAGAGTCTAATGAGAACGAATTTTTGATAGTTCGAAATTTTATGACAGGGCTGGGCATCGCGATCGCGATCGGAACATCAAGCATTCTCATTGTACTTTCGGTTTTCATCAAAACTCGCTTATTAGAAAAAAGCTCGGAATTGAAGGATGACGCCACGCTCGCGTTTCGTTCATTTTGTCTATTCCACACAAGTTTTCTACAAGCTACTGTGGGGAGTTTTTTCCTGAGTCCCACCCACCGACCATCGATGACAAACTGCGAAATTGGACCTCGCGAGTTGGAAGGGCACATTTACATTTCTGCCAGATGCTGGCAGCGCATCAGAACTCGCGCGAGGTCTGCGAGCTACTGTCTACTCCGACGCACTTCGCACGATCCGGACCGGACCGCGCGGACGAATGAATGAGAGTGATTGAGTCGTCGTCGTCAGTCAGTCATGAGTAGCTGAAGCCATTCTTCCGTACCCCAAGGTGCTGTGCTTTTGGAGTGAGGTACTGCACTTTTTCGCTGCTTTACGATATAGAAGAGAGACTCTAGAGTAGGCACACATATCCTTGTAGCTATGGTAGAGAGATCAGCATTCTACCAGTAGAGCAACAAAATAGCATTTTTTAAGATACTGGATGAGATCGAGCCAAAAAGAAAATTTTCTTTTAGGCAGGAGATCTCTAGTATCTTTCTCTACTACTACAAGTACGCTACTAGCTAGAGAGAATAGAGACAGTACTAGCTACAAACTCAACAGGAGATTTTTCAATGTTTCAATAGTAGTTGGAATTACCAAACATGGACAACACATATCACAGATGGGTATTCTCATTTGATAAAATTCTCTATCCGCTGTTGCGCATGCCTTGTGCAATACCATTGATCGACACCACCAAAGCGTCTTGAAGTACTAGTTTTTCCTCTTCTTCTTCTGCCGTCAGAGATTCGCGCTCGTTTACGGCTCGTAGTCGTTTCAAGAGCTCCGCTTGGATGACATTCAACGGGTCTACGTAAGGGTGGCGAATCAAAGACGAGGCCCGTTGCAGAGCGACGTGGACTCCTGCAACATCCTTGGATTGGGTTACTTGCAAAACAGCTTGACGCGTTTGCACCAGCTTGTTACGGACCTCATCTCCCAGACGAAGAAGTTCCTCATCCTTCACAAGTTGCGTGTCGTAGTTCTTGGAAATGGAAAAGTCCGTTTTCGAGACAATCATGGCAATCAAGTCGGTCAATTCGCGGAACCAAGGCCAGTTTTGGTACATATCCTGCAAGACTTGGGCGTCGTGCTCGTCCTTGGCATCCAAACCAGCACCCACGCCCAACCAAGCAGAAAGGTGCGTTCTGGTTTGGGTCCAGGCAAATGTCCATGGGATGGCTCGTAGACTTTCAATTCCTCCCTTGGGATTGCGCTTCGCTGGTCGGCTTCCAATGTTCAAGTATCCCAACTCCAACTCAGGTGTTGCCTGTCGGAAGTAAGGAACAAAGCGAGGCTCTTCCCGAACCAAGAAGCGGTAGTCAGCACAGGATGATTCCGAAATTCGTTCCATCTGCTTGCGCCATTCATCTTTTGGTTCGACGTGCTTGTTAAAGGCTTCCCGAAGGACGGCGGCCGTGTAGATGTCCAAAGTGGTCTCAGCGATTTGGCTGTTTCCGAAGTTTTGAGTGATCATCTCTCCTTGCTCCGTTACTCGGAATCGTCCATTGATAGTACCTGGGGGGTGGGACAGAATGGCTCGATACAAGGCAGGGTTTCCACCGCGACCGACAGTACCACCCTTGCCATGAAAAAACGTCAATTCGACGCCAAATTTTTGGGCCACATTCACCATGCGCTCTTGCGAATTGTATTGGGCCCAACAGGCGGCCAATCGCCCAGCATCCTTGGCACTATCACTGTATCCCACCATGACTTCTTGCTTGCCTTTGATGGCACCTGCGTAGGCAGGGATTCCAAAGAGAACTTCGATACGCTCCGGGGCATTCATCAAGTCATCCAGAGTTTCAAAGAGGGGAACGACTCGCATCATGCTTCCTTTTTCGGCAGTCATCCCAAATTGCTTCTGCAATAACATAACAGCCAGCACATCGGAGGCGGTCTGACATTGACTAATCACATAAGCTCCCAACGCCTCGGGTTCCAAAGTCGAAGCTGCCTGAAATATTTCCAAAGTACGAAGGGCACCATCGGGAAGGCCAAGTTCTCCGATGAGCGAGGGTGGGAACAAGGGTCGTTTGCTGGAAATTTCTGATTGAAGCCACGACAATCGAGCCGTTTCATCCCACTCCGCATACGATCCAATGCCCAACCATCGGGTGATGGCATCCAAGGCCATGGTGTGCTTGGTTGATTCTTCTCGGATATCAAGAGGAACAAGTGTCATACCAAAAACATTGACGCGACGAATAATATCCACCAACAAACCGTCGGCGACCAAGTCGAATCCAGTCTCGCAGAGCGACTCGTACATAACCTTCAAAGGTGCCAACAATTCATCTTTCGTGTAGATACCATCAATGCTATCCATCTCGGAATCGTCCAGAAAGGTGGACGATGCCGTCTTGGTCCGCAAAAACAGCATGTGGTCAGGTTGAGTGTAGGCTTCCAAGCTATCTTCGCACTCTCGAGCCGTCTTGACAAGTCGCTTGCGCAAATACGAAATGACGCGTCGATACTTTTCACGTTTGTGCACAGAATCATGGATGGATGCCGCCAACGCTTCCATAGCGGGGCTGAAACGCGAGGAAATCGCCAAATGGTTTTCCAACTCGGTCAAATCCGCAAGCAAGAGACGTGCCGCTCGCAATCGTTGGTGCAACACTACTTCCTTGGTGACGGCGGGCGTGACATTGGGGTTTCCATCTCGATCTCCTCCGATCCACGAGGCAAACTTGATGGGTACCACATCCAAGGGCAAGTCCTTCCCCAAACTGACACGGCACTGGGCGCTCAATTTTCTCAAATATTCTGGAACGGCATCCCACAGGACGGATTCCACAATGGCCAAACCTCCGGCTGCCTCCTGTTGGGGATTTGGTTTGTTGCGACGAATTTCATCCATACCCCAAAGTGACGAAATAATGCGTTGCAAACCGTAGGTAGCCGACAATCTCTCATATGGCATCAAGTCGGGACGTTCCAAATATGCCAGCAGGTCCGTACATTTGCGGTACTTTCTCAAGACGGATTTGCGATTGACTTCGGTAGGGTGGGCCGTCAAAACCACTGGATTTTCATTTCGTGCGAGATAATAGATGGTCCGACAAACAAACAAACAAACAAACAAACACATAAAAGTTGAGACGTGGTGAATACACACATAAAATAGTAACCGATACATCATGTTTACTGTACGTACATTCCACCTTTTGCTTGCACAATTGATCGAAAATTTCATTGGGAGTTGCCTCTTTGCTTTGCAACATGGCCGCAATACTTCCCTTGACCGAATCTTCCGTGTGGTAGAGAGGTCCATCCAAGGGATTATTTCCCGAATACTCTCGTTCTTGACGCTTCTTGCTGCGAAGTCGGTGTTGAACTTCGGCAGCATTGACCAGCGCCAGGGCAGTACTCATAGTACGGGCCATGCCCAAACATTCCTTGGCCGACAAATCCTTGACTCGTTCCACCATGGTATTCAACATTTCTTTCTTATCGGGATCATTGGCACTATATAATGTAGTGTAGTGTTGTGTGATATGGAAAGAAAAATGATCAAGGGTAGAAACAAGCGCTTGTGAGCGAGATCCAAACCTTTGCAACAATACTCCATCATATATATATATGCATGTGTATCGGTACGTACCGTTCTTGTCCATATTTGAGGAATTCAAAGTACAGGTTGTAAATGTTTTCATCTTCATGTTTGACGATGTCCAACAAAATGTCCGTCAAGAGATTAATATCGCGAAACAAGGGAGAATCACGTCCCTGCACTTCGACCAACGATGACATGGTAATGCTCACTTCTTCCAATTCGTCATCCTTTGCCAAAACCAGAGGCTTTGCCGAAGAAGCACCTCCGGGATTCACCCATGGGAATACGGAGGATGCCACGGTGCCGATCTTTTTAGAGGAGTCGGTCGCGGCGTTTCTTGGCGAGAGACGACCAAAGAGATTAGGTGTTTGGCTGCTGCCACTGTCGGCACTGGAGCCACCGACGAGAAGGGCGGAGACCAGCCAGGCAGTCACTGCCGAGTTTGTGAGTTTCACCATGATGGTTCCTTGTCTTTTGCAATACAATAGTCTATTGTACTCAAGTTGTTTCGCAAAAGATGCGGCGAAGCGGCGAAATATTCTTCTAAAATCTGTCGTCGTTTGTCGTCGACGACCAATTTTTTTATGATGAAAATAAGTAGTTGTCGTTGTGGCGAGAGGCGAAGCGAAAGAAACGCGTCTGCGAAAAAGTGCGGCCACTAGGCGAGCTTTCCATTTTTGCTTACCCCTCAGTGATGGCTGGCTGTATTTTATAGCCTGATAATGGGATGAAACATCATTGACTTCCCGCAGTGAGGATCAGGGGCAAAGGGCGAAAGGTTTCCGACATGCTCCCCCGATCTTTGAATTTGCATCCGACATGAGATGGACCAATCAAATCGTTTCTTTTGGTACGTCATCATCGTCAGACCGCATTTTTAGGGTGTGTTTTCGTTTGGGGGATTTTTATTCATGTTGGGGACAGGGGGACTGCCTCAATGCCCTACTTTTAAAATATACAGTATGTAGTCTACTGTAGCGCTTGATTAGTATCATGTACCTGGTATGCGAGGATATCTCTTTGTGTTCAACTTTACCGACAAAAAGTCGGGTAGAGTAGTATAAGAGACAGTAGAGAGGAGAAGCAGTTTGTCACACTTCTTGAAGGAACATGATTTATGTTACTACAGTAGGTGATTCAATAATATGAAAAGAGCATTACAATGAGCATCTCATCAAGAGGCAAGATTATAGTAGCACACCACGACGGTTCTTGTCCCTTATTATGTTTCGATTGTTAGAATAACGCTTCTACCACCACTGGTACTCTAGAGAGTCTCGTCTTGTAGTCTACCCTGATAGTCCTCCGCTTTTCTTCAGTTGTTTTTGTAGGCAAGCACGGTGGCAGATACGATGGTCGTCTTGAGACGTTCAATCTCGGCCTCGTCGTCGTCAAGTTCCTTTATGAAACCTTGAATGATAGGATCATCACATGCCAGGACGTCAAAGGCTTGCTTGGTCGTAACCTCGACTCCTTGAAATCCAGCATCCGTCATGGCTTTGACATAGTCCTCCATCAACGAGGCACCCGCAATACAGCCAATATAAGCGGTGAGACTGGCACGAATCGCATCGGGCAGGGGTTGGGTCAAGACAATGTCCGATACACAAAGATGGCCTCCAGGTTTCAACACGCGATAGGCTTCGCGAAAGACTGCTTCCTTATCCGGACTCAAATTGATGACGCAATTGGAAATGATCACATCCACTAAATTGTCTTCGAGTGGAAGATCTTCAATCAAACCCTCGTAAAAGTCAATCCGAGGCAGTTGCTGTTGTTGTTGTTGTTGTTGCGCTGTTGCCGCCCGTCTTTCTGCGTTGTGTTGGGCCTTTTGGACCATTTCGGGCGTCATGTCCACTCCAATCACTCGGCCCGTAGGTCCCACTCGATGGGCCGCCAAAAACGCGTCAAAGCCGGCACCCGATCCCAGATCGAGTACGGTCATTCCTTCCTGGATACCCGCTTTCTGGAGGGGAGCACCGCACCCGAGTCCCAAATTGGCATCCTCGGGAGCATTGGCCACATCCTCGGCCGAATACCCCATCTTTTCGGCCGCTCGATTGGTTGTTTCTGCAGAAGGAACCAGTTGTTGTTGTTGTTGTTGTTGTTGCATTTTGTTATTCTTATTGCAGCAGACACGACTTCCGTACGCCTCCCGTACGGCCTTGCGAATCTCTTCATGGTTCTTGCGGGGCACGGTGGTGGTTGTTGTTGTTCCAGTATTATGACTCGTATTCTCCTTGGAAGAGCAGCAGCACGGAGGGCGAGTCACGGGAGCAGTTGAGGATGAGGATGATGCACAGCAACCTTCCGAGGACATGATGTGTGATTATACTAGTATGCTCGATTGCAGTTGGACAGTAGATTACTGGTATTTTGTTTCGGTATTTACTCGATATATCTTTTTTATGAGAAGGGAGTCGTCGTCGTCGTCGTCGTCGTCAATGTCAATCAATCAACAATATCATGCATGCATGCATCAGTCTTCGCGTTCGCATCTTGGTTTCATTTCCGAACTTCGAAGATGTTCGCGATGATTCATTCATTCTCATCTTGTTAGTTTTGCTGGCACGCACAGTTTTTGTTTCTCCGCCATGTCGCACCTCTCTCTCTCTCTAGCTAGTAGTAGCTAGAGAGAGGCCATAACCACACACGAATGAATGCATGCGGATGAATGTCATCAATGCCATGGCGCGGGGTCGACGAGATTGTAACCGTGTTCAGTCCTCTCTATCTTTCATCCTATTCTCCTCTACTACTCGTACCACATACCTACCGCGTATCGCAGTTTTATGATAGTTACCGCATCATTCAGTCCGCATGCAGTACAGTACCGGTAAGAGAATACCGCGATAATAATACCGGTACCCGAGGTAGTCTGCTGTACTGTATGAGTACAAGTACCAGGTACGATAGTGCCTACAGTAAGTACTCGTACGTACGCGGGAGACTCTTGCTAGCTTGCGGGGACTTTACAATCGTACAAGTCTCGCTCTGTGGAGGACCTCCGCGCGCAAGCGCGATGATGATTCGAAAGACTTCTCCTCGCAGTCTAGAGTAGAGTAGGCTATGTCGTCCCTATGAGCGTTCATAGTCGAAGAGCATGCAACGAAAGAGGACCAATGTACCGCCGAGCACCTTTTCTTTTCATATTTTAAAGAGTTATCATTACAAAAATGTCTACAGTAAACTATATGTTTTGGCATACTGTACTACTCTGGTTGAGTAGTTATAGTAGTATTGGTAGCGAGAATGATGATGTCGGTTGTGTTGCGTTCCTAGGGAAGGAGGAGTGAACCTTTCAATATTTGACGTTGGTTCAAATGAACCATCAAGCGGCGAGCTTGGCGACTGGCTCTTTGTTTTGACTACATGTATAGCATAAAGCTTCTTGCTGGCGCGGATCACTTCTGTCGACTTTTGCCCATGTGCATACTACTGCTGGATAGTCGGCGCCCTCGACTTCCTCGTCGCTTGAGTACACCACCACCCGTGCCTACGACTTGACCGGGCAATAGGGCAACCAAGACGGTCATATTATCACGACTTCCCTTCTTCAAGCAGGTATCCAAGATTTCTTCAGCGATCAGGCCTACATTCGATTCCCCTTCTTCGCATAGCACCTGGACAAGTTCGTGACATTCGAGATTGGCCATGACATCCCAAATGCCGTCGCAGGCCAGTATGAGGGCTTGGTCGATATCCGTTCTGTAGTGGCAGGTAATTTCGGGAAAGGGAGATACCTTGAGGGATTGCGCTAACGTTCGTTTCAGCTCCACATCCAAATGTCCTTCTATCAGATGACTCTGGCTGTACGCCTTGAATTCGAAATCGCCAATGGCTCTAGATACAGCAAGTTCTCCGTCGACCCGACCGAAATTGACCATTCCCATGGCGTCCAGGATTCGTTGTTCTTCATCTGGTAATGTAGGTTTGTGGTCCGTGCTGAGAGGATAAGCATCGATGATTGTCCGTGAATCTCCCAAATTGGCACAGATAATCATATCGGGGGTCACCAGTGCGGCCGTAGCCGTCGTCCCCGAGGCAGAGTGTGGCTTTTCGGGAGGCCGAGGAATCACTTCCATTTCCGGGTCGATGAGTTCGACGCCCCAGTCGTCGTCTCCGTCATTGAAGACTCCGTTTTTGATGTTTTGAGGATCTGCCGGAAGATCAAACGTCTTTTGATTCACCATTTCCTGGAGCAGTTGTAAATCCAGTTCGACAAAGGCATCCTCCAAGGCTCGCTGTAATAGTTCTGATTTTGTTCCATGATCTTGTTGTTGCGACCGCCGCCACGAATTCCGACAGTTATTCCTCGTGTTACTGCTAGTAGTGGATCGCTGTTTTGGATTCTCTTCCTTGGCTGCGGCTTGACCGACTAAACGGGCATACTGCACAAATTCGGGTCGTTCTTGCAGAATCTGACTCAAGTGGTCGCTGGAATATTCTGCCGCCATGCTGCCCCCATGGCCATCCAATACGCAAAAGAAATAATGTATCTCATCCAATTCTATCAGCTCGCCACTCGCCGGATCCTTGACTTGTCGGATTTCTTCGGCAATGTGAGAATCTTCCATTGTGGTTCGCCATCCTTGCATCGATGACACTCCCCACCGGATTGCTGCGGCTGCTCCTCCTCCTCCATCTGATTCTTGCTTCGGATCATTATTATCATTAGGGTCACATCCCCCAGTGACTGTGGTTTTCGTTGTGATTGGTTTCGGTAATGTATTTCCCATGGCATCTATTAGTTGTGGATATTGTTGTACCGGTATATGCTGTTTGTTGTGAGAACATCACCGGGAAAAAGAAGAAAAAACGTCGGTTGACGGCAGATGTGTCTTATTCTTTTTATAGGAAAGAAACGACCCAGCGATGGGCTTCTCATTTTTTCCCCCGCTTCCACCGCCATGCACCACGAGAGAGACGCTTCGCGGGCTCGCCCGGCCCGGCGATGCGTAACGCGTATGTACCGGTACCAGGTACAGTAGCCAACCAAGCAGTAGCTACGCGTGTACGGAGGGTGGACGAAACGGAAGCAAGCAAGACGCTAGGGCCACAGATACAGTACACGTACCGTTACCGGTACATCCCGGTACAGTACTGTACCGGTACCAGGTACTGTAGTCTACTGTATGTACCTGGTACTGTAGAAAGATGTAAAGTTGACTGGGACGACACAACATCACCATTCATTTTTCAAATGGTACACCACGTCGCACCGGAAATGAGCTCTTTTCATTGGACGAAAAGGTGTCCACGCTTCCTTGATTCCACATCATTCAGTTCCGTCCGTATCTCCGGGTATCTTCAACTCGAAGTTGACCAATGGCAAATCCTCAATCTTCCGACGCTTTGATTACATTCCCATTCATACGTTTTTCGTCTTCCACCTCCGATCGATGAGCCGAAATGCACAAAACGCCCTCGTCATCACTATTACTTCTTTTTCTGCCCAGCCATCCAAAGAATTGTTGCTTTCGACATATTTTTTGAGAGTAATAACCTCTCTATTTATTTTCTGTTTTCTTTACAAAAAGAACAATGAAACTTTCCGTTGCTGTCACGCTTTTGGCTTCTGCCTCTTCGGCGGCAGCATTCCAGGCCCCCAGCTGCTCGTCGACCACCAGCCGACGAATTGGCAGCGGTCTCAATGCCGTGGCTATCGAACCTCCGACTGTTCCGTTCCAAACTTTGAAACAAAACAAAACACCTAAAGAGAGGGTAGAAATCGACATGACTGGAATTGCTCTTTCGGTACGTACGGCATTCATACTAGTACGGTGTGTCGAACATCGACGACACTTGATTGATCATTCGACGGAGCAGACATTGACTAGCCCCAGCAACGACAGAATCCCACATTTTCTCCTTTACGATGTTTTCTCCCTCTGATCTATTTTCTTTTATCTAAACACACAGGGTCTTAATGGACAAGCACTCAAGTGGCAAGACTCTGACTTTCCAGAGGCTCGGGAATTGCGAGCCGTCATCCCAGCCGACTGCTTCGAGGTGGATACGGCCAAGTCTTTGGGATATTTGAGTGTGTCGGTCGTCGGAACAGCCCTTTGCACCTACATTGGTGCCAATGCATTGAGCGTCTTGCCTCCTGAAAATATCTTGACGCTGCCGTTTTGGACCGCCTACTCGGTTGTGACCGGTACGGTCGCCATGGGATTGTGGGTGTTGGCGCACGAGTGTGGACATGGCGCCTTTTCGAAAAACAAAACCATCCAAGATACCGTCGGATACGTACTTCATAGCTTGTTCTTGGTTCCGTATTATTCTTGGCAGCGATCCCATGCGGTCCATCATCAATACACAAACCATGTGGAACTTGGGGAAACCCATGTGCCCGAGCCGGTCGAAAGCATTGAGGAGGGATCGGTCTCTCGACGAAACAGCCTGATCGCGCAATACGGAAAGACCGTTGGAGTTCGAATGTGGGGTGTTCTGCAAGCCTTTATGCACTTGATTGTTGGATGGCCTGCTTACTTGTTGATTGGTGCGACCGGTGGATTGGACCGCGGCATGACAAACCACTATTGGCCGGACCCTTTGACAACCCCCAACCAACCCAAGAAGGAGTTGTTCCCTGGAAACTGGAAGGAAAAAGTGTTCAAGTCCGATATTGGTGTTGCTGCCGTGGCGGCCAGTGCTATCGCCTGGGCACTCTGCAATGGCCTACCCCAAATGATGGCCCTCTACGGTGGACCACTGATTGTCGTCAATGCCTGGTTGGTTCTTTATACCTGGTAAGTTTCAACCCCATTCATCAAACACGAGAAAAAGGATTGTTTCGAAACGGAACGACTCATTTTGCGTTATTTTGTTTCTTTGTGCTATTTTTAAAGGCTCCAACACACGGATGTGGATGTTCCTCATTATTCTCAAGACGATCACAGCTTTGTCAAGGGAGCCTTGCACACCATTGACCGCCCCTACGACAAAATGGACCCCTGGGGCGTCATTGACTTTTTGCACCACAAAATTGGAACCACCCATGTGGCTCACCATTTCGACTCGACCATCCCCCACTACAAGGCCCAAGCGGCCACGGATGCGATCAAGGAGAATTTTCCCAACATGTATTTGTACGATCCTACTCCCATTCCGGAAGCCGTGTGGCGAATCAGTAAGGGATGTGCTTCGGTCGTGAAACGAGGAGATCGATGGGTCTGGAACAATGAGGGTATGGAAGATTTACTTTAAACAATACTAAAAGATAGAAGAATGTATTCTTAGTTCATAAAAAATCGTGGAGACCCATATGAAGGACGCTGCATTTACTCGACACTAATTCGTTGGCAGACTGTCTCGCTTCTAGCTAATTTTAAAGGACCCCCTTTCAAACTATGCAAAGTCCAATTCTATACTAGCAACTTCTGCTTCTTCTTTTTGGGTTTTTCCGGGCTTTGATCCATTTTGGTGATTTCTCCGACGTCGACGTCGTCGACGACTCGTAGTTGAAGAATACAGCAGTCTAGATCTCGTCCCCATTCACAGGTCGGAACCTCCGTGACTTGTTCCGATATGTCTCGAACGCTCAAGCCATGATTGTTTGCCGACTCTAGTAATAATTGATGAGCATCCGGGCATCGCTCTTGGAGACACAATAAAATGGTCGTTTCCGCATGTGCCAGATATCTCAAAGTGTCCAAGAGTGGCCCGACAAACCGAGTCGAAAACACCACATCCGTACCCACAATCATATCGACACTATGGGGCTCTAAATAATAATGGCAAGCTTGACAATCTTCCTTGTAGCGTGTCCAGTCCAAAGCACACGCTCGAACCATAATATTTTTGTCCGCTTTGGAGGACGATGATTCTTCCACAGTCTGCTTCTTGCTGCTGCTGCTGCTGCTGCTGAAATGGTAGTTGTTCTGGACGTTTCGCTTCAAATTTGGGAGTACCGAATCCGTCTCTGTCAAAATGACTCTTTCGGCAAGCTTGGAATGATAGATACCAAGGCCCAATAGTCCACATCCTGCTCCCACTTCGACAACCGTCTTGCCGCACGGATACGACGACGCCGATGATGATGACAACCCTCCTGATCGGGTACCCTCCTCCTCGGATTTATCCATTCCAAAGAAAAGGTACTTTTGTCGCAGATAATTCAAGAGAAGATAGGATGTCTCCCAGACAATTCCACCCGTATGGTGTCCACAAGCATCAGCATGATCTTGATGAATTCGAATCATCTTCGATTTCACCTCACCCTTACTCTTACTCTTACTCTTCTTGTTCTCCTCCTTCTTGTCGTCGTTTATTTCTCCTTCTTTGCCGGTAATGTTGTTGATGTTGTCGATTCGATAGCTGACCATGGGAGCGTTGGCAAGTTCAAAAAAGACATGAGCCGCAATGTCATCTTCCTCGTGATCATCCATGCCTCCTCCTTCTTGGTGCTGTTGCTTCCTCTGTTTTTGTTGATAGGATTCCATGACATCTTGAAAGCACAAACACTGCTGCTGCTCTTGCTGGCGGTGGTCGTCGTCCTCGTCATCATCATCGTTGATATCAGATGACGGGTCACGGTGTTTCTCCCGACGATTCTTCCTCTGGTGCTTGATATTGCGTGATGATGGTATGGATTTTGATTGTTTCGTCATTGAATTTGTTTCGTAGATGCATGTACTAAATACAGTCAGTACAGTCAGAATAGAGCAAAGGTTTTGATGAGGCACCGTAGGAATGCTTACAATGTTATAATATGGCGTGCCAGTCACTGACAGACAGGTATTGCATCAGAATGATGATGATTCTTCCTTCCATTATATGATCATCAACCAACATCATCATCTCATGGTCGTCGTCGAAAGAAAGAAAAAACGACAAAAATTGGATGGACGCTGAGATTGAATAGTTTTTAAATCGTGTGGGTCAAAGATCGATATCGTCGGTATGTAGCCGTCTGCCCTCTGCCCGCCTGTCTGACGACGACAGACGACGTCGCTAAGTTTCAGTCGAAGGAGTCAAAGGCCTTCGCGATTTTTTGAAGGGAGCAAAAAATAAGATCGCGTTCGCCACGATCTCACGAGATACAATAAGACTTCCATCTTCCATCAGCTCTTTTAGTATACAGTACTTTCTGATGTTGATGTACATTGGAAGTATTGCTAGACTAAATGAGTATTACATGCTACAGAGGTTCACGTCTCTTGAAACCCATGGCACTGTTGTCCCCCCTGTTTTCCTGGTGGATCCTCCTGTTTTTGGTATTCTTGTTGGTCAAAGAACAAGAGAACTCCACTGTGTCGGCACTTTTGCACAAGAGCATCACTCCAGCATCAATACAAAGCATCAGTCGAAAAATACCCTCTTCACTCTCCATCATGTCAGCAACCACCACAAGCACACCAACGAAATCCTCGTCGTCCTCCTTTGATTTGATTGTGGTAGGAGGAGGGAGCGCCGGATTGACGGCCGCCAAGTTTGCATCGCAGACGCTGAAAAAGAGTTGCTTGCTGATTGAAGGTCAAGCATTGGGAGGCGATTGTACTTGGACGGGATGCGTACCTAGTAAATCGTTACTGGCAAGTGCCAAGGCCGCACAAATTGTACGACAGTACATGACATCATCCTCATCCTCATCACCATCGAATTGGAGTGAAATTCAACAACGCTTTCAAACGATTCAACAAGAAATTTATGAAAAAGATGATTCTCCCGAAGCCTTGGCGAAAATGAACATTCAAACGGTCGAAGGAATGGCTACCTTGACTTCCTCACGAACTGTATCCGTATCCGTGCAGCAACAACAACAACAACAACCAGGAAAGGATCCTCCTGTGATGTCATTATTATTTGAGGCGACCCAAGGGATTGTCTTGTGTACGGGAGCGACGCCCAAAAATGCCAAGAGTTTGATTCCTGGATTACAACTACAACTAGACGGCGATGACAACGACGACAACAATCAAAATATTAATAATGTCGAATACATTACCTACGAGGAGGTTTGGAAACTAAAGGAACTTCCGAAACGATTGACGGTTGTGGGTGGAGGACCGGTACGTTTGCGTTGCCTTATGTGGAACGATAAACAAGCGAAGAATCGTCCGTACGATGTTCTTGTCCTTGTTCTTTTAATTTCTCATGATATTCCTCTCCTCGATCTTATTATTATTGTTATTGTTATTAATATTATTGATACTATTATTGTGGCACTACAGATTGGATGCGAATTGGCGCAAGCTTTTTCTCGATTGGGTTCCCAGGTGACGATCATTGCATCTCGATTGCTACCACGAGAAGAACCAGAAGTCTCGGAACTCCTTCAACAGGTCTTTGAACAACAAGAAGGCATTACTGTAGTATCTGGTCGTCTCGAATCCGTGACCAAAAATGCCGATGGGTCTCATACAGCATCAGCATCAGTAGCGACGAGCACCAGCACCACCACTCCCAACAACAAGAAAGTCGCTGATGTCGTTGGGGATGTGTTGTTGGTTTCCATTGGTCGGGTACCCAATACAAAAGGACTAGGACTCGAAACTGTTGGCATTGAGCTCGATGCCTCCAAGAACGGAGGTATCAAAGTCAACGACAAACTCGAAACTACCTGCAAGGGAATCTATGCGGCTGGAGATTGTACTGGTGATAAACAATTGTGAGTACACATACCGCATACTATATCTTATCTACTTCTGGGTCTTGCACTATTTTGAACAATGCGTGCGGACGCCGAGATTGAACAAACATCGTCGCTAATCATCATTCTATACGTCTTGCCTTTATCTTCGTCGGCATCATAGTACTCACTATGCTGGGTATCAAGGTGCCATTGCAGCGCGCAACATTTTGCTTCCGCTGTCGGATCCAGGAGTCTTGTCGGACGTGCCAGCATGCACCTTTACGAGTCCCGAAATTGCGTCGATTGGATACACGGAAGCACAAGCGCGAAAAGAATTGGGTGATGATGTTGTGGGTGTTTCCAAAAGGAAATTGGACGAAGTAGATCGAGCCCTCTGTGACGGGAATCGAATTGGAATTCTCAAAGTCTTGTACCACAAACGCAATGGAAAAATCTTGGGAGCTACCATCATGGCTCCGGCTGCCGGCGAACTCATTTCCGAAATAGCCGTCGCACGTAGTGCGGGTATGACCTTTGACGCTCTCGCCAAGGTCATTCATCCGTATCCATCCTATGCCATGGCTTTGCAGCTCATGGCGGCCGATGTGTACTACGAAAAGACGACTCAGTTGCTCTGGCTTTACAACTTTTTGAAACGGATAGGTCTCTAAAATAATAATAATAATAATAATAATAATAATAATAGACTATGGGCAATATAGCAGCAAAGATGTCATCCTCATTTCTTTCAATAGTCTGCAATGATTGTGATTAGATAGCAGTCTACCCTATATTCGAGAGTAGTTCTAGCTACTAGTACGCATACTGTTTTGATTCATTCCTTCAAACTCGCATTCAATTGAATTTATAAAATAATTTTTGCTGGTCTCCTACTAGACTACTAGTACGACCTTACTCCTCTACTACTCGTACTCGTTTTAGCAGGATCGAATATCTTCGGTAAGTTTCGCGTACGTCCTTTCGGCTTCTTGCTGCAGGACGATATGGGTCGCCCGTCCACAAGTCCGCGCCACTTCCAATCGCTCCAGCACGACCTCCGATCCCAAAAATTCTTGAACGTTTGCAGAATGCTCTCCCAGAATTCGAAGAATACGAACAGCAATGGCTGCCTCATGGACAGATGCCAATGTATTGGTTCCTGCCTGGACTATGCTAGGTGGCCTATTCACACCCTTGAGATCTTCCACCAAACTGTCCAAGAAGGGCTTTTCGGTCAGAGGATGATGATCATAATCATGCGGTCCATGATCTTCTCTTGCTGTCGTCGACGCATGATTACTATTATGATTCAGAATTGTGCTTAGCTTGTTAGCTTCTGACAAATTGCTCACTGCGTTGCACAAGACCCGAAGAGCCAAAGCGCGGGCTTGAGATGCGAGACGGCCCTCGTCTGATGTAATTTCCGCATCAGAAATAGTTGTGGAATGAATATTCGTGTTGTTGTTGTTGTTGTTGGAGTTCATCGTCCGCAAGGCCGCCCCAAAAGTACTTAGATCCCCTTCGAGTTCATCATCAATCATGACGCGATGGACCAGCCATTGAGGATCCTGTTCGACGAGTTGCAAACTAGTGGACAAAGCAATCTCACTTCCGCATATGGAGGGTGTCGTCAGATCGACCAAGCGTTCCATCCCCAGAACTTGAGTGTCCAAACGATCTTTGTGAATGAGTTCCTTTGCTTGTTCCAGTGCTTGCGCCGCCCAAAATGCCGATTTCGCCGACCTAGCATTGTGTTCCAGTGTCGTCATCGACGACGACGACGACATGAATTTGTCGGGCAAGCGTTGAAATTCTCGGCCATTGCAATGATGGAGGGGGCGGTCGGTATCATCTCCCGTCGATTGACCCAACGCTGCCTGTAAGATGGCCCGGCAGGCCGTATGGAACGAAATGACATTGCCTGAAATTCTCATGCATTCGACCACGACGCCATGGGAAAACAACTCTGGATCTCCCTTGTACAATTGAACTTGAAAGAGACACCGATCTACCGTCAAGGCTGTGGCTATGACCTACAAAAGGTAACGAGTACCGAGTAGCACAAGTAGTTCAAAAGGCGTGAGAAACGACCGGAGGAATGAATCACGCACGCACGCCACCTGGCGAATGGCTGAAGTGCACTTGGGTGCACTTTTTGCGTAACAACTAACTACTAGTACATACAGTACGTACGAATATTAGTACTTACGGTTTCATCATCGTATTCGACCGCGATACTTCGTTTCCGCAAACATTCTGATATCCGCACGGCTACGACCGAGGGGGAAGCATCGCCCACATAGGTAGTGCATTGAGGATTGAGGGGAGGATAACCCTGGGGGATTCGTTTCGGAGCCGTGTCTTGGACGCTCCAAAGTCGGCGTGGACGCATGGCAATAATAGAATTATTATTGTTGTTGTTGTTGCTATTCAATAATAATGATGGCGATGATGATGATGATGATGACAGAACACCACCAACGCCACCACTCGAGTTGTTGTTGTTGTTGATGTTGATGGTTTCTTCTTCTCCCTCTTGAAGTAAGCTTGGTGGTAATGCCCCCGATAACAGACTCGATGGGGCTCGAAGCTGAGACGATGGACCTACAAGCAGAAAGCTGCTGTTGTTGGGGCGTGGTATTGTTTCATTTTCATTTTCAGTTTCTCTTTCATCTTCATTCTGTGTTTCGTTCTGGTTGTCGTGTTTGTTCTTGGACGTCATGGTATTTATGATTATTTTTCTTCGACTTTTTGAATATAGTTTGTGGTGGTTGTATTCTTGAACCAAAAATTTGGGTCGACACTACTACTCCTTTCGACGAAAAAATTAATTCGGAAGGCCGGCGAGAGGAAGATGATATGATCGGAGGGGGGCGGAATTATCGTCATCGTGCATTACTGTATTCTTTTATTCAACATGACTGGAATGCCGATGATAGAAGACATGGATAGCCATACAAGACTCAAAGAATTTCCGTTCAGTACAAACGACACCAAAATAAATAGTGACGGCAAGTGCCTCTCCACGCGCGCCGTCGTCCTTATTATGTATGTCAGTTATATTACCGTTTTGTACTCAGACGTGCATATCTCACATTCGAACCATCCGAATGACGATACTGTAGACTGTAGACAGACAGACTGGTGTCTGCCGTACGTACGTGTACGGTACAGTGGTACTGTTGTGTACGGTACGTACCTGCTGGTACTGTAGCTGGTGTCTGTAGAGCGTACCTGGTACCGACCGTAGACCACCACCTTGCTTGTTTGTAATAACGTAACGATGACGCGCCGTCCGCCGTCTGCCAGCCAGCTGCGCTCTCGCCATTCGCTCAATTCCCATCCAACCGCAAAACTACAGTAGTACTGTACTTGTACATACAAGCATATGTAATACCGGTAGAGATGTACGGTCGGTACAGTACCGGGCGGGGTAGACTGCTGGTGGCAGTCTTCTCGACTTTCTCACTGGTCGTTTTGCATTGTTATTTTTTGCGGTCCGTGTCGTCGGAGGCAATACCGGTATGGAGAAGGACGGTCAACGGCAACACAATCAAATAGATCTTTGTTTTTCATCTTGTACGAGTACCGGTGGCGGTATCAACTAAACTATAAACCAACACAAGGACTATCAGCAGGTACGAAAAGCCCTGCAGCAAACAATCGCCCACTTTAGGCTGTCGAGTGCGAGTGCTTGTTACTTTCATATTTATATTTTTTATTTCAGAGAGAGACAACAAGAAAGCCCGGAATAAATCAAAAAGTGAACAGCATGGCGATGGGACGAGGCCACCACCGCCCCACGAATTCAACCGCCAGCGGTGCCAGTGCTTTTTCTTCGACTGATTTCCAATACGGAGCAGTCGGAAGTCAACAGTGGGGCGATCCGCCACTAAATTATTACTACGACGACAACAATAACAACAACGACAGCCCGCCGCCCCAAGATTGTCAGAAATGTGATGGATGTTGTGCTTGCATTTCCAGAGTATGCGGAGGATGCTGTGTTTTTGCCCCCCGGGGTCCTGGAATCTGGGCCGTGTCCTCCTTTGTCTTTTGGGCCGTCCTTTGGGGATTTGCCGCCTCGTATCCCACGGAACAACAATTTGTGTTAAATGTCGGTGAAACCTGGCAAGTCTCCACTCCGCCCTTGTGGTCGCGAAGTACCTTTGAGATTTATTCGTATAATCCTGCAATGCCCATGATGGCGACCAGTACCGATGGCATTTCAGCAGAACCACCAGAAGTTGGCGTAGAAGTCTATGCCTTTTCTCCAGTCATGGAAGGCAAAAACGCCAAATGTCCGCTTCCATCTCCGGAAACGGCCAAAAAACTGCACGACACTGTGACCATTTCTCTCAAAGGAGCAGCAGCAGGAGGAAGAGGAGGCGACAGTGGCAGTGAAAGTGGTCGCCAGTATCAGTACTCGTATTATCATTTGAATCAAGGATCCAAACTTTCGGTGGATATTCTTCAGAAAAAAGGATCGGCCAATATTTATTTGTTACAAGGATACGCCGCTCTGAAATCGTTGGAAGATGATACTTCTTCTGCTTCATCGTCCGCATCCTTTCCTCCGGATTTCCGGAGAAAATCCATCCTCAAGCGATATTCGGGACAAGGCGGAGAAACAACTTTTGTGTATGAAGCGGCCGTGGCCGATTTTTATATTTTGGTATACGACAATGCATCCACAACCACTATATCCTCCTCCTCCTCCTCCTCCTCTTCTGGCAGCAGCTTCAGCAGTAAATTGATCGCACAGATTGATATTGACATGGCGATACATCCATTAGCACTGCAAAGACGGGTCTGCGACGCCCAGCAGACGTCATTACAAGGGGGATGTCTTTGGAAATTATCGTCGTATGTGGATCGACGACGAGTACAAGCTTCCTGTATTATTGTCAAGGCAATATCGACCACCTCCACATCCGACGATAGTAGTAGTGGTGGTGAAAGCGGTAGTGGTAGTGGTGTCATAGCAAACGCAAACAGCAGCAGCAACAACAACAAAGACAATGATATTGATATTGATGACAGTCAAGTGGTAGGTGTCCGTCTACAAGCCAAGGTGGGATCGGTCAACTTGACTCTGATCGCGAGCCTTCCGCTTCTGATAGGGATCTTTTTCTTATGTCGAGAATATGGATCCGACTGTATTCGACGCAAAAAACGACGACCGTCACAAGGCGAAGATGAAGTAGAAGAAGAACCGAGGTTGTTGTGGAAGAAATCCAGTACGAGTACGAAGAATAATAATCGCCAGCATCCAAGGAATACGAATTATCTATCGGTACTCACCAATGAGGATCCCGAAAAGCTCGTTGCCTCGAACACTACCAATAATTCGAATTACAACAACAACAACAACAACAACATGATGATGCCCACTGTTGCAGAAAAGTCCGCGTCTACTACTACAAGCGGCTCTTCCTACCAAAAGACAATCTACTAATAACGTGTTGTTGTTAGCGCCCATCACATGACATGACGTACTTGTATTCCAAAAAATGATACGACCATACTAGAGTATAGACTTATCATTTGCCAAATTTCGCTTGTCTACTCTAAAAGTACAGAAGTAAACTAACTCTCTCTTTCTCTCTCTCTCAAGTAGAGCAGCTGCCTAGCAAGCTTAGAGAGTAGCTCTACTGATTTTTACGACTCTCCATGTGCCTTACATCCGACCTGCCGATGCACAGGAATCATCAAAGTCAGCGAATTGGTCGACAACATTTGAGCAGCCTTGAAAATCAGGTAATAGTGATCTCACAACCTCGAAAGGGTCGCAAATGATCCCCGAATTCGGAGTACCCAACAATGCGTCGAGATCGGAGGCCGAAGCACGGTGGATCGGTTCGAAAACGAGTGTAGACTTTTTGCCGTCGGCTTAAACAGGACAGACTACTAGAGGGCAATTTCGATCATCTCAAACAGGTCCCGGCTCTTTGTCACCGCTCCTTCGTTTGGTACCCTTCGACTTTTCTTGGGCATTCTGAAGACCGCGAAACGTTCGAAAAGCGTGCGAAACTTTCTTCCGCGCAGTCTCGTCGTCCACTTCTACCCATCCGGCGCCATCATCCTTGAGAAATCGGCCAGAAAGAGATTTTATTGTGCAGACAATTTCGTCGCTGATTGGTAGTTTCTCACCAAAGCCAGAAATCTCGTACAAATGAAACTTATCCGACACCATCTTTCTCAACCGAAGATTACCGACATGAGAGTAGCACGATCTTCCTCGACCCAGTAGAACATCGTACTTACTGGGAGTTTCCACCCTTACTCCTGTGGAATCGTCTCGGGCATGCCCCTCTCCCTTGTTCTTCATCCTCTGCTCGAGAGCCCGACGCTTCTTCCATCGCTCTTGGCAGTAATGCGGCAATACTTCCCCATCTTCTGTCACAGGAAACCCTACCATCGAGATGCCAAAGGTTTGTAGCGAAAACTGGACTTCCTTGTGAGTGCCCGTATGCTCTCGGATCCGAACGCGAGTAAACGTGTTCGCCACATACTTGAATACGGCAAGTATAGGCCTCCATAATATCATGGAGTCCACACAAACATGCAGGGCTACGGGGCGACAAGGAAGTGATACAAGCAGTCTCCCCCTTTGTCGATTCAAATCTTGCTCATGGGCAGTTTGTTGCCACGTAAGAGTGTGGCCAAGCTGATAAGCAACAATCACATGCCCTTTTTTCTGAGTCTCTTCGTCTTCATACAGCACCATACCGACGTAAAATGTTTTTCGCATGATAGCTTGGACAGGCAATGAGTCGGGATGCGCAAAGTGAAGGACAGTCACACGGCCACCGCGATCACGAAAAGGCAAGCAATGAGCTCCGCCGTTGTACAAAGTGTACATGGTATCGTCACCCAAATCATCTTGAGTGATATCCTTGACCAGCAAATCAGGACCAAAGAGATCCATTTTCACGCCAAAGAATCTCTTTACCCTCACTGCCGCCGCCGGAATATTGAACAGATCTGCCCGGAGGAATCTTATCAGAAATTTGGGATCCTGAACGTATGACGAATCCATCGCCATAGCTTTGTTGTAAGCTTTTTCATCATCAGCGCTTGCGGCACTCATACCCTGCTCGCCTTTCATTAGTTCCTGGCGAAGCAAATCGATCGACTCAGCGATCATCTCTGGTGTTTCCTGTATTTCTTCCGAGACTCCGTGCACATCATAGTAAGCTTTCTCGCGGTCCGCCATGGAGAGTCCGCTCATTTCTCGAGCTAACAACGAATCCACTTCATCGGGGTCCACGGCGCCGTTTCCATCCATACCATCAAGACCAAACAAAGCAATATCGTCGTCGTCCCCACCATCCTCCGGTGACATTGATGAAGACAACACGTTTTTAGCCCGCCAACTGCTGTCGCCAGCATGCGGATAATCGTGATCCTCTTCTTTTAAGAAACTTGAGAGATCACCATCACCATCACCATCACCGAAACGAGCATGCCTCTTTTCGGACCCTGATTCTGAATCCTTTTGCTCTTGGGGTTCCATCTTCGCATGCAGGGGTCAATATTACTATCCCAAATGAGTAAGAAACCAGATTGTCGTCATACAGGTGGGCCCACGGTAGTAGTCTAAAATAGCTTTTTGGTTCTTTGATGCGTTTGGTGGCCGCCCCTCTGCCGGTATACCGGTACCAACAGTCTACCTGGCAATAATCACTTGTACAGTACGTGTACCGCCGGTCGACCTTTATCCTGTTCAGTACCGGTACCGGCGGTACCATTACTGTACCTGGTACTTTTAGCTGTCATGAGTCTACCGTACAGCATATGTACAGCGGTACTTTTGGTACAGTAACTGTGCGACAGCACCGGTACTTCACCGGTACTGTGACTGTACTGTACCTGGTACAGTATTTGTATTTCCACACAATAATACAGTCTTCCGGAAAAATAAAACAGAAATAGGCCCCCACGTCAGCATTAAAACAGATTCTTTTATTTTTCCATTTCTACCTCACCACCACCATCACCATCCTTCGGGACGAGAGCACTCGTACCAGTACCGTCCTTCAACGGAACAGTACGAGCCTCGTCCTGTTTCTGCTCCCCCTTCCGCTTCCGGACATCATCGTCCTGCTTATCCTTCCGGACATCATGCTTGTCCCTCCGCTTCGGGACGGTATTATTATCGTCCCGCTTCTGTTTCTGCTTCCACTTCGACCGAGTGGACTCCTACTGGAACGATTGGCGATCCCGAAGTCTCTAGAGTCTATAACCCGGTATAACCCGAATGGCCCAGAAGGATAGCATACCAAACACGAACTTTGAAAAGAGGAGGAAGAAGGAAACGAGGAAGAAACAAGCTCAGAAATTTCAAAGCGACACGATCTGCAACTAGCAGCTCGACTACCAACAACAACGACAACAATCGAGACAACTACTAACTATTTTAACTCTCCCACCCGCCCACCCGGTCTTCCAACATGACTACCGAAGGTTCGAAGCCCTTTGAGTTCAATTCGACCCGTCGTCTCGCACGGCCTCCAGAACGAGCCCAATAGGACCAAAGACCTATGGCTGTCTGTCAGATTTCCGTGGCCGTCGGGTGGTCGTGCAACTAGACCACCACTTTACTAACTTCAGCCTACTCCTACGATAACCATAGTGTGACGTAGGTCGTTAAGTATTAGTTAAAAGTTGCGCAAGAGAAAACTAAAAGTTGCGCACGTGTGCGGTGCCTTTTGGACACCCGGTAGCAGGACAGAACTGCGCATGACTGACTGGCTGTCATGGCATTTCTATTTCTACCGGTTCGTACGGTACATACCGGTACTACCAAGTACTACGGTAGCAATCTGAAATCAGTACTGTTCTGTCGTAGAAACAACGTATGTAGAATCTCTTACGATCTCTACGGAACTTGCTCGGTTTTATTTTGGCGCGAGACAATTTCATTTCTCGTTCACCGCGCGGCAAACATAGCAACAACAACAACAAAACCCATCCTCTCGCCCGCGAGACCGCGGAACCCGCCGCGTTTGGGTCTCCCTCCAAACAAACACAAAACACAAACCGAAAGATATTGTCATCTTTGTCCCTGTCGCTGGTCGGGTCTGTTGGTTGGCTGGTTGAGTAACAACAACATTCTCATCATTAACATGCCGACCCCATCCACCACCTCGACACCTCGCATTCAGATTTCTCTTCCTCGCCGGAATTTGCTCTCTTCGTCCACCGAAGAACGGAGCAACAGCTACCACGGCAGCGAGGAAGACGAAGAGCAAGAGTTCGACATGCCACTGCCAGTAGCGGCGTCGGGAAGAAACGATGAGCCCGGATTCACTCATTATGATGCCACCATGCCAGATCATCCAAGGTCTCCTACTACTACCAGTGCCGCCGCCACCACCACCACCAAGGCCTCCTCTCCGACCTCCAACTTGTGGGACGGGCTTCGCAACAAAAACATGGATTTCCCCATCAACACGGAATGTAAGTAAACTACAGCACAGCACAACAGAGCAGGGAACGGATATGCTTTTCGATCGATTGTCTCATTCAGGTTGTCTCACTCATTATATTACAAATATTCGCCTGATGTCGATGATGACGACGATGATGATTTCATCAGGTACTTCCTTGTGCTTGAGTCCTTCCGGGAATTTCTTGTGGGCCGGCTTTAGTGACGGCACTCTCCGTGTCTTTGATCTTTGCGGCCGCTTTTCCCTCCAAGCGGACGAATCTTGGGAGAATGGAGGCCGCCAAAAGTCGACCATGATGCTCCCCAGCAAATTCCATCAACGCTTTGGAGCCGTGGCGTGTCAAATCCATGCCCGGGGCGTCCACACGGACTTGCTCATGCAAGTCGACATGTGTGGCGACTATGTCTTTGGAGGCGTTCCTCGGGGCGCCAACGAACTCTATGCCGTCTCGACTCGGGATCTCGAAGCGCAAGCCGCCCATGGCAACAGCTATAGCAGCAGCACGACTGCAAATATCTTGGATTCGATTCACGTCCATGTCCACGCGGATGCCAAGCTCAAGGGATTTGGAGCCTGCACCCAACTCCAACATGCCAGTCGACCCACCTACCTACTCTTGACAGGAAAGGGAATCAAGAATATTCATATTTGGAAGTTTCAACCTCCTCTGAATAACAAAAACCATGAAGAAGAACCGGTATGGGAACAATTGTATGATACACAGACCAATGGAAATACCATTTCACTATTGAGCTTTTACCGAAATCCATTGGGAAAACTCATGGGTGTTTCACAAAGTGATACTCAAAAGTTGCGGCTCTGGGATTTGTCGCGAGAAGAACAAGAAGACACAACTACTAGCAGTAGTACCACCAATAGCCATTGTACTAGCATCAAGCCTCGGCCCAAACGACCGCCGTATCAGGATGTGGCCAACAGTCAGGGGGCCTTGGGCATTGCCGGGGGATATGGAGTTTGTGGAGGGCCGACCATGTACAATCAGTTGAGTATTGTCAGTTTGGATCAACCCAAGTCGGCCTATAATCATACCGAGCTGGCCTTGCCGGGTGCTTCTTCGGCGGCTTCGTCACTCTCCATGGGACGGGGAAGGCAACGGCGGGGAGATCTAAAACAAGTAGTGAATGTGGCGACTCTGCCGAATGACTCGAATCATGCTCTTTTGGAGTTGGATGATGTAAGTGATCATGTTGTGTTGGCAGCAGATGAATATCATCATCACTCACTCACTCACATGATGCCTTTCTCATCCTCCCTTTTGCTTTGCCCAGGGTTCCATTGTTCACTACACAGCGACCGGTCCCAAGGCAGGACGACCCAATCTCGAGATTCTTTCGGAAGAATTGACGGGGATTGCCCCTCTCCCAGCAGACTTTTGGAGCCGCACCATCTGCCTGGGAAAACCAGCGGGTTTGATAGTGGCTGCGGTGGGTATGTACAATCCCAATACGCAACTAGGGCACATTGAGGTCCGGTCATTGCAAAAAGTTCCGCCCTCCTCCCCTATGGCCACCGACAGTCGTGCCTTGTCGCGGCTGTGCATGCAAGCGCCGCCCCCTTCGTCCTTGAAGAAGAAATTGAAGAAGAAAAAGAAACGAGCACTCGAACAAATGCAAGGTACTGCTGCTGAAGACTATTCTGGCAGCAGCAACAGGAACAACAACAAGGGTGATTCGGCCAGGTTGACAACTCCTTGTCGCATGGAAGAGGAACCTTCAGCTAATACTTCTACGAGGCCTGTGCCGATATCCGTGGAACAGTCGACGAAAAAGCTCAAAAAGAAAAAGAATAAGTCCTCCAACGGCAGCAGCAATGGTGCCACTGCGATACCACCTTCGATCGAAAAGGATGTTCGAGGAGACACCGAGCCCATGCAGGTGGATCCAACAAAGAAAAAGTCTCCGCCGGTGTATTCTTCCAATGAACCATCGACCAAGTTGTCTTCGAGCGGCGCTGCCATTCTCCCGAGTGTCTCACCCGCTACACGTATTTCGGAAGAAGTGTTCACTTTCCAAAAGAAAAAGGTGGTGCCAATATCTAGCATGATCAAGGAAGCCAAAACCGACTCCTCCTCGTCAATTGCACCTCAAGTTTCGCCGTCGGCCTCCACTCCGTCCGCCCGTCAAGTGCAAGGGGAAACACCATCGTCGGAGGAATCCAACAAGGCGGAACATGGGGCCATTGCCAAATTTCTGAAACCCATCCGCGTACTGCACAATTATCCAGAACATCAAGACGGAAATCAGCAACCCGTTGCCAAGGTAGCATCTCCCCCGGTTCCCCGCAAAGTACGAAATACGTCTGATGAGAGCCAACCTGACAGAACTCCCGCGGCACCAACAAGCGAAAACGAGACGGAAGCAGCACAATCCCATGATACCGAGAACACACGTGTCGAATTCAAAGTGCAAAAGACTCTGAAAATCCGACTGGGACACAAAACCTCCGATTCATCCGTTAATAAGCGACCAGAAACACCCACACAAGACGGCAGCAATGATGGGCCCGACCACAAGAGACCGAGAACCGGGTCGAGTTCCGAGCACTCGCTAGTGAATATCGCGAGCATGTTGGTCGATCTCAAATCTCCTCCATCTGCGTCAAGGACCAACAACAGGCCAAAGGTCTCTCGAAACAATTCGAGCTCGAGTCTGACGACCACCCGTGAGGATCTCATCACTACTCAGGCGAAGGAATTGTACCAGAAACTTTGTCAACACATCGATTCTTTGCCCAAACCACAATCAAGGCTGCTGAGCCAGAGTGTGGACGCATTTGGCTCCTTTGCACCTCAATCTCGGTATACTCGTGTTGCAAATGAACATCGTGCTTCTCATGATATGATTCAGAGGCGTCTACTACGCTCTGCTGAAGCCACTCTACGATCCCTTGTCGAAAATCATGCTACGGTCGAGGGTGCCAGATCCGAACTGAAAGACGCGATTCGGTCGTACCAAGAAGTGTTGGTGAGTCGCCTACGAGTACTGCCCATCGCACCCTCTTGCATCTTGCCCTGTATCATTTTTCTTCTATATGCTAACAACCTTTCTTTATACCCTCATTCAGCATGATACATTGAAGCGCCAAGAGTTAGAATTGGACGCCCTGGTGGACGAGAATGGCGAGGTTCCCAAGATGCCGGTCGTTTCCTACCGAAGCGCTTTCGAAAAGGTGCAGGAGATTTACAAGTCTCTGGAAGCACCCAAAAGGCCACCTGGTCGTCCCAAGGCTTCGGTGTAGCATGCTGTCTGTAGCATTCATTTTGTTTTAGCTGTCTTTCTCTACTAGTAGTAAAAAAATGGAATCGTTACTGTTGCCTTTAATGCCGCTGTTTGTACCGCGATAGTATACTTTGTCTAGGTAGTTTACGGCTACTAGAAGGCAAGAATGCTCGCACGCCTGCGCGCCAATGACGTCAGCGATGACGGCGAGGACATCGACAATGCAACACAAGGACGGATTTCTACGGTCGTCGACGGTCGCGATGGCCGATGATCGAGAAAGCAACTTTTTAAACTTGCAACTTGTTTGTGGTGTTTGTGCCGCACGAACCACGAAAAGATGCCATCACCAGCACACAACCATTCCCAGCACCATCACAACTGCCGCCTTCTACCCACCATTCGCTCTTTTCTGAGTGACAATACAATCCATTATCGAACAACAATGCCAAAGAGCTGACCTGCTGGATTCGTTTTTCTTTCTAGAGGAGAAAGCAGCGTAGTAGTCTTGAGAATCAGTTGTTGAATCAATCACCTGCCGCCGTTCCGTTTCAGTTTCATGTTGATTGGAAGTGTCGGCCCATCATTTCTCGCGACGACTCCGATGGCCTTGGTATCTTCATCGACATTCGCGACAGTAGCAAGCAGTTCATCCTCTGGTCTTCTATCGAGCGTAGTCCCCAAACTACCACTGTTATTAGCGGCGACCTCTTCCACCGCCCTTTTTCAGGAACGACGACCGAGTGCTGAATCTTCCCCTGGCGACGACTCGCGCACCTCCAAAAAATCAAAACTCCCAATGCTGTCACCCCGAGCCAGGTCGTGCGTCTGGATGGCTCTTGCCATGTCCTTGCACTTTGGGGGCTATGAATTTGCTCGGAGCGGCGCTCTTGCCTTGTTTACTAGCTCAGACACTGGCTTTTCTCATCCGTCAGCCTATCCATTTGCTATTGGCCTCGTGACTCCCGTCTCATTGGCGCTTCTATACGGATATGGTCTCTTGCTGAGAGCTAGGGGGCCACGGTATGCATTGCGGACGACAAAGTGGATCTCCGTCATGTTCTTGTTGGCACCGACCCTTTTGATTAAGATGCTTGGGAGTACTACTGCTCCCGCAACAACAATATGGACCAAACTACTCGTGGGCATTCTCTTTGTCTTTCAGAATTCCTACGCTCATTTGATTTATACGCAGCAATGGTCTTTTCTGGGAAGCGTCATGACGCCTACTGAAGGCACAAAGTGGTTCTCGCCCATCGCAGGAATTTGCTCGTTGGTGTGTACTTTCACCGCGACTTTGGTACATCGATTGGTAGCTGTAGTGGGACTTTTGGGGTTGATCTTTGGGACTGCAGGTGCGTTATTCTTCAGTTTACTATTGGCGGATCGAGCTTATCAGCTTGGAGAAGAGGTAAGATAATACAGAACTGCTATTCTTGGGCATGAGACGAATTCCTCCGATCACATCGATTTTTGCTCACTCTAGATGACTTTTGTAGCACGGCTTTGATCCCTCGGAAGCAATGCAACACATCAAGAAGAAGAAGTCAAGAGACGATTGCGACACGCTACAGCATATAGAGGAAAAATCGTTGTTGATGAAAACTGTCCATCTCTTTCAACGTGTGCCAACTCTAGGAGCCCTATTTCTCGAAGTTATCAGTTTCCAGTCTCTAAGTACGGTCTTGAATGTCTTTTTTGTCCACAAGCTCAAAGAGGGAGTTCCGCTCGACACAGACCGGGCAGCCTTTACGGGGCGGTTCTATGCTTACATAAATGGTTCCTCGACACTGATGCAATTCTTTGTGCTGCCGCTAGCAAGGAACTATTTGGAGCCCAAATGGGTCTATCGACTCATGCCCGTGATCTTACTTCCGCTACTCGTCTACTCGGCATTTCAATCGTCAAGTTTATATGTGGCTGCGGCGGGATTCTTTGCGCTGAAAACAATGGACTATTCCTTACGAAATGTGGTGAATGAGATGGTCTATCAACCTTTGGATTTTGAATCGAGATATCTTGGGAAGGAAGTGGTTGGAGTCTTTGCAAATCGATTTGGGAAATCGGGCATGTCGATGATTTTGAGTCTCTTGGCCCCCCTGGGAGTCGGAGTTCCACAGCTATCCCAACTGGCAGTAGCTGTGGGAAGCATATGGACAGCTTCCAGTGTGTGGCTAAGCCGCTGCCTTGTCACAAACGTTGAAGCAGAACGGCTAGTACAAGAACGACGAAAAGACGTCAAGAAGGAATAGTAAACCTCAGAGCAAGTTCGATTATTTCGAAGACATTAGGCAAGATCCTACTGATCATGATCATATCGGAGGACCCTTACTTGGAAATTAAAAGGAGGTCTATCATAGTATTTGGTGAAACTCTCAATGCAGGCCCTGGTCTCTCTGGTTCTTAGCCTAGTACTACTTCTTGTACACTCTTAATTTCTTTGAGAAATAACTAATAATCTTCCTTGGCTCCTGACTCTCTCTACTACTAGAGATGAGAGGAAAGAATCATCCATGGCCTAGAAATAATCACACAAGAAGAGACAATGGTCGGAGCATGGTCATTGCCATTGGTTTATTTTATTTGTTCCTCATCTTCTTGTTGGATCGAGGAGGGAGAAGCACTCTCTAGCTATCGGCTGACGTACAGACCGGGGTACCTTTGGGGGATCTTTATGGGGACCCGGCTGTCAACAGCCTCTAGAGAACATAAAGACAGATTTCCGAGGACAACTGGATTTTGACCATGGCCGCGATACCATCACGGTGAACAAAACATTTTCCGCGGCAGCCCCTTTGCGGTCGTTTCCGAAGCTGAAAGTATAGGTATAGACTAACATATATACACCTGATCCAGTGATGTACTTTGTTTGAACGATGGGCGGGCGCGTCCTTGTTCGACCCGCACCCCATTCATATCCAATCGATAGAATAGGCATGATAGAGTCGAGACATCTCCAGTTATTTTCCGGTAAGTAGTAGGGCTACGGTAGTTATTTTGTTGTGCTGGTCTGACATTGTGCTACCAGTGCTCGAATACTATAGTGTAGTAGTCTAGTATGATTGATCTTCTATTGCAACGATGAGCGAGAGAGACAAACCTGCTGCTCATTTTGGGTGATACTGAATGGCTCGACAGCCTCACATCTCCCTCCAACGGATGCAGTTGCCAGCGTTCCAAAAAGTCGACGTGTCGAGTCGAAAGGGTCAACCCCGTCGACGTGTCTAGTCGAAAGGGTCAGAGAAAAGCAGAACTCGACGGAACACTAAATGTCGCACCCGCAAAATACATAGGGCGCTCCAGGGGGACATGGGTGACAGCCGGGTCTCGACCGCTCGCTACTGGGCTACGTGATTTCTACGGTGAAATCCTACCACGAAACCGTTTAACACCCCACTATGTTTTCCTGGCTGGCACTTGTTTCGATGTTCTGTAACGATGTGCTGTAGACTACCGCGCCGGTACAAACCGGTAGAGGGCTTGCTTGCAATGCGACGCGACACTGACGCCTTGCTGACGCTGACGCTGACGCTTCGCCTCAGCATGCGTCTGTACCGTCCGGTACATACGGTACGTACCTCAGCTGCGAGCACCGCCCGCCAGAGAAACACCCCCGCGCAACCCGCAACAACAACGTCGCCTCGTGAATGAAAAAGAGAGACCCGGGCGAATCAATCTCACTAACTGTCTGTTGAAGTCGGTCACTTCTCGAACCAGTGCGGTACTGCACATACAGCGGAGTTGAAGTTGGGAAGAATGTGGAGATTAGAATGAAAGAAGAATTATTATTGTGCGATATCCCCCAACGTGGCACGCGCGCGCGGATGAGACCCCGGGAGAATTTTGCTGTTCCTACTGTATCTACGTACCGGTACCGTACCAGTGCAGCACGAGTACCCCTGGTACGTACCGGGGTACTTGTGCTGTCCTTCACTTCTCGTGGCGGACGGAGTTGTACGAAAACAGAATAATGTTGTGATCAGATCTCAGATCTGTGTAGAGCCAAAGTAGAATGCCTACCAGCTTCTCCATTATCCTGAGGGCGTGTTCTGCCTTTCACTTGGCACTCAGCTGGCAACAGAGCAGCACGTAGCTGCCTGCTTTTTACCACAAGTCTCCGGCTCGAATCACAACACAAAACCACAGCTCTACCACTCGCATCACACAGAGTATCTCTTTTTACTGTTTGCAGCTCTATTTCTATTCCTCTCTCCAAACAATACAATTATCATGGTGCTTCCATCATCTGAACAGTCTACTACAAGGCAGAACGACTTCCTCGACTTCTTCTCGCAGGCCATTGAAAGGTACAAGAAATCAGTGAAGGAGTGCAGCGCTGGCGAGGAGGAGGAAGCCGCAAAGCCGTCTCCCCGCAAGGTCCCCCCGAAGAAACGCTCCCCTGTCCACATGGTTAGCGATGATTCGTCGCGAGAGAACCCTTCCAAGCTCCAGAAGACCTGCCCCTCTTCTGAAGGAGGAACTGTTGTTGATGAGGAGGAAAACCCCGGTGACACCCCAGAGGAGCTCGAGAAGAAGCGTCTTGCAAGCCGCGTTAGCTCTCGTCGAACTCGAGAACGCGAGAAGCTTCGAATGGACCACTTCCGCAATGCGAAGCTCAAGCTCCAACAAGAAAATAGCAAGCTCAAGGATGAGAACGATGAGATTCGTGGCCTCATCCAGAAGATCAAGGAAGAGAAGGAATTTCTGGAACACAAGAAAGCAGCGGTTCAGTCCATGCTGGCCCAGAACCCTCCTGCTGCCCCGGCGCAGCTTCCTCTTCCCTTGCCTCAGCAACATCAGCCCTCTATGGCCCCGCCACCGCCGCAGAATATGGCAGCTCTGCTGTTAAATGCTCTCGTCCAAGCTCAAGGCGGAGCTCCTCCTCCCCCCTCGGTGCCCTCTCAAGAGCAACAGCTACTCTCACTTCTAGGTCTGGTCTCGGCGAACCCTGCTCTGGCGCAACTGCTGAACCCCCAAGCACACGCACCTCCGCAACAGAATCCGTTGGCTGCTTTGCTTCGGGGAGGAAACTTTGGCGCAGCCCTAGACTCTGGAAATAACAACTCTGCTTTGAATCCAACTCTGCTCAGTCTACTGCTGTCTCAAAACTCTGGCTCTAACCAGCCTGGATACATGTCCATGGACAGCGGAAGGAGCATGTAATTCGCCGGGGGAATAACGGTGGAAATCAGCAACTAGATATTAAAGAAAGATATCAAATTCTTTTTGCACAGCACAAATTCTTGTAAATTTTTAAGACAATATTGTTGTTCTATACTTTTTAAGGATATACAGTAGACACTCTCTTTAGTGACTACCTAGTAGACTATCAAATCCTGATTCCCCATCTTTCTGAGGAGCTCTACTTCAGAGTAAAGCGAAGACATGTCTCAACCGGTTGTTGGTGTTGTTGTTGTTGATGATGATGATGATGATGTTGTTGTTCAGTAGTAGTAGAGCAGCATCATTCTCCTCTCTCCTCTCCTCTCGCTACTAGTACCTGTGGCACAGGCTACCGGTACCGGTACAGATACCGACGGTCATTCTTGCAGTTGGTAAGACGGGCCTCTCTCTTGGCACTCACCTCCCCACCACCAGTACTGAATATACGTAAAAGCTACGGCACCCGCACAATAATAGCACCTTCGCTTTTCACCACAGCTGAAGAGCAAAACACTCCAACGAACGGGTGAGAGTACCAGGTACCAGGTACTGGACCAGCACAGTACGAACAGTACAAGTACCGTACGTACCAGTAGTTGTTGCGTTGACGCATCGAATCATCTGGAAATCATCCGATCATTACTTTCGTGTACGTACGTACCTGTAGAAATGAAGTAGATTGGACATGTTCTCGTTTGCGTCATGCTGACGATGCCACCTGAATGCCAACAGCCCATCATCTGGCGGCTTCAAGTTCAGCACGTGAAAAACACGTGCTGAAGATTTTTTCGGACTTTTTATTTTAAAATGTGAGTCGAATGGGTCGTACCCCCAATCTCGTGTGTGCGCGTGCCGTCCATCCAAATCTTTTTCGTGATTTGCTGATGATGCATTTGCACGTCACGCTTTTATTGGCCCCAAACGTTGACCCACATCATCTAAAGGCATCGTATTTTGCATTTACCAAAATGAGTGGTGGGACGGACGGAGTAGACAACAGACAACCTTCCGTCGCTCCCCTCTCGACGGCAGACTGCATGATCTTACTGTCGAATCCATCGTTACAAGTTATAATCCATTGCATGGTCCACTGGTTTCGAGTAGTATTCGCAACATTACTTTCGATCTACGACGATTCTTCTCCTCGCAGCAACGAGAACGAAACGTTCAAAGCAGAACTCCAACCGCTACAAAATCGTCGAAACAACAACAACAACAACATTCACATCATGCCGGGCGAACAAAAGAAACAGAAATTAATGACTGGAGAAGAGAAGAAATGCGATTCTGCCCCTGGGATTGCCGCCAAGATTGCTAGGAAGAACATTTTGGAACTTCAGCCCTATCGCTGCGCCCGAGATGACTATTCCGAGGGTGTCTTGCTCGATGCCAACGAAAATGCATTTGGCCCCACTTCGTTGCCGTCCAAGAATTTGGATCCCTACGACAACTCCAACGCACTCGAGCGGTACCCAGATCCCTACCAGATTGCCTTGAAAGAGCTCTACGCTAAGTACCGTGGGCACGGATTGACACCTGCGAACATCTTTGTGGGTGTAGGATCGGACGAGGCGATCGACATGCTGATGCGTATCTTTTGTCAGCCGGCGCGAGATGAAATCCTGATTACTCCTCCCACTTATGGAATGTACAAGGTTTGCGCCAAGGTCAATGATGTTTCCATCAATAGCGTTCCCTTGACAGAAGACTTTGACTTGCGAATCCCAGAGGTACGAAACACTACTTGCTTCTTGGATGGTGCTGCTGGTGGTGCTGGTGCTGGTGCTGGTGCTACCAAAAAACACGCTACTGTTTCGCGGCAGCAACTCAGAGTATGACTTTGTTTGGCGTGTTCTCTCTTTACTGATATCAATGATTGTGTGTCCAAATCCACAGATGTTGGCTGCTGTTTCGGAAAAGACAAAGTTGTTATTTATTTGCAGTCCAGGAAACCCTACCTGCAAGGCCATTCCACTGGCAGAAATCGAAAAAGTGGCCTCGGCCACTAGCCAATATCAAGGTTTGGTCGTCGTTGACGAAGCCTATGTCGACTTTTCGGATCAAGGCACTGCCATTGAACTGATTCAGAAATACCCCAATATTGTGGTCTTGCAAACCCTCTCCAAAGCCTTTGGTTTGGCCGGCATTCGTTGCGGGTTTTGCTTGGGACCTCCCGACGTGATTCAGCTCATGAATAATGTCAAGGCTCCCTATAATGTCAACTCATTGACCAGCGAGGTTGCCATGAATGCCATGGGTTCCATCGCCACATTGGAAAAGAATATTGCGGGTATTTTGGAGCAACGATCGCTAGTGGCAAAACAGTTGGAGGCCTTGGACTTTGTTGAAAAGGTGTACCCGTCTGACGCCAACTTTTTGTTATTCCGTGTCCAACAAAAGGCCAATGATTTGTACAAGACCATGGCAGACGCGGGAGTTGTGACTCGATTCCGTGGTAATGAAATTCATTGCGATGAATGTATCCGTGTGACAATAGGCACAGCCGAAGAAAATGCCAAGTTCCTGGAATTACTTCAAAAGACTTGGAAGGATTTGACGGCCTAAAAGGTACGAGTAGGTCGTATACTACTACTAGGCGGGCACCAGGCAAACCAAGAAGGCGGGAATGGAATGATGACCGACCATGATCGATTTGGATTGAATCCGTAAGAGCGTATCGGTACACGTACGGTACGGTGGGCACTCAGTCAGTCCTCTCTATCTCCACTCGCTATTCGAGAGGCGCAGCGCGCCTTGGCTACATAGTATAGAATTCTTTGTCTACGTTTACATTTCCGAGTAGAGTGCTGATTTGATTCAGTTTTGCTGCGCGTGGTCGTCGGCTCATCAGGTCTACGATCGATAGGCGAACGAGAGCCTCTCAACTCCTGCTAGAGAGTAGGCGTTGTGGGTTTTGTACAAAGCGGAACTATGCCACTAATAAATGCATGGCGGTGCTTTGGGCCCCAACCAGCCATTAGCTAAAATACGCAATACACATGCCACGATATAAGCACGAATCAGCAATAATCTAAAGGATAAACATCTCATACTACAAGTGCGATCCGATGACATTTTGATTTCACACAAAACGAGGACATAGGTCGGCTTTTATGCAGGGATCATCTACTAGTCCCCCCCCCCCCCCTCTCTCTCACTCAATCTCTCTCACACACACATTCAACATTCCACATTCATCATCATTGATTGATCGATCGATCATTGTTTTTTATCTTCCTTTTCATCCGCCCATCCTTCATCTAAGCGTTGTTGCAATGCCTTGGTTTGTGCCTCCCGGAGAGCAACTCGCTCCTTGAGCCACGCCTCTTCCTTCTTGACGACAGCCAGTGCCTTCTTTTTTTGTTCAATTTGTGCATACAAGGCATCCAGTTCCTTTTCTATGGCCACCTTTTGTTCTGTCGCACTGGAATATCGTTTGTTGGCACTCTTGACGTCTTCCGCCACGGCCTTGAGGCAAGCCTTGGCGCGTCTTCGGCGTCCCGCCTTGAGGGTATCCAAGGAGGGTGGTGTGACGGTGACTCGGTAGCTAACGACTTTTTCACGGTACCAAGAATAATCATTTTCAAAGCTAAACTGGATCAAACAAGGGACGCTACCGACCAAGAATTTGCCAGTGATTGCCGTTTTACTGGCGTCGACCCGTTCTACTTCCTAAAGTATTCGTAAGTTCGATAGTATGTAGCAGAAAAGCAAGTTCGATCACAACAAATGAAAAGAAGAAAGGAGTGTGAGCAATTAGCAAATAAAAAAACAAGTCAAGAACCGACAAGAAAGGGAACTGCTGGCTGATAGAAGTATAAGTACAGTATGCACTCTACCAACTATCTTCTTCCAGCAGAACAACGTATCATTCAACGAAGCACGAAGCACCAACGAACGCACCTTGACAATGGTTATTCCTTCTTCTCGCTCCGCCGTGATTCCAAACGCAAAGTCATGTGTCTTATTTTCTACCGCATATTCTACCACACTTCCGGGAGCCGACACTTGAATGGGCACTTTGAGCGTTCCCCCCGCCGCCACGGGCACACTTCGTCCGACATAGACCGATTCTTTGCCTTCATATGACTGCAACGATGGTCCGTCCACTTGCTTGAGAAGAGGGGCTGCTGTGGGAGCGTTCAAAAGAGAAGCACTGGGAATGTACGAGGCATCGGCAGTGGCTGTGGCTTCCGCCACCGCCTTGGCCTCCATGGCTTGCAAGCGTTTGGGGTCGGTGGTTTTTGTGGCGGTGGTTGCTGCGTTCGCCGCCTTTTGTTGCTGTTGTTGTGCTTCTTTTTCCGCCATGATAATGTGCTCGATAACGTGCATAAACAAACCACGATTAAAAAAGCGATGATGCAGAGGAAAAGTGTAGAGAGACAGACAGAAAGAGAGGACAAGTACGTAATGAGAATCACTTTTTTGACTCTTGGATAGATAGACGCAATAAGATCGGCCTCTTTATCTTTCCACTTCTTTCTTCTTTTTCCCGATGACGGGCCAATGCGTTGTGTAAAAAGTATACTGGGATTCTACACGAAAATGGGTCATTTGCGTTCGAACGAGGCTGCCTTATTGTTTTCGCTCGATAAACTCTCGCTCTCTCAACGGATGCATTTCGAAATTTGATTCCAATGAGTCGTCCAATCGTCTATCCGTCGTACGTGTATGGAGAGGAGAGCGATCGCGACCAGAAAAAAATAACACGTAAAACGCATCAAGCGACAATGGTGCGGCCCGCGGCCCGCCGCAACGAGCCCCGCCGACCGTAGAAATACATATGATACGTACTCGTAGCTGAAATATCGCCCTACAAGCAACATGAAACACCCATAGCTTCCCATTGATTCATTGCACCCACTCCCCAACAACAACAACAACAACAACAACAACAACAAGAAATCTAAATAATCAATCATGTTTAGCTCTTCATCAGTGGCCCGGTTGACGAGACAATTATTGACATCACACTTGAGCGGCGCGACAAGGAGTAGTGGCACCAGAAGTCTTGCTTCCCTGGCGGCAGCGGCAGGAAAGCCGACAATAACAACTGGAAGTAGTACTGCCACTACACCTGTGTCGCACCAATTCATTGCGATGCGAAGTTTGGCGACAGATGGCAAAGATGCTAGTACCAGTACAAGTAGTAAGGCGAAATCTACTTCTGCAACAACAACGGTGAGTCCAGTCCGCACGTACAAAGTGCTTGAAGTGCACCTACACGACAACTCCTTTAGAATGGGTTTCCGAAAGAGTTGCGGTTACCACAACATGCAGATACGCATGTAGTGCAGTACTTTTATCGTCTCCCTTCTCTAGCACATTCGATCGTTCTCATACTTCTTCTTCTTTCCATGTAATTTGTGTAGGAACCGTCCGAAGCGACTGATATTCAACAACCTTTTTTGCAACACCAGGAATGGGTCAAATTCCAACAATCCATTCGCGTCGATGGATTCCAGACGGGACAAGTCACAGCTGCCCATATTATGAAGAAATCCAAAGGTGGAAAACAAGCCCGGAATCGCAAAGCCCGCGAACTCGAACTTCTTCAACAATTGGATCCCAACTATCAAGCACCCTCCTCTGGCAGCAGCAGTAGCAGCAAGTTTCCTGCGATTCGGTATTCTCCCGAAGAAACGCAAGAATTGTTACAACTGGCCTTTAAGACACTCCCAAAACGAGAGGGCAAACGGGGGACTCGGAATCTCAAACGACAAGCCGTGCGTTGGAAGGCAGTGAGGAAAATTCGCGCCAAATACAAGCAGCAGATCCAGGCCGCCCATGAACGACGTATGGAACATCGACAATGGAAACGGGAAGAGACCAAGGCCGTCAAGGAGGGAGCACCAGCACTGTGTCATTCGGATGCAGAATATCAAGCACAAATCTTGAAACGATGGGCCGCTACCATGTTTTCTTCTTCGTCTTCTTCTGCTCCTGCTGAGAAGTCGCCAGCCACTACTACTTCTGGACATTTGAAGGAAGGAAAGATGGCTTCGACCATGGAGTAAGATCACCAGTTTGGTTGAATGTAGCCATAATGTTATAACGTAGTCGTAATTCTTGCGCATGTTGTCTATCTGATGCAGCAATAGACCTTGCTCCTACGAGTATTCTAGAGCTAGCCAGTTGCTCTCTGTGAGAAAACTTCAGAGTAAGAGCACAACCATCACGTACGCAATACCACAATCATAATATATAAATATGCACTCTATCATATTATATTGAACAAAATCGAAATGGTAGCGAAAGAGGGAGGTGGAGACCACGACGTCTCGAACCATTCTTCCTTGAATCCGAGAAGAGAGCTGGCAACAACACGAGGCCATTTGAATTCCCGAGCATCTTGTTTTCACAAGTCACAATCAATCTCTCTATAGAATCAAAAAATGACGAATGGATCGCGGCAGCAGACGCATCTTTTTGTTTGCCTTTGCTTAGGCAGCCTTACTCGCCTTGGTGGCGGCAATCGCGGCAACTTTCATGCGACCCATCCCCGGGGGCAAAAAGCTACTACTGTCCACCGTCTTGCGAACTTCCCAGACAAAGCCCACCTTTTCAAGCTCCAGGATTCGGTCGACAGTCATATTGCTAACTTTGTCATCTCTTAGCAACTTGTACTGGCGTCTCTGGCACTTGACCCAAGTTGCCAATTGCGGATTTTCGGGGAATGTGCTAGGTACGTTGCAATGTCCCCGACGACGAGTAAAATCCTTGAGTTCATAGAGCTTTTCTGCCCAAGCTGCGGCATGAGAATCCCAAATGAATCCAATATTCTCCAATAAGGTGATTCGTTCGTCTGTCATGGTGGACATTTTACCATCCACCTTGAGCTTGTACTGATAGCGCTGGCGTTTGACCCAACGAGCCAGTGCTGGATTTTCCTTGTAGGTATGCGGAACTTGGCTGCAAGGTAGAAGATAAGAACGAGTGAGAATGCATATGAAAAAAACACCGGCAGTGATTCGAGGTCTTTGAACAATGAAAAAGACGTACCAGTGACCCTTTTCCTTTCGAAAGCTGATCAAGTCTTGGAACTTTTCAGTCCACTGTTCGTACTGATAGGGACGGAAGCGTTGACCATTCAAGTCTACGTCAGAATATTGGCTTTGATCGTCGGAATCCTTGCTTGTTTGTGCTTGTGGTGGGCAATGCTTCGCCTCCCCAGTCGCTACAGACACCGCCAACTGTGCCGGAGTTCCTCTGGCCTTCTTGGACAAGTGCTGGTACTCTTCTGGCCTTTCACTGACGGGCTTATTGTGATTCGTTCCATCCAATGGGCGCTTAGGAGCCAAGGAGAGAAGGCCCGGGCTGGTCCCTGAAGCTGTAGCCTTTGGTTCTGCCTTAATCTTGCCTTCGGATGCCACCGCCTTTTGGGGGACGGCGGTGTTGGTTGCTTGTGGTAGATGAGGGAACAGTCTTTGATTAGAGAACATTTCGGATGCAAAGTTCGCAGCAGCATGATGGTGGCTTGCTAGTAATGACTGCAGGGTCGCAGCATGAGGATGCTGGTAGAGGAGCATAGCCGCCTGCATACGTCGAAGCTGCTCGAGTTGAATCTGCTCCTGCAGATTCGATTGCTGCTGCTGATAGAGTGCCAAAACTTCTTGCGCTTCCGCCATCCTGGTTGCGTTACTAGACAGAGGAGGTACGTGGCGGTTGTAAGAGATCACCTGCTGCGCCTGCTTAACAGGAGTTGCAGCTGCAAGAGGAGCGGTCTTTCGCTCCAAAAGGGCAGGACATTCCAGTGGTTGCAGCTTTGGTGGTTCGGAACTTGCGACTGATGATGCCGTCGCGGTCTGTGCAGCAGCAGATGACGATTCTACCTTTGTGGGGGCGGAGACCTTGAGCTGTTTCGATATGATTGTAGTGGAATCCTCGTCAGAAGCCAGTTCGAGGCTGATGATCTTCGCGAGACCCGAGTTCAAGGGGACATGCTCCCTGGCTCCTGGTCTACTCGTACTCTTAGACGAATCTGTGGTCTTGATCGCAGTAGGGTCTGCGGTACGGATTGTAGCGCTCATATCTCCCTTTCTCCGGACAGGAGGTGCCGATCCAAGAGAAACGAAACCTTGCTTGGCTTCCATGAGACGCGAGGAGAGCAGTTTGTGATGCATCTTGATTTGGTTAGTCGCAGAGAGTGATGTTGTCAATGTACGTGTTCAGAGAGAGAAGGATCTCAGAGGAGAGGCTCAAGGGAATGCTAGCGGTAAGATTTACTGTATAAGATGTAAAAGACAATCGCTGATGTCAAGGCAGTCAATGGTTGATATCGTGCCAGTATATTAGGAAGGAGAAAGGAGTGTGAAGAAAACAAGAGAGGTTGGAGAGAGGGAAGAAACAAGCGATGCGTGTTGTGCCTGTCCAATCTACCGGTATTTCTCCCACTCTACTACTAGCAAAAAGACGCCACTACGCGTTCGATCGGGAGAAAAAAGTTCTTGCAACTAATTGATGCCTGCCCGATCGTCGGCTTTCGACGCCTTCGCGTTCTTCATATTTCGTGGGAGTGGGCCCTGCCTACCAATGTATGCAGGCTTGTGACGTACAGTATGTGAAGAAACCTTCTTTCGCGGTGATTCTCGTTTTTTAACGTGCTGTAGAAACTGATACTAGTTTAGATGAGGCCACCTTGCATCCAGAGAATTCGCTACGAGTAAAAGGCAAACACAGCAGCACGCGGAATCGGAATGCCACAATTCGCTTGAATTCTCAGATGAGAGAACTCATTATGCGGTTCTTTGCCTCGAGGAAAGATCAACCACAAGAACGGAGCGATGCATGAAACTGTGAGGTGGCTCATTCGCCAAATCGAGCCATTGTTTATTTTATATGTATGTACGCCACGCACGGCGCTATTATGCAAGCCCCGCGATGAGGGATTATTGCATCCAAGAAGTTCCAACCTGCAAGAAATAATCAAGCCGCCGTCTTCATTACTGTATTTCCCCCAATGCAGCTTCGTGCAACCATCTTCAATCATGCATTCCGGCCTCCTCGTCCTGCCTGGCAAGAACTCTGGGATTCCCCATAAATAATGCAGGCGTCGGGCTTAATCCCCCTGATGTTAGGTAATTAGTGCCATGGAGTATTTATGGAGACGAACTTTTTCTCCCGCGCGCCGGTAGTCGGTGGGTTGTCGTCCTCAACTTGCATGTCGCACCTTCTTGCCTTCTCATTTCGATTTTGATGTTGTTGTGTCGTCGCCGCCGGGCAGTCATTCACATATGATACAAGTACATTCCCGTGGTGGGGGTGGTGTCCGGCGGGTATGACGTGAACCAGGTTCAGTAGTCAAGCACAGTGTCGTCGTACCGGCACACAAGTAATGTGCCTCCGTACCCCGGTAGACGGGGTGGTATCAATAAAGAATAAGAATGAATCTAACAGCAGGAAGAATCATCATCATCAATCATCATCACAACAACATCATCATCTTCTTGTCATGCATCCTCGCATCTGTCCATCAACTGAGTGTTTACGTGCTCTCTCTGCTCTAGCTTCCTCTTGTTGTTATGTTCTGAAGTATACTTTGTGGCAACTCTGGGAACTGTCTCTTTAGCGATAATACGAGACCTTTCACTGTCATTGCTACTAGAGAGGCAAACAAGATGATGCGCTTCCCAAGGCCTCTTGTTCCTGCACTTTCCCCTACAGTTTCAATTTTGCCTTATGCACAAAGTAGTAGTCGACAATCATGAAGATTGAAATGAGGAGACATGTTTTTAAAGGTCGTAATAAAGCTAAAAAAGCAACATGCTAAGAGGCAAAACAGATGTTAATCATTAGGAGATGTAAAGAGTGAGTGTATCATTCTTACTCTACTGATCCTCCGAGGGACCAAGAGGAATGAGTGAGGAGGTTCTTTGTGGTCCTCCTTCCTCCGGACTCTCATGATCTGTCAGTCGACCGTCTCTAGTCGAGCCAGTCGAGCCTGACACGAAGGGATTTTGATTTTTGACGATGACCGCGATGCGACATGCGACCCTCCTCTCGGGTCCTTTTCTCGGGGAGCTGCACCATTCTTCATTCATTTGACTATCAAAGCGTGGGCTGTATTTACCCAAGGCAGCTACCACTTCTTGATAGGACGTGCAGCCTTCCAACCTTACTTACCTATCCTCGAACGCACCGGCGACATTGGTCTCATGGACCACGCCATCCACATGGAATGTTTTTCACCCGAAGACCTAGCAATTATCAATTATTGCAGATTGTATCTCCACATCACTACCATGTCCGAACTTTTCGACGCATCCGGCACCAACATAATGACCCACATGCTTCATTGCGAACGGCCCGCGTGGTTTGACCCCACAGTTATTACTACTCTCCAACGCAGACCGAGCACTTACCAAATCAACAGACCATGGCGTCGACTATGCCGCGAATGGAGTTACGACGACGGACGAGCAGCTCCCGATGTACAATTAGGACCATGGACGATCACCACACCCCGCCTCCGTCGGGAGACCTACTACACAAAATCAGTGTGGCCCATCATTTACCATTGGCGCGACGACGCTTATTGGGAATATCACTCCAATGCCTACGACCCCACCCTTTTTATCCCCATACACTCCACTCCGTGGTCCCCTGAGTCCGACTCCCGACCCCTCACTATACAAATCAACCCCGATGACACCATTACAGCGACCATTCCCGACCAAATCCTACACCCCGCCCCTCGGTCTTACTACCTCGAGTGGAATGAATACGTGCTTACTTTAGCCCCGTGGGAACAATCCCTTCTCGAGCACATCATATTCTACAAAGGCCCCCACGAAATCATGCAACACCTTCACCAACTGGCGCCAAAATCTCAAATTCTGCATGTATCCGACGGATCTCAAGTACTCGACCAGCTTAGCTTTGGATGGTACCTAGGCACAAGCGATGATGAACCTCTTGCCAAAAACTACGGACCAGGATACGGCACACCGACATCGCATCGAGCCGAAGGATGGGGCATGCTCTCAGGCGCCACCTTCTGGAGGCACCTCGTTAAGTATACACACCAAACATTCCCGGCCCATGTATACCTCGAAAGTATTTCCGATAACGAAGGCCTCATCAAACGACTAGTCGAACGCACCAAGTACAAGCTCCCGTATGCAAACTCCACCCTCGCCCCCGACTGGGACATCACAGAAGAAATCCACCAAACTTTTCTTGACCTATCGCTCAATCACCAGCAGTACTACTGGGTTAAAGGACATCAAGACGATACGAAACCCTTCGAGCTGCTATCCAGAGACGCTCAATATAATGTGTACGCCGACGAATTGGCAGACGAATACATGAAACTTTATGGAGAAGACAGACTTGAATCCCCACTCCTCCCCTCCTCAAGATGCACACTCAAACTTGGAGCACGAACACACCATGGACACTACACAGCAAGCATCCGATCCACGATCACCCTACCGCCACTGTATGCATACATGCAAGCACATTATGGATGGAATACCGACACACAGGCACGAGTCGATTGGAAGAACTTCACCCAGGCCGCCAATACATATACCACCTCCGACAATCATTTGATGAAACTGCTATACGAACACCTCCCGACAAGACAACACCGATCTACTTATCAGCCGTGGACACAGCCGACATGCCGATATTGCGACCAACCCGAGACCTTTTATCACCTGACCCAATGTAACAACCCTGTATCCTCTAAATACCAACGGCAACTACCCCAAGCAGTACGAGCCCTCTGCTCCAAATATGACGCCCCGGATAACTTTACATCCGCTTTCATCATTGCCATTGAAGACAACCTACGACAAAAACAACCTCTTCAAGAACTACCTACACCAGACAACCTACACTCAGTCATACGGAGCCAATCAGAAATTGGATGGAATCTCTTCGCCAAGGGCTTCCTAGCCATCGAATGGACACACTACCTACAACAGGAACACTACAAGCGCCAGGACCGGCCTAAAACCTTTGACACTGGAGTCTTCATGACCGGACTTATCACAACCATATGGACCAGCCTCAGCACACTGTGGACTAATCATCTCAACCACGTCCATCAGAAAGCCGACAACATCCCATCCCCGGAGAAGAGACTCGAATTGCAGACCAAGATACGAATGCTACATCAACGCCGCCAAACCTGCCTAGCAGCACACAGAGAACGTTACTTCCACGACGATCTTGACGATTACCTAGCGCAAGCAACCAACTCTCAAATGGAAACCTATATCAACAATTACGAACCCCGAATATACGCAAGCATAAAACAATCCCAGAACAACGACACATTAACTAGCATCCTAGCACACACCGGCTTCACGCGAAGAGCACCGTCCGGCACCAACAGACCCCGCACCACGGCCAATAGTGACGTTCCAATACACCCCAAACATTCCCGATGGCGACCAACACCAAATCTTGTGGACCGATTCCGCAATTTCTTCAAACCCACCTAAACAACATCACACACCTAACCTCACTTCTCCCCGAACAGAAACCGTGACGTCCCTGTCACCCCCGGGTTGTTAACGCCTCCCCGTAGATCTCTGCGATTGTCCACTCCTCTGGGAATGGCTACCAAAGGACTACGTAAAATAGATATTCATATTGCTATTGCTATCTATGCTCACACCTCAAGTCGAAGTGCCGTACTGGAAGTGGAGGCAGGGTATTCTGGTTCCAATATTATTTGTCCAAAAAATTGTGAAGGGTAAAATAACTACTACGGGTCTAGGAGTAGGACATTGCGGGCAACTTGGGAGTTCATAGGTTGTTTGTACATACTGTATGTACGAGTGTGCGTCTAGTCTATTATCTTCTTGTTCAAAATTCTATGTGGACCAACTGTATGGACCAAATTAGGCAGCTGCCGAAATAGTTGTTGGTCTACGCGGGGCTCTGGGAGGTAGATCTACCCTGATGGCTTGAGGGTGTGCCACCTTGGGAAGATCTTCCTCAACAGCAGCAACGGGGGAGCGAGCATATCTTTCATCCGCAATACCAGTCAAGTAGGCCGCCATCTTGGCTAATCGTGTCTCGTTCGTGTAGAATTGAGCAATCGAATCTGCCAATGTCATTGGATCCTCCTTCCCTTGGCCAACTTCTTGTCTCTTCATTACGACAAACCGAGCTTTTTCTTGGACTTCGTGTTGGCTTCGAGCAGCATCCTTGAGGTATTTTTCCAAGCCTCTTTGAGAGTATAGGACTTCATCGATGCAGAAGTTGTGTTTCATAAGATCAACTGTTTGGCAGATATCCGTCTTGAACGAATGGTAATCGCTGTCGTTATACCAGCAACCTTGCACTTGATCGGAAGAGTAGGTTGTTCTCGTTCTGGTCTCTTCGTGGAAGGTGACACGACGTTGACGCTTTTGTCCCATTTTCGCGGCCATTGCATCAGTTGTTGAGCAAAGTTCAGGGGATGCGTCCCTCTTTGATTGAATCATTATAACCATTATTTTGTGAATAGTCGTTTGTTTGTGGATAGCAGATTTGCAAATTTGGAACGAATGAATGCCTCAGTGAACAGTACTCGGAAACTCGGAAACAGATGGAATAACTTTTAGTTTTGTGAGACTCCCTTCATTTTGCGTTTTATGCCGGCCAAATTTTGATGTGAGAAACGGTCGATCCCAGCACAGAATACCCCGAGGTTCGTGGAACATAAGGAACATCGTCTTTTCCCCGGCTATTCTTGAGTTTGACACTCAGGGTTCTTGATCGTGTTCAACGAAGGTGCACCACATGCGCCTTAATTAAATTAATCGAGATGACATCGCAGAAACGTCCGCCAAAGTACTGTACAGTGGTTGCGTATGCGTTACAAGCAAATAGTGCATCTGTTACCTGGTATGATCCGTTCTCTCACTTCCTTGAGTTCCGATCTTGCTTTCCACTTTTCTGGTTTGTGATTGGTACGCACGATCGATTACTTGTACCGCCGCCGGTTCGAGTAAAATACAAGCACTGTACCAGGTACGTACGGTACCGGCCAGGGGTCCATAGCTCAGATGGGGTATGAAGCTTCGCCCTTCGCTCTCATCCATGTTAGGCCCGGACCTCGCAGCATATCGCGTGTTTTCTCGTGTTGTACGATTCGCTAGATAACACCGTAGTGAAAAATTATCTCCGGATTACGGTCGGAACACGCACTATTTCCAACGCGACACAACGTGCACATCCACATCTGCCCACGTGATATCACGTGTTGTAGTATCTACTTGTCCGGCAATGGATCACTATCACCAAATTCAACGATTGACGTTACGAATCGTCTAAGTATGTTTAGGTGGAGTGTGCTGTTCAAGAGTATGACCTTCAGAGCTGTTTATGATCATTTCAGAGCTTGGCCCATTTTACATAGTAATATCGCGAGACTCTTAGTGAATTTGCGCGCAGGAGCTCGAAGCTTCATACCCCATCTGAGCTATGGACCCCTGGTACCGGCATTATTCTTCTCCATCCGCGGTTCTCTCCGTTGGGTAGACTACCAGGTACGGTGCTGTATGGTTCTCTGTGGTTCTCTCCGTCCGTCTTCGAGAAGTTGAGTCCGAGCGAGCGAGCCGACCGAGGAGAATGAGTTGATTACTTCGAACCATGACAAGAATTCGATCCATACTGTACTCTGTACTGCACTCGTACCGGTACAGTCTGTACTTGTACCGGTAGTCTAACTGGAGCATCGGGGCAGGGGCTAAGGCCCGGTCCGGACAACTTTTTGAAACATCAAAGTGCACAATCGCACTCCACGTGGAGTCCGATTTTTAAAAGTCCCTCGCACCCCTGGCAAAAAGTCCTCTTGTGGCCCTCGCTGATTCAAATTGAAGCCCAGAGAATCTAACTGGTCCTTGTTCTCTTTTCCGAAAGGGACAACTCATCATTCCCAATACTTGTGGAAGGTGTTGACAAAAATGTCAACCAGTTGACAATTGTCGCCAAGCCTCGGAAGAAAAACTTAGATGCCAGGTGACGAAAGGCTCGATCCAATGCCTTAAGAACTGCTGAACCTTCGTAGAGCTTTGTCAAATGATTTTATGGGATCAGGAGCGAGCGTGTCAATAGTCCAGCTTGCTGTTGTCATGTAATGATAGCAGGATGGTCCCATTTCTCTTCAGTGTAACTCTAGTGGAATGACTACTATTGGGCTTACTCCGGAGTGGAGTGTATGGGGATAAAAAGGGTGGGGTCGTAGGCATTGGGGTGATATTCCCAATAAGCGTCGTCGCGCCAATGGTAAATGATGGGCCACACTGATTTTGTGTAGTAGGTCTCCCAACGGAGGCGAGGTGTGGTGATCGTCCAGGGTCCTAATTGTACATCGGGGGCTGCTCGTCCGTCGTCGTAACTCCATTCGCGGCATAGGCGACGCCATGGTCTGTTGATTTGGTAAGTGCTCGGTCTGCGTTGGAGAGTAGTAATAACTGTGGGGTCAAACCACGCGGGCCGTTCGCAATGGAGCATGTGGGTCATTATGTTGGTGGTATCGAGAATAACAAGGGAATGGCCCGCGGCATCCGTTAAAGTTTTAATCAAATCCTTGAAAATCACCGGTACGGGGACGGTTGACATCCCTTCTTCGACTCCTATCTCCATCTTGAGATCGTACGAGTACACCTTTCCGCCGGTACCATACTCCGCATTCGGGTACGTTGGAATAGTCGTCTCTAGAGTGGTCATGGTAGTAAGATTTCTACGTAGGATTCCTACTGGCTTTCTACAGCTAAGTTTTTCGCACTTCAGCGTTCTCCACTTGTGGAAAAGTGAGTAGAGCTTTCTAGTAGTAGACTAGTACTTCTCTACCGGCAAACGGTGTTGCATACATCATTATATCATCATCTACTCTACGTAATCCGAGTACGGTACAGTAGTCTACAGTTCACGTTTTGCTTCATGTACTGTATGTATTCTTTACATTTACATTTTCATTTGGTTAGTTATGAAACGACTGCGGTAACTCCTCCCTCCAACTACCGGTGCACTACTCTAGAGCTATCTGCTCTAGCCAGCTAGCTAAAGATTCCAGTCAGCCCCGATAGTGCTTTGCTTTCATGCTCTCTCACGTCGACATGCGTCCCATTAGTTCAGTGGCCAACGTAGTACATTCCTTGGGGAAAGTTTCTTGGGCCGACATCAGCAAGGGCTCTGTTTGGGCCCGCGGCAATTCGGGCAAGTTGGCATTGGGATATTGGGTCATGGCCTCCAACGCTTGCAATCCGGCGACTTGCACTCCTACCACTTGGGCGTGCGCCGCCAATGCATTCAAAATGGCCGTGACACCACTCACACTGGCCACCACCGTAGCCCGATCGGCTCCACCATGCCGAACAATGGCTGCCACGGCGAGGCAGGCTTGTTCTTGAACACCCGCATCCCCGACATGGGCTTGCATGGCTCCCACAATGGCTGCCACGGCGCCGCTCGCTACCATACTGACTTCGCGGTGTCCATCGGCAGACGCCAATCCCTGGAGGGCCGCACAGGCCTTTTCTTGCACAATCAGTTCGTTGGGATGCGCCTTCATGGCATTGACAACACTGGCGGTACCCGTCAAGGCTATTCGCAACACCTCGACAGGAGGCTGATGGCGCAGCATGTTGGAAATGGCGACGCAACCCAACATTTGGACTCCCGCATCTTCTTCGTGTGCCCACATGCTCGTAGTGACTTCCTCGACTGTGACATTGGGTTGTTGGACCAACATGATGGCATCGTACTGTTCGTCCTTGACAACACCTCGACGGAGCAGCTTCTTCTTCTGCGGCTTCTTTTTCTTGGCAGCAGTAGGCGACAGTTCATCCTTGGAATCTTCCTTGCCATCATCGTCCTCATCGTTAGTCTCTTGTTGTTCCACGTCAAACGACGATGATCCGGCGGAAGAATAATTGCTAGAGCCGGGAGTGCTGGCTCCTTCTCCTCCTTCTCCTGCTTCACTGTTATTGTTATTATTCTCCGCCATACTCAATGCCCGAATCAAAGTAGGATGTTCATCGAGTTTCAATTGTTGTAGCGCATCCGGATAGGCATCGTGTAAACTCTTGATTCCTCCTCCAATCCATTGTTTCCCCGATGTGACCGCCAGGGTCAGAGGGAAGTTGCCTTGAGCATCGGCCATCCCGGCTGCTTCTGGAAACTTGTACAGCAATTCATCCATGACATATTTGGTATAAAAGGCTGGATAATGATCACTCGAAATACTCCTTGTTCCTCCTCCCCCTCCTCCTCCTCCACCACGTGTGGTGGTGGTGCTGGTGGTAGTTCTTCGAGGAGAACTGCCGGGAGGTGGTTTGCTGGCAGCCGCATAATGCAACGGCAAATTGCCTTGAGGATCGACACGGGTCAAGTCTTGGGCATTCGTTTCGACGATATATCGCAATAGATCGGGTGGCGTCTCCACTTGGACGGCACAATGGACAATGCCCCAGGGCGACGTCGGAGAGGCCAAATTGGTCGGTTTGAGCAAGAGTTCAATCAGTTTCCAGGAATTACCCGCCGCCGTCTTGTATCGTTGACGATGTTGGACGACCTGTGGACGAGAATTGTCACCGGCAAAGAACTGTTCGGAAATATCAAATTGTCGAGTAAATCGACGATACAACAAACTCAATGGTTTATCTCCATCGCTGGCATTTCCCTTGCCGGCGTTGTAGGGATATGCGTTATGAAGAATGGAAATGTAATCGACCGTGGGCGGCGATAGGACGGTATCAAAATCATCGGGAATGGTTTGCAAGGCACGATACAACGGAGTACAACCTCCGGTCGCATCTCCACTCTCAAAGATGACATCATTCTGTTCCAAATAATGCTGACTGACCTGTCGATCGGCATCCATCAAATGCTGGACCAACAAAGCTCGCTGTTTCCAATTGTATTTGCAAGACGATGATGAAGACAGTTCCGCATCCGCCTTGTCGTCTTGGTCTTGTTCCGTGGTGCCTGGTGGTCCTTCTTCAATGCTGCTGTTCCTGTTTCCACCACCAGCACCAACAGCACCTCCACCGCTGTTGTTACTACTACTACTACTCCCATACGGATTAAAGTGAGTCGAAGGAGCAATCGCGTAATGCAATGGAATGTTTTGAGCCGCATCGACTTGTCGCAAAGCGCCAGCATGACTGGCAATCAAGGTATCGACAATTTTCATCAGTTCTGGAAACAAAGACGAATTCATCTTTGCATTCAAATTGCCATTATTTTCCGATGCAGTACTTGTAGTACTTGTAGTAGTAGCAGTAGTAGTAGTATCGACATCTACCAATCGACAGGCCAAATGCAAGGGTGTCGATCCTGTAGTAGGATTCGTCCATCGAGCCGCTGTGGGTTCTTGTTGGCAATGCTCCAAGATTTTTTGATACAAGACGCGACGTTGTTCGATCGATGACTGGGATGAAAGCACCAATCCCGGCTGGAGTGCCTTGGCCAAGAGTTTGTACAGACGTTCGGGTTTGTTGGGATGGATTTTGGAATGCAACAACCCCTCATCGTTGTCCAAAGACGGTTGCTTGTTGATCCCTCCTCGCCCGCTGCCGTTGCCGTTGTTGCCGCTGCGACCATTGCCAGCAGTGGTCGTTCCAATCGAAGCCGGAGATCGAATCGATTTCGCGTCTTTACTGCTAGAACAACCCATGACGGCAACACTGATTGATGATGATGATGATGATGGGTGGATGGCTGGATTTCTTCTCGAGTACTACTAGTACTGTAGTACAGTTCGTAGTTGCAGCAGCAGCAACGGTAGTAGCAGCACCAGAGCCTTTTGGATCGAGATGCGGCGGCCTGGATGAACAGACGCTAACCACTACTAGTAGACGACGGAGGAATGAATACTTTTCTGTTTAGACCAAGTGTGCTCTTGAGACAGTAGTACTTGCAGTATGTTACCGGTAGTGGTAGTGATGATGATGCTGCCTTGTTGCTTTCTTGCTTGGTTTGTGCCTTGCTTTTGTGCCGCCAACTACCGCCAATGCTCTCGTTCCTATATCTCTACTGTACCGGTATTATCTACAGCACCGGTAGGCGCGCAAAATGGGTTGTGCATTTCGCCGAGGAGGGCGCGGGATCTACAGTAGAAATGTATGATACTTACTAGCTATGTTAGCAAGGTTTGGGTTTTACCGAGCAATAGTAGTCTCAAGAAGATGGCCTTGAGTAAAATGAGATTAATAGAGTCTCAGGATAAGGGCACATTGGGGGCGATCAATTGATACCATAGTCCAGTCTTGTGCGCCGGATCGTATTGGTGTTTTGCTTGTCTTCATGGATGAATATTATATAAGAATCTTTCTTTCCAATGCAGGGCAGGGATCAATAAAAATAGAGGGATGTGACAAGCCGCGCGATGGCTCGTGAAAAAAAATCCCTTCGTGGCAGAAATAAAAAATAAGCAACAAGCCACCTTCATCACTGCGCATCGCGGCGACCCTCCGGCCACGTAGTCAGCAGTCCAGTAAGCTTCTGACGAAAAGAGGCCTTTTCTGCCCATAATCGCTTGTTTTTCACGTTTTGTACCGTTCGAAAATCCGAATAAAACAGTAAGCGCCCTTCCAAAACTCAAATAAAACAGTAAGCGCTTCCCGGAAAGGATGGAAATATCACGATAACGACACATACAATCATCAAAAATAGCAAGTAATGAACGATTCCGAGGCGCGTAAAATCCAAAACCGCGCCAATGCCTCCAACACAACCAAACAACAGGGAATAGCTGCACTGCCCATTATATTGATTGTCATTGCCAAACAAAGTGAATTATTGTTGCAGGGATAGGATTACATTATTGCACTGGTACAGTACCAGAGAGTAGTGTCGTTACTCGTATGGAGAAGGCCAGCGAAAATGGTGGGCGTGGCCGGAAGGCGGGGGAGAGCTACAGTCGTCGAACCGACGCTGAAATACGCCGCGAAAAACAAAAGGATGAGCAAGTACGGCAAGCCCGGAAAGCTAATTATTTTGTACCTTTATCACAGCGTACGGTGACTCCTCCAGTAGCTCCACAGAATAATCAGAATATAGCAGCCCCAGCAGCTACGATGAGGGTGAAGTTGCCAACAGAGGACGACCCTCTCCCTGGGGTCGAAATGACCTCTGTTCCACCCATGTTTCGGCTGCTCGTTGGGAAGGTTATGTTTGATTTGAGGGAGACCATGAAGAACAAGACGAAGAAGTCCAACCAACACCTACAGTATACGACAGGGGCGCAGCACTTTCCGTGGAATCGATTAGAATACGATTGGCCCGAGCCAATCATGCTCCCTCGGTCCCCTACAGTGGCGGATTTTATGAAGGCGAGCTTCAGCTCGCCGTTGTTGGCCGTATGCTTGGTTGCCGTCTTCGTGCCCGCATCGCGCACAAATAGTTGTGCTGCGATACCAGAGCCAGTCATCCCTGGGATCACAACATCTGGAGGACCAAGCAGGGCGAGGAGAAGTTTCCCTCGATCGTCCTCGTCTCATCACTGAGGGTGAGGGAGTTGTCTTACTAAGTTATGACTACAGTAAAGCCAGAGCATGCGTGTGGTCGATCAATCATCCATCCACAGTTTTAGTTGTTGGTGGTTGTCACCAGGCTTACTCAAGCTTGTACTTGTTGATTTACCTCACTCGGGGTTCTTACTTTACCCTCTGTATTCCTCTAGGGATACGTCAAGAGTGCGTATAGGCTAACAATACCAATGTAACTGTTCCTACTAAGACTTTATTAAAAATAATAAGACTTATCTCTTCGTACACAATATTTCTCTTTCACGTAGTATTTCCTCGTTGTTTACAACGTTCATTTCATATTCATATTCAGGTAAGTATACCGCCTATAATTTCACATGTAGTTTGTATATTCGATTCATCGGATCTGAATGTGTAAAATAATGTTCTCCAACACACTCCTACTGGCCCACCGATAGCTCTCAAGTGTATCCCATAATTTCATTCCGGAACATGATAAACTTCGCGCCAGTCAACGGCTGGATCTGAATGTGTAAAATAATGTTCTCCAACAGTACTTGATCTTCTTCGTCATCGTCATGATGGTCGTGTCGTACTATCCCATGATGGACTGCTGTCAGTCACTGGTAATCAGTCCTGGATCTTTCTACCGGTACGGTACAGTACCAGTAAATACCGGTACCTGCAGTACGACCTTTAGAGTGTATTTTGTAGTAGTAGATGGCAAATTCGAGACTGTCGCGAACCAAACAAGCAAGAAATAAGAAGGATGATCTACTACTGTACGGGGACTACCGGTAGTACGATACTTGCGGTACATACAAAACCATGTACTTGGTTGGCGAATCATCTCGTAACAGGAAGGCCCTACCGGTACCTGCTGCTAGCCTTCTAAGAAGCAAGCAAGGGGTTCGATAGTAGTACATGGCGTATGGTCTTCACTTCGAATTTTCCAACAACAGGGTGTATCTTTCATGTGTTGGTTCTGAGATATTAGTCGAACTTGAACTGTAAGTTCTCACGACCGCAAATTCGAGACTGCCGCGAAACAGGGCAATACAATCAGTGTGTGTGGGTGCGAAAGGACTGTGCGGGCATATAAAATGATTGTCCAGATGGAGATTGTTCGTAATGTTGCCAATAAATAATTTCTGATAAGAAGGTCCTTAATTCTTCTTCCTCTTCCGGTCCGTAAATAATAATGTTCAGGTTCTCCCACGCACAAGGTTCCCACAAGGTGCGTGTCTGTTGACCAGCATGAAATCTTTTTTCACCAAATTCACGACGAATCATCATCGAGTCCGCGTTTGCTCTCTCTCACAAAATGAAAAATAATTCGACTGATAGAAAAAGAAATCGATAGTCATCATCAAACAAGCAGAAAAGATACAACATGAATAATCAGTATCCAAATAATCCATTACAAGAATATGAAAGCCCAGTAGACGACAAGGAGGAGTCGCAGTGGGAAGAACAGCACCGTAACTACTTTCAACTCGATGTCATCATTTTGGAAGATCATAATCGAACGCCAGCAACAACAAAGCAGGCTGCGATGAGTGATCCAGAATACGATACTCGTAGATCGTCAAAATCAAAGCCGCCGACACGATCAGTCCAATGGCTTGACTATGTCAGAGTGAAGCGAACACATTGTATCCAGGATTTCTCCCCTGAGGAAAAACAAAGCAGCTGGTACACCAAAGAAGAGCTCAGGTCAATCAAAAGCGAAACTCGTCGCATCGTCAAGATCATGCAAGCAGAAGAGGATCGAATGAGTGGTGACACGCCAGTCTGGGACGAGACAAGCCAGACATTCAGTTCTTATTATGAAAGAAGAAGATCTCTCGATGACAGGGGTATATGCACCAGGGGACTCGAATACATGACGGAGCGCGAAATGAAGAATCGTCGACATCGGATATTGCGAGGCATCTATGTGGTATTGGATTCGCAAGAATCCAAATCAAACGGGTGTTTCTATGATGAAAATGAACCATTAGCTTGCGATGATCTGGATAGGATCTACACTGAGGTCTACGCTGAGTTCGCTTACGAATCTGGGCTTTACGCCCACGTCGTGGGACTTGGAGATGCACGGTTTGCCCAAGATTATCTCCTCTCGAGTATGAACAAGAACGATCCGACGATCATAACATCAAAGTGCGAGGAGCGTTCAAGGAAGATTATGCCAGGCAAGCTATCTGAAACGAGACATGAAGGATGTGGTGCGTTCGGCGCAGGTACGAGACCCATATCGTCGCATATCAACACGGTTCGACGGATGTTTTTTCCAAACGCTGCCTAAAGTGATAGAAAGAGTCGAGAAATAATCATAATGTACTCGTATACTTTAAATATTTTAATAAGATATATATAATTCTACCGGTAGGAATTGTGATGGTCGAATCAAGATCTACTAGCTAGTCAAAAAGTAAAGCAAAGCAAGTACTAGCGTATGCTCTAGAGACGGAGGACAAGTAGAACTCAACGGTTCTCATTATTTGAGACATTGATTATTCTGTTGATTGTTGTTGCTGTTGTTGTTGTTGTTCGAGCGGCGACGAGACAGGCAACAAGATACAAGATGGTGTTTAGGATCGATCCTGATAGGGCTGCTGCAATCCAGAAAGATTTGATGGAAAGTAGAGCGGGTGGACTTCTTCTTCTTTCGCTGGAGCGGCTCGGCCTCGGCACAAAAGAGGGAACAATTCGTGTCGCCGAAACCGCACCACGTTTTCTTGTTGGGGGTTTGGTTCCGTTAGGCGAAGAGGAGCAGGCCCGCATTATTATAAGCATCCCACTCTTGGCTAACACTGATAGCACCTATACCACGTTTCCCCGGAATTGTGTTCCGCCGCCTTTGGCGCTGGCCCCCGAACGCGCTGCCAGTCATTTCGCAAGCGACGAGGCCAAATCTGCTTTTGAGACACTTTGCAATGGCGAATTCAAAATCCGATGGAATCTCGACATGTGTTACGCGATTGTTGATAATGGGTTCAAGACAAGAACCAGGAACAGGTCCTGCTATGATGGCGCGATGGCGAAAGTGTACCTGCAATTGAATATCCTTCTGACTATTGTTGGGGTGCCCCTCAGTGAGCCCGAAGTAAATGGGTAGCACTATGGATTTCTCAAGCAGAAGTTCAGGAAGTGGTCCAAGAAAAAATTTCTTGGCTACATTGCAGAGGCAATGGCTCATGACACCATCGAGGAGCACCGGGAGCGAATTTGCGACTGCATTGCGGAAAGCAAACGGGAGGGGTGTTTCTCTTTCGGAACCATTGAGTCCACCATGCTGGGAACCGTAGAATGGATTATCTCAACACTCCGCGAACGGGCATTGAAAGTGCCGAAAATCACTGTTTGATGTCAAGAGGTAAGAGACCAAGTTGTTTTTGCCATGGCTGCAGAAAACAGGGTTTGGTTGGTGAAAAGAAGATATTTGGGTTTTGCCAATGCAATTTAGTTTCGTACTTTAGCAAGGAATGCCAAGACGATGCATGGGCGGCCCACAAAAACTCTTGCTCGTGGTACAAGACCAAGAAGGACAAAAAGAAGACCCTTCGTGCACTGACTTGCGTCATCATGAAGAGCGGCTTTTCCCCAGATGAGGACGAGAAGCCAGCACTCGGTCAAACTTGCAAGGCCATTTTCAACGCTTGGATCTCGGACAAAGCACCTACTACCACTTCTCCTGGTTGCAGTAGATTCCCCGGGCTGCAATCGATTTCTCGGGACTCCTCGAAGTCTTCCTGGGCTAGGTGTTTGTTCCGTAATCAGAGCCCGCTTGTATATACAGTATTGTTTCCTTCGTCGTTCTGCAATAGATCCGTCTAGTTCTTCATGTTTGGAATGTGTGCTGGATGACCCCGGATCTTTTCATTCATGTACATGTTCATCATCGTCACATAGACTGTCACCCTTCCGGTTCTCAATCTTTGGCTCTTCGACCTCCAGACTCGATCGGTGTAGTGTTTCGGGCCACCCTCTCAGTCGTGCCCATCCTGAGAGAATCATTTGCACGCTTCATTACCTTGTATGTCGTGTCAAATTCTGACGACACCAGACGATGCTGTAATGATTTCTTCGAGCATGTCGTGCCGCGCCGCATTCGAATGAATAATAGAGTCAAACGAAGAGGTGCGTATCATCGTTCCTATCTCCGAGCTGATTGGAGATATGCCTTGCCGGAGATTTTCGATATTTTGTACGTAGAGTATCTTTATTCCGCATCGCTCCTCCCAGCGCAATAGGATCAAATTATTCTTCCCTTTGTTTCTCGACTCGAACCTCCCTCGTCGGTCGATTCCTTGGGCGTATATCGTATTAGCTCTGTCCCATTGTTTGTTTCTTCAGGATGGACACATGACGGCGTCTGATGCGGCAGCACAATAATCGCCGCGGCCGATCTCGGACTGGGGAAGTGTTGTGCATCATCATCGTACACGTAATAGTATTAGTAGTAGCAGTAGTTCCATGCGGGGCCTCGTATTGTTGTTGTTGTTGTATGGTAATCACGAAGCGCATGGATGGATGGATGGATTGATACGTCAATTAAATCTCTTGTTGGTGTCGGTGCGTACCGGTACCTGGCACTACAACAAGTTCCGGATTTTCGACCAAAACTAACAGCAACATGTCTGTCGTGGGCAGTACCAGTAGACTAGATTCACATGCGAGTGACAATATCCTTGTAGGCCCACTGGCATGCTCTACTACAAGTACCGGTATGATACGAAGTAATAAAAAGCAGATGTCAGATGTGCAAATAAGATGAGCGAAAGATGGGCTCGAAATGGGCGATCGCCATCGCCGCGAATCAAAACATCAAAAGGAACGTGACCCATGGGCGACTTGAACGCCCGACCGCTGGGTGTTTCATCATTCGACTACTTGGAATCCAGTGCTCTACCAACTGAGCTAATGAGTCACAAAGGGGTAGAGTAGCTTTAGATTATATAAACATAATGACAACAGTAGAGGGAAGGTCATCCCACAGTACCAGGTACCGGTATGTTTTCGCATCGCTAATAATCGACGCACGGATGGCTGCGACGATTGTCATCAATAGTTTTCTGTGCTATTTGTTTCCTGTGATTTCATTGGCTCATCGCGCACTCGTGCGCGATTGACACTAAGTATGTACCAAATCTCCTGCTCATTGCTTGTGGTTCAGTTTTTGTTCTTGTTGATTGTCCACCTGCTACCACCTACTGGAGATCCATTATCAAGCTTTCGAAGAAGAAGAATCATCGTGAATGGCTTTTGAGGGTTCAATGAATTATTATTGTTGTTGTATTCTATAAAACTGTCTACTAGCTAGCAAAACCTTCTCAAAGACAAAACAATACTGTGATGGTGACACGATGAATGAATGATTGGGCGATCGCGTTGTGCCGTGAATGGGGTCGGCGGCATTTTTTGCTGGGCGCGTGTCCCGTCTTGTTGCGCGCACTCAAAACCAGACCTCGCGGATTCGCGTCTAATAATAGCTACGCATAGAGTGAGTCGGTCGAGGAGGAGTCGTCAGAAAGATCCAAAATAAATCACGCGAAAGAAACAAAAGTCCCCGGCGACGTCGCGATCTCTCCTCATTTTTTACTGTTTACACTGTCATTGCTCTCTTTATTTTGATCTTGGTACGAGAATACAATGGCTTTTTCGCCTCCCGCAAAAAGGATCTGTCTTCGTAGAAACACCTTCTACGCTTACGATAGTTGCGCGTTGACGGGTTCCCGCGGCGCATTCTTTCGCGAGACAACAATCGATCTCGAAATTTGGGACGATGAGTACCCGGAGCGCTTGGATACCGTGGTGTTCGCCTTGAGCCACCCACTTTGCAAGGTGCGAAATCTTCGAATTGTATGGACCAGCAAGTTTGATGATGGCACGCCTTGCTATGATATGTTCTTCCAAATCCTTCGCACGAAATGCAGGAGCCTCTGTGACGTCCAGCTGGAGTCAAGCGAAGTCCATGTGGATTTTAACGTCGACAACATCCGCACGAAGACATTTTTTGATTGCATTTTTTCAAAAGATATTTCTTTTCTCAGAATCAGTGCACCGTGGTCAGAGTTGCTTTTCAGCCCCGACGAAGACGCGAACGAACAACTGTTCGATATGATGGTTTGCGGAAAACAGGAAGCAGGACAAGAACAAGAACACGGGGTCCTAGTACCAGCAGGCACGTACAACCAGCTGCGAGTTCTCGAGCTCGGGCCAAGGTCCTCGGATTACTGGTGGAGTTTGTGGCTCGATGACACCGGTCGTTCGATTCTTCGTTTTTATTGCAATTTTCTTTTATATTTGGTGCGAGACAAGCTACCGAACCTTCGCAGCTTTGGCCGAAGTTTGGATTGGGTAATTGGCCGAAGAATGGATTGGGTACTTCAAGAACGCACAACCATGTGGGAAGAAATTGGATTATGGCAAGAGCGGAATCAGGTGGGACGGGCGTTGCTGGATTCAACATTGATGGAGGAGAGAGGCGTCCCGCCTCTGGGTCTGTGGCCGATCGTTCTGGGCAAGGCGGCCACGAGTGAATCCGTGCTTCACACGAACGTAACGGGGCCCAGCCCCGAGCCTGAAAGGCCACCGATCGATGGCATATATTACTTGGTACAAGGATTGGTAACTGGTCCACTAGCAGGACACTTGGCCGAGACGACTATCAAACCCAATCTCGCCTTGCGAAAGCAGCAAGAATTTATGCGCAAGTGGTTGGGACGTTGAAAACACACAATACGGGAAAGGGGGAACGGGGGCAACCGCGAACGAAAAATACAAGAGCCAAGGGGACGCCACTTCACGCACCAAAATAGGAAATCATCATGATCATTCCACTACTAATACTAGCTAGCTTAGCAAGGATTATACTCTAGACTATACGGTATTGCCACTGTAGACAATATCCGTATCACGCTGCCGCCAGTTTCGACCGGTGGAAGGAAGATCGGCGAGGTTTGCTCCAACTTTTTGGCTGCACAGCGGAATCGTCGCCGCAAACGCTCGAAATCGTAGGACTTTCCTCAAGTCCTCTGTCGAAATGGACGGGTCGTTCGGAGGTTTCGTGCTCACGCCAACTCCCATGGCATGGCCAAATATATTGTCCCAGTTGTTGCTGAACATGGAAAGTCCAATCCAGCTATCCACCGGCCCACGGACTGGTAGCTTGTTCAATAGATATCGAGCCCCATCAAGGGATAAAATGTATCCCGTCAAATACCATATCGAGGTCGGAATCCCTAGTTGCGAAGAAAAAGGTACCAGCGGTGCTGTCTTTGGGCGACTGTATCCCAAAGAGCAGAAATGGAAATCTCGAGGCAATTCTTCCAAAAGGTCGGACAATCGATCATTGAATCGGTCGACCAGTATGGCATCGTCTTCCAGGATCAAGAAGACGGGCGACGGTTCCATTCCATCATTGGCAGGAAAGAGGCTTGCTCCACGCGCAAAGCCACACGAGAGAATTCGCTGACACAAGCCAGTCGGGTTTCGGAGCAGTCGAGGAGAGCTGATTGCGTCATCGATGTTCGTCGAGAGACATCGCTCGATCCCTTTCCAACAAGAGATATGCGATAACGCACAAGCCTTTTCGCTCGGGCTAATCAGTGCCATCTTGTCGCTATCAGGGGCTTCGGTATCGAATGGTTTCAGTTCATTGGGCATCCATTGCCTCTCCACCAAAGCGTTGAGCGCTTCCTGCCCTCCGCCAACCATTCGAACGAGGCGCCGTTCTACTTCTGCAGCTTTTCCCTGGCCGTCAAAAGCGTACTGTCCAAAATATGGCAGGTCCGTAGTAACTTGAGATTCTCCAGGCTTGTGGTGCTTGCCCAGCGCTGAGACGCCTTTCAAAAACATCAAACCTTCGCACATGGCTTGTGTGGAGAATGCTGCCATCCTGTCCGGCCTTCGCTCAAGGTTTATGATGTGGACCGTCGGTACACGACTCATCGTCTCCATAGCATCCAGAATCGAAAAGAGCGAAGGATCGATATCGGATCCAGCGCTAGGCAAATGCGTCGTCACCCATTGAACAAGTCGAAAGATACTTTCTGCGTCGGCACATGCGTGGCAACAACGGAACGCTGTGACGACTACGGTAGAGACACGAGCAAAATCTTGCGAGACCAGCCAGTTCACGAAGGTCGTCGAGAAGGACTGAATGTGTCGAATTCCCGTCTTGTTGGGTGAAAATGTCATGGGCGTGTTCACAATACGACGGTAGTCGTCTAGCCGACGAATCTCCAATTGTTTCTTGGCCGAAACGCATGCCAAGAGGCGCTCTTGGAGATGAAATTCGATTTCGACTTTGCCAACATTTTCTCGGAGGCCTGCCAGAGCCTTCTCAAATTCCTCGTCGACTTTCATGGCATCGCCTTGGAGTGTCAAAGCAAGCGTGGTGGAAAGTAGTAGAGAGGCTTGGCCCCCATCTCGTTCCGTATGATCCGATGATAGCAGAAACTTCACTTTCGTCGTCAGAGAAGATGGCGACGCCAAGCTGCTACTAGTACTACTTCCAACAAGGCCCCAGTTCCGACAGCCTTGATTCATGAGGCGTTCATGGGCTGCCAATTCGGCACGGGATACGTCGGTGATGCGATCGTCCAAGTGCTTCCCACTCCGCTCCTGGTAGATTTGAGCCGTTGATTCCATAGCGAGACCCAACATGCGAAGAAGCACCGAAGAGCCGAGGAAACCACCACCACTGTCCTCGACTAATATCCAGTCCAGTAAAGTCCTCTTGGCGGTCGTTGTCTGCCCCCCTACTGGACGACAGTCGGGCACGGACGAAGTCAGGATAGCTTCGAGGACGCAAAAGCTTTGTACAGGAGGTAATTTGGGGTGGTCTTCCAGATCAAGAGCGGGCGTCGTCGAAAGAAAGTAGGACCAAAAGAATTGGAACGCCTTTTGGGGATCGTGCCTCTGTAGATACAGAGTCGAGACGATCTTGGCCAAGATGCAACGCTCAACCATTCCAGAGAGACGGACAAAATTCTTGGTCCCAAAAGGAATGATACTTGTACTCGTACTTGCAGCAGTGCCTTGGTTATTAGCAATAGAAGATGATGCCTCGGCATCCCCATGATCTTGGTCGACAGAGTCGTCAAGAGTCGACTCGGTCGAACAGTGTGTAGCTTTCTGCAAAATTCTACTGGAGCGATCTTGAACGGCCCAAGTCTCCACAATCTCACCCTCCAAGGATTGAAGTAGAGATGATACTAATGCGTGTCGACCCTTCATTGCCACAAACAATTGCTGAAGCGCCTCTTCCCTATTGCGGTCGGTCGTCTCGTGGTGTTCCTCCACCGTCACCGTCACCGTCACCTCCTCGTCGTCGTCCCCATTAATCATCAGTCGGTCGAGTGCAGGGCAAAAGGCATCCATATAGCATAGGCACATGAGTAACTTTTCAACCCCCGAGACGGCTGGATGCCAAATCATCATTGAATCATCCGTGGAAGTGTGACCACTCCTCATGTAGCATGGGATGCAAGAATCTTCCGTCATGAAAGGATAGTAGTACGGGAACAATGACAACAACATTCTCGGATGATGATTCGAATGATGATTCTCGTCATTGCCTTCCACAATAACAGCATTGTTGTTGTTGTTGTTATTGTTGTTATTATTGGATACGTGTTTGATACGAGTCAATGCTCGGATGAATTGCACAATATCAATGACAACATTGTGGTCGGACCGGCGACGTACAATGTACTGGATGGGAGTAGTAGAAGTTTTGTGGTGGCGGGACGATGATTCTTCTTCAATGGTACCGGTGGTTGCTGGTGGTGGTGGTGGTGGTGGTTTCTCCACGTCATCATCACCACCTGTACCATCATCATCTGCTAGTAGAGGAGGAAGATTTTGAAGGAGTGTATCAGAAGAGTTGTCGATAGTAGCAGTAGCATCATCCAAGGGTGGTGGGACGATGATTTTTTCCTTCTCGAGCAGCGGGATCCCTAGTTCCTCCAAGGTCTCCAAAACCACATGCAATTGATCGATAGCCTGCTGAATGTCTGCTGAGAGTGCTGGCGCATGCGGCTTACTATTTCCGCCAGGCGGTGGTGCCCCACCAGTATTAGAAGACTTGAAGCGTGACTGTCCTTGTAGGATATTCATTCCTTTTTCATCTTCATCTTCATCTTCATCTTCGGATGACGAAGAAAGGTCCAAGGCTGATGCAACATTCTTCTTGTACATTCCAAACGAGGACGACTTTGGTTTTTCGTCTGCGTCTTCTTCTTCTTCGTCTGACGATGACGAGAACTCCAATGCAAAGTCATCATCACCATTGTTGTTGGAATTGGAAGGTGTTCCTTTAGATTCCTTTGCCATTCCCTCGTGCTCATTAGCAGTATTAGTAGCAGCAGTAGTAGTATCCACGGCGGGCCGCTGTTTCTGCTTCATAGGAATATCTCGTTGTTGTTGTTGTTGTTGTTGTTGTTGTTCGTTTTGTTTTTGTTCCAGCGCTCGTGCTCGTGATTTCCATTTTTGAACATCGTAATCTAAATTGGATTGCAGAGCCTGAAAATACTCTAAGACGGCAGCGTCTTTTTGAATCAATCGCACCAGTGACGCAGGTGGAGGTGGGGGAGGTTCGGGGCGTTGCAATAACAATAATTCCGGAACTTGCTGTAATTCCTCAGCAACGTCACCATAACCACCATTTCTATTATTGGGCTGATGCTGCTGTTGTTGTTGTTGTCGTCGTTGTCGCTTCACAGGACGTTTCCGGGACGACGGAGAAGACATCGCAGTACAAGTATTAGTGATTTGCTTTCACTCTCCACTCTCCTCTTCCGTCCTTTCCCATCAAATAAAAGAATAGTTTTTAATTCTTTTCCTTCTCATATTATTTTATTTTATCATAAAATAATATTGTATTTTTACACCTCCTCCTACTATAACAATAGACTAATAATAGCAAGCTCGTATTGTAGCCCATTCCATTATTGGTTTCTTGCCATTATTTTGTCAAAGTCTATTCACATCACAGCAAACAGCAATAAAATAATAATAATGGCAGGAACAAAACCCATCAGCACATGCTTATTATTGCATGTTGCTAAGTACCATACTTCGCGTACTATGATAGTGTGCGTTTTGTTCGAGTGCAAGGCTGGACTTCCCGACACCGGACAGACGACAACTGACGTCGCCGCCGGCCGAACAACCGACCACAGTTTCAAGTTGCTTATTGCGTTGATGATGTGCTTCCTCGGACACACCTCCGAGCCAGCGGTCCGCGCTACAAGTACAGGTACGATCTCTTGCTAGCTCGCATCGACTTCCTCTACCGGTACTTATTATACCCGCCGGCCCAAGCGAAAAGCCAGGCGGCAGTGGCAATCCGACAGTGCCGGTTCAGTACTGGTAGTACTAGTAGCAGGTAGAATATGACCTGGTGGGGTGGAGAAGCGAAGTGGTGATGTTGAAGAGTACAATACAAGTACGTACTGTACCCGTAGTCACCAGTCGTCGTCCTCTCGGGGCTCACGCACCACCACTCACTCATCATCCTCCCCCGCCGCCGCCAGTTCTTTTCGATCTGCCACCATGAATGAATGCATCAGGATGGTTCCTCTTCCCGAAGAATGAGGACCAACAAATAATAATGGGAGGTGCTGCAACAAAGTTATCGTTATCGTTTACCGTACTCGTCCTCTAGTAGACGATGGCAAACCCACCTGACAAGAACTTCTTGACCTGCTCCTTGAAGGAGCAGGTCGGTTTATTCTACCGGTATCGATTGGGTTCTAGTACGGCTAGTAGTACAGGTACTAGGGCCCTACCGGTACCGTAATAGTAGCTTCTTTTCGAGACTTCTTCTCAAGCGGGAATGAACGAAGAATCTTCATCGTCGTCTTCTCAATCAACTCTACCGGTAGAGTACTGTACCGGTTCGTACGAGTACTGTAGCTCTACTCTACCGGTAGTACAGTAGTAGTAGGAGTAGAATAGAGTGTGATGCAGTTCGAACAACATCAAGCAAGCAAGTTGTAGTAGCGCGGAGCAAAAGCAGACAACTAAACGTACTTGTACCATGTAAACGCGTACTCGTAACCCGCCGGGCGGGGAGAGGTCCTGAAAGCACGTACTACCAGTACCGTATATAAGCAGCAGCAATCCCACGTCGAAGAACAATCTTTGTTCTGCAAGATTTCTTGCAGGTCCTGAAAGGAAAGGTGCAAGACTATAGAGTACATGTGGAAAACCCGAAGCCACAAACATACTGTATGTGCATCGGTTCTTTTCTCCGAAAACCCGGCTTGATAAGCCGTGGATGCGAGCTTCAACATGCATTTGAGTGGCACAGGCTAGCGAACATACACAAAGAGAACCGGTTGCGTTAAATCTAAAGTTATCACGCTATTTCGTTATGGTTCCTGCGAAAAAAGAGAAGGCACCCAACATGTTTTCTTCCTTCCATATATCTCCTCCAAGTTTATCCGAAACGGGGAAATGGTGGTACTGATGACGAATTCCATGCCATCACTGCTAATTACGAACAGAACCCAGAACTCGCAGACTTCAGTTCATATTTTTCGAAAACGACCAACCAATTCAATTCAAGTCTACTCTACTCTTCGACACAACATTTACCATAAAAACTAGCAAATAACAATGATGACGGCTATCGAAAACAAGCCTGGCTATCCTGGACGTGAAGGTTCACCACTCAGCAATGATATCATGTATTCTTCCGATGGAGAAGACGATAAATGTGTGAACCACAGCGTGCCATTTCCTTGGGTGAGTTCATCTTATCGTTGATTCTTCTTCCTTTTTACTCGATTACATGTTTTTCACTCAATTTTTCTCTTTAGAAACTTCATGAAATGTTGGAAGCAGCTGAAAACAACGAGTTCACAAACATCGTCTCATGGCTACCGGATCATCAATCCTTCAAGGTCCACAATACGGAAGTTTTCGTCAACAAAATTATGCCGAAGTACTTCCGTCAAACGAAGTACAAGTCCTTTCAACGTCAATGTAAGTTTCAGGCCCAGCCGTTTGTTTGCATTATACATCACCACGAATTGTATCTGACACACACTCAATCTGTCTTTTTATTCCAGTGAATATGTGGGGATTCGAACGGCTCTTGGCTGGACCCGAGAAGGGTGGCTATTCGCATGTTAGCTTTGTTCGAGGCCAACCGGCACTGTGCCGATACATGAAACGCCTCAAAATCAAGGGTACAGGTAATAATAATCGCGCCTCGTCTCCGACAGATTCCCCGCCTACGACCAAGGCATTGAAACCCGTCGCCCCAGCTCCCCTGCGTGTTGTGTCCAGTGACTTCAGCGGCCCGATGTTGCAACCAGGGCTTCAACAATCTCAAACGCATCCGAGCAGTACTCGAAATGCACCATTTCTACCAAGCCAGATTTCTCAGCAACAGCAACAAAATGTTGGTGGTGCTGACTTATTTGATGAAGACACACTTCTGTCGGTGCTTTCTTCTGTGCTGGAAAATCCCGCTAACGCCCCCATGAACACACCCCATGAAGGTGACTGTGTGCTATTTGAGGGGATGCAGTTCTTCTTTGTTGAAGAGACCGGACTGCAAGGCGCATCGCGTAGAATGTCAATCGAACTTAGTCGAGGGCTTGTGGGAGCAGCAAAGAGACGTCTGTCGTTGGTGGGAGCTCAAGGGATGGGCAACCAACATCAGGCACAACAGCAAAGAGCCGCTCGTCGGTTTTCCCTGCAACGAAGTGTAACCAACAACAACGACTATGTGCTAACGCAAATTGTGGGGATTTAGCTAGAACAGTTCATGTTCATATAATAGTGGAGGGAAACTATAGACGTCAACCTGTTACAATTTCCAACTCAACTCAAAGTCTTAGACCCGATGTAGCTGGTAGCTAATCAAGTGTGTCTCGGCGAACTAAAATAGTTGGGTAGCTGCATGGCAACAGTACAACTACGTAACTCAGTACGTTTAACCCTCGTCGGTAAGGTAGCTGATGTCGTCCCAAGGATGACGGTACTGCAATAGTACAAGCAGAGACGAAATGAGTACGTGCGCGTGAAAAATATCGAGACAAGCGTCCCCAACTTACCAGCCCTTGTTTCAGTCGATTTTGGTCTAGGTAGTGCCCAATAAAGCCAATGCTTCGGCCCAGGACAAAGAGCCCATTGAGGCAACCACTCTCGATCATTTCGTTGGCTTCCTGATGGGTAAAGGCTCCACAGCTCCGCAGCATGTCGACGAAGCAAACAGCAATGCAACCATCTACATTCAAAATCAGATTTGCTTTCTTCTGCGTAGTTACCTGCTCCACGGCCAAGGCAAATTCAAGAACAGTATTGTCCGAGAAGTTCTTCAGAGCATATTCTTTGATGATTTCGACCCGTTTGTCTGGGTTGGAAAGTGATTTGATTCGGTGTCCAATGCCCATGATGAGCTCGTTCTTTTTCCTCATGTCTTTCACAAAGTCAGCGGCATCAACCCCGCTGTCACTTCCCTCCGTGAAAATTTGAGCAGCCCTGTCGAGCGCGCCCCCAAAACGAGGCCCAATAGTCAACAAACCGCTCGCCAGTGAGGACACTAGATCCTTGCCTGCCCTTGCCGCAACAATCGTGTTGTGGGCTCCAGATACAGCAGGCCCGTGGTCAGCTGTTACCATGAGAATCATTTCGATGAATTTCGAAACATATGGTGGTAGCTGCCTACGAAACCAAAGCAAAGAGAGCACACCCCCAATCCCGAGATCCTTTTCAAAAACCTCGCTAATGGGCATGCCACTGTACTTGAGCTCTTCGCCGCGATCATCTGAAATAGATGAAATGAAAGCAGCGGGCTTCCGGACCAGACCCAGACGCTTCGCCCATTGGTAGTCCATGGGGATCTTGGGTGCTTCAACTTCTGGAGCTGGGACCAGTGTTCCAGACTCAACAAGGTCATCGTAAACCTTCTTGATGAGATTCCCGAACTCAAAAAAGTTGTCAGGAACATAGGCACCCGCATCTTTCAAAGCTTTGTTCTTTGCGGATGCGGTTTCTGAGTTTCCTTTTGCAAGGGCACCCGCGTGGCCAAACTGCACCTCAAATGAAAACTTGGAAGCGCACGTTCCAATGCACCACGCCACGATCGGTTTTGAGATTCTTCCACTTTCTAAAGCCTCGCATATTTGATACTCATCTACCCCACCAACTTCTCCAAGTAGGACGAGCATATGGACTGAAGGATTGTCATTGTACCTCAACAAATGATCCAGAAAACGCGATCCTGGATATCGATCACCACCGATTGCCACTCCTTCGTACACACCATCTGAATTCCTTGAAATCATGTTGTTTAACTCATTGGAAAGCCCACCAGATCTAGAAACATATGCCACCGATCCAGGACGATAGAGCTTGCACATGACGATATTATCGAGCATACCTCCCGTGTTTCCAATCCGAAAACATCCGGGCTAGCAAAAGAAAAAAGAAAAATGAGAGTGTGAGGGGACCACCCACGACACGATGATTCATGCCAAACTTGAAAGTCCTACCTTGATTCCTCCAACTGTAGCAGGACCGATGATACCGACGCCCTTCTTCTGCGCTGCCCTGTTGAATGCACGGGTTTGTGATTCCGGAACTCCCTCTGCAATGATCCTGGACACCAGAAAGGGTATGTTGTGAGAATCTAGAAACATAAGTATTATGTTCAGATCTAATGAGTCGCCAGTCAGCATCCAAGAACTCACGCAATTGTTTTGATTTGACTGGAATATTCCAGCATTTCCATGACTGAATCGTAAACAGAACGAAAAGAAGCAAAATTAATGACAACAGAGACTTCCGTATGCTTCTCTATGGCATCTTTCATAGATTGGTAAACGGGAATCAATATTTCATCGGTGCCCCAATAGAACTGAAGATGTTTTATATGTGTGAGAGACAACGTCGTTGAATACAAGTTGAGGTTGAACAAATAGAGAACACTCTCAAGAACTGACCTTGATGTAATGATTAGCCGAAAATGGGAAGATCATAGCGGCAACCGACGGCCGCTCTCTTTTGCACATGAAATCAAAGTCCAGCATGCCCTGAACCGCCCTATTCTGAAGGCCATAAACAACACATCTCGTCAACGCTGTAAAATTCTCCACCTTGTGGTCTGCTTCATGATCTGCCACTTGTCGGTGAAAGGATTTCTTCTTGGCGGGCATGCCCGTCGCGGGTTTAGAGCTCGGCTTTCTCAAATGCGCTTCATCGTCAAACTCGGGGAATTTTTCAAGATCTTCCAAGCCTAAGGCCAAGGGAACCACGGCTGTGATGTGTGTCTCGGGCCCGTACACATGGATATCCAATCCAGCATCACCGGACGCTTGGCGCATCATCTGAAGACCTTCTTGATAGTTGGGACCTGCACGACGCACCCAAATCTTCACCTAAAGACAAAATGAAATGGACAAAGTACAGAGATTAGAAGCCGTAGGAGCTCGGACAATTGTATATGTTTGATAGACCCTCAAATAATGACAACTCCTCTGGTATCCATTCCATCATACTGTTGGACGTACACTGTGCTTTCTCAAGACGTCGGAATATGCCTGGAGTGCCTTGATGAGACCCGCAAAAGTCGCTGCCACATCCGTAAAGTTGGCAATACTACCTCCGATGATGAAAATCTTTCCCTTGGGATCCCTTTCGCGTGTCATCAAGTCAATGATAGTCTTGGCGTATTCAAAGGTATGTTCCGTACTAGGAGCCCCGGAATATTCCCCGTAGTTGGCCAGTTCATGCGCGAAACCCAGATCCGATATCGTATCCGCATACACCACGCTCGCGCCTCCTCCCGCAACCTATCATCCGAGCAGAGCAATAGAAATGAGAATCAATAATTAGGATTTGTTACCAAAAATGAAGTATTTGCAAGTTGTTGCATCGACAAACAAAACGTACCATGGTCCAGATTCTTCCTTTTGGGTTGAGAATGGTGAGTTTCAACGATGCACCAGTCTTCGAGTCAAGCTCTCGGATGTAGGCTTCTTCGGGAAACTCCCTTCTACCAAACGGGGCAGGTAAGTCCAAATGTCCCCACTGGGTGGCATTCAAAAAGGCAGCGGTCTCGTCAATCTTGGCTGCCAAGTCCAACGGTACGATTTTTCCGTCGCCCGTAAAGACAATGGGGTTGATCTCCATGTACGTAAAGTTGAGCATTCGATAGACCTTGAATAGCGTCAGAATAAAGGAGGCGAGATCTTCGATTCGACCATCCGGTACCCCAGCCAGCAAGTTGGCACTGGTGAGTTTCTCGGGGGTCAACGGGTCGTCGTCGTCGATAGGAATATGGAGGCGGGAGGCCTTGGAATCGACATCTCCCACGTCCACTCCACCCTCGGCGTAGAAGAGAATCTCTTCGCCTTCACGATCGCTCTGAATACAAATATAATACTCATCGGATTGCTCGTGTGGAACAAACGGGTCCACGATGAAATGATCCAACACACCAGTGACCTGTTCCAGCTGGATCCCTTTTTCCATTCGTTCGCCAATCCATGCTTGGACCCCGGGCCAGTCCAAGTTGATTCCGACAAGACCCGCCTTACCACGCCTCTTGATCAGCTGATCGGGCTTGACTACGAGAGGCGTAGTCATCAACCACGGCTCCGCCGTTACCACTTCCGCTAGGTCTGTGTTCGAAGATACCAGAACACTCCGGTCATCAATGACATGTTTGCCTCCCGAGACTTCGCGGACATGTCGGGCGATGAGCTTTTTCCCGTGAAACTCTCGGACTGCTTTGGCGGACATGATGATGTACAGTATTGCGAGTGGAAATCAATAATACAGTACGTTGTGTTGTTAGTCGTGCTGACAAGAGGTCTGATGACAATACCATACCGGTACCGGTAGGTCCCCGCACCATCAATCAACCAAATGCTTTGATGTTCGATGATAGATGTGCGCCGACGCATGACCGAAAAGATACGCGATCCTCCTCTCCCTTTTTCTCACTGACGTCACGGTGTTAGGCGGATGACGAGCAGAACGGAACTCAGTCCGTACCTCATCCGTCGTCCGGCCGGCGCTGTCGAGGATGACGACACGAATGCCCCGCTCGAATCATCGACTGCGGGGACCGAGAGCTGGATTGCCTTTTCAGATTTGCAGCAGTACCAGTACCAGGTACTGTACTGTACTTTCCTTTTACTCTGTCGTGCTTGTCCTTGCTCCGATAAACCAAGTCATTTTTTTAGTTGCAAAGCATCTTCCGGCAATACCGGTCTACCGCGGTACCGGTACAGTATGCCATACATACCCTGTACCGGTACGAGCACTGCCTGGTACAGAATACCTATACCAACAATACTACCCTGGTATGATAATCAAGCGAGCGAACTGCGAACCACAACTTTTTATTATTGCCCTCCAAAAAGAGAAAAGCGGAAACTACGAGAACGAATAGAGAAAGAACTCAGAGAACAAATAAGATAATGCCTGTAATAATCGTGAACTTGCAACTAAACAACAAGCATCATTATTTTCTCAACAGCAAACAGCAAGGGCAAAAGCCATACTTCTACTATTCTACTAGATCAATGATGATGGAACAAACACAAGATAACCAAGAGCAACGATCGCAACAAGCGAGCAGACTTTGCTGGGGGCGGTCCTTCACCGCTGCCGCCACAGGAGGAGAGGAGGGACGAGCATCTCCCAACAACAAGGACATCTCGTTCCGAGAAAAAGTGAAGAGCAACAAGACAAAGCAAAGACAACGAAGGCATCTCCGTTCGGCATCGAAGAAGATATTTTTCAAGCTGGCCTCTGGAATTTCGACAGTGTTACCTTCAAAAGGTCGAGAGGGGATCTTTGCATCTACTAACGGGAGGAGGGAAGAATTTGATCAAGTGATGTTAATTTTCGACGAACTCGAAGATATGCTGATCGATCAATTAGACGAAGAAGATGCATGGGGCGTGTTGAGGTAGTTTTCGAGCGTTGCTGCCTCTGTCGTCATTATCTTTCGAAATGCTGCTGGCGACGGATTGTTACTTCGAGGATGCTGCTGGTCGTGTACTAGTACTTACACGATTTTGACCAGAAGTAGGATAATTTTGTAAAGGAAGACAGCACAATATCATTAGCACAATAGCCCACATCCTATGTCGGTATGATAGACTATTACATACTAGAGCAAATAGAGAGTCAAAAGTTGTTCTTGTTAGAGGTGGATACCAAAAACGACTAGTCCGAGTACAGCAGCCTCTGTGCCTACTACCACTACTGGTGGTATATACCTCTACTAGTACTGGTTTCGCCGGATTGCAGCAGATGAACATCAGCCCGAAAAAAGATCGAATCCAGCAGAGTCCCCGCCAAATATCTTTGCTTCTTCGCTTAACAGATCATCAATATTATGGGAAACTTGTCGTGGCAGTAAAAATCGAGGAAATGCTCCTGATAATGTTGTTGTTCCTTGTTGTTGTTGGAGTGATGGTGGTAGTACTGGTGGGGCGAAGGTGGTGGTGCTCCTGATCGTCGTCGCAGGTGGCTCCAGCACCACTCCTCGTCCTGGCTGCTGTGCTGCTGGGAATGAAAATGTTTGGTATGGTAGTATAATTGAGTCAGGAGCAGCAGAGGAACTATCAAAGAATGATAAAGGTTCAACATCTTCAATTAGAGCCGGTGAAGCATAGCAGCAGGCGCTGCTGGCGCCACAATGGTCGTCCTCCAAAGGGGCGAGTAGAAGCAGGTTGTTGTCCTGTTCGAGCAGCAGGCTGCTGCTGGTGGTCTCATGATCGCCGATCATCGAAAGTACTACTACGCCATGATGATCATCCTTCTTCGTAGACATGAATGTGCTGGTGCTACTATCCAGCAGTGGTGAGGGTTGAAAGTCTGGAGCAGGCAATGCACCAGCACCAGACGAGGAGGATCGTCGTCGTCTCTGAGAAATCTTGTGAGTGCTGCTGGTGCTCCTCTGGTGCTTCTTTTTTGACTGGTGATGGTGTTCTTGCCTACTACTATTTCCTCCTCTGTTTTTGAGAAGATCTCGAAGCGCATGACCTGTTTTCTCGTGGATTTCCAGCGCACTGAGCTCGTAGAACTGGCTCTTCTTCTTCTTCTTCTTGTTCTTGGTTTCTTCTTCTTCGTCTTCTTCTTCTTCTTCTTTGCTGCCAACAAGATGATCATGATTATCAGCATGATCATCATGTTTGATGATGATGAATCGGGCACCTGTGGCGCGGATCTGTTCTACCACAGAGGCCACGACCAAGGTTTTGTCCAATCGTTTCTCTGCCGCCACGTAGCGATCGAGGTTCGATCGCAGAATATCGACAAACAGGATGTTGCCCGGCAGTCTTGCGAAGGCTTTGCCTCGGCCGCAGATGACATCATTCTCGGCAGGCGAGTAGTCATGTTGCAGAGGTAGATGATTCTTCTTCCTGTTGTTCTTGTTGTTCTTGATCATTATTATGATTATGATCGTCGAGATTGCTGCATGCTGTGCGTTCCGGAAAATGTGAGAGTTGTTTTGTATGAGGAGATATGATATTGTGATTATTATTTTTATGCATGTCCCATGATTTGCTTTTTTGTTTGGGTGAGCGGTGTGTAGTATTATTATTTGACGAAACCACCGAAAAGCTGCACAAAGAAAGATGCATAGACAGTCCGTGTAGGCCACGTAGTCGATGTACTGCAACAGAGACGGACTACTGGACAGACGGATCGGACTGAAGCTTCCTTGAAGCAGCGCTCAGCGCTGCGAGACGATCGATGATGGGTGTGTGTGCAGGGAACGTAAAAGTCTACGAAGACCCAGTACTACCGCAGTCTTTGTATGCGCAGTAGCAAGTCTGCGAGAAGGTCAGATCTAACAAAAAAATCCTTCATGCAGTTTCCGTGCGGACGGCTGGACGAACCGTCCCCGTACTTGCACTACATACATAGCAGTATGTAAGTACCGGTACTACGGACCAAGGATGACAGCACTGGGCGAACTGCGCATTAGACCCGCGATGTTCGAAAAAAATAGACCAATCGGATCGGATCTTCTTTCGAACATCCTCCATCTGTTCTTTTCTTCTCTCTTTTTTTTCTTATTCTGCTTGATGATGATGAAAGAACATCATCATATATTATTATTATTGATGTCGTCGTCGTCGTCGATGATGCGGAGCAGCAGTTCCAACCTATGTAACCTGCTGATGACATGTTGTGATAACAACAAACAACAACAACAACAACAACCACAACAACAGGAATACAAGTACGAGTACAAGTCAAGAGGATGTTTTTCACATTATTTGCTCTTCAGTGTCTTCTTCTAGTAGCGGCCCAGTGCTGCTACTGCTCTGCTGCTGCTGCCGCTGCTGCCGCTTGGATCTCTCCATCACCAGGAGGAGCTACCACCGGTAATACTGGATCTACTAGGACTGCTTCTTCTTCTACGTCTTGTTCCATTCGAACATTATCTGTTCTGGCACCCCAATCCAGGAGACGTGTATTACCGATACTCGCCGCCAGCAGCAGCGGTAGTGGAAACCAAGAGGATCCAATAAAAAATAATGACAAGAATAATGACAAGAATGCAGAAGAAGGAATGGAAGACTTTCAACGTCGCATGGCAGTGGTGCGATCCTTGCAAATGTCTTACTACAAGAATAGCGCAGTAGTGAAGAAGCCAATGTCATCCTCATCATCCTCCTCGCCGGAAGACAACGATCATCATCCTCCGCAGGAGGATGATGTCAACACGTATTATTGTTCGTTGAACGAAAACACGGGAGAATTGTTGGATTTACCCTTGTTTCGAGCTCCTTGGTGGGAAGTTCCCGGTCGATCGAATGTGCTGAATATTCATGAACCGATTTACACCAACATGTTTGAAAAAATCCTGTACGGACCGAAACCGTGGACGTTTGGACATTTGTATTTGGAACATGGGAGCCGGAATTTAAAAATAAGAAGTGAGGATCCTCGATTCCAACTGGAAACGTGGGAAACCACCAAACACACCGAATCTTCGGCCGTCCTCGGATGTCTCATGAATATTTCCGATTATCGACGTTTGGTCGATGGACGATTATTATTGTTGGTGCACGCCATGGAACGATTTGTCGTCACCGACGTCCAACAAGCCCTGCCGTACAGTATTGTGACGGCACAACTCTTGCCGGATGCCGAAGAATTGGATCCGGCCGGCCCCGAATTAATCGGGCGGGGGTACACCGAACAAGATTTGGCCGTGCCACGAGCCATGGCCGTCCAAGAATCGGTCCGATTTCATGAATATGAATACGATCGAGATCATGTCCTGCCCATGAAGGATCGGCCGGACATGTCGGTCAGTGATATTACCGGAAGTGATATTGCCAAGGTCTTGCCGTATTGTCCCTTTTCCAAGACTTTGGAGCCACCGATTCCATCCTACGATCCTCTACCAGTGCCATTACCAGGAGGAGCAACCACCAGTCAAGCCAAAGAAGAGAAGAGTTCACCACCGTCACAAAATAAGGAGGAGGAACAACAAGAACCACCACCACTTCCTTCTTTGGAATATCGGTTATTGTGTCGAGGGGTCTATCAAACTCCACTCACAGATCCGGAATTTCCACAACGTCAACACTTGTCGGCCGATGAATTGGAGTATGAGTTATGGCTCGCCATTAATAACTTTTTGATTCAGACTCGGACTCCTGTCAGTCCGGTTCTTTTGGGACTCTTGCCGATCCATTTGGATATTTGGCCCGACGTTGTCGCCACCACACCAACATCTATATCCACAACCACAACATCCACAACAGCATCACCAACACTACCGAGAAGGTCAACGGCAACATCCTCCATCTTTACCAACACCAAGTACAATATGACTGCCTCCTCGGAAGACAAAGAGAAAACTACCGGTACGACTACAACTTCTTCTACAACAAGTACAAGTGCAAGTACAACTACAAGTACACCAGTCGTCATTCCTACCAAACCATTTGCATTGAAACAAATTGTATCCGAACTTGCTTCCTTGGACAATAATGATGACAATGATGATGATTCTTCTTCTTCTTCTTCGATTACCAAGAATTTGGAACATGATTTTGTTCAAGTCTCTCCGGATTATCCAGCTCATCGAAGACAACGACGATTGAGTTATTCGGCCGCGCATTTGTTGGAAAGCAATTCTCAAGTCGCCAATCAGGAATTGCGACCCAAACTCTTGGCGACGCCGACCACGCAACAGCGTCTACGGATGGTATTGGAAAAGTTTGATCAGTGGCAAGAAGCCAAATGGGGAGAATTTCAATAAATCAATATATAAAATCAATGAAACAAATCAAATCAATGAAACAAATCAAATCAAATCAACCAAACAAATCAAATCAACCTAACAAAGACAAAAAAATAAAATATACACTATTCGTTACACAAGGAGATCGAGGAGATCCAACATCGTCCCATCCTCTCTCTAGTCTAGAGTAGTAGCATAGATCGTCCTTGCACGCACCAGACTACTAGTACTATTCTTATTCTTGGTCGAGCCATTGATCAATGAGGGTCCGAGCCAATACTCCCTTGGGTGGAATCAAAACTTGCAATGATGGATTGGATAATAAGGCTTGTTCGGCCACTTGTGGATTCATGACGGCTCCCGGAATTTGGGCGGCCGCCCGTACTTGATCCCGATCAAACCAATCGGCGCTGATTAATTCACTCGGATCAATGGTGAGAGGCAGCGTATCATCGGCCACTTTTGCCAAAAAGCCAATCATACAAGATCGTGGAAAGGGCCAGGGTTGTGAGGAAAGATAGGTAATGGAATCAAAATCGACCAAAGCTCCCGTTTCTTCTTGAACTTCTCGCAATACGGCTTGTTCAAAGGTTTCTCCCGCTTCGACAAAGCCTGCCAGTGCGGTATGCATCTTGGGTGGATGGCGGGGAGAACGAGCCAGTAGGGCCTTGTCTCCCGTCGGATTGGTCACCAACACGATGATACTAGGATCTTGACGAGGCCAAGAGAGGGCCCCGCACGTCGAAGACGTGCATTGGAGACAAGTTCCCCCTTGGACCGGTTCGAGCGGTTTTCCGCAGAGAGAGCAGCATTTGTGGGTCCGTTTCCAGTTGGAAAGGGCGGTGGCATACAAGACCAATTCATAATCGTAGGGTTTCAAAAGAGGTGCATGGGTACGGATATTGTCAAAGCATAAGGATGGTGTTGCGCGGATATCGCGACCACCATGATGATGATCGGGAGAATAAGTACTACTAGCTGATGGGAGTTGGAACTCGGAAGAGACGTCGACTGAAAAAATGGGCGCCTTGGTCGTGGGATCCAAGCCCAGAAAACTCGCTTCGGACACCACACCACCATGATGATGATGATGATGATGAGGAAGGTCGGATCGGGACAGCAAAGCTAGGTCTGTCGTCGTCGTCGACGATAATGATGATGATGATTCTTGAAGAAATAGACATTCTTGAGAATTCCGTAATACCACAAATCGGGCCTCATCACTGTTTTCCATTTCTTCCAACGCCAATTTATCGCCTCTCAGATGAGTGGCTCGATCCAAATGTTTGCGTGGTTCTTCGTCTTCTTCGTGTGGTGATGGTGGCGGCACAACATCATCTGATGAGGACAATGGAGGTATGCCAATAGTATCGGCTGCCAAGGTAGCCGCAGCATTGGCAAACAATCGCATATTCTCTTCTCGAGTACGATTCTTATGGGTGGATCGAATCGTCGATTGGGCCAAGAGTTCGGCCTGACCGGTTTGAGGATTCTTTCCCGCCACTGCAATGACGGCAAAGCCTTGGGTCAAGTCTTTTGGTCGAAAGGTAGGCCCGGACGCTCCGCCTTCAGCAATCGCATAATCCACATCCATTTGATTGCAAAATGCCACGGCTGTTTGGGCCGTCCAATGTTCTTTGGTCCGAATGTAGTTTTCGGCCTCTGATAGGCTAGAAGAACTGCTGGAATATGGTAATGGTGGTGGTGGTGGTGGTGGTGGATTCAGCAACGATTGATGGAGGGTCTCATCATTGAGGAGTAACTTTTTGGCTCGTTTCGTATTGTACGCGACCGAACCACCATAATAGACCGCTGACGATCCTGGAATGGCCATGAGTGACGACTGAATGAGTCCTCCACAACAACTTTCGACGACCGTGCAGGTTTTGCCTTTTTGTTGGAGGCCTTGAACCAGTCGCTCGAAAATCCTCCTAGTAGTAGTAGCAGCAGCAGAAATAGCAATAGCACTACTACTACTACTGCTGCTGCTGCTACTAGCTCTAGCGCCAGCCGCCTTGAAGGATGATTTGCCTATCCGTAACATGATGAAAATACAATCAGAATCTCTTTTTATGAATGAAGCATAGATAGAATAATACAGCCGTTTTATATGGTGACAACGAAGTGCATTAGACTGCGATACATAGAAGAATCAGAATAATCTTGCCGTCACATACATCATGCATGCGATGCTATTTATGATCGGGTGATGATTTTTTATTGGATTGCGTGATAAATAGAGTGCGCGTGCGTCATCCCAGACGAAGGATCGGGTATAATCATCGCAGTCATGAGTGGGTCGTCATCACTCACCACGGATGACAGACGCACGGGTCCCGGGTCCTGGGTCCCGGGTATTTTTGGTCGGTCGGGTCGAAAAGTGCATTGTCTATTATCCTCGCTATGTATCTCCTCTATCTCTGCGTCTCAATTTTTTTGGAAAGCGACCATGGCGGCGGCGCGGCCGCCGCACCCCCGACCACGAACCGCGCAACAGTACTTGTACAATAAGCAGTAGCGCCACTGTCGTCTGTATTGATAACTACCGTTGTTATTGTATCATCTAATAACTAAACATCATCATGGGGGACTTTGAGGTAAGCAGCTCCATAGATAAGAATGAATGAACCATCATCATCGACTTGCTGTAATAATATCGAACGAATGGAAGGACAAAATGAAAGCTTCGTTTCTCATCTCATCAGCCCAATCAGTCCGCGGCGCATGCATTCGTACCACATTCTCACGCATTATTATTATCTTTGCTCGCCTGTACAACCATCACAACTACTACTACTACTACTACTACTACAACTTTTAATATTTCAAGTTTCCCGAATTCTATTCCTTCCCTCCCTTTTTCACAATTCAACCCGTCCTGGCAACGCGAGACAAACAACTGGCACTTTGGCGGGATTTGATTGTACGATACCATGAACAATACAAACTCCAGACAATGGTGGTACACGAATGTCCGCTGTGGAAAAACTCGGAAATTAGTCGGTCCCTCGATGCGGATTCCGTCAAGACCGTTTTGAATGATTTGGTAAAACACGGACAGGGCGAATGGCTGGATGAGGCGCATCAAACGACCTGCCGGATACTTTGGAGAAAACCGGAAGAATTGGCGACCGATATTTATCAATGGGCCAAGGCGAGTGGGAATATTGGAAGTGTCTGTACATTATACGAATTGCATAGCGGAGAAGATGTGCATGGTATGTCCTTTCAAGGTGTCGATGAAGACTTGCTACGACGAGCGCTGTCCATATTAGAAGACGAAGGCAAGTGTGCCATCTTTAAAGGAGAAACCTCTTCGGAAGATGGAATCAAATTCTTCTAAGTCGAACTACATACCTACGCACACTGCAAGATTCATTCATTCGTAGTACATACCGGTAGTTCTTTTAGCTAGCAAATAGGACCAGTCTTGTCAAAATCATCCTTCGAGTTTCTTTGATTCGTTCATTCGTTGCTTTTCGTTTCCTATCTCTCTCTCTGCGTCTCTCTCTCTATCACTCTTTCTCTTTCTATTGGTCATTCAAATTGACTGCACACAAGGAACTCTTAAAGCGCGACTTGTTGGTATCATCCGACTTGTCCAGTCTCGTATTGTAGCTCACATAGACGACGGTATTACTTTCGGCATCAAAGATTCGTTGGACGCGCAAGGTTTTGAACAATAGAGAGCGGGATTCTTCAAAGACTTCTTCTCCCTGCGGTCCCTTTTGAATATTGTCGGCAATGGCAATATCTTTGGTCGTTTTGGCACAAGCCACACTGGCATAGGCGGGGTCGTTGAAAAAGTTGCCGCCGAGCTTTTCGGTAATGGGACGATCGAAATTGGAAATATACAAGACGACGCCTTTGATTTTGGGGTCTATCAATATAGGAATATTATTGTTGTTGTTGTTGTTGTTGTTGTTGTGCGTGGCAGAGGAAGCAGAGGAGAGAGCGAGTGATGAGATAATAGGTGGTGCATTCGGTACATTCATTGTGAGAGATAGATCCTTGTAGATGTACGACGGAGATCGTACGGAGTAGCGTGCTGGCGTACATAGCCAGCTCTCTCGGCTTCCAAAGACGACGACGACGACGTACCTTCAAATCGTTCAATTTGGAGAGTATCCTTAAAGACGAGACCACTTCCTTTGAGTGCTCCTACCACTTTGGAACCTTCTGCATATGCTGGTGGCACTCCCAAATGAAAGGATGCTGGCAATAGATTGTTGTTGGGAGTAAAGGCGGATCCTAACATCAAGGCAGTGGCGACAACGGTACTTCCGATTCGTGATTGTAAAGATTTCTTCTTGGTTTCTTTGTCTTGGTGCTGTCGTGTCATGATGGCGTGAATTGTTCTTGTACTGGTGCTGGTATCATCCAGCACATCACGAGCATGCCGACTTGCGGGGTGATGCGAGGATGTTCTTGCAGAAATAATTTTCGCGGTGGTTTCGGGCGGCGTCACCACCATCCTCACCCCAGCAAACCCGTTCGTCAAAGCGTTGGTGGTGGTGGTGGCGGCGGACGAAAGTAGCAACAAGATACTGATGGAGAAGGAGGTTGTTCTCATGATGATGATGATGATGATGGAATGATGCGATCGATGGTAGATATGATTGTGATTATGATGGATGGGGAGAGTCTCTCTACTTCTACGGTATACCGGTAACTCCTAAATCCTACAGTGTAATGCAAACGAAGCGAAGTGTCCCTCTCGTCATCGAGAAAGAAAGTTACGCGTTGCATGTTGATGGTGTTGTTGGCATCGCATCTCGCGATGATGGACAGATGCGGATCTTTTGGACTCTCTATCTAATAGTATTTATTGTACATACACGTACTGTCCGAATGACGTCACTTCGATCCACAGGCTCCGATCTAACTTCTCCGCCTGTCCTTCCTTACGTCGGCGTCATTGGTGTTCTGCGCCCTCTAGGGTTGTGTCATTTGAGTCGTTTCTCACGATACGCGTGATATTACGCATCTCAGGCGGAGATGAGGCAAAAATGTGCACATGATGTGTTCGTACTATCGACCGAAATGCTCCTTTATGCTTGTTGTGATCATTAATGCATCTTGTGGAACAGTCCCGGTATTACTCGAAAGCTTCAGGATGTCCCAAAAGTCCAAGACTGACAAGGAGAAAGAAGAGCACTTCCCCTATGAATTTGGGGGCCCAGTGGGCACCGCCGCGAGTGTGCTGTTGTTGCCACCGTTGGTGATGATTTTATCGCATTGGAGCCGCGTGGGATACGTCGACTTGGAATCGTTGCGACATTGGGAAGCGCTAAAAACCATCTTATTTCCCACGACGACGGATCTGATCGTCTTGGGATACTGTGGAGCTGGCTTGGTGGCATGGTTTCTCATTTTGGTGCTCTTGTGGGCCGTGTTGCCAGGACCTATCGTGCTCGGCAGTCCGGTAGTGCAAGCACCGAAAAAGGGCAAGGACGAGGAGCCTTTGCGATTGTCGTATAAATTGAACGGGCACACTTCATTTTGGGTCATTGTGGCGGTCCTGATCGTGGCAAGACCCAACTTGAACGACTATCTCTTTCGTTACTTTGATGCTCTCGCGTGGATGGCGAACCTCTTTACCACACTCTTGTCGATTTACTTTTACGTCGGCAGTTTTCAACCGGGCCGTGTTCTTTCCTTCGTGGGAAATTCGGGAAATTTCTTCCATGACTTTTGGATGGGACGGGAACTCAATCCACGTCTCAAGTTACCGTCCGTACTATCAAAACTGGACTTGGATTGGAAACAATTTTGTGAATTGCGACCTGGATTGATCGGATGGATGCTCTTGAATTTTGCGTGTTTGCAAGAGCAATATCAAGTATTGGGGTATGTCACTCCCAGTATGTGTCTCATCAATGGCCTCCAAGCCTTTTATGTATGGGACGCACTGTATCAAGAACAAGCAATCTTGACGACAATGGACATTACTACGGATGGATTTGGGTTCATGCTCTGCTTTGGAGACATGGCATGGGTCCCCTTTACGTATACTGTCCCCGCCAAGTTTTTGGTTCATCATGATCCACATTTGAGCACGCCCACGTTGATTGCCATTTTAGCCTTGTATTTGCTGGGATTTTACATCTTTCGCTCCGCCAATGGACAAAAGGATGTCTTTCGACGCAACCCGAACGATCCCAGTGTGGCACAACTAAGTTACTTGCAAACGAAACGAGGGACACGACTATTGACGAGTGGATGGTGGGGCATGGCTCGCAAAGTCAATTATACAGGCGATTACATCATGGGATTGACGTACAGTTTGTTGTGTGGCTTTGATTCCTTGGTACCCTATTACTATGCGGTCTACTTTGCCGTACTTTTGATTCATCGATCTACGCGAGATGATGATTTGTGTCATCAAAAGTATGGAGATGATTGGATCGAATACAAGAGACAAGTGCCGTATCGATTTATTCCGGGAGTCATTTAAAGAAAAAGACAAGGCAAAAAACTAGACTCAACAACAATAGGTGGTGGTACTGGTTGGCAATCAAGATGGACGATGGAAAGGATGCGATTCTACTATCGTACGAACAGTAATACACCTAGCAAGTAGTACAAAAGCAACACAAACTCTGATTGTCCACTACCCCCAGCGCATTGTTGCCATTCAAACTAGCAGTACTTTCGTCGTTACCTATGATTTCAGGCCAGAAGATCTGGAATACTCGGTGTCCGCTCCGGCCGACGGGGAGGTCCAAAGAGGTTGCGATCGCTGGGAATACGCTCGGGACGACAAGGCGGAACATCATCAAAACTATTGCGGCGTGGGAGACAACCCCGGCTGGCCATCATGCTTGGGCGCGGGGCGGCGTGCCAAGAATTCAGTGGAAGAAGGCGGTCGGTAAACGAGGATGAATGTGGGAGCGCCACTGGTTTTCTCCTGTTGTCGTTTTGGCTCAAACAAGAAGACGGATCAGCGTAGTAGTTCGCAGGACTCAATACTAGGACCGATAAAGGCGACAGGGGGTCGGTACTATTCTTCTTGTAGTAAGGAGGAGTGGCTCTCTTTTTCGTTGTAGTGCGGCTTCTTCTGCTGGCACTAGTACTCCTACAAAGAAGAACATCCTCCTGCTGGTAGCGAGAACAATACGACGATGATGATTCAGCAGCAGTGGTGCTGCTGGTACTACGTGCAGTACTAGGATCATCTCGCAGGATAACCAAAGTTGTACAGTCCGATTCGTGTAGCAATCTGAGAAGGTAGGTCTCCATCATTGTTGAGGCCGCAGAAAAACAGTGGGTGCAATGATTGCTATCATGAACCCGTCGATGCTGCTGCTTGTTTTTCGCTCCTGCTGGTGGCTCCGCCGCCTCATCTTGTCGTGCTTCGTCTGCGGGGGCCACCCCCAGCTGTTCGTCCTCCGTCGTCTTTTTCGGGATCAGCAACATTGTCGTGATGTATGGCTGTTGCTTGTATTTACTATTGTTTGATAGACTGCAAACGGATGGAAACTGTGAGATCAAATCATCATCTTCGAATGGCGTTGTTATTGATTTCCCTCCTTTGGATACGAGAAAAAGTGGAGCGGCCAGCCAAAACTAAAAATTAAAACCTTCTCAAAATGTGACTGAATTATTTGGAGCGGCTTTGCCGTCCTCACTAACTGCTATCCTCCATTCTGCTCTAGATGTAGATAGAGTACAATTATTGTAAGCATCAGCACTACGCTAGCAAGTACTGAAACGACGGAGATGCGACATCGTCTTATTTAATGAGAATTGAATCCTCACAACGAAGCAGATAAGCGAATGACGTGTGTCTACGACCACCGATCACACTTGCGTTTCTTGCTGGTCTACTAGTACTACTCTACTACTACTACCGGTAGGCTACTACCAGCAGCTGCGCATAGTACGATACTTCTGCACAGTGCACTACGATTAGTTCTAATAGTAGAGAACGAATCATCCCGGAGTAGTTCATAGTCTCTCTAGTAGTAGTAGTAGTAGTAGCAGTAGGAGTGATGGAGAGAAGAACTGGACGCGTTCGATTTTGATTTATGAAGTACTCCTACAAATAGTACTCGGCGCGGGCGGCCACTTCAATCCCATCCCCGGACCTGGTGGCGCCTATCTCGACTTCTTCTTCGTCGCTAGTCTGAAATTTTGACAGGTCTTCAATATCTTCGCCCTTTTCCATATCCTTATTGTGGTCATTGTCGGTGGATCGACGATAAGGCATCGGCTCGCGTTCTTCCTCTCGAGTCTTGAGTGACGGCTGGGCATACAACTGGTCCTCCGCAGACGTACTTACCCTGGAATTTTGATCCTTCTTCAATTCACCCTCGGCAAGGTCGATATCGGCGGCGACCTCCAGCGAAAGATTCTTTAGCGGGGTACGGATATTACGATTGATGGCCATGTGCGTGAAAACGGTAATGATCAAAGGGATGAAACCACAACCTGCCGGCCCCGGGGCTTCCTTGATTCCCATATACGCGATGAATACGGCTTCTCCGATGTAAAGAGAGGCCATTAAAAACCCGAATAGGGATTCCCATGTTGTGAGTCCACCACCTTCGAACTCTTGGGAATACACGTGGAGGCATTGATGCTTCCAAACGATATAGGAACCACCGAAATATACCAAAGCAAAAATTTCAACCACCGGAACGATTGGCATGTAAATGACGGTGACCAAGAAGACAAAGATAAAAGGTGGGATCCTCTGTCCCCACAGAATGGTCGGTGGCGTCTTTGCATCATCCAACATCCGTTGCGTCCTCAAAGCTTCCGGCTGTAGAAGATTCATAAGCAAAGTCACCCCGTAGGTTGGTAGACAAGAGAGTTCCATTCCAAAGTTGCCCAAACCGCCCACAGATATCATATTGACAAAGAATATAGAGGCTCCGGGAAGAGCGTTAGCAATAATTGCAACGATTCCTGTAGGATCCTCGATGAGACTGTCGAGCTGATTGAAAAACGACCCACCGATCAAAATCAACCAAAGATTGGCAAACTGAAAGAGTTGGTGCCACTGAAGAGTGTATGCATCCACTTCGGGTAAAGACTTGAATCGAATCCAGTGAGTCCCCGCTGCAACGATCGCCATGTAGAGAACGGCCATCAAAATTGCCAGCGCAATGACGGGCAAGAGACCCGAGACGAGGCCATACCAGAATTTAGATGGGTCCACCTGATCGAGACCAAAGGTCTCTAAGATAGAATTCAAGTTGGCGATTGAAGTGACAAAGGAAACTGGCGCCGCCCAAAACAAAACCCCCGCCGTCCACAAGCAAGAGGCCTGCAGACCCAAGATTCGTTGGCGACTCAGCGGGACCGTCACATTCTTCCAGAGGATTCCTTTGGGATCCGCCGCAGGAAATACAGTAACATTGTCAGCCTTACCACTCATTTCACATTGGATGGCAGCTTGCTTGGATCGAAGAGACGTGAAAGTGACGACACCGGTACTACTGAGAATAGTGTTTGCCCTTCCTACTCGAAAAGAACTCGCTTCGTTCGTACTCGAACTCGTAGTAGGGTTGGAAGATTCCAATAGGACATCTCGACGTTTCGAATCAATATCAATATTGAGCCGTTCAATCTCTTTCGAGAAATGTGCAATCGTATCCACCTTTTCACCTCCACATGGTCCCGTACCTCCAATCTTTGTTTGTGGAGTTCCCTTATTTGTTTTCGCATTGATAAAAGCCTCCGCTTTCTCCACGTTCTCAATCGCCACTTGACGCTCGTCGACCAGCTTTTGCAGCTCGGAGATTTCTAGATATACCGTGGCCTGTCGAACCTTTTCGGGGAAAATACGTTCAAAGTACGCTGCCAAGGCCGCACTGCTTCGCAAGTGCACGGGAAGCTGTTCCACACGAATGGCATATCGAAAGTCTTTGGGTGTATCCGTTTCTCCCTTGGCAAGAAAATCATAGCGATTTTTGGAAAAGAGCTACCATTGATCCATTGAGTAGATATAGAAAGAACATATGAGTATGGTATAAGCCAGTCAAATAGAATAAGCCAGTCAAACAGAATATGGCCATCAAGTAATAGCATATGTATGTACGTACCGTCCACTCGACCCAAAATTCATGCAAGACAAAGGCAACAAAAATGCACCAGCAAAGTACGGACGCCCACATTCGATTACTTCCTTGCTCTACTCGAGCAAGAGTCAAGGAATTGAATTCCAAAGTCGCCTCCCCCTCAGCGTTCCCCGTAGCGTAGATCGGAATCAGCACCAGCGAGCAAAGAGTGCCGACGGCTGCCATTCGAGCGCCGAGTCGCAAGAATCGAAGAAACATGTAACTATCCAAACCGACACATCGCAGCAACTCTTCTTGTTCCACATCCCATGCGTCTTTCCACCACTTATCGGCAAACGGCTGAGGGGATCGGTGCGATCGTTGAAAGTGACGCGGCTCGTACAAGGCGTAGGAACCCTTTTGCTTTTCTTTGCTCCTCTCATACTTGAAAAAGCCGTAAAATACGACGGACTGCAACGCAGACACAAGCGCCGTCACCCAAATGGCGCTCCATGCCACAATCACTCCTCCTTCCTCCTCTCCATTGTTGGTTGATGATTCGTCCATGATCTACGATCTAAAATACTAAATTATGCGCCACAGTATGCTATCTATGCTGCGATTGCAATGTTGGCAAAGCGCAATATCTGTGCGGTACGCGTTCGTACTCATACCGGTATTCTGTCTGCAAAGAACAGATTTATTATCAGGCGCGGGCGGAGAAAAAATTATAATCATTCTGCGTTACCGTTCTCTGGTATGGATACCAGCTGTACCGGTTTTTTCAATACCAGAGATTTGAATTTTTTGACATGCTCGCCCGCGCGCAAGTCAAGGTTTTGAGAAACTTTAAATGAGTGGGCATATATCTAAAAGGAAGCGGAGTCGCGGATCAGTTACTTAGACTACTGGTACAACCTGGTACATACTGTACGTTGTGCAGTACTGGTACAGTAGTGGTCCCCACGCAGTACCGCGGTACTGTACCAGGTACTGGTATGGGATGTACCGGTATGATACCCTGGTACATACAGTGCAGAGTACTGGGGCGTACGAGTACTGGCGTACCTGGTACTGGAGAATTCTACGTACCCGCTACCGAAGAACGTAGACCTACTTGTACCTGGTACCTGGTACCTGGTACCGTGCGTGAGTCGGCACTCGTACGTGGAGTAGTCATGACGACATCATGGTTCTCGATTTGACAAAGACGACTAGGTCCTCTATGAGTGCCAGCCTTGCCGCGAGGCCTACAGTACGAACAATCCTCTCTCCTAAAAAAATAAGAAGTACTTGTAGAGAGTGGTCTACTTTGGAGAGACTACCGGTAAACCGCGTGCAAGAACCTTCCATGCTGAAAGTCAGTCTAAAACCGTAACTTATTCATTCATTGCGCGGCATCGCCCCTGCCGGTTGGACTGCTGTAAGTCTACTTACTCTTTTCCTATTTCAACTTTCAACGAAAACGAGAATGAATCATTCATTACCATGACGAGTACATACATATTCGGGCATTGCTCTCATTAACCCCCCAAGATACCACTAGTCGTCGGAGCGAATGTGGGAGCCGCCGTTCCCCCCTCGGTTGCTGCAATATTCAAGCGCCAGGCCACAATGCCCCAAATGCCACCGGCGAGCAAGAGCATCGCCGACGCAATCATGGGACGATAACGAATGTAGGCCAGCGTGGTCACGGTAAAGCAGCAAAGGAGACTCGCAATCAATGCGGCCACAAAGATGGCCGCATTTCCAATAGCTCCTAAAATGGGTAAGACGGACAAGGCCGCAGAAAAGGGTGCGAACAACTGAAAAAATAAATGGAGAGAAAAGAGTGGACTGAGATGTTGTTTCTGTTCTCGGAGTTCCAACAAATATAGATATGAATGAAGCCAGCACCGATACACTACTCTGTAGGTACCGGCACTTCGTTCGTAGAAGACCGACTTACCATTGCCCATCCCACACAGAGAAGAGCCCAGCAGACAACGCGCAAGATCTTTGTCATTTGCGACTCTTGGACTTTGGCCATGTCAATCATTTCGCTCAAATCGTGACGACCGCGGCGGACCATCCAAACAGTTCCCAAGTCACCATTGCATTTGGCAGGAACTTCTGCCTTGTCCACTCGATATTTGGTGGCCTTTTCGGCGGAATCCAATTCGTCACCACCCGGCTGTTCCATTGCTCCGCCGCCACCAACTTGAGATACGACAAAGGAGGCATCAAATCCATCCAGTGCGAATTCAAACACGACTTTGCAATCGCCATTCATAGGTTGTGAATTTTCGGGAAAGGTTCGTAGAATATTATCCGATCCTTTTTGGAGGAGGGGACAGTCGGGAAAGTAATCGGGCAAGAAGGTGTTGGGGACTGGCTTGAGTTGTTCTGGATCATCCGACGACAAAAACTCGGCGGGATTTTGAGCAATGACTTCTCGGGTCAACCCAAACTCTCCGACTCGAGCGGTATGGGATACCATCAATCCATGAGGAGCTTGATTGGCATCGTACATTCCCAATTTGACCAACATTTGGGGTGGCATTTGGTCCAACGGCACGGGAGACGCTCCTCCATTGGCCGACGGTCCCGCGGATTGGACCAACTGATCCCAAATACCGCGACTGTTGGTATGTCCTGGCAAATGCTCCAAGGTAGGAGATTGCGGACCGACCGGAGTCCAATCTTCCCGGAGAGTGTAATTGGTAGTGCGGGTCTCTCCGCCCCCCAATCGATCCTGCTGGACTTGACGAGACTGATCTTCAAACTTTTGATAAATATAACAAGTTCGCTTCAAGATCAAGGCCCGTGGTACTCCTCGTGTAGTATTCAACGAAGCTCCGGTCGATTGCGGGTCAAATTGCAGCGACGAATCGTCTCCAACCTTGACCGTACCGGTAAAATGAACCAATCGACCGACCGTGTCGTCGCCGGCCTTGTTGCAATCCACCGAGACGGCTTCGTTCTTGCAAAAGTCAATCTTGGAGAGTTCCTTGGCATGTCTTCCTTCATTCTTCCAAATAAAAAAGGGTACGACACAGAGCAAAAGACATCCAATGATGGTCTGGCCGATCGATTCGCCCAGCTTTTGAAGAATGTTCACCCGCTGCGTGGAACTACTGCTGCTGCTTTGCAAGTTTCTTTTTGCCTTTGATGGTGGTGGTGGCGACGAGGATGAATCCTCTTCTTCGTTCCAATCACCCAAAGACTCATCATCAATGTTGTCAAACTCAGAAAGCTCCTGCTCCTGCTCCTGCTGCGGATGATGTTGAGCAATGCTGGTGATTTTGCCGGCCGCATCAGTCATGCGAGTAGTAGAACTGGCAACCTCATCACGTACTACCAGGCCTTGGACGCCAACGAGGTCGGCACACAAAAGTGCGACCAGCCAGCAAGACAACGCAAGCGATCGACGATGATTCATCATCATCTTCTAGATACTTGAGGAGTCTAAACGAATGCAATTTACGTACTCTGCTGATAAAGAGATGCGCTGAAAACGCAGATTATTCAAACAATGTGATCGACGAATACCGGTATGCTTTACCGCGGTACCGGTACATACATCGTAGGATGATGAATATGAATGATGATGCGGCAGCGGCGAAGCCCATCTTAAAGGCCACGCATCATCGTCTACTACGCGTATCTTCCGTTGCGTCGACGAAATTTCGTATTGTCTCATTTAGCGGACACTTATGGATCGTCGTTGGCGCACGTTACTGACATCTTTCACTGTGATGTTTGATGTGCCTTGTCGTGGAAACGCAACGACTCAATAAATCTGTGCCCACTCGCGGCGCATATGTACGTGTACTGCAGCAGCAACCTACACGTGTCACAAGACTCAAATGGCCGTGATTCAAGAGAAGCGACATGAGAGGCTGCGACAAGGAACCGAACCCCTTTAGCTATGAAATGACTTCTCAAGTGAATTATCAGGAGCAATCGGTTTGTGAAAGATGCGTACGAATGACACCAACATCACGATGGAAGAGAAGGAGAGGGCCCCAACGAGAATGGCCCAAAAGATATTCTATCGTTGTTGAATTCTACAGACTTGGTAATGGCAACGAGAATGGCCCAACAAGCCAGTGGAGCACCCATATCACCGGCAGCCTTTGGCTTGAGTGAATGGTATGAGGCTTGAGCCCGACATTCTCGAAAGCTCAAGCAAGACCCAAGTCGTTGTCGTCCACAGCGAGTACTACAAGATTGGCGCGTGACCCACAGGGCGGGCCAGCACTATGTTCTGCCAGGGATGATATACCATACCACCAGCTTACTAGAATTGTGGAAGAAAAGGGCGAGACTACAAAGGGGTTCGATGAATGGATAGCTAGAGCGCGCGACGTGCGAGCATCATGTTCTAAAGTAGTCTCGATATATCGTATCTTGCGAAGAACGGCCAAAGATTTTTTTCTTCGGCCGCGCGGGCGGATGTTTTTTTAATCCACTCATCGCATTTCAGATTTCATTCTTCGCGCACTTTCATCGCATCATGATGTTGTTGATAACCTGCTCGCAACTCAAAGCATACCAACAACATCAACATAGCAGTTGAAAAGAACTCTATTATTTACTCGATTGGAATACATATTCAAAATATAGCTTATTATTATGAGTGACATTATTCATGACGAGATCAACCGCACTTTTTGCAAGGCCCATCGGCGTGAGATCTGCCATGAATGCTGCATGAGCTTTGACATGCAGAACCGCATGGCAGAGGAAGATGCAGGCTTGAGAAAGAAGAAAACCGACGTCGAGGTAGCGGCCGAAGAATATGCTATTGCTATGACTTCATTGCGTGGAATGGATCAAATGATACCTCGTCCCAGTCCAGAAGTATATGAAATGAATCGGGGATATCTTCGAAGGGCAGAAGAAAAGCTTCGCAAACTCGAACAAACGGGAGAGGATGTACAGACGGCCATAAGAAAAGCTACCGAGACTCAGAACGCTTCGGAAATGCAGCGTATGGCATTGATGCAGGCCTGGGCCAAGCAAAATCCAGGAAAGAGGACCATGGAGTTTGGAGGGCCAGAGACGCAAAAGCTCTACGATCAGATTGCGGCCCCTCCCAAGACCAAGACCAATCGAGCTGATAAATTCACATGCTCTTATTGCAATAAATCGAGCACAACAAAGCTTATGGTATGCAGCCGCTGTAAAACGATTTCCTATTGCACGAAAGAATGTCAACGTGCCGCTTGGAAAGCACACAAAAAGGAATGTGTCCCTCTTGAGAGGGAACCCAAGTCGCTTCCATTAACCTGGGAGCAGGTGGAAGCCCACCAAGGCGCCCCTGTAGAAGGCCGAACACTCGAAGTACGGGTCATGCTCGATGAGAGTATGACGAGGCAAGTCTTTTCGTGCAAAGATCGGGTGGGTGTCGTAAAACGTGTGGCAGCTTACACTAAAAGTCGCGCGATTCCGGGCTTGAAACAAGGAGCCCTTTTGAAGTGGAAGAATCCGAGATTTCACTGTTTCATGGACGGGAGCAGTGGAGCTCGAATTGAAGAAGAGGACTTGGTGAATGTAACTATGTCTGGTCCATGAGTTATGTTGCGTTTTGTCCGCACTCCAGTAACTGGTACATAGGCGTAAAACAGATAACTGATAATTGCTAACAGATATTTTACATTCACCCACCACCACCACTCCTGCCGTGGTGGTCACTAGACGTAAACGGCATCACGGACGGGTGAGTATTGAGAGGCGTACTTTTGAAAGTTTTGCTGTTCAAACAGTCGTTGCATTCGACGTTCTCCTGTTTTCGACAACTTGTTGCTGGCATAGCCTCCGACCGCTCCACCGAGGACCATTCCAACGGGAAAAGCTGGTCCAAACATGACGCCTCCAACGATCGCTCCCGTCGTGGCTCCAGCCATGGTCTTTGATTTACGTTTTCCTTTCATGGAATCTTTTTCGGGATGAATGGCATCACTCCACTCGGCACTCTTCTTTCGTTGTCTCAATGCCACGACGTAACCATCTTGATGTTGTTGCTTGGATACCACTGGTTTCGTCGCGCTTTTGGCAGCAACAGCAGTAGTAGACGTGGTTGTGGTTGTTGTGGTTGATGGACAAGAAGTACCGTAATAAGCAGCTCGGAGAATTGGATCTTCTTGTTGGATATCATTTGCCGTAGTAGTAGTAGTAGTAGTAGTAGTAGGATGGTGGTAGGAGGAGAACATGAAAGGTGCATCATAATCTCTACTGTTGGCGGGTGACAGACTGAGGGAGGAAGCTACAGACGTTGCTAGATCGTCGATGTCAAAAGGAATAAGATGGACTTGTTCCGGCGGATATGTTGGTTGGTGAAACAAGAGAGAATTCCTTCCGTTTGGCTGATGGGACGATGCAGCAGCAGGAGGTTCTTGCGATTCTGGAACCAGGTTGGTCGTCGTCGGACGATGAAAGAAAGCACCAGACCCTCCCTTCATCGTAGAGGATGGAATGGTTGAGATTGTCGTCGAGAGACGATGACGAGCTTCTTCTTGGGAAGAAGCGGCGTTGCTGCTCGTGTTGTTGTTGTAGTAAATCATTACTGCTATTTGAAGGAAACCGCTTGTAAAAAATATTGGACTAGGAGAAAGTGATAACAGAGAAAATGAATAGTCGCATCGGAAGAATGTTGTCAATCAACATCGCGGACGGATGACCCGGAAATAGGCGAAACCTGCTTCCAAGGAGAAATAGACGAGTCGTGATCGTCATCATCGTAGTCGACAATATCACGACGGAGGGACGATGTCGATCAGTCCGCAGCAGATCCACAAGGCACGAGAGAACCATTATTTTGGCTGTTGAGATGGATGGGTATGATGAGTAACAGATGGGCGTAAATTGCCTCTTTTGTGGGATTCTTTTGCGACGGCTACGGACTGGTGATGGGAGGCGAAGGACGTCCAAAGAATTTCTTTCGGGTCCGCCTTTGATCTTGTTTGCGCATCGTCATGATCGTATGCTTTGCGTGCTTTTGATCTTCTCGTTCTTTTCTTTGTGGCGATGATCGATGATGACGCGCGCGTTGTGCTGGGGACGTTTTTATCCCAGACGTGGATATTTCTCACACTTCGACTTCGACGACAACCGGGTGCCTGACAGACTCACTCAAATCAAGACGGGGCGAAAGGCAGGCAGGCGGGGAATAGCGTCACGAACCATTTTGATCGGCCAAAAACAACGATATTATGTCCGAAACCTTTCACTATCACCCGGTTTCTATCTATCCAAATAATATGGACGACTTGATTGAGTTCAAAAACAGCGCGGAAGCTCTTGATCCTGCAGCATTGAATGATTGAATTGGATGTATCCTTCTATCTATTCTTATTTCTCATGTTGTAGCTAGTAGTAAAACAGTAAATTATTCTTGTTGCTTTTTATATTGGACATTTTAAACTCCAGGTAGTAGTACCAATGCATCTGACTTGATCTTTCCAAACCATCATTAGTTCAATGCTGCACAACAATTTACCCTCACAGATCTTCAAACAATCAATCACATATATGGTTGGCATCATGTCACCGTGTCATAGTTTTCACCATGCCCATGTTCTTGAACTCTGTGACGTCAATCTCCCTTGATCGAATATCGACGTCTGTGCTTCGCTCAGTGTTTGATTCCTCCGATCTAAGTCCCTCTTCACACACTCATTCCCATCGACCATGTAATAACAGGGGGCTCCTCCCACTCTTCTCTTTGGCGCGCTCACGTATTCCCGCCGCCAGATGGATGGTGATGGCGATGGTGATGGTGATGGTGATGAGACGGGGATTTATCGTTCGCAAATCGATAAATAATACGAGAACTCGTACTTCTTGTTGGAGTTGGCTCTGTCTGCCGCCACCAGATGGCAGAAGGGGGGCAGTGGGAAACAGAAAATAAATATTCTACTCTACTTATCATTGTGAGTGTGCGAAGGCAATAATTGGCTGAAACTTGCTTATGGCTGATTAGAACATATGAGTTGGCAGGGGAAGACCGCGAGGCAATAATTCATAGTTGCGAGCTACGTGTCACAAAATAATAATGGTGGCTTCATTCGATGAACGTGCGTATGCACGCTAGTACGTACAGAGCAGATTTTTGCGACAGCTGTGGTTTTGGCACGTGAAATGCGTCATTCCCTATGTATTTTTATTTATGGGAAATCAAAAGTCAAGTAAATGCGTCACTTTTAAATTTGTTTTACTTAACAGTCTCATGTTGACCGGCACAAACACCCCGACGACGTACTCAAAATAAAAGGAGTTACGACCATTTCTCTGTGACATCATCGGCTCGATAGATATGCTAAAGAAAAAATGCTTCAGGGAAAGGGCGAAGATGGAGGGTTGATTTGCAATTTTCACCACGCAAGTGAGAATATGCGGTGAGAAGCGGTGGGTCGTGATGCCTCCTTGGAAGCAAACAACCTCAGCAGGCTCCTCATGCTGGTGTTCCTCTCCTCTCCTATCATATATTTCTACCGACATACGAAACAACAAGCAAGGCTCAGAAGAAGAACAGCCTCCGCAGCAGAAGAAATAATATTCCGACGAAGAAGGAGCAGCATAACACCTCCTCAGAAGAATGCTATCATCAACAACAGCAAGTGTCGGCGACCGTCGACCACCACTTCTCAAAATGGGTGAAACAAAGGAGCAGCACCAGGTACTAGACGACCAGACAAGGAACAGCAATCCCAGCAAGAGAAAGAGACCAAGGGAAGACGCAGCACAAGGACAATACCAAGAAGGACGAGTTTCTCGGGGAGAAGAAGGAAATGAGGCAGCACCGACGAGTACTAGTAGGAAAGGTGGAGAAAACCCATTGGCGCCACGCGAGGAGGAGCAGCACGATGACGACGGCAATAGGAAGAAAGCTGCTGAGGGAAACCATCACGATTCGGCGGTATTAGAGACAGAAGAAAACAGCAATGCTGGGAAACGTCGTGGTGACGCCGCCTCCCGAAGAAGACTACCAAGCAGAAGAGCCGCTTCGCCGCCGAGTAGCTCGTCCTCGGCGACTGGTCCTGCTGATGTTCCACGCAGCAGAAGTAGTAGCACTACTACTAGTACTAGTACTGGCGGCTGGCGGCGGGATGGTGGCGGTGCTAATAGTACTGCTGGCAAGAACAGCAGTGCTACTCCACGTCCTAGTAGCAGTTGGATGGCTGTTGAGCAAGAAGAGAAAGATGACGAGATGATCCTCAACGCGGCTACCGCCATTCAAGCGCTGAATAGTACAAGCAGTACTCCTCTTCCTACTTCTTCAACACCAAGCAAGGCACCAGCACGTCGAGGTCCTCGCAGTAGTATCTTCAGTGCTGCTGGTACTACTACTTCCGAGGACTACCGGAGTGGCGACCCTCGTTTTGAAAGAACAAGATCAAGAGCGGAACAACAAGCACCAAATATGCCTCCACCAACACCAACCCCCCCTTCTCAACAGCATCATGACGGGATTGCTCCTCCTGCTGATCTTTCTTCTCGCGTGGTACTTCCAGCAGATTCTCCGCCCTGTGGCGCCCTTCCTTCTTCTTCTCACCCATCGTCTTTTTCTGCTGGTGGTGGTGCCGAAAATGTGACGAAGAAGAAGAAGACAAGGACGAGAAAAGAAAAGCAATTGATCAAAATGCCTGGTCCGAAAGATATTCTCTTAGGGAGGGGGCGACCGTACCAGAACCATGCGGGAAATCGGAAAATGGTGCAAATCATCGGCAAGTTTGAGGAAAGGTATAACCAGACGCCAAAAGAAAAGCGGCGGGCGGTAGGAGAAGAGATAGTGAACGAAATCCTAAAGACTGGAGCTCGTTTCTTGGAGAAAACTGAACTAAAAGAAGAAGAGAAGAAAAAAATGAAATCAAACGAGGAGAAACAGGAGGAACAAAAAGAGAAAGAAGTACCAATGACGACTACTGCTTCTACCCCTTCGGACAGTGCTCAAGAAACAACAAGCCGCTTTGCTGCTACTAGCAGTCCTCGTCCCACCATTTTTTGGGAGGAAGTTTCTCGGGAGACAGCGTTTGAAAAAGTGACCCATGTTATCAGGGGCAAGCGACGACCAAAGACGAAGAAGCAAAAGATGCAGAAAAGCCGCCGGGAGGACGAGCACAAGACTGCTTACGGAGAGGAGCTGAACGACCGGGGTGGTGGTGGCGGTACTACTGCGAGCTCCCAGGGCTCACAAACACCTGCTTCTACTATTCTACTGCCACATCATCGCCCCCCTTTCTTGGCCCAACACCACCATCAAGCCTCCCGGTCTGTTGTTGATGGTGGACCATCTGGCATGGCCTCATTTTCGGTGTTACCCACGCTGACAGGACGACAGCACCAAGTCGCAGCCTCTCCTCTTCTAGCAGGTGTCGGAGCAGCAATACCACTCTCCACTCTTGTACCGTACTATCTCCCGTCGTCGTCAATCTTCACTACTACTCCTGCTCGACAAGAAACACCAAGACCACTTCGTCGTGCCTCTGCTACCCGTAGTACTACTACCGCATTTTTCGTCCCGATGTCTCAGCAGCCGAAAAGTGGAGCGGCTGGTGGGGGTGGCAGCCTCTCCTTCTCGGCAGCAGTCGTGACCCACCCACCACCGCCGGTCCCAGCAGCAGCAACAACAACTCCCTTGATCTTCGATGCCGCCAGTACTCATGGCATATCATCGATTGTACCAGAAAGAGGAGGAAACGAGGACACTGGCGGTCCAAGAACAATACTGAACCTTCTTCTGGAAAGACAAGACCAACAGCAACGATGGATTCGCCTCCTCCATGGGCAACTGGAGCAGCTTCTCCAATATTTTCGAGCCAACAGCAACAACAACCGCCATGGCGCCACCGCCGCTGAGCTCGTCTCAGCTGAACAGCTACTAGCATCAATCATCGCTCCTGGTTTTGCTCCTAGTACTTTTATCTGGCCTCAGCATGATCATGCTGGCAATCGCCAAGAAGAAGCGTTGAGTAATATGAGAACAAGACTACCCCCAGCGGCGTACTCTGGCCAGGAGCATGCTGACCTTCTTCTTTTCTCCCCGCAGCAGCAACAAGTGATGCAGCAAACAAGAAGGAGCAGCGCCGCCGGGGACACCACCGTACTAAACTACAACTCTTCGGGGAGGGGGCCGACAGTCGCACGACAACTAGCCAGCAGCACTGGTAGTAATACGACTCCTGGTGCTGCTCCTGATGTCTCCTCTTTTGCAGCACAAGTAGCAGCAGCATCACAAGTACTTCTTGCATCTCTGTTACGGCAAAACACCAGCACCGCCAGCGAAGAAGAACATCAACAAAACGGTCTGTTGCTTCAAGAGTTGCTTGACCTTATATTGAATCAGGTGCAGCAGAACAATGCTGATGCGGCTGGACAAACTTAAAAGAGACGACGACGCGAAAGAACATCAGCATCGTTCTTGTTCTTTGGTGGTGCTGGTGGCTGTGCGTCGGCTCAGCCCCAGCCCACTATGCCGTACTACTAGTACTTGCTGTGGTTTCAGCGGTTTCGGGTCAAGAACGCAGCAGAACAAAGAATACCAGAGAGGTAGTACTAACACCAGGAGCCTAGTTGTTGTTTTCTTCTTTACTAGTAGTAAGAAGAACCAACATTGTTCGGATTTCATACATGCGTAATAGATGTTCTTGCTTGAGGAATACGTAGTCTACTAGTAGACCTAGTAGTAGTGCCGCGCGCCGCCAACAACTTCTTATTGATCCCTGCGTAATAATAATATAGCCAGTCGTACTAGTTCGAACAGGTTCGTGACAGTACAGGTATAGTCGCGATGAGCGAAAACTCTCCGACCAAGATGACCCCTACGAAACACGGAAAATGACCATAATCGCGCCGGCCTTCTCCACAATCGAGAAAAAGCACAAAATAACCACACTATCGCGTTGTTGGAATTTGGAATCATCATCAACCTGATGATGATGATGCTGTGTCATATTACAAAATACTAAGCATTGCATTGTTACTGACTGGAGATAGAGACAGCTCGTGGAATATATTGTAACATCTACCATCATGACAGCCCCCATTCCTGGCCAAGATCAGGCGGTGAAGGCTGCTGCTGCTTCTAAATCATCATCATCCAATGTCCGCGTCGTCTCCCGTGTCCGTCCGTTGGCTCAGTACGAATTGGAAAAGGGGTGTCAGCCCGTCGTGACCAAAGTACCTCATCTTGCCTCAGAAGACGGCCCGGAAGCATTGCAAATCAACGGGCCGGACCAACGATGGTTCGAGTTGGATGCCGTTCTGACGGAATCTTGTTCGCAGCAAGAAGTCTATGAGAAAAGTGGAGCCTTCCAGGCGATTTCCGAGGACCTCTTTTGTGGTTACAATTGTACTATTTTGGCGTATGGACAAACGGGAGCTGGAAAGGTAGGACAAAGCAGATATTATTTGTTACGGTTTGCCATTTTGGTCGATATTACTCGCTACTGGGTAGTAGAGGCTTGGGAATTTCTCCGTCTTCTCCATCAAAAAGACTTGTTTCTCAACTTGACGTCGCCTGTTTGCTGGGGTTTTTTTGCTTTGCTTCGCTGGCTTGTTCACTCCTTTCTCTATCTACTTTAGACATTTACCATGGGCACTTCGGCCAAGAATGTAGCACATATTGATGAGAATGATGGTGTGATTCCGCGTGCGGTAAAGGATTTATTCGACAACATTCAAAGCAAATGCGACAGCAATGCTCATGTCGAATTGAGCTACCTGGAAGTTTACAATGAAGAAATTCGAGACTTGATGAATCCCAATGGAGACAGTTCCCAATTACGAATAAGAGAAACACTGGATGGAGAAGTTTATGTGCGAGGATTGCAAGCCATGTCGGTTGGAAATCCAGGAGAAATCGGAAAATTGATGGAAGAAGCATCGAAACGACGGGTCGTGGCGTCGACCAAGATGAATGCGACGTCGAGTCGGAGTCATGCCATTTGTGTCCTCAAAATCAAAGGCGTTTTAGAAGACTCGACCAAATTTCAATCCAAACTGACCTTGGTGGATTTAGCTGGAAGTGAACGCATCAAGAAAACTCAAGCCAAGGGGGATCGAGCACAGGAGGGTATCAATATTAACAAGGGACTCTTTGTGCTCGGGCAAGTGGTGAGCGCGTTGGCCGAGCAACGACCCAGATTCAAACGAAAGCCTCCTTTTCGAGATTCCAAATTGACCCGTCTGCTGCAAGACTCGCTGGGAGGAAACAGTCGCACCATCATGATCGCGTGTTGTAGTCCCGCCGATTTCAACTTGGAAGAAACCATCAACACCCTCCGATATGCGACACAGGCTCGAAATATCAAGAATACGGCCACTGCCAATGTGGTCCAACAAATTTCACAAGAAGAAGCAATGAAGCTATTACGAGAGAATCAATTGCTGAAACAGCAAGTGGCGGAAATGCAAGAAACGATTTTGAAATTGACGGAAGACGTCACGGAGGAAGATATGAATCGATCGATAGCCATGATGCAGGAAGAGATTCATGTGACCAACACCTCCGGCCATAATCGTACGATAGTATCACCCCTCGGAGTCCCACCCGCGACGATTCCTTCCAGCGCCAAGCATCATCTTCCGCCTACTCCCGAAATGGAAATCCCCCTTCCCAAAGATGATGACGACGACGACGAAGATAGCGATGTCGATAGTGACGAGGCTGCCAATATGAGTGAAGCCGACGATCAACCCGGTCCCTTGGGAAGCCCCGCAACCTCCATTTCGCGCAAACGAGCTTCCAAACCAGGTCCGAGCTTGGATGCTCATTTCAGTTCCCAGCCTGACTTGAACCATGGTGCTATTCACGAAGACGAGACGAGTTTGGCCCTTTCGGAGGTCTTGCCAGGCTTACGACCCCACCATAGGACCGATCAAAGTGTCACGTCGACGAAATCGTACCAGGACCTGGAAGACGAAAATCATCTGTTACACCACAAGTTACGTCAAGCCCAAGTGGATATGAAAGCGTCCATGACTCAATCGGCTATTGAATTGCCAGCCCTCAAGGCGCGGGTCGAAATGCTGGAAGACGAACTGAACAATTCCGTGGTGTTTGAAGAAGAGGCCGACCAGCTCCGTCGGGAATTGGAAGAAGCCAAGGCCGATCGACAGTCCGCCATGACGGCAGCTAAGCAACTGGCGGCCTTTATGGAACAGCAAAAGTCTCAATTTGGCTTTCGAGGAGACGAGCTGGAAAAGAAACGCCTCTGGTACTTTCACAAGCGCTTGGATGAAAAATGGGTAGAATTTGTCGTGACCATGTTGGCCTCCTTCAAGGAGCAAATGCGGCTCTTGGGCGATTACTTTGACATGGTCGTGACCGTGGTGGAATCTCCGGATATTTTGACCATGCTGGGTCCTCAAGGTGCCAAGAGACGCCAAGGGGGCAACAACTGGTTCGGCTTTGGCAACAAGAATCAAGAAGACAAGAGCGCGAACGAAGAAAAGGAGCTACGGCATCGCTTATTAAGCGAACACATTAAATTTTTCAACTCTCGGCTGGTGGAGATTGAAGATGAAATAAATAATCGATCTGAATCGGTCGATGCGATCCTCGAAGGTCTGAACAACGAACGAGCCGAGATGGAACAGGAACTAGACGAAAAGGAAGTCTTTCATGATATCTTTACCAAAAAGGGCGAGCGGTTGTTGAAGCATTTGACAGAGCTCATGACCGGCCCGCTGTATTCGATGGAAGGGCTTCAAGCCAGTGTGGTGGATTTGTCTAGCAATAGGTAATACTGTAGGACCTCGTGCCCCGCCTCAAACCAAACAACACCCACACCCACGCAATGGATCGATCGACCATGAAACTACGATATGCTACTAGTATAGCAGCTTTCACCAATGTCGATAGATAAACATGCAACTAGAATATTCGGTAGCTACGAATGTGTATATGCGTATTGGATTTGAGTATTTGCTGAATTGTTCTTCCAGATGTTGGTCTGGTCGTTTTTTGTTTTGTGTTGTTTTGTGTTGTTTTGTGTTGTTTTGCTGGAGTTTTGCTGGAGTTGTAGAACCTTGGAATGGGCTGCTCCAAGTAGTAGTAGTAGTCATATAGATGATCATGGATAATAGACTGAATCATCATTTCCTAATTGGAGGACGTGGCCGAGGAACTTTCATGGCTGTGGGAGGCAGCGGCGGCAGCGGCGGTTGCAAAATCACGAAAGTGAAAGTTGAAGCGATAGTGTTCGTCTTGTTGGATACATGCCATTGCTTGCTTGCGAACCTTTCCGATAATTTCGGGATTGTTGGTATTGAGCCAAACCTCTAATTTGTAAATGGGATGCTTCCCCTTGGATTTATCGACGACGCGGATCCCACAGACGTGTCGATGGTCGATGAGTCCCTCCATGACTCCATGGGCGAGCTCTTGCCAGTAACGATCCAGGAGCTCCGGAGGCAGAAAGTGGTTGGCGAATAGCTCTCCGACGCACTGCGGATCCTCCCACTCGGGTCGAACGCCCTTTTGAAAGAGACTGTATTCCGTGTGCTTGGCGAGAGCTCGGTGGTCTCCTAATGAGTTACGCGTCGTCTTGAGAAAGAAGGACTTGCTCGGCAAGGGCAAGTGATGAAGATCCATGTGAAAGGCTTCTTCCGTCGGATGTGCGAAAAAATGAGAGACTTCCTTCAAGCCGCCTTTCCACTCATCTTCCGTCTGGTTGAAGCGCTTGTTGCAGATGTGCTTCCAGAGAACCCACTCGACGGTGTCATCGGCTGGCGATGGTGCTGGGAGGGCTTCTTTCTTTTCCTCGGACGGTGTTGGAACCGAGGAGGAAACCACGGAGGAAGAAACGGCGGCGGTCATGATTCTTTTATTTGTGAGTACCGGAGTACTGACGGATGTTCTCGTACTGGCGATTGGTGAAGGCTGTTTGTGTGTATCCCTTGGGCTGCTGCTGCTGAAACAGGGGTCGGGAAAGTGAGACCAAGGAAATCAGACACAAGCCGCAATAACCTGCCTTTGAAAGCACAAAGCGTCATCGATCGCTTGGCCTTCTCATTTTTCCCTGGCATGAGTTTTGGATCCCGAACTCTACGTCCTTGTACCAGTATCTTCTGCTTGTGCTGCTGCGCTTACTGAGATGAGTCGCACAGTACGAATAGACTGGTACAATGTACTAAAAAACTACAAGTGGAACACGTGAGAAAAATGAGAACCCTGGCTTCTTCCGGGGCAATTTCTGATTGGCTGATTGCTTTATTCGAATATGCGCGTTGCGCGATGTTGTCCGTCTGTCCTCCGCAGCGAGAGCCTCGCCAATGAAAGGCGCGGAGTCGATATTCGAAAATATTTTGCCGGCCGGCGTTACTATCATGTGCAAACATACGTGGTGCGCCTGGCGAGCGTTCGAAGAAATCCAACAACGGCGAAGGGGAAAATAGCATCGTAACGCGAAATAATGAAGAAATGAACAGCTATTAGCGAACCGCGAAAATGAAAATGACAGCAGTTATTGTGCTACCATTATTACTTCGATATCTGTGGCGATAAACTGGATCAGTAGCAACAGCAACAATGCTCTTGCGATCCATTCTCATTTCCCTTTGTGCACTTTGCGTGCTGCTTGGTGTCCGCGAGCAAAACAGGACTTTTAGTGTGTTGCTTCCTCTTCGCGGATGCAGTGGTGGTGATGCTGATACTGATGCTGATGCGTCCATGAAAGCTTTGACCGGGGATGATTCTTCCGCCAACCAGCCGACAAGGATCACACCGGCAGTGGTGATGGCTACTACTACTACTACTACTACTACGAGGAGTACTCCTGATGAAGAGAACGACTGTCAATGTTATTTGCCATTGAATCAGGAATTCAAAGGACAATCGGGTCAAGACCAGTACCTGTTTCAACGAGTCTTTTTTCCACAAGGCGCGCTTTGTTGTCGAGGAATCTTTGTCGAATTTGGGGCACGGAATGGAATCACACACTCTAATACTTATGTGTTTGAAAAGAATCTGGGGTGGAAGGGATTGTTATTTGAGGTGGATGCCAAAGAACACGCGGAACTGGTGCAGAATCGACCCCATTCTGATGTTGTGCTAGGCCCTGTGTGTCCATCCCATATGGACAATGTGACGATTGTGCTGTCGAATATTCCAGGTTATACTGGGACGCAGGATTCTTATGGTACGTAGTGCTGACTGTCTGTACATTATATGGATACGGATGACATGATAGACGAGGGGCGGTGGAACGAGGATTTCTTGTTGAGTATGTAGTAGTCTCATGATTCTTTCTTTGTGACATGGATTGTGGGTACAGAACCGAGTCGTTACGTCGAAGAGGATGTGAGAGATGAGCAGGTGTTTCAATGTCATCATTTAGCAAAGGAGCTAAAAGCACGCAATATGCATCGGATCGACTATATGACCATCGATACAGAAGGCTCCGAACCGGACATTGTAAAAGACTTTCCTTGGAACGATTTTGATGTTCGTGTGGTTCAAATTGAGCAACTCCTGGCCAGTCAATTTCCGTCACAAGTGGGAAAGAAGGAAGCAATGATTGCGCACTTGGAATCCTTTGGATATCGTTTATTATCCGAGTTTCCAGTGGGGGGTGGATTGTCCACGCAAGATTTGATTTTTACGAGAAATCTCGATTCTGTCTTGAAAATGACAGCTTCGTCTGAGAAACCCTCTCGTATCTGGCCCCATGAACCCAAAGATACTGCTATGGCAAAATAGAGTAGAGAAAGACGACTCGACAAGTAAGAAAGTTAGTCCACTTCTTGTACCGGTATCGTTCAGCGACTAGTTCGCAGGGTGGTGGGGACTATCATGCGGGTACTGCAATAATATGAGATTATGAGTACTCTCAATCATACGTTTTGGAAAATATATTCCCTGCTTTTGTAGCCTACAGTAGGATGCTATTGTTCCTTCTACTCTAGTGCAATATTGTGCTCGGTACAGAATGGTCTACTCCGCACCGACCCAAATTTCCGTTTCGTTGCCAAGTTGGGTGTTGGTTGGCTTTTCTCCTTGTAGTAATGAGTCCACACCATCATCATCATCGCGGACCAAAAACAACAAGTCGTCAGGAGCTTGCCCTGCTTCTTGTCGTTGATACTTATTTCTTTTGGCACGCATATCAAGGAGAATATCCGGCTTGTTCACACACATTTGTTCGACTCCGGTATCGATCAATGCCTGGTACATGGATTCGTCTTCATTGCCAACATCCCAATACTTTTCGGCACAATCACTGTTCATACCAATCGGGCCCCGCATCCAGAGCATACTCCCGAAACCGGCGGCGTGAATGGCTTGCACGCGTTCCTTGGTGCAGGTATCGTACTTCAAATGCACCTCGGTGGCACCGCACTGCCGGGCCTGTTCCAAGTAATCGCTAGGAACTTCGTCGAAGAGGGCACCACTGGGATATAGGGCACGATCCGGCCGAAAGGCTCTCAGGTCTTTCAAACGGTCCAAGTCAAAGGAAGAATAACTGCATCGATCGACCATCCCTAGACGTTCCACCAATTGAACAGTCGGAATGACCGTACCATCTCCCTTGAGTTCAATTTTGATTTCCATTTTATTAGTATTTCCTCCACCAAGTTGCTGCTTGGCATCGACCAAGACTTCTTCCAGTGTTGGAATCCGTCCCCGTCGAATGGTCTCCGCAGGACATGGAAATTCTTCATACTGGGTATTGAACGTAAGTAACGCCACTGCTTCCTCGTAGGTATAGTCCAAAATACTTCCTTCGACACCACAATATTCTTGCAATAGACCTGGACATTGATCGGTTCCGGCTCCATGAAAGACGACCAAGGTACCACATTTGGGCAATAAAAAGACATCCAATTCGACCGCGTCGCATCCCATGGCGGCACATTTTTGGAATCCCTCGAGCGTATTTTCCAATTCTTGATACAAACATCCACGATGTCCCACAATCCAAGGAATCATAATAATAGCTTTGTCGTCAGCTTCGCCATTGTCAATAATGGCATTGTTGTTGTTGACTTGGAGTCGATGGCGCAGAGACTTGGAGGGAGAGACCCTGTTCGTCCTCGAGGATCCATCCTTGTCGTCAATATTGATTTCCAATGGGAAAAATGATGATGATGATGAGGAGGAGGAGGACGAAGACGACGAGGAGGAGGAGGATTCACTGGCAAGACTTGTCGTCGTAGTCGTTGTTGTTGAGGAACTAATGGAGGAACATTCGTCCGATGAGAATGAAGGAAACCCCACGCCGGGCGGCGGTTCTTGTGGCATATTATTATTATTATTATTGTTGTGGTTGCTAGTACTTCGTGTACTTCTTGTTGTGAATGCTATTGGTAGATGCGAAAACGCCAATACTGCTGCTTGTGATGATGATGATGATGATGCCCAGAGAAAAAGTAGTAGTGGCAACAAGTAGTAGGTGGCCACCATTATACTGCTGCTGCCGCTTCTTCGTAGACGCTTATTCTTCTTTTGCTGCTGTGAGAAAGATTCCTGTAAAGACGTCATTATTATTTTTTTGAATGATGTTGAAAGAATGAATCTATCACCGAATCTCTATCGCTGCTGATCGAATGATGATGGGTTGAGGTGAGTGATGAGTAAGAGTAGTCGTTGATTATTTTTTAAATATGGGAGTACTGTACTATGGAGTTGACACGCATCATGAAAGTGGAGTGAGTGAGAATGTGCATGATCGGAAGAGGGAGAAAGGTGCGGGGATTGATGAAGATTCGTGGGAATTGGGAATACGGAGAATAGATGACGGCGAAAAAATAAGAAATAATAGAACAGCAAAAGTGTCAATCCGGCGAATCTCGAAAAATCATCATCATCATCTCGAGCTAACGGACAGCTACGCTTGTACGTGTAGCGTGCGATCGACGTGTCAACGTTTCAAAATTCTGATTGGGCCACATCTCGGGGGGGGGGCGATCTTCATGCAAGAACCAATGTACGATTACCAACTAACCGACCCCTCCCCCAAATAAATCGACTCCCCCGACTTCTTGAAAGATCGATGCGAGAGTTGTTGTTGTTGTCAAGCGTCGAAATTCAAAAGCATAGCGGCGGCAATGACACAACAACACAAACGTCCCGCATCGAGCATTCTACAGTACGTACTTGCTTGTACGCAGCGTTGGAGAAAAGCTAGCCATAGCCAGATACCGGTCGACGAAGTCCCTCGCCACACACAAACTTCAAACGTCGAACATCGAACAACAACAACAACAACATGTCTTCCTTTCAATATCCTCAACATCTACTCCACCGAGTCATTGAGCCTCAATGGTTTCCGGATCGAAAGCAGGAAACCGAATCCACGTAAGTCGTCAAGTCGAGCCACTTTTTACGTGCTTTGGGAGCTACACATATTACTACTTGTACGACTCCTCTCAATTCCAAAGATAGATGATCTCAAAATACTCATTTAATTTTCTTTGCTTTTACGTACGTACGTACGTACACATCATGGTGTACTAAAATAATAGTTTGACTGCCTTGGAAGCCGCAGAAGAAGCCCACATCCAAGCGCTTCACAAAATTGTTACCGAGCAATCTCCCACTGCTGGTGCTGTCATTATCGGGCAGCGGATCCACAACCAATCCATGAATCCTCGAGGAGGAGGATCCTCATCCTCAGGAGGAGGAGGAGGAGGAGGAACCCCTCGTCGCGGCCGTGCTCGTCGCTCCTCAGGCGCTGCTGGTGCCACTAATGCTACTGCCACGACGGATACTATTGCTACTCCTACTGCAGCAGCATCCGCTGGTGCTGCTGGTGCTGCTGTGGCACCGGAAGAATCAGCAGCAGCAGCAGCAGCAGCTTCCATGAGTAGCATGCTATTGTTGTCTCCTCCACCCATTTCTTCGTCGCAACGTTTTTGGAACCGGGCGGGTTCCTCGCGTCGATCGAGTACGGGAACCAATCGTACGGAACAACAACAACAACAGCGTCAGGTATAATAGACACTGTCTGTAGCTACTACTATACGTAGCAACATCATTTTGCTGCTGGAGGAGAGTGAGCGACTTACTGAGTACCGGTATGCATAGACTGCAACAACAAACGAACGTGAGTGCTGGCGTATACCGGTACGAGTATGGTACTACCCGGAGCGGTAGACGACGCCTCTGCGTACTGTAGTCGACATAGACTACCGGTAGTAGGGAGCGAAGAAGGACTACTGTAGGACTACCGGTACGAAAAAGGGAATGATAACGTAAGAAAACAAGACTATACTACTACAATACAGTAGTAGGATATTTTGATAGAATGCAAAATAATGTACTACTAGTAGTAAAAGTATAGCAATACATACATTGTCATGATGTTCTTGTGTAGTTCATTTTTATTTTATAGTCGCTCGGGCGAAATGACTCCCGACACTTGCCGCGGTGACACTCCCATGGCATAAGCATAGGCGGCTGCTGCCCCTGCTGCTGCTGCTGCTGCATTCTTGTTATGGTCGTAGTGGCAATTGTTGTTGTTGATGTTGTTGTGGTTATAGTTGGGTGAATTGCCCAAGGACAAATTCGCCAACGATTGCAACCAATCTTCTGTTGTAGTCGTGGTATCATCATGTTGTTCCTCATGACTAATAGTACCACCACCACCACCACCACTCTCGGACGACGACGACGGCAATGACAACACCATGGATGGATTCATGGTAACTTCAAATCCCAAATCTTCTCCCGCACTGTAAATCATAGTGGGTTGTTGGACGTAAATGTTGGTATTGTTGTTGTTGTTGCCGTTGTTGTGCTCTTCGTTTTGCGGTAGAGTCGCCGCCGCATGCATGGTGTTGTACTGCTGCTGTTGCTGCGGCTGGGGCATGTGAGTGTTCCAGTATTGCTGCTGCTGCGGCTGCGCCGAGCAAGAGGACGAGCTTGACGACGTCGACGATGACGAGGCGGAATAATATCCCTGGTTTGCCGCGGACGCGGATCCTGCAGAAATTGCAGTTGCAGCTGCTTGGGCTTGTGGCGGCGAAGCATACTGCGCATGATACTGCTGCTGCTGCTGCTGGTGGTGGTGTTGTTGTTGCTGATATCCTCCTTGGCTGTTGTTGTACTCGTAGTATTGGGGGTGGTGGTCACCCTGGGATGTCGGCGATGCCACAGCACTGGCAGTACTAATACAGGCTTGAGGAGGCTGCTGATACTGATACTGCGGCTGCTGCGGCTGTTGATGATACTGCGGCTGCTGCGGCTGTTGATGATACTGCCGAGGCGGTGGTTGGTACTGTGCTGATTGATACGGATGAACAAGAGGCTGCTGCGACTGCGACTGCGACTGATACTGCAGTTGTTGTGAAGCATGGCACTGCGGTGGTTGTTGCTGTGCTTGTGCTTGTGCTTCTTGTACTCGTACTGGGGATGCGCAAGAAGGATGATGGTGGTGGATACCATCGTTTCCGACCATGGTAGTCGTCGGAGAAAGCGCACGTTCCGTGGCAGCAGCAGCAGCACTTGTGCTAGAACCTGTTTGGAGGGTTTGATAGGCTTGCGCCAGACCGGGCGAATGAGCCGATAATCCCGTCACTTGTGCCATGTGGGTAGCAAAGGATTGTTGGAGAACATCATGATGATATTGGTGGTGGTGGTGGTGGTGGTGTGGATGTGATGGTGCCGATACTAATACAACAGCACTGCTACCGGTAGTAGCAGTTGCGGCTGCTTCTTCCATGGCAATCAATACGGCGGCATAGGCCATGATGGAAGGTGCCAAAAAGGTACTGGTATTCGTTAGAAAGAGTTCGGAATAGACACCTCGTTTCAAAAGAAACAAGGCACGTTCCACAATCCAGGTAGTTGCCTCTTCTGCCTGTTGTTCCGTTTGATGATGTGATTGTGATGATTCTTGTTGTTGTTGTTGCAGCAATAATAACTTTAACAATTCTCCATATTGATAGACAAAACAAGGTGGCGTAGGTGGATGCAAATTCCAACCCAACTCTTGCATGATGCAAGCTTCCATTTGAACGACTTGCTGGACAGTAATCACATCATCTTGTTGTTGTTGTTGTTGCCCCGCCATGCGTACCAAATCTTCCAACGGAAACATTTTGGGATCATGTACTTTGATGGCCAGTTGCAAACAGGTCATGCCCAACAGTTGATAATACTTCTGCTGTTGCTGTTGTTGCTGTGCACAACATGATGCACTTGTACTAGTGCACGCAGCACTGCTACCGAATCCCATACTACTTTCCAATCGATCCAAATAATACAAGGCCGTGGGTACAATCGGAGGTGCCAATTGGAAAATATCCACCACGGAATACATCCATTGAATCAAAATGGGTCGAAAGGGAAGAGAGGGTGGTGGTTGATGCACGTGATGTAGTTGATGCTGTACGGACGGTTGCTGCTGAAGCTTTTGATAGTAGTACACCACTTCTTGGCGCCGCATGACACTCACAACATCTTGCAAGTCGTCCAACTTGCAGGTGAACAACAACAACTGCTGCTGCTGCTGCTGCTGTTGCTGCTGCTGCTCTTGTTGAAATGGTGCTTGCGGTGTTGGAGAGGAGCCAAAGGGACCATGACAGCGGGGTGCGGCGTACTCGTACCTAGTTTGCGGCTGCGGTTGCTGCTGTGTTGGGGGCATTCTCATCATCATGGTGTTGGACCTGCTGGTTCTACTAACTGTACGGTACCGTATGGAATGATGGATGGATGGATGGAAAGGAAGAAGGAAGGAAGCAGATCAAAGAATAATGAATGAATGATATGATATGATATGATAGACAGGGTCGGTCGATAACGGTTGGAGGCAGGATATTGGTATTGTATATGAAAAAGCCAAACAACAGATGGACGACCACCGATGCTACAAGAATGAAAATGGAATGTTCTCGCTCGCCGCTCTATTTTAGCTTTTCGTGGTGGTAGTACTTACTGTAGTACAAGTACCTGTAGTCCAGTACCGTACACTGTACGAGCGTCTGAAACGGGAGTGTCACGCTGGCAAGCTGTGTCCCCGCCTTCCTTCGCCATCGCCGAGTTTTCTAGCCGTGTGGGGTATTCCCGCTTTCTTCGATAAGAATGAGCTTCGCCACCGACTTTCCTGCCTCCACCGCACTCAAAGACCGTTAACGGCTCTTGAGAAGCCTCCAAATTCAAATTTCGAGGCATATTTGGGTCTTGTCTCAGAGCGAACATATATTATCTGCAATTTGTTGATTGAATAATATTCCCATTTCCAAGTCACATAGGCGTAGCACATGTATTACATACCATCGTTGTCGCCGGGTGAGCCCTCTCACAAGAGCCATCTTTTTCATTTGGCGCTCTGCTTTGTTTGTCGTATTCGTAAGTCTCAACGCAAGTCCCGCTTTCTTCTTACTAGCTAGTTTCTCCGGAAGGGGCGAAGCGCGCGAAAATTAGTCTACTCTACAACTACTACGATACTCTACTCTACTCTCTATACTCTCTACTCAACTCTCTACAGTACGATACCGCATTCTACCGGTAGAGAGTACCAGTACTACCCGTAGCACTACTACTACGAGAGCTATATCGTAAAGCAGCGAAAAAGTGCACTGTCTAATTAGTAGTAGTGAACTAGTACGAGTATATCGTAAAGCAGTGAAGAAGTGCAGCACGGTAGGTCTACTAGTAAGCAACCTTGCCAGACTAGTAGACTCTACGGTAGTAGACTCTACGGTAGTAGACTCTACTACTAGACTCTAGTAGACAGTAGACTAGTAGACAGTAGTATTAGACTCTAGTACTACTACTCTACTAGACCAGTGAATATCCACTCCAGAGTAGATAGAGCAATAAATGAGCTTGATCGTCCGGAGTACCGGGCATGCAGGCATGAAAGTCGGGTGGTTTGGAAATGAAAGGATTGTTGGCCCCAAAGTAACGATTGTTCAAATCTCGAAGTTGCAAGTCTCGGAGGGTCCATAACCAAGAGTTCACGTCGAATGATTGTCGACTCTTAATAGCAGTAGTAGGAGGAGTTGTATTTTGAGGTTCCTTCAGCACAGAGTTCCATACCAACCAATACTCATCATCGTCGGCACTACCTGTAGTAGTAGTAGTAGTATTAGTAGGAAGGATGATTCCAAATCGATCTTGATAGATATTTTTCTCCAAGACTTCTGGCTTGTACATGGTGGGTTTAAAGATGTAGTAGAAACGCCATTGATGCGCCCATTCCATCATGGCCACATTGTCATTGCAATTTGGAATGTTGGGAGGAACCTTGGCTTGGCGTCGATAGTACGCGGAAAGATCCGACTTGGCTTCTCCGTGACATCCTCGATCTGGAAGGTCTGAAAAAGGGCTCCTAGTAGTACTACTAGAAGTAGTAGTACTAGTTGTATCCTCACTACTACCGGTAGTAGCATTGACTCCTCCTCCTCCTCCTCTTGGCGGCGTCGGCAGCGGTGACGGCAAAGGATCTCCCAACTCGTCCGCTCGAATCAGTCGGTTGCCACGCGAGGTAAAGGATTTCAGGGAAATGTCCGGTCCGCCGACTTGTACACGAAAGTCTGTCACGGGAATGATAGTAGTAGTAGCAGTGGTGGTGGTAGTAGTAGTAGTAGAATTTGTAGAAGTAGAAGTAGACGACGACGATGGAGATGATGATGATGATGGCAAAAGAGTACCACAGACCAAGGCTTCCCAGATTTGCCGCACAAAGGAATTTCCCTGTAATAGAACATGATGGCGACGCCCCCGGCGGCGGCGGCGACGACTCATTTTGGAAGTTTGGTGCTGTGGACGGTCGTCGTCGTCGTCGTCGTCACCATCATGATCATCATCATCTGCTGCTGCTGCTTTTTTCACCGCCAATAACGCCGTATTCCATTCATTGAGAGTGTCACGGATCAAGGCTTTGAGTCGACATTCCTTCTTGACCATAGTAGTAGTGTTCTTGGTAGTACTGCTGCTTCTACTACTACCAGTCGATGTTCCTGCTGGTGGTTCTTCTTCTTCTTCTTCTTCTTGCTGTTGTTGTTCTTGTTGTTGTTGTGGTAATCGCAATACCAGCTCATAATGATGAGCCATTTGAAAAGGAGCATCGGGACGGTACGCACAATTGTAACGAGCTTTCATGACAAAACAGGATATGTGATCGTAGGGAGCAGAAGCAGCAGCAGCAGCTGTTGATGATGGATCCGTAGTACTAGCTGCTTTGACATAGGCACCCATGCTTGCCAAGTCGATGATTTTTTGTGGTTGTTCTTTGTTTGTCGCCGTGGACGACGACGGTGACGATTCAAGTCGGCATTCGGGATATTTTTCGTGTAACAATCGTTGAAGTATTTGAGAAGGGTTGGGGATTATCTCTCGTTTGGTGGCTTGTGGTGAACTTTTCTTCTTCTTGTTATTCATATTATTTGGGAGAGTGGTCTTGGTAGTATCGCCTTGTAGTAGTTGCCATGATGAGGATCCTCCTCCTCCTCCTCCTCCAACAAGTGAAGAAGAATACTGTAACAGAGTATCATTGGAGGAAATAAATGTAGTAATCACCAAAAAGCAAACGCTCGCGAGGACAATCCAATTCTTTCGTGAAATCGAATGCACGAAGGAGGAGGAGGAGGATGGCGGCGTCGAGGATGACGATGGTGACAATGCCACCAGCATGGTAAGAACGAGGAGGACGAGGAGGCAGGGCCCAGCACCTTGCTCCTATCGTCTCCTAGAGTACACGTACTAGTATAGCAGCAAAATCATCCGCTTTTTACCTTCCAACTCTTTTTAAAAGTCGTCTACGCCGTGACGTCGTCCAGAGAAATGAATACAACCATCGTTGACGATATATGATCGGTTGTTTGTGATATACATTAACTCTATTATGCTGTTGCTGTGTTCTGTGTTGTGTTTTGTGCTGCTCTCCCTCCAAGCTCCACCTCCCCTTATTATTTCGCGGCGCGGCGTTAGGTACCAGTACTAATATAGTGCTTGTCGTATCTGCCGCCGAGCCGGGCGCCGGTCAGATCTTCGCCTAACGGTATGTAGATGTACCGGTATGAAACATCATCATGCTAATAACTTATTCGGACATTTCCAGCCCAACGAAGGACATTATTTCAGTTAGAAATTGAATCTTCGTAATGTACGTATATAATGAATATGCATGGTGTATCGGCGGCAATCTTCTTGCTTTTTTATAACAGGCAGGGCTGGTGAATGAGTGAACGCTTTTACCTTCCTGAGCCATACTAATTACTTATGGGCAGACTTTTGACAAAACTTGACATTCCCCAAAATGCTATCAATAGGCTTATAACAATGTTATTGATAATGCCTCAATACCGGTTGCAATGTCCAGCGAATGAAGTGAAGTACGGTGGAATTAATGGAAGCTGCTTCAAAATCCAGACAGTATTGGAGTAACTATTATGCCACTGGATCTGAAAAACCACAGGCGAAAGTCATCTTCAACGCATGGGTAGAAAATCGGACAAATAATACGCAAAAACGCGTATGGTATGCAGGGTGCAAATAAAAAATCAGCGACTTTTTGTGCTGCTGCTGTTTCCCTCACAATTTTTCAAAACCACTCTCTCTATCTCTACCGCACTAGTAGACTACTAGACTAGTACACTTGATTTTACGAATACAAACAACAACAGCGACACTACGACAATGAATCCTTTCAGCAGCAAGAACTATCTCAAGAAGAGCAGGACTACGTCGTCTCAAGTTACTATTCTTAACCTGAATGAGGCATTTTCCCAGAAATGCCGTGTCGGCGGCGGTGGCGGCGGCTTCGACAAAGCATCGATGCATACCACCTCGACCACCCGCTCGGCTAGCAGCAGCAGCAACAACAACAACAACACTGTGAGCTTTTCAAAAACCATCCAGACGGAAAAGCGAATTCTTCGCCGTGTGGATTACACACCCATGGAAAAGAAGGCGACATGGTATGATTCATCCGAGTACCGCACTCAAAAGGAGGAACGACAGAGTGTAATCAAGCTCATGGAAAAACATGATGGCAATAATGAAAATGCCGATCTTCAGGGATGCTGCACTAGGGGTCTCGAATTCAAAACCAAAGAAGGAATCAAACACCGAGCAAATGTGATACTGCATGCGGTCTGTGCCGTTTTGGATGAACAAGACGATCAAGGTGTTCGTTGCTCGGTCGACGCTGAAGAATTGGCAAAAATCTACCGAGCGCACACGAAGCGATCTCAACAGCAGGCTCTGGAACGAGCCAAGCGTGATCAAGAGGAAGCGCAGAACGAGTCTTTCACTGCATTAGCCATGTGCTAGAGCTGCTGATCCTTGCTCTTTCCTTCCTTCCTTCCTTCCTTCCCATTTTGAATACCACTTGTACACTCCTCCCCCTTCGCGTTCATGATCATCATGCATCATCGTCATCACACGCATCCCTCGAGTAATGATAAGATACTCCATTTTTCCAAATCAATATATCCCTTTTCACAACTAAAACCATAGCTACCGGTACATTTTGATGCTCCCTCCACTCTAGTATTATCAATATTTCCGTTCAGGGAACCCTACTACTACACTGCGGAGAGTTGATTCTGACCACGCACCTTTGTAGAATCATCACAAGGAGCAACGTTCGTGTTAGATACTAGCGATGTACTATTTCGAGCAGCCGGCTCTATTCTAGCGGGTAAACGTTTTGTTTAGTTATACGTGTAGTTGTTGGGCTGTCGTCGCTCTTTTAGTCATGGCACAGAATGAAGATCGCCGAGGAATGATTATTTGGCACAAGATTGATCGCGTTCATTGTGGAGACTGGCAGTATATGCATTTGCCCCGAGGGCGGTGATAGTAGGATCGAGTAGTGATTGCTCCTCATCCGCTACCAGATGATCCTTTGTAAAAAATTGTCGTGGTGTAGAAGTTTATCTTGTTCTTGTTCTTGGTTGTCATCGGAAACGATCGAGGAACCGCCTGGAACTGACTCATCCTCCACCCAAGCACCAATCACTAGTCACTCGCATAATATATATTAGACAGTCAGACTACTTGTCGGCTTGGGAGCCGCCGCTTCCGCGTCTTCAGTACCTCGTTCCCCGAGCCGTCCTGTCTTGCCCTGATCTAATTCTTCGTAGGTTTGTCCCATGGCTAGTTTCGCGGCATCTTGGACTTCTCCGGGGAGCAATTGCTGCAACAATGAAAAGTTCATTTCCAATTGCGCCTCGGTCAATCCTTGCGCATCCGTCACCAAGCGTTCCAACGCGGGAGCAATACTCCTTGCGGGTGGATACCCTGCCAAGGCGAGAACTTCAAAGGTTTTGTCACACGCTTCGGGTGTCACCAAGACATCTACCAAAACTTTGGCCACATCCTTTCGATGAATACGTCCGACCGCGACATCCCCTTGACTAAAGAGGGGTCGCGATCCTGCAGGCCAATTGTCGTTCAACCCTGTGGGACGAACAATACTGTAATTGACGCCTGTCGAAGAAAGTACGTAACAACACAGTGCGATTGTAGCGAAGCGAATAAAAAGACGATAGTGAGAAATGGAACCCTTGGACAATGGAAGATACACGTGTCGAGAGTGTGAAGGGGGATCCAATCCAATACCGTTCCAACTGGCTAGAACCTGAACTCCCTTCCCATAATAACATCCAGCACACACATCATATTTTACGTACCCGATTGACGCAGCGCCTCTTCACTTTCCGCCTTGACATCCAAAATTCCAAAAGGATTGAGTCTCACAATCGGAATATCCGCACATCCCCGATACTTTTCTTTCTTTTTCTCGTCCCAGCTCGGTCGTGTCACTCCCGCCGAACTCAACATGACCACTTGGGGCAGACTAATATTATTTCTTGGCTTTCGTCCCACTCCTTGATTGAGCATGGCCTTGGCCAAAATGGGAATTCCCACGCAATCCACACTCTGTTTGGGAGTCAAGGCCATCCCCATCAATCGTTTGATACGTTCCAACAAGGTTGTTTTGGCATCACTGAATCCTGTCGCACACCAAATGGCCGCATCGCATCCTTGGACGGCTTGAGTGACTTGCGATTCGTTGGTCAAATCGCAAGGAATGACTTGCAATAGGGGATTTTTACCATCACCATCAGCATTGCCAAATACTTCATTGGCCTTGTCCGCACTTCGGACCAAGGCGACCACAGGAACTTGACGATCCAATAACTCTTGGACGACACGGGACCCTGTCCTGCCGGTAGCGCCGAGTACAGCAATTTTCTGTACGATTTGATTGGTGGGTGGTGGTGTGGATGAACCATCATCCGCTTCGCTTCCTCCTGCTCCATCATTAGGGCTACTCCAAATGCGAGAGGGAGGTAGGGTACGGGATAACGTTGTTGTGGTTGGAAAGACAAAGGAAAGAGCTACCGAGGACCAGAGTGTCAACCACAAAATCGATCGAAACGCTCGAGGAGCAGCTGGAGTTGTTCTCATGGTGGAATTAGTCAAGAAGTTTTGTCTGCGTTCTTACTGTAAAGAACTTGGAGAGATTTCCTTCAGGTCTCGGCCTTACAAGTCAAAGAAGTGTAGTATGCTGGTGAAAAGGATGAATAATTGACTATATGACTCAGTGACTACCTTGTAAAGTCTGCGCACTTGCCACTTGCAAACTACTTCCGACTTGCCTCATGGTCATCGTTGAGAATGCGACTGCTGACTTTATTGCGATGCGCGCGTGATGATGTTTTGCTTGGGTTCTTGTCGACTGACGTCATCGAATTGATGATGGCAATTTTAATCACGAACACGAATGAAAAAGTCCTTCCAGTCACTCGGCTATGATATTGCGCCTATGGAGAGGAGGATCATCATTCTTAGAGCTAGTAGTAGTAGTACATTAGTATGAAATGTCTCTTACCTACCGGTATACGAACAGCACTTCTTCGTGCGTACAAGAATCCTTTTATCTCCATTAACCAGCTAACTCTACTACTAGTAGAGCCTTATTTTGAAGAAGACTGGTGGCTAGTGGCGGTGGTGGTGGTGATATGGCCTTGTCTGCTTGCCGCTTCTTCTGCCTTCTTCCACGCGGGCCTCCGAGGACAAGCGGGCATTCCTCTGCTGCTGCTGCTGCTGCTGCTGCTCATCATCATCATCAACATCATCATCATGGCACAGTATGACGGTGGCAGTTCTTTGAGCCGGGAAAACTGTGATCCTTGCTTCCTCGCGCCTTGCCTTTCCAATCTCTGCTCTACCAGCTCCAAAACTACTGTGCAATGGATAAACCTTAAACGTTGAACAGCACAGCACTCGAGTAGACTACTTGTAATAATGAAATAAAATATAACATGACGTTTCCTAATTCCAATCAAGTCTAGGTCAACTAACTAAACACTGGTAGTCCAGCCGTACGTACTATACTCGTAATCGTATTTCCCTCGTCGTCACACACGATTGTGACTATAAAATTCATTTCATTTTCTTTGATTCAGCGAGTATTGGGGAGGTTATGCGGAGACAACGGATTCAACCTTTCCAAGCATCTTCAACCTGTTGGAGTCCATGACGGCAATACGTCCAAGGGCGGCGCACTGGGAAAAGGGCTCGACGAAAAGAGGAGCAGTGGGCTCGAATTCGACCTCGGCGGACTCGAATTGAGAAAGCTCAGGGGGGTTGTCGACCTTGGCACCTCCAGTCTTCTTGGATTGCTTCCAGAGAATCTTGGTCATTTTGCACGCAACCTTGGCGGTACGCGAAAAGATAATGGGGCAGTATCCGGGCTTGAGGACACCAGGGTGCTCTTGGACGGCGACAAGGGCGGTGAAGCTCTTGATGGGCTTGAGTTCTCCCTCCTTCTCGAGGTAGATAATGTCACCGGGGTTGACCTTCTCGTCCTTGGCGATACCCTTGACGGACATACCGACGGAGTTTCCGGGCCCGGCCGAGTCGAGGACCTTCTTGTGCTGCTCGATAGAGAAGATCTTCTTTCCCTTGAGGCCGGAGGGCACGATTCCAATGACGTCTCCGGGGCGCGCGGTACCTTGCTCGACGGTTCCGGCAATGATCATACCAACTCCCTTGATGTTGTAAATGTTGGAAATGGGAAGACGGAGAGGCGCGTCGGGAAGACGGGCGGGGGGAACGATGAAGTTGTTGAGCGCGTCAACGATCGTGTATCCGGTGACGACGACCTTGGGGGTCTGGTTGGCGCTCCATCCCTTGTACCAGGGGGCCTTGTCGGACTTGGTGACCAAGTTGTCGCCTTGGAATCCGGAGTAGGGGATGAAGGGAACCTTCTTCGGCTTGAAGCCGATAAGCTGGAGCATCTTGACGAATTCCTCCTTGATCTCGTTGAAGCGGGCCTCGTCCCATCCGCAAGAGTCCATCTTGTTGATTCCGACGAGGATCTGGTCAACTCCGAGGAGGTAGAGCAGACGGGCGTGCTGGCGCGTTTGGCCCTCTTCGACTCCAAGCTTGGGGTCGGCCTTGGCGATGGCGGCCTCGAAACCTCCCTTCTCGGCGGGGACGAGCAACATACCCACGTCCGCAGTGGCGGATCCGGTGATCATGTTCTTGATGTAATCCTTGTGTCCGGGGGCATCCACGATAGTGTAGTGGTACTTCTCGGTGAAGAACTCCTTAGTGTTGCACTGGATGGTGACACCACGTTCGCGCTCTTCCTTGCACGTATCAAGGTAGTACGCAAAGCCGAACGAGGACTTTCCCTTTTCCTCGGCGATGGCCTGGAGCTTGGACATTTCACGCTCGGAAATGCCGCCCATCTTGAAGATCAAGTGACCGCATGTGGTCGACTTTCCAGCGTCGACGTGTCCGCAGACAACAAGAGACAAGTGCTCCTTACCCTCAGACATGGTTGCTATTGATTGCTTGTTTGGTCTTTAAAAAGAAGAAAGGTAAACTAGATGGCGATCGAAACCGTCAAAAGATTATGAGATGCGTTGCGATGCGGCGAAAGAGAAAACAGCAGTGGCCAGCAGGTTTCGAGCAGCGATAGATGTGCGGTCGGTGCAATGATCAATGATGGATGGACTGCCTGCTACGTCGTACCAATTCCACGTCAACCAACCGTACAAACGGAGCGGGAAGGAGTGGCCGAGAAGCGTTTCGAACGACCTGTGTGTGGCCCTCGTTGCATCGAAATCTACTTTTTCGGTCAATACAAGATTCCCTTGGTAAGATTCCCTAATTTTGCGCGGAAAAGTATTCCACGTGGAATCACCTGAGGGGAATCCCAAATTTTCCGGCCACGAATAACATCATGGAGGAACGATGACATGGCCTCCGTTGGACCAATGACAACAGAGAGCAAAAGGGAAGCATAAATAAGACTGCGCGCGAGGAAGTCTGATTGGATGAAAACGCGCGGGAAGGGTTTCAGTACCAGGGTACTGTAAGAGTTCGAAAAGAAAGGTTTCTACGGGGCCATTCGCCATGCATGTCACCACGTGATCCTTCTGGAGTGTTTTGATAGGTTGGGAACAGACTGGGATGGGGTTCCACGCTGCGCTGCTTTGAACTTGCTGCCGAGAGCTTTTGGATCGAAATCAAGATCACGCGACTCTTCATTACTTTTTGTTGGAATGGGTGGACGACCGACCACAAAAGATGATATCTTTGTCGTCGCGATCATCGACCGACTTGATCTTTGCACCACAACCGCCCCTCTAGTAGAGCTACAGTAGTATTTCATCATGACCGAGGAATCAATCAAGAAGAAAGCTCCGGCACTCGTCTTGGTCCTCGACCACCACCACCAAGAACCATTGATTTCGTCCAAGCCTCGACATCAATAACTGCGACCACCACAAATTTGATACGTACATAATACTGGAACCTGTTGGAAAATGTTTGCAAACGACGATCGAGAGATCATGCTGCTGCAGTGCTTCTCATACTGTTCAACACAAAAGCGTGCAATGATCTCTTGGCTGGCTCCAAACGATCGAGGACTCGACGAGGACGATCCGCTGATTGTCGGTCAACGGCAATATATGGTCGTTCGAAAGAGTAGACAAATCAAAGAAATCAAGTCGCGACCCCATCATTTGAAGTATGCTATTTCCTTCAAGACGACGACGTCACTGTGAGAAGAAGAAAATTTCAATGAGGCAGTCCTCGCGTCGTCCTCCTCCTTTAGAAAAAATGTCTTCTTTGGTGCCGCGAGACAAGATCATGATGAATGGAGAGAATCTTGATTCAACTCCTCGACTGCAAGGAACAATGGATATCAATCACTATTGTTATTTTTTTTTTTAGGATTTTCTTCCACAAGAACAAGAATGCGGCGGGTACTAAACTCAGGACCACTGCTGCCTGATGCAAAGTGGTGTTTTCTGGCCATCCTGCTGCTGGCTGCTGCGGTCGGTGTCAGCACGAAACAGGAATAAGGCATGTGAGAAAAAGATGTGGATTGCCGTCGGAGGACGACGACGACGACATTTCAGCTCTCATTGGTGATTGCTGTATGAAATGAATAACAACGGAGTTCTTGCCTCCATGCACCACAATCGTCCACCACCATGAGCCTTTCACGACGACGACCAGGATGACTGACTGACGACTAACTGGCTGACTCGTCGTACCATAACTCGACCGCTCTTGCAAGAGCTGGCACAACGAGTCTCGTTTCCGAAAGTCAAATGAAACATGATGTTTGGGAGAGACCAAAGAGGCATAACATAACAGCATTGTCTTATCCTACGAAGGCACCAGCCAGAGGGACGAGGAGTCTGATCTCCTCGTCGTTGCAAGTAGAACAACCTCCTCTCGAAAAAAGGCATCGCTCCACAGTCTTCATGGGCTACCAGCTACGTTGCGAAAGTCGGGATGATGATGCAAATAAACCCAGACTTGGTTCACCGAAACTTGACCTGTCCGGCTATTATGCGGCGCCAAGCACTGCAGAAGAATAAAACAATAGTCCACCCTAGCTATCAGGCATAATAGACACCAATCCGCAGTTTTTGTCTACCCAAGGATACATTCAAACCACATTGCTGATCCATCATCTCACCAATGGGATTGTTGTGGTTTGAGGAAACATGCATGTGTGTTCACACCGCCGGATCTACAAGCAACTGATACGGGAAGCGCGAGCAGATGGCTCTTTCTCGCGCCGTACTTCGTGCCAGGCGTACTAGAAGACCCGCCAGCAGTGCTGAATCGTAGAGTCCAAGAGTAATATACTAGCAGACGGACTGCCTCGTTGTCAAGCTCTTGGTAGAAGGCAAATCTCGACCTTTGGCGATACTTTCTTGGGGCGACTAGTCGTCGCCTCCTTCGGCCATGGCACCTGCTGGGGTTGAAAATCGTCAAGAAGGCATACAGTAGCTGCTGGTACTACACACATCCCGCCGGCCTTGCGCAATCCTCAACGAAGAGCAGTCGTTTTCTTCTAGGCGATTGCATACGAAGAAGAACAAGAGCGACAGTTCTACGAAGTTTTGGATTTCCATTCAATGTGTTCTATTAGCTTTGACTCATTATGTACAATGATCCTTCTTGGTGCGATTTGGTGATGGTAGTGCCGTGGTCGTGCTACGGCTGGCAGCGAGCAAGAAGGATTCCCAGATCGAAGCTATACGAAAAATGCGTCGGTCATGACAAACAAGAGTCGCCATGGTGCGTGTTCCGATCCGCACGAGTAGCATCAACATGCATCCCTTCCCCCTTCAAAATCCCTCCTTGACGTCCTCCTCGATCACCAGCAGCTCCAGTGCCGAATCAATGATATCAGTTAGCTGTGCTCGCCGGCCCTTTTGGTCAAGTACTACTGTTCGTCTTTCGCCGTGTTCCCCAGAAAAGATGATCGCTGATCTGCCCGTGTTGCTGTTGACGTTGCCGTCCCTTTCTAGCTCATACCGGGACCTTAGGCGAAGGGCCGATAGTGAGGGGACTCTGATTGGTGATCCCGCATTCATCCTCGTTGAGAACGTGGGTGCTACGAATTGACAAGTCTCCATGGTGCTTCTCCTGCTGGCAATCAATTCAATACTCCTTGGTTTGGCTGGCAATGTGGTTTGTGTCAAAGTTGGACCTTACAGCAAAAAATTATGATGATGCCTGCTACGAGGCGCTGTACTTCCACTTTTTTTAAGAGGTGCACGCAATAATGTGGAGTGCATATGCTGGAGTTGTTCTTCTTCTTCTTCTTTCGTCTTGTACTACTAGTAGTCTGCTATTCTTCTCCCTGCTTTTCTTGCACAGTAATTCTTGTACCTGTTCAGTTGAAGTTGTCTTACTTAAGGATAGTGGATACTACTGGTTTCATTCGGCTAAAATAGCAGCGTGGCTAATATTTGTCCCTTGCTTGTGAGAATGAGTTTTCACCTGGCGAACCGAACCATGCAAATTCGTTTCCCCGCTTTTCCTGTCCAGCGATCTAGCGATCTAGCGATCTAGCGATCGAGGGACGAAACCACGAAACTACTGTATGTACTTCTTTAGAAAATATAGTGTAATGGTACCTGGTACAAGTACCCCTGGGATCTACCCCTCTGGTGTACCTGCTACCTGGTACCTGGTACCAGTAGATGAACATGCAATCGTACGAAGTACCGGTGTGTGCTCTAGTAGTACGTGTACTACTAGTAGAGAACAATAATTATTTGAAATTATTAGCGAAAAAGGGATATATAACTTGCAGGTATTTATGGGTGGAACATATTTTTTACCTTGAAAGAATTGAGGACGTCAGAATAGACTTCGCACTTGAAGAAACCACTTTGTAGAACCTCGGAATACATATGCCGCCAGATCCGATAGATGATGACGATAGACTGGTATACAGGGAGATAGATTTATGTCGCTGGATCATGATCAATCTCCAATCTTGCTTGGATGATGATGTCTTGCGCAGTGGTGGTACGTACTGTATGTAAGATGAGGCAAAGGAGGACGTGGTCTTGCTGCTTGTTTGTTCGTGAGGTTATCGTCTTGATTGGACGACATACCGGCTCTCCCTGTAGACTAGTACGAGCGAGTAGAGGAGCTTCCAGCTTGCAGGCATTTGCTTCTTCGTCGTCGGCCGGATCCGTTCATAGTTTCCGGAGCGGACGGATTCTGGGTGTTGATCCCCATCGTGACGTCACAACCCAGCACCGTTGCTCCCTCACGCCAGCCATCCTATTTCCGCCAAAATCACAGGGGGCGTAGCTATCTAGTCGGCGTAGCCGTGGATGTAATGCGCGAGATTTTTGGTTGAAAATCCCATCAGGGGGGTCTATTTTCGGATTTCGTGCGTTCTCGATTCTGATTGGCCGAGATCTGTGCGCACTTTTGTCACAGTGTTCGCTTTCCACCTTTTATCGGACTTTTGATTTGCGCAATATTTTCGCTCGGACACGGAAGTTGATTAGATGCGTCGTGTCGCAAGGACATGCGGGATTGCTCGGTTGTCGCCGGTGTTTTGATTATTATTATTTGATGCCAACGCACGCCGGCCGGCGATCCATCACACAACAAGAGATCACAACATCGGGAAAAAGCGGCGTGCACGTATCTTGTTCTTGCGACCGACGCTCGATCGCAAGAACAAGTACAACAACAACAGCATTGTAACACAAATAGAAGTCTATTGATTACTCTTTATATCTATCTACAGTAGTGTTGCTGATTGTCGGATTGACAATCATGAAACTCTTGATGATGCGGCACGAACGTAGTGATCGAACCAAGGATTTCAGTCGAATCGATCGAACCAAGCATTGAATCCTAGTGATCGAACCTAGCATTTATTCCTAGTGATCGAACCTAGCATTGATTCCTAGTGATCGAACCAAATGGGGTGTTTTGGGGGCGGTGCATTTAGGTGTTAACCCTTTTGAGGGTCTAGGGTATGGTTTATCCCCTTGATGGGTACCAACTAACCCCTCTATCGAACCAACTCACCCCTCTATCGAACCCAGCCTTAACTGCAAGTTACGGGCGGGGGTAGCAGCCCATACCTTCTCAGGTACCCATCATACTACTGGTAGTCTGCCGGTACCCTACTACGACCAATTTGTCCCGCGGGGAACTGCCGGTTTGTACAGTACACTAGTACGTAGAGAGGCTATTATTTCTCTATACTATTGCTACTAGCTAGACGACGCAGTTCCCGGGCTGAGAGCAATACTGTGGCTCTCTAGGAGGGATTGTTTCATAGCGATAACCAACGTAGTATTCTCGTCCATGTTGGTTGAATATCGTAGGTCGGGCAGCATCTTGTAGCAATTTTCGCCTCCAGTACGCTAGAAAGAGACGGTTCCATCCTTGAGTTGACGCCTTACTTCCAAAGCTCGGCGCCTTCACGTAGTCTTGAATAGCATGCATCAAGTCTTCCTTGGTGATCTCCGGATGTGAGAGATTTGGAAAATGAATGACTGGTAGTCCCTCAAAGAGCAGCTGCGAGTACAATGCCCGCTCCTCGATTACTGGTATGATGCCCAAGTACAACCATTCGTACGTTCGATAACAATCCCATCCCCGCCCCGGCGGGCTGATTCCAAACTTGAAGCGACTGGCTTCTGAATAGATTTGACTGGGCGAAACCGACCGCTCAGAACAAGAAAGGGAGCTAGAGGACGTATTGCTCGAGGCGCCGCATAGGTTGGCCCATAATTTCTTCCGATGTTCTCGCCGCCTTCCAAAGAATACCATGACATCTCGATCCCAATCAAGTGGCTCGCTCGAAAAGCGACTCATGTCGTCGAAGGGGTTGGTAAAGTTATTAGAGAGCTGCAAATAGGGAGTCAGGAACTTGGATTGAGGGTGGTGCATACTAAGCCCAAGTGGCATTGGTCGAAACTTGGATGTCAAATTTATATTGCCCCCTGGGTGGCGAGGATTTTGGCCGTACCATCGTATCAACAGCGGATCCTTCTCCAGCCAGTGGGCGTCGGCGTCCCTAGGAGAGTCCATGTCGGAATCGCTCGTCAACAAGACAAAAGGAACGTGAATACGGGGCCGAACTTTCCTCCAAAAATACCGCAGAATTGTCGGGTGATTGTTTAGATGAATGATTGTGCCTGGCTTTATGCAAGGGATCATGTCTTTGTGAAATATGTTGGCATGAAACTTTAAATGCTCGGGCCCTGGGTTGTTTCGAAAGACGATGTCGGCAAGATCGAGACCGTCCATCGTATTCAAAAGCTGAGACTTCTCTTCGTGATCCATACTGATAGCTACAGTTTTTACGCAGCATGTTTTGGTGCATTGTTTGGTCGGCTGAAACCACGATCTCTTCTTCTTGGATTTCACACTGGCTCTGTTGTACGAAGTCGCCGAGTTGTGTCGCACGTTGGCAGTCATGTTGTCGATCTGGTGAGCAAACTCATGGTACGGTCGGAAACTTGCACCGCGACTCTCCTCCTGGGACACTTCAAAAAACTGCCGCCCCTCGTTCCATTCGGCCTGCTGATCGATCAAATCCGTTACATTGGAGGGAGGAGAACTTGATGTTGTGACAGTGCTTAGGATATGGTGCACTTGATAAGCGACACTCATCCACATCAAGGCCACAAGCTGGCTTCGATGGAAGACCATCCTTTGAGGCTTTATAATAAGTCGTCAGAGCCAAGGAAGAGGAAATTATATTACCTTAAGAGGTGGCAACGAGAGTAATACCGATGCGCAGAATATAAGAGATGAGACAATAATCCAATCGCAAAGTGATCGATCAACGATCAATATTAACCCCGCTCTCTCATTGACGAGGTGCGCGCGCGGCGACCATGGTCTATAACTCTAATTTAACGCCTTTACCCTAGATTATTTAGGATTCCACACGTTTCGATCCCCAAAGAATGGAAGTCAACGCATGGCAGAGTGACGTCACAACTCGGTTGATTGCGTTGGTTCTGATTGATTCTGGTAAACTACTTCCTAGTAGTCGTAGCACTAGCGTAGTAGACTCCTCAATAGGATCCAGACTGTAACATAGTTCGTGAGCATGGATGTGTCTCAGTTTGTACGGAGGGATGTGTGTAAAACGTGAAAGGCCACACTCTACAGGTACACGTAGTAGGTAGTAGCTACTACCCCGGAGCAGCTCTTTTGTCGAGGCCGCAGCGTTGACGAGACTGGGGGGAAACCCCACTGACTGGAGAAATTTGCGTGCATCCGTTCCTCGTGCAAGGGACCAAGAAACCAAGAAGATCGTGGACTTGCTGTATGATCGCGGTCACCACAGTGATTCACAACCTACTAGAACTCAAGATAATTTAAAGCACAGTAGTAGTACTAGTACATGACATTGCTCAGACGAACTCTTGTTAAGTTTACGGCTTTCTGAGATCCGCATACGGGTGGGGGGATAATAGAAGAAGAACCATCTCAACAATCATTAAAGGAGTGGTTGTTTCTCTTTAGGCGTCACCTTTGCTCGTGATCTCATCTTCTACTTCACGAATCTCGTCAACACTGAGGAATTCATCGTCTTGAATCGAGATCTGATGTTTCAAAAAGCTGGAATTCGGAAGATCTAGCGTGGAAGCGCTCTTAAATCCAGATGATCCATAGCTCATATCCGAGACTGAGACTGCATTTTCGCGGAGGACGCCAAGGTCTTCATGCGTTTCATGGTCCAAATCCGGAACAACGTGATCCTCCAGCGTGATGGAGCCAACAGAGCCTCGACTATGAGTCGAGGCTTGGTTCTTCAAATACTTTTGATCGGATACATCATATTCTCCCGCTTGCTCGAATTCACCGTCATCATCACTCACGAGGTATCGTGATGGGTTTGGAGATTTGACCAAAAAATCTCCGAGATCTTCATGTTTTTCCGAATCGAGATTGTCCCCTGTAGACGAAGAATGATATCCGCCCTTCAATGGTATGAACTCGATTTCATCGATATCATCAAATTCAGCGTCGTCGTTGAAGGAATCCTTCCATCGGTCGATGCATTGTTCGACTGGCCTGTCCGAGTCATTGGCTTTTCCAAATTCTTCACCCTCGTCGTCGTTGTGGTTCGAGCGCGTGACCCTCAATTCGTTCAGAGCATCATGCTTTCCAGCATCAATGCCTCCAATTGCATCATCATCATCCTTATCATTATTCTTCATTTCATTCTGATGGTCACTACCGTCGAGCGCATCATCCTCGTCCAAAAATGGCACGGAGTGTGTTGAATCACCAAGAAATCTCTTGACGGGTACATCATTCTCGTCGGCATCTCCAAATTCACCCTCTTCATTCTCTGGCAGACCGGTCGATCGATCATGAGCCGAGTTCACTAGGTTCGTGATTTCCTCATGTTTTTGAACATCCAATCCTGCGGCCATGCGTGCCTGTAGCTGTGAAGGAGTCACTCGCAAGGGGGGCGAAAAGGTCTTGTCGTCTTCCATCTTTATCAAGTCCTCGGCGTCTTGAAGATATTGGTTGACTGGTGTATCATTATAATCGGCATCACCAAACTCGTCATCATCGTCATCGACGCCACCATTATCACTGCTCTTGCTGCTGAAAGAAGATCGAGCCTTTCTACTAGCAGTAGCAGTGGCAGCACTAGCAGTCGTTGTCTTTGCTTCCCGGATACCCATGGCGTGCCGCGAGAGCATGAGATTACTAATCTCTTCATGTTTTTCATTGTCCAACCCAGCCGGAATGTGCGCCTGGAGTTGCGAAACCGTGACGCGTGGCTTTTTATGCACCTCATCATCATCATTGAAGGATTCAAACAAACGCTGCGTTGCAGGAATGTCATTGTCATCCGCATCTCCAAATTCATCTTCCGAATCATCCTCGGTTGTTTCGTGTCCCTGCTGATGCTTGCCTTTTTTAGTAGTATTTTTGGAAATCCTCGCTGCCGCCGCAGCAGCCGACGAGGAGATGGATCCCCGTTCTAGCAAGAGACCTGCAATATCTTCGTGCTTTTCATTGTCCAATCCCATGGGTAAATGCGCCTGGAGTTGCGAGGATGTTATTTGGAGTGGACGTGGCTTGGGCGATGACATTTCGGACTCTAATTCGTATTGGGTCTCGAGAGTTTCCAGAAAATGTGGATCCGGGGCCTCGTTGTCACTTGCCCCTCCAAATTCGCCACCATCGCCATCACCATCATCGTCGCTATCTAAAAAACTGGGCCTTCGTAGTGACGTATTGGCGGGGGCACCGTTGCTGTGCTTTTCGCTATCCAGCGAGGTGGTATTCTTGCTGCCGCCTCCTTCTTGGAGGAGGAGGCTTGACATTATATTTGGTGTATGCTTTTGGTTTCTTCTTGGATTGATTGATTCCTCTTCAATCACGTTCTTTCTGTCTTTGAACTGTACGAGTAGGTGGGAAGACTTGGGGCCAAAAGCAATAAGCAACCCTACTGTGTGTCGTGGTCAACCACAACAAAAGCTCAAAAGCAACGACTCTTCGCATCATATGCACGCTGGTATCACGAAACAAACTCCCCAGCATCGCACATCTGTACCGCATTATCTATCGTGTTTTCGTTGTTTGTTGTTGTGTTGTGGCGCGACGGTCATCGGGCCGAGGTACAGTACAGCGGTATGTCTTGCCTTCCATTGGGACCGATTCATACGTATCTTTTGCAAGACGATTCTTCGTAGAAAAGACAAAAGCATCGTGGGAATGACCTGCTGACTGCTGACGTCACATTTGCATGACCCCGCGCGCCCCTGCCGCTGGCGTCCGCCCGCCACCGATCAATGCAAGACTTTTCGAGGTCTGGACCTCTTACGGATTTTCATACGCAAGAATTGTACGAAACTTGGGAAAGGTGCACATCATCTCGTGTTCGTATCTTGCTTGCTTGAGTGTACGTGCACAGTAGTGTGTGTTCGGTGCGTGGGCGGTGGGCGTATCTCGTACTGCACCGGTATTACAGTACCAGTACTACAAGTACCAGTACCGGAAAAGCGAATCAAATCCAATTAAAACATCACGTAAAGTTGGCTGCGTCATTGTACAGTACCGGTATGGACGAGTAGCATATGTATGCCGGCGGAGCTGAGTGGAGCGGCGAGGGTCCTCTGCCGCCCATTATTATTCGACGAAGATCATTATTTATCGGATAGTAGCTGCTCGCTCTCCACTCTCTTTGCGAACTGTACTTCGGATAGTGAGTATTCGTATTTTGGTTATGCATCATTGGTCATTGGTGATCTTCCTGCTCTCTGTTGTCTCACCACTTATACCCTACTATCAATAGTTACCAGCATTAATCAGTCGCTGCCTGTTGCCATCATCATCATAATCATGATTATCGTCGCTGAAAAAGAAAAGCCCTTGTTCGAGATCGAGAAGCAAGAAACCGCTGAGACGGAAGACTCGGAACGCGAAGTGTGGGAGTTTATGACCCCTTCGGCATGGTTCAACTCGATAGGTTTGGAAGGCTCCATCTTTGCATCCACCTACCAAGAAACTCGCCGACAAATCCAAGAAACTGCGAAGCGAAACGGGCACGATGTGATCATCGAAGTCGGCTGTGGAACGGGCGACGTGGTCGGAATGCTCCAGACCGACGTGCCATGCATTGGAATCGACATTAACCAAGAGTTTGTCAACTTTTGTGTCGAAAAGTACCAGCGCGAAGGCTGCGACTTTTTCGTGGCGGATGCGCTAGAGCTGTCCCAATGGTGGCAGTCGAAAGGATTTCACGAAAAGTACCAAAAGCCACTGGTGACTTGCGTCAACAACACGTTGAACATCATGCCCGAGAATTTGCGTGGCTCGGTTGTGGATGAAATGCTCACTCTAGCTGGACCAGAGGGCCTCTGCTTGGTCACCTACTGGAACGGCAATTTCTTTTCTCATGCTGTTCTCAACTACTACCAGAAGAACGAGGCTCTCTGTGGAAGCTTTGAGATCCACAAGCACGTGGATTGGGAGCGTCGAGTATTGGTGACGCCCACCAACTATTCCACCGAATGGCACACCCCGCCAGAAGTCCAACAGCTTTTGCGTGCCTACGATGTGGATGTTCCTAGATTGATTTCGGAAGGCGAACCTTTGTGGGGCGAGCCACATGTTAACTGGGAGGGTCTAGCCGTCTTTGTGTGGTTCGATCAGTCGAGTACCTCTCGTGCCAAAGGATACTACGACAGTGATGATGCCCAAAAGTTCTACAAGCACATCTGGGGTGAAGATAATCTTCACGTCGGACGCTACGATCTCTTGACGCCCCAAGAACAACAAATGCCCACCCACGAGCAAGTGGCTGTGGCACAAGAGCACTACGAAGTTGAATTTATCAAACTCGTCCAAACCAAGATGGGAGATGATCCCATTCGTGTGGTAGATCTCGGATGTGGCTACGGAGGTCTGCTTCGAAGACTTTGGAAATCGGGCCTAGTATGGCATGGGACTGGAGTCGATATTTCGGCTCGCATGTGCCAGCAAGCCCGGCTCTTGAACGCCAAGGCTGGATGTGATCAAGATATTGATGTCAAGGAAGAGTCCTTCTTGGATATCTCCATGGTGGACGAATCAGCGGATCTCGTCATTTCCATGGATGCGCTTCTACACGTCGGCCCCGACCGTCAACGTCGAGCGATGAAGGAAGCCGCTCGAATTCTCCGACCAGGCGGCTGGATCATCTTTAGCGATATCATGGAAGAAGAGGTGCTTGCGGATGCCACCAAGATGCAGCCTATCTACGATCGAATCAACTTGACCAAGATGGGAACAGTTTCGAACTACCGCAAGACTCTGGAAGACTTGGGTTTTACCGAGTTCAGTGCCGAACTGTTCTCGGAGAACATCCCAACGCACTATGCCTCGATTCTTGAAGTTCTCACCGAGAAGGGCAAATCCTTTGGAATCTCTGACGCTTACACTGCCAAGGCCAGCAAGGGTCTTGGCATGTGGAAGACCAACGCTCCAGGAAATATTGCCTGGGGATTCGTCGCCGCCCAGAAAACCAAGAAGGTTGAGATCTAGGCACCGTCACCTTTGCTATCTGCACCCAAAACTAGTCAAGTCAACAATGCACGAAGAATACAAGGCAACACAAGATCTTGACAACTACACCGAGCCGCTTCATTTCCACTCTACAACCCCTACTACTACCTCTAGAACAATAGCAGCATAACACAATGGAATCCAGATTGATCTTTTACTATACGGTATATCGTGGGACGGGATTCCTAATCTAGTACCACTAGTATAGGCTGACAGCCCTAGCTTGGTATTGTTCATTTCTCCTTTTGCGAGAGGGAGAGGGGAACTGCCTTAACAATATCCCCCCCCCCCAAAAAAAAACTCAGCAGCCCATACGGATCCCCCCAAGGATGGAAAGGAAGCCCCCCCCCCCCCCCAACGATCATGGAAAGGAAGAAGACATCATCAAAAACCATAGTTGTATTTTAAACGCTGGCAGATCCTCCTCCGCCTCGGAGGGCTTCCCCAGGAAACCAACCCAGGCCGAATCAGATGTGAAAAGAACCAGCATCATATTCGACGAAACACCCTATGACGCGTGATGCTATCATCTTCCATCACTAACTGAAGGAGCCCAATAGCATCCTATGGGAAACGCAGCAGTTAGTTCATGATATGATGATGATTCAATTTACTAGCTAATTGGTACTAATCTAGTTTTTACGGCTCTGTCGTAAGAGCCGTTTCGAGTACCGGTGGTACAAGTAGTATGGTACCAGTTACAGTACGAGTACGGTACCGGTACAGTCGTACCAGGTAGTGTTTCTACAGTACGGGTTTAACACAAGTAGTGTCGCGCGCTGTAACAGAACTAATTTAGCTGAATTTCAGCCCCCAGCTTCTTGAACGGAAACGAAACCAACAACAATGACATCAACCGCTCACAATCTTTACTGACTCTCTACCCAATGAGGTAGATCATCATGAACAACGACAGCATCGTTGGGAGCAGTAATAGTTTCATCTAGAGGCCTGAAAAAAGGCCATAGCGGCCCAAACTCATGTCGCACCTGAAAACATTGGCCTAAAACAGTAATTACTTATACACGCCACTTTATACGGAACGTTGACAATACGGGTGTACGTGACATATTACTATCCTCTACTACACAACCCGCTACGTCACACTCCCACAACTGCAAAATAAAAGTTTCCGCGCTGAATAAAAATCCTCAACTCTAAATAAATTCCTTTCCGCACCTCTGCAGTTTTTTTACTGCAACAACCGCACATAAACTACTAGATAGCAATGAGGGACGACAAATTCCAGTAATGAAATATTATGAGCTTTACATCTAGGAGTGAAATGGTTTCGAGGGTGAAGAGCAAACATCTTGGATCCAGGATATGCTTCAAGGTTAGGATACTTCAAGATGCAACAGAGAGAGGATAGTAGAGGCAGCCGGAATGATCAATGACGAGCTGCGTTCGAGCCAAAATTGGTGGACTGGCAATCACGACTCGAATGATTGACAAAAATCTGGTGGACAGACAGACCATGTCGCATCGGTTGGATGGGCTCGCGCGCCTCGACTACTAGAAGTAGAGTCTACTACCGGTAGAATTTTGCTGCACGATATTCTGGACTCATACGCCAACTACGGGCGGGCGGTGCACCTTTTCGTGAATTTCTTCCCCTTTTTTCTTTCCCCCCTTCACTCCACCCGTACGGGCAGGGAGCCGACAAATAATAGCGAGGCAGACAAATAATAATGCTGGTAATGGCGCGAAATTTCGCCCTATCCATAAATCAAGCGAATATGTTCTCTGTCCCAATCTTGTACATAAGCCTGCAGGAAGACGAACATTCTTTGTCTGAAACTATTCGATACAATTGCCGGAAGCAGGACCTGGTACAAACTACTGTACCACAGTCCTCGCTCGTTGACCTGGTACGAGAACGAATGATACCAGTACTGTACTGCGTCCATACTCGAACCGGTATCTCTGGCCAACGTCGAAAAGCATTTTTCACACACGCTGTGTAGCAGCAGCAATGCTGAAGAAGACTGACATACGCATTCTCTCCTCCCAGCCATGTGCTGTTCTCCATGCTTCCCAGTCATATTGGGAAGAAAGGAGGAATCAGCGAGTCATGGATAAAACTGCAGTTGAGGTGTCAGACTTTCACTTAACGATCGTCTTTTTGTTAAGCCGTCATTGGGGTTTTTTCTACTGTAAAGCGTCGTTTTAATAAATAATTATTACGAACCTCCAAGTTGCCTTCGCTCGCTTCTACCAACCTGCTGTAGTGGCATTTTATGCGGTGTTCGCATGCATGGTTTCCGAACATCATCGACCTTCTCACAAAGTGAGGGGAGGTTACGTTTGGCACCACTCCGAACGTTTTCTCGTTCGAAGCAGAGAAGTCACAATAACAACAACGAAGGCCACACAAAAAAGACACACTTTATTCGAACATTATGGCCATGAAGAGATCACCTATCGAAGAGCAAAGCTCTAGCTCCACGACTTCGTCGGGAAAAAGAATCAAGAGATCGTCAAGCAACAGCGGAATTGCCGCAATGACGCTGCTATCATTGGCGCTGTCGGCATCTAGTCGCAAAGCAGAATCATTGACATCGCGCAATCCTGATCAAAGAGAGAATTCAGAAGACGGGCAGAGCTCGGTCCCTTACTTAATCTCTTGCGATTACGAAGAGACGGATGAAAATAAGGAAACGCCAGCATTTACAACTTCAAGAGCTTCCAGTGGGAGTGGTATTGCAGGATGCAAGAGACTCGCGCCGCTAGCAACACCCTACAAGCTCAATGGTTCGATCAGCAGCACACTTCGACAGGACTGGCGGACAGCCTTCAAACCCCTCCCCATGCCCCCCAGACTTCCCAGAGGGCTTCCCGCGGGCGCTAAAGCTGGAATCGCTCATTAAAGGATTCTGATGATGATGTCCTCGTCTTTTACCCTGCTTGCACTAATAAATGTTCACGGCCTTTGTTTCTGGTCTTGTTGCTAAAGCGTATTTGATCTATGATTATCTAGAACGAAAATAAAGCTATCCGTTAATGTCGGAGATCTATTACTATAGAAGAAAACTTTCATGTATGCATTGCTTTCCGCTTTTGAAACGTCTTGGAACTTGATGAATCAAGCATCAGGCAGTAGCTAATACGAGGGCAGTTCGGATCGAACAAACATTATTGCTTCGATGGTACAGACATTCGCTTTACTCGTAGAGCCTTGGGTCATCTTCGCCTACTAGTACTGGTAGAGAGTAAACCATTCCGCCCTCTACTCCACTAGTAGCTGTAGCTAGTACGGTATACCGCGGTAGCGAGCGTCTCATGGTCCTGCATAGGAACCCGGGTGGTCTGAGATTCGTGCGTGCCCACCATGCATGATGAACAGCGAAAGGATGCTCGATCTTCTTCTCGAGAAGAAAGAGAACCACAGACCACGATCTCCTATCAGGAATGTTGACACCTTGAATCCAAAGATTCCCAGATTTGGTCCGGCAGTTGGCAGCTTTCTCATGCTACTCGAAACTTGGTTGACGTCAGCCATGACGTCAAATCAAATGAGTGGCTGCCATAAATCCAGATCACTCATCCAGCTGGACGAATTCGATGAAATTTCAGATGCGAGAACTTTACATAATGATTTCATTCGCAATTCGATCGTCTTCCTTGCCTTTGCACTATCGCCTTCGGGAACTTCCAATCCCAAGTTGACATGAAAGCATATGTCATAGTGATGTCGAAAATGTGTGTATTATAATTATGTGGTATCTGTGTTTCACCAATCAACGGATGTTGACGAACAAGCGACTTCAACTTTTATTATGTAATCAGAAGGACAGCTTCTCACAGATAGACTCCGCGAAGGATCCTGAACTTTCGTGTCAAGCCACGAAGTCAGTTTTCAGCTCCCGCCTGCCTGATGGACGCATGCGCCAGCGTCTCGAAAGACACCACGGCTCGGAAAGCGAAGTGAGAATGTCCGCATAATTTGAGATTCACTCCGAGTTCGAAGAAAGAAGCAAGCACCATCACCCTAAACTTCCACCATGTCACGAGCCATTTCGCCACACAACATGATGATTCTTCAAGAGCAGCAGCAGCAGCAGCAGCAGCAGCAGCAGCAGAAGGAACCAACAACAACAACTTTGGATTGCCCTCCAAGCAAGCGCCTCAAGACCGGATGCTCATCGGCAGCAGCGCACCACGATGCAGAAGAAGACGACGTCGCCGCGCTTCTCCTTTCGCTAGCAGTGAAGCGATCATCACTCGACTCGAAGACGGAGGGTCAATCGAAGAGAGTATCACGGGTTGCTGACCAATCTCACCCTGTGGTTTCTGACGACGAAGACGACGACCACCTCCAAGAACGACGTGCGGGATCCAAGAGAAAGCTCATGACACTCGCTTCTCATTCCAAGCACCAGCTGCAGCAATGCGCTCCGAACAAGGTCGTTGACTGGAGATCGTTTTCCCGCCCCCTCGGTCCTCCACCACGGCTGCCAATGGTACCAGCAGGATATGTCTTTCCTCCCGCAAGAACGCAGGAAGCCCTGAACAAGTAATGTCCTCCTCTTGTTGTCCAGATGGGAGGCAACTATTATACACTTGCGAGCGGCTAGCTAAATGAACTTATCACACAACGCTAATATACAGTATAGACGAATAGAGTAAGCTTTCATTCTCTACTTTTCAAGGCGTGGTAATGGCCTGGTAGGGTTGACACCCTAGAGTACATGGAGGGGGGGGGGGGGGGGGGGTTATGGCCTCGATGTTATGTTAAACAGTAGCCTGCAGCTTCTTGAGAGAAGCTCTTACAGTCTCTCGATCTCCTACGTTTAAATGAGTGCAGACCCAGTGATTCTTTCTTCTTCTGTTAAGTGCTGCACTAAGCAGAATCTATACCCATGGTTTTCAGGTTGACGAGCGACGAGGAGCACACCAATGATGCTTCTCTACCAGTGCTACTATACTTCATGATCTATTAGTAGCACTATAGTACGAGCTATCATACTGCTTCGTCTGAGGAGAAGAGGTTGACAACTGGCTAACTTGTAGTAGTAGTACTAAGATATTTTACAAAACTAATAATGTAGTAGTAGGATAGCTTGTTCGATTCTTCTTGCGGTGGATTCCAGCATTTCTTTGTTGTTCTTTCCTTGACTTCTACTCTCTCGACTCTCTAGAGTAGTAGCTCTACTAGAGACTACCAAGAGAGGAGCTACTAGTAGTACATAAACTCTTATCGTACTACTACGAAGAACTACTTCTACTCTCTAGAGTAGTAGAGCTAGTGCTACTATAAGCTACTAGCTACTAGAGAGTAGAGTACGTATTTGCATTCGGGTCTGAAAGGGGACCAAATCCCCGCCCTCCGCCCTCTCCTCATCTACAAGTACCGTACCAGTACCTGTACTGATGGTACTGTAGCTCGGAGGAATTTATAGTACAGGTACAGGGACAGGTATTGTTGTAGCTCGGAGTGTCGCGAGTGTCGTCCCGGCGGTCCGACCGATCCCACGAATCAATCATCATCGTGATCCCGAGGCACGTACTACCGGTACGAACCTATGTACTCGTACCCCTCTCGCCCTCTTCTCTCTCCGCCCCCTGTACTTGTGTTCGTTCTACAATACTACAGTACCCGTACTGTAGTACCGGTAAAGGGAGGGGGAGACAGCGTCGTTTGTCTGCTACTACCGGTACGAGTACTGCCTGGTACCAGGTATTCGTTTGATAGTTAGTACCTGGTACAGTAGTATCCATAAAGAATCTGCCGGTACCGGTTTTTCGCTCTGCTGGATGCGAAGGGACGGAAGACTGAATTCTCCGATTATAGCTTCTTCCTTCCAACCGGCACTTTGTCTGATGACGTTTGATAGTGTTGTTGGATACAGTATTCTTTAGTTATCATCCGTCGTTGGTATTTATGGGACGCGGCAAGATGAGCGAGGAACACAATTTCACTCGTAGCCGCATCATGTAGTTCTAATAAAAAGCGAAGGCGAGGAACAATGGCGATAACGGCCACGATGTATGCAATTTCACGCTGTTGCCCCGCCAACAACCCGTGCATGCGTCAACGGAACTTCGATAGTGCAGCATAAACGGAGTTCACAGCACGACGCTTCACGCACGCTTCACTTCCCAAATTTCTCTCGTGATGATGATGATGTCACATTCGACTGGCTCGACTAGAGACGGTCGACTGACATCTCGTCGGGTCGGCGGGGGCGGGCAGGTGGGTTCAGCATTAAAACTATCTAAGCATTGGGGTGGCCTTCCTTGGTACCCTGGTATGCACGGCTATAGGGTTTGGGCTGTCTAGGATCCTCGTCGCTTCTCCAGATCTCGACGAAGACGAGCAGCTACTATCCCCAGAGGAGAGAGCAAGGGCCTATCTGCATATTTCTTAGCTCGATCATGATTGTTCATTCATGATCTTAGGGATGGTTTCTCTCGTGGTCTCTTTGCGAAAAATGTTCACTCCAAGATACTACAATACTAGAGATACTAATACTGTAGAAATAGGAACGAAATCACGGATTCATCGGCCAGGCCGCTCTACAGGTTATATATTGGTGCCCGGGCTTGACAATCACATGGACTATGTACATAAAGATCTCAGCCAACATCGGAGGTGTATTAGGTTGCATTATCAGTTCAGACAAGTACTCGTGAGGTAGTAGTAGGAGTTAGCCATCACCAGTCAGGTGGTCTGTCGCTATCGTCGGTGGTGGTATCTTCTTCAACAAATACAAACAATTGGCACGAAAGGGAAGGTGCTAGGCTTTGTTTTTTTCAACCTTGAAAGTCGATACAAACAATCACCAGTCAGTAAGTCAGTCATTCAGTCGCTTCAGGAGGAGGAGCTGTCCTCGACCCCTACTAGTAGGAGTTGCTATTTGGTTCGCTTTTTGTACTCGGCTGCCGATTCTCGTTTCAATTGAGACCAAATCCCCTTCTTGGCTTGCCTCGCTTGTTCTTCTAGCTTCATATATTCACCCTTTCCCTTGGTACCGTAGACGGCTCCGACCCCTTGGTAGACCTCGGCAAGCCCTGCCTGTAATAAAATCTCATCTACGCCCAGTCGTTGCCGGATGAGTGGAAAACGTCGAGGGACAAAGACTTGACCTACCGCTCGTCCATATTGATCCATGCTCAATAATCGAATCTGAATCATGCGATTCCCAATCAATTTCTGTAGTTCTTGCTTGGCTTCTTCTCCAAAGGGTTGCCCCGGTTTGCCAAATTTGGACGTTTCGGGAGTATCAATTGTACATACTCGTACAGGCAGAGTACATTCGGACAATTTTTGTTTCTTTTTGTCCAACGTCGACTTGTGAAAGAGAGTCGGCGTATGATAAAATCGCAAGGTATCGCCGTCACTGACACTCACAGCACGTCCTGTCAAGCACGGCGCCTTGGGTCCAAAGAATCTGGTAGGAATATCGACAGCATTTTGGAATCGCTGCAAGGTAAAATACGACAAGGATCGTCCCAATTGAATTCCCAACGCAAAGACCAGCAAAAGGATCCATCGTTGATTCGTGTTGAGACTTTTCAATTCCAGCCGAGTTGTCTTGTAAAGCGCCAGTAGCCACCCCCCTGCCGCTTTGATCCAAGGATGATTCCAAATGGTTTGAAAAAGTGCCGACGAACTCGCTTTGCGGGCTGCTTCGAGTAATACAGCATTCCTACTCACTATAGTACTGCCTCCTCGAAGTATCTGCACCGTTCTTATGGACTGTGAATTATTTGTCCCATCACTCCAAGTGATGCCGACGGTCCTCGGTCTCGCAGTAATACTAGGCGAAGAAACAGCACAAAAGGCATCAACAACAACACCCCCGGTGCCCCCAGCGTTCATTGTGATGCCGAGGATGGTGGCTGATATGCCCACGAGAAGAAGAATCGGGAAACGACAGGGAATCATCATGGTGGCAGGTATCGTTTTATCGATCGAACGCGGGGATCGAAATAATACTGATGTTGACGCATCCTCGTCAGAAGTGAAGACACAACAAAACACCAGATCTCGTGCTACTGTATGGCCGCGATGCTGGCGGGTGATGCATTGCGGCGGATGGCGGCGGATAGATACTACTTTTTCTGCTTGCTCGATCTTCTCAAAGATCTTCCAGATTGGGGGGGGGGGGGATGAGCAGGGGATGGGGGATGCGCTTTTGCGCGAACGCGCATCACACGCAGGAACAACGACGAAGTTGAGAAGGGTTGAAGTCGAGCCGAAAATAAAGACACGACTGATATGCGACTCAATGGACTGCAAAACCGGGATAGAGCAAGAATCAAGCGAATTCGACCATCAGATCTTGATGAATGATAGACGAGTCGCTACTACTGTCCTAATGCTACTAGTAGATTAAACAGGTTGTAGCAGTACTTCGAGTATACCAGCGATTTAGAGTATTGGAATTGTGTGCAGTCCAAACTCCTCCTCTACTGCTACTACTAGTACGTAGCACTAGTAATCCTACTACTAGTACGAGATGCATACTATGACAAGAAACATTTTTTGCAAAACCATCGTACTACTAGGGAAGACTACTGGATATCATGGGCATAGCGGCCCTAAACTAGAATTGCATCTTCATCCTCAAGCGAGCTCGTGGTCAAGGGACAAGCTCTCGACCGTGATTGCTTGACTGTGATGACCAAAACTCGAACCAATAAAGGTCTTTCCGAAAAAACCAGTATCCGCGCTCTGAGTCTTCCTGTGTTGCCTCTGACAAGGAGAGTGTGTAGGTGACAAGGTCATCGACAACGGGGATGGTTCCAACAGTGGCTGATGCTCCTGTCCTCGGTGCTTGTTGCTGTTCTTTTTGGACGCCCCCGGAGGGGACGAAACGATCTTGGCCAATAAACCAAGTGAAGGTGCTGAAATCACTTTGATGTTTTGTTTTTGATTCGTTGTCGAACCCTCGGTCATCGATGGGTCGGCCGTTTCGGTGCTTGTAGTCCTTGTTATCGGCGGCGGGGGCTGGTGTTGTTGTTGTTTATTCATGGTGACTGCTTGTTCCTTCATGTAATTGCACTCCACACAACATTCGGGTCTCCGGCGACAATACTGCAATCGGCAGCTACAGTCGCTGAGCTTACTGACGATACTGTCCGTCTCGTGTTGAAACATGAGTCTTCGATTCACTGGCGCAGAAATGTTAGGATCAAAGTTGGGTGGAAACTCAAGGATGACCACTGTAAATTTCGGTGTTTCGACGACTGGTGCTGGTTCAGTCTTATAGGCAGTGTCACTGTTTCGCCTTCTTCGAAATAGTCCCATGGTTATGCTTTGACGGTGGTGGTAATATTGATGAAAGATAAAAGGTAAAAGGTATTGGCTTCTGTGCAAACTGTTGGTGTTGTTCGTGTTCTGGTTTGTGATGAGTTGTTATTTTTGTGATTGTGTTGCGTTTTGTTTTATTGTACGCGTGTGTAAAAGAATGAGGGTGCGGCACGACCCGGCGAATCTCCTGGAATACTGGTACCTGGTACTGGTACGATGATACGTGGCCCGCCAAGCAGCCCCGTGCGTGTCATGGAAAATAGGGAATGAACTCCGGGAAAAAAGTCACTAAGTAATCGTGTCCTCTGGATGTCCCGCGAATGTAGAGTCCCTATCAAAATTGACACGAAGGAATCGCCGTATCGCCGCGCGGTCATTTTCAGACCCGCTATGCAATTTCGCAAGAACATCGGTTTCGCCAAAGGCAGGGGAAACGGACGCCTGACGGACACAGAACTCGGAAGGAAGTTCTCCGTCTTCACTCTATGTCCCGCCACGAGTTAGTTTCATACCAGTGGGAAATACGCGATACTGGTATGATCTACTGTATCTTCAAGTCGAAAAGAAATACTATCCACGTCTCGATCGAAACTACATACCCTGCCATCCGACTTGAACGTTGTTGAAGCGAGGGTAGATTGGATATCCATCCACCATGACATCTGATATTTCGACACTCTACGATCATGATCGCCAAGGGGGGGGACGAGCAGTGATTCATTCTGTTAGGTCTAGTAGTACTACTAGACATTATACTATCATCAAGATTCGAGATACATGAGTACTTCCATTGCATATTCTAATCTAAGACAGACTAATACTACTAGTAGTAGTAGCTATCATTGAGCTAGTCCACTTTTACTTTTTGCCGCAGCCTTCGCTTTCCCAACTGTACAATCCCCAGGACAAAGAAGAGACCCAGCACCCCGCCAAGTAAAGCTCTTGCGGGCTCTGCCCTGGACCAGACCATCGAGGCAACCATCATTCCGATACCACACGGTAGTGTCACATGGGCCCCCCAAACGCCCAAGACAGCTAGAAATGATGGACTCGTCACGGCAGCCTCGATCCATGTCACGGCAGATCCAAAGTGCGTCACAAAGACGGCTCCAATCATCCCCACCAGCCACGCTCCGAATCGAGCGATCCATGTCACCAAGACAGTATCCTTTTGTGCCTTGCGAAACATGTCGTCTGCCGAGTGGTATCCTTCGCTCAACAAGGCAATGCCTCTTTGTTCGGAAGTGCTACTACTAGTAGTACCAACACCAGGAGGAAACCATGGCTGTAATCGGATCGTTCCTTTCGTGTTGTTGTCGTCTTCCTCCTCGACCACAAGTTGAGCCACGATACTGAGATCGGACGGAACTTGAATTTCGCTAAAGTGGACTCGAATGTCTCCAATCTGGGGTAAGAACTTGTATTTCTTATTTCGTTGGGCGGCGGGAAGTTGGGCATTGCGTTCCTCTTCTTCCTGCTTGAGCCGTGCCGCATGAATCAGGGCCTTGGCCTTGGACGAGTATCGATCCTGGTCATCACCAACTTGATAGAGCGTTCGTGTTTCCCCGTCCAGCGACAAGGTTTGTACATCGACCCAAAGCATCAGCACGGCTTCTTCGGCCAACTCTAGCGTGGAAAAGGATTCTCCAGTCGCCACCAGCTGATACAACGTCGTTTCTTCACCATCCATTTTGATGGACGTCTGCACGATTTTCGTCTTGTCGTTGTCGCCCTTGGCTTTCGACGAGGAAGAGGAAGAGTATTCTTGTTCTTCGTCTTCTTCGTCCCTTGGAACTTCTTCGCTCGTACGATAAAAGAGTGAATGTTCCGTCAACTGATATCCTTCTGGAATCTTGGTGACCAGAGAAGTACTAGTAGTGCTGTTGTTGTTCTTGTTTTCAGCCGGAGGAACGAGGACAACGTGGACGGACCGATGGGAATGATGATGATGACGATTATGATGATGCTGATGCTGATTCAATTGTTCCAGCAATTGTCGATCCGAAATGGTAATAATAGTACCACTTGTATCGACGACTCCTCGTCCTCTTGCTTCTGCTGCTTCTGCTGCTCCTCCATCAGCACCACCACCACCACAAGCACTACCACCATCAACAGTACTGCTGCTACTGCTGATGCTGATTGGAACTTCCAATCGATCTGCCCAAAAGGTTTCACTGGGAATTAGCAAACTTCCGACATTATAATGTCCGGCTCGATATTTGAAAGTTCCATCATCGATTGGTTTCGGTACCCATTTTTGTTCGTATTCGTATTTACTCATCATGTTGCCCGCCACGGCTGCTACTGCTGCTGCCGTTCCCGACTTATTGATGACTTTCTTCTTTTTCTTTTTTTTCTTGTCTGCTATTTCTTCTTCACCAGCAGCTGTAGCTTCTTCTTCTTTGTCTTCTTGTTCTCCAAACAAGAAAGAAGGAATGATGGTTTGTTGTTCTTGTTGTGCTTGTTGTTGAGGTACTTTATAGACTCGTTTCCGTTCCACCCATTGATAGATTTCGACATGGCGTTGCAACATTACCGTGGTAGTGCTTGGTCTGGAAAGTCCAAACAGTGGATCCTCGACGGGTGGTAGAGCTTGAATTTTGTTGTTATTGTTGTTGTTGTTGTTGTTGTTGTTGTTCTTCTTCTTCTGCTTACTAATACTTATTTGATGACTGAAATTGGCAGTAGAGATGTGCACCAATTTCCCATGGTACTGCGAAAGAAAAAGTCGATCATGGTCCATTGTACAATTTTGTTGTTGTTGTTGTTGTTGTTGTTGTTGTTGTTGTTGTTGTTGCTGTTGTTCCGCCAGAGACACGACATGCTTCCATCCAATGGCCAAGCGATGATACGTTTGCACGGCCGATGTTTCAATCCAAACATCCAAAACAAGGCACAACAACAGCAATAACGGACCGAGGATTCGAAAGCAACGGTAGCATGATAATGATGATAATAATGATGATGATGATGCTGATGCTGGAGTATTAATAATCGTAATAATGCTGTCGCTGCGGTCGTCGCCGCCATCGGCGCTACCGCTATTGGTACTGGTATTACTTGCAGTGTTGTTGTTGTTGTTGTTGTTTTTGGATGCTGCTGCTGCCGGTGCTGCTGCTGCTGTTGCTGCTGGTGGTGGTGGTGGTGCTGCTGCGGCGGCGGCGGCGGCCGAAGTGGTAGATGGACTCGTTGTCATGGTCCAAATAGCAACAAGAAATAATTCTTTAATATACTCTCCCCACAGCTCCTCGTATGGACTATGGACCACCTGTATTACGGTACTGTAGTAGCGGCACCGGTATACTGTACGATGCGATCGAGATCGAAACTTGCCAGTACGTACGCACTACTCTCTCTCTCTCTCTCTCTCTCTATCTATCATACACTAAGTAGAGAGTAGAGATGATGATGATGATGATGATTCAATACAATAAAGGGACTTGGGCGCTTGAAAAAAGGGCTGGGTTGAAAAAGCAGGACCTGGGCAACTGAGAAAAGGACTTTATATCGTGGGAAAACAACAACACGATGAGGTGTAAACTTTACGGCGAACTGTATGTAATGCAATTCGCTTCATTACACCTCTCCTAGTACTGATTCTACATATACAGGGAGAAGAAGGACTACACTAAGTAGTAGTACATAGTACCGGTGCACTCTTGCGCCGGAACGACCACTCACTCACTCCGTCTACTATTATTTATTTATTTGCACTTTTAGAGTATGTACTTCGAACTGAACCAAGCGAGACGACCTACTTGTAGTACTCGTAGCTAGAGTAGACTAATAGTCTACCGTAGTACTACTGTAGAAACTAAAACTAGAAGCCAACTCACCATACACAAGCGAGGTCATTTCGTCCTTGTTGTTATTGTTAGAATAATAGAGAAGTTCTTGAAGAAGCGGCCAAGTCAATGTTAGGATAATGCGTTTGGAATCGCTGGCGAAGAAGGCTGACCTTGCGATGGGCACCCCACTCCTCATAAAGTCGGCAAGCCTCATTCACTCGGAATTCTGCCTCATCCGCATCCCCAATCTCGGCGCAATAGTTGGCAAAAAGTTCATTGCCGAGCGCTTGATCTGACAAGTATCCACGGCGACCGGCCATAAGGATTGCTGACTCGTAATTCTTATACGCCACGGGAGTCTTCCCCTTGAAAGCTGCCGCTTCGGCATCTAACAGCAAATCGTGATGGTAGCAGTTGGGGTTATTATTGTTCGGCTTCTCGGCCCAATTCTTGATGATCTTGCTCAGGCGTTTGGCCTCCTTCAGATATTTCCTTTGCTTCGTTTTTCTCGCCATTTCGTAGCAACAAACGGCGCCGGATAAGCGAACAAAGATGGTAATGGGCTGTCCTGGCAACGTTTGCAGAACTTTATCACCCCAATTTAGGGCAAGCTCCGCTCCGAGTTCGATCTCTCCAAAATAGAGACAGAGAAAGATTCGACATCGCTGCACAATGCATGTATTGAAAATATCTGGATATTGCCCAAGTTGCTCTTCCTGGTCAAGGATTTCACCAGTGAGGGTGGTGGTATTGCCCTCCGCGCCAATCCCCATCAAATTTTGAACTGCTTGTCGATTGACCAATGCAGGGATGAGGGTTGAAATTTGACTGTAGTCTCTCATCTGTCGCGAATACACGTCACAGTTATAATCCATGATTTCGAGCTGAACGCCCGAGTAAAACGAACACTCAATGTAGAAGCACGCCGCATACATTGCATGTAAGGTGTCTCCATGACTCATACCTGTCTTGTAGATTTCTAATAGAGGCTTGATTGAGTTCTGCAAATGCTGCGACCATGGAAAAACATAAGCATGGGCAACAAATGCGGTTCGTGTTTCGATGATCTTCCGGTCTTCTACCATTTCAATCATCTGTATCGCCTGGTGGCCAAGCTTGACTCCTGCTTGGAAATCATTCATGAATGCAGCCAAGATAAAACCAATAGTGGATAGTGAAATCGGTGAGAAGCTCGTTATGCCATGTTTCACGGTCAGTTCCAACGATCTCAAGTGGAAAAGCGGAGTCAAGTCAGTCCTGCAGTAATACGACGCATTCGACAACTTGACCAAGGTGTTCATAATCGCTATAATCTCAGGGTCATGGCAACGAGGGAGGGAAGCAAGGAATCCAGGATCCTTCAGCATTTTGGAGTACTTCATTTTCGTTAACCCAATAGCGGCGGATATGCCACATCCGATGGAGCCCTTTGGAAATTTGCATTTAAAAAGCGACAAAACTTCCAATCCCAGATCGACAGCTTCCAAAGGCTTCGACTCAATTGTGGCCAAACAATCAATGAGAACATTATAACATCGCATCTTTTGGATGGGAGTCGCACCGTCTCGACTGATAACATCGTTGCAGTATTTCCGCACATTCTCAGTATTCCCACGGCAATAGGATACTTCTGCAGCGTCTGAATACAGATCGAGAGTATCGTCGAAGCTGCTATCGCTCCAACAGTTATCTGGCAATGCATCAATGGCTTTGATAAAGTGCTTTTCTGCCGATTGAGTCGCAGAGATGGCGAATGCTCGCTTCCCTGCCAAGCGGTAAAGATTGACCATCTGCTGACGGTCGCACATCATGTCGGCAGGAGGACGAGAAGCCCAGTTGCCACGGTCAAAGAGATCGACTATTGTGAAAATGTATTCTTCCAATGCTTCCCCTTCCAGTTTGGATGAGAGAATCTTGGCAATTCGGAGTCGACACTCCTGTAGCTTGTCTCCTGGCAAAAGATTAAGCGATCCTTCTTGTATCTTATCGTGAATGAAAGTAAACCCTTGCTCTTCGTTCTGGATGATAAAACCCTCCTCCACACAGGCCATTAGTTGATCGTCAAGGTCGGTTTTGAGATCTTTATCACTTTCTTGTCCTGTGCTGTTGTTGTTGCTATTCGGATGAGGTTCTTCCTCCTCTTCATTTTTGTTGTTGTTGTTGTCGTTGTTGTTGATACCGCGCATCATGGTTTCGTAAAAGACTCCATTGTCACTTGTTTTGCTGCTGCGGAACTCATGCATGACAATCTGCAAGATATCGAAAGAGAAAGTTCCACCGATACAAGCTGCAATGGGTAAAACTTGTCTCGCCGCTTCATGCGAATGTTGAATTCGTCCATAAATCAAGTCGACAACATTGTCGGTAGCAGAGCTGTTGGCTACCACCGCAGCAATATCCCAGTGCCACTTCATGTCCCCAAGAGAAAAATACAAAAGATTGCTGGCTTGAAGGTCGAGCAAAAGTTGTTTGACGTAGAAAATATTTCCTTTCGTCTTTTCATGCAACACTTGAGCGAGCTTCATGGTAACACCTGGTTCTGTTGAGAGCAAATCCAATAACATTTCCTGGAGACTGTTGACGGACAAGTCCTTGACATGGATGGTGCTCATACCAAATCCACGCTCTTCTTGGTTCGCCTGCAACCGTTCCTTGACTTGATCGATAGGATGTTTTTCATCCTCATCATTATCCTTGTAGTCGTCGAACATCTCATTGTAGTTGTCTCGGTAACATGCGAGTATCAACAAGTTCGAAATGGACGTATCCAGCATGCAACTTTGCACAAGGTCCATGGATCCACTGTCCGCCCATTGAACATCATCGAGAAGCAAAGCCACAGGAACATGGGAGCAAATTACCGCCAACAGTCTGTTGAAGCAAAATTTGAGCTGGTTGGCCGACGCATTCCCATCGTTGGACTTGGCAGACTCCCCATTATTGCTGTTGCCGTGGTGGTGGTTGTTATGATCAGCATCAGCAGCATCAGCATGAGCATCAGCATGAGCATCAGCAGCATCAGCAGCATCAGCATCAGCAGCATCAGCAGTAGCATGAGCATCAGCATCGTTTTTAACCTCGATTTTGACAAGTTCTTGCAAGACTGGGAAATATCCCACCAAGAATGGGAGCTCCTTGGCTAGCTCGTCTTGAATAGCCTTTTGAATATCATGAAAGAGTTTCTCTCGATGATCTTGATCTTGATCTTGCTGCAACAACAACAATCCCATAATTTGTTTCCCTATGAGTTCTTCGACGGCATCTTGAATTCCCACAAATGGCATGTCAGTTTGTAGCAGATCAAACTTTACCGGAACAAACAAGCCGCCGCCGCCTACTCCTACTACTTCCAATCGCGTCACGAGACGTTCCGCCTGGAATGCCAGGGAGGTTTTGCCACTTCCGGATTCACCTTGGATCCATATCAATTTCCGTCGTTGTTGATGTTGATGATGTTGATGTTGCTGATCTTCTTCTTCTTCTTCTTCTTCTTCTCCTTCCTTCTGCTTATTCTTCTTCTTTTTGGAGGCATTCCTTGCCTCGGCCTCTGTGCTACTGGCCTTGGCCTCGTGGTTGTTGTTGTTGTTGTTGTTGTTTTCCAACCAAGTAGTAATGGCCTCTTGAAGTATTTCCAGTTCATCTTCCCGGCCATACAATGTTGTCGTTGTCATCGTCTTGTGGGAGGAGGATGAGGAGGATGCTGAGGATGAGGATGCTGCTGCTGCTGCTGTTCCTGATGCAGGAGTTTTGGAAAAATTCAATTTGGTGCAACTGAGTTCACTCATGACTTGTTCGGTACGGAGCGTAGTTCTGGTACGAACATCGACAAGAGTTGCTCTCCTCCTGCTACTGCTTTCTTTCGAGGAAAACAAAGACATTTGGGAGATGGAAGAATCATCCATCATCGTGGATGCTGATATTATTGGTTTGTTGCTGTTGCTGTTGCTGTTGCTGATGCTGATGGTGCTAGTGCTAGTGCTGGTGCTGCTCCTGCTCGTTTCGGTTGTTTGGGAAGGATACTGCGGCTGCTTCTGCGATTGCTGCTGCGACTGCTGCTGGGTCCTCATGACCTTAGTAGCATTATTACTTCTTGCAGTAGAAATAATGACAGCATCATCGGTGATGGCGGGGAATAACAATAACTCATTATCATTACTATTGCTGTTGTTGTTGTTGTTGTTGTTGCCGAACGACGACAACGACTCGTCTTGTTCGGAAGAATCCTCCATCATATAATATGATTGTACGATTACGCGATGGCGATGGCGATGGCGATGGCAATGGGTAGTATGCCAAAACGAAGCCGACGAACGAACAGAGTGTCAATCAGTTGTGTTTGTGTCAAGTCAAGTTAGTAGTGAGTATTATATGTTGTTGTTGTTGTTGTTGTTGTTCTTGTTGTTGTGTAAATCTTACAGTATATTATTCCACTGGTATAATGCCTACTACTATTGCCTCTGAAGAAAGAAGTCGGAATAATAAGTCCGAATGCATGCGATGACGCAAGGGCGGGGGGCGGAAAATCCAAGCAACAAAAAGCAAGGGCCAAAAAATCACAAACGATGAGGACACCATCATTATGACCGACGACCGACGGTCGGTGCGGTGGTCAGAGGATGATGGACGGATGGACGGACGGGGGGAACGAACATGAAACATCATACCGGTACTGGTACTACTACTAGTAACACGGGAGACGGAGGAGGATTTTCGGACCCCCCTCTTGCTGGCACTCCTGCCTGGAACAACAAGAAGTTCGTCCTTCAGAACCGTTCATCAATCCAGAAGATCTTTCTCTGGTTGTTGGGATGCAGCTTGCTTGCTTGCTTGGTCCTTCTTGCGTGTGCTCTATTGTAATAGTAACAACAAGAAGAACAAGATAGTACTAGTGAGGAAACAATCACTAGTAGTAGTAGTAGTACTCTAGAGTACCAGCACGACCAGCACCACCACTACCACATCATCATCGTCCTCGCTGCTCGTCACTCGCCGTGTCTTGCTCTGGTGCCGCCTGCTGACGAATGTGGTGGTGAGGAATACTAGTAGCTATACTAGTACTAGTACTAATATAGTATATTCGCAGTACAGTATCCCCTCCTCGTCCCGTATCGCTCAGCAGCAGTAGTAGTAGTCCCGGCGGCGGTAGGTAGTAGGCTACCTAGAGTAGTCGTGCACTGGTGCCTGCATGTACTAATAATAGCTACTACTAGTAGTACTACTACTTCTTACTACTAAGAAGAATACTATCAACATCATCATCATTTTAATATGAACAAACACTAAACAATTATTGTTCTTTTGTCGTGGCTGGTCGTGAGAACGAATACTGCCACGACTTCTTCTTTTACTACTACTACTTCTTCTTCTTCTTCCTTTTGCAACAATATAATTACTTTTTCTTCTTGTTGTTGTTGTTGGCGGTGGTGGTCCAGAAAGACAGACGTCTCTTATTCTTCTTTAATGACCTAGCTTGACACATCCGGAAAAAATCTCCAAAGCTGGCACTTGGGGGTTTTTAGGTACCGGTAAAGGCACCACATTACCAACGTATAGTTGGGGTTCATAGACTGCACAAGCCATCGCGGCATTTTTCTGTGCAGCAGTAAATGCATTGATGGGAGGAACGGCTGTTGAGCACGCCCCGGCCAGCTCTGCAATTTTGTCACCTACAGCCTTGATCTCTTGAGTAATATCACGGAGCTCAAGGGGCAAATCAGCGATAGTCTTCGCGGCGTCTACCGCATCGGCAGCTTCCTCCAGAAGAGTTTTACAGAAGGCCTTTTGGTTTGCTTCGTTAATCTCTGCAGCCAGCTCGAGACTGGATTCAGTAGAAGATTGTGGCTCGTCAGGTGTGTGTGGATATTTCACCGCCTTGCAAAACAAAGGCCAAGCCTCGTTGGAAGCTTTCACTTCCTTGTTATACTCCGATACGAGCTTGTCACACGCGGCATCAAACTCGGCCATTTTCTGGTCGTATTTTGGTTGCTCGCAGTAGCCCTTGCCGCCCCCCATGCCGCCCATGAGCCGACGATCATGGTTCTTCTTGTTAGCATCAGCAGCAGACGCTCCTCCACGAGAAAGCCCACGTGGCTTTCCCGCACTACGGCGGGTGCGAGTAGACCGTCCGGCTTCTTCGACGACCCTGGCACTGCTGGCGACAGTACTAGCTCCTTCTTCTTGAGCAGCAGCAGCCGCGCCGGCCATGGCAAAGGGAGAGGAGGAGAGGGCCGCCACAGTAATGAGACTGATTGTGATCTTCATGATGTTGGTGATGATGTTCTTGTTATCTTGAAGAATGCAAATGAGACGAGAGGACCTGCTGGCGGGGAGATGGCGCAACAATGGCGGGGTGCGAGAAACAACAACAAGAAGAATGTGAGCGAGATCGTGACAGGTTGATGAGACGACGACGGTCTGGCTAGTGGTGGTCGACGACGAGGAGGAGGACGAGCAGGACTTGGACCGAGGAGGAGGAGGAGGAGGTGGTGCAAAGCACCAGCAATCATGGCAGCAAAGGACTGATGATCATCGTCCTCCTTTCGTGACACATACCTTGAAGTAATCTAGATGATGACTGAATACAAACGAGATTTTCTTGAATTATGTGAGAGGGGCATGCAGGGCGGAGCAATTTTTCTGACGCTGGCGAGTGCCAAAATTGGCTAGCCACCGTACAGGCAGGTACTTTTTCAACGAAGAATTGTGGCTGACGAGGCATAAGGCTAAAAGCGCTTGTAAAGAACCGGTACCAGTACTGGTAAATTTCTGGCTGGACTTCAATTTACAGTAGGCCGGTTTGTGCAGCGAATGAATTCGATCGAACGCTGACGTTGGTGCACAATCATACGAAGTGGTGATCACAATGAATATGTAATAAATGTTGAGAACAGAGGGCCATTATTTTCGTTCATGATCCCTAATTGAAACGGTCATTATTTGAGATTTTAGGATCGCAATTCGGGGCTTCAATCCTTCAATCTTATTTATTGAAGATGCCTTGTTGGCCTTGTTGCTGACGATCCCCGCGGATAGATGACGCTCGCTGGAAATCGATTGCTTTCCAGCGGCGCAGGCGAGGGAGGCGTGGGAGGGGGCCGGCTTTTCTATTGACACCTACATCGACGTATATTGGACGAATGGGACATTTAATGGACCCTGACATGGAAACATCGACTTGTTCTCGTACATGTTAATTAATAAAGATTCTTTACGTACTGTCCGGACATCGACGTGAGCATTTATGTTTTGGCCGCGAATGAATTCGATCGAAAGTTCTTGACGTTTGTAGAAACATTTAATAAAGGTTGAAAAGAGCGGGTCATTTTTTGTTCTTGTTCCCTAATTGAAACGGTCATCTGACATTTTAGGATCGGAATTTGGGGCTGTTAATTGTACAGCAGTTCCTGGTAAAAGTTCCGGCACCAAAGGTCTCGATATATATCTCTCTCCACTCTCTAGTAGAGTAGAAAGTAGATTAGTCGAACAATTACCAGTAATGTACCTCCACGGGGGCGTTCAGCTCCTGCAAGTGCGTCGCCGCCTGGGTTGTTGTCGTTTACTGGTGCTGGTGCACCATCGCTGCCTTCTGGCATCTTTGTTGTCCACGAATGTTGAAACAACGGTGAAAAGCCAGACTATTGTATCACTAAGATAACAAAGTCAGTCTAAGCTAAACACGCAGTGTAACAGTAACCTTCCTATCGTTAGATTCGTAGACAACAATGAGATCAAGAGATGATACTCATTGTTGTTTCCCTACTCAACCACTAGAAGAACGAACGGTAGCGGGGGTGACGTTCGTTGTGATTTGGATTGTCGACGTGTCATCCTGATGGTCCGTACGTCGTGCAGTCCCATGGTAAGCCTTATCTCCAACACATTGTCCTCGGAAATCTGTTGTTTTGTTCTACCGGTACCTGCTACGCATGTAAAAAATTGAGAATCTCAATTAATTTCGACTCACTGGACTACATTTTTCTGCGTGTTTTCCTCACGCTTCTGCATAATACACAGTCATAGCACGACGGCAGCCAGAAGGATTCTGGGTGCAAAGAACCCTGCTAGAGCTATCAATTCTTACTCTAATATCTCCCTGATGAGTAGAATGAATGTTTTAGTTACCATTAGGCTACTACTTTACGCTTCAGAAGAGCAATTTACACCATTTCAAAATGAGACTGGTTATCTAGTGAATTTCTCGTGCTAAAATGACACCCTTGTACTCCTGGTATATTGCTACTGATCTCGAAGCATGAAAATCCTTTTAAGCCATTAGCCTTTACTATCCTACCTCCATTGTCACTTTACTGATGTGTTAGTTACTACTGGGCTCTCAAAGGAGTGATTTCCATCATTGCCAATTGAGATCCGCTAGACGGAGGATCTCAGCAATCTCAATACTCGTTACCGCGGTGCATCACGGCGCGTCGCGCGAATCTCAATTTTTTACGATCTCAGTTTTTAATGCGCGTAGCCTGTACGGTACCGGTAATATGCATGGTAGAGGCTGCAGCAGTGAGGGCCCGTCCCCCAAAAAGAACGACGGACGGACGCTCGCGTCTGTAAGTCAGCCGATAGCAAAAGTGTGAGTGTTCCATCCCAGTACACGTACGTACGTCGGCCGTTGCCCGTTTTGCGTTTTTCCTTGTCTGTCCTTCGTGTCGTACGTGTACCGGTACTCACGTCTGGCGGTCGATCATGCTTCAGAGCCGCACGTTTGTGCTTTGTGTTTTGCTACAGCACGTCAAGTTACCTAGTAATACTGTATGTATGTGGAGACATCCCGGAGCTCATCTCGCGTGATGCGCTGATGAAACAACCAGTCGTCCATCATCTTCCCATATATCGCATACTAACTGTAGTGCTTTCGTTGTTTGTGTCATTCATATTCATTCATTCATTACTCATCGTACATTGTCCGTAGTGTGTTATTACTACTTGACCATCCCCTGAACAGCAATAATCCATTGCAATTCAGCAAAAGCAGAAGCACCGCACCACCCGCCCGTGAGAAAAAAAAGGCACGACAAATTGTTATTAGTATTATTATTATTATTGCATAAGCAGCGGCATGATGTCGTCGGAAGAAGCAGAACAAGCGAAAGATACGGCGGCGGTGGCAGCAGCAGCAGCGGCGGCTCCGACATTATCAGGCAGTGAGGATGCAGTAAGTTAGCCTCGGGTGTGATGTATGATGTGACGTGATGGATCATATGCTACGTATTGGTTCCAAAAGGGATCATGTTCTTTTGGATCTTCCGTACTCTATCTACTGAGCGTGTTCTATTCTAACCACTTCTACTGCTGCTGCTGCTGCTACTGCTACTACTACTACTACTAATACTACAGGCTCCTACTGCTGCTGATGCGGAAGATGGTCAACCCAAACTTTCCAAGAATCAATTGAAGAAACTTGCCAAAGGAAAAGGCAAAAAAGAAAAGAAGGAAAAACCGCAATGGGGCGATGGGACCAAGAAAAAGGAAAAGGATGCAGCAGCAGCTGCAGCTGCTGCTGCTGGTGCTGCCTCCAGCAAATCCTCCTTGCCTCCCAAACAGGCCGAGCCGTTTGTCAATCCCACTCCCAAGGGAGAGAAAAAAGACATGTCGAAACTTCCCTTTGCCGATTCCTACTTTCCCGCCGCCGTCGAAGCGGCCTGGCAAGAATGGTGGGAGGCCGCAGGATTTTATCAAGGAAATCCGGAAGCGGCCATGGGACGACCGCAAGAAGAAAAGTTTGTCATGGTCATTCCTCCTCCCAATGTGACTGGAAGTTTGCATTTGGGACATGCCCTGACGGCGGCCGTGGAAGATACCTTGACACGATGGCATCGCATGAAGGGCCATTCGACACTCTATGTGCCCGGAACGGATCATGCTGGCATTGCGACTCAAAGTGTTGTCGAAAAGATGATTATGAAGACGCAAAACCAAACCCGACATGATTTGGGCCGAGAGGCCTTTGTCGAAAAGGTTTGGGAATGGAAGGGAGAATATGGAGATAAAATTACCAACCAACTTCGGAGACTGGGAAGCAGCGTCGATTGGAGTCGAGAACGATTTACAATGGACGATATGCTCAGTAAGGCGGTCATTGAAGCCTTTAATCGATTTCATGAAAAGGGACTCTTGTATCGGGCCAATCGATTGGGAAATTGGTCCTGTGCCTTGAAATCGGCCATTTCCGATATCGAAGTCGACTATATCGATCTAGAAGGACGGACCTTTCTCGAAGTCAAGACTCACAAAAAGGGGAATCCGAAAGACCCCAAGGGACGGTACGAGTTTGGAATTCTCACTAGTTTTGCCTATCCCGTCGATAATGGTAATGATGATGGATCATCATTGGAAGAGCGCGAACAACTCGTCGTCGCGACGACACGTTTGGAGACCATGTTGGGAGACACGGCCGTCGCAGTGCATCCGGAAGATCCTCGGTACACTCATTTGCACGGCAAATTCGTCGTTCATCCCTTTAGTGGACGCAAAATTCCCATTATTACCGATGCCGAATTGGTCGACATGACGTTTGGTACCGGTGCCGTCAAGATTACCCCCGCTCATGATCCGAATGATTACGAATGCGGCAAACGACACAATTTGGAATTTATCACAGTCTTGAATGAAGATGGAAGTATCAACCATCACGGAGGAGAAGAGTTTGAAGGGATGATGCGATACGATGCTCGTATTGCCATGGAAGAGGCTTTGGAAAAGAAGGTACGAACGCGGTGCTCGGAAATGATCATGATGATGATGTGGTCCATTCTTTGGTTTCTCATTCCTACCTTGTCCTCTCTTGTTATTCAGGGTCTTTTGAAAGGAAAAGAGCCCAATAAAATGAGATTGGGTATCTGTTCCCGCTCGGGAGATATTTTGGAACCCATGATCACTCCTCAGTGGTACGTCAACTGCGACCGCATGGCCAAGCGATCCACGGACGCGGTTCGCAATGGAGAATTGAAGATTGTTCCTGCCGAACACGAAAAGACCTGGTTCCAATGGCTCGATAATATTCGAGACTGGTGCGTTAGTCGACAGCTCTGGTGGGGACATCAAATCCCCGCCTGGTTTGCCACTACCAAGGAAGAAGTCGGCAAAGTTTCCAAGAATGACATGGAACACAATGAACGATGGATTGTGGCCCGAAGCGAAGAGGAAGCAAAAGAAAAGGCCCTCAAGCTACTGGGCTGTCCCGAAGATCAATTGGTTTTGGAACGTGACGAAGATGTCCTGGATACGTGGTTCTCGTCGGGACTCTTTCCCTTTTCGGTCATGGGATGGCCCGATGACACGGCGGATCTCAAGGCCTTTTACCCAACGTCATTGTTGGAAACTGGCTTGGATATCCTCTTCTTTTGGGTGGCGCGTATGGTCATGATGGGACTGGAATTGACCGATACACTCCCCTTCCATACTGTCTTTTTGCATGCCATGGTACGAGACAAGGAAGGACGAAAAATGTCCAAGTCGATCGGTAACGTCATCGACCCTCTCGAAGTAATCAATGGATGTACTCTCGAGACCCTTCAAAGTCGATTGGATTCTGGTAATCTTCCTCAAAAGGAAATTGCACGGGCCAAGAAGAATAACCAAGAAGAGTTCCCCGATGGCATCCCCGAATGTGGGTCGGATGCCCTTCGGTTTGGATTGCTCGCATACTGTTCTCAAGGCAGGGATATCAACTTGGACGTCAAGGTCGTTGTGGGATATCGAAAGTTCTGCAACAAGCTTTGGAATGCGACTCGATTTGCCCTCAAGTACATTGAAGACTTTCAACCTACTCCGACGCTGCTGGATGATCTCATGGCGAGTGGAAAAATGGCGATTCGAGACCGGTTTATGATTTCCAGACTCATGAAGGGAGTCGAAGCTGTCAATGAACACTTTGACGCCTACAAATTTGGTGACGCCCAACAAGCCTCGTACCATATGTGGTTGGACGATTTGTGCGACGTCTACCTCGAATTGATCAAGCCCATCATGCAGGATACCAGTGAGGAGGAGCATAACCAGGACGCCCGATGGGCCGCCCAAGCGACCCTGTGGGTCTCGATTGAGGTTGGTCTACGATTGCTCCACCCCATGATGCCCTACGTGACTGAGGAACTCTGGCAACGCCTTCCTGGACGAGGAACGCTAGGCGAGACCGAGACTCCTACGATCATGCTGGCCAAGTACCCCGAGTGCAACGACGACTACAAGAACGAGGAGATTGAAGCAGCCATGGGAACTACTATGGATATTATCAAGGCCTGTCGATCGCTTCGAGCCTCTTACCACATCAACAACAACACGTTGACGCACTTCTACATCAAGATGACCTCGGGAGAAGAAGTTGCCAAGGCCCAGATGGATGATATCGCTACTTTAGGAAAAGCCTCCAAGGTGGATGTCAATCCTCCAGCCGAATCGATTCCCGAGACTGTTGGAGCTATGGTAGTGAACGATGCGATTACCGTCCTGATTGATTTGAAGGGGATGGTCGACTACAAACAAGAGATTCAACGACTGACTAAGAGCTTGAAGAAGACGTCGAATCCCCTGCAGACGTTGGAGCGCAAGATGGCCGCAGAAGGATACGAAGAAAAGGTTCCGCAAGACTTGAAAGAACAAAACGCGGAAAAGCTCGTGGCTTACAAGAAAGAAGTGGCGGAGCTAGAGGAGACGATCGCGAACTTTGAACGTCTGCTCTCACTGGAAGAAAAGGAGCAGCAGTAGAAACAAGGCCCAAGTAATCCAACTTTGCTACTGAGTAGAGAGCAGGTGTTAAAGATAACGAAATTATTATTTTTATTATTACACAGGTGCTGTAGACTATTGCTAAAGCCAAAAAGATGGCGGCGATCATTAGCATCCTTCGACACCTTCGAATACAGAGACTCGAACAGCTGGCCCGAACTTTGTCTCTGCATTGCTGTTGACACCAATAGACTGCACGGTACAGTTCGAGCACATAATGCATGGCCGGGGACTGTTATGATGGAAACAGCCAAAGCAGCGTACAGGCTCTTCCTTTAACTTCAATCAAGAATTCTTTGACAAGACGAAAATGGCAACAATTGATCTGGCGGTGGGAATCAGGAGAATTGGAGCGCTATCACATCGCAGATGGCCCGATTTTCCTGTACCCCAATGAGCTGGTAGTTACGCCGTTGTGAACCTGCTGCAGCAAAGTTCTGATGCCGAAACAAGCAAGAAAGAAGAAAGCAGCTTGTAGTCGAGAAGAAGGCGAAGATTTGGACCGTTTGGATAGTTTTGATTTATTGAGCGGCAGGACTTACTCGATCGGTGTTACGTGTATTCTTCTGAATTTGCGCGAACCTGCCGATTAATATACCGGCGGGTATATGTTCGGTTCTCCTTCGAAGTCCTCAAAAAGGACCTCTCTCCTACGAAGTTTTTCTTAGAGTTTCTACGAACGATAATTCTACGCAAATTGCAGTAGAACAGCTGTCGACACGAGTTGGCCGAACCTCTCATTTTTCTTCGACAACATCGCACCCATCAGATCGCATCGTCGAGTAGTCTTGATAGAGTTCGCTCACGAAAAAGCAAAGAGGCACACTTGTGTTTTGCCATAAACTTCTCTGCCAGTACTCATCCTCAACAACTGTGAAGAGACACACCACTACACTCGTATCGAAAGTACAGAATGTTCCTTGAACCCAAACAAACGAAACGAGAGATGAATAATTTTCCTCGCAAGCTCTATCAGCTTCTACAAAACGCCGAAAGTCTAGGCTACTCGGATGTGATTTCATGGCAGGCAGGCGGCAAATCTTTCAAGGTCCACAGACCAAAGGTGTTGGAGGGATCCATCCTTCCGCAGCACTTCAAGCAGAGTAAATTCAAGTCGTTCCTCCGTCAATTGAACACGTATCACTTCCAGAGGATCACTTCGGGAGTGAATCGAGGGGGGTACGGCCACCCTTGCTTGGTAAGAGGGAAGCCCGAGTTGTGTAGGAAAATCACTCGAATTCAGGACCCCAAACAACCAGCGGCGGCAGTGGTGAAGTCTTCTACGAATACCACCAAGTTGCTAGCAGACACACAAAGAAGTATGGCGCCGCGTTGCCCTTTTGGATCGAAATCCTTCTTTGATGTGAGAGACACTCCTAGTACGAGTACGCCCCCCATGGACGATCTGACTCCACGCGAGCAGAGCACGACAGAGATAACCTCCAAAGATCTGGAAGTCTTTGTGGATCTCTTCGAGCCATCCAGCGCTCGGAATATGGATTTCTTTTCGGACAACTCGTCACTATCTGCTGGTGCGGACATCATGACCGTGACGCCATCCGAAATGAGTTGGGGTCCACTTCCATCATCAGGAACAGGAGCGGCGGAGGAGCTCCTCGAACCTATCCCAGTCCTGCCAGCTTCTACCTCTTCTCCGGCGCCCTCGACGACTCTTGTAGCTCCGGCACTGCCTCCTGTCCCATCCCCAACGCCCATTGCAGCAAGCGTCAGTGCCGTGAGTGGAAGTGATTTGCATCGAAGCGAGAGTACCTTCCCGAGAAAGGTTTTCCGCATGCTTCAGGATGTGGAAAAGAACCAACAAATGGACCACATTGTCTCCTGGATCAACAACGGCACTGCGTTCAGGATCCACAACCAAGATGCCTTTGTGAAACAAATCATGCCTCTATACTTTGATCAAACTGTCTATGAATCGTTCCGAAGGCAACTCAACATGTACGGCTTTAACAGAGTGACTCGTGGGCCGCTCAAGGGGACATGCTATCACAAGAACTTTTGCCAACAAGATCCGACGCGGCTCGATCTGATCATCCGTCGAAAGAGACCCAACAAAAAGTCTCGACCAAGAACGCCGCAAGACGATGATGCAGTAGTTGTCATGATGAGGTCCTCCTCGGTGGCCTGCTAAATAGTCTTTTCTGGCTATGTAGGATACTGCTGCTGCTGCTGCCAGTACGAGGTCTATCGCATGATCAATTCAATCCATTTTCCATTTATATTCTTGAACGATTTTCGATAAATTTTCCAGCCATAGTAGCGCAAAGCTTGTATACACCAGCACTCCGTTAAAGGCTTCTGGTAGTAGGAGCATCTTCTTCTGACCAATACATTCAAGGGATGAACAATGTATATGGTATCATATTGTTATAGTCCCTCTTTCTGTTCTTGACCGTATCATCATGGTATCATCGATCTCGAGTGGGGAGTTCGGTAGTAGATAGAAGTCACGACTCCTCGTCGACAGGTGGTGCTTGCACTCCCAAAGATATCTTGAAATCACCAATCTATCTCGACTTCATGATGGCTCGACCACTAGTACTATGATCAAACAAGCTCACCACCAGAAGAAGACTGATCCCCATTATGTATACCACCACCAGTAAACATTGAGTAGTAGCCACTTTGAAACACCACCACCACATTCGTTATGAGTTTCTTTGGCCCACACCACGATCCCGTCGAACAAACGCGGGTGTCATCCCTTGAACCAGCGCGCGATGAATGCTACTGCTTTTTAGTAGTGTGGTCGTCGTCAACACTCTGCCGATAGAGGAGCTGCTGCGTCTCGAAAAACTCAACTGCTGCTGCTCTTTGAGCTGCTAGAGTAGTAAAGAGCCGCCGAGAGCATGCAATCTCCTATGATGAGGAGAGAATTCGGCTTCATGTCTCGTGGGTGGCTGTTGATGTGATCGTTCGCAGATGAGGTCAACAGCTTTTGTTTACTACATTCAGTCTCCTCTAGGCACCAAAAGATACCTCTCATCTCGCTGCGAGCCCGCCCATAGTACACGTTTTCGGCGATCTTCTGACACACGAGACACCTGCATCGAAGTGGCTCGACCAATCAAATAACGCTTTTGCACACTACGTCATAGGAAGAACACTGTTCTCGCGTTCTTTCGACACGAAGAACAAAGATACGGATGGATTATTTACTCCGTAACGACGAGAAAAGGAGACGTATGACGTGTTCACTATTGCGTAATCCCGTTGCGTGTCGTCTCGATCCCTCACTCCTCACTTTTTTACGTCTCTTCTTTCAAAGACACCAACACGAAAATCTCGCAACCATGATGATGATGATGATGATGATGAAAGTACTGACCCTATTTGTAATGTTTCTTTCAACAACCACAGCATTTGTGGTTGTATCCCGAACTCAAAGGACGACGGTGGCTCTAAAGTACACGATTATTGGTGCTCCCGAAGATGATATCGAGCAAGATCCCAACTCTGTTGGGTATCAGCGAAACCTCCATCGTCGAGGCTCAAACCAGCAGCGAGCCACCAATGGAGCTGCGGGGGATCTATCATCCTATCGAGATTACGATGCCGTTCTAGAAGATGAGGATATCTTGAATGTGGACTCTTTCAACCATGCCTCCGGTGCCTCTATCATGCCTGGATTTCATTTGTCTGCCCTCTGCGGTGACGACTAGAGTAGTAGGAACAACGGTTCAAAGTCCTTGCCCTTACCATCATAGATCTGAGAAGCTCATCTTACATAATAATATCAACGTTTTCATGAATTAAAATCGTTCTCCGTCCATAATATCATTATCATAATTCCGCGTCATGTTGTTGGCATAGTAGTAGCTGCCGTATTTGGCAGCCACCACGGCATAGGCAGGTTTGGGTCTTCGGAAAAAGTCCAGTACGCCCTTATGGTTGGCACCACCGGGTCGTCCCATGGGACTACTAGTGTTGACGGCAATATAGCCGCACGTGGGAGGCTCCACATTGGGTAGGTAGTCACAATGAGTGTTATTTTCCCATTGGTCGTTCACTTTGAAATCAAAAAAGTGCCACAGGGCAATTCCAGAAATGTTGGAATTGGCAAGGGCGACATCGACGTCTTGTGAAATGATACTTGTCTGATAGGGTATCGTCCATTTCGTATGAGTATCGTTGGTTGTAGAATTGATCCATTCATAAATTCCTGACGCTCCCGTTTCGGAAATTAGGAACGGTTTCCCCTTGGCATTCAACGGTTTTCCAGCTTGAAGATCGTTGGCGATACGATTCCACCAGTCGGCGGGCGTAGGGGATTGATACCATCCTGGATAGGCATTATGAGAAATGACAGTGGCCGCATCGTAGCAAAGATCGTACGGTGGATAGGTGTTGGAGGCGTAGGTAATGAACCGTGTGGTATCCCTCGCTTGGATAGTATCCGAACTGGCTTGATATCCGGGACACGATTCAATAACATTGGACTTGCCCTCATTGAAAAACGCCCAAAAGGCAATCGAGGCATGATTCATGGCATTGTCGAGCATTTCATTCATTTGCTGTTTCTGATAGTGTAAAAAGTATTCATCTTGGAGGTGTGTGGATGTTACACCCGGACCCAAGGTCTCGCACCACATGACCATACCCGCCTCATCGATTCGATCGAGCCATCGAGGATCTTGTGGATAATGGGCACCACGACTTTTGTTGATGGATTCAAGAACAAATCAATGAAGGTGACAACATGGAAGTGAGTAATAGAATGTGATTGTGATTGCGAGATGTTGTTATCCTATACTTCGAGTCTCGAACTTCGAGTGGAACGAGTAGTAGAGTACGTACACAAAATTGGCATTGCCTTGTTGCAACAATTTGATATCGGCATCCAATTGTTCGTCCGTAGGAGACGCGGCCGTTTCGGGCCATTGGGTATGATGATTCCATCCGACCAATTTGAGAATTTCACCATTGAGACGAATCCGACTAATATAAATAATCGAACTGTTGCCGCCGCCATCATCATCATCATCATCATTATGTGGTGCATGGTGTTGTTGTTGTTGTTGTTCACCCCCTTGTGTTGCGACTTGGAGGATATCCCAATATCGCATCCCAAATCGTTCTTGTACGATCGCACCATTCAATTCGATCGATACGGTATGTAATTGAGGATCCGTCGTCGACCAAATGCGTGGGTTAGGAACTTGAATAATTCCAAGATCTAGAATTGTTCCACCAGTAGAAGCGTCGTCCTTCCTCGCGGAGGATGTGGAAATGGAACCTGCTGGAATGAGAATCCTTCGGTCGTTCTTGCTTGGAGGATCATGATCATGATCATCCTCATGATCATCCTCGTCTTTGTCTCTATTCTCTTCATCAAATAGCAATGTAATGTCGTGTGGAAATACATCATCTTGAAAGAGGTTGTTGGAATGAAGAGGAGGAGGATCGTGGTGGCGGTGGTGGTCAGTCAGCTGCAATTCTAATCGGACCGATTTGAGATCTGCTTGTGGAAAGACAAAGAGACGCCATGGCCACACCGTCATCATCACCCTGCCATCATCCATCAAAGAAACAGTAGTAGTAGTAGTAGTAGTAGTATTCGTACTACTGCTACTACTAGTAGTAGTAGTAGTAGTAGTCGTAGTAGTACGGGTAGTGGGGGGCGGCATGACGTGCCATTCCACCGATCTCAAAATCCCACCATAATGCCAAAAATCTCCTCCGGTATGTACGGGAGCGGTAGTCGCATTGAAACGATTATCGGCCAGCACAAAGAGTTCGACGGATGTTGTTTCCGATGATGCTCCTGCTCCTGCTCCTGCTCCTGCTCCTGCTGATGCTGATATCGTCGTTTCGGGCACATACAAGGAAAACGCTACATATCCTCCCGCCCGATGATCTCCAATTTCCTTTCCATTGACCCAAACACGACAATAAAAGCTGCAGGCTTGGAATTGAATCCGAGCGGCCGTGGCAGTAGCAGAAGATCCAGATCCAGATCCAGATCCAGATGATGAAGGATGCGAAAAGACGGTCCGAAAAAAGGAGACACCGCGATATCCCAAATACCCGGGCAGAGTGTTGTCGACCGTCGAGGGGACTTTGGTCAGATTCAGAGTCGCAATGGTGGATGGATCGAAATCTGGGTCCATGGAATCAAACGACGACTCATCATCATCATCATCGACATCATCATCGACATCCATTAATAAGCGAGAACTGTTCCACAGCCCATCCAATAAAAAGACCTTTCGATGACCCGAGTAACGAGGCCAGTAGCCAGGAGGAGTTCTGATGGCGTGCTGATGTTCTTCGAAATGATTTCTTCTCTTTTCTGCGGACGATGATGCGGATGATGCGGAAGCTGCTGTGGCACCACACAGAAGAAGAATCATCCAGCAAGAACTCATCCAACCTGCTGCTGCTGCTGCTGCTACTACTAGTAGGACGAAAATCATTTCTTTCGACTGATGTACTACTACAAAGTACAAAGTCGACGAGATGTATGTGTCTTATCCTATCGGTACAAATATGCGGAAACAGCAGAGAAGAGTAGAATAAGGGACTGTGTTAGAGAGAAGTACGAGCAGAGAATGCTCGTCCATCATCTGGATCCCGCGCGCGTTTGTACATTACTCGTAGCTACTACTAGCTAGTAAGTATGATACCGCGGTACGAAAAGGGTTGGGTTCGATCACTATATCGCGCGTATGCGTAGTTGATGGATCTTTTGTTGTGTGTGGCGAGTGGAGTAGTCGTCTGAGTCGTTACTTATCGTTGGTCGTCGGTCGCACGACAAAATGAATGTGCGCGAAAACCCCCCCATTTGCCGCCCGCATTCCCGCCCTTCTACTTAACGCCAATCGGATCGGAGGCCCCTATAGGGGCCTCGAAGGCCTTCGAGGCCCCTATAGGGGCCTCGAAGCCTTTAGCGCTTCTTATCTCCCCTTAAAACAAGTTTCTGCCTCCTCCAAGTGTAACCACGTGAAAGAGCATCCAATTTTACGTAGATATCGTACTGGCATCAAATGTCCCATGTCAGTTATTTGTCGAGATACACTTCACCAAAAATTCTGCCTTTGTCTCAAAAATTTCGGCCGAACTTGCATCCACCATGTCGGACCCTCCCTCTTCCCCTGTATGGGACAGAGATTCACTCTTAGAGTTGAACAACCCCACCAACATCCGTAGGGAGTCGATTAGCTTCGAAAATTTTGATTTAGAGCAATACAGGACTCTGTTGGAGGCTTCTCTTGAGGATGAGGGGAATTATCTTCTTCTTTTTGAATTCCCAGTCGGGAATATCTTGGAGACACTGTATAAGGCGACCGTCTTCGTCGTTGACCGCACGTTGGGCAACAAGATGGGAGGAAAGAGTAGCAAAATAAAAGTCGATTTTCTGAATGATGTGTTCAGAATGATCGACGGGGTAGTCTTGGTCGCAGTGACAGCCGGGGCGGCAGAGTAGCGAGAAGACGGAGTCAATGGGCGCAAGATCGGTGGAGGTGACGTACATGAGGAGTGACATGATGATCAAAACTTATTCTCGAAGAAGAAAATGAGAGGTTAAGAACCGCTGGGACCAGAGCGGTTTCGGCAACGGGTGATGCGGTATATGATCAAACGGTTTATTGTTGGATACGAAGTCGCGTCGTCGGTCATCGTTATTGGCGCGGTTTCGGTAACGGTTGATGCGGTATATAATCGAACGGTTTCTTGTTGGGTACGAAGTCGCGTCGTGGGTCTCGTCGTTATTATATAGCGCAGTGCGGTGGATATATGAAGTGTCCGTTTGATGTATAAAATGAGCCGATCGCATATAAATTGTAACGGTAAATGTTGCGTTACTGATAATAAGATATCGAAGCGGTGTAGTATATTATGCGGTACGCGTAAAAAAGAAACGCCGTCTGAAGAGGGGCGCGAATGAATATTAAAAAGTGCGAGAATGAAGTGAGAGAATGGGAGGGCATTTGCGCAAGTGCGCGAATGCGGGCCAAAAAAGGGCGAGAATGGGGGGGTTTTCGCGCACATTCATTTTGTCGTGCGTGCCTCGTGCGTCGGATACTGTAGGACGCAGAAGATGAGTCACGCTCTCCCCTGCGTCAGTCACGTCAGAGAACCACGTCCTGCGATGCCATCATTGCGCGGGAAGGAGGGCCATTTGCGTAGTTCGTGCATACATCATAATACAATCCTTTCTTTTTTTTTAGTTGGTGGCGGTTCGAAGACTACGAGTACAATCTACGAGTATTTCCTATACTTTTATCGTTCTTCAATTAAGCCAGGTGCAAAAAGGGCGGAGCAAACCTCTAAACAAACCAGGGATGTATGCCCTAAAGACAAATACACAAACTTCCTGCCGGCAAAATTTAGTTTAAATGTTTAGTCTTGAAGGGGCATGACCTGATTACGTTTAATGGACTGTCATTTCTTCGGGACTTTCCTTTAAATAGCTTCACCTCCAAAATGACAGCTGACGAAATAAGCCCCTTTAGAACCCGTCAGAAACTACTTGCTCAAAAAAGAATGAGACCTTTTGACATCTCAGCCAGCTACTGTGTGTAGCTTCACAAGCAAATAATGTTCTACCGGGACCGTCATTCATTTTTATCATTCTGAGCATCACTAAATCCGCCACTAGACTACTTCCTTTGGCTTGACACAACATCTTTCATAAATTCATTACTATTGCATCTCCGCTGCCCCCTCCATCGAAAGCAAGAAGACAAAGCGGCAACAAATTCTTAACAAGCATTCACATCCTCGCCCTCCCCATCACCACTGACATCATGTTCATCAACAGCAACTATCACAACAACCATACCAAAAAGAACAAGAAGAAATCCGATTACCAGCTCAACGAGGAGCTATCCCTTTTCTTGGGTGAAGGACCCATGAGATTCGGACCCGTACGGCAAGAATGTTCCGTGCAGATACAAGCCGAACGCCGAGGATTATCGAAGCAAGACATCCTCAACTTTGCCGGCATCAAGGCCGAGTGGGAAACCAAATACCGAAAAGAAGCCAAGAGCAGAGATTTTACCAACGAGCAATTGCTTCGCATTGCCATATTTTGCAACTTTGACGTTTCTCGTTCTATCAATCTCATGAGAAAGACAAGGCGACGATTCTTTGAGCTCTCCGCGATCGATGAAATGCTGGGTCTGGGCGAGCAGCTTCAAAGCCGAACTCTATTTCCTTGCCCCGGTCTCAAGACGAGCGAAGGTGCAGACGTCTTCTACATGAGACCGTCCAGATACTTCCCCAAGGAAACAAAAGTCTCTCTCGTAATTGACAATCTCATCTACGTCATGGATAAATTGGTCCTTCAAAAAGAGGGCCACGAGGATGAGGACACAAGAAGAACAGGAGGAGAGACCAGCAACACGAGCGGCAAAAACAAGAACGACGCTCGTCTTGCGTTCATTGCCAACATGGAAGGCTGGACCATGGCCAACTTTAGTACCGAGTACTGCCGCAAGTTCATGATGGTCCTTCAAGGTCAAAAATTCCCTGCAAAAGTCAGTATGTTCTTGATTTTGAATCCACCGTCCTGGTTCCACAAGGTTTGGCGTATTATGCGGCCAATGCTGTCGGCAAGCTTTGCCAAGAAGGTGCACATGATCACAGAAGATGAACTACCGTACTTTATGTCTTTGGATTACGAAGAATATTTGCCAGATGATGTACGAGGTGGAAAAGTCGAAACCGATCACCTGGTTCGTGACTTTTGTCTCTTTCACCAGTCGTTAGAACGAGCGACGAGGGCGAGGGCGAGCAGCAATAAGAATATTCTTCGACAGCAACTAAGTGGCATCTTCCACAACAACAACAAGAAGGTGGTCGTCACAGCTGCTGCAGCTGCTGCTCCTGGTGGTCCGGTGGCGGCTGCCCAATCAAAGAAATCATCCATCAAGAATCGTCGGTTAATGATGAAATGGGGCGGCGGACGAGCACATGCAGCAGCAGCAGAAGCAGGTGCTGGAGCAGCAGCAGGAGGGCGCCAAAGAAGTCGAAGGACGCTCAATTTCTCGGGACACTCGAGCACGGTCGATTCGTCTTCTTGTTCCATGGAAACGGACGACAGGTGCTAGAGGAATCTCTCGTTAGTAGTAGGTCTACTTCGTACTGTACTACTATGAGTTCGTACTCTAAAAAATATTATCAGCACTTGATTTCTACTAATAGCCAAATAAATTTTGATGCATCTCGATAGTAGTAGTAGTAGTAGTAGTAGTCAACCACCAAGCAACTATGCTCGTTCTTTCATTGGTCACTGAATTAAGGCTCTCCACCATTACTCTGTAATAAGTAGAGCTACTACTAGTCTACTAGAGAGTAGGAGCTCTGCAACACCAGCATTTCACGCCTCTCCGCCAGTCGTCGATTGTCCCGTACTGCTATCATGCATCATAGTAGTGACAAATCAACAAGTACTTGTAATAGGCCTCTCCTCGTCGCTCCGGTATAGCCTCAACAAGGAGGCGCACAAGATAGTACGTAATTGCCTCATCTATTCCTTGGAGGAGGTGCTCGGTAACAACGAGGATCGTGTGAAATTCGGTTTCTAGCTAGTGGTAGAATATGGTACCGGTATGGCGAAACCTCACCGCCGATGATGCATCGCCTGCCTCGCTCTCATCAATACTCGCACAACTAGCCTTCTAGTACTACCGGTAGATTCATTCATATTCTCCGAAGGAACTACGCAGTACCGCGCTCAAAGAACACAGATTGATATTCCGGAAGAATAGAAAGTCTCGCCATTGCTCCAATTTTATTGCGCCATCATTGAATATTTAATAAGCCCTTCAAGAATATCAACGAAAGGGAAACATCCATTTTCTCCCCGGATAATATATGACGACTACCAGGGAGCAGTTTGCTTCGTTATATTTTAGGCCATAGGCGAAGGCAGCAAAAAGATCACTAAGAAAACGATTCTTGGAACTTCTTCATTGCCGTTTTTGCGGCTCATCTTCTTTCTTTGTCCTTTGTCTTTTCTCCACGCACGCGGCTCATAAAATATAAAATCAACAACACGCACAGAAACGATAAGAGAGAATATAGTAAACCATGTTTATGAGCAATAAGAAATCCGATGACCAAGTCAACAAGGAGATGTACCTTCAGCTGGGTAAGGGTCCGATGAGATTCGGCCCTGTCCGTCAAGAATGCTCGGTACAGATCGAAGCGGAACAACGCGGGTTGTCCGAGGAGGAAATTCGAGCCTTTGCCGACATCAAGGTTGAATGGGAAACCAACCATAAGAAGGAGGCGAAACTGAAGGGTTTCACGAACGCCCAGATTTTCCGCATCGTTATCTTCTGCAACTTCCACAAGCGCCGATCGGTGAACCTTCTTCGGCACACAGACCCAAGGTACTTCGAGTTGTCTGCTGTCGAAATGGGCGGCCAGCTTCGAACTCGAACGCTTTTCCCCTGTCCCGGTCTCAAGACTAAGGAAGGAGCCAATGTTTTCTACATGAGGCCTTCCAGATACTCTCCCAAGGAAACGCCAGTGGACGTAGTGATTGACAATCTCGTGTTTGTAATGGATAAGATGATCCAGAAAGATGCCACGTCCGGAATCGCATTCATTGCCAACATGGAAAGCTGGACGATGGCCAACTTCAGCACTGAATACTGTCGCAAGTTCATGATGGTCTTGCAAGGCCAGTACTTTCCTGCCAAGGTGGATCTGTTCTTGATTCTGAACCCCCCCTCATGGTTCAACAAGGTCTGGCAAATCATGAAGCCCATGTTGTCCCCTACGTTCCGGAAGAAAGTCCACATGATTAAAGACGACGATTTGTTTTCCCACATGCACATTGACTTTGAGGAATATCTGCCCAATGAAGTCCGTGGCGGAGAAGTTGACACTGGCTGTTTGGTTCGCGACTTTGCTCGGTATCATCAGACTCTGGAGCGAATGACTGGTGGTGCTACTAGTGGCGGTGGATCATCTTCGTCCAACCCATCCATCAGCTCTACCCTTCGAATTCCTCGGAAGTTTTCCTTATTTGGTGGTCGTAAAGGCAAGAATACAGTGGGGGATGAACCGACAGAAGAACTCTCGGAACACTCGGTGATGAGTAAATCAACCACTGCGTCCTCGCGGTAGGTTTTGTGCGAGTATACTATCGTCGCACATAAATCATGATGGCATGATGGGGGCAGCAGCATAGCTACTAGTAGTAGAGAGGAGAGAAGAAGAAGAGTAATATAGTAGATCCTCAATCAGTAACTTATTGACTTTTACTACTCCTAGTAGGAATAGCTGGATACTACTCGTACTGTATGTACGTACTTGCTAGTAGTGACTTCGAAAGACTTGTGAGCATGAGATCGCTATTAGCCAAAGCGAGAAGATCTGTTCCGCATCTTTATCACACTACCGTACATACTCTTCTACTACTATACTGCTTTAGCTTAGTAGTAGTAGTAGTAGTAGTAGAGTAGGTATCGTAGTATTTCTTTGAAGTATATACTATTCTGCTGGATCCTTGATGTAGCAGCTCGTAGTTACAGTAGTATTTACCGGTACTACCAGTAGTACAATATAGTACTCTAGTTATGATGTATTTGAATGTTTCGTTGTGTTTATAGTTATTGATTCATTGATTGATTCATTCATTCATTGATTCATTCATTGATTGATTCATTCATTGATGTTTTATACAACGTATTGTTCCAACAGGGCAGCGACAAACTTTTCGTATTTGATCATTCCCTTGCTATCCGGCTCAAAGTCTGCCATGACTTCATTGACCTCTCGTTCCGTCAAGGTCTCACCCATTTGTGTCAGGATGTGTTTGAGTTCGGTAGCGGCAATCTTTCCATTTCCTTCCTTATCAAACACCTTGAGACAGCTCACGACGTTGTCCGGATCGACCATTTTCATTTTGTGTCCCATGACCTCCAAAAACTCTGGAAAAGTGATAGTATCGCCAGCTCCAACCTGAGGAGTAGTAGCAATAATAGTAGTAATAGTAGTAGTAGTAGTTTGTAGTGGTAGTTTGTAGAAAAGGCACATTGTGAAATTCGTGAGAGAACGAAAAGAATGGTATAGTAGTAGTAGTAGTAGTATCGATGCTTCGTCGGATATGCGAGGGAGCAATATAATAGACATCGATCACCCGCCATCGCTCAGCGTGTTTGTGCAGAGTTTTTGTAGCTTTGAGGATCCGCTCACCGCCGCCCGAGACATACATGAGACCGTCGCGGAATGAATGATGTCCAGCATCACCCTCCTCGATCCTCCTCCTCGATCCTCCTCCTCGATCCTCCATCCTCACACGTACCTTTTTGACAATTTCCTTCAGCTCCGCCTCGGTAGGACATTTATTCATTGATCGAACGACAAGACCGATATCCTTGGTAGGAATAGTGCCTGAAGAAAAAGAAGAAGAAGAAGAAGAAGAAGAAATGCAAAATAAAGAATATACGCATGATGAGTCGTTGTTGTTGTTGTTGTTTGTGATGGGATCATCATCATCATCATCACCAGCATCACCAGCACCATACAAATCACCATCACCATCACCATCACCATCATCACCACCATCATCCCAAAGTCGTCTTTCAGATATCAGCGCAAGAACTATACTAATACCGCGGCATTTTGCATATTAGTATTGTATTGTATTGTATTGCATATTATTACTCACCCTCTCCAATCATATCAAACAGCGTAAACTGTTCCTTCATTTCATTGACCTCTTCTTCGCTAAATTTACCAGACATGATAGTATATTATATGATATTAATGATAATAATAATGATGATAATAATAATAATAATGGATAGGACTGGCAGTAGTGTTGTTGTTGTTGGGGAGGACAACTACAGATGTTAGTGCTATGATGGTCTGTGACCGTATTATTGGTGTATGTGACGACAATATCCGCTCGGCTCCCTTGCTTGCATGGATTTTTTCGTCGTCTATCTTCGCTATTATGCCTGATGCCCTGCGGTATGTCTATGCCAGCGAAAAGACCCTTTTCTGCGTCGGAGGAGTCATTTCGCGGAAAACGACCGAAAAGCATCCAAAATGTCCACCGAAAAGAACGAAAATCCAGAATAGGAGAGCCCAGAAAAGCCCCTGAAAATATGAAATGACCCCGCGTGATGATGATGATTCTTCATTCTTCGCGCTGTCCGTACATATGTACTGTACTTGGTAACGGTCTGTACCCGGTACGTATACCGGTACGTGTTGTACCTTGTATGTATACCGCGGAGGGACTTGTACAGAAACAGTCCCAAATGGAAATCGGATGAGTCAGTATTTAGTCCAACGTGTCGAGCTACGTTAAAATTACGCTTCTTTCCCCTCTCTCTACTAGGAGACCGCGCAGATGCGCGTGGAACACTTTTAGGGGTCCGAGTTTCGAGGGCCCCCGAAAACCAGAATTGTTCTTTTAGTCAAATATGTCAAACCTTTTAGTCAGATGTATCAAATCATCAAAAGACCATCGATCGATCAGGCGCGCGGGCGATCGGATTGGCATTTGGTGTATCTGAGCGCCAAGATGTGAAAGCATTGGTTTGGGGGTCGGAGCCTTGGTTTGTGAGAAAGAATAACATGGAGCCGGGCTTCGGAGTCAAAAATGGCGCGGAGTCATTGATGCAGAGTCTCTAAGTGATAAAGACTTTGTAAAGACACACGTAAAGACATCAGTACTTATAGACACACATGTAATGATTGGTTCAGATTTGTGCCAGATTAACCCAGATCCCTCCCGCCGAAAATGGGGGGGGAAACGGCACAAGAGGAGGGGAAAAAAGAAAGGGAAAAGAAAAAGGAAAAAGGGGGACCTGTGAGAATTCCAAAGCCGGATTCCCTCCGAAGAACAGGAAGTCGGACTTCAAGGAACGAGGGGAAGAGAACATGACCTAAGTGATCGTAAAAGCTCAAGAGGGGCAAGACATGGGAATTACATATTGGAAATCAATGGGCAATTGCTAAATCGCTCAATAACGTTGTCTCTTTTCATATTATTTTCTTCGACTTCGACTTTGCTTTATCCAATCGCTTACAGCAGTACGTGTACAGTGTCGGTACGCAGCGGGTGTGTACACAGCAGGTACTGTACCGGTACGTATCATACCAGGGGTACAGTACACTGCTCCTACCGGTGCAGTACCGCGGTACAGTACGTACAAGATCTTTGGTCATCGGCGCTTTCGCACGATGATTGTTGTGCGTCGGCGATCTTTCTCTTTCAAACAAACTTTTGTCCGCTCATTCTGTTATCGACTCAAGAACACACAACAACATCGTACCCTCATCTTCCGGTACCAGTAGTTGCATCTCTACCGTACCAATTTTCTTTATTTTGTCACAGAATAAAATAGTGGTAAGTACTGTAGTTGGAGACCGCTCCTTCGGTCTCTTTTGCATTCTGTACCAGAATATTTCCTGGTACAGAATCGTCCGTAGACCGAGGCGTAGACAAAACTGTTTTCGCCGCGAAAACAGTTTTGTCCACGCCTCGGTCTACGGACGATTCTGTACCAGGAAATATTCTGGTGCGACACATCACTTCTTTTCGCTCTTTTTCCTCTTCGTCGACACTAACACTACTGTACTGTTGCGTCTGTTCTACAGGTATTATACTATGTATCAATAAATTTGCATGTGTTGGCGTCTTGGGCATGCTGCATCATGTGGTGGCTTGCCGCATCGTTTCGTCCCACTAGACTTGTCGATGAGATAAGTTTGGTACGATCTGCAATAAAGCCGATCGCCGACGAGGAAACAACAATCATCTGGGCGACGCCGATGGAACCACCTTCTGTTGACCGGCAGAGGTGGTGGCCGTGCTGGATTCGTCATATGAGGTGTTAGAGGCGGTGGGGGATACGAAGCTGGAGGCGGCGGTGGGGGATACGAAGCTGGAGGCGGCGGTGGGGGATTTGGCAATAGTGGTGGCGCTGGGTTTGGAGGATTTGGCAATCGCGGTGGATTCGGAATTGGAGGCGGTGTTTGTGCTGGCTGGATTAGTGGTGGCAGCGTTGGATCTTCATTCGGTGCTGGCTGGCGATGAGTACTACTAGTTGATCGATGCCAAAAAGCATCACATTCGATGCAGTGGCAGCACTTGTCTCGGCTTGTGGGGCTTGCCTTGGCATTTCTTAGTAGTTGTCCCTCTAGGTACTTTGTTAGGAAGACCTCTCCGTTGTTGGAGGACGGGGGCTTCGTGACGTTCGCGAAGACTGGCGGAAGATTCAAGGCAGAAGCCTTGGCGTTTATGTGGTCCAGTAGACTGTGGTCCAAATGTTCAGGTACGTCACAGAAATCAATCGGAATATCACTTTCTTCAACACCTTTTCTTCGTCGCTCATCATTTTTGAATTTGTGTCGCATCTTCACGTTGTACTCGCAGGTCCCTCCCAGCGTGATAGTATCAAAGAGGAGTTGGCCCATGCCAGTGTTCCCGTAGTGGGCCTGGAATTCATGACTCTTCTCCAGTGCGGATTCGGGCTTTAACGAGCGCCACTTTGAGAGCCCATGCTTGCTTTTCGGGCCTGGGGGAATTTCAGAGTAGTATCTCGCCTTGGAAGGATCAGCATCAGCAACAAACCGTACTTTTGAAAGTTGCTCCCTTGCGACCTTCTCAGTGCCTTTTGTGAAGGGAGATCGACCTACTTCATCCTTGGCGTCCTTCCACTTTGTAATCCATAGACCAAGTAAGTGCTCGGCAAGTTCGGGGTCGCGCATAATTTTGCGCAAAAACTCACTATATCGCTCCTTCCACTTCTTCGACTTCCGAAGCTCATTTATCGCTTCAGCAGAATACTTCTCGCCGTTCATAGTCCCTTCGGTGAGTGCTTTGACAAGGCCACCATGGTCTTGCTCGTTATACGAGTAGACCGCCATGCGTAGCTCATAGAGGCACTCGCGGTACAATCGTGAATGCTGGTCCATTTGGTCGACGATGCGGTGGAGAAGATGGAACAGCCCGAGCTTGCAAACAATACCGAAACCAAACAGTATCTTCCAGAAATCCTCGTTTGAGGGGAAAATGTCCGTCCATACCTCCCCTGGATCAAATTGTCCTCGCGACTCGCAAGCACTTCGCAGCGCATGGGATGCATCGGAGATCTTGGTACTTGGAACGGTCCAGATCCAAAGACAGAATATTCTGACATTCCTTTCGTTTTTCTGTTGTGCTGACAACTTTTATGGTGGGCTCGCTTTGGGACACGTTTGACCTCACGACCGGCCAGCAAATTTTGTTTTTTGGCATCACAAACGAAACAGACAGCAGGAGCAGAACCATCAATAGTTCTATCTTTGTATGTATACTTCACTTTTGGTCGTGTCCCTCGCTTCTTGCAGGACTTTACAGAGCCATTTCGTCTCTGAGATTGGCAACCCATGATTCGGTCGTTGTTAGTTATTGTTGTACCGGTAGTACTAGCAACTACTACTTGTGGTTGCTTCTGTTGCTGCACCGATGGAGGCAGATGCCCCCTTGGGCGCTGCAGATAAGGGTTTACTACTCTCATGGTTGATGAGACAATCATTGTCACAAATTTTATGAGTTTGGAATCTTGGAATGATTATTAGGAGGGCAACGAAAGATGTGAAAGCATTGGTTTGGGGGTCGGAGCCTTGGTTTGTGAGAAAGAATAACATGGAGCCGGGCTTCGGAGTCAAAAATGGCGCGGAGTCATTGATGCAGAGTCTCTAAGTGATAAAGACTTTGTAAAGACACACGTAAAGACATCAGTACTTATAGACACACATGTAATGATTGGTTCAGATTTGTGCCAGATTAACCCAGATCCCTCTCGGTGGCGTACCCCCAGCAATCTCATCGCCAACAGCAGTTCCCCCTGTGACTGCCGTAATGCCTGTAACATCCTGTGATTAGACGAATGTGACGTACTAGTCAATGACGAAGGGATCACGCACCGGCAGGTAGCTACTACCACCCACCCAAAAAAAAGGAATAGCCCAGTGTGTCTTGTTCATAATAAGAGAATAGTAATACAGTAATTACATGTTGAAAAGAAAACGATTTGTATAAACAAACAAACAAACAAACATTACGGAGCAAGTACTACTAGTTGAGCATATATACCACTTCGCTTCATTCGTTGGAGGAGGAAGGACGGGCAGCGAGTGAACCTGGTGCTGCTACTTGTTGTTGTTGTTGTTGGTGGTGGTGGTGCGGCTTGCAGAAGAAGAAGAAGAAGAAGAATCTTCAAACCAAACAACAAGAAAGTGGTAGTACGAGTAGTTGGTATGGCTGTTGTAGGTTATTGGGCAGGAAAAGAAGTAGTCTGCACCTGTAGTCTACTGAATATAGCTACTAAGAGACGAGTAGAGTCGTATCAGGATGAGATGATTCATTCTGGTGCTGAGAGTAGTACTAGTATTAGTGTGCATGGGCAATGGCAATGGCAATGGTGGTGGTAGTGGTGGTGGGCGACGCCGTCCTCCTCATTCTTCGAGGATCTGCTCTCTACTACTACTAGACTTCATATACTTGGGGTCTCATCGTTTGCTCTGCCTCCTTGCTGCCATTGTTGTTGTTGTTGGCGGTGGTGGTGGTGGTAGTTCAAGGTGGGATTTTCGTTGTGATGAACGCCCACCATCGTTTTATTCACCACGTCATCGCTTGGGATCCCATCTTCGTCGTTGTCGTCGTCATCGTCGTACCTGTTGTGGTTGTCCAAGAGTTGAGATCATCCAGCATCTTCGGTACTACTGTAGGCATCAACACTCCTAATGCTGGAGGAGAAGAATTTTGGGTGGTGCGGAATCGCATCACTGGCAATTTTCGACTCGCTCCTGGCTGGCTGATGGATCTTGTGGGGGTGCCACCATGGCAACTTCCGCTCGTGGTGCTGGTGTTGGTGCTGGTGTTGCAGTTGAGTCCGCAGTGCCCCCTGCCAGTTCTCCCTGGTGTTGTTGTTCCTGCTGTGTACCTTCTTTAGTAGTTGCTGGTGTTGTCGTCTTTTCCAGATCGCCTGCCAAAAGAAGACTCCTCCGGCGTAGCATTTCTGCCGTCGCACTCTTGGTAGTGCTAGTGACGCTGCTCGTCGCCGTCGAAGAGGGGCTGTTGTTAGCACCACCACCAGTCAGACTACTACTGCTAGCCGTACCGCCGGCGGTGGTTTTGGTAATGACTTGGGCAGAAGAAGATACTCCTCGAATGCTTGTATTGCCGCCAGCAGTAATTCCGCTAGTATCAAGCTGTAGCGGGGGCCCTCCTTGTTGTGCTGATCCCGTAGCATTCGTAGAGGGCGAAGGTCGTTGGAAACTGTTGGATGATCTTTCTCGCGTGGTGGGGCTCAACGCGCCAGTGCCTTGCACTGGAGCTTGTTTCTGGACGGCCACGACAGCGGCCAAAGCTGCTGCCGCCAACAACTGGGATGCTCCACCTGGCTTTTGATCATCTGCTACTCCACTCCTGGATTCAATGCTCCTTGTAGAGGATACCTTGTTGTGTTGCAACGCCTCTTCTTCATAGTCGTCATCTTCCTCCATATAATCAGGAGCGGTTGCGGAATCGCTCAAGGAAGATTCAGCCCCTTTATCCATGGGGGATGCCATGACCGCACTGCCGGAAAGCTCATCTCGTTCCCGGAATTCATGGTGCTGGTGTTTTCGGTGCCTGTTACTACTGCTGCGACTGCCGCTTCTTTTCTTCTTTCGAGTAGCAGATGCCGTTTCTTGCTGTGCTTGTCGTTGCTGTCGGCTGCTTGTGATGGCCGTTTCTTGTCTTCTTCCTTGTGCGACAGTACTGTTAGCAGCGACAGCCGGGGGAGGCACTGCAACATAACTGCTGTACGCTTTTTCAATGGCGGCAAGATTGACAGGCTTGGACTTGTCGCTCACTGACATGACGCGCATTAGCCAAGCCGACATGGCGATGTCATCATCGGCATCGGGACGGTTCATGAGAAGTATCTCCCAAGCCTTCCGACGATCGGGATCAGCTAAATCTCTTTGTTCTTCAGCATATCGGCGGGACATGGACGTTGCTAACATCAATGCTTCAGCGTCAGAAGCAGCACCAGAGGCTGAATGTCTCTTTTCTTTCTCTCGTCGTCGTCTTGCGGCACTGCTAGAAAAAGTACCTTCCATTGCTGCTGCTGCTGCTCCTCCTCCTCCTGACTTTTGTACGCCTCCTGACGAAGCAGCAGAGAATGTCTTGCTTTTGAGCATCCGTGATCGACTTCCATGCCTTTGTCGATCGCCTTGTTCCTCCTCGTCGTCATCATTGGCCTCTTGTTCCGCACGACTGCGAGAGCGACTTCGTTTCTTTCTGGGCGTCGTTGTCGTCGTCGTCGTTCCTTGTTGCTGTTGCTTGGTACTTATCGCAGCAGTATTGCCCGGATTATTCGTAGGAGCAGCAGATGCCGGGGCTGCAGCCGAAGAAAGAGTGACGGCTCGTTTGGAGATTGGAAGGGAACGACCACTCTGTCGCCCCTCTTCGGCCGCGGCCGCTTTGCTCAAGACTAAGCGAATGATTTCGCTTGGAGGTACCGCACTGTTGTTGTTGTTGTTGTGGGCAGATAGCAAAAGCTGATCCAAGACACTGCTCGAGGATGGAGGGTACTTGCTGCTGCTGCTGAAGGCTCCTGCGGCTGCGGCTGTTCCGATGTTGACATGTGGAACTTCGGGAGCCAAAGCGGCCGTAGAGGATGCCAAACTGTCACAATCAGCTTGTGGAAGAAGTGACATGTCTTGTTCTTTTTGTTGCCGCGGCGGCCGCTGAAATTTAGACGTAGAAGCAGGATTGCTGCTGGTAGGACCACCACCGCCACCATCACCCGTGATGATATTACTACTACGAGCAGGCGCTCCTTTGGCTATCATTGCACCAGCAGCCGCAGATCCTCCTCCATCGTGGGAATGACGTTTTTGAAAATTCCGTTGTGCCACAGGCATTCGACACGTCGAACAATACCGGAACTTGACTCCCCCGTTTCGACACTGGGCGTAGCTACAGACAAGTTGATCATTGTGTTTGGTATCTTGCGTAATCACAAGATAAGCATTCTTGAAGTTGTGGTCCATGGGCATCCCTCGAGCACGACAGGGTAGGATATTCTTGTAAAGTACTTGCGGTTGCTGCTGCTGCTGCTGTGGTTGTTGCTGGTATGCATGCTGACTGGAGGACGCCCCCGAAGCGACGCTACCTGTAGTGGCGATCGTGCCAACGGCGCCGACACCACCACCGCCACTCTTGAAGGGACGGGCTCCTCCTCCTCCTCCTCCTGTGATGTGGTGCATCGTCGGGGCGCCCCCAGCACCACCAGCACCAGCAGCAGCAGCAGCAGCAGCACCCATCAAGGAAGGAGAACCGTGCGGTCCATTCTTCTCACTCAAGCTGGTGGTGCTGCTGGTGGTGGTGTGGGTACATAGGGTGGTAGCCCCTAATGACGCCGCGGCAGTACTTCGGTTACTTCTTGTAGTGGGATGCATGTCTTCTTGAGGATCTTCTTCTTCTTCTTCTTCTTGATCTTGATCTTGCAGTAGACGACGGCGTCCACCGCCACTGGCAACACCAGCGGTAGTACCACTACCACCTCCACGGGCTTCCCCCCCACCACCCGTAGTCACATTGGACCTGGGTTGAGTAGTATTGTCCATGCTAGAAGAAGTCAGGACCGTGCTCTGAGCATCTCGGTCGGACGAGTTGTTTCCCACCGAGGCGCCTCCTCCAGCAGCAGCTGTTGCTGTTGCTCCTCCTCCGGTTAATGTTGTTGTTGTTGTTGTTGTTCCTCCTCCTCCTCCAAGGATCCCTAGTAGGAGACTCGAGGCCGATGTAGTGTTGTTATTGTTGTTGCTGTAGTTGCTGTTGCTGTAGTTATTGCTGTAGTTATTGCTGTAGTTGCTGTTGCTGTAGTTGTTGCTGTTGGTGGTGGTGTGACTGCCAAAGCGAGGTTGTTGAAATCGGAGTAGATCACTCAGAGTTGTACCTCCTCCTCCACCTCCTCCTCCTCCTCCATTGTTGTTGATGTTCATGTTCATGTTGTTGTAACTAGTAGTAGACGAAGAAGAGTTTCCTAGAACCAGGTGGTGCTGGTAGTGGTTGGATGATGATGATGATGAGAGAGTACCACCACCACCACCACCACCACCCCCAACACCAGATCGAGCACCAGCAGCCAATTGACTGAGAAGAGGAGCCAACAGAGCAGCAGTAGCAGCAGCGTCCGATGATGATGATGATGATGACCGCTGCTGCTGCTGTTGTTGTTGTTGCTGCTGTTGTTGTTGAAGCGTAGCCAGGAGCTGCTGGATACTATTATTCAGAGCTTGCTGTTGTTGGGGTCTTCCGCCCAGAGGAGGCGGCATCGCCGGCGGGGGGATCTTGTTGCTGTTGTTGTTGTTGCCGCCTCCGGACGACTGATGTGGGAATTGCTGCTGCTGCTGCTGCTGTTGCTGCTGAGGTGGCGGTACCATAAACACACTCGGCAGGATACCTCGCCCTCCGCCTCCTCCTCCAGTCATATTATTATTAATATTCTGAGAGCCTACTACTCCTGATAGTCCTAGTGCACCTGCACCTGGTGCACCACCTCCTACTACTCCTGGATTATTTCCCCGGAGCAGCGAGGCTAGTAGCAAGTTGCTATTGCTGTGGTAAGCGCTATTGTTTGAGGGGGCACCGGGCGAGATAGTATTGTTGTGGTTGTTGTTGTTGTTGTTGTGGTTGTGGTTGTGGTTGCCGCTGCTGCTGCTTCTGATGTTCAAGCTGTTCAACAAGCCGGAGGATACGCCGCCGTTACCGTTGCCGGTGCCGTTGCCGCTGTTGATGCCGGATGATGGCTGATGGTTCCTAATACCATTATCCGTAAGAAGACTGCCGCTAACATTGTGCTGCTGGATGGAAGCCTGGTGCTGCTGCTGCTGGTGCTGCTGCTGCTGCTGCTGAAACGGCCGTTGAGTATTACCGGTAGTAGGTGGGCTGATGCTGGCATTATGAATCGACCGCGGCTGCTGCTGTCGACTAATACTCCCTCCTCCTCCTCCTCCTCCACCTCCTCTTCCCCTTCCATTCCCATTCCCATTCCCATTCCCATTCGGACGGTTTGGTGAACTGTTCATGAGATTATTATATCACTGTAATAATAGTGGACGATCGATGACGAGACTGCTGACTGCTGACTGCTGTGTGCCTGATGGGGATGAAGCTATTGCTGCTATAATAATACTGATGTAGAATGCGGTTATGGATGTTATGCGTTGCGGTTTGGAGAGTAGTTATATTGACAGTTGTATACCACTATCAGTATCAGTATAATATCAGTATCGGTATTGTATATTGCTCGAAAACAACACAACACAATGGTAAATATGGTACTGTACTACCACCCAAAGGGTGGGTGTGGCCATGATGTCAATAATAACCCAACAAAAAACGGAGCGAGGGACACACACAAGTGTTGAGCACAGTACATCATGTACAGTACATACTCGTACACTGTACCAGTACAATACCAGCAGGAACATCAGGTAGACTAGACTACACAGACATTTTGGTGTGAATGCATTCGCGAATTCGACCTTTATTATCCGAACGCCTTTATGTAATGTGATATTTAATAAAACTTCTTGCCATATTTAACTACAGATCTGAAGGACTTTTTTGCCTATTGTACTGTACTTTACTACTGTTCTTCTGGCATCTTGTGTTCCTCTGTTCTTGCCTCCTCCGTTTCCAAAGTTGCGACGGCCGGCCGATGACTGATCCATCCTCTAAGAATGGGCAGACGAGGGCTGTAGTGTTGTTATGGGTACTTGTAGTAGCGCACAAGGTGGTGTGTTATTATTATGGTGTGTGTACGGTGTGTTGTTCTGATTGTGCGGTCGATGATCGGATGTGGACCAACCGATCGGTAACCGTCCCTCCGGACATTATCATTCTGTTTTTGAACAGAAACAACGCCCTGAAGCATATTTCGCTAAAGTGCTCCAAACAGGTTATTATTAAATAACTTACGAGTACTGCTTCTTACTACCTACTGTTCATAAGCGTCTCTGGTCGGTGGCGAACGTACGGACACCCATTTTCGCCGGCGGCTGATGGACGGACCCTTTGTTTTCGGATTTATTCCACATTTTTCTGACCCCGGCCTTGGGCCTATTCGTGTAATCAATCTACTGTAGTAGTGAATGAGCGTTCGCATTAGAGTTCGGGAAACTACTGTATCACAAATATGCCCCCAAAATGGGTCACTACTTTGTCTCCCGCGATGATAGATGTGACACCCATACCAGCAGTTGTCGGTATTACGTATATCACTGATGCCCTCCTGCGTACTGTAGAGTGCGTATTATTCCGAAATCCGAAATTGAAAATAGCATATCACCGCACATAAAACTCACATGATACTATCACTACATTATCCTCTCTCCACTCTACGCGAGATCGCCCTTCGCCACTCTCTTTTGGAAGACCAAATATTTCATTCAAATAATATTATTATAAACAAGTCATCATGCAATTACGAAGCGGCACGGTATGTCTTCTGGGTTTGGTGTGCTGTGGCAGAGTACATCTAGCTCGAAGCGACGGCGACGACGACGACCATCACAATCCATTTGAAACTGGATGTTTTGCAAATTCGAATGCACTCCCTGGGTGGACGAAGAAACGTGTCTGCAATTCCGAAGATCCTCCGAATGCCAGTGAACTCGGACTCTGTCGCACCCCCCAGTTCCAACACAAAGAAGTCCGATTATGGGGTTACGATTGGGATTCTGCAATGTTTTCCGGGTGGTTGATGCAGATATTACTGAGCGAATTGCTGGACATACCAACCTCTATGGAAACCGCGAGCCATATGAAGCATCTAAACTTTTATCACCAAGAGAGAGCTATCGAAATGGTTGTCAGCAACGCTAGCGACATCGAGGGGCTCAAAACGGCAAATAAGTATGGCGGGGATTGCAGCCTAGCATCGAGAAGCGAAGAGAACTACGAGCAATGCGCGAACTTTCTTTCCGAAGTGTGGGATCCAACCGTATCGGATATCTTCACGGCATCTACTCATACCGCCGAAGAATCCCCGCTTGGAGTGGTCGGTCAGGAGGCTTGGTTTGTTCCAAAGTTTTCCGCGGAGCGGAACTCCGAGATTCTTTCGTATATCGGTCTGAACGGCCTTGATCGAACCAACCGACGCACCTTGGCGGAACTCTTCCCAACGCCTATCACGTGGGCAGAATACTGTGACAACGTCTCGATTACTAATTGCACCACGCCGGATACTATAGCACAGAGGGCGCCCCAATCCGAATCCGACGAAGTAGATCGCATGTTTGTTGATGGCCTTTACACTGGGCACTTTACCAAGTTGCCCGCCAACGATTGCGATCTCAATCCAGACACGTGCACAGGAACATTCATCGATTACCCATGTAAGTTGTTGATATCTTGTTGGTCAAAGCTTTGATGATGACATGCGCGATTGAACCTCACGTTTACTTCATAACTACTACTACAAAGGTGGCTGGGGTACCTTCAGTGATGTGCAGACCCATCATCTGGGGATTCCACTGACTCCCCGTCGGTTTGGAAATTCAAGTGAATACCAGCGGGAGATTTGGAAGGCAGCCAACGCAACCAAATCAAATGTGATCATGATGTGGTGGTATCCAGATGCATTGTATAATTCCTTTCTCGGATCCGACGCCGAATTCATCAAGGTGACATTGCCAACTCCAACCCAAGAGTGTTTAGACAATCGGATAGAGTGGGGAGCACAATGCGAAGAGAATTTCATCGTGGAGGAGACGAGTCCCCTGGGGGTTTGTGACTACCCTCCTACACTCCTGACAACCTTTGCGTCCATGGGACTCAAGAACAGCCCTTCCCTCGAAGATGGGGCTCACAGCCCGGCCTTTGACGTTTTGACTAGCTTCAGGATATCCGAGCATCAAATCGCACAGTGGGCTGACATAAAAAGAAGATCCATGTCGCCCAGGGAAATCATTTGCTCCTGGGCGGTTGAAAATATCGATTATCTGCAAACGTTTGTTCCCGAGACATTCCCCAGAGTGCTCACAGTGGAGCCGTCCTCTCCAGTCCGGTATGCCACTACCGCTCTTGCTTGTATAGTTTTGCTGTGTATCATTTTGATCGCGAGTAAAGTATATGTTGAAAGGGATCAACGGGCCATAAAGTCTGCGCAGATAGATTTCCTCTATCTGTTGTTGCTTGGCGCCGCTCTTTCGGCTTCGGCGGCACTTACCATGGGCCTCCCACCAGCATCTGACCTTCAATGCAATGCGCAAATATGGCTCCTGAATATCGGGATGACCTTGCAAATTGTCCCTTTGCTGGTCAAGGTGGCGGCAGTTAATCGCCTCATTACCTCGGGGGAAAGGCTCAGACGTGTTTCGGTGACGAGAAAGAGCCTGCATGAAACAGTAGCCTTGATTACTGCTGGACTTGTGGTATTCCTGATCCTCTGGACGACACTCGGTACCCCCGAGAAAGTTCCAGTTTATACTCTCACTTCCACCGAAACAAGTGATGATGAATCTATTGTGATCGTTGAATATGTATGTCAGTCAGATTCCGCGATTTGGAGACTCATTTCGCTCATATGGGCGAGTGTTATGCTTCTCTGTGGTACCGTTCTGGCCTGGCAGATGCGAAAAATTCCAGCATTGACTGAATATCAACCTCTTTCGAGACTGATCTACTCCCATTTCATGTTTCTGGTCCTTTTCGCTGTTATGTTTTTAATACCCGCGGGAGATGATAGCAGCATGTCGAGACATATTCGTAGCTTCTTGGTGAGCCTTGACACATTGATTGGATTGGGCATCTACTTCATGCCGAAACTGTTTCGAGGAGCCGATAGCGAACGGGATGGATCAAGTCGTCCTGGCACAACCAACAGCCGTGCGAGTCGCATCTGCGCATCGGAAGAGTTTAGTGTCGATTCGACCGAAGGAAAACTAACACAGGCTGCTTTTCGGGCTATCCTTGCCCAAAAAGACGACGAAATCGCAACGCTAAGATGTAGTGGGACCAGAACCACCAGTACCGGTTCGCAGCCACCACCTTCACGTGTGCATCGCATGCGTGACAATAGTTCCGAGGAGGAACTGAGTCTCGGTGATACTATGGATTTGATTGAAGACGATGATCGGACATTCGAATCACTACGAGACTCTTTTCGGCGGAAACAAACCCGAAATATCATCGAGCAGGAGGACACTGATGAGGTTGACAAGCCGCCAGTAGTTGACGAGAAATCTGACACTGAATCGTCATCCAGAGAGCTCGGTTTTCAGTCACCGTAGACGTGTCGTCGCATGGCCATCATGTCAACCGACGTGGGAAGGCTCTGGTGTGACATTTCGCCGGTCGAACCCAAGATAATCATCAAGAACTGCGCATATTCGACATTATAATACTAGACTACTAGTAGGGACCCTATAATCTTTTTCTAGTCTCTACTAGTAGTAGAAATGAGAACTGGTGTGGTGGACAATAGAACGATCCATGTTACCTCTTGGTCGGTGTAACGTACTATGGGTTTCTAAAACATACCGGTACGTACACATAGGGATTTGATCCTTTTGATTGCTTTCCGCAGTCTACCTGTATAGGCTGCCTACCCGATTTTCTACCTGATGATGCAATTGCGGTGCCAACCACGTCGTACGACGTCAGCATACGAAAAACACTCCGGTTGGAGGACATGCGTCATCCATAGGAAACTTCAACACCATCATCTTTCAAAAGCCAAGGGACCCGCAAGCTTATTGGAGGATAAGAACCGGGTAACCCTACATCCCTTAATTGCTTTCCGGATACTCTGACGTCACCTTCCAAGATTCTACACTTTCTTGTCCGTTTGCTAAAATCTCGGAAAGCTTCTGAAATACGTCATCAACCTTTCCATCATCGATGGACGGATCGCGATCCTTTCCGGTTTGACCTTCACAACAATCACCATCCCTGCATCTTCGGTTTTGTGGTCGTCGTCGAAAATTCGAAAAGTCGTCGTTGACATAATTTCAGAAATCATCCTTCTTTAAAACTTCCAAACGAACTAACATTCAAAATGGCCAGTGCTACTGTTGTAAGTCAAGCTACCGGTACTTCTTGCATCGTGGTTTTGTGGTGGTCCTCTTGGATTTTGGTGGACCAGGAAAGGATGGATTGACGATGAATTGCATTCTGGAAAGAAACCTAGCGTCATTTTTTGTCTCATAATGTCTGTCGTCGTCTTTTTCAGTCCAAGATCGCCAAGGTCTTCCCCAAGGCTTTGCCCAACAACGCTTTGGTTGCCAAAGTCACCGAAAAGCTTTCCATGGCTGGATTCTCCAAGAGCAACACTCTTGTTGCCACTTCTTTGTGCTGCGATGAATTGGCTCGTCCTTTGGAAAAGGCATTCGGATTGGACTACTACGGAGAGCACTTCAGCATGGGAGGATTGGCCGGATTCCCCCACGGAGGTCAAACCTCGTTCGGAGCCATGTGCGCCCACATTCCTGACTGCGGTCACTGTTTGTTGGTCTACGGACCCCACGTCGGTGTCGACTCCAAGGGAACCGTCGGTACCGTCGAGCGACGTGGACGCGCCGCTGGAGGAGCCTGCTGTGGAAGTGCCACCGCTGCCTGCGGACACGTCTTGAAGGTCCATGGAGGAGCCAACCCTCAAGAAGGAGCCGCTGATATTATCGATGCCCAAAAAGCCAATGTTGGAACTTTGTTGATGCCTTATGCCGGCCGATTGGCCGCTGCCAGCCCCGACGATCTTCAAGTCGAGCTTTCAGTCAGCAAAAAATGATTGAAGCCATTGTCAAGAATGGAGCCAGCAGCGTTGCTGATGGTATGATTGCCGTCTTGGGAGGAGTCCAAATCAACACTCCCCCCGACATGGAGGACTACTACTGGCCCAAGCACTTTGACTTGTATGACAACAAGGGAGTCAAGCAAGACGAAATCATGTGGTAAATAAATACTGTTCTTGCTATCCAAGATCCCGCTACATCAAGCAATCAATCAATGAAGCTGCCAAAATCGTGTTTGGTCAGTTAGGAAATAAAAAATGCAATCGATGGAATGGATAGCGGCTAACCCCTTGCCGTAGCGTCTAGATTTTTTGTAATACTAGAAAACAATGTCCTCGACAAGATACATAGTACCAGTACTAATTGTAGCACTGTCTTATCATCCTCCCCGTTTCATTATTTTCCTACTTGCTTGGAAGCATTCAGCTGGTTGCTCTACAAACTGTATGCGAAACACTTTACCGGTACACTGCGAGGACAGTGCAGAGACATTATTTTCTTGTTCAGTGGTACCTACTACAATACCGTAGTAGTACTGTACCGTAGGATCAAATAATTTTAGGTTCCTTCTTTATTATGCTGTAGTACGTACTAATACAAGATAGTAGTAAACCATGCATCTACCGGTATTGGTGCTAGTAGTAAGCTACTAGTACTATTCGTAGAGAAAGCGCTACTACTACTAGTACTACCTAGTAGATCCCTCACCCCTACTACCTACTACCGTACCGGTATAGCTAGCTAGCTAGCTAGCTCATATCTCAAATGATTATACTCATGCGCCCACGCGATGACAAAAGTCATGATAGATACAAATCCCGAGTATCAATATTATTATTCTTGTCGTCTTCTTCTTTCTCTTCTTTGTCATCATCAAGTAGTAGTGGTAGTGGTAGTGGTGGTAGTACGTGTACTAGCTAGTTCCCAGCAGCAGCAGCAATCCTCACCACCACCACCACCATCACTCAATCAGCATGATCTCGTCATTCCTGTTAGTGTTGCCGGTAGTATATATCCATGAAAACGTAGCAATCAAGAACAAGGTGATGATCATGATCATGATGATAATGATCATACACTGCTGCTGGACGATCTCCCCATTCTACTACTACTTCTCGAACACTCGGTCGGGTTTCGGTTTTCTGTGGTTTCTGTTTTTTTTGGCGAGGACGCGAAAGATACGCACACGTACGTACGTACGTATGTACGTGTGCTCTGTACTGTACGGTCGGTATACCCGGGACCTGTCTGAACGTGGGGTTTAACCGTACCCCGCGGTATCCGGTATGGTTATTTTCTTCCACGTGTAGAATTTCAAACGAACGGTCATCATCATCATCATCTATCCGCTCTCGCCGAGCGCGCCCGCCCGCCTTTTTCTGCGTACTGTACGAACTATGTAGGTTCAAGTACTACGTGTACGCACCGCCGCACTAGCTGATGATGCGCCGACGCCGGCGCTTTGCGCCAGGATGACCGTTCTCGTTGCCGATTTTTGGGTGCGCTACTACTGCGTCTATCTACTGTATCATTATTATTTATTATTGCGTAACAACAACATACAAACAGAAGTGTATTTTAAAACAGTCTAATCATCATGGTGAGTGGGTTTGTTCTTGTACTGTACTGTACTTGTAATGTCTTTCTTCTGTGAAGGATGAAGGGTAAATGAAGGATCATCATCATCATCATCGAAGAAGAAGAAAATGCCACGGGGCGTGCGGCGCCTGCTCCCTCTTCTGTCCACCGATGATAGGATAGGATAGGATAGGATCGGTGATGATCCATTTTATGATGGATGATGATGACGATTCATCGACTCATTCATCTTGCCCGCAACCCTTGGATGGAATTTCTATGCTTGCCTGCGATGCTATGCTGCCGTCATTGTCAGTATCATCATCATCATCACAAGTTGCGAAATGGTTTTCCCTTTTTTTTTTCAATCGTCACTCCATCTCTCTCATCATGAAGAATCATCATCATCCTCATCGCTTCTTCTTCTTCTTCTTCTTTTTATTGATTATTATTTTAAAAAACAATACACAAAAATACAAATGCAAACAAAAACACAAATACAAATACAAAATACTATATTAGCCTCTTCCAAGAAACATTCGCAATCGCAATTCCAAATTTGACAAGAATATTACCAAACGTGGACACGTTCCCGTTGGAAAGGCCGCCGAACGGAGCGAAGAATCATCCAAGGTGCCCAAAACATTGATTCTATTCTTTTTGTTTGTCGTCGTCGGATCGTCTTTGGTACAAGTCTTGAATCTCTTTCGAGGAGGCGGACCAGGACTGGGCGGCCCTCCTCCACCATTTGCAGAAGAACAACAACAACAACAAGATGGTGGTGCTGGTGCTGGTGCGGGGGGAGATGCGGGGGCTGGCGAACCATAAAAAACACCTACTACTACTACTACTACTACATACAAGGGTTCCAGCTAGCTCTGCTTTCTTTCAAAACCAATCACACACACACACACAAACCAAGAACGACTACCATGAATGGAGGAATGAATGAACGAACGAACGAATGAATGAACAAACGAATGAATGAATAAAGGAATGAATGAACGAATTGTATCCATATTCTACTACTTGCTTTACGATATAATACTACTACTACTACTCTAGAGTCGTCGAGACAAATTACCCCTGCTGTATGTACAGGTATGCCTGTAAATCTGTACAATACTAAGTACAATACTTGGCTTGAAGGTCCTTTTGGTCGACTACGCACCAATGTTTGACCCGTTTGACCCGAAATTCGTTTCCCTCACCGGACGAGCGCATAGGAAGAGAGCCAGCCGTTCATTATTATTTCTGTTTTACTACGTACTGTAAGGCTAAATTTCTCAATGGCGGGACTGCCGTGCGCATCGCCAATCTTCTCGCCTCACTTTTTCTGCGATCGATCGATCGATCGATGCGTATTTATTCATCGTGATACTACGAGATGCTGGATGGATGGATGGATGCGTCTTTTCTCCAAGTACTTACTTGCTTCTTTTATTCCACACCATCACCATCGTCCCTGCTAAAATCTTGTTGTCATCCAACTCGAGCAATAGAAGAAGAATCCATCATCATCCGAGCCGACCAGCAGGGCGCCTTGTTGTGAAAAATGGTGAAACGTCGATCACCAACAATCCTCGTCCTCGTCTTATTGCTACCCTGTTGTCTTGTTCATTCCTCCCGAGCGGCCGCCACCGCCGCCGAGGATGAGGACGAGAAGCACCAGTCCTTGAGAAAGCGCCTTGTGGTGGATCATGATGATGCTCCGATGATGATTTCAATCGATCAAGAACACCAATCTCCCATTGTTGTTCTCCCGGCGGGGGCGCATCGAGGACGAGATCTAGTACTATCGTCCACCACCATCAAGGACGAATGTCATCAGTCGACGGAAATGGAGGTCGCTTTGGTGCCTGCGAACATGAAATACCTACTTCACAACAATAAGAATGGCGGAGGAGGTGGAGGTGGAGGAAGCGGAGGAGGCGGAGGAAGCCGAGGTGTCATGAAGCAGAGCTTCAACAACAACAGCAAACAACAAAACGAAAACATCGCACCAGCAACAACAAACAACAAACCAATAGTCTCACCCAGCACGGCGCGTCTGACGTTTTGTTTGAATAGCATCTTTTTGGATTTGAATTACTTTCTGGATGCCGGAACCTTGATCACCGACTTGGACATTGAATGCCCTCATGTCCATACTCCTGTCCAGTTCTTGGAACCCAACTACGTTCTACCGGTGATGGCAGCTACTGGAGGTGGTAGTGGTGCTCATCATCATGATGATGGTGATGACGAACCACCACAACAAAAGAGTCGTTTCTTTGTCACTGGGTCGCATACTGGGCAAGTCCGACTTTCCAATGAAGACGTCTTGAGAATTTTGGCGGATGGAGAAGACTGCGAATTCAAAGTCCGGGCCTACAATTTCGACGATGGTCTATTGATTGGACAGCTGCGAGGAGATTCCTTTCGGCATGTCGAATAATCATAATCATAATCATGATAGTGATTCTTCTTCTTCTTCTTGACCATATAGCCAAGGCGGATGATTGTTGTTGATTGAGAAATAATGATTTTTGTTTACATGATTCGTCAAAATTCATCCGTCCCCGTCCATTACTATTCCCTGATGATATCCATACTATCCATACTATCTTGGTTGCTTATAACCACGAATAACACGCCGAACGACGATAAGATGCTAGTAGTAGTCTCCAAGCAGAAAAAGCAGAGACAAACATCGTCAGTTAGATCATAAGAAACACACATGTCAGCAACTAATAGTAGTGAGATGTAGTAGCTACTAGTAGTAGGACGAACATGGAAAGGTACTTTTATTACAGAGCAAGTGACAGTAATATGCATGTGGTGGTGTGTGACAATAGCAGTGTTACAGTGGATACTAAGTTAAAGAATTACAGTTCAATTATATAGTTGTCTGTCGGTGTGACGATCATTGTCTGTCTGTGTGTTTATTAGACTACGCACTTCTTGCGTTCTTGGTGGCGGGGGACGAGGACGAACTGAGCACTATCTGGCGCAAGCTCTCACCGGTCGCCTTCCACAGGCCCCATCCCAACTTTTGTTTGGCCGGAGTACTGCTGCTGGATGATAGATCAATCGAGCGCTCTCCTCGACGAAAGGAAAAGGATCGAGGACTCCTCGATTGACGAGGTCTGGTGCTTTCAACAGCATCGACGACATCGTCATCACCATCACCATCATCATGGCTGAGCTTGACCGATCTCTCGCGTCGAAAGGAAAAGGATCTAGTAAACTCTGCTTCTGGCTTGCTCTTCCTCTGCTGGGGTTGTTCTTCATCATCATCATCATCCTCAATTTGAATTTTGATGCTTCGTTCACGCCGCAAAGAAAAGGTTCGTGGTTGTTGTTCCTCGTCCACATCAACGTTGACGGATCTTTCCCTGCGCAAGGAAAACGACTTGCGGAATCGTTCGAGTCTTTGTGTAGTACTAGTACTACTAGTTTCATCAGTGTTGTTATTTCGGCGAAGAAGGCTTTTGGCAGGTAGTCCTCCTGTTTGAGATAAGAGCATGATGGACATGCGGTCCCAACCTTCGTCCGTAAGGCTCTCCAGTCGACGTTTGCGAGCCGATTTGTTTCGTTGCTCAGCTTTCAAACAGTCGGCGCTCGAAAAGCCTGCGGAAATCAACATCTGTTCTCGTTCCAAGGGAGGAATCTTGAGCTGCTTTCCACGAAGGCGTTCGGCGGAACGAAAATGCTCGTAAAACGAAAAGTTTCGTTCCGTCGTTGACTCTATCTTCCAGCCAAGCTGAATGGGGGCTCCGGAGGTACATGCGGGATTGTCTCCTGGCACAATGCTGTACTCTTGAATGCCAATCCGATCCGAAAATTGCACTTGGCTCCTGATACGTTGTTCGTCACTAGTAGTAGCAGTAGTAGGCATGGTCATGATGATGGTGATCTATGAAAATTGCCGGAATATATGATGATGATATGATGATGATGCACAATCATGAATATCGTATCACCGGTTAATTGTGAGAAATAACTCGCTATTACTCTCTCTCTCTCTCTCTCTCTGCTACAGTAGAGTAGCAGAGTGTAGAGATGATCTGGTATGCGTTGGTGGAACTGCTCTGGCTCATCCTCGTACGTAGTCTACTTGTACTCGTAATATCTTCTCTGTGTTCTTCTTGCTGTACAAGATATCTAGCAATACTTCCATCATATTCTTGGTGTAATCGTGGCGTCCCGTAGTAATTAATGCTCTAATCCGAACGGTCATCAACACTTTATATGTGCCCCACTGTTATTTTATATGCCTGGTCATTTGACAAGCTTATTTCGAGCGATTCACCGGCATCAGACTGAATTCGATCAATTACGAGTATGTACGACCAATGTTCAAGCAAGAGTTCGGGTTTTACATTCTTTTTTACGCCAGTTCGAGATTCCAGGATCAGACATTATAGCCATTGACATTCTCTTACCTCGCAAGTTAATGCCCGTCGAACCAGCTTCAATTTCAAGCAAGATGCAAACAGTCGTGAAAGAGAAAGAACCTCCTAGGCCCTTCGGGCTTGTAATAGAAAGCAAAAGAGGTCCAACAAAAAGCGCGCCCGCCTGAAAACAGGTCCAATAAAAGCACGCCCGCCTGATAATGATCATGCCGGATCGTTCCTCATCTACCTGTACCGCTCTCTCTACCCGAGTAGAGTAGCTACTGTATGAGGAGTACGCTGTACCTGGTACTACGGTACAGTACCTTTAGATGCAGGTATGTAGATGTTGAAGAGGGACTTCGATCGGAAGAGTCCAACACCGAGCGAAGGACAGACACTAGTGATTCGATCAGATGCAGCTCACTTTTATCCAACCTTTTTGCGCCCTCCCTGCCTTGGATCATGATGCGACACCGGTAGATATGAGATAGATGCGATATGGTGGGCGCCTCAAAAGATAGAACGACAGAAAGAGGCTTAGTAGTACGTACCGACACTGTTACTAAGCTTGTAGGACACGTATTCTTTATGAGGAGACGATTATCGTCATGCTGCTGCTTCTTCTTTTTACTGAATGATCGCGTAGCAGGAGGGGTGATGATGGGTACCTGAAGGTATGGGCTGCTACCCCCGCCCGTAACTTGCAGTTAAGGCTGGGTTCGATAGAGGGGTTAGTTGGTTCGATAGAGGGGTTAGTAGTTGGTACCCATCAAGGGGATAAACCATACCCTAGACCCTCAAAAGGGTTAACACCTAAATGCACCGCCTCCAAAACACCCCATTTGGTTCGATCACTAGGAATAAATGCTAGGTTCGATCACTAGGATTCAATGCTTGGTTCGATCGATGATGATTCGACTGAAATCCTTTGTTCGATCACTAGGATTCAATGCTTGGTTCGATGGATTCGACTGACTGAAATCCTTGAAAAAGAGTGGTCTGGCACCGGTCCTAATGATACAGATAGAAAAGGACCGGTGCTCCGAATGACTCATCAGAATCCAAAATTTCATGGGCGCGCATCACATCATGGTGGTACATGTAAGTACCCCATTGAACCGCAATGGGGCAAGCACCCCATTGAACCTTTCCGCGCGATATTACGTGTTGTTGATCGGGGGACACGGGCATGTGATCTCTTGTTGTGTGATGGATCGCCGGCCGGCGTGCGTCGGCATCAAATAATAATAATCAAAACACCGGCGACGACCGAGCAATCCCGCATGTCCTTGCGACATCCATTTATTAAATATTCTACGGGTCGTGTCCTATGTCGTCGAGCCAATCAAATATTGAATAGCTTGCCGGAAACGAACACTGTGACAAAAGTGCGCACAGATCTCGACCAATCAGAATCGAGAACGCACGAAATCCGAAAATAGACCCCCCGAATGGGATTTTCAACCAAAAATCTCGCGCATTACATCCACGGCTACGCCGACTAGATAGCTACGCCCCCTGTGATTTTGTAGGGGGGGGTAGCAGATGATGATGATGATACTGTAGTAGGTGCGGTGGTGGACCGCATATGCGAGACTCATCGACCATCCCGATAAGAAGAAGAGGAACGACCACGGGTTCCCGATGATCTTTCAAATAATGAGGAGTACTGGTGCTTTCCCACCGTCTGCGGTCGTGCCCCGCGATCACAACTGGTTTTACGATATAGACGCCCAGCTATCGATCATCCAGACCCGAAAACTGGATCACTACTTTCCCCGCCAGTTCTCATTTCGAGATATAGAATACTACTAGTAGAAAAACAGTATAGGGTCCCTAGTAGAGTACTATTCTAGTATTATTATGTCCAATAGTTCTTGGTGATTTTTGGTTCGACCGTCGCGATGTTAGAGAGCCTTCGCTGGTCGGTTGACATGCGGTCACGCGACCACACCGTCACGAAATGTTAGACGTCTACGGTGACTGAAAACCGAGCTCTCTGGATGACGAGTCAGTGTCACCAGAGTTCCGGGACTCGTCAACTACTGGTTTGTCAACCTCAGCAGTTTCCTCCTGCTCGACGATATTTCGGGTTTGTTTCCGCCGAAAAGAGTCTCGTAATGATTCGAATGTCCGATCCTCGTCCTCAATCAAATCCATAGGATCGAAACTCATTTCCTCCTCAGAACTATTCTCACGCATGCGATGCACACGTGAAGGTGGCTGCGTACTGGTGGTTCTGGTCCCACCACTTGTTAGGGCCGCGATTTCTTCGTCTTTTTCTGCAATTTCTTCGTCTTTTTGGGAAATGATAGCCCGAAGTGCAGCCAGGGTTAGTTTTCCTTCGGTCGAATCGACACTAAACTCACTGGATGCGCAGATGCGACTCGCACGTCTGCTGATCGTGCCAGGACGACTTGATGCATCCCGTTCGTTATCGGCTCCTCGAAACAGTTTCGGCATGAAGTAGATGCCCAATCCAATCAATGTGTCAAGGCTCACCAAGAAGCTACGAATATGTCTCGATATGCTATTACTTGCCACGGGCAACAAAAAGGTACCAGCGAAAAGGACCAGAAACATGAAATGGGAGTAGATCAGTCTCGAAAGAGGTTGATATTCAGTCAATGCAGGAATTTTTCGCATCTGACAGGCCAGAACGGTACCACAGAGCAGCATAACACTCGCCCATATGAGCGAAATGATTCTCCAAATCGCGGAATCTGACTGACATACATATTCAACGATCACAATAGATTCATCATCACTTGTTTCGGTGGAAGTGAGAGTATAAACTGGAACTTTCTCGGGGGTACCGAGTGTCGTCCAGAGGGTCAGGAATATCACAAGGCCAGCAGTAATCAAGGCTACTGTTTGATACAGGCTCTTTCTCGTCACCGAAACACGTCTGAGCTTTTTCCCCGAGGTAATCAGGCGATTAACTGCCGCCACCTTGACCAGCAAAGGGACAATTTGCAAGGTCATCCCGATATTCAGGAGCCATATTTGCGCATTACATTGAAGGTCAGATGCTGGTGGGAGGCCCATGCTGAGTGCCGACAAAGCCGAAAGGGTGGCGCCAAGCAACAACAGATAGAGGAAATCTATCTGCGCAGACTTTATGGCCCATTGATCTCTTTGAACGTATACTTTGATCCCGATCGAAATTATACACAGCAAAAGTACGCAAGCAAGAGCGGTAGTGGCATACCGGACTGGAGAGGACGGCTCCACTGTGAGCGCTCTGGGGAATGTCTCGGGAACAAACGTTTGCAGATAATCGATATTTTCAACGGCCCAGGAGCAAATGATTTCCCTGGGCGACAGGGATCTGCTTTTCATTTCAGCCCACTGTGCGATTTGCTGCTCGGATATCCTGAAGCTAGTCAAAACGTCAAAAGCCGGGCTGTGAGCCCCATCTTCGAGGGAAGGGCTGTTCTTGAGTCCCATGGACGCAAAGGTTGTCACGAGTGTAGGAGAGTAGTCACAAACGCCCAGGGGACTCGTCTCCTCCACGATGAAATTCTCTACGCATTGTGCTCCCCACTTGAACTCCATCCGATTGTCTAAACACTCTTGGGTTGGAGTTGGCAATGTCACCTTGATGAATTCGGCGTCGGATCCGAGAAAGGAATTATACAATGCATCTGGATACCACCACATCATGATCACATTTGATTTGGTTGCGTTGGCTGCCTTCCAAATCTCCCGCTGGTATTCACTTGAATTTCCAAACCGACGGGGAGTCAGTGGAATCCCCAGATGATGGGTCTGCATATCACTGAAGGTACCCCAGCCACCTTTGTAGTAGTAGTTATGAAGAAACCGTGAGGTTCATTCGCGCATGTCATCATCAAAGCTTTGACCAACAAGAAATCAACAACTTACATGGGTAATCGATGAATGTTCCTGTGCACGTGTCTGGATTGAGATCGCAATCGTTGGCAGGCAACTTGGTAAAGTGCCCAGTATAAAGGCCATCAACAAACATGCGACCTACTTCGTCGGAATCGGATTGGGGCGCCCTCTGTGCTATAGTATCCGGCGTGGTGCAATTAGTAATCGAGACGTTTTCACAGTATTCTGCCCACGTGAGAGGCGTTAGGAAGAGTTCCGCCAAGGTGCGTCGGTTGGTTCGATCAAGGCCTTGGAGACCAATGTACGAAAGAATCTCAGAGTTCCGCTCCGCGGAAAACTTTGGAACAAACCAAGCCTCCTGGCCGACCACTCCCAACGGGGATTCTTCGGCGGTACGAGTAGGTGCCGTGAAGATATCCGATACGGTTGAATCCCACACTTCGGAAAGAAAGTTCGCGCATTGCTCGTAGTTCGCTTCGCTTCTCGATGCTAGGCTGCAATCCCCGCCATACTTATTTGCCGTTTGGAGCGCCTCGATGTCGTTAGAGTCGCTGGCAATCGTTTCGATAGCTCCGTCTGGGTGATAAAAGTTTAGATGCCGGGCATGGCTCGCGGTTTCCATAGAGGTTGGTATGTCCAGCAATTCGCTCAGTAGTATCTGCAACAACCACCCGGAAAACATTGCAGAGTCCCAATCGTAAGCATATAATCGGACTTCTTTGTGTTGGAACTGGGGGGTGCGACAGAGTCCGAGTTCACTGGCATTCGGGGGATCTTCGGAATTGCAGACACGTTTCTTCGTCCACCCAGGGAGTGCATTCGAATTGGCGAAACATCCAGTTTCAAATGGATTTTGGTCGTCGTCGTCTTCGTCACTTCGAGCTAGATGTACTCTGCCACAGTACACCAAACCCAGAAGACATACCGTGCCGCTTCGTAATTGCATGATGACTTGTTTATATTATGATTATTTGAATGAAATATTTGGTCTTCAAAAAGAGAGAGGCGAAGGGGTAGTGCCATCAACACGCTACTACTACTTGGTTAGTTCTTAGTTCGTAGACCACTATTTATTTCGTTTAGTTGAATGGAAATCTTACCGGTACGAGTATGTGAGTTTTGTTGTTGTGGTTGTTGTTGTTGTTATAATGCTCTACCGGTCGGTATGGAGTACGAACGTACACCAGGTCGCGCGTATTGATGCTACCAGTAGTGTACAGTGTATCTCGGCGAATCTATTTCCCGGTACTGGTAGGGCCAAATACAGTCCGTATTGTTGCGAACACACTACTACGTGTCGGTGGGGACGCTGAGAAATCGCCCCCCGAATTTTGGACACTCGTTCGTCGTGCGAGCGAGGGCGGGGTTCCAAGAAGAGAAGCAATGCGAGATATGTGCGAACCGGTTCGCTTTTTCGAAGTCTTCCGCGGAATCTCAGATTCCATTAACACCGACGGAACACGAATGAACAAGCACGCATCAAGCGCCTTCAAAGAACGGGTTTTCGGAGAAACGTTCAAAATAGGTTATGGGCTGCCGCACTATGATGTTGTTCTGGCAAGCTACATTTTTGCTACAAAACTTTGGCATTCTTCATTCCCAACTAACCCGCCCCAAAATCGTGAGTTGGGGGGCGTCGCGCTGATCTTCCTGTCCTTGCCTGCTGAGCTCTACTACCATTACCGGCACGGTGGGTACAAGTAGCTACAGTATCCGCGGTTCGGGGCAACATGGCAGGTATGCAAGGCTGGGGGTATCTTTTGGGGAATTCTGCGAAAGCAATTTCTACGTGGCCTGGAATTTTGGCTGGGAGACCAACGCTTGGAGAATGATGCCAGCGGGCATGGGGATTTATTCCGTCGAACGCGGTTGGATTATTATTTTGCCTGGATTTGCTAGCGACTATTCTAGTCGGGCTGGTCACGATCTCCAGTCCGCCTGAATTCCTGGAAAATCCCGGCCTCGTCGGATGCTTAGACGATGGGATATCAGCATCACACTTACATATTTTCAATCAATCAATCAATCAATCAATCAATCAATCAAAGATATATATTAGATCTCGGTGGTGCTGGTCTGAGATAGCAGTAGTTCCTGACATCCATGCTCTGCTGCGGCTGGGTCCACATTGATGAAAACTTTCCTCGGTACATAGTGTGGTTTGACGAGGTTTGACGACTGAATGACTGACGACGACTCCTCCGATCGAAGCCCGGGCGAGGTCTTCTTCGCGAGAGGTCTTAAAAAATAATGTCCGCAACACTCCGACCATGGTACAATAAAAAAAATGCCAAATAATAATTACGGTAGTCTACATAATAGGAGTATTCTTTTTTATTCATCGGATCCAATAGTAAATTTGACTAGATTCCGTCTGTCATGCGTTATGATAAATGGATTTTTGATGACTGCAACCATTTCAATTTACGGTCGCCAACAGACGTAGACTACGGCAGTCGGCATTTATATTATTATTTGGCTGCATGGATACAACGTGCGTCGTCACACTACTTACTGTAGACTGCTCCGATGATCTATGTGTGACGTTAGTTCGGAATAACATAAGTCGAACATTTACCAAGGGTAAACATTTAGACTCATGCAAAAGCTACAGTACAATTGGGTAGGAGAAAGCTGCAAGATACGAGTCGTCGAACATCTCTTACCGGACTCTTCTAATCCCCGGTATCGAATCACCGATAACATGAAACTTTTCAGGCATCTAACTGGATACTTTTCCATCGCTCGGTCGGTGAGACGAACTCGGAGTCGACGAAAAGGCTTAGAGAGGCAATACATGTGACATAAGGACTGCGAAGGTTACTTAGAACAAATATGGCAATGACCTCACGTATACCACACGTAGACTCCGTCTGTTCGTCATTTCTTCTTATTTATGGGTATATATTGTAGTAGTCGAACAACAACGCAACTAATTGTTGGCATCTATCGGCATCTGCAGAACTGTGGCGAAATTTTGATTTTGTGCAAGTTTTTTTCCTCGCTAGCTCGCTGGATCGGAAACCCAACAATACAGTAGAGCCTGCCAACCATGCATGCAACATGCAACTAAAAAAAGAAAGAATAGGCATTAACATTTTGCCTGATGTTCGTTGTGTATCTTCTTCCCACTACACCCTACTACTACACTACTACACTACTACACTATATTATTATTAACAACTACATACTGTACAGTTGTTGACGACTCCTTCCAGTAGAGGTGCTTGATCCACGAACAAACACGAAAAACCGGAAAGGAACGTTCCGTTTTAAAAGGTGGTTGCGTTGAAAGTAAAAGGAAAGGAAAGGAAAGGACAGTACAGTGGACCTACTATTAAGCAAAACATCGATCGATCGAACGAACGAACGAACGAATGGATTGCTAGATAGATAGATTGATTCGTCAAGACAAGACAGCAGAAAGAACCAGAATCATCATCATCCTCCAGATTTCGAGTCATCGAGCATAGAAACACCCACTACCACTACCACTACTACAACCACTAATACTACTATGGGCATCGAGGCGAGTCGTCCTCTGCCACCCCTGCCACCCCCGCCAGCAAGAAGGGAAGCAGCATCAGCTTCGGCATTCTTTCCTCCTCCGACCACAAACACGAAAGAAGTAGGAGGAGTAGTAGGAGAAGGCGAAGAAGAAACGATTTCCTTTGAGCATCAGTCACAACCACGGAAGCAACAACAACAACAACAACAACAGCAACCACCGAAACAGCACCATTCTATCTATGTCGATAAAGACGATGATCCAGAAGCACAGCATCATCATCATCATCAGGAGGATGCTGGCTGTTTTATTCTTCCTTATCCGATAAACGTTTTATTATTTGGTGCTTCTGCTGCTGCTGCTGCTGCTGGAGGAGGAGGTGAAGAGGAGGAGGAGGAGGAGTATTCCACGATGAATCATCATCATCATCAATGCTGTTCCTTGGAAGTTTTCTCTCCAGAAGAAAAGGGCAGAAGAGATGATGCTGATGTGGATGCTACTATTACTGATACTACTACTGTCCAACAACGGAAGATGATGATCCCGATAAAGAAGAATCATCACCATGATCCACCACCACCACCAGCAGCAGAGCTAAACTTGATGTTGTTGCAGGAGAAAGAGGAAGATGAAGAAGAGGACGCGAACAAGACGAATACTATTACTACTACTACTACTTGCGAGAGCATGGACTCTACGTGGTCCTTCAAATCCTCAATGGATCATGGAGCAGCAGGTAGTTTGACGACGACGACGATGATGATGATGATGATTGCGGATACGGATGCTGCCACTACTACTAGTACCACCACCACCACAAGTACAAGTACAGTCCAACAACAGCAACAAAAACAAAGAACCAAACGCAAAAACAGGATTGTCGATGTCTACCAAACCGATTGTACCCTACTTCAAGAGGAAGACCGACAGGAGGACTGGTATCCACTAGTGGTCGGCCGTTCCAATCAGTATGATCATCATGATCCACATCAGCCTCGTTTACAACTTCCTTTTCGTTCTTGTCGAAGGCGACGATGTTATTGTAAAGTGACTCGACATCGTCATCATCATGATCAAAATCGAAATCGAAATGGACACCAGCATCAGGACGAAATGAGAGCTACCACCACCACCACCGCCGCCACTCTGCCATCGGCATCGAAGAATAAAAAGCCATCCTCCTCTTCCGAGACTAATACCACCACCAATAACAACAAAAGCAACACCAACAGCAACCACACAAAACCAAAGAATGTGGAACGATTTCTACAAGAGAATGCTGCTGCTGCTGCTGCTACTACTACTGGAGCTACTAGTCAACCGCAACAACAGCAGCCACATCGGCGTCAGCTCAGTGATGACTTGGAGGGCTTATTGTGGATACCCTCTCCATCTCAGGAGCAGCAGGTGACGATGGGGGAGGATAATAGTAATACTGGTGGTGGTGGTGGTAGTGGTGCTCCTCCTCCTCACCGAGAAGAACAGCTTTTGTGGATGGTCAAATCACACAGTGAACGAAATGTTGTATCATTCTTGTCGGGGGGAGACGAGATGATGATGGGGCAGAGTTCAACAGCAGCAACATCAGCAGCAACTTCAGCTACAACTCCTACTGGCAGGAGCACCACCAGGATTCGAGCCGTCTCGGAAGATTTGGCCTTGCAACAGCAACCTCGAGTCTTCTTCCCATCACCTACTACGCCCACTACAAGTTGTATTGTTTCGAAACGAACAGATGATCATACTGGCGATGATGATGATGCTGATGATGCTAATCAGGATGACGATGACGATGACGATGACGATCTCAAGTCTTCAACGTCAGCAGTATCAAGCTCAGTATCGACTACTACTTCTGCCAGTACGGCAACGACCTGCAGCAGGACGAGTATGATTTCATCGACACCCATGGCTCGAGCTACTGCTCTTCGAGATGATGAGGAGGAAGAAGAAGATGATGATGATGATACTGATGATGATGGTGGTGATGCGAGCAGTATTGGAACTACCGGTACAACTGCTAACAGCAGCTGCAGTACTGGTACTGAACCACAAGACATTGATGCCGAAGAGGACTTCTCTTTTCAGCAGCAGCACGAGAGGACTCCTCTCCCGTCCACTACTCGAACACTTGTGGATTCTCAAGACCACTACTGCTACTCGCACTACGGCACCAAGACGCAGCAACCCACCACCGACAACGTGGCGGTCCCAAGCCCTGCTGCACGAGGTGTCATTACTCCTTCTACAACTACAACCACTAATACGACCAGGAAGAACGCTCATGTATATCGCCGGCTTCGATCCAGATCGGAAGATATTATCGACATGCAGCCTGCTACTGCTGCTTCTTTTGCTCGAGCCTCAAAAGCCAACCACAACCACAAGGAAAAAAGTGGTGTCTCGGCACCAAACTACTGCTGCCACCACCAGTCTGCTGGCTCTCATCATCGCCATCGCCAACGAGCTCGTTCGGAAGATGTTGTGGATCAACAACAGCAACAGCAACAATCAAGATCCGCAAATGAACCACGCTTGCCCACAGAACTCGTCGTGGAACCACCCATTTCGGACCATGATAGTAGTAGAAGTCTCGGCTCTTCTTCGTCGCAATGTTCTTCCCATGGTCGTCGTCGTCATGGTCGAGCCAGAAGCTACAGTCGAGAAAATGTTATCATGTTGGGAACTCCGCCATCCATGAAGCGACATCCAGGCACAGCTAATACAGCGGCAGCATCCTCTGACGACGAGCATTCCTTCAAGAATAAGAAACCGACTCCGCCTTCACCCACGTCGATCTTGGACGTGCACGAGGCGGTGACTTCCACCATCGCTACTACTAGTACTACCACGCGTCGTAGCACTGCTGCTGCTGCTGCTGCTGCTGCCGAAACAGTATTAGAGACCTTGCCCAAAGTGCCTTCCTGCCCAACCACAAGAACCACAACAACAGCATCATCATCGTCCAGGCTTTTCCCCCCTTGCGAGCATTTATACCAAACCCAACTTCAAGAGCTTCGCCGTTCTGTTAATCAAATGCTCCGTCGACATGAGCAACAAGAACGCCAACAAGACAAACAAAACGTCATCGAACTCTACCATGGAATCGCGTGCTTGCACTTTCAGCATTGCCGCTACGATGCCGCCCTTTGTGTTGTCAACCATGCCCTGGAACGACTCTACTTGACTCAAGGATCGACTAGCCAGCATGATGATGCCAAGGCAACATCTGCAACGACACCAGGCGATACTAGCAGGAGTGGCAAACAAAGATGTGGCTGCTTGACTTTGGCTGAAACTATGGATTGTGCAGATGACTCTATCAAGCCCCTCTTGGGCGATTTGCTTGTTACCAAGGCTCGAATTTTGCTCTCTTCCAGCAATCCTACGAGTACGGCAGCAGCAGGTAATTCTTCCAACATCATGGTGCCTTCAGGGGACAATGTGGATCCGTCCATTCATGAAGCCAAGTACTTGGCCAAGACGGCTGTTTCGTTGGTTCGACCCTTCATGAACAACCAACAGCCATCGTCCCCAGAGCTGGTAACGATCGTCGCAAAGGGCTTGTCCGTCCTCGGCCGGGCCTACTCTCGAAAGGGATTCGGCAAGCCAGGAGTCGCCATGGGGCACTTTCAACAAGCTCTAAGCATGTTCCGCTTCGTTTCTCAACAACAACGACAACAAGAACAAAAAGGCTCGATGGCTTGTACGATTTGGATCGCCGAAACAATGTCTCATCTTGGAAACCTACACCTGGACGAAGGTCTTCTGGATTTAACCAAAGAGTCCTATTGGGAGGCCCTTCGGCTTTATCGATTTGTCTATCAGCAAGAAGCACTAGCGGCCGCCCGTTCCACCCCGATTAGTACAGTGCTGGTCGACATGGCCACGACACTGACCAATTTGGGTTGGGTTCATTTGCTCGAACACGATCTTGCCTTGGCGCATCGCTCGACCATGGAAGCTCTTTGGTTGTTGCAAAACTACCACGGACACCAAGACGGAGCTTCTTCTACCTTGACAGCAGCGTCTCTTCGAAATCTCGCTTCGGTCGAATTTCAACTCGGAATGATTGCCAGTCGTGGAGGACAGCCAGCTCAAGCTCTGGCGTTCTGGAAAACGGCCCTTGGCCATCAACAAGTTGCATTTCGAGTGGATCATGTCGATATTGCCATTACGATGGAGGCCATTGGCTCGTCGTATCAACAGTTGTACCAATGGAGCAAGGCTCGTACCTTTCTGGAGGGCGCCATTGAAGTTCGCAAACGGGCGGCCGGCAACCAGGGCCTTGTGGATATCGCGCGGATCCAGTCGCGATTGGCACTTGTGTTGCTGGAAATGAACCAAATCGATCGTGCCCGACGTGTTCTTTCCAAAGCCTCGAAACGATACCAACATGGATCTCTTCCCATGGATGACTTGGGCTGCCAAGCACGTCTTTGGTTGGCACAAATCTCACGCCGAGAGGACGACCGATTGAACGCCTAGCTACTAGTCGAGTACAAGCTCCGCGTAGATTAAGTAGTCTCTTTCGGACACTCGAGTACATGAGTCAAGTACGACCCTGTACTCTTTTCTTTTTCATAACACAGCTTATAATTCTCATAAAAATTCCAGATAGGGATTTAAAGTCTATCTCATCTCTTAAACCACTTTGGTGGCTGATCTACGATGTTAGAGTTTCTCCTCTTGACTCTACTACTCTCTACTCTCGGCTTGTACGGTAGAGAGTACTGGTACTGTAGTAGCACGGTTGAGGATACGAACAAGACGGGAATGCGACGTCCTCGCCTTTTGGGCACTCCTTGTAAGGTACAGTATGTACTCGTACGAGTACCTGGTACCGGTTACGTACCGGCACTACCTACTCTTAGGACGAACCGTTTGGTAGTCGTACTTTTTGTGGATGATGCGTGCGTGGTGGTTGTGGTGGTGCCCCAAGATTCGGATTATGCCGTCTGCCGCCTTCACTGTATTTGTACTGTACCGGTACCAACAAGTACCGGTGTGTACCTGGTGGTACGTAGCATCGAATAGCGGCGAGGCAGCAGCTGGTACTGGCGGTCCTTTAAATGTGGGTTGGATATGCCCTGCTCGAAAATCAAAACCGGAGATATTTTGGCCACAATTTCAATTACAGAAATTGCCGCTTTTTGTGACAGAAACGCCCCACGGTCACGACTAGTAAAATATGGCCTATAGGAACGCCACGATCAACGAGGACAATATTTAAGGGTCCCTGGTCATAATATCAAGTCATTCTGAAATTGCATTACAAAAAGACACTTGGGCCTTTTTAGTTTACTTCGACTACGGTCGTGAAAGGTAATGCCTGCTGTCGTGAAAGAATGTTCAGAACAAAATGAAGTACAGTCGACTAGTAAAATTTTTGCAATGACAGTCGTATTTTCTCTCGTGACATTTTTTGCCTTCGGTGGTTTGTATACCCACCCAGGGATCAATAAAACGCCCTGGTTTCCACCGACCACCTTCGGAGAAAAAGGAAAAATCTCGCCTCTTCTAGCAACAGTAGCGCTTATTTTTCGCCTCCTCATTTTCTACCCAACAAACAAAACATAAGCACAACAACACTGCGTCAACCATTATATCATCAACCCAAGTATCAAACGAACAACACCATGACTGTATCTTTGAGCAGCTTTCTTGATGATCTCCTGAAGGAGAGGAACGAGGCGATGATGACCGATACTACTACTAGTAGTAGTAGTTGTATTACCAATCCTCCTTGCACCAAGGTAGTGATTGTGGATGACAACGCCCAGTTAACCCAGAAGAATCGGATACAAAACTCGTTGAGTTTCGCGAGCAGCTCATGCTCGGGATCTCATCTCAGCAGCCGATGGTGTTCGCAGCCAGCTCTTCAAACGCATTCGTCATCAAAGAATGTTCCTAGTCCCTCCGTTTTCATGGGGAGACGGAGTAGCTATGGGGCGAATGCTGCCTGGGACGACGTTCGAGTCCGTCTTCCGAGTTCCATTGACTTGTGGATGGCGTCCTCATCCGGATCCTCCATGAACTGTCTATCTCAACCGCATAACTTCAGTAAAGGATCGTCCAAATCTACCTCGGACTTGTCCGCGCCCAAAGTTCCCCAACGAGGAAAGTTGTCGCCATATCTGGCTCACAAGCCATCAGTGATCGTCGATCGCGATAGGCCCTTGGGTCTTGCACCAAAGCTCGCCAGAAACTACTCCTCGGAATCCGAAGGGGGAGAAAGATCAACCAAACTGCGCAGTGCCTTGGGATCCATGGCTCCTTCTTCTTCTTCTACTTCTTCTTCTTCCTCCTCATCGAGTGATTCTAGAAAGAGATCAACCTTGTCATCGTCAAAGAACCACAAGAGTAGCAAGCTCAACAACAACAACCATAAGGGTCTTCGCAGCCGGGACGCTTTGACCATGCCACGTCGGTCAATATGAGCGAACGCAGCCCTGGTACTACTACTAGCCTAACTCGCTCTAATCTAAACTATTCTACAACTCTACGTTTCTGATATTATTTTATTGCGCAGCTACTTAGTAGTAGTAGTATACTTGAGTTTCTGAGCGAACAAAGAACGCCCTCTTTAAAACTTTGTTGTCATCTCTGTATCAGGCTGCCTAGAACCGAAACACGCAGTAATATGCAAAAAATACAAAGATGCCTCCTCTTAAAAGTCTTCTAATCCGCGTCCTCTCTACTACCGGTAGCCGGCGGCTTTCTACCTACGGTCGGTAGACGGCTATAGCGGCATTCGTCGGTGGCTGATGATGGGGACGACGATTGGAAGAGGAGTAGTAGCAGTAGCAGCCGTTCCCTCGTTACGTCTTTGTCGTGCTGGTGCAAGTAATAGATGATTGTGGATTCAGTGGTGGTGGTGCTGGTGTGATGGTCTACCGGTACTACTAGTAGTAGTACTACTACTAGTCGACGATGCATCCTTACTACCACCACGGGATCTCCTTCGTATGATTTGGTGGCACAATGCAAGTTCGGATCGGAGTCCCGGTAAGGGTGAAAAGAGTCCACTGAGTCAGTCAGAGGACTGTCTACTACTGGCGTGGCTGCTATCGTTGTTCCGGCGGAAGAGAGATGATTCATGATTGCTCTCGACCGTCGTCAAGGTAGTAGTAACTAAATTAGACAGTGCACTTTTTCGCTGCTTTAATATTTATATATATATATATATATATATATATATATATGATGGGTACCTGAAGGTATGGGCTGCTACCCCCGCCCGTAACTTGCAGTTAAGGCCTCGTACTAAAAATACGTGCGGGGAGCTCGATTTTTTTATTCGGAGTAGTCATCCGTGTAAGACCCGGTACTCGTCCTACACGACTCGATCGCCATTTCAAGGAGATGGCAAGATTTGATAGAATGGCACTGGAGGACGATGATTGAAGCTTTTTCGCCAAACTTTCACATAGGAAACCTCTTCGGAGTAACGTTCGGACACTAACTTCGATGGGACAGTAGAGTTTCCGCACATAGGGGTTGCTGTAGAATGCTAACTCTGAAAAGAGCTAGAAATCTATCAATTTTTCAGAGTTAGCTATGTAGTTTCCGTTGAGGATGCGGAAACCATACCTTCACTATGATTCTTAGTGGCGTGACACCATAACAAAAAAGTCGACTAACCAGAACGAGGAGCTGAAGGTTGGAGGTATTCTGTTCAAAAAGTTTGTTAGGGATTGCAAGGATAGGCTAGTAGGATTGAGGAATTCGGATTCAGACAACGAGTCATACTACGGTAGTAGACTACTGCTACCTAGTAGAGAGAGTGATTGTCAATCCGACAATCAGCAACACTACTGTAGATAGATGTATAGAGTAATTCTATTTGTGTTACAATGATGTTGTTGTTGTACGTCGCAAGAACAAGATGCGTGCGCGCCGCTTTTTTCCGATGTTGTGATCTCTTGTTGTGTGATGGATAGCCGGCCGGCGTGCGTCGGCATCAAAAAATAACGAGTACCGGGTATCGGTTCAACTATTTATTGGTCATTGGTAAAAATAAGCCAGAATAATTATGGCAGCATGCATGCATGCGCATGCATTGCACTAATAATTAATTATTGTCAGTGTGCCAGCGCAGCGGCATTAGAATCCGATTCAGTTCGGTCGGTATGTGTACGTACAGTACAACAACATCATGATGACGACAGTCGGATCTGCTGGCTCGCTATGCTATAACAATGGTGCGAGCAGTACCAGGGTACTTGTACCTGGTACCGGTACAGTAGTACGAGTAGCTCGATCGACTGGTTCTCCTTTTCTGCAAGGACAATACGTCCATACGCCTACCGCAAATGGTCTGTATGTCATCCGACGTACTGTACGAAAGGACCTGCGCTCTCTACCGGTACCGGTACTTGTAGCGTCGCCGCCGCCTTCTCGGAAGAAAACCCCGGGGGAAAACCGATCGCGTCAAAGATTCCCTACCGGTATCACATGTATGAGTACATGTACTGGTACTGTGCCTACTGTACGAGTGAGTCGGTAGTCAATTCTCGCTTTGGCAAACAATTATTACCGTACTAGCTGCCACCAAAAGTTAGAATTCTCGGACCATTATATACTGAGAAGAAGGCGATTCTTGCCTATAATTATGAAACCGATGACAGTTGATGACGCAGGGTGACGTAAGGAGAGAAAAAGTAAGGAGAGAAACGCAGTGATCGTACGTAGATAAGCCATGAGAACTTCTCTGTTGTTCTTCTTCTACTAGTACCGGTAGTTAACGTTTCATCGCCGCCATCCGAAAATCTTCGAATGCTTTCGGCGCTGTTGTCGAGGAGACCCATCATTGCGGAGATCATCATTGCCACAATCTTCATCACAAACGATCGATGATGATAAAAATGTGTCAAGTTTCTTCCAAGCTCCTCGTCCACCACCATGGAACTCCTGGTCAACGGGAGTTTCCGTTCAAACTCTATTCACTGCTCGAACAGGCCGAAAAAAAGGGATACGATCACATCATTTCCTGGCAAGGGGGTGGAAAGTCTTTTCGAGTGCACAATTCAAAGGCATTCACGGAAGAGATCCTGTCCAAATGCTTCAATCAGACTCAGTACAAGAGTTTTCTCAAACAGTAAGTTATCCTGGTGGTGAAGAGCGCCGCCGCTGCCGAAAGTTCGCTTGTTGCGACGCTGACCCATATTCCACACTTCCACCACTTCTGCTATGGTGTCTCAACGAGGAGCCTCACGAATGTCATTGTCTTATCGTCGTCGTCATCTCGCTACTAATAGGTTAAACATCTACGACTTTCATCGTATCCAACATGGCCCGAACAAGGGCGGATACGTGCATCAATATCTCACAAGAGGTAAACCCGAACTTTGCCACGCCATCGTCCGTGTTTACGTTCCAACGAGCAAACGAAGCCGACGAAACAAACGAACGGTGGTGGTAAAACCATCTACTCCCACCAGTGAGTCATCCACAGGGAACAACAATCTGCACTCGACTCAACAAGAAGGAGGAGTCCAATCATCACCTTGTGTCGTCCTCCCACCAAGAACGTTCGTGACCGATGATATGATCGCAGATTGTACCCCGACACCCATAGGTGCGGCCGCTTCTGTGGCGTCTTCAGTTGGCGAAATCTTCAACTGCCATACGTATACTACTAGCCATCGAGATCGCCAGTCAAGGCCCATCTCCCCCGACCTCTCACACAAAGAGTCGTTTGCTGGAATGGACTTTTTCCCCACCACCGTCGTAGACACTGTTACGAATCAACATGAGGAGTCCTCTTCAGTCTCTTTGAGTGCTGTTCCAAGGGGGGATAGTATTCCGAGTTTCAATGGAAATAATGCCCACGAAATTGAGGACTTGTTCAGGGATATCTTTCAGCCGTCGGAACTCGAGCTGGACAATCCTTTTCTTCCGGACGCACCGACAAGCAAAGCACAAGATGAGCAAGCTTCTTCTTGCTGGTTGGACGACAAGAGTCGGCAAAATACTCGAGGATTCGAGGAGGAGATAGTAGGATCATCTTCAATTCCACCAAGAAGCCAACAGCAATATGGCTCGATCGAAGATGTCCTGGTGCAAGAAACGAAGAACGTCGTCGCTCTTTCGAATGACAAATCTTTGATCGATTGGCCTGCTGCTACTGCGGCTAGACGACTCCTGTCGTCCACTCACGAGTCAAGTTCAATGGTACTACCTGAAGCGCCAGCGCCAGCAGCAGCAGCAGCAGCAGCAGTTTCAGCAGCAGTACCACCACCACTCAAGAAGGACGACATCGGCCGTTCCGAGGCTGTTTTCCCTACCAAGCTTTACCGAATGCTTGACGACGCCCACCAAGAAGGTTTCAGCCACATTGTGTCTTGGATTAATGGCGGTACCGCTTTCAAGGTCAAAAATATCGAACAATTCATGGGTCAAGTAATGACCAAGTACTTCGATCAGACCAAGTTCCCAAGTTTCCGACGACAGCTCAATCTGTACGGCTTCACTCGAGTGAATAGTACCGTCCACGGGACGTACTTTTTCCACAAGAGCTTCCTCCAAAGAGATCCGAGCCTTTTATACCGAATCGTTCGGCCCAAGACGACGCCACGACGCTTGAAGAGGTAGAGAGGGACGGTGCTCTCTGTCTGCCTTTTTTTCCTTCTTCTTCTTCGAAGATAATACTGCATGCTGATGCGAGGGTTCGCATCCATCAGCTCAGTGAATCTTTGTTTCCGCCATGATCACCACTTCTTTTCTTTCACCTCATATTATAGTACTGCGCCGGCAGCCGCCCTGCGCAGCGTAATTCATAACAATAAAGCCATTCCTGCTTAAAAATAATTTCACAATGGAACCATTTTGGCCATGTTTTATCTTCTCATTATGATTGATAATAATATGATCGATCAATCAATCAATCATCAATCTGATGTGCGGTGTTGGTGATGGAGGATGATACATATGACTACGACTACGATTATTAGCAAAATACACCATTGTAATATGTACCGGTACCGATTGAATAAGGCCGAATAGGTGTTACGAAAGGTCACACGTGGTAATCGTAAGTGCGTGTTATTTTAGATTGTCTTTGTTCAGTTATCAAAAGAGTGAGCTTATCTAAAGCTTGTGCTGTTCAATAAATCTCCTTCGAATGTCGATAATTCCTTTCTGCGTTCATCTACGAGTTGTCTTCATATCGCCTTGTCTTCTCGTTTATTGTACCTGTCTTCTCGTTTATCGTAGATGGCCTTCTTGTAATATATAAGACTGCTCAAGCGAATTGATTTGGTCATATAGTCTGGCCGTCGGTCGTGAGTCGTGGGAGCCGTGGGGTGTGATTGGGCGGTCATCGCTTCCCATTGAAGTGCCGATGCGACGATGACCCAACGCATGCCGCAACTCATCTCGACTTGCTGTTGCCGATCGATAGCTTGTTAATGTTGTTATAATCTTGTTTGCTTTCCTATTTTGTAAGACTGTTTCTATTTGGTTTATCAGACCCAATTGCGACTAACAATACACTACATTGACGATCATACATCTCTCAACTACAGAGAGCGTTAATCAATTCATGCGATATTCGACGGATTGTGTGAATTAGAGAATTCAAGGACGAAGAGTGAGTGCCGACCGATCATCGGCAAAGTAAACAACAAGTGTAATGGACGCTGAAAAAGAGGTGAATACCGTGTTGGATTACATCGGATTTGGAGTTCCCGAGTCAAGATTCAAGAAGCATGATTGGTATGACTTTTACCGTGACTGCAATGATCTCCGTCATCATCGTCATTGTGGCCATCAGTCCCGTCCCCATGATGTCCATATTCATGATCGTCGTCATTACGATGATTGGCCAAGGATTGGACTGAATTGTTGGGCAGATGTCCGTGGCCAGGATGCGAAGGGAAGTGGTCATGTTTTGGCATGAATTTTGTTCGGATCGATCGATTGATCGCATTTTGTAGAAGTGATCCGATCGGTCACATTTTACCGAAGAAAGGGATGACAGACGGAAAAGGGACGAAAAGTGAGGAGAAGAACTGCAATACACAGGACACGGCACAAGACAGTCTTTAAGACATTCCCCACTCCTCTGAATAAGAGAGCTCCAAATGCCACAATGGCTAAAGGCTAACGCACAGAGTGTGAGGCCGTGGGTTCGAGACCGAACCTCAACCCCCTTTTTCAGAGCACATCCCGGCTGAAGGCCAGACGTGACTCCTGACTGCATGCATAGTGCAACAAACAGACGCGGCAGACACGACAGACACTAACCATTGGATATATCATAAAAAGTATTCGGATATGGGGAATCCTGAATGTTCGCTTATCCATTGGATATGCAAAAGACGCTCCGCAGACATTGATTTCCCGGCCGCTCCTGCAGCCCATGCCATTTCTTCCGCACATCTACCAATCAGATTCATTTGACGGCGTCATCATTACTCCGTCTGTCAGGCGTGCGCCTTCCACCAGAAGCTCTTCTGCCTCCGTCTGGCTGGCTGTCGAGCCAAAGAATACCGTAAGGATGAAGGATGAGAATCAATCATCCGATCATTAATTATACGGGTATATTAATTGTTGTTATTTATCAAAAACTTTAGAGGTTGTCGACAAGAAGTCTACCAGTTCGCTTTTTTCGAGAAACCTCAACTACAGCAAGAATATCTAATAATCCACTCTACGACTTTTTAACAGGATCCTGGGTGTTTAAGATGCGAAGAAGAAGACGTATGTCCCGCCACTTTCACTATCGGAAATAAAGATAATGAACGAACCACGGGCTCGTGTTTCTGCTTTAGGCGAGCGCTTGTTAAATCTGCAGCCTTGTGTAGGACGACGTGCGTGTGAAGTCTACCAGTTCGCATTTTCGAGAAACCTCAACTATGTTCTCTCTAATAGTAGACTACTAAACTGCATACCCGCACCCGTTCAGAGACAACATACTGGTACATACCTGTACGAGCGGCTGAAGAAAAATGGCTGCGGTGGTGCTTCAATACCCTGATCACGTTGAGCGAGACGTTCTCTGGGATCGTAGTAGAAGGGTTTCTCGTACTACCATACCGCGGAAGAAACAACGAGGAATGATAATCATCTGCCCAAAAGAGCACCGTACGACCGATAGAAACAACGAGGAATGATAATCATCAAGCAAGCATAATATAATTTCTCTTCGCAAATCACATCTCCAGCACAAATCACCCAAGTACTCGTAGTTTAGAACGATGAACGAAACAAATGTCAACATTCCAAACGACGATGCAGAAATAATGCCAAAAGAGATTGTTGGTACCGATGAGGATCATTCCGAAAGGAAGTACCAGCAGGACAATGGAGGAGTACTATCTGCTGTTCCCGACGGAGAGGACGACGAAAACAACGAGAAAAAGTCAGACGAGAGCGCGTTGAGCGATGATCAGGGGAAGCATGTTCTTGTCGATCTGGCTCGAAATAACAACGACGTACTTCTTGGGAGAGGTGAGTCCTCAGCCAGGCGTGATTTCTATTATTCCAACTTTTGGCGATCCCTGCTTTCGCCCTCCTCGTCCTAAAATTTCCTCACCGGCGCTCGCGTTCTCATATTCAATAGGCACCGGCCCCAATGAGTACATTGGGAACATCCGCTTTCGCAATCTGGTTCGTCAAGTCGTGATGACGAAGAGTTGTTGCACTGCGGTGGACGACAACAACGAGCCTTCCATGGAGAAGAAGACTTCATCATCTCTCGACTGCAAACTGATCCTGGCACACCAAATTGTCCAGACTATCAAATCCCGAGGTGGAAGGTTCTTGAAACGAGTGCCCGGTGGTGGTGGTGGTGAAGTAGCGAGCTCTGCTAGAACTACCTCTGCCGCTGCTGGTGCTACTGCAAGAACTTCAGACTCGTCGTTTTCTTCTTTGTCGCACACGAGGTACCGCGAAGTGGAGGATTGCGTGGCTGTCGAAAAAGTGCGACAGAGCTTCCGTCACCAGATCCGAAGCATCGAAAAAGAGCGGGAGCAAATCACTGACGGTGCGAGTCCTCCTCGTCGCATGACCGATAAACGCAAGGGAGGAGAGAAGGAGGACGACTATGGGCCGCCTGAAGGTCGTCGTGGTGATGCTGGTGGTGGTTCTTCTCCTCCCAAATACAGACGTCTCGCCACCAGTGATGGTAGTCGTGGTGTTGCCACTGCTGCTGCTGCGGCGGCCGAGTATAATATGAAGAAGCATGCTCTCAGCAGCAGCAGCAGCAGAAGACCTCCGCTGCTTCTGACTCCTCCTCACTACAACACGAGCGGCTCCGATCGTGAGAAGCTGCTGATGTCTTTTCCTGGTGGAAGAAGTGGCGGCAACGTCAACAAGAACCCCCGAGTTAGCAATCTTAACCCCACAGCAGCAGTCCTCTCCTCCCAGGAGCTAGTGGCTTCTTCTCTTCTGTTGCTCAGTCGCCGTGGACAGCAGGAGCGGGGAGGAATGCAAGGTCCACATGATCCTCCAACTTGTTGTTTGTCCTTTCCTCAAGAAGGATTAGTACTGTATGATGAGCAAGAAGCCCTGCGTCGCGCTTTGTTGTTGGCGAGGATGGCGGACCAGGGTGATCGTGGTGGTCCTGCGCCTCTGTCATTTTCTCCGGCGCGCCCTCCTCATCCCCTTTCGCTCCTTCTCGGCACCACGCCTCCTCTTTGGGCTGCTGCTGCCGCCGCCGCCGAACAAGATGAGCAGAATGGATATAATCATTATTCATTGCGCCACCACGATCGTGGTGGTCCTGTGCCTCTGTCATTTTCTCCGGCGCGCCCTCCTAATCCCCTTTCGCTCCTTCCCGGCACCACGCCTCCTCTTTGGGCTGCTGCTGCCGCCGCCGCCGAACAAGATGAGCGGAATGGATATAATCATTATTCATTGCGCCGCCACCGAGCAGCCGAAATTCTCCAAGCCGCGGCGGCGGCTGGAACTCCCCACCACGGCCGCGTTCCTTGGATGTTGTACTAAAGAAGATGACGACCAAGGAGAAGAACCGCCAAAAACAAGAACGACGAGAAGAAGGCGGCGTGTCAGGATCATACTTTTTCCTCTTCCTCGCACGTCGTCGCTTTTGTCGTCGACCCTGTTGCAATAATATCCTCTTCTCTCCTCCCCCAGCACCAATCCCAACACAAGCAAATAGATAATACCCCACCCACGCAAGAACCACCACCACACAACCACCACCAAGTCCTCTGGAATACAGACGACCCTTCTTCTTGGTACTTATTCCTGAAGATTCAATCAAGCAATCACCCATCATTCCATACCATCAAAGCCACCACCATATGGTACTCGCAATAGCCACCACCAGCGCCAGCGCGAGAGGAGGAGCGAGAAGCGCAATATATGAAATAATGGTGGCCAGCCAGCCGCAACCATAGAGAATAGTACCGGTAGCGACGAGGACGACTCCTCACTCTCCTCACTGCCGGGATTACTCCTGCTCGCTTACGTGTAGTAGGTACAGTAGTTCTGCTCACTGCTCAGCACATACGTTCTCATCATCATAATACATGTAATTATTTATCATCATCAATGCAATCAAAATCAATCCATCCATAATAGAGAATCAATCCATAAAGATAACCGATATATCCGGCATAATAAAGTTGAAACCTTGTTCAGTAATGATGTGAAAGCCACAGCCACTACTTCTGTACCGGTACTTTCGGGCCACACCACCGAAGTCGTTATTCTGTACACTTTGTACCACAATCTACGTGTTCTGACAACATCCCCCCAATATTAAGGGGGTGGTATCAGACCCCTAACCACTAATAAAATAATAGTTATTTACTTTACAGTGGCGGGGGTCTCGTCCCTCCTTTTGTTTATTTGTTGTCGAAAATCACACGAATTCGTACTCCTACGATTAGTAGTATATTCTTGTAAATAACTTCATGATACGCTGGTGATATGATTGCTTCTGGATGTACTAGTAGCGGTGCGGCTCGTCAATGACTGTTCTTCCTCTCGTTACTACTACTAGAACTCTCCAGATTCATTGCCTCGACATCAGCATGGCTTCTTCATGGAAATCATACTACTACGTTATTTCTCCTCTGCCTGTTTCCTGTACGAGCATTGTGCCATTTCGTCCAATCTTGATGTATGCTGCGCGTCGTGCTGGTGCCGCTGATGGCTGGTGGAGAACGAGGAGCTCATCTAGTACTAGTAAAACGTCGGATCTGCTGCCGCTGGTCCGGCGGAGCTCTTCCAACAACGCTTGTGTCCTAGCGTGGTGAAGTGCTGCTAGGACTGTTGATCAATTCTTGATTGTTATGCTCATAGTAGCCGGCCAGCACCGTGCTACGAATAGGCAGTGCTGCTGTTGGTACTACCAGTGGGGGAGGACGGCGAGGATGGAAAAGATTATAGTATTCAACAGTAGCCAACCGCTCCTGAACAATGCGGCGGGCGCGGATGTCATCTTCTAGAGCAGCAGCAGCAGCAGCAGCAGCAAGAAGTGCCGCTCCTGGTACGCTGCTCCTACTGCTTCTAGCAGCAAGATCATACGCAGCAGCTTGCACCATGGCCGTAGGCTGTGGCAAACCATAATTAGAAGGGGGGTGCAGTGCTGCTGCAAGAGGCATATTCATCATCCTCCAGTCTACCGGCGCCCCAAGAAGAGGAACTGCAAGAGGGCTGCTGATCGAAGAAGTCGCTAATGGTGGTGGTCCGATGTGATGCAGCTGGGGAAGTGGGTGATCGTATAGTATGATGGGATCCCAGTAGAGCGGTCGCCGTGAACTGTAAGGTATTCGAGCATTGTTCCCCCCGAGCAATGTACTACTAGCCCCGGAGAAGCTGTTGTTGAACTGTCCCTCCTCCGTTGTTGACGATGGGAGGGGTGGGGCTATTATGGTAGGAGCTCTTCTTGTTGTTGTCAGAGGATGGTGGTGGTGCAAGACCGCCGGGCGTGGGGTGATCCTGATCTGTCTTGTCCTCTCTCCTCGTAGTAGTATCAGCACTCGTCTTTCGGGCTAACGAAGAAGGAGCGATTGATTTCAGCTGATGGCGAAAGCCCTGTCGTGTCTTTTCAGTTGCCACTTCGTCAGGAATTTCCTGGTAGAAGGAGGTCGTCACCAGAGGACCAGCAAGAACATCACTAGTATTTCGTTCCTCGGCGGCCTCGTTGTTGTTTTGTTGATGATGATCTTCTTGTTGACGACGACGCCCCACCAGCCGCAAAGCTTCCTCCACTTCGGCCTGGGAAAGTCTCCGGACGAATCGTCCACCCGCAGCTTTGATTCGGAGCACGATTTCCATGGCGAGATTCCGTCTAGCTTCATGATTCCAATTCTTGTTGTTGTTGTTCAAGTCGGTCTCTTGAAGCATTTTTCGAACAAGGGCTCGGTAGCGAATATTGCCGCAAGTGTCGTATGCGCCGGTCCCTGGAATGATAAAAAGAATGATGATAGCAGGAAACATGAATATGTTCTAGTTGAGAACGAAACGAGGAAAGAAGAGAAGGTCCTGCTCCACGGACTCCCCGAAGCAGCAAGTCATGATCAGACCAACTTACCTCTGCCCAACAAGACATCGTTTGGGCCGAGCTCCGTTATCACCACGGGTGCGGCGGCCGCGTGGTGGTGTAGTATGGGCGGTGGAGGTAAAGGATCATCCTCATCTCCCGAGCGACGACGATGCTCTTCTTGCTGTTCTTCTTCCTCGGTAGTACGAGTATGATTGCTTACCGCAGCAGCATCAACAGCCCTTTCCGATGAGCGAGGAGGAGAAGAAGAAGGGAGGAGCAGCGACGCCGGCGGTTCTTCTTGTTCTGCTACCCGCCCCACCACCGCTGTTTCTTCCTCTTTTGGTGCTTGATCGGGAGATTGCCGATCCTGATCCCGCCTCCTGCTGTCGTTTGTTTTGTTGTTCTGCATCATCAACTCGTGTCGTCCGAGCTCTACTAGCTACTAGTAGTAGGAGAATATTATCACGTCCTGGAGCAGTTACTACCAGTGGGCGTCCTCCTCTGTTCATTTCTTCTTTGAGAAATGCACTTTTTTGTTATCGTTCCCACCTTGTTCATCGTGTATGCTGTGTTCCTTGATTGCTAGCTTGGAGCGGCGATTGAGAAATAGAAGACGATAAGCGAAGTCCCATAAAAACGGGAAGCACTACTAGTAGACTATTAGTACCAGCAGGGACGGTAGTACTCTAATGGTTTGGACATCATCGTGAGTTCGTGCATGCGTGGCAAGAATTCATATTGCATGGAATTACCGGTACTGTACTCTCTGCGAATTAATTTAAAGTACAAGGCCGATAATTAGTTAAGTAAAAGCGCTAGCATCTTGCATTCCTATTCGAAAGAACATGATGATTCCCTCGTTCGATTGATGTTTCAGTACCTACTACAACTCTTTTTAAATATAAATGGTCGTTATGCATGCATGCATGGAACAACCAAGATAGAGAAACTGGTGCGAATGTTTGGTATTTAAAGGTACATACGGCAGCTTAACAAGAGACAGGTGAGCAGCATGCTACCAACCATTATGTAAATGTGTAATGCGAACTTAAGTTCGCATTACAGTAGTACTTATCTTTCTTCTACCTGTCGCGTACGTCATTGGAACATTAAATAAAACGCCCGCCGGCCGCCGGCCTTGCTCGAGAACCGATCCCTTTTACCGTGATGACGTAATCCCTTTTCCGACCAAAATTCGCCCGCCCGTTTTGTGTTTCTTCCAGCGACGAGCGAGCGGCCGCCCGCAGCGGCTGATCGTTCGTCGCCAGAACGGGTACTCGCAGCGTACGAAGAATTGGGGGGGGGGGGGGGCAGGGGGCGCCCCAATCTACAGTATCTCGGGGTACATACCTGGTACCTGGTACAGGGACGGGTCAGCTCCACTACTGCCGGTACTGTACACAGTAGCTCTCTACCGGTACTCAGCTGCTACTACTACTACCGGTACTCTCTACTAGTAGTAGACTAGCTAGTAGTAGCTACCGTTGAGTAGAGAGTAGTACCGGTACAGTAGTAAAAGTAGACACGTACCGGTACTGCTACTCTACTACTATTCTCTACCGGTAGAGTAGAGTAGATCGAGACGCCCGCCCCCGCCCCCGCCTAATATCAGACCCTGTCATACTGTATGTAGCGGTATATCAATCACATCATACTCTATAATTTTTGCATCACGTCCGTAAAATATAATAAAGAGCAGCATAATATCCTATCCTATCCTATCCTATCCTATCGCATGGTATCGTATCGTATCCTATCATGATCAATCATCATTATTATCATCATGATGATGATGATCGTCATTATTCCATCCGCGCCCGCCGTCAGGAGCATCGCAATCGTCATCGTCATCATGATGATAATGATAATGGTCGTGTGTGGTGGTCAATGCCTATGCCAATTGTACTAATAATACTGATATTGTCGTCGTCCGTTCCATCATGCTGGGGGAGGACTCCTGCTGGTGCTGGTGCTGGTGCTGGTGCTGCTACTTCTGTTGCTTCTGTTGCTGCTGCTTTGGCATCCCCGTCCTCGTCTTCTTCCTTTTTTCCCTCAGCATCAGCATCGGCATCAGCATCAGCATCGGCGGGAAAATCACATCATTATCTCAATAAACAGCAACCCGCCCGAGGAGGAGAAGACAAAGAAGAAGTGGGTGATGATGATGATGATGATGATGATGATAAAGATAAAGATGGGACAAATCATCACAAGACGGAGGATTGGTGGCAAGACCAACAACAACAACAGCCAAATCGAAATCGAAATCCGAATCATCAATCTTCATTTCCATCGTCTGCTTCGGATGATGCTGATGATAATAATATTGATGATGATTCGTCTTCGGATTGGGACCACGATGCTGCTGAATGGGGAAGAGTAGACGGAGAAGGACAAGAACAAGAAGCAGTACAAGGAGCAACAGCAACAACAGCAACAGCAACAATTAATATGGATCCTCCTAACAACAACAAACCCCTACAGACATTGGAAAAGTTACAACAAATGCTGGATGAGACTGATTATTTGACCAGCACATCCTCCTCACCACCACCACCACCACCATCATCATCATCACCATCATCCAAAAGAAGAAGCACAAGCATCAGCAGGCGACCAGGGACGATACTATCGGAATTTTCGTCATCGTCATCGTCATCAGCCCTGCCGCCGTCAGCAGTAGCATCATTATCACTATCATCATCAGTGGTGGGTGATGCGACAATGGGAGGCGCTGCTGGTACTGGTGCTGCTGGTGGTGGTGGTGGTGCTAGTGGTGCAGCAGCAGCAGCAGCAGGACTCATCGAAGAATATGATGCGATTGCCACAGGAGGAACAACAACAACAACAACAACATCATCAGCATCTACCACGGATGATCAAAAAACGGCGCCAGCAGCAGCATTACCAACCACAACCGACACTACAACTACTCCTACTACTGCTAGTAGTAGTAGTAGTAGTAGTAATGCCCTTTGGACCAGCAAGGACCGTTCGAAATATAAACGGCAGCAACGACAGAGTGCTCGAAGAAGAACAGCAGCAGCGGTAACGGCAGCAGCAGCAGCAGCCACTATTAGTAGCAGTACTACTAGCACCACGGGAACGAGCAGTGGTGCCACAACATCTGCCACAACATCCACAACTAATATTCCACCACCACCTTATTTTCCAACAGCAGCAGCAACTACTACTACAACTCGAGGACCACTGGCGCCGACAGCAACAACAACAACAACAACATCGTCATCATTATCAACATCAGCCTACAATCCAGATTATTTTACACCATGGTCGTCGTCGTCGTCGTCGGATGTGGAACAAGATCCATATTCCGATACCGATGATGGTTTGGGATCCTATACACTGCCCAATTTGCCCGTCTATTTGAGTGATGACGACGAAGAAGAAGGGGATTCTGCCAACGAAAGTAATATTGGTGGTGGTGTTACTATGGGTTTAGGCGTATCCAGTATTGGTGGTAGTGGTGGTGGTGGTAGTAGTCGTAGTAGTACTGGAGCTGCCGAAGCTGCGGCGGCGGCAGCACAGAGATATCCAACCGGCGAACTACCAATGGTATTAACTACCAGCAACAGCAACCACCCATCCATGACGATGTTTCAAGGCTATCCTCCCTACTATCATCATCAATATCGGCATGCCCAGCAGACGACGCCGCAGCCGCCGCCAACATCGTGGACTTCTTCTGCTAATACTGCCAATTCGCCGCATCCTCATACTCCTTACAACTACTATCTTACACCAGAACAGCTACATCAATATTATCTCCAACAGCAGCAGCAGCAACAACAACAGCAGCAGCAGCAGCTACAACCATTTGCCTACCCTGGTGGTGGATGGACGCCACAACAACAACAACAAGGACCAGGACCAGGACCAGGACCTGCTTCGCCTTTTTTCCAGTATCCTCCTCGACCACATCATCATCATCATCACGTTCCACGACGATTCTTCGAGACGCCAAGCAGCAGATCATCATCGCCATCATACCGATCATCATCACCAACACCAAGAACCTCAAGTAGTAGTAGTAGTAGTAGTCGTCGTCGGGAACGATACGACGAACCACCAGCATTATTATTCGACAGCAGCAGCAGCAGCAGCAGCAGTCAAGGTCAACCACTATCACTATCAGCCTTACCACAAGAACAACAACAGCAACAAATCGCTGCCAGTCCTATGATGTATGCCGCGGCCGATCAATCAGTGGCGGTGCTACCCGGGTCAGCCGACACTGTCTTCTTCTCCCCCGCCGAGAACAAGAACAAGCGTCGAAACAACAAGAACTTTCGTTGGACCTTGGATTCGATCCAAAAAGTAGCCACATGCTCCGTTTTGGCTCTGGTGGTATGTTACTCGGCCGTTTCGCCTCGGGACTTGCCCTTTTTGGAATACAATCAAAAGTTTTATGAAATTCTACGAATTACCGTTGGGATGATCCTTCCGCCCCTGGTCGTGGCCGCTCTTGTGGTCGATCCCATCCAGCACTACCACAATGCCAATACCTTGCCGGGATCATTGGTCAGTGCCTTTTACTACGCCTTTACAATCGGATATGTCGGAACGTTTGCATTGGAAATTGTTGCCGCCACCATTACGCGATTGATAACGTTTTGGTGGTGGGAACCCAATGTGTTTGCCATGGCACCACAAGTTCCGTTGGTAGTCATTCCGTGGGTCTTGCGAGATCAAAAGTATTTGGTCAAACCCATCACATTGATTGTACAAGATCTTGTGACTTCTGCCGTCGTTTGTCCCTTCCTGGAAGAATGGGTGAAATTGATTCTTTTGCAAAGAACGATTGCACTCGGAAAGTAAGTACCACATAATATTTTGTTTGCCTCCTGTGGTGCGACTGTGCGATGAACTTGCTCTAGTAGTACGGTGACTATTATTATTGCTGGATCCTCACACAACTATGCTTTTACTCTTTCTTTTTAATATAGAAACTTTCGATGGGTCCGGAAACCTTCTAGAAGAAACCCTCGCAAACGAAAATGGGTAGCGGAGCCCATTCTTCCACCGCCCGCCCACCAGCAGCAGCTTCCATCGGATATACTATACCATCATCATCGTTATCATGACGACGAAGACGAAGCAAATCTACAAACCCCGGGACAAATAGTCAATGTGAATCATTATGTATCTGGAATGTTGGCAGTGAGTTTGGGATTGAAATTGGCGGACGCAATTCGACGCATTTGCATGTACACCAAACCGGAGGATCTTCACAAGACATTTTATGCCGTATGCCGAGGACTCTTTCCGATTCAAGAGTTGTGTGGAACAGTGACGGCCTTGGGTTTAGCCCGCCGCGATGTCCTGGGCCAAAAGACACCGCTTTGGCAGTTGCTCTTGCCGGCCGCGGTCATTCATGGAATGGCCAACTTTCGAGGTAAAAAGCCCATTTTCAAATGGAATTCCGCGACTCCGTGGTCCGAGATGCAATTATCGCCCCATACTACTACTCCTTCTTTTGGTTCTCCTCAAGACGCTACTACCCTCGCACAATTGGCCGGAAAGGCATGGCCCAAAGTGATGTGGTTGATCATTTTGTTTCGAGTGACGGGTTATTGTGTCAAGAATTACTACATGATCAATCGGCAAGCCGTCAAACGTACCACAACCTATGCGGGCAAGCCTGCTGCGTTCTCCGCCGAGTTGGCGGCCGCTGAAATGCTCAAGTCCACAAAGAACAGCAAAGAGAAAAAGGAAAAGTCCTAGTAGAGTACCTACGTACGTACGTACTTGAGTTCTACTCCAGCAGAGATTGGACGATTGCTCAGCAAAACCGATAACCTCGTTGGTGTTCCAATTTGACTGGGCTGCTCTAGTCTGGCTACTAGTGCTTCTTGGGCATGCGTACGTTATTTTTTCTCGAGCCATTGCAAGGAAAACCCGGCCCTGTGCTATTCTCCCCTGTGTGTAGTTCAAACGAAGAAGGATGACGATTCCCATGGAGCAATGATGTCATCTGCATTCGTTCTGCCGGAAACTGTTGACGATGATGTCATGTCCTTGAAGGAACGTCAGAACCATCATCCATCCTTTCTTGAGAACGTCAGAACCATCATCCATCCTTTCTTGAGAAGAGGTCGAAGATCTGCCTTTCCAGAGATGTTCAGAGTACAGTGCCGGTACCAGCAACGGCTCCCTCTCTTGCTACCGGTATTAGGAGTCAAGAACCGTCCTATTTCAACCAGTACTGGTAGACTACGTTCTTGCTCAAGAGAAGAACTGGATGACGATTCTAAAGGACGAATGATGTCATCGGTTGATCCGTCCTTTCTTGAGAAGAGGTCGAAGATCCATTTCTCCAAAGTTCTTCAGAGTAAACCAGAAGTACCAGTAACGGTAAATAGTCTACAAGACGAGAAGGAAGCGAGCCTCTACTCTACCTACTACTGTAGTTAGCAGAGCAAATGAATCACTGTGAACCTTCAAGTGCAGTCTTATAATCTGCACTGTAGCTAGATAGAACAACGGTCGGAAAGTAACGGATTATCAATCATCATTCATCAAGAACAACTCCCGGCTGAATGAGACCAACGACAAAGAATTCGTCGGAACAATAGATCTTAACGGCACGTACCATACTTGATTGGAATCAAGAACAACAACAACAACAACATGCACGCATCATTCGAACTAGAATGATGTCATCCCACTACTTATCTTTTGGAAGATGTCGAAGCTATACTGACAAGAGCGAGACCGACTAGTGTTGAGGAACGATGTATCGGCGCGACTATATCCAGTGTTCTTAAACAAACTGGGTCGGACGATGCTACCTTTGTATACTAGTGGTAAACAAAGCTAAACTAAACCACTTTCACAAACTCATTTGACAGAGAAAGTGGCAAGAGCCGCTTTCTCTGTTTTAACTACATCTGCGTACGATCGCTTGGTCTCTGCCGACCATCCGTTTATCGCTTCGACGCGGCAACCGGCCAGACCGGGGTATGAACCCCGTTTTGAGGTTCGACCGTTATCATACCCCCCAACTAACTATTTCAAAAAATTGGCTTTACGTCCCTCGAGAGACCATCCATCAAGTAGTAACTCAGAAGAAGTAATATTTTAGTAGAGACGATTTTACAAGTTTATGCTTTAGTAACATTCACGGGGTATGAACCCCGGCCCCCGACGGGGTTCATACCCCGGTTTCACAGCTTGTGTGCGCCCATTTTTATGGCGCGGCAATCAAAATTCACGCACTGCCTCCGGTCTTTCGTCTTTCAATCACAACACCACAACAATAATCCATCTATCATGTTATCCGACAATGACAACAGCAGTGATGATGGATCAAACTTCAATACGCCTGATCAGGGCGAGGCAATCGAAGTAGAGGAAGTGACCCACCCAGCAAGGGTCCTCCTTGAGCTACAAGGTAGACGTACAGCAGGAACGGCCGCTACTCGTACTACTCGCAGCCGCACCGCCACCGCCACCAGTACTGCCGCTACTGGATCTCGCGTAGCCAGTACCGGTACTGGTACCGCAACGCCACCAGCAGCAGGTTGGAAGTGCGCATTTTGTGGGGAACAAACGTGGACCAAATGTGGGAAGTGCGTTGACGCCGAAGGCAAGCACCCCCCGCTTCACTTTTTCCCAAAAAAGGGCGATTCGAACGGAAAAACATGCTTTATTGACTACCACAATGACATGTGCTTTGGCCTAGGAAAAAAGGACGGGACTAGATATGGAATTACGGCAGAGAAGGATTGGCTGCCGAGCACAGAGCAAGGAAAAGCCCATCAAAGAATTTATATGAGGAAAGCGATTGATCTTGTTTCTCCCAAGAGACTAGACACGCAATTCCAGCAACCGAATAGCAATTAGATACTACTCTAGAGAGAGTAGACTACTCTACTACTCTAGAGTAGAGTAGAGCTTGCTCGTACCACTGGTGCAGAGAGCTTACTACTCTAGTATCTACTAGTACAACTACTACTACTACTCTAGAGTACTGTACTACTACTGTACTACTACTCTACTCTAGTACTGTAGAGCTAGCTCCTACTGCAAAAGGACCGTTCAGGTACTGGTACTCTCTACGGTACTTGTAGTAGAGTAGATGATAGAGACAACAGGATCAAGTCGGAGAAGTACGTCGAGGATAGCCCCGTCCAGTTTCAAGTGCACGGTTTCATCGATTGATGCCTGCATGAACGCTCCCGGTATGTCGCAAGTGATCACGTGCGGATGTTCCACGGCGTCGATGACGCATGATAAGAAAAGTGCTTCATTGCTCACGGTCGGGGATTCCGATTCTTATTTCGGTTGCGACGACCGATCTCGTCCGGCGTCGCGGGTGCCGGTGTTCCGGTGCCTCCGGAATTCTCACTCATCCTTTCTCTGTCAAATGTTGAGGAACGATGTATCGGCGCGACTATATCCAGTGTTCTTAAACAAACTGGGTCGGACGATGCTACCTTTGTATACTAGTGGTAAACAAAGCTAAACTAAACCACTTTCACAAACTCATTTGACAGAGAAAGTGGCAAGAGCCGCTTTCTCTGTTTTAACTACATCTGCGTACGATCGCTTGGTCTCTGCCGACCATCCGTTTATAATGGATGAGATTGGTCGACGTGAAACTTCAACCACGTCGATCGTCTGGTCCTGGGTCGGTGTGGTCCTGAGGTTCGACTCCTCCGATCCGGACTCATCATTATTCCCAACAACTAGAAGAAGAACAAAGCGAGTCTTGCGTTCCGCTGGGTAGAACAACATTCATTCATGGGAAGATTGAGGTAGTAACTGGTAGTTGAAGTTGACTGACTGACGGGGCTGACTGACTAACTGACTCACTTCATTCGACCGTACGCTAGCTAAAGTAAGTACCAGGTTCTACAAGGCGACGGTACAGAGAAGTACACAGGGACCCTACCGGTAGCGCTACTCCTCCTACCGGGTATGGTGTTTGCTGCTTCGTCGCAGAGTTCTGACGGTGGCGTCGGCCAATTGAAACTTCAACGACGCGCGTGGTTTCTTCTCTTTTCGGTGAAATTGAATTGTACCGATTTTCGAGCTACTGTGCTACCTGGCGGTACTTGGAGTTTCTGTAGTAGCTGCTCAATCAACTACCAGTGAAGAAGCATGAGAATTCAGTACCAATCTTCATGCAGAACAGTACCAGGTACCTCGTAGATAGTCTCTACCGTTAGTTAAGTAGAGAGAACGGGGAATGAAGTTAGAAACCAAGTGGTACCCTCTTCTTGCCAATTCGAATTCTGGCGTCTGCGCTGGTTGGGAACTGTTTCTCCCCGTTGAAGAATTCACTCACAAGGTTCAAAACGAGACTCGGGCGAAGTTGTCTCCCTTCGTGATTCGGCCTCTTGATTGAACTTTTCTTGCTGTGGAGAATCTTGGTAGAAAAGACATTCGAGGAACCCATAAATACTATACTGAAATAATTCTCAACTTCATTTAACGAAATCGCTCAACAGCCAATGAAAACGAAACAACTCTTCGGAACTTGAAGTCGTCCGCTACCACGCACACCGGTACCTCCTCCCCTCTGTAGCTTGAGGTTTGTAAAACTCAGTTTCTGTGGCGTCGTCTTGCTGTTTGTTGCCGCTATCGCATTCCCAAGATTGATGATTCGAACCTCATCATCCATCATCATCATCCATATCTCACAAAAATAAAAATCGAACGACTTCTCCAAACTCCCAAGCCTTTCCTCTTCCGATTCTTCTTCTTTCGATCTTGAATACATTTCACAGTCACAAGACGCAACGATCATCATCATCATCATCATGCCCGCCAAGAAGACATCCTGTCCCAAGTCTTTCCCACACAAGCTCTTTGCTTTGTTGGAATCATCGGCCACCGACGGTGGCTTCTCCCACATTATCTCGTGGCAAGTCGGCGGAAAGTCCTTCCGCGTGCATCAGCCCAAGGTCTTCGTGAAGACCATCCTTCCTCAGCATTTCAAGCAAACCAAATTCAAGAGTTTTCTGAGACAGCGTAAGTGCAGCACCGCCATCACATCACCTCTCGTTGTGTTCCACCATGATCATCCCCTCTCACAAAACTATTCCATTTTGCTTAGTGAATATCTATGGCTTTCAGCGCATTCAACACGGCCCCAACAAGGGCGGATACGCGCATGTGCACCTCACCCAGGGACGCCCGGAATGCTGTTCCATGATCAAGCGGGTTTCGGTTCCTGGTGAAGGCAAGAACGGCAGCAGCACCAACAAGGCCGCCGCAGCCATTGCTGCTTCAATGATATTGGGAGGAGGAAAGAAGCGAAACCAAAACGAAATGAGTCAACAACCGCATCTCGTCGCGGGCTCATCTTCGAATTTGTCGGCTCTTTCGGGCCTTTCGTCGTTTTTCCACCACCAGCAGCAGCAGCAGCAGTTTCCAGTCCATATTATGGGAGGATCCGGCAGCACCGGAAGTCTGGGGAGTCTCGGAAGCCTCGGTATGGGCGGCGCCGAGGCCAATATTGCTCCTTCAAGAAGTAGTACAAGTACGACACAAAACGAGCCGTTCAATCTCACTGCACCACCACCACCTTCTGGCGGTGCTAGTGCTTTTTCGACCTCGGGCCTTTCGGGTCTTTCGGGTCTTTCGGCCCTCTTGAACAACAACAACAACAACAATTCGGCCAACAGTCTTGGACTGAACAGTCTATCGTCCGGCACCAACAATAATCACAGCGCCGTACCACCACCAGAAGGCAAACAGAACGCGACGTTCCAGGAGGTCTTTCAAGATGATATTTCCGCCTTTGGAAAGTCCTTTTACTCGACGCGAAACAACAACAATGGAAGTGCATTGAGTCTTTTGAGTAACCTGTCAGCAGGCAGCGCTGCTAGGAGCGTTGGTAGTACTAATGGAAGCATCATGGGACTGCGCATGAATGGGTCAGAACTCAACTTTTTCAAGGACTTGTTCAAACCCAATGATTTGGAAGGTGATGTGCCCATGCTCTGTCCATCCACAGGGCAACTACCCATCAACACCACTCAAGGAGAAGGAGGCAAGCAAAACGCCATCTTTGATACTACGCAAATGATGGTAAACAGCAACGTACAACAACAACAGCAGCAGTCCGGTCTTCCGAACTATGTTTCCAGTAATGGATTCCTACAAAAGAAGCCGAGTCTATTGGAACCCTCGACGGAGGAGTTGCTTGGACTCATCGACGCGACCGGTAGCAGCACGGAAGGAGGTCTCATGACCGAGAGGACTCATCATATGTCTCATCGTACTATCACTAGTAGTACCACCACCAAGAATGAAGATTTGAACCGCTCCGAGTCTGTCTTTCCGACCAAGCTCCATCGCATGCTGCAAGACGCCAAACGTGAAGGTTTCGAGCACATTGTTTCATGGATTCATGGAGGTACTGCCTTCAAAGTCCATGATGTGACTGAGTTCATGACCAAGATCATGCCCATTTACTTTGATCAATCGAAGTTCGAATCCTTTCGCCGCCAACTCAACTTGTACGGCTTTACTCGAGTGACCCGAGGTGCTTCCAGAGGCATGTACTATCATCAAGATTTTGTACAAAACGATGTCTCTTTGTGCCAAAACATTAACCGTCCCAAGACTGTTCGTAATAAACGGGGACGTAGTAGTAAACAATCAACTGCACCAGAAGACGAAGAAGTTGTTGTAATGCAGCTCACTCCTCAAGTTGCCACTGCTGTCGTTGTCTAAGCACGCAAGCACCACGACCAGCCAGCAAGAAGCGAGGAGGACGTCCGCATTCTTCTTCCCTCGGTCTTTGCTCTACCACTTACATTTTGTATATAAAATACTACTAATACTAGCCTGTGTATATAAAAATATGAAAATAACAAGGTCTTTGTTGTCCTGATAACTATTCTTCTTCTACTCGGAGCATCATCATTGTTTAGGGTATCTTCTGGCATGCTGGCGAGATGAGGACAGTATTAGTGTTGGTGCTACTTTTTCGCTGCTTTACGATATACCGTACTACTAGTACTACTACAAAAGAAGCAGATGCAGTACTAGCTACTTCTTTCTCGTCGTCCAGCTACGTACGTACTACGGCACAGTACTGCATGGTTTCCTGATCTACCGGTAGTACTATTCGCCCTGTACTACGAGTATTACTGAACGAAAAAACAACATCTGCTACTCGAAGTAGAGAGATTGAGTGGTCCTCCCACCGCCGGATGCTTTCGGCTCTACTACTAGTAGAGCAGACGGACTGAAGGACGAAAAATCAGCACCATCTGCTGCTAGTAGTACTACTACTACTCCAGAGTAGAGATGATGAGTCCCACCGGCAGGATGCTCTCTCGGCTCTCTCCTCTCCTCTCCTCTCCACTCTACTAGTAGAGAGAGAGGGCTATCAGTTCTCAAGACTAGTATTAGTAGAGCAGATGGAATGGGCAGATGATGTACTAGTACCACTACTAGTAGAGAAGCAGATGCGCGCGATCATGGACAGATGATTCTTCTAGAAAAAGAAACCGAAGCAATAAGCAAGCAGGGAGCTAGCAAGAGCGCTACTGGTGGAAGTCCCATTGACGTGGTGGAGAATTACGTGCCAGTGTTCCCATGCGAATTCAAGCACGCACGTTCGTCTGGGACGGAAACACCGGCAGATAGAGGCAATTACGTACCCCTTCCATTTATCACAGCAGCATGTGACTATCTGACGGTACTACTATGTCGTTTTCTTTCATTTGTACGTTTTTCCTCGTGAATAAGACAAAAGTTCTTGGTACCATATTCTCATGCTCTTAGGATGCGTCAGTCTCTTCTGAGAAAGAAGGCGAATAGTTGAAGTTGCATAAATCGTACACCATCTGGTATGTGATCTCACGGCATCGCACAAACTCTCCCTTGCTTAATTGTCGGTGGAGAGAAGATCACAATTCCACCCAAGATACAAGTTTCTGTTCACACCCATTGTAGCGGTAGAAATTCTCATTTGAACCATGGCTTTGCATCAAGAATCTGAACCATTCTGTTCATCGTCATCAACAACACCTCTATCAACACTCCTCTGTCGTCCAAGAATCAACAAAGATGAAACAGACAAGCTCATTCTTATAGTCTCTCGAATCAGCCAAGCGCTGCCGAAAATCATCAAAACAAAAATGTGCGTCAAAACACCATCATCACCAGTCGTCAAGCCAACCATGGTGGACAGCACCGTCCCACCGTATAATGGACATCATCAAGCCTCGTCGTTGTCTGCTTGCGAAGCAACAATAGCCGCACCAACAAGGCCGGATAGCGCACCCACTTCCTCATCTTTTCTTGTTGAATCGTCAGCAGAAGAACAAGGAGACGATGGAGGCACGGAGGCTTCACTATCCTCAAAGAAGAAGCCGCCGGTGAAGAAGGGGTTCCCATTGAAATTGTATGCTCTGTTAGAGGATGATCCAGAAACTTCCGACGTTGCGTCTTGGCAACCAGGAGGTCAGTCGTTCAAGGTCCACAAGCCAAAGGCTTTCTCGGCAGAAATGCTACCAAGACGATTCAAACAAACCAAGTACAAGAGTTTTTTGCGACAGTAAGTACACTTCGTGGTTGTACACCAGTCGTCAGTCAGCTTGCCATCGTGCCAACTTGTTGTTGTTGCATCATCACCTCACCACATGTCTCCTATCTTCGTTTCTCTTTTCATCTACTATTCTTACTCCTACTATACTAGACTGAATATCTATGGCTTTCAACGTATCCAGCACGGGCCTAACAAAGGAGGATACGCTCATTCCAAGTTCCTTCGAGGAGAGCGCGAACTTTGCTCTACTATCACTCGCGAGTTTGCTCCCAAACGAACCAAGGCAGCTGCTACCCGCAAGAAGGCGGCAGAGTCGGACCGCAAAGATGCCGCATTCTACGCGGCGGAACTGACCCCCTCGTCATCGTTGTCGTCGTCGTCGTCCTCATTCTTCACCGGTGACTCGATCAAGCCTTCCTGTTGCTTTCCACCACAGTGGGATCGTCATCATCACCAGGAGCAGCCGCAGCAGCAGCAGGATAATCCTCAAGAACTAGCATACAACCATTCGATCATGCTGGAAGAACAGGACTTCTTTTCAGACCTTTTCCCAATCACCTCGTCCAACAAGGAAAAGGATCCTGCATTGAACATGTGCCATATCATGGAGAACTTGTTGGACGACAGTAATAACAGCAACAAGAACAACGACGACGACGACGACGTCAATTTCTCGGAGCCTCATCCTCTGGGCAATCTCCCCCAGCAAGAAGATCTGATGTCCGGCTTTCTCTATCATGCCGAGCAAGAAGAAGAAGAAAAAGATATCCAAGAGGATGATGGTGCCGTTTCTTCCTCCTTTGATGATTTCCTCTTTACTTCATTCGATGAGAAGCAGCACCGTCAGCAACCGCAGCAGCAACAACAGGAGGACTTGGCAGCCTTGGGCGACTTGGGACGATCCGAGTGTACCTTTCCGGCCAAGCTCCATCGAATGCTGGAAGATTCAGAAGAATGTGGCAACAGTCATATTGTGTCTTGGATTCATGGCGGTGCTGCCTTTATGATTCATGACAATGTCGAGTTCTTTGAGAAGGTCTTGCCCAATTACTTTGAAATGACCAAAATGGCAAGCTTTCGTCGACAGATCAATCTCTACGGGTTCACCCGGAACACAACGACACCAGCAAGAAATAGCAACCCATCAGGAGTGTCGTATTTCGAGCACAAACACTTTGTCCGTCACGATCCATGCCTGTGTCAGCACATGCTTCGAACCCGATCGTCTTCTTCTTCTTCTTCAGCGCGACGAGTAAGAGGGCCAGCATCATCATCGGGAGCAGCGAAGAACACCAATACCAACAGTATCAAGAAGCGATCATCATATGAGGATCATGATGATGAGCATCATGATGAGAAATAAATACTCAGCATCGTCACCCCATCAGGGTCCCAGTCTCTACGCACTCGAACGAAAGAGAGAGTTGGACATTCATATCCTATCATATCATATCATACATTCATTCGCAGTCAGTCAGTCAGTCAGTCAGTCAACATCCATCTTGTTGATCCATCGTCCATATTTTCCTTCCTCGGTTTCAGTGTTCATCATTACCACGCACCATACAAAGCATCCAGCATATTCGTATTTTTCAATATATCAGCATTGCATTCCGGAAAAGGCAGCAGCAGCAGCAGCAGCAGCAGCGTCAACAGCATCGCTTCTGTTGCTTGCTTCTTCCGCGTCGTCTAATACATTTTTATACTCTACTATAGCTAGTAGCATCGCATCACATCATTCATCATTCATCAGTAGTAGTAGAGACTACTACTACCACTATACTAGAGGTAGCTCTCGATAGTCATCGCAGTCTAATACGAACTGTGCCATACTGGTATTCCTCCGCCCTCCGCCCTCCACCGCATGCCGGTACTTGTATTTACCCTTCTACTACCGTAGTAGTAATAATATTATACTATCCGTCCATTCTCGCCATGGTCAGTCGAAAAGATAATAGCGCTTACTGTACTTCCACGTGTAGCAGGGGCCTGCAGATACGGTACAAGCGTGCAGTGTCTCTTGGACCGTCTGTCAGCCGTCCATATTTTTCACTCGGATAAGTCATCCATCGCCATTTGCATTAGTTTTTCGTGCGTGCATGCGAATCCGCATTCTTGATGATTCTTGTCGCGACATGATTCTTCTCCTTGCGTTCGTTCGTGCGTTCGGTCTTCAACCACAAACAAAGCAAAAGGACCGCGGGAACGGTGGTAGAAGTCGTACTGGTACTTTATGCTGTACCGGTAGTTAGTGGTAGGTGATGGTGGTGTCGTGGTGAGTCGTGATGAATGCATGGTGTGTAAATACGAATACTAGTAGTAGTAGAGAGTCTTTCTCTACTACTCTCCCAGTAGCGCGTTCTCGCGTTCTCACCGTTTGCCGTCGTACAGCAGTAGTAGTAGGAGAGAAGAAGAATCAATCGCATGGCTTTACTACTACTACTACTAGTAGTGGTAGGCGAAGATCGCTTTTATTGTTCGACGGCACATTCACTCGCTACCTGGTGCATTACCAGGTTCTGGTACTTGTAGCTACAGTACTCTACTACGGTAGTGGAGCACCAGTAGAATAATCATGATCATCATGGGTACGTGGTGCATCATCATCGTCTTGCTTCGTGGCTGTGCTGCTTTTGTCTATCATTTTTTTATTTCACGATAGTGGGACTTACTCGACTTCTTTCAACGGCGTGGACCGGTACTGTAGAATAGTATACAGCAGAACTACTACCGGTAGTCCATCTACTAGTACTAATACTCTTCAGTCGTGGTCCAATAGTACTACTTTGTTGTTTGAGTGATAGAGGAGGAGACAAAGGACCCGTAGTAGATAGTAATACTAGTACTACCAGTAGCAGATAAAGTAGTAGTAAGTGATAAATGAAATCAAAAATTGCTCTAAAACTAAAATTGGTTGTGGTGGTGGTGCTAGCAGCAGCATCAGGTAGGCGTCAGTCGTCGAGACAGGAGAGGACGCTCAACATTTGATCACGGCGGCGGCGGCGCCCGTCCCGACCTTGTTGTTGTTGTCGGTGGTGGTAGTGGTACTACTACTAGACGGTCTCGTAATGCTGTGGCACAAGGTGGGCGCACTTTTCAGAAAGAACTGATGATAGTAAATTCCACGATCGGATCCACGTGCTACCCGTTGAAAGCCATAGAGGTTGAGTTGACGTCGGAAGCTTTCGTACTTGGACTGGTCAAAGTAGTTGGGCATGACCTTTTCGAGGAAAGCCTTGGGATCGTGCACTTTGAAAGCGGCACCATCATTGACCCAAGAGATAATGTCTTCGAATCGTTCCTTTTCCGCTTGCTGTAAAAGATAGTGCAATTTCAGCGGGAAGACATTCTCGCAGGCACCTTCATCGTTGTTGTTCGATGAGGCGGAGGAGTCATAAGAAGAAGACGGAGACACTGCTGGCGCTCTTCCTGTTCCTGCTGCTGCTGATCGTTCTTGTGAAGAAAACATGTTGTCGTCCTCCCCAAAAGTAGTGTCCAGATCGTCCATCTCAAACTCTTGACCACTAAAGATATTGGCAAATAGATGCATATCCTCAGTCAGACGTCCCTTGCATCCAACGAACACTTGAGGAGCGGGGGTCCTCGTGCTGTTGTTGATTTGATTTGGCGTGCAGCAGTTGGTGCTGTTGCTGTGACCAAAGGTGTCAAGACCTCGGACACCAAAAGGATCAGGCTCGATGTTGTTGTTGTTGTTGTTACGATCATCCATTTGGTTGTAGTAGTAGTGGCTGGTGAATGGTGAAGGACCAACACCAACAGACGAGGTGAACATGTCCTTTTGAAGTGGAGGGCAGTTAAACTTGGTTGGGAACATCGACGTGTTGAAGTTGTAGTTGTTCATGCCACCAAATAGAGAGTTGACTCCTCCTCCAAAGGTTGAAGAGAAGTTGGTGTGCTTGTTGTTGTTGTTGTTGCTGTTGAACGGTGATGATCCCGTGATGACTTCCGAAAGTGGAATCGGTGTGGCGTCAACGTAAGTAGCACTGGCATCCTCTGCTCCTGTCTCTTCTTCTTCCTTGTTGTTGTCGGAAAGAGGCGTGCGCTTCAGCAATAAGCACAATTCGGGAATGCCTCGCATAAACGAAGCATGGTAATATCCACCTCGGTTTCTGCCGGTTCCAATACGCTTCCAACCGTAAATGTTCACTGATGAAAAGAGAATATAGGCAGAATATGATGGGATGAGTGCCACCATGCTAGTAGAGCGGATGCGAGTGATCACCACCACAAGTCGTCCAGCCGCATTAGTACTAGTTGGCGCCAACTACTTACGTTGTCTTTGGAAACTCTTGAGCTTGGTCTGCTTGAAGTACTTTGGCATCGTGGTCTTCACAAAGACTTCGGGATCGTGTACTTTGAACGAAGTACCGCCGTCTTGCCACGAGATGATGTGATCATACCCTCTCTTTTCGGCATTGTCGAGCAAGCTGTGGAGTTTGGCGGGGAAGAAGTTGGTGGTGGACTTCTTTTTGGATGGCATGATGATGCTGATGATGATGAGAATTTTAATGGTCTTTCAAATTTGATTTTATGAGAACTGAAGAGTTTGTGATGCCCGGATCTTGGGATGCTTTGTTTCTCCGGGCAAAAAGAGGGACCCACTCTGCCTTTCCAACTTGAAGTGGTATTCGAAGTGAAAGCGACCTCGAATTCCCACGAATCCAAATCTCCGATCAAAGGGGCCGGTAGAACCAAAGCGCGGGAGAAGAAAGTCCAGGTTATTTAACATCGACAATGAGACGCTTGAAGTTTGTTTGCGAATTTACCGAAGGCTGGACGTGCCTGTGCGTGGCTGCTTCTTGCGAATGAGCTATGCGTCAGAATCCTCAAAACGAGTGAATTCTCCATCCAGCACTGCTCTACACGTTCTTTCCATGCGCAGGACATTTCCACTATGTTAGTTCGAACTTTAGAAGTTGGTTTCTGAAGACTTCGGAGGAACTGGCAGAAAGAGCTTTTTATGACGCAGCACTTTCCCACAAAGAAGACACCGGATAATATTTTGACGTCACAGATTCGTAGAATCACTAACTAAGAAAAATACCTGCGACCTGCTTTTGTTGCGAAGCTCGTGACACGCACGGTAATTGTGACATCACGAACTTTGTCTCTATCGACTCATCGAGGACACAAATACGTCACAGCAGGAAAGTTCGCATTAGGTCGGCTGAGGTCACCATGCCACGAACCATAATGAATCCGCTACTAAGAACGTCACAGACAAGAGTTCGGATTTGACCCGGACACGTACCTCTAGCGACCGGTAGCCTCATTCATAGACAGCCGGCGCGACATAGAAACTTCAACGTCTTACATTGATGCGTAATATTGTTCTCCGCTGCTTCGGAAAGCGCTACGCTACAGTAACCTCATTCATAGACAGCCAGAAACTTCAACGTCTTACATTGATGCCAAATTATTGTTCTCCGCTTTGAAAGCGCTACGCTACAACAAGCAAAAATAATAAACATCACCGCATATCCAGGACCAGATCCGCCAAGAGCCCAACGCTCATACTGCACATGATGTTGAATTGTGGTTGGTTGCACATGATGTGACGCACGTTTGTGTGCGTTGTTCCTCAACCTGCTACCGGCACAGTACCGTTCGTACTTCATTGGTACGACTAGAGAGCCCTGCTTCTCCTCTTGTGGGAGCTGTCAATACGGAATACTGCTTGTATGGGGAGTACCGGTAGGTAGTCGTTGAAGTTCGTACAGTAAGAAGGTACGCCTTCAGCTCAACCAAGACCCTTGCATTTATGCCCGTTCCATTCACCATCATGTTGTAGTCGCAACTAGTCTATCCAGGACCAGATCCGCAAACCATCTGATCATGCTATCATACTTGGAAAATGTCGTGCAAATCCATTATGCATGCTTCGACGACGACTCCTTCTCCTCCGTCGTCCCTCGCTCCTCTCGTCATCGGCCGATCGAGAGGCAGGCCCAAGGCGTCGGCACATTGGGCCCGTCGTTTAGAACTAGTACGTCCTTCAAGATGCAAGATTCTTCGTGTACTCGAAATCGGATTAACTCTACTAGTATCATGGCTCTACTAGAGTGGAACTACGAAGTAGTACGTACTCGTGCTTTGTACTATAGTACAGGTAGAGCTTGACTCGCCTCGCCTCTATTCTACCTCTAGTACTAGAGTAGTAGTAGTTCTACTTTTTTGTGTAGTACTACTACTACTCTAGTACTAGTAGAGTAGAGTGGGCTGTCTACGTCTACAACTATCGTTCCGGCGTGAGCGAGACCACTCGCCTCACGACTGTCAAGGTACAGTAATTGTTAATTTAGACAGTGCACTTTTACGCTGCTTTAGCTTACTACTAGTAGTATATCGTAGTAGTAGTCGTCGAGACGCCGAGATAGAGTAGAACCCCATCCACAATCCAGATATTGAGAAAGATATTGTATTGCAAAGAGATTGTAGTATTTCCTTCTTGCTCTCTACTCGTACCGGTGTACTAGTAGCGACTAGCTTCGTGTATATGATGATCATCTGTTCGTAGTTTTCAGCTCCTCTTGCACTGCTACCTACTAGTACTATCTCCCTTTCTTTCTCTGAACAGGCAAGTACAGCGTGGTGTACCGTTGGAGCGTGTACCCCCCAGGTAGAGTACTACTACTAGCTTCCCTATGGTTCTCGTACTACGTATCTTCGCAAAATGCGAAAAGGAACCCGGAGTGGTAGCTGCACGATATGTTCTTCGTTACGATAATATGCTCTAGCTCTGCTCTCAACCGTCAAGGTAGCAACTAAATTAGACAGTGCACTTTTTCGCTGCTTTACGATATAGTATTAGAGTAGAGACTTCGGCACAGCACATTGAAGCGTTGGCTAAATTACTACAGTACTACATTCTCCTCTCGGTATCTCCCTTCTCTGAACAGGAGGCAAGTACAGCCCCCGGGTAAAGAACCCGGAGTGGTAGCGGCACGCTATGCTCTTCTTTACGATAATATGCTCTACAGCTCTAGAGAGTACTAGTAGAGTAGAGACTTCGGCACAGCGCATTGAAGCGTTGGTTAAATTACAACTAGCTAGAGTAGGTAGCAGGACTCCGATCTGTATCGGTACTACTACTACTATTACTAGTACTACTTGAAACAATAACTGGCAGCTTCTTTCAGTTCTTTGAGACTCTTTGCCGGATCTTGATTCAAAATTGTAAACTCAAAGATTCCCGAAGACAATCCAAAATCAATCTCTTGGACAATCTCTTTGATGCATGCCCGAATGACACTCTCTCGCGTCTCGTCCTCCTCGCCACCAGCAGAAGCTGCTGGATCCACCATCTCAATCAAGCCTTGATCGATTTGTTCTCCAATCCGACGTTCAAATTCTTGGACGGAATCGAGACCGACCCACACGCCAATTAACCGAGCTCCACTCAACGAGTACTGTAGTTTCTTTGCGAGGGCGACATCCGCATTGACCACGACCACTTTGTTGTGGTTGTTCGTCTGCTGCTGTGCTGTTGTTGTTGTTGTTGTTGTTGTTGTTGTTTCAGCAGGAGCAGCATTGTCATTATTTCCATCACTATTGGTACGACTACTACTAGCCGCCATTGCTGCTGCTTTCAAGATACCATCCTTGGTCCATCCATAACGTGGTTCGGTTTCAGAATCCAATTGCAGGAATTCATTCCGATTGGCCAACCGTTCAAATGTGACGCCATCCTTCATTTTGTCTACTAGAATGGGCGGCACCAATCGGTCGTCTTCGCGCAACAACTGCTCCACCAAAGCATCGCGTCCCGTATATTGGGGTCCCGAAATGAGCAAGACGGTGATCAAGGACGAGGAGGAGGATTCATCCACAGCATTGGATGCTACTGCGGATCCTGCAGATGCTGCTGCTTGAGCCAGCTGGATGGCTACTCCCGCACTTCCTGGCAAAACCACACCAGCAGTACTGGTGCTGCCATCACCACCTTGTTCTTGTTGAAAGGCTTCTTGTACTTGTCCCAAAAACAAGGGTACTCGATACGTCAAGAATCCCAGGATCGCTGCCGCAAATTGCTCCGTCGTGATCCGTCCAAACGGATTGGTCGAAGCGGCCAAGGGATTGGCCTCGCCCCGACTTTGATTGTACAAGGCGACGCCTACCACGACCAAGACGGGCATGAGAAATCGTAAATTACTCACATTGGTGCCCAATTTTTGATTCGGCAAAGACCCTAGCGTGTCAATTTTGATGCTCAAAAAGAAGAGATACAAGACACTGGCCACGGCGCCCGCAAAATAAATGGCAGCGTCTTCCGTGCCCTGCACAATATTGGCAATGACGGTTCCCAACAATCCTGCCAAGGCAGCATTCTTCAATAATTTGAATTTGAGTTGGGAATACAAGATTCCATCGGCCTCGACGACATCCATATTCACTGTTGCCGCTGGTTGTTGTGGTCCTTCCCATGATCCATCCAAAGGAATATCGTATTGTTCTTGACGGACCTTGACCTTTTGCGTGGCAGCATCAAAGGGAACCTTGTAGGCCTGTTCGGATCGGACAAAACTAGCACGCAACGGACTGACTTGCAAAATATCTCGATCGGACTTTTTGGACATGCGCTTGGTACTGGAATATTCGGCAAAATATCCTTCTCCCAAATCTTCGAGTTGCGTCAATTCGGCCACGTAGGTATTACTATTATTATTTTTGTTGTTGTTGTTCTTGTTGTTGGAAGTACCAGAGGTTGCTGCTGCTGCTGCTCCTGCTGCTGCTCCTGCTGCTGCTGCTGTAGCTGCGGCCACTTTGGTCAAGAATGTAATCTTTCCAACCAATTCTTGGCCTTTACGGTTGCCCCCATCCAAGTCATGGTATCGGACGATATCGCCCACCTTGGGAGTCAAGAGGGGTTTCTTTCCAGCAGTCTTGCTGTTGCTGCTGCTGCTGCTGCTGCTGCTGCTGCTGCTGCTGGTGGTGGTGGTGGTGGTAGGCTGAGCATTATTCTTGCTGTTATCATTATCCTCCTCCTTTTGGGGAATATATGCCATGTACAATTGAGTCTGCGTAGTACTAGGCGTTGGGGGCGTCGAAAGAAGCGGTCTTCGTCTTGCTTGCAGCAGAAGAGTTGTAGCAGCAGCAGCAGCAGCACTTTTGGCAGTTCTTTTTGTTATTTGTCCTCTCGAAGTAGTAATAGAAGTAATAGTTGTAGAAGTAGTAGTTGTAGAAGTAAAGAAGAAACCGTGAACACGGTTGTTGTTGTTGATGCATAGAAGCAGCAAAATCAATAACGAATAATTCCTCGCAGATAGAAAGCCGCCATTTCGCCCAGAATACACCGGTTGGCGTTTCTGGGCTGGCGGTGGATGATGATGCCGATGATAATGAGCCATAATAATAATACTATGGCGGTCGTAGAATAAATAGGAGGGAGGACGAACAACAAGAAGGAGCAGAAAGTAGCTAGCTGGTTGGCTGGCTGGCTGGCTGGCTGGCTCTAGAGTAGTACCAGCGAGGAGGCAGAAAGGAACCAGTAAGATAGATGATTGATGAGAAAAGATGGAAAGGCAGCTGACATCAGCTAATGAAGATCTTCGTGATATGATGATGAGGATGATGAGATCGAATCATGATCGATGATGATCATGTTGACACCATCTATCTTCTGGTGTCTGTTTTGGCGCCAAAGTTCATCTCGCGTTCGCTGCTTGTGGTGTGGAAACGCACGCACGCACGCACGCACGCACGCATGACGCACCAAAGATCTCGCTTCAAACTTCCGATCGAGTCAGTCAGTCAGTCTAAGTCATTCGAAAAACTTCTTGTGTCCGATAGCGTTCGGGGCTCAATCGTCTGTGAAGCCGTCCATGGCGGTCCAAGCAGCTAAGTAGGGGACCTTTTTTTCATTGGTTGGTTGTCCGTGGTTGCGCGGTGCGCGCGCAGCCGCCTGCCTGCGTCGTCGTCATCGAATGAGACAGATGGACGGAGCGAAGATGACGTCTGTGCCATCCAATCAATCATGAGGCTGCCATTCGTGGCGCCCCCCGCCGGCCGCCGCCCAGCTACGTAGCGACCGCACAAAATAATTTCTTCTTTCCCGTTCTCCGTCCGAAAAACAGTGAAAAAATCTTTCCATTCCCCTCTCTTTCTTTCTCATTCTCACAAAACTCCACCCCCCCCCCCGCATAACAATATCAAGATGTTGGCTTCTTCTTCTCTACTACTAAGGCGATCGGCTACTGCTACTGTAGCAGCTTCTCGCGGCAGCAATCTTCCAGCTGCTGCTACTGCTGCTACTGCTGCTTCCTTTTTCGATGCTTCTTCCTCCACCATCTCTCGTCGATGGAAATCAGGCGACGCTGGAGATGTGATCGGTATTGACTTGGGAACGACCAACTCGTGTGTTGCCATCATGGTGCGTGCGTGCGTGCGTAGAAATTCGTACCGGAACTTACGTAACTTGGTGGCGAAGCCGATATTCTCATCATCCATCCTGACCCACGTTTCGCTTTTTGTTCTCTTTTTTTTGTTTCCTTTCTTTTTCTCTTGTGGGATGATATTTGGTACCTGTCTCTTCGTCTTCTTCTTCTTCTTCTTTACTTGCTTGGTCTGCCCACCGCTGTTCTGCTACGATTACCTTGTAATCTTGTTCTTTCTACCTTTTACGACGACGACGACGCACGACCGCCGAATGTTACGACCAACTTTGGATTTGATGATTCGATTGGATTTGATTTGATTTGATTGGGATTTACGATCGATCCTCCTTTGGTCGGTATTCCACCAACTTTAATATGATGCTGATGATGATGATGCTCATGGTGATGATGATGATGATGATGATGGTGATGATGACCCTTTGTTTCGATTCCAAACCATAAACAAACTACTACCACCACCACCACTACCACTCCTACTACTACTTGCCACACTCCAGGAAGGCCGAAATCCCCGTGTGATTGAAAACTCGGAAGGTGCTCGTACGACTCCTTCGGTCGTTGCCTTTACGGCAGACGGAGAACGTTTGGTAGGAATGTCCGCCAAACGCCAAGCCGTCACAAATCCCGAGAATACCCTCTATGCCATCAAGCGCTTGATCGGAAGACGTTATCAAGATAAGGAAGTGCAGAATATTCAAGGACATGTTCCGTATAAAATTGTCAAGAGCGATCACAACGATGATGCATGGGTCGAAGCCCGTGGCACCAAATACAGTCCTTCGCAAATCGGAAGCATGGTCCTGGGAAAAATGAAGGAAACGGCCGAAGGCTTTTTGGGACGGACCGTCACCAAAGCCGTCGTCACGGTCCCCGCCTACTTTAATGACTCGCAACGTCAAGCCACCAAAGATGCCGGCAAAATTGCCGGACTCGATGTCTTGAGAATTATCAATGAACCGACCGCCGCCTCGTTGGCGTACGGTATGGACAAGGCCGATGGAAAGACGATTGTCGTCTTTGATTTGGGAGGTGGGACCTTTGATGTGTCGGTTTTGGAAATCCAAGGAGGTGTGTTTGAAGTCAAGGCGACCAACGGAGATACCATGTTGGGTGGAGAAGATTTCGATGAAGAACTCTTGGGACACTTGCTCCGTGAATTCAAAAAGGATTCGGGCATTGATCTGGCCGGTGACAATTTGGCCATGCAACGGTTGCGAGAAGCGGCGGAAAAGGCCAAGCGAGAATTGGATGGTCTGGCCCAGACCGATATCTCCTTGCCCTTTATTACGGCAGATGCCTCGGGACCCAAGCACATGAATCTCAAGGTCTCGCGAGCGCAATTCGAAAATATGGTCCAAAAGCTGGTCGACCGAACCATTGATCCTTGCAAGGTACGTAGTACGCGCATTCATCCTCTTTATGATTCTTGCCTCTTCTTCTTTTTCTTGTTCTTCTTCTTTTTGACGTCGTATTGTATTGTATTGCCTTGTATTGCCTTGTATTGCCTTGTACTATTCTATACTGAATGACCCTACTCACCACATTCCATACCAATTCTGTTCATTCTCCTCTATCTCTCCCACACTACATAAAACTCCTCACTCGCTGACACACACATTCATACATACATACACACAACACTTACAGAACTGTATCAAGGATGCGGATATTAGCAAATCGGATATTCATGAAGTCATTCTCGTCGGAGGAATGACGCGCATGCCCAAGGTCCAAACCACAGTCGAAGAATTCTTTGGCAAGACACCCTCTCGTGGAGTCAATCCCGATGAAGTCGTGGCCATGGGGGCTGCCATTCAAGGAGGAGTTCTGAAAGGAGACGTGAAGGATATTCTCTTGTTGGATGTCACGCCACTATCGTTGGGTATTGAAACCTTGGGTGGAGTCATGACCAAGTTGATCCCGCGAAATACTACCATCCCTACCAAGAAACAACAAACCTTCTCGACTGCCGCAGATAATCAACCGCAAGTCCAAATCAAGGTCATGCAAGGTGAACGTGAAATGGCCGCGGACAACAAAATGTTGGGAGAATTTGATTTGGTCGGTATTCCTCCTGCACCCCGAGGAGTTCCTCAAATCGAGGTCAGTTTCGATATCGATGCCGATGGTATCTTGAATGTGTCTGCCAAGGACAAGGGAACTGGCAAGGAGCAGAATATTGTCATTAAGAGTTCGGGCGGACTTTCCGAAGACGATATTGAAAAGATGGTCCGAGATGCGGAAGCCAATGCGGAAGCGGACTCGAAACGTCGTCAAACGATTGAATCCAAGAACGAAATTGATGCCTTGGTTTACTCTACTGAAAAGTCCTTGACCGATAATGGTGACAAACTGGATGCCGAGACCAAGAAGGAGGTCGAAAAGGCGATTGCCGAGGCCAAGGAAGCCAAGGACAGTGACGACTTGGACTCCATCAATGCCAAGAAGGAAGCTTTGAGCCAAGCCAGTATGAAGATCGGTCAAGCCATTTACGGAAGCGGAGGAGAAAAGAAGAAGGATGACAATACCGTCGATGCCGACTTTAAAGAAAAGTCCGACGAGGAAGAAAAGAAGGACGAAAAGAAGTAGGAAGCGACGACTATGCTGTATCCTCCAAAGAATAATAATGAAATGGTGATAAAGAAAAGAACAAAAATCCGTTTAGTAATGTTCTTGTTCCACTCTCGTCCACCGCTACTACTGTATTATGGAAAGTAGAGCAATCAGTAGTAGTACTTGAGATTACCTGCATGCAGCACTACTACTTTACATCGACAATTTTTCCATGCCATGTTGGCCACTTTCTCCATACTTCATTCCACCTAGCATAGCAGCTTCTTCGTTCCTCATTCAGGCACATGTTGCTTGTCTACCGATGTCTGTACCTAGTTAGACTACCTCTAGCTAGAGTATGTCTCTACTAGACGCTACGCATACGCGCTACTATGACAGCAGCATCAGTTGCACCGCGCCACGACTGACTGAGGCGCGCGGGGCCCGGGAATAGATTTATCTATTCTACTAGTATGGGCTATGAATAGTACATACGGGACCCATGGACGCGATGGCGCCGAAGAATCTCAATCCGAATCTTTCCGGCCGAGCTGGCTGAAAAAAGATTCTTTTTCATGGACGATGGACAATGACGATAATATGAGACCACATAAAATCAGTTATCGTCTTGGCCTCTCTACGATACTATACTATACTATACTCTACTCTACTCCCTCTCTGCTTTGTTTTCTGGGACCGTAAATATATGGTCGTGTGATAGTACTGTAGATAGCATCGCCTTTGCATTGCATTGCATTACCATATACACTGCTTCTAGTATAGCATCATGGTGCAGATCGTCAGGCCTTCCTCTTCCTACTTCTTCTCCGCCACGGCCACGGCCAAAACAACAACAACAGCTACTAGCAATACAGCCCCGCTTATACGAAGAAGAAAGGCGTATAGTAGTAGCTACAGTAGCAGCACCAATAGTAAGCGAAGACGGAGGAGTATGCCTCCTTGGGAGGCCGTGTTGTTGGCCGCTGTGATCTTGGTAGGGTCCTGCTTTCTGACCTATCGAAATAAGCAGCACCGCGGTCTCAATCATAGAAATAACAATATAAATATCAATCATAATAATATTGATTCCTCGGCGCTGGACTCTCAAGCCTTGCATCATCATCCTTCTTTTCCTCAGCCGCAGCTGCCTCCTCATCGACTCATGGCATCATCATCATCGTCGTCGTCGTCGCGCCGCAGAACAAAGGAAGACTCCACCACCACCACCACCAGCAGCAGCAGAACATCTGCTCTACCACTTCCACCACCAACACTGTTGTCACCATCGTTGTCGTTGTTGTTGGATGATGATAATTGGTGTCAGTCTTTGGAATGTCAAGGACGATTGGTGGAGTTGAAATCCAAACTTGCTCTCGAAGAAGAGATTTATCAAGAACAACTTGTACACGAACGTCGTCGGACCCGACGAGAAGGCGAAAACCATCACAACCACAACAACAACCACAATCCATACACACGAGAATTCATCTTTCAAAAAGAGCAACAGAACATGCAAGACGATCTCGAAGAAGGTCATCGAGAGAATCCAAATGCTTTTATAGATATTATCGGTATTGGTGACGGTGTCGGTGGTGTTGACGGTGACAGTGACGGTGACGGTGACGGTACTACTAATACTATCATGGTGGTGGACTACTACAAGGAACTGTTGGCACCCAAACCGGAATGGATTGCACAGGGAAGTTTTCCCGATATCAATGTGGTTGGAAATCTCAAAACGGGAACCTCCCAATTGTACAATCTCTTTGCGACTCATCGAGATGTCGTCCACCCCAAGGAATATAGTACTACTACTACTACTTCTCATGATGATGATGGGGAAGGAGAACAACAAGAACAAGAACAAGGAGATTGGAAGGAACATTGTGCCTATCATCATTACGACGGCGAAGGTCCTAAAGATACGTATCTATATGCCATGCAACAATGGCATCAGTTCTACTTTGAACACAAGGTACCTGGAAAGCTTCAAGTCAATGGCTGCATCGGATTGGATGATTTAAAGACACGGATCGTGTACAATCCACCACCACCTACTAGTACTACCACCACCACCAAATTTTTTGTCTTGTTACGAGATCCCGTCGACTGGGCCTGGGCCGCCTACAATTTCTGGACCGATCCGGCTTGGGAAGAGTACGACGAAGACAACAATTGGATCGTTTCAGAAGTTCACTATCGATCTCCTGAAGCCTTTCATGAAGCCATCTTGAGTGGAGACAAATTGTTGGCCGCTGAAATCTATGACGAACTCAAGACTGTGTCTATCGAGACGCTTCGAGTTCTCGAAGCGTTGGTCGGCAAGGAAAACCTGATCGTGCTCAAAAACGAAGACTTGAAACCGGATCGGATTCATACCAGTGGCTTGTTAAAACGCATCGCTGATGCTACAGGACTTTCCATTGATGGATTTGACGAAAAAGTACTTCACTCTCGTTCCAATTGCAGTGCCAACAAGGGATTTGGAACATTGTGTACCGATAATGAGGAACGAGAGCAGCCGTATCGAATGTTGGGAATAATGATGAGTCGGGATCGGAGGAGTCGAACTCCACGACTGCACCGATCCGGGACCAGACGATCGACGTGGTTGAAGTTTCACGTCGACCAATCTCATCCATTATAAACGAATGGTCGGCAGAGACCAAGCGATCGTATGCAGATGTAGTTAAAACAGAGAAAGCGGCTCTTGCCACTTTCTCTGTCAAATGAGTTTGTGAAAGTGGTTTTGTTTTAGCTTTGTTTACCACTAGTATACAAAGGTAGCATCGCCCGACCCAGTTTGTTTTAAGAACACTGGATATAGTCGCACCGATACATAGTTCCTCAACATTTGACAGAGAAAGGATGAGTGAGAACTCCGGAGGCACCGGAACACCAATACCCGCGACGCCGGACGAGATCGGTCGTCGCAACCGAAATAAGAATCGGAATCCTAGGCCAACCCAAACTACGTTCATAGGTAAGGAAGACGAACTAAAAGACTTCGTATATGACGTTTCCGGAGCCCGGAACGGGACGGAGACCTTCCAGCGGACCACCCGCGAGATCGGTGAACACATTGCGAGAAAGCACAAGCAAGGAGGCGAATTCCGCCAAGCGTTCAACCCAAATAACTTGGGGTTTACAACAATCGACGACCCGGCACCACCGGCCGATCCTAACAACATGGTACATGTAGAAATGTGGAAGTTGTCCCTAAAAGACGCCTATCAACGCCGACAAGCTCGGGAAGAACTAACGAAACAGGCCTACGCCATCGTGTTGGGACAGTGCTCTCAAGCCGTCCGGGATCGCCTCGAGGCTCATGCCACGTGGGAGAACATCGACAACAACTCGGATGTGATCGGACTCCTGCAACTGATCAGGACATCTCTCTACACGGGAGCAACAAGTCGGCACACCATGCACTCCCTGCAGGAGGCTCAAGATAAGTTCATGTCGTTTCGTCAAGGCCCTCGCATGTCTAACGCCGCGTATTTTGAAAAGTTTAAAGGACTATATGAAATCTACGAACACCTGGGCGGATCCATCGGCCTAAGCGACGAGACAATCAAGACCCACCTACAGAACCCAGTCGACCCGACGAATCCAACTCCAATCGAGATGGCTACCGCATCAGAACGAGCCAAAGACGAGTACTTGGCCGTCCGCCTACTGCGCCACAGCGATGGTCGGCGTTACGGTGCCCTACTAGCCGATGTCCAAAATGAGTTTACCCGGGGCAGCAGCACTTACCCCACTACTCTGTCGAGCGCATACGACATTCTCGTGAACTACATTGACCGTCGAGGCACTGAAAAATCGCCAGGTCGATACTATCATCCAACGATTGACGGCGGTGGTCAAGCTATATCAACATCGAGGTTTCCTTGTCACGAGCATACACGCTGATAGGGAATTCGAAGCGATCAGACCGAGATTCCCGCAACTGAATACAACGGGGGCCAACGAGCACGTACCCGACGTGGAGCGCATGATCCGTACTGTCAAGGAGCGCGTCCGAAGCCGACATTCTCGGCTACCTTTTCAGCGACTGCCAAAACGAATAGTCGTCCACTTGGTCACCTATCTACTACTCTAGTCTACCGGTATGTAGTAGCTACCGGTAGTAGTATGTCCACCATGATCCGAGGAGGACGAACAAGAAGAAGAAGAAGAAGTCCTGCTCCGCCTGTGCTGCTGTCCTGTACATATGGACGGAAGGACAGACAGACCTGTGTATGGATGGACGGATGCGGATGCAGCTGACGCAAAATTAAACTAATAATGTCCGTTTTCCAATGGGACCCATGACCCAATCACCAATTCGACCAATCAGGACAGACAGAAGAGCAGGTACCGGTAACCACAGTTAGTACTATTTTAAAAACTGTAGCATGGAGGTCGATCGGTCATTATTTTTTTATTTTTTTTGTATTGGATGTTTGTCGTTCTCCTGTCGCAATGCCATTCATACTTATGAAACGTTCAGGCTTCGCGTTCGCGCGCGCGGCCGGCGACGAGAGAACTACTACGGTAGAACAACGACGACAGCTGTCATTCTATTCTCTACTGCAGTAAAGTAGTATCAGTCAGTCAGTCATCTCAGTCAGTCATCTCAGTCAGTCATCTCAGTTCGTTAGTTGATGGTCCGCGATGATGATGATGATTTTTCAGAAAAAACCGGAGGCGGGCGAAGATGATGGCGGCGGCGGCGGCGGGGAGCGAGCGATAGGGAGGAGAGCAGATTTGAAGCAGATGAAGCAGTTTTGATATGCTGCCCATCTTCCGCATCCGCATCCGCATCCAACGCACCAAGTAGTATTAGTAAGACGCATTGCAACTCTGCGACTGCGTTTTGGCGACAGAAAGCAAGCAAGCAAGCAACTTCTTCTCTCCGCTTGACGCGAGAAAGAGAGTACATACCTACTACTATAGCTAGGTGTGTATTGTTGTTGTTGCTTTTTTTTTTTGTTTTTGCTTTGTGTTAGCGACTTCAGTCTTTTGAAAACGCTGCGCCCGCCGTTTGAGCTGCTGTTCCTGCTGCTCGATTGCTATTGGAGTATTTTCTACTAGTATCGGAAAGAACAACAGCAGCAAGAAGAAGAAGAAGAACAGGTACGCGGATATAATATAATACGATCCGTCTATAAACCTTCTGCTCTCCTCGGAAGTACCTGCTGCTGCTTTGCTAGTATTACTCTGAGATTGCAGCGAAATCAAGCAAGCAAACGCAAAGCCACTTCTACTACTACTACAGTCAGTCAGTAGGTAACTAAGTAAGTAAGTAAGTAAGTCAGTGAGTGAGTGAGTGAGTATATAAGATGGGAAATCTCTTGGGCGCTCCCGTCACCGACAAGGAAACTCATGTGGGCAAAACGGACGAATTCGAGTTTGGATTGAGTTCCATGCAAGGATGGAGAGTCCATATGGAAGATGCGCACATTGCCGAAGCCAATTTGTATGCCATTGTCGAAGATGAATCATCGTTGCAAAGAAGGAACAGCAGCAACAACAACAACAACAGTAGTAACAACACGTCCAGTAAAAAGAAAAAGGGAACCCCTCCGGCAGCAGCAGCGACAGCAGCAGCAACACCAGCAGCAGCAGCTACCGAGCGTTCGACCAGCATGAACAGCGACAGCAGCAACGACATGAACACCACCACCACCACCAACAACAACAAGCCCAAGACCAAGACCACTATTCCTTTGCCTGGCCACTCCTTCTTTGGAGTCTTTGATGGCCACGGAGGATCCTTTGCGGCTCTCTATACGGGAGAAAATTTGTGCCGGATATTGTCCAAACAACCTCTCTTTGTCGAGTATGCTCTCTTTTATCAAGAATCGTTGACGCAAGAGTTTGCCAGTCCCGCCGAAAAGGTACAATTCCTTCGCAGTGGCGTCGACTATTTGGAGGGAGCGCTCAAACAGGCCTTTGTCGAATTGGATTGGGAAATTGCCATGGCGATTCGTGGAACGCCTCATCCCGATGCCAATACTCCCTACCAACGTCCTGGAAGTCACAACTCGGCATCGGCCGATCATGCGGCGGCGCAACATCAACATCAACATCAACAAGATCATGATGAGGCTCATCCAGACGATGAAACTACCCAAAATACCAAGAACAATAACAACAACAATATCATCAGTGCTGACGATGCGATTATGGAAGCCGCACGCCAAGCCGCCGCCAATCAAGCCCGAGCCTTGGAAGACAATGGAGATTCCGGCACGACCGCGTGCTGCGTCTTGGTCACTCCCGATTGGTTGGTATGCGCCAATGCCGGAGATTCCCGGGCCGTCTTTTCCAAAAAGGCGCGCGCCGTTCCTTTGAGCTACGATCACAAACCCGACGATGAGGGGGAGGAACGTCGGATCCGTTCCGCCGGTGGATACGTCGCGGGAGGACGCGTCGAAGGGGATCTGGCCGTATCACGGGGATTGGGAGATTTTCGATTCAAGAACATGCCGACCGTCCTGTCCAATTTCAATTTGACGACGGGAAAACCAATGCACATCTTGGAAGGCTTTGAAAGTACTAGTACTAATGGTGAAGGCGCTGGCGGTGGACAAGATCAATTGATGAAACCCGGAGATCAAAAGGTCAGCCCCATTCCGGATATCATTCTACAAACTCGTAACAGAGAGCAAGACGAATTTGTCATTGTGGCCTGCGATGGAATTTGGGATGTGCGCTCGAACCAAGAATGCGTATCGGAAGTCACTACCATTTTCCAAGAGGGGGAAGCGGATATTGGACTGCTCTGTGAAGAGGTACGGTTCGTTTCGTTTCGTTTTTTGCTGCTGCTGCCTGGTACCACTTGTCTTTGCATGTTGCTCACGATCGCATATCTTTCGCTCTTCTTGTTTTGTGTGTACTAGCTCCTGGACACTTGCCTTCGATTGGGCAGCAAGGATAACATGACAGCACTCGTTGTCAAATTCAAGGCGCAAGAAGTTGGAGGCGGGGGTGGCGTTCAAGCCAGACGAAAAGAACGAGAGGATACAATGAAGGATGACGAAGATGGGACGTCGCAGGCCGACGAAGATGGTGGTGGTGACACTGAAGGCGGGAATAAGAACAATGATGATAATGATGGTGACTTGTCACCCGAGCCAATCGAGCTGTGAGAGCATGAGCATGAGCAGCATCCTCTCTTTTCGAAAATCGAAGGGCGGCGAGCCATCAGATACCCGACTGGACTGGACTGGACTGGATTTTTGGTGTGTCGATGAGGACCACAACTCTACTCTACTCTACTCTAGGATATACTACTATAGGTGCCACTACTTCCAGCCAACCGGAATGCAACTATACAAAGAGCAGATCGTAGTTTTAATCAACTCTCTTCTTCTCCTTCTTCTTCCGGTGCTACCCTGGTACTACAAATAGTACGAGTGGGAGGAGCCGCCATCTACTACTACTATTAGTAGTCAGCAGAATACAGCAGGAACCACGTTATCCTCGACTTTTTACTATTCTTCCGTGTTCTTGACATTCAGGGAACCGCCCTGGGGAGACACAAATCAGCCGGAAAGGAGGAAAGGCAAGGAAAGGAAAGGAAAGGGAGGAGAAAAAGGACGGAGGAGTCTCTACGTTATCTGAAAAACCACAGCACGGGGGATGGTGATGATTCGACATCGATACGTACCGGTAACTGGTACTGTACGTACTACTAACGAGGGCACGGCTAGTAGTATGTGGATGGCGGAAACTCTTCAACTAACTACGTACAGTATAGAGAGGACCTCTACTATTAGAGTAGTAGCCTCTACTACTCTACTACCGGTACTCACTTTGCCACAACATGTCACGTGTCGGCATGAAATTATTATTTTTCGATCGGTGGTGGCAAACGATAAATATATTGTGATGATGATGATGATCGATGATGATGACAAATCGATGATTCTTCGAACAACGCGCATGCGTTGAGAATGATTGTAGGCTTCCAATAGTCCGCGGACTTTGTTTCAACGTCCAAATTTTTTGGTTCAAGACCGTCGCGGTATACGGTACGAACGTAGTCTACCGTTAGAGAGAGAGGGAGAGAGAGAGAGAGAGATTGGGGTAGAACAAGGTAGTAGTAGTAGTAGTAGTGCGAATTTCTATTTTGCGTACCAGGTACTGTACCGGTCGTCTATTGAACAGGCCACACTCGCTGATATCTATGGACACCCTCTACTACTAATAGTAGAATCTACTACTACTAGTAGCTACTAGAGTAGAGACTACTTTAGCAGGCAAAGACATTGACACTACGAGTACTCGTAGTGATAGTAGTAGTAGTAGTAGTAGTGAGATGTGTGTTTAGTAGTAGCAGCATAAATTGGTAGTTAAAATTTTGGTTCATGGCTTGTTCTTCCTTATAATACTATAGTCAGTCAGTCAGTTGTTTTCGTTAGTACAGCAGTATTCGTACTACTGTAGTTAGTAGAGTTCGGGCATCAATGGAGGTGGATTCGCAGGATCTTCTTCCAGCAAGATGGTTCGAGGATCGTTCTTGTACGCCAAAGTTGTAAAGAGACGATCATCTTCCGAATCGACTCCATGAATGTAGTTTTGGGGCCTCATGCGCAAGAGATAGTGGCGTGGAGCAGCAAGTGGTGGAGGGGACAACAAAACAGCAGCATCTGTGGTGGTGGTGGTAGTACTGGATGCCGCCTGGTTGGGTGTTCGAAAACAGTGTGAAAAGCGTTCATGGGAGATCGAGTGGCGATCTACTAGAATCACATCTTCATCATCAGCATCCGCTCGTCGTTCTCTTGGAGAATAATCATCACTGTCCTCCTCCTCCTCCTCATCATCATTGTCCTGATCCATGAGTGAATCCATGGAATGGCAGAGAGATATAGTGGTATAAGTATCTGCGGCCGTGATGGGGGGAGGAGAGTCCAGACCACTACTACCATTGATTGGAGTAGTAGTGTAGCACTCAATGTTGGTAAAGTGATAGGAAGGAATGAACAAACTTTGTTTGGTTTCCTTCTTGTCGGTCAAGTCCGAATCATCTTCTTCAATAGGAATCGCATGTTCGATCACCGATGATTCTTCGGGTGAGACCGGTGCTTGTTGGCGAACAACATAGTACGTGGTACTGTCAAAGACGTTGGGCCGAGGCTGGAGGAGGCGGTGGGGTGGTGGTGAGGAGGAGGAGTCTGCTGGGTTGTTGGTGTTGTGGATGTTGTTGTCCTCCACCATGTTAGTCGAAGGAGTTCTGGGAGACGGTGGAACAATCATGGCATCCTTGCGGCGGATCGAAGCCACAGTCAGCATGCTCTCGTCATCCATCAAGGCCGTACTGGCAAACCAATGAGGACGGGGCTTGTAGAATTCATTATGTATCCGAGCGCTTTCATCACCCATCGGTGATGGCTGATGGTGTTGTTGTTGTTGTTGTGGTTTGCTTCTTCGGATGCTGCTGCTGCGCATGCTGGGGTAGTAAAACTTGTTTCTGATACGAAAGCTATCATCTTGTTGATGTTGTTCTTCTCCTCCTCGTCCTCCTCCTTGAGGTGGGGGTGATGGTGGTAGTACACGGAACTCATCACCTTCTTCGTCTTCTTCTTGTTCTTTGCATTCTTCGACTCCACCTCCACTGTTCCAACAAGCCTCGTCGTCTTCTGAAATCCGACGAGGATATTGAGAGAAATGATTCTCCATGACTCTACGGTAGGATTCTTCCATGGCATCAAACATCATTCCGCCACCAGCTGCCGAGTTGCGACTGGCATCCATGGCATAGTCCCAGTATTCCGAATATTCACTGGTTTGCGTTTGCGTTTGTTGCTGGGGGGAGGTACAGACACACAATTGTTGGAGTTGTGTGGTAAGAGCCTCCAACAGATTCGAGGGAAGGAATTGCGACAAGTCGCCGCCTCCGGTGCAAGAAGCAACTGCTGGTTGTGGTGGGGGCGGATAGAAGGATTCATAATGATCTGCGATCGCATCTTGGTGTTGATGGTGCTTGCTCATGTGCATCATCTGTTGCTGATGGTGTTGCTGGTGTTGGTATCGAGAAGTCATTGGCATCATGGTGTTGTTGTTGTTGATGATGATGTGTTTTGTTTTGTTTTGTTTTGTTTTGTTTTGTTCTTTGCAAGAATTTGTAATTTGTGATGGAGAGGAGATTGTTTGTTATCTTTTGTAGGGGAACAGGTCGGTGTGGGATCGTGTCAACAAGAACACAAGGAAATGGGAGAATCGGAGATTTATAAAAACTCTTCGCTAGCTCGATCTAATGATTGAAAAGGTATTGTTGTGTCGATCAGCTTGTTGCGTTTTTCACTTGTCTGTGGGTTTGGGCGTTCGTATCCTACGTGGTAGCGATAGTTTGTGGGATTGATGGAGCCGAGAAAGCGATGCATGGCAGGGAACCCAAAAGTTAGTGAGCACGCCTGGCTCGGATCCTTCTAATTAAATTGCGGAAGCTTCCGTTCCACGTAACAAATGTACTGTTTCTACGGATCTTGCGAAAGCCGACCGACGTCATGGAATTCGTATGATCATCCTCATGATTGTATATCGGAATGATATGGTACTTAGATACGCACGATCCCGGATCGGCAATCGGAACGGAAGGTCCGATCGATCGGTGGAGTCTCTATATTTTTTATTGGCGGATAAACCGCAAAATCGGAAAGTCCATCCGATCGAGATAGAGGAATTCTTCCGAGTCTTGGCTCAGTACCTGGTACAAGGTACCAGGTACAGTACTCATACGGTAGTGGTCTGTCTACCGGTACGGTAAGAGTACTGTACCTACCTGTAGTACTTGTACTGTGTACTCGTACAGTGTATCCGATCTGGCGGGCGAATTTGGCACGTCTGATTTTTTGCGTCCAAGCAAGAATGAAGGAGAAGCAAAAGGGGCAAGAAAAGAGGGAAACGGTCGTGGATTAAGAACGATGATGATGATGATGATTCATCCATCCGTGGAGTCGTCAGTCGTCCCATCGTTATCATCATCATCATCATCATCATCATCATCATCAAAGAATGCATCATCGAAGAATCATCAACTATTTACCAGTATTCTCCCAAATCTTGCAAACCATCTGCCACTCGCCTGCTGAAGAGATAGATATAAACTTTCGGGTACCTGCAAGTAGACGACTGAATGACTCCAAGTAGTCAACAGGAGATCTTCCGAACAATAGTTCTTCGTCGTACCATAGTACTCCCAGTCTAGTAGGAGAATGATAGTAGAGGAGAATACAACAGAGTAGACTGCTCTAGTAGGTAGACTACTATATAATCTAGACTACTATTAGACAGTGTCTAATTTAGTTACTACCTTGACCACGGTCGAGAGCAATGAACAACAATTTCTCTGGCGCGCCGGAGCGACGAAAGTAGTAGCCACGCCAGACAACCCATAGTCTAGAGTAGTAGTACTAGCTAGAGTAGAAATAGTATTACTAGTAGTAGTTACTATATTAGACAGTGCACTTTTTCGCTGCTTTACATATAGTAGACTGCTACTAGTAGTAGTAGACACCAAATAGTAGACTACTCTACTAGTCTGGTAGAGAGGGGATACTAGTAGTCCAGAGAGGGGAGACTACTAGAGTCTTTAGAACGCGCCTTGAATCCACACTCTATGGATCTTTCATGATCTGCCGCGAGAGGCGAGAAAGATCTACTAGCTATTGCACTCGTGGAGAGTACAGAAGCTAAATTCTATACTACGCTTTTCTTGCTGGGGATGATACTAATGTTACTTGAGTACTTAGCTCTCTTCTAGTAGCTACTAGTAGTAGTACTCTCTACGACTCTACTCTACTAGAGTAGCTACTACTAGACACCCGGAATCGCGTCCAGACACTCGGGATACTCGACCCCAAACTCTTCCGCCCAAATCTTGCATTCCATGTGCCACTGAAGATAGATAAACTTGCGGGTAGACTCCAACATGGGACGATAATGGGTCACGGGGTATCCCACCGTTCGGCTGTGAGAGTGCGGATGCTCTTTCAACTCGGCAGCAGTAATAGTACCATCCCGGCTTGCAGTATTAACAGCACTATCTCCGATCTTCTCCAAGAGTCGAAGTCGAAGACGACTTGTTGTTGTTGTTGTTTCGGCCTTCTTGTCGTTATCATTATTGGACGAAACAGTCAATCGTGCAGCAAGAGCCTTTTCCTTTTTGGCCAACTTTCCCCTCATAACCCCCTCCTGTTGATGATTATTAGTGGTGTCTTCCTTGATCTTGTTCTTGTTGTCCTTTCGATACGGCTGCTCTCGTTCCTCATTATCGGTACACAATGTTCCAAATCCCTTGTTGGCATTGCAATTGGAACGAGAATGAAGTACTTTTTCGTCAAATCCATCGATGGAAAGTCCTGTAGCATCAGCGATGCGTCTCAACAAGCCACTGGTATGAATCCGATCCGGTCTCAAGTCTTCGTTTTTGAGAACGATCAGGTTTTCCTTGCCGACCAACGCTTCGAGAACTCGAAGCGTCTCGATAGACGTAGTCTTGAGTTCGTCATAGATTTCAGTGGCCAACAATTTGTCTCCACTCAAGATGGCTTCATGAAAGGCTTCGGGAGATCGATAGTGAACTTTTTTAGCACCACCATCCTGCTCATCCTCCTCCTCCTCCTCATTATTTCCGATCCAATTGTTGTCTTCGTCGTACTCTTCCCAAGCCGGATCGGTCCAGAAATTGTAGGCGGCCCAGGCCCAGTCGGCGGGATCTCGTAACAAGACAAAGAATTTGGTGGTGGTAGTACTACTAGTAGGCGGTGGTGGATTGTACACAATCCGTGTCTTTAAATCATCCAATCCGATACAGCCATTGACTTGAAGCTTTCCAGGTACCTTGTGTTCAAAGTAGAACTGATGCCACTGTTGCATGGCATATAGATACGTATCTTTAGGACTCGACGGTTCGCCGTCGAAATGATGATGGGCACAATGTTCCTTCCAATCTCCTTGTTGTTGTTCTTCTTCCCCATCATCATGAGAAGCAGCAATAGTAGAAGTAGTATTATATTCCTTGGGGTGGACGACATCTCGATGAGTCGCAAAGAGATTGTACAAGTGGGAGGTTCCCGTTTTGAGATTTCCAACCACATTGATATCGGGAAAACTTCCCTGTGCAATCCATTCCGGTTTGGGTGCCAACAGTTCCTTGTAGTAGTCCAAAAGAGTATTAGTAGTACCGTCACCACCGTCACTGTCAACACCACCGTCACCGTCACCAATAATATCAATAAAGGCATTTGGATTCTCTTGATGACTTTCTTCGAGATTGTCTTGCATGTCTTGTTGCTCTTGTTGAAAGATGAATTCTCGTGTATATGGATTGTGGTGGTTGTTGTTGTTATGGTTGCGATGGTTATTGTGATGCTGGTTTTCGCCTTCTCGTCGGGTCCGACGACGTTCGTGTACAAGTTGTTCTTGATAAATCTTTTCTTCGAGAGCAAGTTTGGATTTCAACTCCACCAATCGTCCTTGACATTCCAAAGACTGACACCAATCATCAGCATCCAACAACAACGACAACGATGGTGACAACAGTGTTGGTGGTGAAAGTGGTAGAGCAGATGTGCTGCTGCTGCTGCTGGTGGTGGAGTCTTCCTTTGTTCTGCGGCGCGATGATGATGATGATGATGATGATGCCATGAGTCGATGAGGAGGCAGCTGCGGCTGAGGAAAAGAAGGATGACGATGATGTAGGTCTCCATCATAAGCATCATCATGATGATGATGCAAGGCTTGAGAGTCGAGCGCCGAGGAATCAATATTATGATTGATATTGATATTGTTATTTTTATGATTGAGGCTGCGGTGCTGTTTATTTCGATAGGTCAGAAAGCAGGACCCTACCAAGATCACAGCGGCCAACAACACGGCCTCCCAAGGAGGCATACTCCTCCGTCTTCGCTTATTATTGGTGTTGCTGCTGTAGTTGTTGTTGCTACTACCATACGCCTTTCTTCTTCGTATTAGCGGGGCTGTATTGGTAGTAGCTGTTGTTGTTGTTTTGGCCGTGGCCGTGGCCATGGCGGAGAAGGAGTAGGAGGACGAAGGCATGACGATCTGCACCATGATGCTATATTAGAAGCAGTGTATGGTAGTGCAATGTTATCTACTATCAAACGACCAGATGTACGGTACCAGGAAACACAGCAGACTATATGTTACCGGCAGCAATATACTATTACTCGAACATTAGTAACAAGTCCACCAGTAGAGTAGAGTGAGAGCAGAGGACGATAGCTGATACTGTATTATGTGGTCTCATATGCATCTCCATCATTACAGTGCCATAGTGTCATCTCCTCCCTCTGTTCGTACCGGTATGATGGTGGAGAAGATGAGATGCGCTATTACCGGCCTTCCGGATAGCCAGGATCCGATCGACAGAGGGTGGAACGAATTTTTGGATGATTGATGATGATTCATTCTTCTCCTTCCGCGTCCTTTTGTTAGTCTAGTCTATCGGTAAGAGTGGTACTGGTACAGACAATGTACCGGTATGAATGATGAACGCGAAGCGCTACTTTCGCCAAGCTTTCGCCTTCGCTTTGCGTGCTCTTATTTCGATATAACTGTTATTAACCGAAGAAACAGAATTGTTAAAGGTTTCATTTCCGTTGTGCACTGGTCCCGGTAGTAATGTGGCCATGCTGGCGCGGAATCAGTCCGTACGTCATACCGGTACCTGGTATGTACGCAATACTGGTACCCTGGTACTGTAGTGGCGACCAATGTCCGATCGATCGGTGGATTCCGATGACTGATGACCGATCGGTGGGCGATCGGCATGCATGCATGGCTCACAATGCTCAGTACCGGTAGGTACCGGTAGGATACTACCGTAGTACAAAACAACATCACGTACCACGTACTGCACGCCCCCGGTACCAGGTATGAGTACTTTACCGATAGCAACAATAACACCACCTTGGGCAGCACTACGAGGACTACATAGACTACGGGTACACACACACACCCAGTACCGTACCGTACCGTACCGGTACGGTACTGCTGGTACTCGCGTAGAGGCGAAGTATGATCAGTGGAACCAACCATCATCACATACCATAATGGGTACTCTTGAGGAGGAGCGCTATTTTCTACCAGTGGTCTTCTGCCACCGGGAGGTGATAATAATATTATATTAAAAAACCGCCAATAATGGTCGGTGATGATGATGATGATGATTCTGATTCCTGATTCTTCTTTATGTTCTCATCATGTTCTCATCATGTTCCTTAATTGAGTGCTACATTATCTGATGGGCAATATGATGGCATATTTAAATGAGCTGTTATACAAGCCCAATGAGAAGGAGCGAAGATCAAACATACCGAAGTAGTAGAACCATTCTTATTTAGTGGATGCTACTGTACAACATACGAAGCATAGACTACTGGATAATAATGACGAAGAATAGCGCGGTATGTTGTTTTTAATCGAGCACACAAACAATGCACAACTCTTCACAATCCAGACAACCTCTTCTCCGTCCGGAGTAAATACCTCGACTACAAGACAAAAGACGCGCAAGACAGAAGCCCCCCCCCCCCATAAGAACAACCAACAACATAATAAAAGACCGCGGACAAAGAAGCAATAACTCTTCGTCCTGCCTGCTCCCAACGATCACACCATACTGATAGCAAACTGTCGGCGTTCAACATGTCATCACCACCAATGCTGCTGCCCACCACCAGTAGTAAAGGGACGATTCAGTTTCCTTGGAAATTGCACATGCTTCTGGATCAGGCGGAACGCGACGGGCAGTCGTCCTCCGATAATATTGTCTCGTGGGTGCTTCCCGAGGGCCGATGCTTTCAAGTGCACGACAAGCAGAGATTCGAAAAAGAGATCATGCCTCGACATTTCAAATCTAGCACCTGGAAGTCCTTTCAACGGAACCTGAACGCTTGGGGCTTTCGGACCAAGAGAATCAGCCCTCGTCCTGCTCAACAACAACAACAACAACAGGGATATCAAGGCCGGGCGATTTTCCATGAACACTTCCTTCGGGGTCAGATACAGCTCTGTCGGAAGATCATTCGAGTCGGGCGGGCCGCCAAGCAGCAGACAACAAGTGGCAGGAGCAACAGCAACAACAACGACGAGACGGACGAACAAGAAGACCAAGACCAGCAGCACACTGGTGCTGATCCAACAGGACGAAACGATGACTCTCGGCAGCCGCGGCGCGCCACTGCTGAAAGCAACACCATCAAGCACCCCCGGGCCAAGAGAAGAAGGAAGCATGATGATGATGATGATCACGATCATGAAGAACGCCAGCAGCAGCCGCCTAGGACGGTAGACATTCCGACAGCCTGGTGCACACCACCCCAGCAAGAAGAACTAGGTCGCGGTGGTGGTGGTGGGGGCGGTGGTGCTGGTCCTCCTCCATCATTGTCATTTCTTACTCCCTTGTTTGCCTCACCACGAGGACCCACCACCCCACCAGCTGGTGATGATGGCGGTGCTGCTGCTCTCCTCGTCGATCCTCGACGAGTCCTCCTAGCCCTCGCCGGGGCGTCACTCCTCAACAACAACCACTACCATGAACAACAAAGAACCAACACAATAAGATTCCCTCAGCAGATGCAGCAGCAGCAAGCCCAAGATCTTCTCCTCGCTGCTGCTACTACAATGAACCACCAGAGGATACTATCGCAGCAGCAGCAGCAGCAGCTTCTAGTTCCGACACTAGCCGCCGCCGCCGCCGCCCAGAGAACAAGAGATAGTACTACTACTAGTACTACAAACCCCCAACAGCAGCAGCAGCAGCAGCAGATGCTACTCAACCTCCTCCTCATGAATCAACAACAACAACAACAACAACAAATGAACCACCATTCCCGTGCTGCTGCTACTCCTGTAATTCCGACTTCTCTTGGTATTTCATCATCCTCATTATCATCATCATCATCAAGAATGCTACTAGTAGGTGCTGGTCCGGAGCAACATGATCATCCTCTTTTGGCCTACTACTACGCCGCCGCCGCCGCCGCAGCTGAACAACAACGAGAACAGCAGCAACAGCAACAGCAACAGCAACATCACCTTGGGAGTCGTCGTCATCCTGATAGTACTAGCTAATAGTACTAGCTACGACGACGAGCTACGAAAACTAGTAGTACTACTAGCCAGAAAGCAGAGGACGAGGGTGCCGGACCCAATATCTTCTTCTGGTTTTCATTCTTTATTCTTCCATCATGATGATATTCTTCGAAGAGGACGACGACGACGACGACGAGGATACTATCTCTACACACCAGCAAGCAGCAAACTACTACCCATAAAGCAAAAAGGAGGGGGCCTAGTACTACTACTGGCCAGTGCCGGTATTGCTACTAGTACGCCACACCGCCAAGCCAATATTCTTGTGTAGTCCACCATAGGTTCTGAGACGACCCGAGCAGCAGCAAGCTAATAGTAGTACTAGTAGTAGAGGTACTTGTAGTACCTCTCCTAGCTATCGAAAGTAATAGTGCTATACGTATATCATTGTAATAATAGAGAGTTATAAACGAGATTGTTCCGCTACTACTAGTAGTACGTATCATTCTTATTCTTTGAGATGCTGGTATGCTGTACGACTAGCTACTACTAGCTAGTATGCTGTGCGAACAGCTAGTATAGTAGTATTATGATGTCTGTATGTAATATACGTATCGTGTATTGTTTCTGTATTAGTATTAGTATTTGCTTTTGAATACAATATATTATTATTCCAAAAAGGTCAAAGTCGTGATGGTGGTAAGTAATAGTAAATGAATGTAGTGCTGGTATAGTAGTCGTATGTGTTTGTATTGACAGATTTGCTGTTTCTTGTTTGTTTGTTTGCTTTCTTTCTTTCTTTCGTTTATCCAATCGTTCCATGTGTCCTCATCTTGTCCCAAGCCAAATCCAGGACGGAAGCCTTAGTATGCTTCCGGGTGGAAGAAGCGCTGGCAGCAGCATCAGCAGCATTAGTATTTGCCTTTTGAAGATTTTCTTCCGTGACAAATTTGCTCACGAGGCGCGAAGAGATCATGCTGGACGATGATGAGGACGGCATGCCATTCTCATGCTCAACATCAACACACTCCTCCACCTCCACCTCCTCATCCTTGTTGTTGTTGTTGCTTTGTACAAACAAGGAGCGCTTCTTGAGGGATGGAAGTGGGAAACCAGAATTGTTTCGAGGAGTAGTAGTAGAAGAAGCAGCAGCAGCAGCCGCCGCCGCAATGTTAGGAAGCATGGAAAAGGAAACATTCTTGGTAGGTTGTTCCTGATTTTGATGTTGATGATGATCGCCTCTCTTTTGTTTCTTGGCCGCGGGTCCCTCTTGATAAGCAGCATGAGCATGAGCATGAGCATGAAATTGAGGAAGGGACGATGAGAGATGGGAAAGAAGAGACAATCCCTCTTCGCTAATGACACGAGGTGCGGTTCGTTTCATACTGTTCCCGCCGGCAGCAAGAGTTGGGCGTTGCTGCTGATGTTGTTGCTGGTGGTGGTTGTTGTTGGATGCCAAATCGTTCCAACTTTCACGTCGTTGAATAATCTCACGAAGTCCCAATGGATCGGGAGAATCCTGATCCAGTAGAGAAGACAAAGAAGCCGGTACAGCTTCGAACTTGTCCTCCTCTTCTTCTTCTTCGTCGTCGTCGTGATGTTGAGGGTTGTTGTTGTTGTTGCCGCTGTTCATTTGGATCAAACGCTCCAAGACGGTCTGTACAGTGTCTTGTTGAGCTTGAGCTTGTCGTTGTTGGACTTGAGCTTGAGCTTGTTGTTGTTGAGCTTGTTGTCGCACCAGAGCTTCAAGGAGCAACTTGGCACTCATGGCATCTTCTTCTTGGGCCGATGGTGGCGGTGGTGGTGGCGGCGGCGGCAGTGCCGATGTCATTCCAGCTTGTTGAAGAATATGAGCCAGATCGGACGAGATCAAATCTTGTGGGTACATGAGTGTGGGGCGGACTGCTGCTGTTGCTGCTGCTGCAATAGTCCTGCCGCTGCTCGACCCAGCAGTTCCACCACCACCACCCGAGAGGAGCGACGAAAGCTGATCGAGAATGGCTTGATCACGCTTGGCCTTTTCGTCATGTTCTCGGCGGCGTTGCTCTTCCATACTCGCCGCAAGTTGGGGAAGCAACTGTTGCAACAACAACGAGGCCACGGCTCGTTGCTGTTGCTCTTGTTGTTGCTGCTGCTGTTGTTCTTGCTGAGCCTTTTGTTCTTCGGCTAGCTTCTTTTGATGATTCACCTGCTCTTCCATCAAGGCTTGCGAGAGCTGCTGAATCAACAGCTGTTGTTCGTTGGTCAGCAGGACATGATCAGCTGTGGACGATGATGGTGTACTCGAGTGGTACGCAGGTTGTGTCTGCTTTTGCTGTTGCTGTTGCAGCTGCTGCTGAGGATGAAGGAGTTCTTCCTCGTCCAGTTCTTCCTTCTTTTTGACACCCCCCACTCTCATGATCCGGCAACAAAGTTGCGGTTGTCCTCGCCGAAAGAACTCATGATGCACCACACCTGGTCGAAAGCCGCCGGATGTGTTATTTTCCGTGATAGTAGTATTGTTGTTATTGTTGTTGTTATTGTTGGTGGTTGTCTTGAAGCCCCACAGATTCAAGCTGCGTTGAAAGGCCTTGTGCTCCCGCGTCTTTTTGAAATAAAATGGCATGACTTCCTTTTCAAAACGTCTCTTGTCGTGCACCTTGAAGCCTTCGATCATCGATTGACCATGACCAACATTACCATTACCGTCTTGTTCGTGAAGATCATGGTCGGATGATGATGATAATGATGCCGATGCCGATGATGATGATGCCCACGAGATGATATCCGTTTGTCCCTTGGCCAAGGTTTCTTCCAACATGACGTGGAGTTTTTGGGGAAAGGGCAGCGATAACACGCCAGGTGTGGCGGAAACATTGATGCTGTTGGCGGCGGCAGCAGCACTCATTGTACTATATCGTATATCTTATGCTTTTTGTTGTTGTTGCTGCTGCTGCTGCTGCTGCTGCTTACGGTACAGTACAACAAAGTAAAATAATAATATTGTGCTGTTGATGGATGATGATATTAGGAAAGCGATCGACGACGAATCTCTAGCTACTGGCATTCCCTACCAGGTACTTGTAGCCCTACCGGTACTACTAGTAGTACTGTAGTTCGTGGCATCCAGCTAGCGAGGTTCGTTCTTGCAAAACCCATTAGTGCGCGGAGAATTCTTTTTCCAAGGCAGGGCCTTCTAGATCTACTTGTACTTGCATATATATATTGTATGAGTACTTAATTAAAAGGTAGGTAGTGTAGTGTATCATGCGGTATCACTTTTCGCACTTCCTTTATGTTCGTGCGTGAAAATCACTCCCCAATTCGACCTGACGTGGTGCCAAAACAATATGCCAGGGCGAAAGCAAAGAACGTGAATGAATCTGCATTTTGTTATGTCATTCCATTTACTTATTGTAAAAGTGCAGGTCATTATTCCGAATTGACATAATTAAACGGCCTCCGTCCGCCGGCTTCTTTCGTTCTCCAGCAGGGTCCATTTTATTGGTAGTACTACTGTACCTGCTGTATGTAGTTACAATAGAAATTCTCTTGCAATTCTCTCGGTCTTTACGCTACTAGCTCTACAGTACCAACAGTAATACATTTCTACGTACTTAAGAGCTTGACAATTGGACAGCAAAAGCAGTTAGTTTCCATCCAGGCAGGAGAGAATTCTTTCTCAAATGTTCGCACCCTCGTTTTATTAATAGACACTCCCCAATTTCACCTGACGTGGTGTCGAAACAATATGCCTGGAGAAGAGAAGCACAGTAAGAGTACTGTAGTAGTACCGATACCGGTACCGCCGGTACCGGTACCGGTACCGGTACCGGTATGTCCTAGGTACATATGTCCTTTTCAAATACCACCGGTCCGGTCCGGTCCGGTCCGGACGGTCCGGTCCGTTGGGTCGTTCGGTAACCGTCTGTTCATACGTCCCCGTGGATCAGGTTCCATCTCATCATATACCGGTGCGCATACTGGTACCGGTACATGTGCGTGGAGGTTGCTTCTCTCAGCCAGCAGCAGGCACGAACCGCCACCAAGAACAAAGAAAGAACGGGTGAAGATCGGACTCTCGAATAATATCAGCAGAACTATTATTATTTTGTCTACTACTATTGACAGTGTAGCTAGAAGACACCTGAATCAATTGGCGGGCCTGACTTATTGGCTTCTCAGATTTCGACCTTTTTAACACGGTGTATCGCGGGAGAATTTAATTATTTAATTTTTCCTTCAAAATTCACGCTTTCAAGTCGAAAAGCATATGAAAATGTTCAGCCTTTTGAGATCTTTCCAAAAATGGAGAGAAAACTGTGAAAAATTAAATGTGTGGCTAGCAAATAGCAGCGAATAGCAAGATAAAATAGCAACACAAACAGTGAGAAACGGCGCCATAAGATACAGCACGCGATACAAGGTCTCGAACTGTACAGGGCTACCGGTACAGTACCGGTACTGTACTCATACTGTACGAGTTTGTGAGACAAGCGAATAGAACTGTTGTCTATTGACAGCTGCTGGTCGGCAGGCTGGTCGATGACGATCGTGAGTCGCAAGCTAGCTAATTGTGTTTCACTCTGGGATAAAGTATTCTGACGGAAGAACCCAGCATCTTCTTCTATCTGACGCCAAAAAATAATGATGAGGACAAGAACAGTCAGGGTTCTCTCCACTGGTCCCCAACCAAAATCTGATTGGTGGAGGGAGAAAAGAGAGTAAGATCTTGCTTCTTGTTGCAATTAAATTGCGCAAACCGAACGGTTTATGCATCAGAAAATATCGCATGCATCCTCATCGCTCATTGATTGTTCGATCCATCATTGATCCATTGATTGATCCTTTGATCCTTTGAGCGATAGGAAAATTCTAGTGCCACTAGTAGGAGCTTGTTATCTAGTATCACCGCAACGAAGCAATCATGATGATGAAGAAGCCCCCGGCCATCTTGTTCATTGGTATGCTTTTCGTGGCCATCGCTCCTCTTGTGGTGATCTCCGGAGACGCTGTCGTCCTCGGCAAGGAGGATCACCACGCGGAGTCTTTCGAGCCGGCAAAGCCGCAGCAGCATCTTCTTCTTCGAGGAGGCAGCATGTCTTCTTCTGCTGATGGAGATGCTGGGCGCAACCACCATCTCGATGATGTCGTCGACGCTCTTGAGGAGGATGAGGCTGGAGGAGTTCTAGTGACGGAGGAAGACCGACGAGACACCACCTCCCGTGATGTTCTTGTTGATGTTGTTGACCAGCACCAGAATAAGAAGGGGAAGAACAACGAGGATGAGGCAGAACCTAGTGTGATGCTGATTCGAGAGCTTCAACAACAAGTAGGAAGTTTATGCGATGACGCCAGCCAAGAATGTGGTAACGGTCTCTTCTGCAGCGTTGACTACGATGATTGGGATGACTACGCTACCAACCCCAACCCCAATAAAACCAAGTGCACTCAAGGGATCCATGGAGACTCGTGTGCAGCAGGAGTTTCCTCTGGAGCATACACCAATGGATCCTGTGCGCTCTATCATCATTGTTGGAAAGACACTCGGTATTGGTTCCAAGGAGCAGATAAGTTATACTGCCAAAACGGAAAACTGAGCAGCTTTTGTGAGATGGACAGTGAGTGCGACGCTGGTCTCTTCTGCAACCTAGTCGACGATGGTTCGAGCAGGAAGAAGTGCTCTCAAGGGATCCATGGAGACTACTGTGCAGCAGGTCACTATCTAGCATACACCTATGGATCCTGTGCGCTCCATCATCATTGTTACAAAGACACTCGGTATAATCCAGAGTATTTCTACTGCCAAAACGGAAACTTGACCAGCTTTTGTGAGATGGACAGTGAGTGCGACGCTGGTCTCTTCTGCAGGCTTGACTACGGTGGTTCGAGCAGAAAGAAGTGCACTCAAGGTTTCGAAGGTGACTCGTGTGCAGCAGCTCCAACAGGTAACTATAATGCATGGACGAAAGGATCCTGTGCGCCCGATCATCATTGTGTATTCCCTGGCAATGATATCAGAAGATATTTGTGTTACGATGGATCACTCGGCAAATTTTGTGATGACTCCAGTGACTGCAAGAGCGGGCTTTTCTGCCTACAAGACCGCACTGATGAATATTGGAGAGAAAAGTGCCAAGCACGTAATGAACTCATCATTGGTCCAGCATGGAAGCTGGCCGAGATGGACGACAATCACTTGTCCATCAGCTTTAACGGAGGTTCCGAGCCTATCATCTTTTTTTCCAGCGGTTCTCCCCCTTCTTCGAAAGTACCCGGGTTCAATGCTTGGAGCCATAATTCGACCTTCGGAGAAGGCCCCATCTTCGGCGACCGCGCGGTGGAGATTGGAAACTGGAGGATCTCGGCCCGATATCATGAGGCTCACCTCACTGTCGGCCACAGGAATGGGAACGTTGCTCGCATCTACCGATCCGATAGAACCATCCACGGAAACGTTACGGCATGGAATGACTGGAAAAACTTTCCTGATATCGGTGAGCCACAATGTGCCTTTTTGAGCAGCAAAGGCTTTCTTCAAATCGGCCACTGGAGGATTGCAGATTTGGTGGTACCCCCCGGCTCCACTCTTTTTCCTCTAGTGGTCGGGCACTCGAATGGTAACATCTCGTCGTACTACCGCTCCGACGGCACAACCTTTGACAAAGAGAGCACCCTCAAAATACTTTCTTGGTATAATAGTCCTTGGTTGGCCAAGTGGAATCTAGAAGAAGGGGGTACGGTTGTGGCTGGGAGCGACTCGGGCTGTCCTCCGGCATAACAAGTTGATCATCATGGATCTGCCGCCTTTTTTGACGTGAGGCTGCGGCAGTGGTGGTGCAATGAGAATGGTTGTGTATTACTCGTACTAACCTCGTTGTCGAACAAAGGAAGCAAGTGGAAGAAAAAACGAAAGGAAAGGAAAGGAAGAGAAAGTGCCGTGGAGGACGGAAACGAAGAAGGAAGACGATCATCATGAATGTGCGTTGGAGTAAGCCGTCCACAGCTGGTAGTAGTATAGAATGAAACAATCAGTCCTTTTCCATAAGAATAGTATGCATGTATGAATGAATGGATGGATGGATGGATGGATGGATGGGTGGATGGATCGATCGATGCTGGCGCTGACGCTGACGCCGCCTGTTCTTCTTCACTCGATGGTGCTGGATAGGAGTAGTAATAGACGAGGACAGCTGCAAAGTAGCACCCCCATTACAACAAAGGCGGAGGGCCCATCTGTGTCATGCCGTTCGTTGATCCACTTTCGGCAATATGTTAATGCTACTACTAGTAGCAGTCTAGCTATCTCAGCTATCTCAGCACAAGAATGGCGGCATCTTCGTGAAAAATAACACACCATCGCCTCTTCGCCTTCCTACGACTACCACCGAAACATCAACGCCGTCCTGCTGCTGGTGCGAGGACGAGACCTTCATTGTCGGTCAGCATGCAGGACCCCACTGACCCCACTGGTTGCACTGTGATGACTTCAAGTAGTGACGTGCAGGATCTGTGGCGGAAACGTTATTGTTGTTGTAAGCAGCACTCTTACTATCGCAGAAGTAATGCTGCTGCTGTAGTGTACCGGTAGTGGCAGCAGTGCTTGTCGTGGTATGCTTATTGCTGGTGCTTACAACATAGTACAATATTGTGCTGTTGATGATGAAAGAGAGAGAGAGAGAGAGATAATAAAAGAGGCGTCGTGTGCTGCCGATTGCCGATCGACGAGGACTCTGTCTACTCTCTGCCGGTACTACTACGTAGAAGAGAGTAGAGGAGCGAGTCGTCGCTACCATCGATCGGATTTGGTGTCCTAGCGGTAGATCACAGGAATGGAAACGTCGCTTCGATCTAATTCCCCAACGGTGACACGTTTGGCCACGTCGATACGGGAAATCTTTGCTTAGCAAGATGGAATCTCGAAGGGGGCAAGGTTGTGGCTGGAAGCAGACTGGGCTGTGCTGGTCACACTCCAAATGAAATAATCATTGGTCAGTCATGGGCCACGTCGATACGAGAAATCTTTGGTTGGCAAGATGGAATCTCGAAGGGGGCAAGGTTGTGGCTGGAAGCAGACTGGGCTGTGCTGGTCACACTCCAAATGAAATAATCATTGGTCAGTCATGGGCCACGTCGATACGAGAAATCTTTGGTTGGCAAGATGGAATCTCGAAGGGGGCAAGGTTGTGGCTGGAAGCAGACTGGGCTGTGCTGGTCACACTTCAAATGAAATAATCATTGGTCAGTTATGGAAACTGGCCGAGATCGACAGCATGTATTTTTTGATGATTGTGTTCAAAGGCAGTTTCAATGTACCGATCCTCTTTGATTCCACCGGCAGTCTTACAAACCAGGGAAGGATTTTTGGGACGCAGATTCGATCATGGTGGGAGACGGCCCCATCGTCGGCACACGCGCAGTGGAGATTGGGAATTGGCGCATCTCTGCACGAGTAGACTGGGTGAAGAACCCAACCAACTTCGATCATTTGTCCGTCGGGCACAAGGATGGGAACGTTGCTCGCATCTACCGATCCGATAAAACCATCCACAAAAATGTTCAGTCTTGGAATGACTGGACTAACTTTCCTGACATCGGTGAGCCACAATGCGCCTTTATGAGCAGCAAAGGCTTCCTTCAGATCGGCAACTGGAGGATTGCAGATTTGGGAGTTGGAACGAGCGACGATTATGATCTATCGGTAGGTCACAAGCATGGTGGCGTCTCTTCTATCTACCGCTCGGACGGGTACAATTCAGCAGGCCCCGGTGATGGTTGGAATCCTTGGTTGGCCAAGTGGAATCTCGAAGGGGGTACGGTTGTGGCTGGGAGGAGCGACTCGGGCTGTCCAGCATAAGAAGGAGGATCCGACTCTTTGTTTGACGTGAGGCGGCAGGGCCGGTGGCGACCGACCGGATACTCTCCTCTCTTACTAAGAGAGGATGTTAGACCAAGTAGAGGAGCAGCGACCAGCAGTAAGTCAATCATACCAAACCAAGCATAAACCACCAACACATCGACAGTAAGGCCTTCTTTGGGCAGCACCCCACTGGTCTTGACCCCGCTGGGCCCACGGCAGGCGTGGATCCTTGTTTTGTTTGAGTTTGACCCAAAACGTACTGTTGCCAGTCGTGCTGGTGGTGCTTGATGCTGGAGGAGGCAGCCGCACCGAGGATTGTAGCTTGCTTTTGAATCGAGGCGGTGCTTTTCTGGTGCAATGCGGTCCCAGAACGAAGGGAGAGAGAGAGGGAGAGAGGGAGACGGAGAGAGAGGAGAGGGAGAGAGAGAGAGAGAGAGAGAGAGACCACCTCATTTTTCTTGACTCCCCCAACCACAATACTTCATGGTTTGTCATAGTTTTTCGAAATATGCTTCAAGAGACCGACTTGAACAAGAATTGGAGTAGTAAAGCTAAATGGAAGCTAGCCAAGGGAATCTTGCGGGTGGACGATTTGTCCGGACAAATTCACAGGCCGAAGTGGAAGCTTTGTGGCCGGGCCGTCATTATCTTCAACAAACCAACGACCGTCAAGCCAAACACGCCACCGAGGAAGATAATATAGTGTTGGTGCTGGTCCTCGGGTAACGATCTCGTCCTTCTACCAGGAAATTCCTGACGAAATGGCAACTGAAAAGACACGGCGCAGTGCTTTCGCCATTAGCTGAATTTAATCGCTCCTCCCTCCTCCTAGAACGTTGGCAAGAAAAGCCCGAAATACGACGAGTGTTGATACTACTGGTGGACGAGACAGATCATCATCCGACCAGTACCATAGCACGTCCGACTGTTGCACCACAATCATCGGACAACGAGAGGACGACGACCCCTCCCATCAACAACAGAGCAGGACACTGCCTTCAACAACAAGAGCTTCCCCGGGGCTAGTAGTAGTACCTTGCTCGGGAAGAATGCTCGAATACCTCCGCCCTCCCGGCGGGACCCCATCATGGATCGATGCTGCTGCTGCTGCTGATGATGATGAAGCGATAACAATGGATCCACAAAATAATCACAAAACACTAATATCCGCCCACCCCATAAAAACGCGGAGAAACACCCATCACATCATCAACTTCTTCAATATTTTTGTGCGTCACGGATGGAACACTGCCACATCATCATTCTCATCTCATGATGCGTTCCTTATTTCGCGCGCGCTCCTTTCTTATTTTGCTTTCCAGAATTGATGTTTGCGGATGGTCCAATCATAATCGACGAATGAATGAAGCATGCATTATACATAATATGTATATTTTGCTTCCGAACAGAGCTTCGGAAGCATGCATGCCTGCATGGCCGGCGGGCGGCGATCCCCAGCCAGCGGATGAAGTATGTCGCATCGACAAATTTGGCTTATGCCACTCACTCACTCGTGGGAATTCTGGCATCATGAATGACCTGTACAAATTGGTACACATTCTACGTGCGAATCATTTCAACAAATTCTGATTGGCGGAGGGAGGAAAGAAAGATCGTGGGTTGTCTCTGCGTAGGACCTACGTAGAATGAGTACATCCTGTACCGTGGATGAAAACAGCTGCCGCCAGCAGCGTGAAAAAACGAAACCCGGCCATCTCGCTCGCGCCTTGCTTGGCAGGCGGCGGCGAAAACGACCACCGCGAAGCACAAAATACGATTGATGATTGATCTTGACCATGGCGCCTCTGGAACAACCTCTTCCTCTCGGCGGTCACAACAACAACAACAACAGCAACAACAAATCATTCTCAACAACAACGGCCACAAGAAGAAACAACAATACAATGCCATCGTCATCGTATGAATACAGCAGTCAATCCTCCAGTAGAGGAGGTGGTGGCGGCAAGACGATAGCCGTCGCCGTGAATTACGAAACCAGCTGGGTGGATCGTTATTTTCAGCAAGGGGCCTTTTTCGGCGTCAGACCCGGTACGTACAATTCTACGTCGTGTGGTACTGGTTTTGGAGAACCAAACATTTTATGAGTCACGTATGATGATGGGGAATGAATGATAAAGGATATGTTGTGATCTTATGTGCATGCTGTATCATTTCTTTCTCACCACACCCCTACCAACTCTTCTCTTCTCTTCTCTTGTGGTATATTTTATTCTATTCTATCTTTTAGACGACGCCTCCCATGATGACGCTCAGTCTCAAGGCGAAGACAGCACCAGTGCTAGTGCTAGTGCTACTAGTGCTAATTCTGGAAGTGAGGGTCAGAATAAAGCACCACCACCACCGAATGTGATAGTGGAAGACGACGATCACCATACTGCTACGCCTACTGCTACTTCTTCTTCGAACAATAATAATTCCAATTTACGAAGATCTGGCCGCGAGAAGAACAAGCAGCAACCCAAGAAGCAGCAGCAGCAGCAGCCAGTTGTCACGCCCGTCAAGGTCCGATACGACATGGATTGCGTTCCTCTGGTCGATCGACCCAAACTGTCCTTTTGGGAAGACGAAGACGTTCAAGTGTGGCCTCCTCGCGCCTTGAAGGATCCACCCCCTCCCATTCTTCCTTCTCCGAATAATAATAGTAATAATAATTCGGTGGTGCTACGAGCGCACACTACTTCTACTCGCAGTACGGCTCCAACGCCCGTCCCTACTTCCCAGCCCATTCGGGGACCTTCGAGTCCACTTCCCAATTCTGTCATTTGGAAACCGACCCAACGCAAAGACTGGGAAGACTCTGTCAGTGAACTGACGGCCGTGTGTACTTCGGCCGCTCTCCGAAAGCACAACAACAACAACAACAACAATTCCAGTAACAACAAGTTTGTTCCTCCCCTCTCGAAAGAATATATTCGAGATCGCATTGATATTGATGATCCATTGCGCGGATTTCAAATTCGACATGCATCGGGAGGATGGTTGCAAGGATTTGTCTTGTGGACCAACTTTACCACTTGGACACATGACTTTTGTTGGGATAGTCTTCATCCTCAAAGTGGACTACTACAACTACAACAACAACAACAACAACAACAACAACAGCACCAAATATCGAATCATCAATCTCCACAACATTGGAACAACAATTTTATTCAAGATACCGATGGAAGCTTGGCCAAAGAATTACAAGCCTTGCCTCGATCGGGCGATCCTTCCGATTCGGGCATTGTCTTTCACAATATTGCCGAAATTGCCCTCCTCGGTGGTTTGGGATGTGGAGAACTACTCTTGCGAATGGCACTGGAAGAGATTTTGAAATGCAAAAAGGCACCACAGGAAGGCGACAGCGACGATAAGGATAAGGACCAGCAAAAGCAGCAGCAACAGTACACACATGTCGTCTTGCAAGCGACAAATGGATCACGAGCCTTTTATGAACGCTTTGGATTCCGCCGTGTCGGTGCCGTTTGTCGATATGCCAGTGACAAACAACAACAACAACAACAGCAATTGGGTACTGGTACTGGCGGTACTGGTACTGGCAGCAACAAGAATGATAACCCGCCCCCTACTCAAGATGTCGTCGCAACTGGTCCAACGCCTATCACCAATATCGACAACAGCAGCAGCAGCAACAGCAGCAACAACAGCAGCAAGGACGCGACTACATTGGCAGCAGCAGAAGCAGAGGCGCATGGTGCCAGCGATCCAACCGCCACCTCCTCCAACACTGCTGATACTACTGCTACTCTTACTGGTACTCCTTCCGCTTTGGACGAGCCCATTCAAGGGTATCGTCACTGGACTCACCATAATGAATCGCAACATTCACTCGATCTACATGGTGGACCGTCCTATATGATGTGCCTCAAGCTTCCCGAAGAACCCATGGAAGGTCTCAACTTGCTCGACAAACTTGCGTCTTGCTTTGTTGCCGACAAGCCTCGTATCGAATCGGTCGGTGCGGCTACGACCCCAACGTCCAAACGAAAGTTGAAACGACAGTCGTCGAGCACAACAGGAGGAGGAAACAACAGCTTTACGACGCCTCCGCCGTCTCTGCCCAACATGTACTCTCGATCGTCGTCGAATGGTATGGTTGTTCGGCCTCCATCCTCTTCATCCTTTGAAGAATGGAACAGTCAAAACAAACGTCGCAAGGTTAGCATGGACAAGCTCGATCTCGGAGGTCATGGCGGTAGCAGCAGCAACAATGATGGTTATTCGAATTCCAGGAGTGGAGGAGTCGTCTACCCGCCGACAACCCCTACCAATTTTTCAGGTACGTCACTCTTCTTTTTCTACTGCGTCATTTCCTTTTCTTTCTGTGTTTGTTTGTTTGTTTGTTTCAAACCCAAGACGAATGTATACTCACGCCATTATTATCCATCTCTTTGACAACGACTTTTGTAGGCAATGGTATACCCTCCACCACCACCACCACCCCCAAGACTTCCTCCAAATCCCGATCTCGAGGTATTACTGCGAGTACTACTAGTATTTCTCTTGCACCCAATAAGGGCAAGGCTCGACTTCCGCCCGCGCCCTTGCCTTCTACCCCTGAAGCGAATGTTCACCAAGCCGTCCCGACCAAGGGTATTCAGAAGATTGATCGTGCGACCTTGGTCAAACAAAAAGTCAAGTCGTATCCACGAGACCGAGAACACTTTTTCAACAAGGTCGTTCAGCCCCAAAACAGCAAGAATGGCAAGAATGGGGGTCCGTATTATTTTGTATTGAATTACAATGAACGACTGTCCACTGTGACCTTGTGTCCGATGCAACCCAAGGGTGTACTGAGCGGAAAACGTCAAGGCCGTCCGCGGTATCAATGTGCCGTCCAATCGACATCGGCCAATTGGATTACGGCAGCGGCACGCCTGTACGATGCTGTTCCAGCATTCATGGTGATGAAAACTCCTATCGTCGCTCAAGAAGCGTGGGATATATTGGGAGAACCTTAAAAAAAGCAAAGCACAACAAATGCATGCTCGATACTATGATGGATGGATGGATGGGGATGGATGGATGGTAGTATTCATCATCCAATGCGAAACCAAACCATGCCGTGATGCTTCCAGGCCATGGCATATGCCCCTCTACTACTAGGACTACTAGCTACTACTAGTAGCCAACAAGAGCGCTGCTCGCTCGAAAACCTCTGTAGGACTACTACTGTATGTCAGACGTTCTATAATAATCGAGAGATAGAGCATTTTCTACTAGTACTAGTACTTAGTACTGTACTCCTACTACTCTACTATTAGAGAGAATGGAGTAGTAGAATGTAAATTTCCGCTTTCAGTACTCTACTACTGCTAGTACTACTAGTAGTAGTAGCAGTAGGATGTAGTAGTAGACGAGTAGATCTATTGCTGCTCTGCTCTCTCTCTAGAGTACAGCTGTACCGGTACTGGCGTTTAGTAATACTACTACTAGTAGTAGTAGTTAGTTTAGTAGAGCAGTGGTAGTAGTAGTTATTTTAGTAGACCGTGCGCGTCCTGCGAGGTGCGAAGGCGCAGCCGAGCTCTAGTACTACACCTACTCTACTCTTCTCTACTCTATTAGTAGTAGAACAAGTAAAAGTGGTAGTTGCCGAAGGCAAGCTGCTCTGCTGTTGCTGGCTCCTCGGGCTCCACGGTCGGTCGCATTGATTACGCTAACTAAAATAAGACGCAACTTCACAGCGGGGCTTATGTGTGGATCCCAGGAAGAGCAGGAGACCGACTACCCCTCCCCGCTGGGTGTTTGGCGCAGGTCTCGCGGCTGTCTCGCAAGAAGCAGCAGCTGGACGCTCATACTAGAGTAGTACCAGCGCTAGTCTGGAGCGGACCATCCCTACTACTAGTACCGGCACGAGCGAGTCGTCTCGAGTGCGGTTTTACCGCGCTGCAAGATATCACGTATTATTTTAGAGCGTTGATGCGGTTCGCTTCGTCGCTTTCTCACTTCCGTGGTGTCTCGCACGGATTTCAGGGTTCCCATTATTATTCCGTCCATGTCACAAGATGATGATGATTCTTCTGCAGATCCCACCTGCTGGAACAACAATAATAACAACAAACGCACACAAACAATAATAATATTACATCTCGTCGTAAGCATTGTGAAATCAAATACTATCATGCCCAAACCAAAGGCGTCGAAGGCAGGAGACACCAAAGCTAAAGCCAAACCCAAGGCAAAGTCCAAGGGAGGTGCATCGAAGAAGGGAGGGGCAGCAGCGCCAGGAAAGGCCAAGGTACGCTACGTGTTATTTGATGTCGTGACACCTCTTCGCATTCTCATTTCGTTTCTTCCCTTGAATCTTCTTGTTCTATTATCGTGCTTCTTGGACACATGTGTTACCTTTTTATGATTACAGGCTGCAGCAGGAGAAGACAAGAAAAAAGGAGGAAGTAGCACGAACGACCATATGGATAAAAAAGGGATTCAGCACGACTTTGGCCACGGAGCCAAGATCGGTAAAGAACTTCGCCATCATGGACATCATCATGAAGAACATAAAGTGTCCAAATACGACGAAGTCGGTGCCGATCTACTCGCTGTAGAAAAGGAGCGAAAGGCTCACCAGCACAAACACCACGATCCTCATCCTCATCCACATACGGGTGCTCACCACCCCGCAGGCTCGGTTGGAATTGCTCATTAGCACCATCAGGCGTCATACTCGTCATCACATCATATAAATACTAAAGAAGGAAGAAAAGACGGACAATTTATGTTGTTGATCATCATGCCATCATTGCAATGTTTAGGACTCAAACTACTATAAGACATATGGTACCAGCAGGTACCTGTACCGGTCGTTGTAATTTTCCACTCTAGAGAGTAGAGTACAAGTAATCGTCTACCAGTAGTAGAGTAGTGGTAGTACTAGTTAGTTCAAGCTGAATTGCTGGTGCTGGCTCCACGGGCTCCACGGTCGGCCGCATTAATTACGCTAACTGAAATAATACGCAACTTCACAGTGGGGCTTATGTGTGGATCCCTTGAAGAGGTCTCGCGGCTATTGTGAGTCTGAAACATCAAGAGGTCTATTATAGGAGAGCTCACCGAGAACACTGCATGAGAAGGGTATGCGAGAACCCTTATGGGAACACATCGGAGACACCCGAGAACCCTACATATGGGAACCCGAGAACCCTATAAACGAGAAGACATACACAATAAACGAGAAGACATACAGAATAAACGAGAAGACATAGGGTACAGGAGAAAAAGACAAGAGTCTTGATAAGCTTACTCTTTTACAGAAGCAACACTTGATAAGCTAAAAATACCATTTACTGCGATATACAAATAACGTGGTTGATCTTCCGAAACATACTGAATGGTACAAGACGTCAGACAATTGTGAACGTAAATTGATAGCGAGTAAAGAAGATAAGTACAAGTTATCAAGATAGGAAAAGATGTCAAACACTAACGGAACAGGAATGGGAGAGAGGTCAATTGGTATATTGCCCTTCTCCGGATTGAAGAAAGATGGGGGAGTACTACTAGTATTACGGAAGCAACAGTATGAGGCATGGGCCTCTATGAAGGCACTACGTGTCGTTGCAAGGGCAGTCGATCCGAGATTTGCGAAAAATAATAAATTGACGATGATGACCGACAAGGGCGACGACCTCCATCCGAATTACGATGGGGTCAAAGGTCGTAATGAGGTGGACCAAGCAATGCTCGACAACCTCAACTACACTAGAAATGAACAAGGAGAAATGTGCTTCGAACTCTACGACCCGGAAAAGAAATTCTGGACGAGATTTGAAGAAAAGAAAATGATCCCGAGGACATCATTGACAACATCTTTGAAGTGAACGACCGACTGTACAACATCGGATTTGAGCCTCTGACTAATAAAATGCTGGGATGCAATACACACGGTCTACGCGACTCGTACGACCATAGTCTGCCCGTCGTCGGTAGATAATGTCCTGAAGGATCTTCCACGCTAGTGCGCGCCGTGCATGCGCAGACGCCCTAGCCACGACCAGTCGATGACGTGGTCGGCCCGTAATGACTCGGGTGCGTGTGAGACGCGCGACGTACGACTGGCCCCCGTCCGTTGCTAAGACTCAACAGAAACTACAAGTCTATGTACTAGACTGCAACTGCCAAACAGGCACCGAAAATAGCTCATCACATAAAATGAGATTCAAACCACATGAAATAGATTCATCTGGTCAACCATGTGAAAGTCATGCAAGATTAATATTTCGCCAAGTCAGCGCAATATCTTTTCTCAACAATTGATTTTGAAACAAGTAGTTCCAAAATAACCATTCATTTCTAGCTCACAATTTTTACTTTCAATCATTCTGTCGACTACCTCGTGCATAGGGCAGGGAGCAATCGGGAAAGCGGGAATGCTTTGGGCTCGAAATGAATTGAAGAGTTTGAATAACTACTTCGATGACTTCGCGATACTCAACGTTGAGCGCTGTAAGTCGCTCAAACAAAACGTCGTGTGGCTTGCCGACACAGCAGCGACTTCTCACTTCTCCAACAGCGACGCTGGTCTAGAGAACGTGCGAAGCACGTATTCCGAAATCAAAACAGGGAAAAACGGAGCGATGATGATCGCTAAGAAGATCGGAGACAAGCGAGTGCGCTGTCTCGGAAAAGACGGAACTCAAGTCGAGTTCCTATTAAAAGACGTAAAGATCGTACCAGAACTGGTACGGAATCTTATCAGCATCCCTGCCACGCTCCAACGAGGGTTTAGCTTAGGCAATGAGGGAACGACGATTTATATTCAGAAAAATGACTTCAAACTTACATTTGATAAAATCTACAAGAGCGGCAACAGTTTTGTCTGCGGAGTTGAATTAATCCCGGTGGGACAAAATCTCGCGATGCCGACACTCGATGCGGGTGGCTGCAAGCGTCTCATTTAATGAGGCACACGCAATATAATGCTCGGACATCATGTCGTAAGCGACGTACTGTAATTAGACGCAAACGAAACCATAAACATCGAAATAAGGGGGTCTCCCTCCACCGAAACCACAGAAACATCAAATAATAACCGACAAAACACCAGAAACACCGAATAAATCCGAGAAAACCACACAAACATCAGACCAAAGACTTATTGACTTTGTAATTAGTAGACGCACAGTTAAATTCTATGGCTGGAAATTGCTAATGGGAAATCCGTCTCGCTTCGCGTACTGCGCTGAAGCTAAGGCAAAACAACGCAGTGTTTCTTCGTTCGAGGGCGACGACCTCATGAAGAACCACCAAGGTTTAGAACAAGTAGTACTTAATAGTAGTAGTAGTAGTAGTAGTAGTTCTTCGAGCGAGGAGGACCTCGTTGTTGTTCTTCTTGTTTAACTTGTTTTTTGCTCGTCGTGGTGGCAAGATGAACATCCTGAAATGAGTTTTCAGCAGGAGGAGTCAGCCAGTCTTCGTTCTATACATACTAGTACCACATGATGATGCTTAGTATGATGATGAGGATGATGATGATGAGTATTTTAGCAGTGTTCTTATCCTTGCATCTACTGCTGCGGCTGCTGCTACTCTCTCTCTCTCTCTCTCTCTCTCTTTCTTGATTTCTACTCGTAGAGTACAAGTACGAGTACGAGTACAAGTGCGAGTAGAGAGTGGAGTAGTCGAGTAAGGATATTCAACAAAGTAGTTCTTACTTACTTACTTACTTACGTACTATCGCGGAGGAGGAGGCGGCGACTGCGGGTAGTACATTTGGTGATAATATGGTTGCTGTTGCTGTTGCTGTTGTTGCAGTTGATGTTGCTGTTGCTGTTGTGCTGGATGATGATGATGATATTGTTGTTGTTGTGGCATGGGCCTTGACATGGGTGATGATGATGATGGCACCACCGCGGCGCCAGGTCTTGGCATCGCTGATGATGATGATGATGGCATTGGCATTGACGATGGCATTGACGGCATTGACGATGGCATTGACATTGACGGTGGCGGCATCATGTGCAAGGGCATGGTAGGAATTTGCACGGGTAGAATCGCTCCGGGTGGTACATGAGAAGGAACTTGAATGGGATATGGAACTCCATACGGTGTCGGTACGAGAATAGTAGTATGGTGGTGGTTGTTGTTACTGTTGTTGTTGTTGGTACTGTTGTGGGTACTGCTGTTGGTACTGTTGTTGGTGTTCAAATTCATTGGCGGCGGCGGTACTTGTACGTGACACCACATGTATCCCGGCATTGGCGGTGGCAGTGGCTGCTGTGGTTGTAATGGTTGTGATGGTTGTGGTGCTGTACTAGTAGTAGTACTAGTAGCAGCAGCATTGGTACTACTCTTGCTGCTGATTTTGGCTGCCAAATTGATTCCCGTGGCCGAAGGTGGTGGTGGCGGCGGTGGTGGCGGCAACGGAGGCAGTGGAAGGTTGGTAGTAGTAGTAGTAGTAGTAGTAGTGGCGGTGGTGCTGATGGATGGAGCGGCCAGTGGTTGTGGTTGTGAAGTAGTAGTAGTAGTAGTAGAAGAAGCTTTTGCTTGTGGAGAGGATACTGCTGCTGCTGCTGTTCCGGTTCCACGCGACGACGACGAAGACAAGACTAGAGTTTTGGGTTGTGTGGGAGAAAAGGCTGGGATCGGTAATTTCGAAGCATCGGGTGATGATTGAAAGGCACTCCAGGCAAAGTTTTCGTTGTTGTTGTTGTTGTTGTTGTTGTTGTTGTTGTTGTTTTTCAATGCTGATTTGCCTCCCTTTTTTTTGTTATTGCTACTACCTGGCGGTGCTTGTCCTGGTTGTGCTTGTGACTTTTTTCCCTTTCCAGCGGGCGTCTTGGGCGGCTTTTCAATAGTAGTGCTGTTGCTGTTGTTATGATTCTTTTTGCCCTTGCCTCCTTTTCCCTTGCCTCCTTTGTTGGGTGGTGGTGATGACGTTGTTGTTGTTGATGTTGATGTTGCCGTTGTTGTTGCTGTTGCTCCGCCAGCACTCATATTACTACTACTAATACTATTATTACCACCGCCGCCAATTCCCAACAACCCCTTGAGTGCGGCAGTGGCTTGTTGCACATCGGCGTGCTGCTGCGGCTGCTGCGGCTGCTCTTGCTGCGGCTGCGGCTGGCGGTCGTCGTCGTCGTCGCTGCTGCTGCTGCTCATGATAATGACAACCCAACAAAGCAACAAAGCAACAAAGCAACAAACAAACAGAGAGAGGCAGAGAGAGAGAGAATAAGAGAATATGCTTGCTTGGTGCGAGTGTAAGAGTATTTGTACTCTATCATTGTTCCTTGTCGAAAGAGCAACACACATAGAGCTAGCAACTAGCTAGTAGTCGTAGTAGTAGTAGTAGGTAGCTCGCAACAGAACACGTGTACCATAGCATGGTACTTCGCTGGTGTTCGAAAATCGGACGGACTGGGTAGAATGACGGACCGACAGGTGGACGGACGGACGGAAGGAAGGAACGACGTCACTATCTACACCACGGTATTGCATACCGTGCCTACGACCTTTCAATGGTTTGTCTGTACTGTATTCATTCTTCTCAAAGATAGGTACGATTGATCGTATTAGTAGTATTGCCTCCGCGCCGCTTTTTTGGCCGCGACGTTCGTGCGTGTGGGGGAAATACTGCGACTTTCGTTTGCCGCAACAGTGTGCATGCTGCAGCTAGCATGCGTGGAGTTTCTACTGTACGAAAGAAGGCGATATTGTACGACGTACCAGGTACGTACCGGTACGTACGTACTGTACAGGTGGTACTGTATATACCAGCGTTCGAAAGTCGGTAGGTCGTTCGTCGTGTTACCCGGTACAGTACTTGTACGAACAGTAAGTGTGGCATTGCATTGCATTGCATTGCATTGCACTACATACTGTCGAACTGCTGCTGTCCATCATTATTGCATTGCATTGCATTGCATCTTATTATTCCTTACAGAGCAGGTATACCGTACTTGTGTACATACCTAGTTGCCATCTATACCGGTATTGTCTCTTGTTGGACGACACTACACTACACTACACTAGCTACTCTATTAGTAGAGCTAGAGCTACTAGAGCTAGAGTAGTAGTACGTTCGTACGAATACTTGGCGATCGATTTGGAAAAAAAAACTCTACAAGAAGGAGACAACGACGACGACGACGACGAAATGGAGCTTTCTCATCGTACTACCGGTCGTAGTACTAGTAATAGTGCTCCTCAACAAGAAGAAGAAGAGAATGATCAGCATGATCATCATCATCATCATCATCATGATCTACCGGTAGACCGAAAGCCTGCTGTTGCTGCTGCTGCTGCTGCTGCCGCTCATGTCGAAAAGAACAAACAAGCTGCTGCCAACAACAACAACAACAACGGCAGCAGCAGCAGCAGCGGCAGCAGCAGCAGACATGAAGACAATGCCGTCAACGACAATGACAATGATGACGAACCACAGGACAATGCTAATGATGATGATGATGATGACGACTCGGAATCAGACTCGGACTCGGACTCGGATCATAATTCAAATGATGATGATCATGATCATGATGATGATCTTGATGACAAAGAAGATCAGCAGCGGCAACAGCAACAACAACAACAGGACGATGGCCTCTCGGAATATGAACGGTACGTACAGTTCATCCATAGCTAGCTAGCTAGCTGGAGTATTATTTGTGGTGGATGAAAAGGAGGATGATGAGGAGGAGGATGGGGAGGATGATGGCATGGCGAATCATCGTCATCATCACTACTACTACTACTAGCAGTTGGATCGGATCCTTTGGTCGTGTGTGACTTTTTTCCTCTCACTTTTTTTACTTCTTTTATTCATTGTTCCATCAACAAAACGAAACGAAACAAAACGAAAAACATCATTTCTTTTCTATCTGCAGTCTTCGAGAAGAACGAATCAGACGAAATCAAGAGTACTTGGCGAAACTCGGATTGTTGGATGAATCATCGTCGCTCAAGAACAAGAACAACAACAACCACAAGCCGCCCACAACTAAAAAGCGGCCCCGTCCATCCTCGTCGTCGTCGGAACAACAACAACAACCACAACTCCCCCGTCGATCCTCGCTCGGTCGAGCATCCAAGGCCAAACCCATCAAGTACAATGTCGACCAATTACTCCTACTTGGAAAGAACCAGTCGAAACTTCCAAACGGCAATACTAATACTACTACTACTACTACTACTGCTTCTACGAATGCAGATGATACGGCAAATGCAACCACAGATGCAGCAGCAGCAGCAGCAGCAACGTCGTCCAATCCCAATCCTACTAGTACAGACAAGGAAAAGGAAAAGAAGAAGAAGAAAAAGCCACGCGTTCCATTGGTCGTTTACAAGGAACTCAAACGGATTGCCAAGCGTCGCAAGAATAATGTCAAACGTGCACGCAAGCAATACAAGCATGCCGTTCATCATGTGCAATATTGGCAACGCCTGCAACGACGATATCAACAAGAATCTCGAATCCATCAACAACAACGAGCATTGGCGGAACAACGACATGCCGAACGTCAAGTTTTGGGTGGAAAGACGCAGGGGGAATGTTTACAAGAATTGGATCAACGTGCGATTGAATTATGGGAAGTCATTCGAGATTGGGAAATTCAACTCGAACGATCGGAACGACAAACACAAGAATTCCGCAAACAACAGGAATATCATCAACAACAAGTGGCATTGGAACGTCAATTGGAATGGATGGATGCACTCGAACGATTTCCAATTGCCTATCAAGAAACTACGAAACATTTGAATGCTCAATTATTGCAATGTAGTCCCAACAATGATGATCCACCCCCGCCGCGACGGAGTCAAAGAGGTACTACTGCGGAGCAACAACAACTCCAACAACAACCTGCAGACGACGCCGAGCTCGATGCCAAACCTGCAGCCGCTGCTGCTACTTCTACGGCCAAGAGGGATAAACATAGAGGCCGCACGGCGGCGGCACAACAGGAGGGGGAAGACGCCAAATATTCCCAAGTGGTCCCTCATCATCATGATGATGATGCAGCGGCGGCGGCGGCGAATTGCCAAAGCAGCACGCTTCCAATGGCCCGAGCCGCGGCGGCCTCGTTACGAAACAAAATGTCATCGTCGTCCAACAACAACAACAACAACAACATGGCAGAGAGTATTGGGGATGACAGGGCTTCTTCTTCTACTACTTTACCAGCATCATTTGCTGGAATGGCTGGCAGCAGCGATAATACTACGTTGCAACAACATTTATCATCATCACCACCACCACTGAATGTGGGCGCTTGGGTTTCTCCGCCCTTTTCAGAATCCTTGGATCGATCGTGGCTATCGCGAGAAAAGCCGCCGTCGCCGTCGTCGTCGTCATTCCATGTTTTGTCTCTTCCACCCCAAGTGGGCGACCTCGTGTTGTACTATCCAGGTGCTCACAAGGCGTTCTTGGCTCGACATGCGGATGTCTGGGCGACCAAGGGGACCGGTATCACCAACAACAACAATAACAACAAGAATTCTTTGAGGACACCTCTATGGATTCAAGCCCAGCAACAGCAGCAGCAGCAGCAGCTACAAAAAGACGTGGTCGATAGTCAGCCACCATCTTTGTTGCCTCGTACGGTGGATAGTACAGCCAGCAATGACGCCTCGGAACCAACAACTACGAAGCGGACCAAACGACGTGGGGCGTGTTCCGTACCTTCTTCTTCTTCTTCTCAACTCAAGCGACGACGGAGTAGTCGCGGTATATCAAAAGAGGAGCAATCAGACGGAACCGAGAAGGGAACCAAAGAAACGACCGAACCTGCTACTACTCCTATGGAAGAAGAAGTAGTAGAAGAAGCTTCTATTCCGCGGCGACGTGGACGTAGTAGTCAGCCACCAATGCAAAAAGAAGCGACAGTCGACGCCGATGATTCTACAGCGAAGAGCACCAGGACACAGCAACAACAACAACAAGCACAGGTGAATGACAACATGACGCGCCGTCGTGTTGGTCGAAGGGGCAGATCCTTGGCAGACTCGAGCAGTACCAGTCCACGCCCAGATGATGATTTCATGGATCTCACCAACGGCAACCAAGTTGCAGCGGGAAACAAGGATGCCGATTCCAACGATTTGTCGGATGCCATCAAGACCACGAAGAATGATGCCGAGCCTTTCACCGAGAACGACCAAGAAACTTCGTCCATTGGACATCAAGGACCAGGCTCTCAAAACCAGCCGCGTGCAGTTCCATGGTGGACTAAAGAGTGGATTCATGGTATTGATTCGGAGCTGGGGCAATATCCCATTCTTTGTCGGGTTGAGCAAAGTCATGCCGAGTTTCCCTACGATCCCAACTTGGAGTTCAAAAAGATAGACCGGGAAGGCAATGTCACATGGTCGGTTCCAGGACACAAGATGAATGCTTTCAAGGCGAAGCATGGGCGTCCAATGATCCGCCTTTGTCTTCAACTCCAACCGTTGACTCCCACTATACCTCCCGAATGGGACGACGAACGGGGAGCGCCCAAGGAAGAAGCCGAACTATCCTTGGCTCCTACATTTTCTGTCATTACATTTCCATCGACCGAGGCTTCACCATTTCTTGTTCCTTTCGCATGGGCCTACGCCAAGACGCACTCGATGGCTATTGGCGATTCGGTAGAGTCAAGCTGGGTGGGAAACATCTCCACCACAGAGGGCAACACCAAGGGGAAGATTTGTGAATTTCGTCCCATCGGAAGCTCCTTCGGATCCTTTCGTCTCGCTGACAAGGTCTCTTGCATTCAAGGTCTGCTGTCAAAGCTCTCGGGGGACGACTTCACGATTGCGACGATGGAAGACGCGCTCACAATCCCATGGTCAGCTTCCTCTTTGGCATCCAAGACGATCTTGCCTCCCGAAGAAGCTGCCTTTGTCCTTGACCTGTTGACTATTTTCGTGAAAGACTCTGCCGCGAATGATTCAGATTCGATCTGTCCTTCTAACGGGAGCGATAATTCTGACGGAAGCTGTTCCTTGCTCAACTTCATTCGAAGCACTCTACCTCTATATGAGGGTGTTGGGATCCGCCGTGAAGCTTTCCATCGGAAGATTGATTATACATGCGGCTGGAAGCTCAGGTCTACTACCAAAAAGAGCAGCCGAGTGGGATTCGCCCATCATGTTTCCTCATTTGCCAAGCAGCGTCTAACACAAGGCGTACCGCATCATCTGGAACGTTCCTTGCGAGTCAAGCTTCGATTCGCTGTACAGACATTTATAGAAAGTCGAACCGAGTCCTCTACTTTTGTTGGGTTGGTAACTGAAGACGTGGCTCCTAGCTACTACTGTGCCGTTCCAGTTGGAATGCACTTTGATCGGATCCTCGCGCGATTGGATCAAAATGAAAAGCATGACTACTGTTACTACACATCCGTCGACTCGCTGCTGACTGACGTTCAAGCCATATTGGACAACTGCATGCTTTACAACAGCCCCGACTCTCCGCTTGTGGCAGAGTGCTCTAATCTCGTCATGGCACTCAAGAAACAGATATTTAGTGTTTTCCTAAAACATCAAGAGGAACGAAATACTGAAATACTAGTTGCGCTTGATCGGAAGCAACTGGGCCTGGTGCTAGAGACGACGGGTGCAACAGGCAGCACTTCTGCTCCATCGAAGAAGGTGACGTCCATTCCTTACAACGTGAACACGCCCTACCTTGGACCACTGAATCGAAAATGGCTGAATACGATATTACCCGATTCTACCTCGGACGGAGGCTCGCCGATCTTGAACGAAAGCTCCAAAAAGAAGGAGAGATCAAGCGAGACATTTTGGATCCCACAAAGTGGTGATAGTGTGTTGTATTCCCGTTCCTTACATTCGAGTTTCGTGGCAAACCACCAGACGAGACTATCACCTGACCAGTGCGCCCTTCCCACATTCGATGTCGACGACTCTGACACTGCACCTTCAGTGGCACAACTCGATGCTTGCTGGCTGCAAGCAACTGTGGTTTCCGTTCACGTCACTTTTCCTGCAGAAAAAGAAGACGACAAGGAGAACTATTCCGAAGCTCCTTTACCCGTCTTGGCAATACAACTCCGTTTCCCATATCGGTGGGCCCGCGGGTGCCTTCACATCGTTTGCTGGCACCACGAACCCGTTTCTTTCTTGAGACCAGCCTGGGAAAATCATCCATCCATTCCTGGACATATCGAAAACGATTCCGTTCTCGTAGAGGCCTCTGAGAATACGACGGGACCGCCTCTCCGGCGCGGAATCGACGCTGATTCGATTCGCTCGATTTCTCGTTGCTTTGACATTTTGAAGCGTCGATGCATATCGGGCACTGAACCCGATTATGTCGATCCTAGAATTCGGCTGGAAAATGCTCATTCTCTAACCTTGCCAACGACCGCGAATATGAGTAGCAGGACGCTGCCATCGTTCGAAGATCTTCTTCTCTCTGGAGACCAAGATCAATCTGACGCCAAAGCTGTTAGCACGCGTGGCATTCGAAGGACGGAAGACGACCCAGCAATCCGACGCCTTGCGACTACGTTCTACTTGCCTCCTTGGGCGGTCGATACTATCGAGGAAGAAAACGGCAAGAGAAAGCACACGGGCCTTTCTAACTACGAAACGATGATGCCGTTTCCAACTCTTTCTCTCGAGCTCGTGCGGCTGCGTCTGAAGAATGGATACTATCGGCAGCCCGCAGCCATTATCAACGATCTACAGAAGGCTTATCTTGCATCGACTTTGTTTTTACTGTCGGGTCCAGCATCACGAAAGAAAAAGAAAGTCTCTATGCACAAGATTGCAAGCTATTTGAATGGGTCCAAAGGGAACGATCCGCTGTCTGAACATGGTACAGCGTTTGTCGAAGACGACTCGCTCGGAAGTTGGACCGAGGAAGAACGGAGCCTCATCTCGAAGATTGAAGTTGCAAGAAAGCTGTATGCTATGGTACGTCCAACAAAAACCTTTCAAGACTGTTTCTCCTCGCTTTTTGACTCATCCTGCTCATTCTATAATCAAGGCCATCCTGTCTGTCAGCGAGACGAGGCATGTTGAGAAACTTTTTGGCCTGGCCGCTAGGCAATCTTCTCGTGCAGCGAATGAAGTCTCGATGTCGGCAGAGTTAGGATCGATTACGGACAACGAAGAATTGCAAGCGGCAGCCAGACAGATACGCTATTTGCTCGCAGCAACAGGACGAGAGCCCTGCCTCAATGGCTTCCCAGACTTGGGAGCTATGAAACTCAAACTCACGGTGAATGGTGAGACAGTCAAGGTCAAGGATCGCTCTACGGATCAAATGATGAATCATATCGCGCTGCGCTTCAACGACTACAATTTCAACGATGCCCTTGCTCGCGTCGTCCTTCGCCGGCCTGGGAGGCGAGTGCCCTGCGTCCGATGCCAGGTTGGGAACAAAACCTTCTACTCTTGCCGTGTTCTCCACAGTCATTCAAATCCAGACTTTGATTTTGTCGAGAATTGGAAAAACGTTGGTGGTATCGATGGGCTCTTGGCTCCTTTCAAAGCAGCGGCTCAAGCATCTGGCGGCGACTCTCCTTTTCGGACTGTCGGAGACCGTGGGCCGAATTCTCCACCAGGCGGCCACCTTCAAAATAAGGAAGATGGAGCTCTGAAAGACCCCTCGGAAGATCTCGCACGGGCACGCCAGGCCTTGAAGACCGCTGCCTTCCTGTCTAAACAAGCGGTGGCGCTAGATTGTGCACGTGCTCAACTTGGGTGGAACTTCGTCCAAGCAAACTTTCCCATTGACCCGAGTGATGGCCACTACCTATGGTGTACTATCTGTGGATTGAGTGGTGATGTGCTATGTTGCGACGGATGCTCAAATGTCGTCCACACGAAATGCGTCGGACTCTCAGCGATTCCAGAAGATGATTGGTTTTGTGAGAAATGTGCTCTCAAACGGGCCTCTGAAGCGAACCAGCTAGCACATGATCAATGCAGCAATACGGTCGCTGGCCCACCTGATCAGTCCATGGTAGTACCACTCGTCGATGGTAGCTCAAAGAATGCCAACGGCGCGGACGCGGTCAAAAGTCCATCGTCACGAGATGAATCGGAACCCAAAGGGAACGGAGTGGTAGATCCTCCATCTACTAAAGGCAGTGCCGCGCCTGAAATCGATACCACAGCGGCCAATCCAGCACCTCCTACTGGTCCGGATGTAGTCGAAGCCACTGTGCCACCGAAGCCCAAACCGGTCTTAACGGATGATGAATTCGAAGAGCAGGCGAAATCTCTCGAGGCCTTACTTGAGGAGCTACTAGAGATTCGTTTCCAAAAGGAGTTCCCACCACCCGCAACGTTTCCAATCGGCACCGCTTTTTCCAAGTTATTTCCCGAGATTGGAGAATTCAACGGCAAGGTCGTATCGACACCTTCCGAGGATCCCCCTCAAGCTTTCTACCATGCTGAATATGAAGACGGCGATTCCGAAGATTTAGAATACGATGAATTGCTGGAACTCTGGCAGAAGTTTCAACGAAAAGCATTCAGATCTCGTACCGAGTCGAGTAGCCAAAGCCAGCAGTTGAAGCGGAAACACTCCTCGGAGATCGATGCCTCTTCTTCAGGAATATCGGCTGACCCTACCAAAAAGCGTGGTCGTGGTCGACCGCGAAAGTATCCTCTCAAAAACGCGGAGGAAGATGCAGGGATCAGTACCGGTACATCTGGGCCATTAGTACGGCGTTCCGCTGGGCCTCCAGCTGTGGTCGGCGTTGATTCGGAAACCAAGAAATCGTCCGCAAAGGCAAATCTTGGCGAGAAGAAACGTGGCAGGCCTCGAAAGAACTCCAACTTGAACGTGGCAACCGATTCAGCCCGGGAGCAGCCCATCGTCGTCGAGAAAGCCAAAGGTGGTGCGGCAAAAGTTATTCGCCCTCGAAAAGATGCACCAATAAGTGACCCCGTCGCGGCGAAAGCGAAGAAGATCAAGAAAGGATCATCATTGGACAAGACGAATTCCAAGAAACGTGGCCGACCAACTACTATCCAAACGTCGATCGGTCTAGTGGAGACGGATGTTGGAATCGCGACCTTGATGATCAAGAAGCCGGGTAGGCCAAGCAAGAAGAATGGGGCGACGACGTCATCATCTGTACGAGTGAAGGTCACGTTCTCCGATGAGGGGAATGCTCCTGCTAGTAGCCGTCCTCGGACCGCTGGTGCACTCGAGAGGGAGCAACCAGCAGGTCCGTCTTCCGGTCCAAGGAAGAAAGTAAGTGATCCCGCCGGCGCAAAAGCGAAGAAGATCAAGAAAGGATCATCATTGGACAAGACGAATTCCAAGAAACGTGGCCGACCAACTACTATCCAAACGTCGATCGGTCTAGTGGAGACGGATGTTGGAATCGCGACCTTGATGATCAAGAAGCCGGGTAGGCCAAGCAAGAAGAATGGGGCGACGACGTCATCATCTGTACGAGTGAAGGTCACGTTCTCCGATGAGGGGAATGCTCCTGCTAGTAGCCGTCCTCGGACCGCTGGTGCACTCGAGAGGGAGCAACCAGCAGGTCCGTCTTCCGGTCCAAGGAAGAAAGTAAGTGATCCCGCCGGCGCAAAAGCGAAGAAGATCAAGAAAGGATCATCATTGGACAAGACGAATTCCAAGAAACGTGGCCGACCAACTACTATCCAAACGTCGATCGGTCTAGTGGAGACGGATGTTGGAATCGCGACCTTGATGATCAAGAAGCCGGGTAGGCCAAGCAAGAAGAATGGGGTGACGACGTCATCATCTGTACGAGTGAAGGTCACGTTTTCCGATGAGGGGAATAATCGTGATGGCAGTCCTGGGACCGCTGGTGCGCTCGAGATGGAGCAACCAGCAGAGAAGAAAGTACGTCGGCCTTCGGCCGCTTCGACCCAGCAGACACTGCTCGACGATGGCAGCTTTCAAGGAACCAAGGCAGGCAGGAACAAGAGAAAGAGCCTCACCTCGAATTCTTCGCTTTCTGACGAGAAGACTTCTACCCAAAAGCGCCGGAGGGTTACGAAGGACGAGACGAGCCCGACCTCAATAATCACTATCGAGGATGATGGTGTTGGTGATGGTGCCACCGATGATGATTCGAAGAAAAGGCGTGGTAGATCTTCATCACTCAAGCGCGATCCCCAACAAGAATCCAAATCATCGCTGGATAATTCCACGTTCAGGCGAAGTCGAAGGTCTACTACTAGCTAGCTGCTAGCAAGCAAGAGTTGTAGTAGTACTACTAGTTATGATGATTCTTCACGAAGGTATTTTCAGTGTCATTGTTGCTTTTATAGCTATCGCGTTGCTTGGTTATTTGATTCGAGGCTGCACGTCTACTCTACTACTACCAGTAAAGTAGCTAGCTCGGGCGCAAGAGAGATTCATTGCGAGCGTCGTCAAGGTAGTACTTTGTAGCTAAATTAGATAGGCTCTTTGTCGCTGCTATTCGTAGAGAGATCCCTTCATGATTCATGATGTTCATCTTCGTCGTCGTCGTAAAAAGTGTCCGGAACAAACGGGGGATGTACATACTTTTAAAATACTTACTCGACCCCTTTTTACCATCCAAAAATCGACCCCCCGCAGGCGCGCACACATACACGCCAAGCGAGCGCGCTGGCGGGCGGGGATGTGCTGCGTGCTCTTGCTGCGATCGATGACGTTCGTTGGTGGCTTTCTGCGTATTGTTCGATGTGCTTCTTCCTACGACATAACCACGTGGCGCATTATGGCGCGCCTTTTGGCAGTTCCCATGTCATCATCGCGTTTTGTGATACATATTGATGATGATGATGATGATTCGTGGTGATGATTCATGCATGCATTCTCTTCTGTCGTTTCTCATCACTACTTCCTCCAACCACAGTCTAAAACAGAGAAAGGAGCATTATCTTTACAAGAAGGATACCTCCTCTAGTACTAGCTGGCACCAGCAGCACAAGTCCATCATCATCCGAAACCAAAGTGGCTCGCTTTTCGCTTTCGCGGTTAGACTACTAGAGTACTTATACTCGTCTTCACCAACCCCCTTTGCATTTTCTTTCCAGTATAAGATTCATATTCTTGATCCTCTCAAATAACAGAGTAATGCCACCGCAACAACAAGACTCTCTACGACGACAAGCCATGGGCACTTCTCCTCCCGATACGGACACCTTTGACGATGAACCTGCAGGAGCAGCAGCAGGAGCAGCACCCCGAAGATCGACTACTACTACTAATAGTACAAGTAGTAGTCGCGTTCAGTTTTCTCCAGCATCCACAACAATGCTCGAGCAAGACATGGCGGCCGATCATCGTCCACGAGGGATTCGACCGAGTGTCGTAAGGAGAGAGTCATTCATTGTGCAATTCGCCAAGACCCAGGGACCTCCGCAAATTACCTTGATCATGATGTTGATTGCGATTGGGTTGGGATGTACGATTGGTGTCGTGCCCGCCGTCATGGCGGATCGGTTTGCCCGGCTCCGCCATGGATACGACAACACGGAATATGGTTCTTGTTCGACGTATGCGATTGCCGAAAAGCCGGAAGCCTGTTTTGAAGGAAGTGCCGATGCTCAACAGGCGGCCGCTGTGGCCAATCTCATTTCCAATGGATTTACCTTTGTCACGTCTTCCATGATTGGATCGTTGAGTGATGAATATGGAAGAAAAGGTACGTACTGGAAGATGCCATAATAGGACTGACTGTTATGCTGGATGATACGGCAATCTTTTTGTTGTTCTCGACTGAAGACTCTTACGTTCTCTCTTCTATTATTCTGTTCTATTCTTTCCTATCCTACTACTACTACTACTAGGAATTTTAATACTGGGATTGCTCATGGGATTAATGTCACCCTTTATGCTATTCTTGATGCAGTTACTTCCCGACATGTCGCCTTGGTGGTATTATGGATGTCATGCCGCCACTGGACTTGTCAATTGGGTCGCCATTGCACTGTCGGCTCTGGCCGATGTCTTGCCCCAACGCTTTCGTGCTCCTGGCATTGGATTGTTATTGGCAGGATTCATGTTGGGATTTTCACTCTCGCCCATTCTCGCCTTTTTTCTATCCAATATCCAATTGTCGTTCATGAGTTTTCTCATGGTCGTGCTCGGATTGATCTTGACCATCTGGATGGTACCAGAAACATTACCACCGGCTGTGGCGATCGAGACCAAGGCACGACGAGAACTCGAAGCTCTACGGCAAGAAGCTATGGACGAAGAAGAAGATCAAGACTACTACAACAACACCAACACCGAGAACTATGCTACTACTACTACTACTACTACTAGTAGTAGATGTACAACTGCAGCTCGAAGATTCTGGCATTCATCTCGAACCTTTCGAAGAACTGCCATACGAGTTCTGTTGCGTCCGATTCGTGAAATGTCCATTCTCAATCGCGATTCCTTCTTTCGATTGATCAGTTTATTGGCATTCTTTAGTGGTATGGTCTCCTCGGGCGATTCCGTCCTCCTCGTCTACTATTTGGAAGAACGACTCAGCTTTACCACGCAAGATGTCAGTGTCATGTTTTTGATTATTGGCATCATGGGCCTACTCGCTCAAGGCGTCCTCTTGAAACCCTTGAATGATTGCATCGGAGAACGTCTCGTCATCGCTTTTTGTTTCTTGGTCGGTGCCATGGACAATATCATGTACGGTCTGGCTCGCAACAAAACTACCATTTATGCAGCAGTCGCCTTGTCGGCCTTGACGGGCATGGCCTTTCCTACCATTTCGGCCATTAAAGCCAATAATGTCGCCGTGACCGAACAGGGTCGAATTCAAGGTGCACTCTATTCCTTGCAAGCCTTAGCGTCGGGGGTCGGTCCCGTCGCATTACGATTCGTGTACCGCCAATTCAAATCGTCGGCCGTTGGACCCGGTGCCATGTTTGTCTTTGCCGGAATGCTGTATCTAGTAGCGGTAGGAGTGGCATTGGCGTTGCCATCGGAACGAGCCAATGCTCGAGTAGTAGTCGTCCCGGAAGATGGCGGCGACGACTACGACAATGACGATGATGATGATCATCATCAACACGACTTTCACCAACTCGTAGCATCATCATCCTCCTCAGATCATAGTGATTCGGCGGATGGTTCCTACGGATCCATAATATAATACTATAGAAATAGAAATAATAGTAGTAGTAGTCGTCGGCTATCATACTACTATCACCACCACCACCAGTACTACAGGTACAGAGCAGAGGGCAGTACTACTTCTTCTTCTACTACTACTACTAGCTAGAAATGGCGACAAGCTTTGGCAGCCTTGTTTCCAGAGGGGTTTCGACGACAGTCTACTCTACTAGTAGTAGTAGTAGTCAGCAGTCCGGTAAGAAGCTTCTGACGAAAAGTGTTCTGACGAGATAGTAAGTAGTGATGCTACTGCTACGTTTATTACAACTGATACTTCATAGCGTAAAGCAGCGAAAAAGTGCTCTCTGGCGCCCGAACGACGACAATAGTGTAGTATAGTAGAATCGGTAGCTCTACTCTAGAGTAGCTACTACTAGTAGTAGAAGTAGAGTATATCGTAATGCATAAAGTAGTACTAGTATAGTAGAGAACGCAGAAAGTTCGAGTACTCGTCGTTTCGTGATACCATTTTATTCACTACTACTACTACTCGTACTACTACTTGTAGAATAATTTCGAAGTAGCTACTACAGAAAATAAGATGCACACTCATATTTAGTTAGTTCGTTAGTTCGGTAGTTCCTTACTTATTTGAAATACTACTAGTACGTGACGTATTTGGATTCCAAGACATTGGCAAACCGTGCTCGGAGTTGGTTTTCTGCTGTTGCTCCAGTGCCGCCGCTATCCTTCTTCTTGTTGTTCTTCTTGACAATGGCTTGATATTCCTTATACTCACTATCATTCAAGAGGCATTGATCCAACGATTCCGTAACAATGCGTTGCGCCGCTCCTTCTCCCAAGGTCGGTCCGATAAAGACAATTTCTTGACGTCGATCTCCGACAGAAGACGATGATGATCCATTATCCTCATCGTCATCATAGTCATCATTATCATCATTATGATCGACCCGATCAAAGTCCCGCAAGACATATTCTTCCACACCCGGCGGCCATTGATCTCGTGGCAGGGTCGCCCACCATTGTCCCAAGCACGACAATTCAAAGGTCGCTCCGGCATGACTCCAATACAGAGCATCGGTATGTGAATTGGCACACCATACAAACCCTTTGCTACGCAAGCATTGTTTCAAGGTCGCTTGAGTCTCTTTGGAAATAGTAATAATGCTGCTTTCAGTATCTTGATCTTGCTCCTCGTTCATCGGAGGTGGTGGAATGCCACGAACGACTGGAAGATGACGCAAAAACGAAACAAGTCTTCCAGGATGAAAGGGACGTCGGGCTCGATACACAAAGGATCCGATTCCCACAAAGGTAGCCGTATTAGCCGTGGCAGCATCGGCGCTACTACTACTAGCACCACGACCGTGATTGTGAGAGTGCGAATGATCATGGGTCGGATCGGTACACTCGGACTCGGCACAAGCGGCATCTGTAGCAGCTGCGCCATGGTCATGAGAGTGCGAATGGTCATGAGTCGGATCGGTACAAGTAGTAGGTTCGGCACAAGCCGCAGCTGCACCATGGTCATGAGAGTGCGAATGATCATGAGTCGGATCGGTACACTCGGACTCGGCACACGCGGCAGCTGTAGCAGCTGCGCCATGGTCATGAGAGTGCGAATGGTCATGAGTCGGATCGGTACAAGTAGTAGGTTCGGCACAAGCCGCAGCTGCACCATGGTCATGAGAGTGCGAATGATCATGAGTCGGATCGGTACACTCGGACTCGGCACACGCGGCAGCTGTAGCAGCTGCGCCATGGTCATGAGAGTGCGAATGGTCATGAGTCGGATCGGTACAAGTAGTAGGTTCGGCACAAGCTGCATCTGTAGCAGCTGCGCCGTGATTGTGAGAATGCGAGTGATCATGAGTCGGATCGGTACAAGTAGTAGGTTCGGTACAAGCTGCATCTGTAGCAGCTGCACCATGGTCATGCGAGTGCGAGTGATCATGAGTCGGATCCGTACACTCGGGCTCGGCACAAGGTGCATCTGTAGCAGCTGTAGCAGCTGCACCATGGTCATGCGAGTGCGAATGATCATGAGTCGGATCCGTACAATCGGCATCCATACAATCTTTCTCTTTGGTAGCAGTAGCAGTGGTAGCGGAAGCAGCACGACGTGTTGTTGTTGTGGTTGTTGTTGTTGCGGCCAGGACATAGTCTCGATGATCATCGACGGCACCTGCCATGGCGACACCCAATCCCCCCGCCACTCCCAAGACTTGTTGTAAATCGACTTGTCCAAAGGATGTCGTGAGAACTTTGGCTCGTGGATTCAAGGCCGATACAATTTCCTTCAATCTCGCCAATTCGGTAGTAGTAGAAGTAGTAGTACCGGTGGTAGTACCGGTAGCGCCATTATCATTCTCATCATCATTATTATTTTTGTTCTCTGGAAGGATCCTCAACAACAAATCTTGCTTGTTGAGAATGACCAAATCGGCCGTTTCCGTTTGCGAGGTGAGTAAATCAGCCACCCCTTCCGGCTCTCCACCATTAATATCGTCTCGGTCTCGGTCTTGTCGCATACTCGCCAAGACGGTTTCCAACAATTTGGGTGGCAAATCCTTCATCCAATCTTCCAAGACCATTTCATCATTCGTATCATTACCATTGGTATCATTGGCATCATTCACAGAAATGAATAATTCTGGCATTTCCGTTCGTGTCGCTAATTGGGTCGATTGAAAGTGCGATTCAAAGGTCGAACAATCAATGAGACTGACCATGGTATCCAATTGGACGCGTTCCATCAGAGGCATTTGATTCAGGGTCGCTTCTTGAAATTTGGCACGAATCGCTTTGGGATCGGCCACACCCGAAAGTTCAATGACAATATGATCAAAACCACTGAAACTACCAGTATTACTGTCATTTTCATTTTCTTCTTCATTTTCTTCTCCTGATGATTGCGCCCGTAAATCACTCAAAGTGACTAGATTGGCAACGGACGTTAACAATTCATCGCTCAAGGAGCAGCAGGCACATCCATTTTGCAATTCCACCATGCCGTCGGCTTGCACCATAGTATTGCTGGTAGTAGTATCATCACTACTACCGCTGCCACTACCGCTGCCACTGCCACTGCCACGTTGGGCCACAAGTTTACTATCAATATTGACCGAAGCGACGTCATTGACCACGACTCCAATTTTCAATCCCTGCTTGTTTTGCAACATGTTTTGCAAGAGCGTCGTTTTGCCCGATCCCAAAAATCCCGAAAGGACCGTAATGGGAATAATCTTTTGCTTACTACTAATACTGTTGTTACTGCTGCTGCTGCTGCTGCTGCTGCTGCTACCACCAGCACCAGCACCAGCACCACCACCACTCAACGCCAAAGCGGAGCAACAACAAGTCGTCGTCGTCGTCGTCGTCGAGAACGACAACAACAAGACGCCGACGACGACCACTCGTAGTAGTTGTTGGAACATCATCATCATCATCATCATGGACATGCAACGACTACTACTACTACTACTGCTGCTGCTGAAGTATAGTATAGTAATATAGAAGAGGAGAGGACCACGTTGTATGGTATATTATACAGTATACTTCTTGCGGTAAAATATACTAATTATTGTAGTGTACCATTATTCATTCCTACCGCCGGTGGTATATCATCCTCTTTCCTCTTCATGGCATGGCATGGCTTCATCCATCCATCGTCGTCGTCGTCGTCGTCGTCGTTCGTCGTTATTGTCGGCGCCGAGCGCGAATGAAGGATCTCGATGCACCTTGACACGTGTAGGTACAGTACACTACCGGTACGTAATTCAGTACTGTACCGGTACAGTGTACCGGTACGCCAGTACCGGTACCAGTCAAAAATCGCTTTCGGGACTTAATCCGACACATTCTTTGGAGGGCCGTATCTCCATTGAAACACATGCTACACCAACGCTTTTTTAACCCTCCTTGACTACACAACCAATATGATTGGTAGGAGTCGCTTGGAGAAGTGTCAGATCGGCATTCTGGTCGTCTTCTTGCCCTTGCAAATACCTGCATTTTGGTCGTAAGTCCCGAAAGCGGTTGCATCGTAGACATGGTACATTTTTCTACGGTGGCGAAGCAACACATTCTCGACACCCATTTCTTTGCGCGGTGGTACACGTAGAATCAGGAATGAGGAGATCCAAAAAATTAATTCGCGCCGAGAATTTTGAATATGCCCTTTGCTAAAAAAATAAATGTGTCCTACTACTACAACAAATTTATGTTCTTCGGTTCCCAAAATTGACAGACGATGGACGGGAATGTGTCGCGACACATTTCATTTTCAAACGAAGCCTCCTTCAACTTCTCCAATAGATTCTGGCATGAGTTCAAGTTGGAAACGATTGAAGCAAGTTGATTGGTACATCTGTGTGTTTCTACTACGAAGGGTTTGACGTGTTGGTCGGAACACCAGGGTTGATTCTGATGGTTTTCAGGGCCCCGATACAAATGTGTCGCACGTAAGTCCCGAAAGCGGTGATAAGTCCCGAAAGCGATTTTTGACTGCAAGTTCAAAGCAAAGGGGTCCCTGCCGTGCACGACGGGTGGGCCAGCGGCCATGTTTTGGGCCGCGCGATGGGCCCCTCGCCCAACCAGTCCAACAGACTTGTGAAAAGAAGGATTCCTTCGTATTTTTGGGTCGTGCCAAAGCAGAAAAACGGCGAATCGTGGTATGTTCCGCGGCGAACACGTCGTTGACGAAACTTGGTCTGCTCGTCGCCAGTGAAGATCCGGGTACGCAGTCGTTCCCGTCCGCTCCAGTCTTCGTTCGGACCGACCGTTGTTGGTCCTTCGTGGCGTCGCTCGGCCGGCGTACCGGTACTGTACGTGCATCCGTCCGTCCGTCGTCGTCCGGCAGCCACGACAGATGCACAGACAGTCGATCGTTCGTTTTTTGTATGTACGGTATTTTGAGAGAGAATGGAGAGACAACAACTAACGGCACAGATACATAGGCATGCGTGCGTGCGTGGTCGGTACCTAGGTGTGCATGCATGCATGCGTGCGTAAGCCCTCATTATTTTAAATTAATAAATATGGAGAACATTCAGTCGGATAATGGAAAGAATACAATTGCCACTACTGATGAGATGTAGCGGTTTATATATAGGCAGCGGCAAACATGCAGCAGCATTCGTAGTAAGCCCTCATTATCTATTTAATAAAAAATAAGGAGACTACTACTGTTTATATAAAGGCAGCGGCAAACCTGCAGCATATGTATAAAAACGATCCAGCGAGATAGCAATATATATTCATCGATCTATCATAAAAGCCAACACACCCACGGGGGCACATTACTTCGTCACAATGTTCTTGACGCATGCCTGATGCATGCAATTGCATCCTGCATGCTCAAGGGACCAATAAATAATACCTGTACGATTGTTCCCGCCTGGCCTGCCTGCACCATGCCTGTATCCACACCAAAATTCGCACGTTCGTACTGTACGAACTGGTACGACTTTGGGAGTGGGGCCCAATGGCCGCTACCACAACATACGTCTACTAGCTCGCTGCTAGCTGCCGAACACAAACTGAGAACAAGAATACCGTACTTTTCTATGTACGGTAGACTACTGCATTTTCTCCCCCACGCGCAGAACAAGTAGTGGGAAGCACGGTTCTCAATCTGCTTCCCCGCTAGCGCCCGCCAGGCCCGCGCGACGTTCTCATCATCAATGGCATACCGGTTCCTGCGATATAATCATCGATGAGAGTATTTTGCTTGTTCTTTCACCTTCATTATCTCTTCACCGAAATTTAGTTCGTGTCGTACGTGCCATACCATACCATACCATACCATACCGTACTGTATTCTTGTACAAGCCCATACAACATATCACATTCCTTCCTTCCTTCCTTCATTCATTGATTCATTCATTCATTCAACCATATCTCCAACAACAAGCAACAACAACAACAACAATAACATGGTATATGAGTTCAGTACTGCTACTAATGCTGCTAGTGCTACTACTACTGCAAGTGCTAACAGTGCTAACAATCCATATCATCAATATCTTCAACAGCAGCAGCAGCAGCAGCAACAGCGGCTATGGCGCCTTCAGCAGCAGCAACAGCAGCTATGGCGTCTTCAACAGCAGCAGCAGCAACAACAACAACAACAACAACATCAGCAACTAGACCAGCAGCACCACCAACTGGTTCCGAGGCCACCGGCGCCGCCACCGGCCGCGACAGCCCCCGCCGCAGCCGCCCCCGTACTACTACCCACAAGAAAACCAACAAAAACATCCAAAAGAAAGGACAATAATGTCAACAACAACAATATCATCAACATCAACGAGAACAACAACAACAAGAAAAGAAGCAGCAACATCATCTTCAACAACAGTAACATCATCAACAACAACAACCACAACAACAGCAAAAACAGCAGCGACAACAAGCATACTCATCATCATGGTGCTGCTGCTGCTCCTGCTGCTGCGGCTGCTGCTGAATCATCATCGTATGAGGATGATGATGATGATGATGATCATCATCATCATCATCATCATTTGGCTACTACTACTGATGGTGATGATGATATTGACGATGATACCAATACCAATACCAATACCAATATCATTATTCGTGTTCCACACGAAATGGACGTGGCTTGTGGAAGAGGCAAGCATCGATGGGATTCTCCGGGCAATATACGATTCCAACAAATCATCAAGGACAATGTAAACCGATATGTTGCGGCTCCGACCAAATCCATAAAGTCGAAAATTGTGGTGCAACTCTTTCAACAAATCCAAAATACAAATAATACGAGTAATACAAGTAGTACGAGCAAGAACAACAACAACAACAACAACAACGAGAACAAGCTCCTTATCAATCCAGAACAAGTGGAAGTTGCTGAAGAACGATATCAACATTATTATCCCAACCTTCCACCACGGGTTCGATTTCTCAAACCAGCCAAGGCCACCAAAGCGGAAAGAAAAGCCAAAGCCAAAAAAGGACTACCAGGTGGTGACTCGCCGGGGGCACCACCCGGAGGATGGGTCGAATTGTCCAATCTCGAAGCGAGAACCAAAGTAGCCCATGCCTTGAGGGATCGATATCGGTTAGAGGGAATCCTGAGGGAACAACAACAAGAAAAAGAACGAGAGCGGGATCCTCAGAATCATGATCATGATCGTGCATCATCATCAGGATCATCATCATCATCATCATCAGGATCATCAGTACGACTACTGCCACCACAACCGCCGCTACGACTAGGGAAAGAGTTGAAAAACAAGAACAAAAGGCACAGTGCTGCTGCTGCTGCTGCTGCTCCTGCTGCTGCTCCTGCTCCTGCTCCTGCTTCTGCTGCTGCTCGTTCTGCTGTTACGAAAAGGTCTCTGATGACGGACGACACACAGCAGCAACTGCAACTGCAGCAGCTGCAGCAAAGGGAGAAGAGGCAAAAGGTTCTTGCTGCTGTTGAAGAACAAATACAAATACAACAACAACAACATCAATATCACCACAATGATAATGGTGATGGTGATGCAGCGTTGTTACTTCACTTGTACGAACAAAAGAGGTGTCAAGATCAACAACAACGGCAACAACAGCAGCAGCACCAACATCAACAACAACAGGAACTGCAACAACATCAACAACTACTACTACAACAACAGCTTGGACGACTACTATATCGGCACCAGGACGACGCTACTGCTACTACTGCTGCCGCTGCTCTTGCTGCTGCTCAGGCCCAGCAACAAAAGCAGCAACAACAAAGGCAGCAGCAGCAACAACAAGATCGACTGATGGTAGAAATGATGATGGCACAAGAACAACAAACCCGACGACGACGACCCCCACCACACAAACCGTCGTCAAAGTTGGCGCACTTGTTGCCGCCAAATCCACTATTACCACCACCACTTCGTTCTCATCCTCCTCTTCCTCCAGGAGCAACAGCTCCAGGAGCAACAGCAACACCATTAGCAGTACCAGCACCATTAGTAGCACCAGCAGCGACAGCAGCAGCAGCACCGTTAGCACCAGCAGCACTTATCGACGACGATGCTGCTGCTGCTGCCACGGCGCAACGTCGATTCCTTCAAATGTTACAAGCGGAAAGAAATCATCAACAACACCAGCAGCAGGAGCAGCAACTGCAAGTCGTACAACGCCAGCAGAACCTTGACGATCGTCTTCCTCTAGTGGACGATGCTGACGCAGCAGTCCATCATCAGCATGATCGATTGTTAGAACTGATGAAACGAGGATCACAACACCAAACAGCAACAACAACAACAACAACTACAATAGCAGCAACAACATCGCCACCAACAGCAACAGCATCCCGGCCACAACAACACAGGTTATCGTCGTCATACTTGTCGTCGTCGCCTGCTCCTCGTCCAGATCCTCCGCCAATGTCGTCATCCTCTTCCTCCTTCCGCCCCACAATGCCAACACTACCAATACCACCACTTCCAATACCACCACAAGCCGAACAGCAGCAGGACGATGATGATGATGCTGCCACGGCGAATTATCGTTTTCTGCAAATGTTACAAAGGGAAATGCACAATCTTCGTCGCCTGAAAAGAATCATGATGATGCAGCAGGAGGAACAACAGCAACAACAACATCAAGACCACCACCACCACCACCATGATCATCGCGTAGACTTTGATGAACAAGAAGCACAAGAACAAGAAGCCGATGTTGATGAAGATGGAAATGGAGATGATGACAGCGTGGTCGTTCCATCCATGGAGCACGTCATGTCATCATCGTCGTCGTATTACCCCAAGCAACAGCAACAGCAACCGCAGCATAATCATCAGCATCCGCATGTTCAGCATGTTCGTGGTCATGCTGGCCTCTTGGCATTGGCTGCTGCTACTACTATGAGTAGTTGTGCTGCTCCGGAAGATGACAACAACAACGTAAGACAACAACAACAAGACGATGGTGATGATGATGATGATGATGACGACGAGGACGACTGGTCCTGGAAGAAGCGATTTGACGAGCTGGTCGAGTACCAACGACTCCATGGTCGTCATAGTAGTAGTACTAGTACTGCTGCCACCATGCTGATGGCTCCTCCTTTTTCTTTCCACAAGTTGTTTCTTCTGGAAAAAACCAACCCTCGGTTGGCCTCTTGGGTCCAACGTCAACGCCAGCAGTACGCACAGTTTTGGGAAGGAATACCATCCCCAATGACTGTGGAACGTATTGCCAAGCTCAATGAGATTGAATTTAATTGGTGGGAGGAGGAGGAGGAGGAGGATGATGATATTCCTACTGCTCGTCGCAGTAGTAGTAGCAATACTACTGCTGCTAGTAGCAATAGTAGTAGTAGCGGAGGAGCAGGAAGAGAGCGCCAATGGCAGCAGCACCATGTTGTGCATCCAAAGTTTAGTCCACTCCAGGAAGAAGTCTTGGAGAACTTTTACTTTTAAAAATTGAATGAATGAATGAATGAAGACGAAGATTAAGCGAAGCGAAGCGAGGACGACCATCCCCAGCAGTACTTCTCCTATAGTTCGGTGTCTATCAGAGTACATTTATAAATACTATGAGCTAGCTAGAGCTAAGAATCACTTGTACTTTTACGGCATTTCTACAAATACAACTGCCATGCTGCCCACTCGAGACCCTTCTACTTGTACTATATTAAGCTAAAGCAGCGTAAAAGTGCACTGTCTAAATTAACAATTACCTTGACAGTCGTGAGGCGAGTGGTCTCGCTCACGCCGGAACGATAGTTGTAGACGTAGACAGTCCAATGATTGACTCAATGGACTCATTTCACCCGTCAGCCGGGATCATCAGCGCTATCTGCACTTAGTGTTACGATACTGCTAGAATTATCTCTACAGTATTCGTACTACTACTAGCTAGTAGACGAATAGCGTTGGCAAAACCTCGACACGGACTCGCTTCCAGTCAGCGCTTGTTCGGCGGAATCCGAGTGGTGCAAATCCCAAATCTGTTCCACGAACTCTTCCAGCTGTTCTAGCGTCACTTGATTCTGACAAGTCTTGAAGAGACATTCCATGACGACATTGTAGGCTCGTGGGCCCAAAATGAAGTAGTAGTTGTTGTTGTTGTTGTTTGTTGTTCCCGAAAAAGCCGAAATGATAGTCGCTCTACCCTCGTCAATGTTCGAAGAAAATGTACCGAGTAATCGATGAAGAAGCTTGACCGCTGATACTAGATTGACACCAGTCCCAAACTTGCCGCAAATGCCAACCAAAAGAAAGGTGAGCATCTCTCGACGTACTCGAGAGAGAATCTCTTCCATGGACTGTCGTACGGCTGGATCGGACGACGATACGGTAGCAATTTCGAGACAGGATTCAAGATAATCCATGCAGCTCGTAGAAGTGTCCACATCAGGATCTAGAATCGAAGCGACCGCCGATTCTATAGCTAGCCGTACGAGGACGTCTTCATTTCGGTCCTGATCCTTGGCCACGGGGAGGTGCAAGAGAAATATAGGGCATTGCTGGGCGAATGTCTGAAGAACAGATAACATCGGCGCAAGGGCGGTTCGCGAGACTTGGCGAGGAGGTCCATGGTCTTGAATTTGAGATTTGCTCTCGAATGCTTGCTGCCCGTTGCCCTGTCGTTGACCACTGGTCCAGGTCGGGCCAAGCAACGTTTGCACGCCTTCTGCTGTCATCAACAAGAGGGATTCCAGAGCCTGGCCTATTCGACGTGCTCGTTCCTTGGCCTCGCCTCCTTTGGGTTCTCCGTTCAAACTCAACCTTGCGGCTTGATCGATATCCACCCCATGGATCTCTACCATTGTCTGAAGGAATGCCATTACGGGAGCGAAGTTCCACTCTTCATTCTCGGTCGCCTTTTTATTTTCGACTATTGATGATGCTAGCTGGCAGAGTTGCTCTATCATGGATCCTGCCAATTCGTCCATGTCCGTGCTGGGCGGTAGACAACGAGTCAAGAACATTTGCAGTGCGTCCGAGATGGTCTATAAAGAAACGAGGGAATTGGTTAGAGGTGAATGAACAACAAAGGCATTGTTGATGTATTAATCTCGGCTCTCGTAGCAAGTATTACCTTTCGACTGTTGTACTGCGTTGCAGCGGTTGACATGAACGGCCAAGCGCGTTTGATGATGGTCAAGGCAGGTTCTCGAATGGTAATACGGCCCTGGCTGTTGTTGTTGAAGGCACTTGAAAAGGCGGTTGCGATAGTCGTGACCATGACAATCTCTGAAGCAAGCCGATCCAATATAGCATCCAGACGCTGACTGCTGCTACTGGTATTGTCGACGGCATCTACTTCCCTGGCATGTTGGAGCATGGCATCGAGGCAGTTTAAAGCGGGCATTGCCAAGGCAAGCAACGACTTGCCTTGTTGATTTTCAGGCAACGCCGCCAACACGTGACAAATACCCACCGCAATGGCTTCACGATCTTGTAACTCTAAAATATCCGTGCGATTGGCGGCAGCATACGACGCCTCCCAGCCGGCTGACCAAAAAACGTAAAGTAAGAACGCAGTGATGAGTCGAGATTTTTCCATCAAACAATTGAAATTGTTAATGTACTACCAGGAAAGTACGTACCTCCAAGAGCCGCAATAGCTTGATTGGATAGGAAATGGGTCGGTGCTTGTACCAAAAGGGATTTCAAGGCTTGGGCGGCATCCGCATATGGAGAAACATTTCCCTCTTGTCGCATCTCTACGGCTGCCATCTCGTACGGAAAGCCACTGGCACACAAATTGAACGTAGACAGGGCCAAGTCGGCCGCCTGGTCCAAAACACCCTCGACATTGCTGCTGGCGAACCACTTCGAGTACTAAAAGTATCAAAGACGAAGACGAAGAAGACACATAGTCAGTTGTTAGTCGGTACACCAAAATGTAAACAACCAAATAGAAAACGATAGAGTGTAGCAGTTGCCACATATGTGTGCACATACCTTGTCGACAAATCGGCAGGCTTGGGCCAACGTGAGAGGATTCGACATGAGACTGGCGGGCTTGGTCGAAAGAGCTGCCATACATTCGCCCAGATAGGGCGAAACCATCATCATCATGTCGGAAGTAGGATCGCCGCCGCCGCTCCTGCTGCCGCTCCTGCTGCTCAAAAATAAGGCTTGCTCGATTGCCACGGCATTCATACAAAACAGGGCTGCTTCCAAATGAAAACTGACTTGGATGGAAGCCGAACGACAAAACTCGTCGATGGCGGCGGCACATGAGGAAAGATAAATCTTGGGTTGGACCTGCCAACACGCTTGTAAGCATTCCGTCAAGGTTGTATTGCGGAATTGATCAAAGCCCGTAAAACCATCGCATCCCGATTGTGGTTGAATACTGGGAATTATCATCTGACCATCGTCGTCGTTGGTAAACTTGTGGGGAGTAATCGCTCGTCCTTGCAAAATGGGAAGCAATTGATGGACCAAGCCTGTTTCGGACGATATTTCTTCTGTCAAGACTTCGAGTGCAATTCCACTGATATCGGCGGAAGGATGTGCAGCCGCTTTGAGAAGAAGTTCGAGTAGTCCTGGTCCGATCTTCACCGGTCGACCTTCGGTCGATACTCCCCGACAAGCATCACAAATCGAGGCTGCCATCCTAGCCAAGTTGCGACATACTTCATCGTCTCCTATACGTAGAGAGAAAGAGTCAGAGTTATTCAAAGAAAGAAGTAGTGCACTAGAGAACTCAGGAATCGCATCCTCATAACGTACCTTTCGCTTGTCGATCCACAAATCGAAATCGTTGAAGGCCAATTGATGAGACTAGTTCTTCCAAAATGACGGCCATTTCTTTCGATTCAATCGTCACCAATTGTTCAGCTGTAATATTTGATCGAAAGAATTCCTCGTCAATCTCAACTTGCATGATATATCGTACTTGATTCATGCGACGGTCCGATACGGCTACCACTTGATGTCGTTCCATGACGGATTCCATAAATTCTGCGAGAGCATCGACGACGAGTCTCGAGTCGGAATACATGGCATCGTTCAACGTATCTACTATATTGATCTGTTTGTCAGATTTTGTCGAGTGTAAGACAAGAACAATAGGATGCGTGAGAGATAAATCATCATCCACCAAGTGAGTGAGTACATCGATAGTACTAGTAGTACGTACCCGAACTTTATTGCAAATATGTTTGATTTGAGCCAGAGACAAATCCGTCACGGCACACCATTGATTGATCGCTCGAAGACTCAATGCGGCGATTCGACAATTCATTTCACGATGCAAAGATGACGATGCCGATGATGATGATGTGGTTGATTTGGAAAGACCACGATCATCATGATCGTCATCAGCATCCTGATCCTCCTCATCCTCTCGAGTAGTACCGGTGCTGCTTTCTTTGACGGCTTCGGTCAATACGGGAGCGAGAACTGATGCCATGACCACCGTCGAAAGTTGTTGGAGGACGTCTTGGGTTCCCGCCGGTGCGAGTCGTCGGGAGGCTTCTTCGGCCAAATGTAGGGTAATACAGGCGACACAAAAGGGCGGTAAATGCTGGCTGGAAGGAACAATCCATTCCGAGACTAAATGTCGGACAGCGGATGGTCCATTCGAGACGGCATTGGCAGCCAGTACAGCACAAAAGGTTTCCAGAACCACAGAATCGGAAAAGGCCGAAACATAGTGGTGGTGATTACCGGATTTGTCGTGAAAGTTGTTGTTTTTGTGATGCTGGTCATGCTGATGACGATGATGATGATGATGATGGGCATGATGAAAGCTCGGATCCAAAGCGAGAGCCGCCAATCGGCCCATGACGATATCCCGAATTTCCACATTGATATCCATCAACCGTTGGGCTTCAAGGGCAGTACTTCCATGGTAATGGGATGATTGGGAAGCAGCATTCTCGATACACGTAGCGACAAGTTTTTTGTCCATGGCGTTGGATCGCCGTGCCACTCGAAGTGCCATGGTAGCGAGGAGTTGTGCATGAGCCACAAACTGAATAGAAGAAATAGCATGATGATCATGATGCGAAGAAGAAGAAGTAGAGGCTTGTCGATGTAGATTCCCTTCGGCTCGTTCCATTTCGTTCATGGCCTGATGAATAAAGTTCCAACACCCGTACGTATGTGGCTTGGATATATCCGTAGCATCCAGCACGTAGATGGAAGATGTCCGATCCAGAAAGGACCGGGCTCCCTCGTCGCCTTGCAAGGCTCGATGAAGAACATCCAACGCGGGCTCCATGGCTACTATTCCTGTCGGTGCCGAAGCGAGTAATACCATCAAGTCGGCCTGCCTTCCTGCCTTCTTGACTGCCTTCCCGACTGGTTGCCTTCTTGAATGCCTTCCTGCCGTCAAAGATTAATAATGTGGGAGTATAAAGTACGAGTAGAGTACTTCGGGTGGCGTTGCTCCAACTTTTAGACTGATGATCTGACTTGTATAAATGAACAAAGACGCGATGATGAATTCCCCTTTCTACTTGTAATAGTAGTAGTAGTTGTAGTAGTAGACCATGGATTGGCTCTTTCCCGTTTGCGCGCCTACACGTTCGTGTACGTTGTCTCTCTTATTGATACCTTCTTGCTTCGTCAGACTTGAGAATATCAAGTCCACGCCCAAATCAACGTCGTATATTATATTCTATTCGTTCTTTTCGTCCGTTCTTCTATTGTAGCTGGAGCGTCGATCTTGAGTCAGTCCCAATAATACAGTACACGTACCAACAAAACAAACAAATAATCAACGTATCACTGAAATAATGGAAGAAACACGTTGTTTGTTTGCTTTCTTGCTTGCTAACTTGCTTGCTTGCTTGGGTTGGAATGCATGCATGGAAGTCGTCGCGTTGGTTCAGTCAAATTTCCAAAGTGTTTTACTGTTGTCGAATCAGGATGCATATTTTGGGCATCTTTTTGACACCACCCCTTCGTATTATGTGTACCAGGTAGTTAGTACTGTACGTATCATCGTACACTATATCGTGTCGTATCTTCATCCCGCTTCTATGATATCGATCGTCATCGGTCATCGCATCATCATCATCATCATCATCATCATCATCATCGTTCATTCCATTATTATTATTGGACGTCATCATCGTCACAGAGCTACAACATGCTACGTACGAACTGCAGCGTCCAATGAGAACCGCACTGACTGAAAAACTCCACAGAATTCTTCGGCACTATTACGTACAATAGTACCGACTACCTACGGTAGTATACCGGTACGTACTGCTGAGGGCATCTTCTCATGGCGAACATGCCCCCATCATTCGCTCCGAATTCGCATGACACGACTATGACTGACGTACACACACACGACTTTCTGGCACGATTTTGTCTGTCCTTCGTCTGTCTGTCTGTCTGTCTGTCTGTCTGTCTGTCTGTCTGTCATCCACCCGCAAGGATGATCGGGGAAGGAAGATTATTATCGTTGGGTGGAGGACGGATGCCTCCCATCAGGCCGATCCTATCCTACCACTACTCCGGTGTGATAATCGAAATCGTTACATACAGTACCGAAAGTGTGGCGCAAATAATAAAGGTAGTCCGTACCGTACGTAATGCATGGCCTGAAGAGAGAAGGATGATGATGTGTTGGCACCTAAAACTGACGCGAATGATGTGATGGATGATGTTGTGAAGTTTGATGCACGAGATTCTACCGTCTATATTACCGGTAATAACACCATATCACTGCGTTGTAACTACTGCAGTAGTGTGGTATAGTATTGACCATAGTATGGCGGCGACAACAGGATCATCGTCCTCCTCCTCCTCAATACTACGTACCGGTAGTAGTTATAGGAGGATGGCGGGTGTTGATGCTGGGACGATGATGCCGATGACTCGCATGATGATGATGATGATGATGGTGGTGGTGGTCATGATGATGATCATGGCGGCTACGAGTATCATGCCAATGGGTACTACTGCTACTGCCTTCGTGATGATTCCAACTACCAATACCAATGGGCGGCTCATTAAAAACAGGTACTCAGGCGAGAATATTGGTGTGGATGCTTCTAATACCTTTGCTATTACTCGCACGAGTACGACTGCTGCTACGGCTGCTGCTACGGCTGCTAAGGCTGCTTTGAAAATGTCGTCATCGTCGACAACCGACACTTCCAAAGATACCGATAAAAATAGCAACAACAACAACAACGATAATGTCTCGATCGAGCAAGTCCAAGAGGAATTGAAACAAGTCCAAATCGAAGTCATGGAAAAGCTGGAAGCCTGCACGACCTTGGCCGAGGCCGAAGCCTTGCGACGGGACGCCATGGGAAAGAAGGGTCCGATTCAGGGAGCCATGAAGTACATGCGCAATCTTTCCAGTGAGGACAAGCCTCGTCTCGGTGCCGTGGTGAATGAAATCAAGGATTCGCTCGAAATCCTCATGAGCGAGGCCAAGGATCGATTGGAATTGCAACAGCTCGAACAGCAAATGGAAAATCAAAAAGTCGATGTGACCATGCCAGGATTGATGAATACGGCCGATATCGGGCGTCGTCATCCACTCAGTATGACCATGGAAAAGGCCGTCGATATCTTTGTCAAGCTGGGATATGATACCGTCACGGGATGTGAGGATTCGCCGGAAATTGAAACGGACTATTATTGCTTCGAGGCCTTGAATTGTCCCAAGGACCATCCGGCACGGGATATGCAAGACACGTTTTATCTTCGTGAAGATCGGGAACTCATGTTGCGGACCCATACTTCGGCCGTCCAAATTCGGCAACTCGAAAAGCGTAAACCACCCCTCCGGATCGTGGCTCCCGGACGGGTCTATCGTCGCGATGATATTGATGCGACGCATTCTCTCATGTTTCATCAGGTCGAGATTTTGGCCCTCGAACCGATTGGTGAATTGGATTTGGGTCACTTGAAGGGTACCGTCGAACATTTTTTAAAAGAAATGTTGGGTCCCCAAATTGAAACACGATTCCGTGGATCCTACTTTCCCTTTACCGAACCGAGCATGGAAGTCGATGTCAAATTTCGTGGCAAATGGATGGAAGTTTTGGGTTGCGGCATGGTCGATCCTGCCGTCCTGGAAATGGCCGGGATTGATCCGACCCAATATGCAGGATTTGCGGCAGGATTTGGCGTCGAACGATTTGCCATGATTATTCATGGCATTAAAGATTTGCGAGAGTTTGTCAAGAGCGATGTTCGCTTCTTGCGACAATTCCCTCACTTTTATGATGACGGTAAGTATATATAATTAAAAAAAAGATGAATCAAACGTTTGGTTGGTTGGTTGGTTCTTTGGTTGGTTGGAATGGACGTTCGAGTCTTCAGAATATTAATAATCTAACGCTCGACGTCGTCGCTCCGTATTCTTTTGTCGTTCTTGACAGGTCTGACTACCTTTTTGGCTGGAGAGCCACCCCAAGAACCACCCGAAGAATTGCGTACCGATCAATTCCCCCAGTCGATTGTCGAATCGTGGGAGGAATTGAGAGACTACAAATACGACACTAATGTTGCAACTGCAACTGCAACTGCAACTGCTCCTGTCAACAAGAACGGAGACGAAGCCAAGACTGAAGATGCCTCGTCCGCAAAGAAGCCCGAGAAAACAAAGTCTCCACCACCTGCTTCTGCGGATGCTGCTGCTGATGCCACGGAAGGAGATGCTGCTGCTGCTGCGATTGATATCTCCAAGTTGGATATTCGTGTCGGGCTAATTACCAAGGCATGGGAACATCCTGAAGCCGACAAGCTCTTTTGTGAAGAAATTGATCTGGGTGAAGAAGGAGGACCTCGTCAAATCGCTTCGGGTCTCAAAGCCTACTACAGCGTCGACGATTTGGTCGGGCGCAAAGTCTTGGTCTTGGCCAATCTAAAGGCACGCAAACTAGTCGGATTTCCTTCTCATGGAATGGTACTTTGTGCTGCCAGCAATGATGATGATGATGATGATGTCAATGGCAACAAGAAGGTCCAGTTTATCGATCCTCCCGAAGGAGCCAAGGTGGGTGAACGCGTCATGGTGGAAGGATACGACAATGGAGAGCCAGCGACAGAAAATCAAGTCATTAAAAAGAAGATGCTCGAAGCCATCTTTCCGGATCTTCGAACCAATGGCGATGGCGTCGCGACTTATAAGGGCGTTCCCTTGACGACCAGTGCGGGTCCCTGTCGATCGGGACTCTCCAATGTTCCGATTGGATAGTACTGCAACTACAACTGCTACCAGCTCCTTGCAAGTTAGCAGTAGTAGTAGTAGTAGTAGTAGTTCGTCGTACGAAACAATATTGGCATCATGCATACTCTGCGACCAACAACAACGACACTCTACTCACTCTAATAGTAGTAGCAGTAATAGTAGTAGTAGGGGATTGAATCACAAGAATTACCAGTAGGTAATATACTAACATAACACTTCACCGTGTCAGTCATTCTACTACTACTACTATTACTAGGATATCGTAAAGCAGCGAAAAAGTGCAGTCTGATTTAGTAAGCAATCTCTCTTCCGCGGGAACGATTAGTAGTAGCCACGCCAGACTGTCCTCTGATGGACTCAGTGGACTCATTTCACTCGTACAACGGGATGATCATCAGCACGGTAGTCTGTAGTAGTACAACTACTGAAGCGGATACTCGTTCTTTGTTGCTATTCTCTACTACCACTACTACTACTAGTATATCTAGTAGTAGTAGAGTACTGATCAAAAAAATAAGAACGAAAGCTTTGAAGCTAAAGTGGCGTGGCGCTACTAGTAGTAGCTATTCTTAGTAGACGAGTAGTACGTACTAGTATAAGAAGGGTCGACGAGGCAGACATCATGTCAGGCGAAGAAGTCGTCGTCCCACGAGCATCGTTTCTCTACCAGTACCAGCAGTAGTAGAGTAGAGAATATTTCCATGAGTTGTTGTTAGGTGCAGTGTTCTTGAAGAATTAAGTCGCTCGCTCTGAAGGTAAGGGGGACGAAAAACAAGCTGATCGTTTGGAGGGGCCGATCACTTGTGTTCCGCGGATTCGTCCGGTTAATTGGACACCGTTGACTGTTGTTTGCGGTGAGTAAGGGACGCACGTTTCGCATTCACGAACGTGTAAAAATAAGTCGGAATGCACCACTGCCCAGTTGCAGTATCCCCTCCCTGAATGTCTCCTCCTCTTAATGGGAAGCAAGCTGATCGTTTGGAGGGGACGATCACTTGTGTTCCGCGGATTTGTCCGGTTAATTGGACACCAAAGCTCTGTAGGGGCTTCGGTGAGTACGGGACGCACGTTTCGCATTCATGAACGTGTAAAAATAAGTCAGAATGCGTCACTGTCGTTATGGCAGTGAGAAATCCCCCCTGGTTTGTCTCCTCTTTCTGATGAGAACTCGATCGGTCGACGAGGGGGACGTCGATCGCGAAGCTCTGGTTGGGAGGACAGAACTGGCTGTAATTCTTATTCAACCAGTTTTGACACGGAGACACATGCTTTGCTTTATGGGCATGTAAAACAAATCATAAAGTACTGCTCCTCATTTTGAGTGAGTAGATGTATTACTACCTAGTTGAAGGTGGACGCTGCGCGAACAGCTCCTAGAATCGTTTGGTCATGCCTCGGTACAAACATTCAACCTGCCATTGGGTAGTAGGTGTGGCTCAGAATCAGTTGACCTTGCCTCCGGTACGGCGATTAGATAGACCACGTTAAAAAGATATAGATATAGATATTGCTATTGCTACTACTAGTAGTCGTCGTCGTCGTAGTAGTAGACTCAGCGCGTAGAGCGAGGTGCGAAGGCGCAGCCGAGCTACTACAGTACTACTGGGACGCTCGTGCCAGCGCCAGACTGTACAGTATGTGAGTCTGGAGCGGACCATTCCTGCTGGTACCCACCTTGTAATGAGAATACAGTACAAATACTATTGGGATGAATGAGAAGTAGTGTCGCCGATCCTGAAGAAGCAAGGATCGCCCTACTAATTATTGTAATTGAATAAAGTTTTGAATAGGCCCAACTACCCTTGGGCCCGTATTATCTTTCCAGGGTAAGAGCCTCTGCAACGCTAGTTGAACTTAATTCGGCGCTTCTGTCTCTCGCTTTTATGAAGCCTCGTTTAACGGTAAGTAATGGTGTTCTCTTTTTACCGTGAGATTTGGAGGCAAGGAACCCGCCTCTATTCATGAGTTGAATGGACGTAATACAACTAAAGGCAGAGGTGGCGACTCCGCGCTTACTTGCGAATCGGATGAGAACTACCGGTATGAGAACCAAGATAGACAATACAGTACCAGTACTTGTACTGATTAGTACTGCTGGTACACCTAGCAACAGTTTTGTCTTTTGCAAACTTCATGCGCTGTATCGGTCGAGATATTCACACACCCGATAAATGTGATGTTTCATAACTTATTGTGTGGCTATGGCAAACGATGACAATCGATTGCCGCACACAAAAAATCTAAATCGTATTCATCGATTGTTGAAACATATTATACCGGTATATTGTATCCATATCAAGCGAAGACTTTCGAAAAGATGCTGCTCCGTATCTACTCTCTCTTATTGCTGCTGGCTACTGTCTCATCGTCCTCGTCATCTTCTATGGATGACGCTGCCGAAGTGGAAGAAGGAAACTCGTCCCACCTACGAGGAAGAGGACGAGGCCTCCGACCACCACGCACCACAACGACAGCATCAAGCACAACAACAGCATCGGCCTCCGCAACAACTCCAGCTGCGCTGGGAGTCGTCACTTGTCCGAAACAAAACAGATTCTTGGAGACAATGGGGTCCAGTTACTTCTCTTCCACCAATGCAATTGCAACCCTCCGCCTGGACTCGACTCGTACCTATCAATCGATTCAAGGCTTCGGCTACACCTTGACTGGAGGAAGCGCCCAGCATTTGATGACCATGAATTCCAAGAAACGAAACCTTCTATTGCAGGAGATTTTCACAACCAAGCGCACCAATGTCGTGCGAGTCTCGATCGGAGCATCGGACTTGGACGTCAATCCATTCTCGTACGACGACCTCCCCAGTGGCGTCTCGACTGATCTCGACCTACAGTACTTTTCCATCAATCGGGATCGACAGTATGTCATCCCCGCATTGAAGGCGATTTTGAAGAAACAACCAAAGCTCGAGATATGGGCCACACCGTGGAGTGCTCCATCCTGGATGAAAGATACTAAAGGTACTGTCGGGGGCTCTTTGAAACCAGAATACTTCGAGACGTACGCGAAATATCTCGTCAGGTACTTGCAGGCAATGCAAACCGAAGGCCTGCCCATTCGCGCCTTGACTATCCAAAATGAACCTCTCAATGGCCACAACAATCCCAGCATGTACATGACCGGCTCGGATCAAGGAAAGTTTCTCCGAGACTTTCTAGCTCCGGCCTTTGTCGATGCTGGCCTTGCCACTTGGGACGGAACCACTTTTGATTCTACCGTCAAGATTGTTATTTACGATCACAACGCCGACCGCATCGACTATCCCATGGATATCCTCAACGATCCGACTGTTCGCCCCTTTGCGGATGGATCTGCCTTTCACTTGTATGCAGGCAGTATCGCCGCCTTGTCCCAAGTCCATGACGCTCATCCCGACAAGAATATTTACTTTACCGAACAATGGGTCTCGAGTACGGGAAGCATGTCCGGCGATCTCCTGTGGCATGCCCAAAATGTCTTGATCGGGGGTCTCCGAAACTACGCTCGGACCATTATGGAATGGAATCTATCGTCCAATCCCTCCTTGACTCCCCATACCGATGGTGGCTGTACTCAGTGTTTGGGTGCCGTAACGATCAATGGCAGTACAAGCAGCTACTCTAGAAATGTGGCGTACTATTTGATCAGCGGACATGCTTCGGCATACATTCCTCCTGGATCGGTCCGTATCGATTCGTTTTGGGATACCAATTCTCAACATGTTGACTGGATCGACCATGTGGCATTGAAGACTCCCAATGGGAAAACGGTGCTTCTTCTGGCCAATCGAGGTTGGGGGAATGATGTGATTTCGATTCCAGAACTCAACAACTTGAAGGTCGAATTGAAGACTGACTCGTTGACGACACTGGTCTTTTAGCACGTACGTAAGAATTCAAGTATCCTTTCTGACTCTGAATACTAGTTGTAGTAGTTGAAATTGACTTCATCGTTGACATCATTGACCTCGTTTCGTTCTTGTGGCGGCGATCCTTGAAGAGAGAACGGCAGGTTCGGTAGAGTCGCTAGCTTCATCATCATCGCTATGATGATGACTCAACAAGGAGGACTTCTTGTATTGTTCTTCATGCAGTTTCATCATCGTCCGTCCTCTTGATCTTGCGCAAGCTCTTGCTTGGTTCGGTCAGTTGTAAGTAGTGGTAGTAGTATTCTTTCCGAGGAACGACCGCCACCACAGAAGCAGTAGCAGCAGCAGCCGAAGCCATACGCGAGCACTTGACTTTGACTAGTAGTAGTAGTGCTTGACGGCCGCATCATTTTTGCGTTCTTGTTGTGGCGGCAATGATGGTCTCGTCCGACTTCGCCCGGCTCTTGTAGAAACGGGAGAATGGCGGCTTCGGTAGAGGAGTCGCTATCGTCATGATCATTATTGAAAACACGATGATGACTAGTACCATCATGCTCCTTATTATCCTCTTGTGCCATCAACCTTTTCACCACCAGTCTCGATCGTTCCATTAAATCACAATCGATTGCATTGTGATAGGCATCTCAAACAAAGAGCATATACTACATGTACCATGGCATGAAGGAGTCGGGCCAATGGAATCGTATACAACTGGTGCTGCTTCTGGTGATGTTGCTGGTTGTTGGGGAAGTGCTGATAGTCGTCTTGATCTCGATGTTTTTGATCTTGCTCATGAGGAGTATGCATATAGTAGATCAACTCTCGTGCTTGTATTCCCAATACTGCCAAGGCCTGTTGCCAAAATGTTGGGCAGGGTACTGATAATGGAATCGTAGGATTTTGTACGAGATGATGATTTCGTCGTCGGTTTTGATGCACTTTTACTGGATGTACTAGGATTGTGATTGTTTTTGTTTTTGTTGCATTGTTTTTGTTGTTGTGCGTTGTTCTTGTGGTACAAGAAGTGCCATGGGGCGATTCGAGTACTTCCTGGTGGTACTGTCCCAGCTTGCCAAGTCGTCCAATACCAGCACGATTGTTGCACATGAGGCGCGCGGTCTTCTTCTTCTTCTTGCCGTGCCTTGTTGCCCCAGTATCTAGTAGAGACGAATCATCTCCAAACTATTGTCCCAAGAATAACATATCAAAGCTTCTTGGGTCTTTGCTTGCAAGGCCTGCAGCGGTCGGTCAGCTTTGAACCGACAACGTCCCTCGCTGCTGCTGTTGCTGTTGCTGCTGCTGTTGCTGCTGCTGTTGTTGGTGTTGCTGCTGCTGCTACCGGTATCGATATGAGTTCGTACCGCGATACTATACCATACCGGTATATCATACTGCTGGTACCGGTACTGGTACTGGCACTGGTAGTGCTGCTTGGTACTGTACTCGTGGTGTAGTATCCTCCTCCCAGACTTTTGTCGTTCTCTCACTAGTAGAGAGCTCGGTATATTCCATGTCATGCTGTTTGAATAAGGAATGAATGGATGGATGGATGGATGGATGGATGAATTGATGGATGAATGCTGTCGGAGGCATGTTCTGAGATACCCGTCCATGTTGCGTTGGCTCGACGTCATCAGTCATACGGTACTGGTACAGTACTCGTACCGCAGCGGCATGATGTTGTTGTAATTATTATTGTCTCAGTCTTGGACAAGAGGCCATTGTAGCAAGAAACAAAGAAACAAAAGAATGAAATACAATTTTTTTTTTGATTTTTTGTTTGTCTCCACCAAGGACACGACGACGATCGATTACCGGTATGTTGGGTCGTTGATTGGCATGCAGCGAAAAAAATGGTTCCGTTGCAGTCTTACCGTCCATGTGTTGGGACATTGTTGAGTCCCTTGGCGAAGAAAAAATAAGGTAAAATAGAGAACCCTCTCCCTGCCTGCCTGTCGACGTCGCCAATTGCCTTGCGTTGGAGAACCCTCTGTGCCAATAGAAATGCTTGTATGGATTATCAAAGAATGTCGTAGGGCAATTATCAATGGACGTATCCGGTGAACGGATGCGCTGGAGGCATATATATCCAATGTATGTATGTGTAACCTACCAATTCCTCCGTAGGATACCTACAGTATGAATTAGAAAGCCAACGGGTGCGTTGCGTTGGATACTCCAACTCCTCTCTCTCCAAAAATAAAAATAGCCCAACAGATGGCGATGATGATGCTTCTTCGAATGAAAAGACCAGCATCCCAGATCCCAGCACGGCTCGACGATTTTATTAGATGAAGATGTACCGGTATTAGACGAAGAAGAAGAAGAAGACCCGCCCATCATCATTACCTGTGCATCTGTTGCCTATCATCTGTTCGTTGTATCGTGTTTCGGAAGGAAGGTCGCCGATCTTATCTTGTTGGAGTTGGAGTTGGTTGTTGTTAGTGGGTTGCCATTCCACATTCATTCATTCATTCATTCATCTGTCACATTTTCTGTCATTCCAATCTAATCCAATCCAATCCAATCCAATCTATATTACATGACAAAGCATCGCCCGACGCCGCTCGACTTACTCTCCATTTAGAACACAACACCAATACAGTACAAATACAAGTACGAGCAGAACAGGATAGGATAGGATAGGATAGGACAGGACAGCAACTCTCTTCCTTTCATGTGCAACGCATTCAAGAATCGTATACTCTCCACACGCAAACAAGACTACTACTAGAATAGAATTACAGTACAGTAAAGTACAGCGATAAAATGCCCATCATGATGCTGCAAGTAGCGTCTCGCTCCATGTCGGCCTTGAACGACACACCGGCCGCTCTCAACAACAACAGCAACAACAGCTCGGCCTCCTGCTCCTCCTCTGATAATACCAAGGATCAAGCTCATCATCAGCAGCAGCATCAGCAGCATCATCAGCATGCTCCTCCCAAAGGTCATTCCGCATCCTCTTCCTCTCCCAAGCCCTTTTTCATCATGGATTGGCTCGACGAACTCACGGCCGATCAAGATTTGGAAACGCTCGCCAAGCTCCTCAAGACTCCTTCCAAGAACAATATCAAGAACAAGAACAAGACTTTGGACGAACGGCGGGATGACTATTATGCCCACTCACCTACGACTACCCATTATCATGGTGGTGCTGGTGGTGGTGCCGATCCAGCCACTCCCAAGTCTTCGAATCGGCGCAACAAAGACAAGACTGCTTTGTTTTCGTCCACCTCGTGTCCCACTCTCTTGTTGTCGCGATCACGTTCCACGTCTCCCGTCCGACCCAAACAACTCTTGTTTGGTGGGTGGATGAAGAGGAATAATACGAATGCGACTACGAATGCGAATGCAAGTCATCAGGATACCAACATCCAACAAGGTCAACCGCAAACCCAACAACAAGGAACAACCACCACCAGCAGCAGTAGCACCGCCAACACCACCGCCACCAGCCGACAGCGACGACCCCGCTCTCCTCGTTCGATCTATAAAAAGTCGATTGCCTTGGGCAATGCTTGGAATGCCAAAGGATTGCAAAAGGCGCAACAGGGACTATGGCAGGAGGCCTTGGGATGTTGGGACAATAGTTTGGAGATTCGTCTTCAAATCTTGGGTCATGGCAAGAAGAAGACGCCCCATGAAGATATTGCCAATACGTACAACAATCGTGGTATCGGACTGGGCAAGCTGGGACATTATTCCGAAGCACTGGAATCGCTCCAACAAGCCTTGAACATGCGATGGCACTTGTACCATAACCACCACAGCAGCAGCAACAACAACAACAACAGCAGTACAAGTAGTACATCCTGTGCATCGACTACTACTGCTGCTGCTGCCAACAACCACAACAGCAACAAGAAGAAGAAATCCAACAATAACAACAAGTCCTACGATTCCATTCTCAGTACCCTGCACAACATTGCCAATGTTCATCAACAAGCGGGAGACTTGGAACAGGCCTTGGCAGTATTGGGACAAGCACGAGAGTTGATTTATAATGCTCAAGAACATCATCAAGATCATCAAGAACATCATCATCAAGAATATCAAGACGACCAGCCCCACTACCCCCATCAGCAACAACATCAAGATCAACATCAGCATCAAGATCAACATCAAGATCACTTGTTGTTGTTGTATACGATTCCATTGGCCCGACTCCTACATGCCATGGGACATGTCTATGCTCAAGTCGAACAATGGATCGATGCCAGAGATGCCTATCAAGATGCGGCCGATTGTTATCGAATGGAACGATCAAGACTGGTGAAACGATTGATGGAACAGCAGCAACAACAAGAAGATGGTGATGGAAATGGTAATGGTACTTATCATCATCATCAACATCATGATGATTATGACCATGACGATAGCGACTCTACCGAAGCCGCCATTCTCTCGTGTCAACAAGAACTGGCCGAAGTCGAACGGGACCTTGAAGAACTGGATCATGATCATCATCATCTTCACAAGAAGAACGAAACGATGTCAATGATGTTGATGTTGTCTCGGTCGTCGTCGTCGTCGTCAAGTACTACCACAAGTACCTGTACTACTACTACTACTACTGCTCTTGCTGCTAGTAGTAGGAGTCAAATCCGACGCATGCCGCCCATGGGAGCGCCCGTCTCGTACTTTCATCAAGCGGTTGCGGCTTCTGCGGCGTACTCGTATGCGGCGGTCGTCCCTCGGAAAGGATACTACTGCCACTACTAGTGGTAGTAACTTGCACAAGATCAAGAAGAAGAAGAAGAAGAACTCTATCACACTACCGGTACATCAAGAGGCCTCCTCGATGCTTCGATTCGATTCGATTCGAGATGATTGGTTTCACCAAAACCATTCATCCAGGAGCATACTCGACGAACAAGGACTGGACCAACTGGGGGAAAGAATAGCCACTCGATGAGTTGATTGAATGATTCATTCATTCATTCATTCATTCATCTATTCGAGTGTCAATCATGATTCATATACAACAAGACACGATACAACATGCACACACATGCACAAGACATACTTTTACAGACAACATACAGGACGAGTACGTACCGAACTTACTGCTCAACAAAAGACCATCATCAATACAGTACTGCTCAACAAAAGACCATCATAGAGAAAAAGAGACGGGCAGAAAGAAGAAGAAGAAGCGTCAACATAACACCACACATAACGAATAACGGAGAAATGAACGTTTCTTTCGAAACAAGCTTTTCATACATACATACAGACAGTAATATACATCATTAACCATACATTACAAGAGATACGAGTAGTAGTACTAGCTAGTAGTAGCATATTATATAATATATGGGGTTTTCTCTCCTAGTAGTAGAGAGTTGAGAGTAGTAGTCGTGTACTAGCTACTAGAGTAGTAGTAGTTCCTGCGTCGGTAGCCACCACTGGAGAAGAAGAGAAGAGTATAAGACATGGTCGGTATTTATTTTTTGGTTGACTGTCCTCGTTCCTCATCGGGTTCCATGCGAACAGAGCTAGAACTCGAGATACCCGCCACCAGCTCAACAAGGATACGAGTGACAAGAAGGAGCATCTACATGGTCAATCCAGTCGACATATTGAGAACTCGTATGCTTAAAAAATGAATACGCAGGCTGCGCAAGAAAGGCAAGCCGCAAAAATAATGCTAGAGTAGTAGAGAGTATACGGTGGGTGCTACAGGTCTTGCAAAACGAAGGCAGCGGCAGACAGTAAAGTAGTAGGTCCTCACGCCAGTACGATGAATGATAATTCGCAGTGGCTTGAAATGGATCTCGACTCGGGCGTGAAAACGACAACAGATTTGGTACAGCTGCTCAAAAGACAATTCCACCAACATCGTCCGTTCCTCCTCGCTCCGACTCGTCGACGAATAAGTTGTTACCCAATTCAGGATCGTTCACAAATAGCCTATCATCCGTTCCAATGACATCGTTAGTCGAGAATCTTCGGTTGGATCTAGCCGATTTGCCAGTCGATGTTGTTGATGACGGGAGCCTTGTGTTAGCGACGGGAGCAGCCGCCGAGGGAGCGAAATCGACCAAGGTCTGAAACAACAACTGAAAGTGACTCAATTCGGCTCCTTCCTCGGACATGGGGATCAATACTGTCGCGGCATGCAATCCATATTGTTGGGCGCGATAAAACAAGGCTGCATTGTATTCGTAGAAGTAAACGTAGTTATTCGGATGGATGGGTGGATGGACGAGACAAGACGAAGAAAGCGGCGGTAAGTTGAGGCATAGTACTCGATTGAGATCCGAACTAACGATAACAAATAGAACAAGATGCACGTACCGGCACTTTCCATATCCCAACAACATCCATTCGGAGACGTTCGGTTGAGCCGTGCAATGAATTCAGTAATGTGCTTTCCTTCGTCGGGCAAACACTCGCTGAAATTGTAGGCGTGGAAATCTTCTACATGGTGAACTGGCAGCAACAGCGCTCCTTTAAAATGGTTCTTGAGCGAATCCACAAGAACACTAGAAGCCGAAAAAACTGTCTGTCTCGTCACATCCAAATCACCAGCGGCATGCGGCAAATTGACGAGATTATCGGCTTGATGGCAGATCACTACCTCGTTCGGGTCGTCGGTTTGATCGTTGGCTCCGAGACGAAGGATCGCTTGCGCTTGGGCCGCATATAATTCCCAAAAGCAAAATCCACTTCCGGTACTTCCCATCGGTGTGATGGCAATGAAGATATCAAAGCCCGAAAACGTGCACGTCCACATCTTGATGCCCCAACCCGAGTCGGTGTGCAACTGAACGTTTTTAAGCAAGCCTGCCTCCGTGCATCTCTTCATGAGTCGCTCGATACGAAGAGGATTGCTACTAACAAGTCCCCGCGCTGGCACATTCTTCTTGATGAGCACGTTCGTCTCGATGCTGGTACCCGTCACTCGACAAGCATGGTTCAGCTGGAGCATCGAATAACCTCGTTTCATGTTGCTTTCGCCGCCTTTCGCGTTGTCGCTACTACTAGTAGGAGTCATGTTATTCTGCTGCTGGCTGTTGAATCTTTTTACTGTACTCTGCGATTACTAATAACTAACTACACGTAGCTAGTAGAGATATGATGTTAGCAAAGCGTGCAAGTATGGTAGGAGTAAGGATGTTGCGTCCGGAATGACAATGTTATAATAGAGGAGTCGCCGTCGTCGTCGTCCAATGCCGCATCACAATGTTGCATAATATCATAGTACTCATAAAAACGAAAAACACCATTATTTTGATGGAGGATGGTGGAAAGGGATCGATGACGTTTCGATCGTTGAAGACGGCGGGAAATCCTCGGTATGATGTCTCTCCGAGAGGAATCCGACAACTCTACGACACACTCGTCCTTTGCTCTCGATACTCTAATTCCAGGAATCAGAAATCTTCAATATTTAGTTCATAACGCTTACCTCCTTTGCAACTGAGGGGTCTTTCAGATTCATCAACTTTTACATGATACAACCAAAGAGCAATTTGAGTTTCAGCTTGTGCCCCTGAGTTTCATTCCGATCAGGATTCCTTTTCAGAAAGGGAATGTCACACACATGGAGTTTCGGTTTCGACAACGCAGAACGACGTCTATCTGCGACATGTCGTTATCATCCGATCAGACATACCGGTATTATTGAACATCAGACCAAGCAACAACGCAACCTGAAGAATGAGGCAGACGTCATCATTACGTGCGTACGTGTATGTAGTTGTTACCGTTACCGGTAGACTACCGGTACTGTACCGATAGAGGAAGACGAACAGGGCGATATCGAACATCGAACACTCGAATGATCGTTCTCGGACAATTTCGTCCGTGCGCGAACGCCAATAATAATGACCGATTGTTTTCCCCTCCGATCGTTTTCTCGCGCGAGGGAACGCTTCCCATCGATGTGTCACGCAGCGAAGACCAAGACCCAACATCCGAGATGATTCTCGTTTCGTTTATGCATTATCAAAACAAAAGTCATCATCACGACCAACTACAAACCAGTAACAGACTCCTGAACTCCTACTCGAGCCCCCCGGCCGTATTGTCTTCAGTTGTTTCTCCTCTCGGCTGCATCGAGTATGGCGGAACTGGAAAAGAAGCTCGCGAGGCGGCTCGAAGAGTCCATTCAGACGCGAAATACCCAACAAGTACGTCATTTCAATTCAATGACCGTCCAAGTGACCCGGTGGCCTTACTGGGCGCTATGGATCTCGAGGCTGGATACCTCGCGTATCGATACTTGGTGCTGACTTGTTTTCCGTGTGTTGTTATTATATTCTCGTTCGATACTAATACAGGCAGAAATCAAGCAACTACAGGCCGAATTGCAAAAGCTCTTGACCAAAATCCCTCGTCGTCCTCGCGAAAGCATTGCGCAGTTGGATCAGAACATTCGGTACGTCACGCCATGCAACGGATTAAGCAGAATCAACGTCGAATCAACTCTCGCTAACCGACCGAATATCGATCGTATCTTGCATCTTGCTTCTTGCTTTTTATCAAACGTAGTGATTTGGAACGCAAACGAACAATCACTAGCATGTCCCTGGCCGAGGAACGACTAATTCTCAAGGAGATTAATGGAATTCAGAAAGCCAAGTCGCAAGTCGAGGAATATGAATCCATGGAGCGTAAAGTACAAGACGTCAAGGTACGTACAGTCGATCGATCGGTTAATAATAACTATACGATGAGTTCCATCTAACACTCGAGTCGTCTTTGCTCGTATTTCGAAATAATATATGGGTCTCTAATATTACCACCAATAATAATCCTATATCCACAGATGAAATTAGACGAGTTGAAAACTGGTCAAAAGACTCAGCGTGAAAGTATCCAAGAGATCGAGACCGGCCTTTCGAAAGTCAAACTAGCTAATCAGTTGGGTTGCGAGATGCAAGAATTGACGACCATCACCGTCGAATGCCCCAAAGACAAGCTCGGATATATCATTGGCAAGCAAGGGAGTCGGATTCAACAACTCATGGATACTCATAAAGTGACAATTGATGTGAGTAAGGATACGTGTATTGCTACCATCACGGGAGGAGCGGCCGCCGTCAAAGCAGCAAAGTCCGAGATTGAATCGATTTCTCATTCGGTCGAGACCGAGATTACTCTACCCGCTGAGGTTGTGGCGTATCTGATGGGCTCTCATATTGACGCCCTGGCCAACATTAAGAGTAAATACGAGGACCTTTATTTGGACATTATCCGTGGAGCCAACAAGGCAGCGATTCGAGGTGCGCCCGAGAGAGTAGAGGCGGCAAAACAGGAACTCTTGACTCTGAATGTCACATCGGAGACTCGGACGTTGGTAGGCAAAGAGTTCAATTATTTACTCGGACGGAAAGGAGCTCGTATCGATGAGTTGGTCCAAACGCACAAGGTTGTCATTGATGTGACCAAGAACAAAGCGGAGGATACGGCCACGGCTGTCATTTCGGGCCCACCATCACGAGTTGCCGAGACGATGGAGACCATTCAAGAACTCATGGATAGCAATCGGGAAGTGTCAGAATCCATTGCTGTCGATCCGGTCTTGAGACAAATTCTTCTTGTCGAATCTGGAAAACAAATCAAGGCTATCCAAAGCAAAGTCAACGAGAAACTTAAAGAGGAGGATGAATCTCTCATGTGCCATCTATCCTTCTCGAAAGATCGAGGCGTTGCCGAATTACAAGTAAAAGTCAAGCAGTCTGCCATTGAAAGCGCGACAATGTTGACCGAGGAGGCGTTGAAAGAATTGCAAGACCTGATTGTGACGTTTACGGTCGATACATACATCGTTCCAACTATCATCGGAAAGGGCGGCGAGACCATCAAGAAGCTCACCTATGGGAAGCCTCTCTTCTTGGAAGTGGACCGAACGAGCGGCAAAGTAATTGTTGGTGCTACCACGGCTGAAGGCCGCGACTCGATTCTTGCCGAGGTACAGAAGATTGTCGAAAACAACCACGTGTTGAGAATCCCTGGCGATCCGGAACTCATGAAGTCCCAATACCGCGAGCTAGGACGATCCAAGACCAAAGCCGCGCTCCAGGAATTAGCGCGGTTAGATATCGACGAGACCAACAGTGTCTTTATTCTACGGGGGAAGCAAGAAAATCTCGACAAGGCGAAAGCAGTGTTCCAAGAATATTTAGCATCGAACTCGTTCGATGAAATCAAAATCCTGGATGAAGATTTCAATGTGCTACTAGCGGGAGGAAAGGAGAGCAAGATTATGAAATTGTCTGAGGAACTCGGTGTCAATTTGAAAGCCAATCAAAGCCAAGGGACGATAACTCTACGAGGGCCAGCAGAGAATGTAGCCAAGGCAAAAATTAATCTCGATGTCTTTTTGAACGGCGGCGACGGCCAAAGCGTCGCCAAGATTTCCGCGAGTGACCAAGTGGTCGGCTCAATCATCGGGAAAGGTGGGAAGATACTCAGGGATCTAGAGACCAAGTACAGCGTTGCGATTAACATCTCCAAGACTCATCGGGTATCGATTCGCGGACCCGAGGAAAAAGTCCAAGAATGCCGCGTCGAAATTCTGAAGATGCTGTCTTCTGCCCGTGTCGCGCAAGTTGTTTCCATTTCGTCTGAACAAGAAGCCAAGCTCGAGAAGAACGAGGCCCTCAAGCGAATTGCTCAAGAAACGCACTCCCAGCTATCCATCGCTGATGGCAAGGTGACCATTCGAGGCGTCTTTCATGATGTTCGGGAAGCCGCGTCGCTTCTAAACGAGAAACTGACTGGCGAGTACAAGAGCTCCATCGAGCTGGGCCCCACTCAATTTGCTCGAGTGAGTTCGACCTGCCGGGATCCGTCTCATCTTGATCGTATACAATCTGCTACCGATACCGTGCTAGAGTTATTGAAGGCTTCCGGGGAAATTCAAATCGCTGGAAAGAGATCAAACGTCCGAAAAGGAAAAGAACAGCTCTATGATTTCCTTGCATTTGTATGCCCTGGCGAGTTTATGCGCTTGAAGGTCACAAAGCCGCTCTATATGACGGTCGGTCAACCTACTCTACTAGCTGAAGTTGCTGCTGCTGTCGGTGGGTCTAGCATCTACCTAGATCGCGATGTCGGATCGATTGTTATTCGGGATGCTGATGCTGGCAAGGTTAAAGCTGCCGCGGAAGCAGTCTCAAAAAATATTATGGATGCAGAACGTCTTGCATATGTGCTAGAGATCGCGCCCAACGATGCTTGGTTGATCACATACCTTCTCGGAAACGGGCGAATTCAATCTCTTAGAAAGGGATCCGACTGTTTTTTGGACGTGTCGAAAGAGTCTCGGACCATAACAGTAACAGGAGAATCGGAAGAAAAGGTCAACAAGGTACGCGAGAAACTTGGCGCTCTCGTCGCCAAGGCCTGTTGTGAAAACGTATTTGTCGACATCCCCGAGAAAGCAATTCCTTCCTTCATGGGTCACGGTGGAAAGAAGGTCAAAGATTTGTCCAAAGAGTACGATGTGGAAATCCAACGCGAGCGTAAGTCTTGTCAGTTCAAGATCATTGGCAACGAAACCAAAGTAGCCAACGCCAAGAAATTTGTCGACGAGTGGATCGAAACATGGCAAGAGGGCACCGCGTCTCTTGAAGTCTCCATCGACAAGCAATTCGTATCCGCAATTCTTGGTGAAAAGGGAGGGACTGCTAGAGCGCTCGAGAAAGAATTCGAGTGCAAGATTGATATCAATCGAGAAGCGCTGAAAGTGACGATTCGTGGTGGCGACAAGGAGAAGCGTCAGAATACTTTGGTTAGGATTAACGAAATTATTGCACAGGAAGCCGCAGTAAGAGCCGAACGAGCAGCCAAAAAGAAAGAATCGTTATCCAAGGAAGACTCGAAGAACATCGAACAAGTACCAGCAGACGACGCAGCAGCACCACTACTAGTGGTACCAGCACCAGCAATATCAGAGTCCAACGAACAGAGCCAAAAGGTCAACTCCAGCAACTCAACAAAAGAAAAAAAGGTTCAGCACAATCCGTTCCCTTCGAAACCAGTAGGAACTGTGTCGCCTATAAAAAAGGAAGCAAAGCCTCCTTCGAAGAAGAACGCACCAGCCGTGGCAGTATCGTCTGGCACAGAGCAAGGAAGGAACTTGTTCAATCTTCTTCTTGAAGGCTAGTAGTTGACTATGGAAACTATCTATGAGTTCTATGAATCTATCACATTTGTAGTGTCATAGATTGATCGATGTGTCCCAACTATGGTACTGACGCGATACACTACTACTACTACTACCCTACTACTCATCCGCGATTTCCGTGCGTTCACGAATCATCGTCCGGGTCCTTTCTGTTTAAAAGACGAGGTCTGGATGCGAGCTCGCGACAGAACTCGCCTTATACCGTGGTATGCAAAAATGGGCCGATTTCGCCGTTGAGTTTGAAGCTCGAAACGTCATGCGCCATGCATTTAGGATGAATGGTGCATGTTGAATGTTCATTGTTCATTGTTCATTGTTCATTGTTCATTATCCTCAAAACAATACCAAACTGACTGTACCATAATGACTACAAGTACTGATAATGCTTTCACTTGGACGGCCGTCATTCATCATCGCTCTTCGATCGAAGTGGGAACTCTGGCCGCATCCCAACATTCAAATTCACTAAATTCAGCAAATCCGATAGTTATCTTAACCAAGGCGCCGCAACAGAGACGCGAGACAAAACAATTCAACGGGCTGCTACTGGCGGGATTGCAAGTGGTAGCAGTTAATGGGCAATGTGTAATCGGTCAATCTTCCAAGGCGGTGCGTGGGCGGCTCGATGCTCTGGCGGCAGCGGCAAACCGAAATAGCCACAACAGCAGCGACAGCAACAGTCGTCGTCCGGCAGAACCGGTAGTGTTACAACTGTACGGCGTGGTGCGGACGGGAAAGAAACAGTGGTTTACCTTCTTCCAAACGAGACGCCAGACTGCGGGGATATCCTTTTCCATCCATCGACTTACACAAGCTGTCACTATCGCTCGACTGTATCGGAATGGAATGTTCGGAAGTCAAGCTCAGGCAACTCTTCCCATTCCATCTAAATTACAACCAGGATATACCGTTTCCAACATTAACGGTGATGTCATTTCACGGGCGCCTCCATTGGGATCAAAGTATCTCAAAAGAGCTAGAATTCAAAGACGACAAGCCTCAATGGAACGTAGTATCGTCGCTAAACGGCACAACCCTTTTTCCAAGCCACCCATCGTGGTCGCGATCAATACGGCACCTTTGTTTCAAGAGCAACTCAAGGAAGAAACACGTTCTCGATCCATCAAGCGTCTGGGATCTGAGCCTCCCTCCTTAGCGATGTATCCAGCGGCGAGCGTTACGGGTACCGGCACTGCTGCCCAGCCAGTAGTACTACCAAGTCCGATCTCGAGCAATCAAGAAGATGACGATCAAAATCCAAAACAAAGCACAGCCACGCGACACCTGCAGAAAGGCTCTTCTTCCAAACGATTCCTCAAGATTCATTCCGCGCCGAATATCTCAGTACTGGTATCATCGCCATCGTCTTCTGAAGCCACGCCGCGTCTCCCCCCCGAAATCGTCAGCCGTGACGGTGATTCCAAGAGCCCCGAGACTTCTTCGAAACCTTCGCCCAGTACCGCACTGATTCCTTCTCCGACTCCTCCTCCTGCTTCAAGCGTCGAATCCGAATCGAACGAAAATGCGCTGGCAACTTCGATCAATCATCCATCGAGACACTCTGATCGTTCTATTGCTAGCAGTCAATCCCTGCAAGAAGAAGAACTATTTCAAGAAGAAGGCAAACGACAAGAAGTCACTGAAAAACACCACAACTCCAAAAACAAGATAATCGAAATTCATGTCGTCAAGAAGAAGGATCAGGATCCTCGTCTAGGTATCTTTTTACGGCAGGATCGAAAAAAGAATGGAGATTGTGGTGCCATCACTGTGCAAGCGGTGGTTGCCACCGGACTTTTTGGAAGCACCAATCTTCAACCCGGACATCGAATCCTTTCCATAAATGGAACTGCCTGTCCGACCACCAGTAACGATGCCTTTGATGTCTTGTACAAGGCAACGGGAAGACTGGTATTGCAAGTGACAGCAGAAGATGACGAAGGGGCGGACGACGAAGGAGACGGCTCGGCGCCATTTGCACTCACGGGCCATGAGTCTATGATATCCATCCAAAGTCCTCCTTCGTCTCCTACTACTAGTGGACCCTCTCGTAAAAGTACGGCTACGGGTACTAAAATGAAGAAACGGGGAGAACGTCGTACTTGGCATAACTAAAGATTATCTTCCAATTGGTCCATGAGTACTATTAGTAGAGTACGGAATCCAGCCGATTCATGGATTGGCCCTAAGAAAAAGTGTCTGATTTCCGGTTTCAGAGATTGATTTTTTCTGTAGAACGTATATAAGTAACTACGACGCCAGCCGGCAAAATACGCTCCGAAACCGACTCCCAAACCGGATACTCCGACTTTTATGCTCTCTGAAACCGGATTTGGCACAGTTGGGGTTGGTATCCCCCCCGAAATCGTCAGCCGTGACGGTGATTCCAAGAGCCCCGAGACTTCTTCGATACCTGATCTTGAATCTGATCATCATGGACAAAACACATATGATATACTCGTTAGGTACCCAAGAAGCTTGTTGTACTACTAGCTAGAGAATAGAATACTCGTACTACTACTCTAGTAGACATTTTGGAGCGATGTACTAGCTAGCTCGAAGAAGTGCTACTTGAGTGCGTTGCGTACTACTACTAGTAGTAGTAGCCTAAGTACAAAGTGACCAATAACTGAGAGTACTTCTACTACTCTAGTGTACTACGGAATACAGAGTACTCTATCATCTACGGTAGCCGGGTAGAGTACTCTATCATCTACTACCCGTGTAGTAGTAGTACGAGCGATACTGTAGGTGGAAGTCATGGGAGGATCGAGGACTGTTGCTTATTGTAGTTGTTGAACACAGCAATCGCAGTACTTGTCTTCGTACCATTCTTATTCTTCGTCTTACAACAAGCCATTCAAGTACTGCTACTAGCAGAGCGTCCATATGCACTACTACTAGTAGTAGCAGTACTTCAACTACTGTATCGTGGTCCACCAGAGAGCAGTTTTGCGGTAGTAAAGTACAGGTAGGAGCGTCGATTGTCAAAACCACGAAGAGTCATGATTGTTCGACAAAGTAGCAACATCCAGCCGCAATTTTGATTCTGTCATCATGGTGGATCAAGAAGCAGCAGCAGCAGAAGTAGCAACATCCAGCCGCAATTTTGATTCTGTCATCATGGTGGATCAAGAAGCAGCAGCAGCAGCAGCAGCGGCATCTCCACACAAAAGTATCAAGGGTCTTCTTGTTATGCCCCGAATGGACAACCAGCAGCTCCTGGTGGACCGGAGTACTTTGGTCGATGATGGTACGACGGCCTTTCAAAGAACAGTAGATGGAAACGCCGGTTCCACGTGCACATGTCCGCCACTTTCATACTCCTACTAGAGAGGATGATGTTGTGCGTCAACAATACAAGAGCCATCGGGCGGATGATGCGTTTCATCATCATTGTGAAGAAAAGAACCATCTCGTGGACCGTTGGCTGAATCAATCACGACGACGACGACGACGACTTAAAATAGAAAACTGGGTCTTCCATATGTGTACAGTTTCGAAAAGAAGATTCATGCTCGGCACAATGTGCTTCAAGAATGTAAGCGAAGTCCCTTCATTGTAATATTATCGGCGCGAGGAAGATGCTGCTATCTCGTGCTGGACCTTCTATGGCCGATGCGATGCGACTTTGAGAAGAACAGATAGATGGAAATTGAAATCTGACAACTTGGAAAGATATTAAAATTTGCGCTGGTACTGGTTGAACGGGAGCCTACGGCGCGCCACGTGCCCTATTTAGCCTCAGGCCCTTCTTTTTGCCGGGCGGCAAATAAGGCCCGTTTCCCATTGCTCTTACGCGGTGGATGGCCAGACGAAACTGCAGTTGTCCCTAAGTGAGACGGTAACGGCTGCTTCTGGCGGTTATTGACCCCTAAATCCAGTAGACTGTGCATCGAAAAGTAGTGGACTGTACTTTGCCTTAAATGAATAATCTATTTTCCCTTAAATAATTTCTGGCATGTTCTGTGGTTTCCGCCTTTTTGAATTCTGTACCAGGGGTCACGTCAGAGGCCGTAGAAAGAAAAGAAAGCAATTCGACCCTCTAAAAGTTTAGCTCTGGTACGATTGTACGGACATTTCGTGTAGCAATTTGGAGTGTGTTTCCTGGTACATTTCTACGTAGATGTACGGGCACTTTTTGCTCCAAGTTGGATCGAAAAACACACATCCCTACTTTGGGGGAATCCGCGGCCGACCTTGGGGGAAGATTCCCAAGTAGTAAATTGTAGAGGCGCTTCGACTTAGGCTCGAGATTCGAGCAATGCCGATCGTCGCTTCGTCGCAACGAATTTTTCTTTTTGACCATGAAAATGGTGCTTGTCGCCACTTTTCTCTACGAATACTTGTATTACTGTAAATATAATAGCATCTATAGATAGCGTAAGATACGCTTTAACTAATTGTAATTGGTCTCATCTGGAAATTCGCAACCATTACGAAATGGCTGCGAATTTTCCTCTTGCTTTTTGTGTTTCCATGAACCCTTGCTCTTTGAGCCAAACCTCAAAATTGGAGACTTTACTCCTACAAACCCCAACAAACTTTTCGTTCCATTCGCTCAAGAGACCCTCAATTGAGCTATACGCCGAATCTTGGGCCAAAACTCGTTCCATAGCCCCGACGATCCTCTGGCACCTCGAAAATTTCTTCTTTTTTCTTTGCTCCCACTTGCTCCTCCAATTTTTCCCATATTTAACCTCCATCCCAGCTATTCCACCAGGGAAACTGTTGCTAAATTCGCATAGGCCGTACCATTGATTGTAGATGGCGTGTAGGCTGCCATATTCAACCAAAAGTTCGACCTTTGGTGGCTCATTGTTGTTATTGTATGTTGTTGTGTTTGGTGGCGGTGCTGCTGCTGTTGTCGTCACTACTGGACGAGAATTTTCGTCCTCCTGACCCAGTACTGCCTTGCCCATCTCTAATAATCCCATGCCGAGTCGTTGGTAGAGCAATTGGAAGTGATGGAGGGTGTAGTCCATCACTTCCGCATTGCCCTCTTTTACCGTTGTTTTTATTTCAGAAACTTCGTTCCTCGTAGCCTCCAGCCTGTCGTGCACCCCCGGAAGAACAGTCTCCAGTGACGAGTCCAGGGGGGACGACTCCTGCACCTCTGAACCCATAGTAGAGCAGAAGGACTTATAAATAATAAAGTAGCATAGTGAGACAGCGACCTGTCAAAAGAACAAAATAGAACAAACCAAAAAGCTTACCTTGAATTCGTCCGACCGCAAGCAGGGAATATACTGCAGCAGTACATGCTGTCCACTAGTAGCACTAGTAGCTCCCTGCAGTCGAGCAGGATGCTCATTGGCAATCACCGCCATGTCTTGTAGAAAGACAATGTTTATCTCCTTCATAAATTCTAGAAAATTTTGAGCCGTATACTTGCCTGCTCCTTGCGTGTTGGCTTCGTACACCTGCTGGAGGCCACTGAAGACCCATTTTCCAATCGGGGTCATTTGTTGAAGTTCTTGTGATGGCTGCACAACTGTTCGCTTGTTGTAGTGCAAACCATTCCCAGTAGCAAAGCCTGCCAGCCGGCGGATGGGTTTCATCGGGAGTTTCGTAGAGTATGATGCATCTTGAATGCTTGGGTTCCAATTTCCGAGCCTACGAATTTCATCACTCTCGACTTCCAGCATTTCAAGAATTTTCGCGCCGAGAGTGCGCCCAAGATGTGCCAGATGGCTGACAATCATGTGTAACTCCTGCTGCACTTTTTTCATCGCTTTACCATACGCATCTGTCTTCATTGGCACTGAAAAGTTACCATTCGGACCGGCCAAGGGATCTACAAGGAGCTTGACGTAAAACCAAGTTTCATTCTTCGTCCAATCCACATCATGTAAAAATTCTTGAGTGACCTGGAATCTGTAGCTCAAGTAGAGGGCAAGTGCACCTACTGGACACAACAGCACATTTTTGTGACGAGTAGCGCGCCCATAGAGGATTCGACCGTGGTTGGTTTTCCCTAAATAAAAAAAAGTGTTAAGTGATGAAGATACATTATATATGCCGTGATCGAGCATCGCCAGCCTCACCTTCGGGAATTTGCGTAATCATGAGGAATAAGGGATGCACATCTTCCTGCTTCTTCACGGTGAGACCCATGAAATCACTGAGTTCCGCTTTGTACAGTGATTCCGCGCGCAAAATACCAGCAGTAGTAAAGAGAAAAACAAAGCGATTTCGAAGCCAACCAGCAGCCCCCCTTGCACGTTCCATGGCTCGTCGCCACAGTTCGTTCTCAACGCTGTCAAATTTCTCTACTGCCTGATAAGGGGCGAACTCTTTATTTACCTTTTCCGCGCAGTTCTCCCTATCCTGCCTGGCCTTGCGCTTTTCAACCTGTTTCACCAATTTCCTCGTATCCAAGGTCCAGATCATTTCCCAAGGCAAATTTGTCCAATCCTTGGCTACATGCTCGTGGTGTATGCGTTTGATAAAGGCCTGGTACTGTTGTACAGCACTTTTACCAAGGCCATTCTCTGGCTGGGGGATAGGAGTAGCCCCAGTAGAGTCAGCAGCTGCTGCACGGTAGTGCACTAAATACTCCTGGAGCACACGGTCGTAGTCAACTGGGTCAAAATTGGGCTGCAGGCGAGTCTTTTTTGAACGAAAGACTTGGTAAAACATAAAAGAATATACTTTTTCTTTCGTCAAACTAGTGGGAAAGGCAATATTTTCTGGCTGTGTGTGATCACAATAAGCCTGCCACTCCTTGCAAACTCTTTTGTAGATTTCTTTAGTAGAACCAGGCAAGGTCTGCTCCGTCACAACATGTGCAATTTCTTGCAGACGAACTTGTTGTTCTATTACTAGTGGATGGGGAGGCATTTCAGCAGCGGGACTAGCTACAGTACTGGTACCTTGTGGAGAGGCTAGTGGAGATGGAGAGTACATACCGGCACTACTACCTCTACTCCCTGGTGATGAAAAGGCTAGTTGGCGACTCGTCATTTTTATTGTTGTGTCATCGTCGCTGGTTCTCCTTTTCTGGGATTGGATTGAAGTTTCGGTTGTCCCCCAAAGATGGCTCGAAGCACGCCCGCCACATTGGGAAATCCGAGTCGCCACGTGTCTCCAATGAATCACATATGCCTCATCAACGTTGCTGGTTGGCGCTGAAAAGATTATTCAGGTCTGTACTTCGCTCATAGAGGTTTAATAAGTAAGAATACTGGCCTCTCGCATGCTGTTTTGATGTTAAATAAGTAGTATTATTGGCCTCAAAATTTTGCCGGAGTGGCAAAACTGGCAAAAAAATTTTGCCGGGGCGATTCTTAATAGGCCTATGTACTCCTCTCATCTTCGTCGACGAAGAAGTCGTCGGAGAAGAAACATCATTTCATTTTAGAATTTCAAACCACGCAATTCTCCCCAGAGATCCCCAGAGTACACACTGTAAATAATATGCCCTGTCAGTTGGACTCATGTGTTGGATGAGAAGATGTGACACACACAAATGAGTCGCTCAATTCCCCCTTGCGTTAAATGACACCTCTAAATGTTGGCGCGAAATAAGGAGATGGGAATCGGCAGAACATCATACACATTCAAAATAAGGCGCGCAACCGACGGGAAACAAAACCGATCAAAAGCTGAGCAGCATGCGTCGTCGCTAAAACAAAATAAAGGGATGGGATATCACAAAATCTCCAGCAGGTGATTGGTATAGGTCTCTTCTACTGCTGCCTGTACTACTACTAGCCACTCTACTAGTAGTAGAGCGTAGATGCCATTGCACCTCTACCTTTTCGTAGTTTACAACACAAACAACACACAAACAAATAACAAATGCGACAAATAATAATGCCATCGTCCCCCAAAACGGACCGTCGATCATCCCCACCCACAGAAAAGAAAGACCATAGTAGACCTACTACAACTAGTAGTAGGTATCTGATGGACAGCACGAAACGCACCGTGATGATTGGTAGGAGGATGGACGAAACATCGGCATCTTCGTCTACCGCAAGTCGAACGTTTGAGGAGGAACCCGCGGACGACGATGACGACGACGCGGACTTGGAAGCTCCCGAAGACGATTATGCGGCCGATCAATCCTCACTGGGTAGCAATACTATGGACACGTCGCTGTTCGTAGAGCATCTTCATCCGCCGGTGCTGGGGAGCAGTTTGCCTCAACGGTTTCACAATGTCGTGGCTCCAGCGTTTCCTTCCTTGGCCAGCTTGAGTTCAAGCACCTCCAATCATGATGCCACTAATCATAATATTAATCATCATGATGATGACCAGCAAGACGAGGAGGGCGGGGAGGAGGAGAAACAAGGATTTGAAGATCACAATACGAGTATGTCTTTTCGATTGGACGATTGGTTTCGGAGCTTGGGGCGATGTGTGCCGATGAATTTCGGTGCAGGATCAGAACAAGAAATCGTCTTTGAACCAGAGTCGCCCCGACGAAAAGGGCCTTCCTCCACCACCATGCATACTGGATCGCTCACCGTCGAAGACAATAACGATCATTCGTTCCATGCCACTTTTGATGATGTGCCAGATGCTACTGCTACTTCTGCTGTCGTCACGGCACAGCAGCAGCAGCAGCAGGAGGGCATAAAGCCAAAGAAGAAGATGTTCAAAGCTCAACTTCCACCACCACCACCCTTATTCCTGCAGACGAGAGAACGGTCGTCTGGCTCTCGAAGCATGTCGGGGCCCAAAAAAGGCCCCAGAAGGACGGAATCTGCCAAACAACGGGCGGAAAAGTCGGATCAGCGTTTGTTATCTAACATGTCCGTGACGAGTTCCGTTCAAGAATTTCCCGACGAAGATGCCCCTCGTCCACTCGGCCAGTCGTTGAAACAGCGCTCTCGCAGCAAATCCACTTTCTTCATGGTAATGCTGGTGGCATGTATACTGGGAACGATTTCAGGTATCAGCGTTGCCTTTGTTTCTCGCAAAAACCAGGCGAACAATAATGTTGTGCAACAACAAAACAACGAAGCAGGAGGAGGGACGACGGAATCCACCAACGCCGCCCAGACGACTCCACCAACACCTCCGAATGATGTTGCCACACCGACTTTCCCAACATTCGCTCCTGCTACATCTCCTTCTCCCGTTGAAGCGCCAGTCGCATCAGCTGCTGTCCTCCCCACCCTCTGGCCAGCCACTGATGATACACCAGCGACAAGTACACCCTCCGTTGAGTCGCTCAGCAGCACCACGGAACGCCCGGTGGTTGGTTACATCTCCACCAATGCGACAGCCTCCACGCTTCCTATGGTGTTACCTACCTATCCATCCTTTCGGTTCATACCTTGGGATGATGTGCCTCGTAACCAACAACGAGTGGCAGCCAACTTTTTAGACTACACCGAGCAGAGCTGGAATCTTCCGGGTACGGCCAATAACTATGGCTGGAACGATGTATTCTGGGAAGGCCAATCCTTTACTACCATTCAACTGACCGCACGAAGTTTGGGGATCATTTCTTCCATTGCCCAATTAGGATTCGAAGCAGCGACATGGGATTGTTGGATCAATCACTACCAAAACTTTACGTGGGAGGAACTGACTCTGGTCGCGTCGATTGAGATTGTCTTTGATTTTGATAATACTACTACTAGTAATAATTCCACCGACACCAATCGTCAAGGCGATGGGACTGGTGGGGAAGAAGATAACTCGGTACAGATTGGTGGGAGAGACATTTTAACAGCCATGGCGACCTTGGGCTGGAAAGAAGATAATTGGGCGACCAGTGAACGATTTGAGTACTTTTTCCCGCGATCAGGTGCTGCCAATAGTGGCCGCCGCACATGGGGGGAGCTTTCCGCGGCAGAACGTCAAGCGGCCACCAAAATTTGTTATACCCGAGAATTATGGGAAGGAGTTCCCATCACAGAATGGATCGATCGAGAAACTTGAAGGATGCAAAAAGTGCAACTGCCACTGCAACCTACTTTTCGACGACGACGACGAGTCAACTCCATGACTGACTGACTGACTGACTCCATCCAATATAGCCAGAAGATTTGTACGTAACGTTAAAAACTTTTGAGCAATAGACAGCAGTGCAGTACTGAGTACTGTGCATGTACTCTTCTATCATCTTCGTTCGTACTGTAGCAATAGACAGCAGTGCAGTGCAGCACTGTACGTGTACTCTTGTACTATCATCTTCGTTCGTACTGTAGGTAGGGACGACGACCACAAAAAGTAATCATCATATAACACCGCCTCTATATCCTCGTTCCGACGCTGCTCGATTCGGAAAGTCTCGAACACTTGGATCTCGTCTACGGACCAGACTTGGTCCTTGCTCTTTCAGCGCTTGAATCGTTCCGACACCCATCAATCCCATGGCCCGATCGAGTTCCGTCTTGAGAATCTCAAAGGTCTTTTGAACGCCCTTCCTACCGCCCGCCGCAAGGCCCCATAGATAGGCTCTCCCTATAGCAGAAGAAGATATATATCAATTTTTTGAAGCATCATGTAAGTATTTTACCATCAGAGAACAATAAGCAAAAGGAAAGCCGAATGATTAGCGCTTCGCTTCAATTCAATTCAAGGTACTGGTACATTGTCACTGTCACCGATACTGATGATTTTGCTGCTTACCGATGCCGACTCCATCGGCCCCCAGTGCCAATGCTTTGGCAATATCCGTGCCCCGATGAATGCCACCATCTACAATGATTTCCATATCGGGAACGGCTTCTCGAATCGAGGGCAACACGCTAATGGGAGCTGGAGACGTTTCCAATTGACGCCCCCCATGATTGCTCACCCATACCGTCGAAAAGCCAATCTCTTGAGCCCGTCGGGCATCCTCCGGTCGGACCACTCCTTTGATAGCCGTCGGTCCATGCGTCCATTCTCCCAACAACCATTCCGCATCCTTCCAATCAAAATCGGGCGATAGTTGACTCCCAATAAACGCCGCCATGGAAGTAGCCGGAACATCCTTGGCGAAACAAGCATATTTGTACGGTTCTTTGGATAGAAAATCCATCGTCCAAGCCGGACTCTTACAGGCTTCGATCATTTGTTTAAGGGAATAGGTGGGTGGTACGGTAAATCCATTCCGAGGATCTCGTTCCCGATTTCCCATCCAAGACACGTCCACCGTCAGGGCCAAGCCTTGAAATCCATTCTCCTTGGCCTGTTGCAATACATCTCGGACAATCTCCCGATCTTTCCACACGTACAATTGCAATACTCTTGGTAATACTGATGATGATGATGAGTGTTGTTGTTCAGAAGATGATGAGGCATCATCATCATCATCATCATCATCATCATGCGCTTTTTGGATTTGTTCCATTCCTTCCGTCGAAAGGGAGGATAGGGCATACAGGGCACCATACTCCTTGGCAGTTTGAGCTACGACCAATTCTCCCTCACAATGAAACATTTGATTTCCGGCTGTTGGACAGGTAAAAAAGGGAAGTTGGACTCGTTGACCGAATAGCGTCGTAGACAAATCCAGTGGGGGTTTCAATCCTCGCAAGATTCCAAAATGGAGTTCATATTCCGAAAAGGCATCGGAATTCCGCCGTAACGTAATTTCATCATCGGCACCTCCGTCCATATAATCAAAGACCATTTTATGGGCTCGTCTGGAGGCAATGTGACGCAAATCGGCAATATTGACGGCCTTGGCGACGGCATTTTGATACGGCCGATCCAACAAAGCGTTCCTGATGGCGGGATGAAGAACATGCCGTAACACCTTGTGAACGCCCAGTTTGTGAGGATCGAGTAACATGATATTAAAATATTAGACTACTACTACTACTAGTACACGTGCCAATATTTCTTATCAGGCAAGTAGTACTGGTGCAGCAACCTACTATGGTGATATGGTTGTTGAATCTTCTGCAAGAGTTATGGGGTTGGCGTTGTATGCGTTGTTGATTTTGTTGATTGTTGATGCTTTTTTTTCGCTTTTGTTTCATTGCGCGTTGATTGTATATTATATTCCCGTTGTACCTTATATGTATGGTGCATACGAGTAGTGGTACGTACGTAGTACGTACGTAGTACGTACGTAGTACGTACGCAGACGGACGCTCTCGAGACCCGTGGCGATACTCACAATCAGATAGACCACCATGACAGATGGTCGATTATGTCAACGTCACGTTGTGAGGACCCATGTGCGGTCCTATACCTACTACTATGGATCTTGGATAGCAGAAACAGTAGGAGAAACAGCCGATAAATCGCTTGATCGGAGATCTCGCGGAGCAGTCACCGCAGGAAGATACAAACAAAAGATATTAGCCAGCAACAAGGTGTTCACAAGTCACCATACCATCGAATTAACATTGTTGATTCTTCCCTTGGACCACAGGATAAAGGAATACTCTATCAACATGGGCGCTTCTGTCAGTACGTATCTATTGGGTTTCCACACGCTCCTCGAATGTGTTGCAGGCGGTATGATTTTTCAAAGTGGCACTGCACCCCCAAGCGCAGATGCCATCGAAGCTCTCAAAACAGGCGGGCGAGATAAACTTTGGAAGCGTTGGCATGCTACGGGTCTCTTATCCGCGGCATATGTTGGGTATTTGGGTCTCAGTCAACCAGAGACTTTCAAGACGCCAGCAGTTCAGACATGCACAATCTTTCACTCGCTGGCAACCGTAGCCGCCGTGTTGGCCTACAAGGAATATGTCATTGACTTCAACCAGGCAGTTTCGCAAAATCTACATCTTTATCTTGCCCTTGGATTCGGCGCTGTAGCATTTGGTCTGGTGGACTAAAAAACACTCGATTACAATAATGATTTCATTAAAATACAAAATACTGTGTGGATAGTATAGTAAAATCGTGGGATACCGACCCTACAGCTCTTTCTCTTCTTCTTGAATGGGTCGTGCGGCAGCTCGTTTGTAGTCCCATGGAACTCGTTTGGGTGGAAAATTGCCCATTCGTAATTCCATGAACGTATCGTGAATTTGTTCGTCAGTATTCATGACAATGGGACCACGCCAAGCGATGGGTGCCTTCAACTTTTCGCCTGCAAACAGCATGACACTCGCCTTGTTATCCGCAGAAGATATAAGTTCTACACCTCTTCGTTCTGATGATGTCGCATCCATCAAAATAATACTCCCTGCTTGTACATCCGTGGCTTCTTGATCGTTAACTGAGGCCAAAGACCCCTCGTAGACGTACAGCATTGCCGTGTCCAATCCAGACTGTACATCAAAGGATACAGAACCATTGGGTTCCAGTTCCAGGTCCACCATTTGAACTGGTTGAACTGTTTGAAAAGGACCGTGAATCATAGTGTCACCGTTTCGAAACTCGCCTGCCAACACACGAGCCTGGACAGTATCGCTAATTGGTACGAGTGGCAAATCCTTGGACGGAACAGTACCATACCGAGGGTCGTCCATTTTACGAGCGGCAGGAACATTGACCCATATTTGAAAACCTTGAACGAATACACCCTTTTCGCTGGCCCCTCCTTCCGCGTGTTCAACACCACTTCCCACCGACATCCATTGCATTCCAGGGGTTTCAAAAGTCTCGCGATTTCCCAAAGAATCTCCATGTCGGCCAGTCCCACTCTTGAGATAGCTAGCAATATCAAAGCCACGATGGGGATGCCAACCAACCGGAAAGTCATCTTCATCCTTGACTGGCCCCGTGG